>OY978466.1:7551453-9014578 GCA_963854805.1 Plagodis dolabraria
TTATATGTTAATCTTGATTATACAATCAAAGGCCAAGTTAATTCCAAAATAGGGTTTGGTAAAATTTTCTACATGTAATAAAATTGTAAAGTTGACTCTAAATTACGTTAATAACGTTAATATAATTATTCATGTATGTGTATACGAATATAATAATAAAATAGCGAATCTTTATCAAAAGGGACAAGATAATTTATATATTTTCTATTTAAGTTACTAGTTTTGTGTTGATAAGCATTCTTTCGTTGTTCACCCAAATGCAGTGATTTTACCATCGCTGCCAATCTTTCATTCCTAAACAGTCTGATAGATAAAAAAGTTAGCACTGAACGGCGTCTTAATAATCACTTTTTAAAGAAGGACCTTTTGGTACAACGGTTGCTACCTTGGATGGTTCTGTTCAATTAGTCCAACCAAATGTTCCAAACAATATCAAGGCACAGATATCAAATCGAATGGTCTATGCATGACGAGGGTGAAAGACCTGAAAGTATGGCACTAGTTACGTGGAAGTTGGGGCGGCCGTTAGTCTGGGACGCTACGTGCGTTGACACTTTGACGTCGTCACATCTTTCTGAAATTCGAGGGCTGGTGCCACGGGTGGAACGACTCAAGGGGAGCGTGTATGCTAATCTCGGTAGCGGTTACGATTATTTGAGACTTTTGGTCCGACATTGGGTCCGTAAGGGCTGGAAGCTCTCACATTATTTTTCATAACTTTTCAGAGCGCTTCGTCGATGCAATGCTTGACTCGCTGGCACTTATTTTGGTGAACGAATAAGTAATGCAATCCAACGTGGCAATGCCTAAAGACCTCGCTTGTTTTAGTAGCTTTAGTGTTGTGTTAAACTGGGATATTGTTAGTAAAACGGGTAGATATATTATATATACTTGTTTTTTTTTTATGTTATTGTGACGGAACAAGCTCGAGGCCCACCTGATGTTAAGCGGTCTAACCTCTGCCTATAACAGGTGCATTTCGTCACAAGTCACGAATTGCACTGCGCCCGTCACTTTGAGACAGTTAAAAGTCTCATGTGCCTGTAATTTCACTGGCTCTCAAGGACTGCTGCCGGAACACACCGTTAGGTGCTTGGCGACAGATTTTCTACTTGAGGGTGGTCGCTAGCCAGGCGGGCATTCGCAAAAAGCCCTTCCACCATGCGGTGAAGCTCAAGCCCGCGGCGGGATTCGAACCATGGACCTGCTGCGCGGCAGTCCATAGTCAATGCCACTGAGCCATCACTGCTTCCGACTTGTACTACGGCAAGAAGTTTTAGAACATCACAAACGTAAGTCAACTTTCATGTTGAGCTTGACACTGCACTTGTCAATAGTGTCATTAGTTCTTGTCACAGTAATTTCACTTTAGAATGCCCTTCACGCTAATACAGTACTTACTGTTAGCAAACAACTGCTTCAAGGAAGAATTTCTGATACTTACTGGACATATTTTTGCTAAAGAGGTGGTAGATTTCACCTGATTCTTAGTAACAGTGCCACTTTGTCTATTTTTATAATTGATCCGCCTGACCTGAGTTACAAGGTCAACATGCAGATGGAGTTCTATGTACGATAGATATAAACAAGCGACTCGAGTAAGGAATAACTTGCCGTAAGACGTCGTTAAAAAAGGGATAAGAGGCATGGACACAGTATCTTGTGCAAACAGAAAGGCTTCTACGTATAAAACATATTTCTAACTGTCATTGTGAGACAAAGATCTTTAACAAGTTTGAACGCTAAACAAAAATTAAATAACTGTACTTTGAGTACCAAGTAAAATAGGTAATAGTATATTTTTTGTAAAAAGGGATAAAATGATTTGATGGTAGTTCACCAAAACCAAGGTCTACGGGATTTCCCAATCAGATAAATAAAATTAATAATAATAAACCAGTTGAGATTAATTATAGGGTTGCAGTCTAACCATTGACCAGTATTTTACAAGATCTATTTGATACATCATTTGTTTCGGACCCATCGCGACAATAATGGTATCCCTATTTCATTGTAGTCAAATATTTTTTTATTATATAGCAACACTGGTGGCTGTGACATTAAATTAAATAGTCTCGACTTGCCATATACTACGGTTACCTTTCTGCTTTGACATGTAATTATTAGTGATAACCTTCTTAAGAAATACTTTAAATATTTTACAAAATTACAAATTTACGAGTGAAAAAATTATAGTCATGTGCGGGATTCGAACCCGCGTCCATCCACGCCTTTAGCCGGGGTATGCTCTAACAAATTGAGCTAACATGACACAATGACTCATGACTTTAATTCTTGCTCTCGTTCTTCAACCATCGTATCGGGATGTAGCGACACCTATAGTTCAACTTGCGTTGTACTACAAACAAGACCAATTTAGCAATTTGTTTTAAACTTGTAAATGATGATGCAACCTTATAATTTTAATATTGTTAAGTTTGCAATAACGCCTGCTAGGCCAATTACATTACAAAATTACAAATTTACGACAGGAAAAATTTTTGTACCAGTTTTTCTTGTACCAGTAGTAGCATTTCTTGTACCAGTATAGAAGGTTCAGTTGTTTTACCTGCCCATGAGGGAAATCTTCGTCGCAAACAACATTTGTTTACAAGGATTTCCAATTAATGTACTCAACTTTTAAATAACGACCCTAAGTTTCTTGCTCGGTTTTCTCGCAGTGACTCTATAATTTTTTTTGCTAAACGTGGCAGTACTGTGTAAAATATTTCAATCATAAAATTAGGTAGTAATTGACCTTCATAAGAGCCTCGTAGACGCCTTAATTGAATAAATTATTTTGACTTTGACTCCCTCCTGTTAAAAATCTGTCACCAACTAACGGTGTACTCCGGTAACTTTCCTTGAGAGCCAGTAATTGAAGATTAGTCTGATCATCATCTTCGAGCGCATCAGATGAGAAACTGGCCAAAAGGTAGCCTACCAGCAATAAAAAATACATGGCTAGGTACAAAAGATTTGAAATATGCTATCTTTTACAGCATAGCATAGCATAAAGCAAACACCTGAAAACATATTTTTTCGCTTATTTTTAGTCACAGCAAAAGCTAAATTGTTAAATATCTAAATATAAAAATTAAGCCTCATATGTTAACACCTGTACAAACCTTCTGTTTCTATATTTTCTGTGGAATTGAGTTGTGCGGTCAAAACCACTTGGGTCACATAAAACATAAAAATTATATGCAAAAGTATTCCTATTAGATCCTGCAAAGCATACAGGAAGCTCGCTTTAAAATATGATAATGAGAACGCTCTATTCCCGTAAGGATATACTTATCAGAGCGCTTAGACAATGCGATGTGTGATCAATATGCTAACATTTAGTTAGCTGATCTAATAAACATTCCAATCCAACCACGGGCCAATATGGTGCCAGCATACTGGGGACGCTTCCTGGAGCATTTGGACTGCCTGTAGGCCTGCAATGGTCTTAAGGTTACCTTATTTCTTTCCTTATAGTAATTCAAAGATCAAAGTTGTTTATTGCTTTCATAAGTACATTTGATCGGTACCATATTTAACAGAAAATTCATGAAAGCCAAGGAAAATTAGGCGAAATTGTCAGTTATATATTTTTATAGTTTTTTAAGTGTTTTATTAAAATATTATTTTATGTTTTCTTAAGATACTTTTAAAATTATCTGTAAATATTTAGTCGAGATTTGCACTGCATTATAATAAAATAAATAACAATAATTAACAACTTACGACAAGAATTATTGTCAGATAAGTACAGATGATTCTGGTGTAACTATATATAATAGCTATAGAACTAATTCTGCGAATTCTTCCGGGGAATTACCGCCATCATACGTATTTCTTCTGCCAAGCGGTAATGTTGGCATCACTGTTCTGGTTTCAATGGTATAGGTGCCGTTTTTCTCATTCAACCCCAATAACTGTTGGCCTGGAGGATCAAACTTGCAATTGTTATTAACTTTTAAACTGATTCAAAAGCAACCATTTACAACACATCTTGACTAACGATTACTTTTTACAATGATTCGTAAAGAACGAGTATGTATACACGATAGTAGACATGTAGAAAATAAGTTTTATATGACCTGTCTGATATAAAACAAACGTGTGATACTATTTTTGTTTGTAAAAATTACAGGCACATGAGACTTAACCACTGTATGTTTCAAAGTGACGGGCGCAGTGCAATTCGTCACGTCTTGACGAAATGCATCTACTATTTGCAGAGGTTAATCCGTTTAACATCAGGTGGGCCTTGTGCTTGTTCGGTCAGAATCACATTCCGTCAGAACACCAAATTAAGTAAAGGAATTACTTCTATTAGGGTTGGATAGATAAATATCTTTTGATTTTACAAAGTGCGGATAAGACATAAAGAGATCTACTGATATTGGCTGGATTGGAATAACAAAGTAGGTCAGTAAGTCATTTTGCAGCTTGCTGTAAAAAATTCAAATATATTTTACGCCCCACAAACATCCCCGTCATAATACAGCATAAACCAGTTTTAAAGCCTTTAAACCCTGCTCATTTCCTTATTCCACCAAAACGCTATTAAAACAAACGGTAAAACATAATATATACAACGAAATCTAATTTATGACTGGAAGCCGTGCTTACATTCGAACATGCCAATTAAGGGGCAATGATCTCAAAAACCACTCGAAGAAGACCTTTCATAAATGCGAAATTTTAACAAATTGAGGGTAGATTGAGATCTAGTAAGAGTGGTTGGCATAAACCTATATCAGTGATCGCATTGAAATTACGTCAGTTGTAAAACACGAACAATACTACATGGTATTGACAGCCCTCCTGCATGTTCGTGAGGATTTTGACAACCCTTATTTTATGATGCGCCACAGTGTACCAAGGTCACAGACAGAAGGATAAATTGTACTTTTAACTACAAAAAAATCTAAGGTGAGGATTGCAGAATATAATTGTCAGAAAACATTACATTATATTCATTTGGATTTGGTGAGAATTGTAACCAGCTGTATCTTACGGTTCAAATGATATAGCCCTTTATAGGCATGCATAATAACTGACCGACGAGGTTGCGACAGTCGCGAAGAATCAATCGCAATGGATACAAATGGCTAATTGGCGTTCATAGTGGAAGAGCTTTATTTGACAATTAAATAAATATCTAACTACTGGAAGGCACTACATAAGTAATGTGATACTTATAAATTAATCAAAGTTGCTGTCCCTTACGCCCACTTGATTGAGAGGAAAGAATCAATCTGTTTGCAGACGCCATTGAACAAATAACCTAATTTGAGCGCTGTCAAAATATTTTAATAACTGAAAACTAAAGAAAAACTGCTTCCAACTTTTCAACTTTCAAATCAAATTATGAAAGATAAATGTTTACCTACTGAATATGCTTTTGAAAGTAGACTGAAATGAAAAATAGGGTTGACAAAGTCGAAATTGGTGTGATCACGATCCCAGGGTCCGAACTGCATAATTCCGCCGTAAGACCCTGATAAACTTGGGGTCCCATCGATTTATAGTATACACACATACGAGATAACTCGGTTGGTGGAATCGAATATATTTGATCGATTATGGTGCTTCTGGCGACCGACCCTTTTCCGGGTGTGCACGGCATGAAAGGAAGATAGTTTTCGATGTCATCCATTTTGTTGGAATAGTGAAAAACCCGATGGAGTGTGACAGTTTCCTATTTTGTCATAGGAAGTATATTTGTCCTTTTAACATTTTGCTTTTTTCTTTTGCAAACGCGTGCCGATCCATATGCATAAATAAAATTGGGGATATTCTGTACTGATTTCTAAATTGACAACCCTCTGGTTGAACATAAAAGACTTTTCTATGTATAAAAAACTTTTCTTTACCTATATAAAGGACTACTCTATTTTAATAGAAATTGATGAAAACCCTATTTCGTAGTCAAAGATAGATTACCTACTATTTTAATCTATAAATGTTTAATGTTTACTTTAATAAAGCTTATCAGATTTCTTTCAGTAATCCAATACCGGAATCGCGAAAACTTTAAGCTACCCAGGGGCTAGAAACAGGTCTATATATACAGTCTGAAACTATATATTATTTTATACATATATAGTTTCAAACAGTACTAGAAAAACATATTGTTTTAAGTTTTGAGTCTCGTAGTAAAAGACAGTGCCTACTTCGAGCCAAGAGCGCCCGCCGCGGCAACACTAGACCGCGCCGCGCTCCCTTTGAATATTTACATCGAGAAGAGTAATAAGAAATATGAAATAATACATTACAGACACAAGAAATTTTCATTAGGTGGTCCTCATGCTTATTTCTTCAAAAACACAAAAAAAAATCATGTTTGTTAGGACTAGCAGAAGTTAACCCTAAGAGTTTGTTAGCATTTTCCAATAACCATGTATTTATATACAGGGTTATTGGTAATATGCTAACAAACTCTTAGGGTTGACATCTGCTAGTCCTAACAAACATTTAGAAAAAATGTTAATTTGCTTTTTTTTATTTCTTTTCTTGTTTTTATGTGTTTTTGACGGAAAATTCGTGAAAAACGGAAAAATCTTGCAATTTAATTAGTGTTTAGATCTTTACGCTCTTACAGCACGTCATAAAACAAAATTCCGTAAAACTAAATCCTGTCATAAATAATGTTAACTTCTTCCGGCTGCCTTTTAAAATGAAACGCATCGCAAATTACAACGAAATATGAATAAAAAGACCGTTGGCAGCAAATCGAGGACTGCATCTGTCAATTACTGCGTTCAAGTTTAAAAAAGTAAAAAACAAAATGGCGGTGCCGAGGCGGACTTTATGCCACAACAAAAATGGACGAGTAGGAATGAAATGTCAATAGGCGGTACTTTAGCTCTAAGGTTTTTTTTTATTTTTTGTAAAGATGATCTCACGGTGTTGACGATAAAGTTTGTTTATTCTTTCTTTTAGTACTGGTTTTTAATAAGTTTTTATTTATAGTACATTTTAAAACGGCTCGCGGATTACTTACACATTTAGTATAGATGGGAAGTTAGATATAATAGGTACCTGCAGCCATTGAACTTATAAAAAACAGATGAAACGGCACCCCTACCTTGAAAATGGCAGTGTCAAATAAGGCAACGTCCCTGATTAAGTCTCAGAAGTGTGCGTATGTGCGTCTAATACACGCTTGTCTTTATGTCGTTGTCATTCATTAAAACGTATCATATACATTGGAAGTGTAGCTGTGTGCGTTATATGCTTGTGATCAATTTTCTCCACATTATATTGTTGTGGTCATTTTATTTCAATCGATGCCTGGGCTGCAGCAGTTTTCAGCTTCGAACTTCCCTTGTGTTCCCATGATGTTTCACCAATTTCATGTCGACGATTGAAAGTTCAAAACCGTGCAATTCTCATGGTATTTTCTGCCACAACTTGAAACCATCTACCGTGTGAAGTAAATCCGAACCGATACCACGTAGGCGAGACGTTTGAACGTGTGCCCTGCCACATAAATAACTTATATCTATCGGTCCAAATTTATCGATATAGATTATTACTCGTAATATCTATGACTGTCTACTCAAAATAGTGCATCAATTTAAATAACATTAATGATATGAAGAAAGTGGTCGGGTATAATTATGTATTTATTTCATACCAAATTTTTTGAATGTTTTATGTTTATTTTATTGTATACATGCCCTTGACCATAATGCCATCTGAGGGTCAATGATGATGTGGTCGAAGATTTTGTTCAGGCTAACCTAGTTTTACTAGATCTTAAGGACAGCTGCCAGAACACACCGTTAGGTGCTTGGCGACACGTGCAAAATTCAATATCATACCATCACGAAAAGCCCGTAAAAAAACTGTTTGTTTGTTTCACAGCTTCAAAACTACATTTTAATTACGCCTATGGTTTGAATCCTATCGCGGGCTCATTAGTCCATTTTGTAAAGGAAGATAAATATCTTAGGACTTTAGTATTAAAGTAAATATTTATATCCTGTTTGTTTTTTATTCCAAAATAAACAATTTGTATTTGTTTTTGTGTTTTGCGAATGCCCGCCTGGATGGCTACCAACCTCAAGTAGAAACTCTGTCTCCAAAAACCTAGACGTGTGTCTGATATGTCCTTCAGAGTCCACTCATGATAGGGTTAACCTGACAATTCAATTTACCATAAGATAAGATTATGGTCAAAATCTAGCGTACCAGAAATAAAAAATCAACGAGATAAATATTCTGCACCTTACATATCAAAAAATACAATGCTGATAGACGGCCGGATAGCTATAGGCTTTGTTATTCGAATAATAACCTTATAAGGTTGAACGGTACCACCCGTTTTCTAAAAAACAGTCGGCAAATTTGAAATTTTTTAAGCTCGATTCTAAGTCTGGCATCTGACCAAATTGAGCTGGAAACCAGAATTAGGTTTCAGCTCAATTTGGTACATATCTCAACTAAATTAGAAATTCTACGCGTGTTCCCAATACCAGAAATGGACCATTTTAACCAAGCTGCGTTTATTTAGATTTAAATAAAAATGGCGGTCGCACTTACTGCTCTTCTCCCGCCTAATGAATTATGAAAAGGCGGCGCTTGCCTTCCGTAAATAGGCTAAGAGATAATTACTTCCCGACTGGAACCAAGACGTTGCTTTTTAGTTTGCATAAAATTTACAGTAAGTTGCACGATTAGTGATTGACTGAAGTAAGTATAACCTCATTATTTTTTATGATAAAACTAAACCTTGCAATCTTGGCGTACAGTACAGTTTAAGAGTGAGATGTTCCCTTTCCGCCCATAGGATGGTCGTAAAAGCATAGTCCTCCGAACAAGCAGTATGCCACCACTTATATACATATGATACACATAAAGACAGAACAGAATTCGTGGTTCAGATAAAAGACAATGCAGAAACTGAAACATTAGTACTAATATTATAAATGCGAAAGTAACTCTGTCTGTCTGTCTGTTACTACACAAAACTATTGTACCAATGTGAATGAAATTTGGCATTGGAATTAGTTTGAGACCCGGGAAAAAACATAGGATAGTTTTAATCCAACTGCGCAAAAAGAGGTTAATTTTTTTGCGCGTGACATACGCGCGGGCGGTGCCGCGCCCGGAAAGCTAGTAATTTTATAATGAGCCAAAACATTTAAGTTATATATGATATAGTTTTTCCAAATAATTCAAGTAAATATATAACTAACTTACTTAAAATTCTAAATCTTTCAAAACATAATTTACAAAATAATTTGAGGATAAGTATATACAGACATTCTTGCCACTTACTTTCAAACATGGGTAGTTGGATCAGCACTAGTGTAGGCAAAGTAGTGCTGCTCACACTACGCGTGTGGTGTTCTCTGGTTAACTACTGCCTTGATTCACCGCCAGGTGATGCCTTTATAAAAATCAATATTGGCCCCTTTGCCCCTGAAACGTCACAATTTGATAAGGCAATACTATGATTTGAGACCACATAATGTTCCCACTATCATCGAATAATTTCGTCTGTTAATTTTTTTTGTCTTTATTAACATTTTTGTCGTCAATTATATACAGTTGCCATTTTTTTTACTGCGAACGTGAAAGGTAGCTTTGTTAAACTTAAAAATCAATTTTCCACTATGTACCCGTTTAATTATTTCAGCATCTGAATTTGACAGTATAATAAATTTTCCAAATTTAATAGTCACTGACAAAAACAACCACTTCACTTGATGAAATGCTAAAACCGCATTAATACCTTCGATGCCTGAATTGAAATGCAAAAACCGAGCCCTAGCTCTCAGCCTAACACAATGTGAAGCAGTCAATGAGATTTTTTGTATGAATGTATTCTCGAATAAATTCAACCAATGAATAATTCAACAAGCTACTTTTATAACGAAAATGTGGGCTCAGAGTTGTTTGAGTTATTTTTAGGTATTTTTTCACAGTTTGTGTACTTAAATTACAGTCTCGATTCTGATTTTATGAAGTATATTTTATAGGGCTACCCGCCTCCAGTATTTTAATTACATTTGCCTACTTTGTGTTTCCATTTAGTTTTGTGAGGTGAACTTACTATAATGACTGGACGTGTGGAGTTTGTTATTCATCACAATTTGTTTTCAAGCAAAGTAGCTAGCCAGGCCAGCAAAATGCTAAAATTATCATGGCTAGGAATCAAAGATACTTTAAAAGACATTTTTTTTGTTATTGATGTGCCCAAGATCTTAAACTCTCAACCTAAAAGTGAATAGGTTTACGAGGTTAGCTCTGCTAAGATAACTATTAGGCGATTTTATTTAAGCTTCAGGGTGGTATTTAGCTAGGAGTTGTTTATTCGCTAAAGGACATCAATATGTTTTTTAACGTATGATACCATTAATTGAACAAAATGCTAGTTTTCACAATAATGATTACATTATTGAAACAGGCCTTCAACCTGCATAAACTAAAGGACTGAAGTAGAGATTCATATACCACCTTAGATAGCGCTATTTACACAAAATGTAAATAGCGCTATCTATGTAAGGGTGCGTTAGACCACTACATTAACTGTTGATATGTTCAAATCAAATCAAATATCATTATTGCATATCACATAACAATTGCGATCTTAAACATAAAATTGTAATTCCTGTGACATATATTTTTATAGACTTCTCCAGCGGACCAGACGATACCAGTTTTAGGAAGGTGGTGCTACAAGTTGTTTTCTACGACTATGATGTGGGTGAAGATATTGAACAAACTAAACCTAGAGGCTCTCTAGCTCTGGTGCTGGAACATTTTCTACCTAAGGGTGGCTACCCAGCCCAATCATGCGAGAACAGTTCAGCTATTAGAGAATATTTCATGGTGGTAGAGCATTTTTCGAATGCCCGCCTGGCTAGCTACCACCCTCAAGTTGAAAATCTGTCACCAAGCACTTAACGGTGTGTTCTGGCAGCTGTCCTTAAGAGCCAGTAATTCTAGGTTAGCCTGAACAACATCTTCGACCACATCATCACTTACCATCAGGTGAGATAGTATTCAAAGGCAAACCTATCAGCCATAAAAAAAAACTACTGTTTCCTTAAGCATTTAACTGCCACCTTTAACAGTGTGGCAGAAGCATCGATTTTAGACTCAACTTCATGCTGCAAATTTTTTCCAAGTTTGAAGACTTGGTGTTTACTTAGCCACATGCACACACTTGAAAACAAATCTAGGTAGATTTTTTTTATGTTTTCCCACAAAAATTATCTGTATATTTTTTTTATTTGAAATCGATATTTAACAGATCTACTAGGTACCTACTTTTAAGTCTTTTAAGATATTTTTTTGTATCCTGTTTTGCCTATATTGTAAATAAAGTAATATTTTTTGTATCGCTGTATAAAAAAAAATACGCAACTACATTTGAACGGAGAGCACTGTGTAGACACTTCCCTTAATTAATCCGCCCACTAGTATATGTAGTCTTAATTGGCAAAAATAAATGTGGGCTTCAATAAGCCAAATGCGTCGTCAAAATCTCACCACACGTTGAAGCGTGTTATGCTGCTCATTTAGCGTATTATATATTTTTTAATTTATAATTACCCGGCGTGTTTAAGCCGGAAACCGAAAACTTCTCTGAGTTTTCAAATCGAAGCTTATATAGCCCAAAGCCATAACAATCTGCATTTCTTGTTCTTTAATTAGAATTCCGTTTAGTGTTTAAGTTTTGCTAAGGTATAGGTCTCTATATCCAAAAGCACTGTGATGGTAGGGTGGACAATTTGTAGCATTTTTTATGTTATTGTAATGGAACAAGCACGAGGCCCACCTGATGTTAAGCGATAACAGTTTCAGTTCGTTTTAAATGACAAACTGCACTGCGCCTTTCACTGTACTACGCATTTTCTAGTCTAGAGGTAGACACAGTCAAATCATGCTTATTATTAGCCCGTGTTGGGTAGTTTTGCTAACCTGGTATTATTATTTTTAGAAAATTGTAAGTTTGTAAAAAATGTCCCCTATTGGGGATATTTTACCACAATTTTTTTTTTTTTTTTAAATGTCCCCAAAGGGTATATTTTTTACAAACTTACAATTTTCTATAATTTTGCAGGCGCGCTCCACCATATTTTTTCAGTATAGTTGCTAAGACTTCTTTCCAAGTGATCATATATAACATTATGTTGTTTTACTGTATTTACTAAAATCTACTGTGAAATGAAGCATAAATATTTTATTCCCGTCGGGTGTAATTGTTTTTATGAAACCCGTGTAATATTATTGCCTAGTCGTGCTGCATTACCAGAGACGAAAGTTTTGATGTATTGTGCGCTATGGTACGTTGCAGATTTAAGTCATTTTCGATATGTATGGGAGGTAACACAAAAAGTGAATTTTTGAATGTGTAAAATCCAATATTTTGTTTATATGTTAAAAACTATTGCTTCAATCGCGCTCAAACAAACGGGAAACGATCGGGAATGGCGTGGGTACGTGTATTATGCGAGGAAATCTTGAAATTTATCGAAAATTAAATTAAATTAAATAACATTATTGACACTATTGACGGTAGGTCCGTGGGGACCGGGAGCTCATCGTATTTTCCAAAACTTATCTAAACGCTTGGTCGATGCGACGCGTGATCGAAATGCTGGCACATATTTGGCTCAAGAATAAGCATTGCAATTCAACGGGGCATGCTGCCAGCATGCTGGGCACGCTGCCAACTGGTACTGGGCTGAAGCATTAAGCCTATAAATAATAGTAAAAACGAGGTTTACTCGTACCAATACGCATGAATATTTATTTTTGAAGGAGCGTGCCTTTTTCATTT
The DNA here is from genome assembly GCA_963854805.1 of Plagodis dolabraria. Lineage (NCBI taxonomy): Eukaryota > Metazoa > Arthropoda > Insecta > Lepidoptera > Geometridae > Plagodis > Plagodis dolabraria. The sequence continues at coordinate 7,564,250 of OY978466.1, forward strand.
GACAGGTTTGTATTCCAGTAGCTGTTTTAGAGAGCTTATGCCATTTTAGGCATCTTATTCGACATCTTCGACCGTTTTTAACCGATCAGCCAGGCTAGCGTGACATTTGGTAGAGCCGTTTGCGATTGCCCACCTGGCTAGCTACCACCCTCAAGCAGAAAATCAGCCGCCAAGCACGTTTGTTTTTTTAACTTAACCTGAACAACATCTTTGACCACATCAACACTTACCATCAGGTGAGGTAGTGGTCAAAGGCTAGCCTATGAGTTATAAAATAAATGTGTCATCTTGAATTTTACGAAAGAATAGAGATATATGTACATACGCAATCAGCTAAGTGTTTCTCTGAATCTTCAAGAGCACAAAGCTGGAATAAATACTTCTAAATTAGAGAGATTTATTGGCCAAAATAATTAGGCAGATACCCGGGGGGAAAATTCGAGATTTGCGTACAAATATTGAATATTTAATGAGTAAATTTTCCGCATTCTAAGGATTACTAATGCTGGGGATCTTTTTGTGAGATCATTTCTTACATTTTAGGTTCATAGATAGAGATCAAAATGAAGCCCTATTTTTTATTTATATATGGCTAATAGGCTAGGTTTTGACCACTATTTATCACCTGCTGGTAAGTGATGCTGGTGGTTGAAGATGTTGTTCAGACAAACCTAGAATTACTGGCTCTCAAGTACAACTGCTGGAACACACCGTTAGGTGCTTGGCGACGGATTTTCTACTAGAGGGTGGTAGCTAGCCATGCGGGCATTCGCAAAATGTCCTGCCCGCTTGATGTAACGACTGCCATCCTAGGACAACAGCCTGGACCGTCAGAAATCTAAGATTTCTAAATCTGGTAAGGAACTGTATACTATACCGTTCAATTGAAGCGTGTGTGCTGGCCGGCCGTCAGTTTTGAAATCGAGTACACATTGTCAGCTACGTAGTTTAAAAAAATATAATGATATATGTAGTTTGTAACACATTTTTAAGAAGCGTTTAAAAGAATGGTCCCGAATTTCTTGCCCGTTGTTCTCGCCACGATCACGTATCCAAGTACAGACCAGCGATATACGTTTACCTAGATATTTTAAGCAGTGATGGCACAGTGGCATTAGCCATGGACTACCGCACAGCAGGTCAGTGGTTCAAATCCCGCCGCGGGCTTGAGCTTCACCGCCTGGTGGAAGGGCTTTTTGCAAATGCCCACCTGACTAGCGACCACCCTTAAGTAGAAAATTTGTCGCCAAGCACCTAACGATGTGTTCCGGCAGCAGTCCGTGAAAGCCAGTGAAATTACAGACACATGAGACTTAACAACATGTCTCAATGTGACGGGCACAGTGCAATTCGTGACGTGTGACGAAATGCATCTGTTATGGGCAAAGGATACCGCTTAACATCAGGTGGTCCTCGAGCTTGTTCCGTCACAATAACAGAAAAAAAAACCTAGTCTTACACTAACTTCGCTAACTAAGTAGCAGGTTGGTGATTCTCATAATCATATATTTCATAAACTATGTTTACCTACATGTCAATGTTATAAATTTTGAGTTAGTACTCAAGATAATAAAAACAAAATTATACAATAATTATAAATGTGAAGTCTTAACATCAATATATAAGGTAATAATAAATTTAAATTTAATTTGTAATCGAATGTTAAATTGTGTAATTAATGCAACTGGTCTTTTGTGCCGTTTTAAGTAAAGATAAATAAATAATGTAAATAAATAAATAAATTTTCATAAAAAACTAACGTGAGTTGACATACTTATTAACTACGTATATCGGCTAGAACTCACGGTGTTTAGTCGTCATCTTCGACAGGTGCACATGTGTGCGAAGGCCGAAAACCCTACACATACTTTTGACGAGTGCAGTGAAGATAGTGACAGTGTCGTACGCGCCCATACCCTGCCTGCGATGCCATTGCTGCCCGCCGTTCCTCAACTTTCGCAGAGGGCGTTGCAAGCAGCCGCCCGCAGTGCGCGTCTAGCGGCCCTCGAAACTGCCCGCATTCCACGAGAATGAGCGTCTTTACTGCTCGAACACCGGTCGGAGATAACGACTAAACACCGTGAGTTCTAACCGGTATACGTAGTTAATAAATAAATATAATAATAACAATATGACAGTAAAAAATAGTGTATATAGTAATATTGAATATAAATCCAATATTACGTAATTTTAATAAATTCTTCGTAGTTATAAAAGATTTGTTGGATGAGCCAGCGTTTTAATCTAGCTTTAAAGCAGGAAGTCCATTGTAAACAGAAGGTACCGAAACATGCGTCAGTTTGCTGGACTTGGTGAGAAAGTGGGATATTGCCGTTAGATTGTGTGAGTTGCGCGTGTTGTAAGAATGCACGTCACTATGCTTCAATTATAAGTGAAGATTAGTTCCCACGAAGACACCCACTTGGTATATCACAATGCTGGCAATGTGAGAATCCCATGTTCTTTAAAGCAAGGTCTCACAGAGGTATCTTGCGACATACACAGATACAGATTGTAACAAAACGACCCTGCCGATTGGGGTTCTTGACGTTACTCTGGGTCGGAGGACAAGTAACATTGAAGACTCCGCCGTTAATAGAAGATTGAGTGTGGTTCAGTGGTCTAGATCCCTATATAACAAGTACATACAGTACCTTACCTTAGCGATCCAGCCTCCAAACGTGCCTCTTGAACTTTAGGGAAAATTATCTTGATGACGTAGGGTAGGTTCCTTCTGCGCGTGCGTCCCGTCCGTGAGATTGCGTTTTGGTGGTACTCAGCTAAATTTATATTAGAAAGTTTTTCACCACACTTCACTATCGTTTTGGGAAGTAATACCGATGGTTTTCTTCTTAATGTTGATTAAGATTTTGATATATTAGATATTTCACACGAGTTGCTTCACCTCATGACGACGCTCATGCACTGACTGCCGGAGCCAATCAGAGACGAGGCAAGGTACGTATGCTCTGGGTTACGGAGCCTTGTTATTGGTTGACCACCGAATCAACAACCAGAACGCGCTAATTTACATATAAGAAGAACGAATAGTGAACACAGATACTTCACATAGTAGCATAACAAACATGAAACTAAAATCATGGCCTAAACATCACGTAAACACAAACTCCATTTACAAATGTCGTATATCTAGCTAAAAACCATGTAAATTCAATGTAATTAAAGTAAAAGGTTTAGGCCGAACATAAATATGTGGGTATATACGATTTTCCGCTCCAGGGAATGTAAACTCTAATAATAATAAATCTGTCAGGGGGACTGTATATATTTTTTCGCGGGGTACTTACTTTTGGTTAACCGTGATCCTAGAGAAGGCTTTTCGGGATATAATCTGTGATTCACGTCCTTTTGGGCTTTGTTTAGTATGTACAGTAATGTAAGCGGTATTTGTGAAGAACTTCATCGTCTTCTTTCCCTTATCCAAGACATGTAGGGTCAGTAACAATACCAGGAATGACATAGGGACATTTTGTAGAAAACTGAAAACTGGAGCAAAGACCAGTTTTAAGGCCTCCTGACATGTGTTAGGGTCATAAAATATATGTATAAATTATTGATGTATAAATACGCAATTTGAATAAGAATGTAAACTTTAATATTACTTTAGTATTAGTCTGTGACTGTTTTGCTTCCTGGGCAGTCGTTCGTTCCTTTCACCCGTTCGATAGTTCGTTCAAACACCTTTTGATATAATAAATAATTTATTCAATGTTTACATGTCAATATGATTACAAATAGAATTATGTCAAACTTAAAACTAGCCTAAACAAATAACCCACCCCTGATCGCTCCCGATGCAAAGGTGTCCATAACACTTCCGTGTTCGTGTGTGTCCATAACGTTTCCGTGCTGAATAGCAATGGCCATCCTCTGCACCATGTAGTATGGTAGGTATATTAATACATGTTGTACAAACTGATAGACTTGCAAAAATTCCCTGACCCACGGTTCTTTTCTCTGGTAATATGACGAAATATGCAAGAAGCCCAATTTGTTGTTGTAACCTCTGCCTGTAACAGATGACGAACTGCACTGCGACCATCACCCTGAGACACACAGAGTTTAAGTCTCTCTAATTTCATAATTATTTTACCGGCTTTCGAGGACTGCTGCCGGAACACACTGTTATTCAATTTTTACTAATAAAAATAGTAAAGATAGCTCGGGACCTTGGCCGACATGATTGGTAAACTGTTAGCCTAAATGCGTAATCTACACGAGGATGACATGGATTTATATTTATTACCTACCCACTCATCTTTTTGCGTTTTTTGTTGTAATAAATTGGTAATGCTGGTCTTGTATTAAAGTCTCATGTGCTTTAATTTCATAATAATTTTAACTAGCTCTCGCAGACTGCTGCCGAAACACACTGTTATGTGCTTGTCGAGAAGCAATAAAGTAATTTTCTACTTGAGAATGATCATCCAACGTGCGGTGAAGCTCAAGCCATCGGTAGGAATCGAAACATGAACGTGCAGCACGGCAGTCCACTAACATTGCCGGTCGGCTATGACTGCTTGGAAAAATAACCAAGGACTCACGAGACGGCCGCTTCTTGTCCGCGTTAATAGCTCAGGGGCGGATTCGTTGTATCTATGAGCTATGGAAGCGGAAGCGAATTGTGTTCATGAAAAGTGTCCGTCCAAATGCATTAATAATAAGAATGTAATAAAATCTTCTATTTCGACCACCTTATCTCATAGAGGTACAATATCAAATCATAAAGGTTATTATCATAAACTTAATACAAAAGAGTTTTAATTAGGCATGTCAGATACATTCATACTATACCCTTTGTCCACACCAGCGCCATTATGGAAGGTTTTTGAACTGTTATTTATAGCTTACAGCTGGACACTTTTATAAGTTTTCTACCCTATGAGATCACTCTGCATACCCCTTCCCTCCATAACCAGCACGAATGTCATATGACCACAGGTCAGATATACAAACATTCTAGAGACTTCCAGAATATTCCAGGCTTCTTTAAAGACGTTTCAAAATCAAAAAAATCAAGGCTTTAATGTGAATCAGAACTTTACTCTTTAAAGTGAATGGTTCTGTTTTGCGTCTAAAGGATATGCTGCTCATTCAGCGTATTCTTTCGTTTAGTCTACGACATCGCTAATTACAGAGAGTTGTAATACTAGAGTAGTTATATCCGAACACCACTGCTCTAAAAGCTTACTAGAAATTACATATCTACATACCTACGCACATGTATATATAGTTTGTAATGACAAGGAAAGAACGTTCAAATATTATGCGTTTCTGTTGTAAGAAAGAGATAAATATGCAATTCGTGTAACCACCGAACCGCCATGAGACGTTCCGATCACCATTACACTGCGATCTCTTTCACTTTCTCACACCAAACGATACACATATCTCGCTCATCCATTTCATTGCGATTATAATTCCTAAGATAAAACTAAATGACGATATTTTCAATTTCATCAATAAAAGCAATAATTTCGCGTGAAATGAAACAGTTTTCTTATCTTTCACAGTGCTTGTATAATTGGAGCAGAGTCTAAAGACACAAGGAAGGCATATTGTCCACAGATTATTCCTAAAAAACACGATTAGCGGCGATGTATTCACCGGACGCTCGGAAGTGCAAGATTGGTAGTGACTCTGGTAATCACCCCCAATTCGTCTAGTAAATATGGTGGGCACTCAACTCATCTACAGGTAAAAAAATCTTAGGCTAATTAAGATAAATCTTTTATAGAAAACCTTTACCCAAAACATTTCCAACGCAAAGTCTCGTTTAAGGTAAACACGTAGGTTCGTTTACATAACCTTGAACGTTAAGCCGCTTAACGACTTCGCGCGTTCTTGTTTTTGTTTTGTTGTTAAACTTCTTAGGACCGGTGTAGCATTAAATGTTTTCATTTACTTATTACACGTAGACGGTAATACTTTAACAATGTATATATGTCAAATTGGTACCAGAAGCAAAATCAAATCAAATCAATAGTTTATAGTGCGCGCGGAACTAGCTGGCCGCGCCTTATGTGGCGACAGGGGCGAGGGGGCGGGTCGCCTACTGCTCGCAACGTTGCGTACACACACATACACACACTGAAGTAATATACGTACACTGAGAAGCGCTCCCGCCTATCCGTCCCACCGCTCACATACCTAAGGCGCGGCCAACTAGTTCCGCGCGCACTATTGTTACAGGAATACATAGTCATAAAAAGGTCTTAAACACTGTCAATTCGTTCTTGTATTCTGCCTGCATGCAGGCGTGCAAATATTAAAAAGTATTTTTGTCACTTACATCTTTGTAGATATCTTTACGACATGGAGATAGGTAGGTATAATAAGTTTACAAACTTGGCTCGTTTTTACCGTGAATATACTTCGCTTCGAATTTTGAAGTGTTAGAGATGGTATTTAACGAATAGACCAACGTCTCTGATGTGCATGTACTGTAGCGGGAAAATGTTACATGCTTCCAATAACGATCGGCAGCTATCCAGAAACCAAGCTTTATTTACTGCGCGGATGCAACGTTTCTGGATTTTGAAAATTCTATTAATGTCAGCAGAGTTTCACCACATTAAAGGATCGATGCCACATAGCCATGGTAATCCTTTAGTGCAGCGTCCAACGAGACTGTAAGCCTAAGTTATATCAATCGATAAATTCATATCGATTCACTTTTAGACACACTTGATCGATATGCAATTAAGATGTTCTAAAATAACATGCAATTAATTCTAGGTTAGCCTGAACAACATCTTCGACCACATTATCACTTACCATTGGGTGAGATAGTGGTCAAAGGCTAACCTATAAGGCATAAAGGAATGTCTGTCCAAATTTACTCTTAAGAATTTAATATTGTCAACTTCACCTACTTGCTCATTATTGTAAGTGATCTTAATATCATTTTTTTAAAGTGAATGTTTTGCAAATTTTTATAATTATCAATATTCTGTTTTTTGAACGTTTTCTTTTGTTTGCTCTTTTTGGTAACATTTTACAACTCTTTTGGTTTATTGTTGTATATTTATCAAATCTGCAGCACTGGAATGAAAGGCATATTTTGGGACAGGTTTGCAACACTCGGGTAACGTTTACATTAACTCGATGGTTTCCGAACGCAGCCTATGTCACCAATACTTTGACTCGTCAAAGACAACCTTAAACTTAGCCTTCATAATTTCAATACCGTCCCATCGAAACCCTTCATATATTGACTTTTTAATATTGGCACCTATATATTCCGTGGAGGCGAACAATATCAGCATGAACATCCGGACTGAACTGAAAGCAGACCGGAAGTCAATACTCTCCCATATTCAGGAAGTCGGCTGGGCTGGTGACACGCCACATCCGGTGACGCCGGAAGCTGGGCTGTCAGTGACGGGGATATGACGTATGTTCGTCGTTAACGATACGTCTGTCATATCTTAAGGTGAAGTTATTACCGGAGTAGGTATACACTTGAGATTTTCTCGTGTGTTCTATTAGTGACAGGTTTGTGTTATTATTTCTGGGAATCAGTGGTCTGAAAAAGCTTATTTTAGAGTCAATGCTCTGTACCAAAAAAATCAGGAAGCCCAGTGTCAAATGAGTTCTTATTATCTCTAAAAGCGCTCTGTACCAGGCTTATTCTATTGAAATCTGTCAGAAAGACTTATATGATATTCCCTTGCTATAAATTGTCTCATGTTTAGAAATTTTAAATAAATTATGAAACAACGTACTTAGTCTCACAATATTGACTATATATACCCCACAAGGGTTCCCTGTCTCGGGGTACCATTTTTTTTTATTGTATAAATGTATTATTATCTACCCTCTTTATCACCTACAAGGCCGAACTTTCACATTTCTAGATAATGTAGGCAATAAAACAAAGAATGGATAACTAGAAGCATAGTTTAAGGATCAAAAACGTGCTTGTAAAATTTTACCGTGCCTGAACATTTCATATTTAAAATATGACGATACGACGTTTGTGTGGAAAACGCTATGAAAACACTTCCCTTATTGGTTAAGGACAACTAAGCAAACTACGCTACGAGCGCTTCGTTTCAAATTTACTAATAATATATTAAATTGCAAGAATACAATACGCAATTATTAATATCGATATTTCAAGTACAGCATTCAACCTGCAAGCAGGCGCCCAAATATTAATATTATTCATCTATAAAAATACATAATATATAATTGAGGCAATTCGTATTAAGTAATTATTAAATATTATTTCTATTATAATATTATAACTAAGATACTCCTTAATACTATACAAAATTTGCACAATAGCCTGTCACTTAGTTGTTTCTTAAAGCATTTTCCTTCTAAAATTTTATTATATTTTTGGTAAATTGTTATCATATATTATAAATATTGTTAACATTTTTTTAGTAAATTACTTTGTGGTAAGGAAATTGGTATAATAAGTTATAATACTGTGGTTATAATATATTTTTTGCACAGTAAATCTATATTCACAACAAATCCTCATTGCTCTCTTACTACGCCGTTCCTAAAGTTATTAGGATAAGTTTGGCAATTTATTGAAAATATTGGTTGATAATAAATTAACTTTAAAACTGCTTAGGTAGTTTCAAGATTAAATACACGAAGACGGCGATTCCCGATCGTTTCCCGGTGTCATACTTTTAGAATGATTACGGATTAGTTAACCACTCGACTTTTCATACACAAAAATTCACTGAGGGGTACCGCTTTCCATACATTATTGAAATTAACAGAGTTGAAATCACATTGCACCTATGCTTATGATATAACACAAGTTGCGTATCTGGTTGCGCACTACTGATAACAAACAAACTACACTTATACCATACAACATATAATATACAACTACCTTAGTATTAAAATGTTACATCCGCCTTCAAAAATATTTTATTGCTTCGTAACTATAGTAGATTTTAAGTTTTTTTTATTTTTTTTTATGGGATAGGATGGCAAACGAGCAGGCGGCTCACCTGATGGTAAGTGATAACCGTCGCCCACAAACATCCGCAACACCAGAGGTCTCGAGGATGCATTGCCGGCCTTTAAGGAGGGAATATGCTCTCTTCTTGAAGGTTCCTAAGTCGTAACTGTTCGGAAATACTTCACCAAGCAGCTGGTTCCATAGTGTGGCAGTGCGAGGTAGAAAATGCCGTGAAAATCGCAAGGTTGTGGACTTCCAGACGTCGACATGAAATTGATGAAACATCATGCTTTGTCGGGAAGTCCGGTGGCGAAATTGAGCTGCAGGTAGTAAATCGAACAGTTCCTCAGAACACTCCCCGTGATATAGGCCATCTGTTTAAGTAGCATCACGTGTGTATGTATTTATGGATGTACTTAGAGCTCTAATCTGAAATTCTAAGCCTCATTCCACTTTGAGGCTTCTTTTGCTATAATTACCAAATTTCACTGCCGTACATGAACGTCGGTACTCTCGAAATCTCTCTCAGGATTAGTTCATCGAATGTAAAGTTCAGAGGTAAAACAAACTTGACTTGTTCAACTCTTAACTCCGTGAATTATAATATTACATGCTGTCTGACGTTAAAAGTAGGTCAGTATAGTATATACCGTATATAGATAAAGACAGAAATATGATAAGAAATAAGCATTTCATATTAGATTGTCGTTATGAATGGGTTCATGTTTTCGAGTAACATCCGTGGGTTATTTGGATGATGAAAATATTGGGGACTTGGTACAACATTGTATGGAGTGATTACAAATTGATCCAACCGGAAGATTTCGAGGTTTAGCCCTACTTGTAGCTCGACCTTCTTACTGTTTCTACGTTCTATTCAAAAAAAATCAAATTCAAAATTGGTTTATTGTTTTATTACAAATATTACTAGTTTATTGTTTTATTACAATTTACAAAGATTAACAAGATTATTACATAAAACAAGTGTCAGGAGTCTCCTTTTAAGCATAAAATGCCTGTAGTAGCCTCCGCTCTTCCATATCTAATACATACAAATTTCAATTTATATTCCAATTTATAACTCTAGTTCGTCCAACATTTTGGACACGCAGGTTTTGTTCCAAATAGAACTTATATATCTAAACTAATATTAAAAACAGGAAATATGTATAATATTAAAAAATGGAACCGACTTCAACACCCAAAAGTGTGAAATAACTTGTCGAAGTCGGTACCATGCGCACAATATTATGATAATAGGTACTTTGAACCATCATGGTACCGACTTCAACAAGTTATTTCACACTTTTGGGTGTTGAAGTCGGTTCCATTTTTTGTTTAAAAAATATCTGTGGTTCAACCCCTGTTTTATGTCTGATTTTGACGGTGCGCCCATCATCTTGAGAATAAAGTTGTTGAGTCGCATGTGCCTGTAATTTCACCGCACCCACTCCCTTCTAACCGGAACTCAGTAATGTAAACTTTACTGTTTGGCGGTAGAAAAGACTATGATGCAGTACTTTTTTATGCCTGATAGGTTAGCCTTTGACCACTATCTTACCTGATGGTAAGTGATGATATGGTCGAAGATGTTTAGGCTCACCTAAAATTACTGGCTTTTAAGGAAAGCTGCTGGAACTCATCGTTAGGTACTTGAGGGCGGCAGCTTGCCAAGCGGGCATTCGCAAAATACCCTACCACCATGCAAATGTGTGTTTAATGTGTACGTCATAACATGCCACTAAAGTAGGTATTGTTCTAGAATAAAAAATGGTTATCCTTGGATATCATATCATAACTATCGCAGTATTTCGTATAGTGCATGATTGTTGTACATAGCTTGACTTTCTAAGAAATATGAGTTCGTTTTATGTATTCTAGCGATTGTAATATGGAGAATACTCCAATCGGTTTTTAGGGTTCCGTACCCAAAGGGTAAAAACGGGACCCTATTACTGAGACTTCGCTGTTAGTCTGTCCGTCCGTCTGTCACCAGGCTGTATCTCAAGAACGGTGATAGCTAGACAGTTGACATTTTCACAGATGATGTATTTCTGTTGCCGCTATAACAACAAATACAAAAATTTGGCCAAGTGCGAGTCGGACTCGGGCACGTTAAAACAAAAAAAGGTTAAAATATGAAGTCTAATGTTGTATAGCTAATGATACGGAACCCTTCATGCGCGACTCCGACTCGCACTTGACCGATTCGATTTTACCATAAAACATATAATAATACTTCGATTTTACCAAAACTGATCGTGATTTAAACATTGCTGCCTCTCTTTCAGTCCTAGGCAGTCCGATTCAGCATTTGGCAGCATCTTAACTGATCAAACAGCAACAGCAACTTATTGATAAAACTATTACGTGTTTTAAGGATGTTCAGCGCCATCTAGTTTATTACAACGAACTAAATACATTTCACGACAATGATATAAATGGATTCTAGATGACGCGAAACAAAATAGATGCTTAACCGTAATTTAATTCAGTCGATTAAACAAGTATATTTTTTATTGTTTGTTAAAAGAAAATTCATACGTTCACGTCAATGCTATCTTGAGTATACATCTGGAACACAGAAAATTAACCCGAACGTTGTCCTCACAAGGAGTTCTCTCACCTATTGCAATACTTTAAATCGATGTCAGCTTTTAGATTGTTATTTCTTGTCGTTGACCTGTACGAGGTTCTTCAGATTCAAGGCATAATTATATTTTATTTTCATCTAACATGACTTATGAGAATGTAATTCGCTTTAATATTTTTATATTTGCCATAACGCATGCTCTGCGGATTACATTACAAAATTACAAATTTACCAGAGGATAAATTAAGTCGTGTGCGGGATTCGAACCCACGTCCATCCACCCCTTTAACCGGGGTATGCTCTGACCAATTGAGCTTACATGACAATGAGTCAGAACTAAAATTTTTCTTATCGTTATTTAACCATCGTATTGGGATGGAGCGACATCTATAGTTCAACAACGTTGTACTACAAACAAGACCAATTCTAAAATTACCTTAAAAAAAATCATCTCGTAAATTTGTAATTTTGTTATGTAATTCGTGTAAGAATACCATTTTATATATACAAAATGTGATATCTTACTTAAAATATGTTTTATTATGAACAAAAAAGTCTCGTTGAAAGTTCCATAACAAATCTTATGATGTTGTCAGCTTTGAAACGGTAAGCGGCCAACCCCTTGTTTGAGGACTTGAGGCATCTTGCCTCAAATTAGTAGGAAGACCCAACCCAACATGTAGCACTGGGACGGACATCTCTTCAAACTTAGAGTACAAACGGGCCCTACTATGACTCTTCACTTTATCTCATATTTCTTAATGTTACCTGGTCTATTCACGCACGAATTAATATCAAAATAAACATATTTTGACTAACCTCGATGTTTCGATCAAGTTGCATTGACCGTGGTCACGAGTAGACTCTGTGATTTTTTGTGCAACATCCGGCGCGTATCGGTTTGCAATACTTTTATTTAAACTTTCGTGAACTAAACTCATATTTCTTAATCGTTACCGGGTCTATTCACGCGCGAATTAATATCATAATAAACATATTTTGACTTTGAATAGACCCGGTAACGATTAAGAAATATGAGTTTAGTTCACGAAAGTTTAAAGAAAAGTATTCACTTTATCTCGCTGTCAAGAAATAAGAAATCTAAAGGTAGGTAAGTACTCGGTAGTTAGAAACCAAATATATCTATTTCAGACATTGATCAATGTTTTGTTAGTAAATATCTTTCAAAGATTAAATTATTACATATATATAAATATCATATACTATTTTACCCACATTATAAGGTCATAGTAGAGGATCGATTTCACAACGCCATGCTGCAATGGACATGTTTTTTTTTTATATTCTTGCGACATAACATAATCTAGGCCCACTTCTCTGCGGTATCCTTGCCTATAACAGATGCATTTCGTCATAATTGACGAACTGAACTGCGCCCATCACCCTAAGACATACAGTTGTAAGATTTAATATGAAAAGAAAACTTCGGTTCAAAACATTCAATAGTCCAGCAAAATCCAGTGACTTCGTAAACCAATGGTAGACTCAAGTACGTGGTTAGTACGCACTTAGACCCTCGAACTGTGTAGGGCCTCTCCAACCCTCGTATGGGTCGTGGCGACCTCGAGATGTTCGGGACGTCTTGTTATAGAATTATTGGACTTTAAAACAAAATACTCGACCTAACTCAGGCCGCCGCCGGTGTGATCGGCCGTGTTCGGTTGTAGTGGATATTGAGGAAGTTGACGTCGTTGAGAGCCCCTGAGGCATATATATTCTTTCTGAGATTACTTCGCAAAGCCATTGGATTACCTGAGAGCTCAGTGACAACTTTTGTATTTTTTCCTGATAGTCCGTAGCTTATTAGCGTAGTAGTTATATTAATTATTAATGATATTCAATATACAAAAAATTTATAATACAAAAAATTAATAACTTCCATAAAAAAGGAGTGTTATGTTTATGGGTTCATGTATGTATGTATGTTTGTAACTTTCTTTATTCCACCATAACTTCTAAACGGCTTGACCGATTTTAGTGTATGATATATCATTAGATTCGTCTTGATAGCGCAGGTGACACTAGATACATATAAATAGTAAAAAATAAAACAAACCGGCGGATTTAAGACCCAATATTTTGAGAAAAAAATTCTTTTCTCAAAATATATATATGGGAACTTGCAGTTTTAACTAAAATGGAAACATAAAACGCTTAACGAAAATAAATGATTTGCGGTCGGGTTTTTTAAATTTTTATAATAAATTAATTAAAATTCAACTTGTCGAAGATATCGGATATTAATAGAGAAACAAAACAAAAATTGACTCTGACAATCTAAAACCTGGCACCACTATTTTATCTTTTTCCTACATCATCGAGACCTGCTTCATATATTTTTTGTGAAGTATTTATATGGCGCGAGTAATTTTTTTGAAACCTAAGGATGAGAATCCCGCACATGACTATAAATTTTTCTCTCGTAAATTTGTAATTTTGTAATTTAATGCATATTAATTATATGAAATGCTAGCTTAATTAATATTTTTTATCATGCACAATGGACACCACTTCTCCTTGCAGTTATTTATTAGAGGCAGATTCCATTTAAGGCTTCTGCACCCTAACCAGGGCATAATCATTTCCAACAGGTCAAAGGCACATTCAGATACAGCAGTCAGAGCAAGCCAAAATACTTAAAGCTTCATTACTAAAAAAAATTTTTGCAAAAAATGGAACCGACTTCAACACCCAAAAGTGTGAAATAACTTGTTGAAGTCGGTACCATGATAGTTCAAAAGTACCTATTATCACAATACTGTTCGCGTGGTACCGACTTCAACAAGTTATTTCACACTTTTGGGTGTTGAAGTCGATGCCATTTTTGCAAAAAAAAAAACACACTTTTTAGTGACCCTTGCTACTTACGGGATCGATTATGATTCATTGTTAACGACTTTATCATCAAGATAGGTAAATATTTTTCTGGTAGTTTAGTGTAACTCAAAAACGGCTGGACCGATTTTGATGAAACTTAAAATTAATTAATGAAACTTAAACCAAACGACAAGCATTACCTTTCAAGCAAAAAAAGAATTTTAAAAATCGGTTCACCCAGTCCAGAGTTCTGAAGTAACAAACATAAAAAAAAACAGACGAATTGAGAACCCCCTCCTTATTTAGAAGTCGGTTAAAAATACATTAAAAACAAACATGGAAAGGCAAGAAGTTCTTGTTGTTAAAATATTTATGTTTCAAAAACCCACTTCTACACTCAAAAGTTTGACATACCTTGTGGAAATCAGTACCTGCCATTCTGGTTCAAAATATTCTCAGCTCAAATTTTCATTGTGTAGTTGTTCAAGCCATTTCATACTTCGTCTTCAGACTTCCTCAGTTCTATTCTTTTTCTACTTTTTCAGTCATGTGTTCTTACAATATCAAAATGTACCTCGTCCACAATAGTATTCAACTTCTAGAACTTTCGATGAGTCAAAAACTAGAACAGCTCGAAAGATGTAGAAAAATTTTTTAGGCAACCAACTTGCAGGATCTGTGTATAATTTTATCCAATAAAAAAGGAATTATCGATATGAGATGATCCAGTAAATAGCTATGCGGGTCATACATATAAAATAGGTTCGCCTCGACTTCACAACCTCTCTTCTTTTCAAAGTTTACTATACTTAACCCATTTTCTGCACGGCATTAAAAGCGCCATTAAAAACGAATATTAGTCAAAAATTGCAGAATGAGTCTCTTTAGAAATAAACTATGTATTTCTTCGACCTTTTCCTCAAATTGTTTTTGTACATTTTATCATATTTTCGAAAGGCGGAAATGGATTTCTCATAGGAGTAGCATAAAAACTGGAGTGCTTAATGGTTTGGAAAGATTAGTAAATGTCGACTTATTTGACAAACTATATGATTATATGAGTGTTTTGCAAGATATATTTGTGTATGTATAGGAATAGATCTGAGCTTACAATAATACTAGAAGTTTCCAGTTCAAGGATTTGTTTGCAATTTTAATATAACATTCCAAAAGATATTACAGTTCTCACAAAAGGAATATATAAGCTGCATGTTACAGAATATATAATTAATTTCAAAGCTCGATCAGTACTATCAGTACTAATATTATAAATGCGAAAGTAACTCTGTCTGTCTGTCTGTCTGACCTCTTTTTGCGCAGTTGGATAAAAACTATCCTATGTTTTTTCCCGGGTCTCAAACTATATCCATACCAAATTTCATTTAAATCGGTCCAGTAGTTTTGGCGTGAAAGCGTAACAGGCAGACAGACAGAGTTACTTTCGCATTTATAATATTAGTACTGATAAACTACGACATCAAGTTGTCACGTGACTTTGTAAAATATACCCTATCAAAATATATAACAAATGTCTCAACGCCTGACTAAATTCTACCTTCTTTTTCAAATCTTAGTTTTGCTCTTTTATACCAAACAAAGCTAACAATGTTTTGCTCGCAGAACATGGTATTAGAGTGGAAACGTAATATTTCTAACAAAACGTAAATTAAAAAGCATGCAATAGCACGAATAACTTGCGAAAACGTAACCGTTTCATTAACGTATCGAAATGTCACCATTTTGTGTAGGATTTGATCAGCGCCCCTACAGTGCGTAAAAGGAACTAAATTTTGGCAGATTGAAAGGTTTTGACATCTAACGTGTCGAGATCTTAACGTGAACGTTTTGTCACGTAAGAAGAAATAAAACGCCAAAATTGACAAATACCAATCATAGAGGACTTCGACTGAAAAAGAATTCAAACCTCTTTTGGAATGAATCATTAGCTCTTAGAAAGAAGGTACAATTAATTTGATTTACGCTGGATGACGTCACTTTTGTAATCCTATCGAGTTCACGTTAGCCAACAAACGATGCGTTGTGCTGTCAACCATCGCCTCCTGCGTAAACGTACTGTAAACTCAATACGTTTACGTTACGGACAATCGAAATGTTCGTGCTTGTAATATAAAGTAAACAGGCGTGTTTTACGTGTTAAGAATTAGAAGGAAATACTACATGTTTTAAGAATAATCATAAAGATTAAAGTAATTAAACCGACTTTGCCTAATCACGTGCACCCAACATTAAACGGTGGTAGGGGGGAAGCATCGTCGTAACACTACTTACGTTTTAAATTTATATTCATCTTACGAAAAAGCCCATGGGGTTCCAAGCTAGAATCTAACCACCCCATCTCAATCCGTGGGTGTCGTAAGAGGCGATTAAAGGTAACACGGAAGGTAACGGAAGGTGGGCAGCTGCGCTTTATGAGGAACTGATATTTCACGCTGCGATCCCCAAGACGCCTCCCAAGCGTGGGGATTATGGCAAATCGCCCATAATGAGGAGGCTGTGTTCAGCAGTGGACAATCCAGCTTTGATACCGTTACAAAAAAGTGGGGCATATTGTAAAGTCCTTTCCTTATTTTCCTCGCCTTGGTTATGTTTATCACAATTACTAATAAAAAAAAATATGAACATAAGTTTTTTTTATTATTTTTTATTAAGGGGAGGGCGTGAGGTGTACTGTGTCTACCTACAATTTCATAAGCATGGCGGTGGAAAGCAATAAATCAGTTGTGTCGTCGACTATCTTCACTAAATCCTTGAAATTCTTATTTTCAAGTTCACACATCGCACACCAATTCATGTGTGATCTCTTCAATCAGAGTAATTAGTGTATTAACATGTGGTTCAGCTTTTATTTCGTTCAGGGTTATGATATGCTCCACGCGTCTAATACCCATTCTTTGCCCAATAGCTCGAAGTTTAATATTTTTACATGACTGACCAAAAAAGGAGTGTTGTTTTTAAGGGTTTAAGTATGTGTTATTGTGAGTTTCTTTATTCCACCCTACGAATAAATCATAGATCGAAGAGACGACGAGATAGATGATGTGAATAAATCATATTTGTTCGTAGATTCTACCTAAACTTCTAAACGACTTAACTGATTTTAAGGTACGAGATATCGTTAGATTCGTCCTGATAGCGCAAGTAACACTAGCACTACGGTTTAAATCACGCAACCACTGCTGTCACTGCATGCATTGCAAAAGCTCGGTTCATAACTGAAATAAGAGAATATGCTCTGTTTGCGCGCAAACGATGTGAACCGATATGTAGCCGCGGTTATAACATCTGCTAACTGTCAATTTGCTTTTTCGCAACTGCCCCTAAATAACCTTCACGTTATTAATTCATAATAGAGGTATTGCACTTCAAGGCATTCTTTTGTGAACAGATGTTTGTACGTTCAACATTCTAATCAAAACAACAAAAATCTCCTCATCTAGCTGTCAAGATTTGAGTTTGACGATTGTGCACAAATTGCACTACCACTTTTCCGTGAGCGTTGTTTGCGGCCGGAGAAGACGTCAAAGATGACGTCATTATGCTATCGCGGTGTCTGTTTCGCAAGTTATGAACCGAAAGTTTGCGTGCACACAGTGCAAATAGCGCATATTTGCGTGACTTGAACCACAGAGTAGGTACGTTATAATAAACAACCTGGCGGATTTTAGTTGCCATATTGTTAGATTTTTTCTTCCAAACCCATCGAGTTGGTACCAAAATGAAACGATTCAAAAATATATATAACTTGCAATTTTAATTTCAATGCAATGATAAAAAGGCCCACATACCCAAATAAAGGAAATAAAAATAAAATTAAATGAATTGCAGTCGGGTACAAGGGAGCAAGCATAATAGTACACCAAGTCGACGACACAACTGATTTATTGTTGAATAGCGCTATGCCTATAATTATAAAGGTAGACCTGTGTCTACCGGTCGGTCGGTACTGTTACAGTACAACTAGAAATGCATACTCATCTCACAAAATCAGTGACTGATCAGCAGAACAAAAGAATTGGTCTAAGCATTCGCCATTATCCCTTCTCTTGAGCTCCTATCCATCATGGCTTTAGAACATTATTTTACCTAAAACTTAAATGATTTAACCTAGCAATCTAGCACATTACCTATGTAAGTAAACATATATAACAAATTACCAAGAGACCTTCTGCGTGAAAAAAATGACAAGATTTTTATAAAAAATCTCATTAAAACAGCATATTACACAATAGATGATTTCTTAAATGAAAAATGACTAATTACTATTATATTAACATTTATTATAAATATACATAATATAAATTGAAATTCAATATTAATATTACGTCCTCCTCTCTTCTATGTTGCAGTGCCCGACAGGGTCCATAATATGACTGTACTCTTATCTATTGTAACAACTTGTATGTACTATTTATGGAAGCAATAAATGATCTGAATCTGAATCTGGACTTATCCATATACGCAAACTGTAATTTGATTTTCTTCCTAATCAGAGGCTGTTTCACATATTTCAAACCTCCCTGGTTTTAGCTAACAAAACCCTCGCATCCGGGCGGTTTTTGGAATGACCATACATCTCGCTAATTGACGTTATCTCCACTCGCAGAACGCCGCTTTTTCTTTATTTCTTCACGTAGCCGATGTTGCGGTGAATAAAAGGTCGTGCGGGCTTTTTTATTTCGGCTGGAAGAGTGCAAAACTATTTGTAACATTGTAGTGTTTGCATTAATGCGTTCAAAGTGAACAAGCATACAAAATTTCAAATTTAAATTCAAAATCATTTATTCTGTTTAGGCATCTTATGTTCTTATGAAGGTCAATTACAAATTTTAATATTGAAATATTATACATTGTACTGCCACGTTCAGCAAAAAAAATTATAGAGTAGGACGGGTAAAAAGCTCGGGGCCATTCTTTTAAACTTCTTTAAACAATGTGCTATGTGCAATATAATAAAATTATTACAATAGGTATATTTTTAAATCACGTAGGTGACAGGCGCTAGCTTGGCAGAGGCGGAATTGTCCAGGCATTTTTGTCGTTTAAGTAATCACAAACTGTGTAGTAGGATTTCATAATCAAAATGTTTTTCACGTGCAACTTGAATTTTCCTTCTGTGAGCGTTGGGAATGTTTGGGAACTTCATTATAAAACCGCACACATATAAATATTTTTGAACAAATATTAACTCCTGTGTTTAAAATTGTCCTTTCATTGTAATTTTGCAAAACTATGTTACGATGCTGAGATATTCAGGACGTCTATTCTGGTACGTCAAAAGCAGTCCTCTAAGCTGTATCAGCGGAGGTGCAAGCTGTGTCTGCGTGCATGGCAGCTAACAGTTTTTATTATTTCTTTTTGAAGTTTTTACTAATTAATGCTTTTCTATGTTTCCGGATATCTCAACTTCAGAACCTCAGGGAGTGGAGTGGCTGTTGTGTGTGGTGGACGCATATTTACCGCACGACTGCGGACGTAGGTTGAACGTGTTGATTTTCAATCCGCTTTTTCTGACATATTATGCAATGCAATGCAAAGCTGCGTGTATTTTGAGATTTAAATATAAGTACTTAGCATTCTTTGGAATCATTGCGCGAGTGACAGTTTGAACTCTATCTTGTTGCAGGGAAAGGAACTCAGAGACTCCTGGACTAACAAATCTTTTATAAAAACACATCAGCACACCTAAATCTCCCAAGTTTCGCAAGATTAGTCGTGTTAGTTTTAATATTATTAGTAGTCACGTTATAGGGTGCAAGCCTAGAGCCATCTACTGTACATAGTGCCAGATTCTGGACTGCTACTGGGAATTTATTTGTCAGGGACACTCAATAATTATTATTATATCCAGGGACCGATATCATAGCCTCAAGATAAGTCAAATAAAATAGGTTTCACTATATATTACATAGATATTTAATAATTAAAAATAAATCGCAAGAGTATATTTGAGGTTGGTACATGAGGTTACTTGTTAATTAAAGTACTACAGACTCATTTAATGATAATACATAATATAAACTGAACTTACGCTTTACTCGTAATTAATAACCCACGCGGGCCGTCCAATAGCCATGCACGAACTGAAGGAATTTGCGCAAAGGAAAAAGGGATTTCCTTTGTGGTTACTTCGTGGGAATTGACTTTTATTATAACTTTTTTATCGGAAATAACTGCCTGTTATTTCACTAGCTCTCAAGGACTGCTATGAGAACACACTGTTAGGTGCTTGGCGACTTGAGATTGGTAGCTAGGCAGGTGAACATTCACAAAATGCTCTTCAACCATGCGATGAAGCTCAAGTCACCGGTGTTGATTGAACCATGGAACTGCGGCATGGCAGTCCATAGCTATCATCACTCAGCTATCTGACTAGACTTTGGACAATGTTTTTTAATTATTATTTAGTAACCGGCTAGGACTCACGTAATATTTACCGGATATTGCTCTGACCAGTTTCGAACTTATTTGAAGTTCTTCGTCTGGGAGTCACGATTGTGCACAGCGTCGAGCGCTGGCCTCAGCACGTAGCCCGCGCATGGACACAACTCGCGACAGTTCTTTAGTTCGATATGTTTCTTGATAATATAGGACGATACGTTTGAAAAAGTTGTTCAGATTAACATAGAATTATCCGATAATAACAGATTTCTACATAGTTTTACAAACTGGAAGCAATAATTTTAATATTTTTTATTTTTGTAACAACGATTACATTACAAATTGACGAGAAGAAAAGCCTCGCACATGACTGTAAATCCTGTCGTAAATTTTTAATTTTGTAATGGAAGCAATAATCTGTATTGTGTTGCACTATATATTTTCAGTCAGAATTAGTCAGCTATTGAATCAATAACTAATCTTAAATCTTTATTTCAATTCCTCCATCCAAGCTAATATTGACAAAAAATTATATTAATGTAGATAGGATTGATAATGCCTAAATCGAATAACTCTTTTTGTCTCTTTTCATTTCTTGATGATATAGGACGATACGGTTGAAGAAGTTGTTCAGACTAACATAGAATTATCCGGAAATATCCGATAATAACCAATTTCTATACTTTTACAAACTGGAAGCAATTTTTTTTTCGCAATTATGCATGCACTGCTTATTACATAACAACATTACAAATTCACGAGAGGAAAAATCATGACTTTAAATTCTCTCGTAAATTTGTAATTTTTTAATGGAAGCAATAATCTGTATTGTATTGCAATATATTTTTTCATAATTAAACAGCAATTGAATCAAATACTATAATCTTAAATCTTTAATTCCATTCCTCCATCGAAGCTAATATTTATTGTCAAACATGTACAATGTAGATAGGATTGATAATGTCCAAATCTAATAACTGTCCGCGACATTAACGCGTCGTGTTTTTATTATTATATTTTCTTCGTTCGACAGTTGGCGATACAAAAATATGACAGAGGGGCACTTTTATTGAGTTTCGCTACTTAAGATTAGGGGCGACCAAGTGGCCGTACTCAGTACATAGGGTGTAGAATAAACAATGATAGAGAATTGGGAAGGATCTTGAAAATAGACATGTAAAGTTATAATGTCAAGTTTTTTTATTATCATTTTATGAAATTAAGAGACAGACGCCTGATGATATGCTTCACGTCTGTAATGGATAGATTCAGGCGTTACTTTGCGGAAATCCATATTTAATAATAACAAATACTCTTAAAAGTATCCTAAAAATATTAAATAATATTTAAATAAAACACTTAAAAAAGCATAAAATTATATATCTAGTGACAATTCCGCCTAATTTTCCTGTTATCTACGTGACGTCACAAATATCACGCAGCCTAACCGGAAGAATACCCGACTAGTTTCGCTTCTAAACGAAGCATCTTCAGGAGGTCTTGACTTACCGAGCGCACGATCGAGACTAAACTTCACGTCTGTCCATAACAGCTCCAGTGTCACATGTCACGGTCTTTTTGGTACTGTACTCGTCACTCCGAGACCTTAGTTCTTATGTCTTGTTCGCTATTTTCACTTGCTGCAGTGCCTATTTATATTAGGCACTAGCTGTACCCGCGACTTCGTTCGCGATTGCCGTACCTGCACACTAATTATTTACATTTGTGCATATTAAGCAACACTGTGGTCTGCGGTGAAGCACTCTTATAGTAAACCATAGCTCAGAATGGAGCTTTCTACTTTGGATTTAAAAACTCCCGGGTTGTATTTTCCAGAAGACAGTAGTTAAGTAACTCAGAGAGTTCTTTCCCGGTTCGCACAATAAATGTTGAAGCAAAGTACCTTGTGCGTTTCTTTAGAATTTCGATTTTAAAACGGCGCGGCGGTTTGTTTGTCGGTAGCTCGATTTTTTTTATTTCTCATTCTCGGAAAGTAGTGTTTGTTTGATCTGAGTAGCGGATGGGAGACGCTTTTTCCCACCTAAGGCCGGGAAAAACATTGGTGTAAACAAAGTTATATGTCTAAGATTTTTCGTTGTAAAATATTCTGTTGTTGTAAAACAATTAATAACAACTATGTTTGGCAGGGTAGTAACTAAATATAAAGTAGAAAGTGTAGGTAAAAAAAAAATTAAAACTTTCCCTAAATTTCATTGTTCTAACTCCTAGTGTATCTTTGTATCTTCTACTCATGTTTATTATTTTTAGTAAATATTTAGAAAAACTACTATTTTTTTACCTAGAAAAGTAGAGTGTTCAACACGGATGTAAGTCATCGATTCCTACTTGGACTATAGCCGCATTAATTTTAAAAATATACTGCTCATGTTATTAAAATCAAAATAAATAATATAAATAACATACTATATTTATATCTTTATTCCTTATATTAGTAGTGAAAAGCAGAGAGATTCCTATTCGGGCTCTAGCCGCCAGTAAATATTCCAAACAAAATTTTACGTAAAATTTCATAAATAGTTCAAACCTCTCAATAAATTTTTAGTAAGTATGTTATTGTATCAATGAATATTTTTTAGAAAAGCTACTTTATTTACTTTCTTTAAATTCGATATGAAAAGTAGAGAGCTGACCGCGGGTGAAAGTTACCAATTCCTTTCGACCCTTGTATAACAATCTACTAAAGTTGTGCACTTCCAACTGTAAACGGATTAAATCACGTATATCTATCATTATTTTTGTCCCGACAGTCACCCCGTGACCACGATCACTACGAAGTGTTTGAAACGTCGGGACAAAAATAATGATAAATATACGCGATTTAAATCGTTTAAAGTTGTTTAATTACAAAGTGTAACAATCGCGAAAACCTAAGACTACATTGTGCACTTTCATTGCGCCGTCTCCGAAATGTATCCGTCAAAAGAAAGATAATTATGTAGTTTAAAAAACTGATTGTGGTGAATGTTTTTTTTTTTTTATTGCTGATAGGTAAGCCTTTGACCACAATCTCACCTGATGGTAAGTGACGATGTGGTCGTAGGTGTTAACAGGCTTAACCTAGAATTACTGGCTCTCAAGGACAGCTGCCGGAACACACCGTTAGGTGCTTGGCGACAGATTTTCCACTGAAGGGTGGTCGCTAGCCAGGCGGGCATTCGCAAAAATGCCCTGCACCATGCGGTGAAGCTCAAGCCAGCGGCGGGATTCGTACCATGGACCTGCTGCGCGGCAGTCCATGGCCAAAGCCACTGAGCTATCACTGCTTCAAATGTACCACATTTTAGAGTTTGATCGTAGCAAGCTTGCAAAACTAAATAAGGGTGCCGTGCTGCCCGTGGGGCGCCGGGCTGCCCGTGGGATGCCGGTCTGTCCGTGGGGTGTCGGGCTTCCCGTGGGGTTTCGGGCTGCCTGTGGGCTTAAGATGAGCCGTACGTTCAAGGGTTTCTCAACATTCCGCGGTCCAAGTTATTTAAAACGAAATATTTCGTTTGTGATATCTGTAATTTCTGAACTGCAAAACTGAGGACTGAAATATTTACGTGAAAATAATTAAATAACCACTATTGTAACAAAAAAAGAATGATTGAAATCGGACTACGCGTTAATAAATTACAACTAAATGTACATTTTGACTTTCATCCCCTTTCCCAAGAGAACCGTACTTAATTTCGGGATAAAAGTATCGTATGTCCTTCTTCGTAGTATGAACTCGAATCGAGCTAAGTTACACTCAAATCCATTCAGTAGTTTTGGAGTGATGCGAGGCCGGGATACAGACAGACAGCCAGAAAAAAAAAAAACAGTTTTTGCATCAGTATCAGCTACAGATTGCTCTCAAAACATATTTTCAAAATATCTGCAATGTACAGAATTGGACCTGTTACAGTTTTATTATAAGTATAAATAGATAAATGTAAGCGTCTTACCCCTCGCGCTTCCCTACCCGCCTTCTGCAACCTGTTATAGGTATAGATTAGACTGATTAGAGCATTGCATGTTATGAAAAATATACGTAGGGAAGTTGTGCTTATTGTAATAAAAAAACTGTGTTTTATCGTTTGAAAAATCAGTCTTTTGGAGAGGTCCGACTACAGACCTATCTATTATACCTATACGATAAAGTGCAAACGCCAGCTTAAGATGAGCCGTACGTTGAAAGGTTTCTGTACATTTTGGGTGTCAAGTTATTTGGAACGTAATATTTAGGTTGTGATGTCTGTTATTTCTGAACTTCAAAGCCGATGCCTTTGAAATATTTACGGGATAAATTTTAAAGTACCACTATTCTAACAAAAAAATCGGCCAAGTGCGAGTCGGACTCGCGCACGAAGGGTTCCGTACCATTAGCTATACAACATTAGACTTCATATTTTAACCTTTTTTTGTTTTAACGTGAGCGAGTCCAACTCGCACTTGGTCAACTTTTTGTATTTGTTGTTATAGCGGCAACAGAAATACATCATCTGTGAAAATTTCAACTGTCTAGCTATCACCGTTCTTGAGATACAGCCTGGTGACAGACGGACGGACGGATGGACGGACAGACGGACGGACGAACAGCGGGACAGACCGTTTTTACCCTTTGGGTACGGAACCCTAAAAAGAACGTCTGAAATCGGACTACGCGTTAATAAATTACAACTAAGTGTATATTTTGACTTTCATCCCCTCTCCCAAGGGAACCATGCTGAATTTCGGGATAAAAAGCTAAATTATCTTACCTTGTAGTATGAACTCCAATCATGCTAAGTTTCATTGAAATCCATTCAGTAGTTTTGGAGTGATACGCGGCCGGGATACAGACAGACAGACAGACAGACAAAAATAAAAAAAAATATAGTTTCGGCATCAGTATCAGCTACAGAGTACTGTAAATTATTTTTTTTCAAAATATCTGCCATGTACAGAATTGGACCTGTTACAGTTTTATTATAAGTATAGATTACCACTATTTGTGTCATTACTCTTCTCTCTTGTATTATAAAAGAAGACGAGAATGTAAATGAACTTTATATGAGGGTTTTGAAGCAGTGATGGCCCAGTGGCTATAACTGGATCCAATGGTTAGAATCCCGCCGCAGATGATGGATCAACAGCGTGTTGCAAATCTGTCTCCAAGCATCTATTGGTGAGTTTCAGCTTAACAGCAAGTATTTTTAGGTACAGTCCGTGTCCATCCAATATATAAATAAATATTTAAAAAAATGTAATAAAGTGGTGGATTTTTATTCAAGCTTTTGCTCTATGAGGATAATGCTTTATGTCATATTTGAGGATGCGGATTTATCAGGCACAGTTTTAGCATTAAAAACACGACTAACTTTAGAATGTATCGATCGTGCCCTCGAAGACTTTCAAATCTCTAGAAGATGCTTCGAGTAAAACCAAAACACGTTGAAAGGAGCAGGCTGAGTATGTACCTTATCATTAGTTGATTATAACTACAGCGGACTCCCGGTTATCCGACAAACGTTTTGCAGGGCAGTGTTGGACTATCAATTTGCCTATAGGCAAGTATTTATGACAAACAGTATCTTGTAACCCGACAAATTACATATTCGCTCCTGGGCTTGTGATGACATTACTAGGTATGTATACGTATTTCACCATGACCACGGTAATGCTATCTATACAGTATTTCAACTTCATAGAAACGGACGAAACGCGAGTTATACCTACGCGCCTCGATCTCGCCCCGCGCTCAGTACGCAGACAGTCGCGTCTGTGCCGCAGTGACGAATAGACGGTGTGTTATTTTTTTAACAATAAACGCGCGATATTTTTACTAAAAACAAGTTTATGTACATATTACATATTTAATATGACGAGTAGGATATATTGTGCTGTTTTGGTGTCATGAATTCGTCAAAAACGCAACCAGAGATAACTTTTTTAGATAACCTAGAAACTGAAAGGTAAGTAATACTATAAAATAATTTTACTTACTAGTAAGTTACATTATTTTATAGTCTACATAGTTGACGGTACATAATGTGTGTCTTTTTAATGGACAAGTATTTCCTTTAATCCCCCGAAAAACAAATGTCTCGATTAATAAAAAAGGGAAAAGAGTAAAGGGAAGTGATTGACACGAGTGAAATAGGTAGTTACAAGCTATATATTAGAATGCGGATTCTATCTAATAAATCTAAAATTTAATGATAAAGCATTCCGTACGTCTCACAAATATTTTTCAGTCACAAATTTTTTTAACTGATTTTTTATTCAAATATAAACATGGTTTTTTAATTAAATCTACCTACTAGTCAAGAAACAACACGCATTTTTAGTGAACACTTCCTGTTCATTTCACAAAAAATTGTATTTGTTCATATAAAAAAAGTATATTTACAATCACAAAACTAAATGGAAACACAAAGTAGGCAAATGTAATTAAAATAATTGAGCCCTATCGCATGTTTACGTACAGCGCAGCAGTAGGTAGTTATTTCAACGAGAGAGCCGAGTTAAGATACTGTATAGGTAACATTACCGTGCCATGACTAAATTAGGCTACGTTCCGAGTCTCAGAGTATAGTTGTTGGTTGTTTTTCTACCTACTCGAAGGTACGGAACTACACCGTTGTTTTATAACCTCAAATATCGATTTTTGGCGGGAAACTAGCAAAATATATAGACGTTTTATGTTTTGAAAAGCATAATACCATCGTGACATGCAAAATTTTAAAGAACGCCTATAATTATATCATCAACAAATATCAAGAAAGGCATGTCAGTTACGGTTGCAATCTTTTAACGTATGATTGTGGTAGTTAAAAAGTTGCCACCTTCAAAGGTTCGGAGCGTTCGAGTTGTGATAACCGAATCTCCTCTAAGGTTTTAAATGCCGTTAGAGTGAAAAATTGCACTCCAAGTGCGCTCTAACCAAGGTTCTGAACGTGCTCCTGCTAACAATGAACGCGCTCCGCTCCGCTGTCACATGTAGTCAAATTCAAACTGAACAATCAGAACCAAAACAATACGCATTGCGAACAATACAGTGTAATGGTGGCGTGTACAAATTGCAACCTGTACAATCGTGCATTAACTAAGTACATTAGTAAAGATTTGCCAAAATGTAATGTTAGTGTACCTACATTCACCAGTGATAGGCATGTCAGATTACATTTGTCAGAACTCATCCAAAATATTTTCAAAATTATAATGAGGTTTATGTAAGGCAAAACAGAGCTAAGTTTAGTAATCTACTGTACCAGCCAGCTTGCCATAGACAGATTTATAATAAAAATGTTCATAACATGTGCATAATTATTTATAATAAATTACCACAAAGTATCAAATTATTACAAAAGTATAAGTTTGAGTTAAAATTGAAAGATTGGTTACTGGACAATTGTTTTTATAGTGTTAATGAATATATGATTATTTAAATTATTGTTATGTATTTAATTGTAATTAAATTTGATGTGATCCTGACAATAAGTAAAATAACATTTTTTTAATTATTTGTATAATATTTGCACGCCTGCCTGCAGGCTGAATACATGGACGGAAGACCTTATATATATCGAATTGTATTCTAGCAAATAAAAGATTTTATTTGATTTGATTCAGGAGGTGCCGGATTAGTCAGGGGCCGGATAACCGGGGGTCTACTATTATTTAATGTCAAGAATACATTCGGTTCCCTGACCTCTATTTATACTACGCTAGACATGCAGTTGTAAAATCATTATCATTCCTGAAGCCTTGTTTATGGCAATTTTTAATGGGATTATTGTATAATGACCACCATAAAATGATTTGTTACGCTTAGTTCGTTTACCAAAAATTGTAATCGATCACCAAATGTTTTAAATGATCACTATAAATATGACTTTAGTGATCATTTACTACATTTGGTGATCGATTTACTTTTAACTTTTAATACTTTTGGGTTAACAATGATTCATTTGGAGTCATTTTGCTTAAATAGGATAGCGAGATGTCAAAGATTTGGTTATAAGTTTACATTAAAATGCGGGTTTAATTTTGGTGATCATTTACTACTTTTGGTGATCATTTACTACTTTTGGTGATCATTTACTACTTTTCGGTTAACAGTGATTCATTTGGAGTCATTTTGCTTATAGGGTAGCGAAATGTTAAAACTTTATAAGTTTACATTAAAATGCGGCTTTAATTTTGGTGATAATTTACTAATTTTGTCTATTATATGTTACTACTATATTATACATTATTGGTGATAAGTTAAACATAAGCCATTTTAAATTTATGAGTAACTGTACATGTATCGGTCGGCTTGTAATCCTAGAGGTCATAATATTGTTAAATTTAGTTCCCGTATGGTTGGTTGAAAAATTCAACCTTAATTTTCAAACTTCAATCAGGTCCAGTCTATGAATATTGAAATCAATGTTTCCGTTGCAGTTGGGTTCGGTTACTAACAAGCTTTGTCAACATGTCAATTATATTCATAAAGTATTATTTACCAATTGGATGTAACGACTAGATTGTGGCGTTTCTGACGTCATATTGTCAAGCAGGAAATGTAAGTGGCATAATAACTAAATATTTGCAAGCTATCATTTAAGAAATGTAATATACTTCCACTTCCTTGTATGTACATTAGAGACGCGTGTGTTTTTGTCAGAACTCATCCGAAATACTTTCAAAATGATAACGGGATGTATGTAAGAGAGCAAAAAAGAGCTAAGTTTAATAATCTACTTTACCAACTAACTTGCCATAGACAGATTTATAAAAAAAAATACAATATGCGCATAACTATTTATAATAAATTACCACAAAGTATCAAATTGTTACAAGGCTATAAGTTTAAGAACGTGCGTTCGTTTTACCGCAAGTCAAATTCTGCGCGATCTATATTACGCGGCGAACGGCTCAGCTCTGACGCACACTACGATAGTATCTATGTGTGCAAGAGCGCTATGATGCGAAAAAAATTGATACTTTTATTTATTTACTTGAATTTTGAATCGGTTTCATGTTGTGAATATAATTATTTACTATAATAAAACTGTTTACAGGCCAAATCTGTAGGTACATTGAATATATTTTAAATTAATGGTTGCGTTATATTTTATCTATAGAAGCCAAATCATTTTGTTTTCGTATGTCTGTCTATCCCTTCAAACGCTAAAGCTTAAAGTGTGAGATGATATTAAGGATATTTTTTTAAATAACGGTCAAGTGCGGGCTGCACCAAACAATAAGGAAGTTTTATTTAGGTTTCCGTAGTAAAACAAGGAAACTTTATCATGAAAACTTACGTTGTTTTGGACACATTTTTTATCATAAATAAGGAAACCTTAGTTTAGTTTTGCCATGTGCGTTTCGCCGTCTGTCTGTATGTTACAGCCATTTTATTGATACATTATTAGCACTAGAAGATTGAAATTTGGCACATGTAGGTAAAAATATTACGAGTTGCTCTCATACCTAAAAAGATACCCCATCGATTGGGGTATAAAATGAAGTTTCTTGTTTGGTTTGCGTTTACGAAATATTCAGCAATAAGCTAACTTTTTTTTTTTGAGTTGCATGTCCCTTCTAACTCACGAAGCCCAAAATTTTTAAAACTCAAGGTCCTATTTGTACCTAAATGTACGAAATTACAAACAAGATTATAATGACGATCTAGACTACTAGTTTACGAGCCATAGCTGACCAAGTTAACGCGTAGTTCAGGCCGCGTGAACTCTAAACAAATTCCATAGTAAGAAACAGAATCTTACCGTAGAAAACTTTGATGGCGATTAATGTAATAACTGGTAAAAAGTTAGTGCTGTTATTGCTTATATTCTAGAATAACATATAATTATTATTATTACTTTTAAGTTTTTAAGGCGCGTGTTAACTCGCGGGGCGTATCAGGTATATGTAATAAAACACAAAGTTTTAGCAAAAACATTAAAAACTGGAGTCTCTTATTGACATGGAGTGACTTTTCCTGGGGTCAATGAGCTCTGGCAAAAGACAAGTTTCATAAAAACTCAATAATCTCGGCTCCATTTTTGTTGACCAGAATACGTCGTCTCTTGTGATTCGGGTTGATTTCAGACGGTATTCTGGTCCTGTCCACACCGCAAACAAGCAAGTGTTTCTTTAGCTGAAATAAATCGTATGTACATAATTACTTTTTTTATAAAATCAGAAATAAAAACAATTGAATTATAAATTATTGGTGTTATCACCTAATGTGGAGCTCATGTTTCTAAATTACTGACGGGTCTATCCACGCACGAATTAACATCAAAATAATATTTTGACTAACCTCGACGTTTCAATCAAGTTGCATTGACCGTGGTCACGAGTAGACTGAATAAGCGGGTGTCATCGTCTTGAGGAACAGCGGGAGCGTTTTAAATCTACCCCCGCTTGGTTTTCGTTAGTGTCTTTATTACTGTCACCTCGACACACTACACTAACAGTATCGGAACTTGCACGCGACGGCAAATTACGACTCGAGCACTTTCTTATTACAGGATTCCACGATGTACACAATTTAAATCCATCTTCCCGATTGAAATTTTTGTACTTCTTAATTTCTACCGCTTCACGTACAATTCTAGAGTAATAATGCCGTCCAGTGGAGAGAATTTTTCGATCATGTAGCTCGATCCAGTGGTTAGGTCCTGACTCCACTAAGTGCTCAGCTATTGCAGATTTATGCGTGTCCCGATTTTTCACAGCTACGATATGTTTTTTGACCCTTTCTGCAATAGTGCGTTTAGTCTGTCCTATATATGAGCTACCACAGCTGCAGTCAATCTTGTAGACACCAGGTGTTTGATATGGAATAACATCTTTTGCTGTTCTCACATGGCGTGCTAATTGAGATAACGGTTTATATACAGCCTTTAAAAACTACTTTACGGATCTGGCGCATATTATGCAGTACTTATTTTTTACCATCATATATAAAACTTTACCGGTTTTTAGCCCAATAATCGCAGCAGCACCTGATGCGGCGGCATAATTAGTTCTATATGATCTTTTAGACCGTCACGCGTCTGCCACAACTGTGATCGCAGGAATCCCATCTATAATATCTCCGTTTTCATTTGCTAGTTCAGTTTCTTCCTTAGCCGCCTCTCTCATACTAGTTTCCGCAGCAGCTGCCCACCAGTTGGAGACGTCACTGTGGCACTTCTTGTAGGTTTTAGGGTTTAAATTTGGTAGGTCCATTGCAGTAAACAACTCATTTAAGTTAGTCTGTCCACAGCCAATTAACATTGCACCAGTCAAAGCAGCATGAGTTAAACTTATATCAACCGGTAAATTGTCACATGAATTAATTTCAAATTTTTCGTTGCACAAATTACATTGGAAGTAGATGACTGACTCTAAACCAATAAGCTTCTCTTTTATAATTTGTATATTACTTAATGTACACCCTAAGCCTGGGTTGTGATCTGATAAGGCTTTCAATCTATCAAAAAAGTGATTAAAATCAACAATCCTTCGGCCTACAATTCGGAATGGTGAGCTGGTTGATGCATTTGATTCTACACTCTGAAAAAAATAATTGAAATCACACATACATATTGGTAACCTTAATACTTTTAACTCCAGAGTGCTTACAAAGTTGGGCTTTTTTGGTTTTGATTGGATATTACTAATAAAAATGCTACTCATACTTCCGATCTGTATTAATTTATGTTTCATGTTTTTTATTTCATTCAGGTAAATTCAGACATTCTAATTATTATCAGAGTTTGGATATTCCTCTGTCGCACTTTGCATTTGAGTTTTTTCCTGTATCTCTTCCAGACCTTCTGTAAGCGACAAAAACATTTCCTAGAATCATAACGAATACAAGTTTAATTTTAAAATCCATTCTGTTTCATTATATCACTAAGAAATATTTTTAATATAATATGTACTAACACTACCATCATTGGGCTCATTTAACTTTACTTCATTTGAATCATTACATTTTGGTGCATCATTAGAATAACTTGATTGTTTAGCTTCTGGCTGATTGACTTCCGTCAAACAATGACTTTTTTTTAGTCTAAAAAAAATGGGCATATCTTCTGGTAAATATAAGTAAATATCCAAATAAATGACGCGCTAAGATAACTGAAAATCTGTGAAAATAATTAAATATTGTGAAATAATATTAAACATAATATCCATCCAAACCATACTAGTCTAGTGCAAAGTATTTAGGTACGACGACGAGTGAAGCGAGGAGGAGTGTTAGGTGCCTTTTGACCACAATGCGCGCGCTCAGCGAGCGAAGCGAGCGTAACACGGCAGCGGCCGGCGATGCGCCAGAAGAATTTTAGAGCATTTAACTTGTCATCAAAAATTTTCATACTTAACCTCAAAAGTTATATCTTTTTGTTCTTCGTTTTTGATTGTCTTTGCAATGACTCATTACCCTGTTTCGGGAAGGGTATCATGGGGGAGGGGGACAACCACCCCCCTCCCTTTTCGCATGGCAGATACTAGACCCTTACCATCATAACCATACCATGATATCATCATATAACTGATAAGCTGGCACACTCTACATAACTAACCTTTTTGCTTTCCTAGCGCAAGCCAAAGATTTATTGTTCTTACTAGATTAGAACATTTTGCGTTTATATCTGAAAGAAAATAAATTAAGACAGTAAGTAACACCATCACGTAATAATCATAAAATGGATTAATAATATACATAAGAAATTAACCTTTATCAAAACTACCTCAGCTTAATAATTACAAATACTTTTAAAAGTATTTAAAAAAAAACATTAAATAATATTTTAATAAAACACTTAAAAAAGCATAAAATTATATGTCTAGTGACAATTCCGACAGATATATAATTTTATGCTTTTTTAACTGTTTTAATTAAATATTATTTAATGTTTTTTGAAGATACTTTTAAAAGTATTTGTTATTATTAAATATGGATTTCCGCAAAGTAACGCCTGAATCTATTCATTACTACCTCAGCTATTCACACAAAACAAATTCATCACCAATATTCATACAATATTACTTACCAAGTATCAATTTGAGCTAGACACGCTTGCGGCTAAGGTCATTGAACCGTATCGCCTGCAGACACAAAACGGTACGCGCGGGATGCGGGGGAGGGGAAGCGAGCAAGCGACGCGTCCTCTCGCTGGGAAGGCCCGGCGCGTACTAATCGAACAATGGATGCGCGCAAGATTTTATAGGTTTATTTGAAAAAATCAGCTTAAATTACAATGTCCCTAAAACGTGCAGGAAAAAATATTGAAATATTAAGCAATATCTGTTGTTCTATGAAATTAGACTGCCAATTACAAATACTTTCGGGAACTAGGTAAAAAAAATTGTTAAAGTGGACCGATTAACTCGTTTTTATGCCACGACAGTATTTTATTTTTGACACATAATAAATAATATATTTGTAATATAGCTCTGTAGTGCACTTTGAGGCTTCATACTCTTCATAATAAAGGTATCATATAAAATACTATGTCACGTTAAAATAGTATTATTCGACCTGAAAAACAGCTCTGCGACAGATTTCCGGAAAACAGCTTGCATAAATTGCTTTCGGTTAGAAAAACTGTTTACAAATTATTATTTTTTTCACTGATGTGCTCTAATATAGAATTAGACCTTTTCAAAATAGTATTTTTCATAGAATTTACTGCTTGCACTGTCACGATATTGACTCTGAAAAAACGCAGATATACGAACTTTTAGCCGTGAATCGAATGCACGTTCTTAAGTCAAAACTGAAAGACTACTGAGGGTTACTTAGACAATTGTTTTTATAGTGTTCATGGATATCTGATTTTTGAAATGATTGTAATATAACTTATAATATTATCGTGACAATAACTGTAATTAATGTATAATGTATTTTTTTAATAATAGGTATAATATTTGCACGCCTGCCTGCAGGCTGAATACACGGACAGACATTATTTTAAGATCTTATATCGAATTGTATTCTAGCAAATAAATAATTTGTTTTGAATATTTTTGTAATACTTATTATTATTAAATTTAGATTTTTGTAAAGTAACGTTTAGCTTTAGGCGTTAATTTAGTTCGTAATTCGTATTAGTTTTTACGTACTCAAATATGACGAAGTCCTTGAAAAGGGGGCAATTCCTTTTGTAATATTGTAATCCTGAGTACGTCCTAGGACACATATCTGAGGTCACCGATAGAAATGTCCCTGAAAATATCTTGTTGTTTGTTTTGAAATGTTATATTTGGGAATGATGTTTGTTCGCACAATTCGTTTAGTGGAAACAGAAATCCGTACAAAAATGATTCTAGACATGTAATTAGAATTAAAGTTAGTTACTAAACACACCAGGGGGGCCGGGTTGGAATTGCACCTCCCCATATCATCCCGTGGGTGTCGTAAGAGGCGACTAAGGAAAAAATACTGGAAGGTGGGCAGCAGCGCCTTCTAAAGAACTGCCAAATTACATTGCGATCCCCAAGACGCCTGCCAAGCGTGGGGATTATGGCAAATACCCCTTTAATAGGGGAGGCTGTGTTCAGCAGTGGATGATCTGGCTGTTACAGTACAGTAATAAACAATCTTACAGTTTTTAACTGACAATACCTGCAAAACAAATGGATACGCATGTACGTATTGACCCACAATGAATGTTAAAAAGTTATTTTACTTTTCAATAAACAAGCATTATGTATGGATAATATTACTGCAAGTATTTATGAAGCAATGATGGCCGAGCGGTAATAGCTATGGGCTGCCGTGCCGCAGGTCCAAGGTTCAATCCCCGCTGCCGATTTCTCAGCTTCACTGGAAGGGTATCTTGCGTGTGAATGGCGTAGTGCATTCATTCGGACGACATTTTTTTAACCGACTTCCAAAAAAGGAGGAAGGTCTCACTTCGTCTATATTTTTTTACAGACGAATTGAGTGCTGAACTGCCTACCTTTCTGCCTATGGCAAAAAATTGTAACAAAAAAAGGAGGTGGTTCTCAATTTGTCTGTATTCGAAGTCGGTACCATGCGCACAATATTGTGATAAAAGCTACTTTTGAACTAGTACCAACTTCAACAAGTTATTTCACACTTTTGAGTGTTTAGAGATAAGTCCGCTTAACATCAGGTGGGTCTCGTGCTTGTTCCATCACTAGTACATTAAAAAATAAAAGAGAGCTGACTGTGCATATAAAAACCAGTAGTACCGTAGTGTGTTTCTTGCTCGATACTAGTAACGGTGACGATCACTCAATCGGACACTGCGAAAAGTGTCTGTAACTTGCAAGATTAGGTTACAGATAATGGTACGGAACCCTTCGTGCGCGAGTCCCACTCGCTCTTGGCCGGATTTTATTCTGTGACTTTAATTTTAAACACCGGCGGTATGCCTTTATTAAACAAAATACTATATACGAACTATATACAACACTACAGCTACAACAATAGAAGCATTTAGACAACCTATAAGTCATAGCAGACTCATAGGCAGTCTAAATGCTCCAGCCCAGTACCAGTTGGCAGCGTGCCCGGCATGCTGGCAGCATTGCCAAGTTGAATTGCAATGCTTATTCGTCGAGCCAAATATGTGCCAGCATTTTGATCACGCGTCGCATCGACCAAGCGCTCAGATAAGTTTTGGAAAATACGATGAGTTCCCGGTCCCCACGGACCCAACGTCTCTACACCAAACGGCTCAAATATGTAACCCATACCGAGGTTAGCATATTTGCGCCGGTTGAGTTGCTCCGCCGAAGCAGCCGCAGCGCCAGCCCTCACGTTGGTTTCATAAAGATGTGACGGCGCTAAAGTGTCTACGCAAGTAGCGTCCCACACTAAGGGCCGTCCTAACTTCCACGGAACCAGAGGCATGCCGTCAGGCCTTTTACCATTATTTTAAACTGTATAAAACATACAAACATACATCGTATTCAAATGAAATGACAGCTAAAACTGATATTCCCGCCCCACACTCATCGATTAGGGAACATTTTATGACTTGGAAGTCGTTAATGACAGTGCCGTTAAAGAGATATTAATTACTATTTTACGGGTGCCTTACAAACGCTGACATAAATTAATGTGGAATTTAATGTCCGTAGCCGTTCTTGCGTTAGATTGTTCTTGGTAATGGAAGACAGAGGAGGTAAATTTAAAGGGTTATATATAATAAATATTATGGGTTATATACAGGGTTATTGGAAAATGCTAACAACCTCTGTGTTGACTTATATTAGTCCTAACAAACATGTTAGGTAGATTTTTTTATGTGTTTGTGGCGGAAAAGCACCGCCTTGAATTTTTCTTCGATGTAAATATTCAAAACTCTATTCAAGGAGCGTGGCGCACGCCAGTGTTGCCGCGGCGGGCGTTCTTAGCTCGGAATAGGCATTGTCTTATTCTAAAAGATAATGTCCACTCCAAACATAACCCACATGGGTACAAAAAATTTTTTTGCAAAGAATGGAACCGACTTCAACATCCAAAAGAGTGAAATAAATTGTTGAAGTCGGTCCATTTTTGTAAAAAAAAAATTTTCGCACTTTTTAATGACCCTTGCTACTTACGGGATCGATTATCATTCATTTTTAACAACTATATTATCAAGATAGGTTAATATTTTTCAGGTACTTTTGTATAACTCAAAAACGGCTTGACCGATTGAGAACGAAAACAGACGAATTGAGAACCTCCTCCTTTTTTGGAAGTCGATTAATAATATATCATTCAACCAAATCGTATCTGGAGGATCCCGAACTTGGTATGTTTTCAAAATGTTTATGAGGTATTTACAGAATCAACCTACAAATAGCCAGAAAGCATTCATTTGATACTGCATACGACAAATTCCGAACTTATTTTTTATTTTTCATACCTATGAGTCATAAGTCTCACTAAGCACCCTATGTCAAGTGGTATTTGGTCTTTTTGGCAGTGATGGCGCAGTGGCAATATCTATGGACAGCCGCGCTTAGGGTCAATGGTTCGAACCCCGACATGTGCTAGATGCCGCATGGTAATAACCGGTAAGGCATTTTGCAAATGCTCACGCTACCACGCTCAAGAAATAAATCTCTCGCCAAGCACCTAACGGAGGGTTCTTGCAGCCAGCCTTGAGAGATGGGAACTGTCTCATTCTAGATTTACCGTGTTTAACTCCTTCGCCCACATCATCACTTATCAACAGGTGTGATGGTAGTCAAAACTTAGCCTACCATCAACAAAAAGAAAAGTTTATGACGTCACTTCGGCTTAGCGAGAAAATTAGGCGGCATTGTTAGTAGATAACTATATATTTTATAGATTTTTAAGGTGTAGGTAAAGTGCAATTTTAATAAGACTTTTCTAAAACATTATTTAAATGTTTTCTTCAAAATATTTTAATTTTTTTTTTGAACACTATTATTATTATTATGGATTTCCACGAAGACGCCAGAACCTATGAAATATTATTTTCCCTTTATAATCAGAAAAAAAGCGAGATAAAATGTACTACTACATATATAAGGTGCATGTACAATATCTGCGCTATTTGAACCTATGTGTTTGTCTTAGAAATTTATTTCTACATAGATTTTCAATGATTGAAAGGGTAGTATTAGTACCAGTAGCATTTTTTGCACTAAAAAAAGAGATTGGCAGATCCTGATCTAGCCCTTTGTACATTACATCAATTCCATAAAAAATGGATTGTTTAGTACTCAAGTGAATTTTAACCTTATTTAATTTAAGAAGGTAATTAACATACAAATATCTCTATTCATGTAAATTATCAACATTTCTAAATACAAGCACTATCGCGTGCTGAGCAAAAATCACATTTACAAATAATTAGAGCACAACATTTTTATTTCGGTTCGTAAGAGTAAGATTGCCGAGTGGAATAGTCATCCGTTGCGAAATCAGAAGACGCAGTTTCAATACCTGTCCGGAAAAAAAATGTGCTCCAATATTTTGTAAATTTATCTTTTACATGTTTTATTGAATCTATAGACACCCGAACTATCTTCGAACGACCTAGGTTGCTACTACTGAATTTTTGTTTTTCGTGTTTCGAGCGACACTTTAGATGGACACGGTGATGCTTCCACTGAGTGCAGTTTGACCTGCATAACGTTATGAAATTTCAGTGAACAGTAAATATAAAAGTGGAAATTGCTAGAAACATTCAGAGGTGGAATATTCTAGAATACTTTAATCAGGTAGCCGTTAGCAGCGTCGCCTTGAGCATTTGTGAATGCTTTTGGATAGAGGCCAAAAAATGTGTACTATCACCATGGCTTATGCATTTTCTGAACAAGTTCAAATTATTTTTTATTTTTATAATATATTTTCTGAACAGGTTTATAGACGACCGTATTTTAAGCCTTCCTTTCCTGTTCCAGAATTTCGAGTAAGTTCCGGTTATACTACCCATAACATATTTATTAAACAAAACACTATCTTTGCGTTTCACAGTCCTCGATTTAGCCTATCCATCGGTTAAAGCTTGAATCACGCTGCATGTTAACTGTCATTTTTAACATTCAGTTATCTTATGTGTTGCTTAGCAACTGAAACTTCATTAGGTCATTCTAAAACGGAACCTTAATCTTTTAATACTGGCCATTTCTATAAATACCTGTTCCTTATATGAAACTAATAAACTTGAGAAATTATTTAGTTTAAATAACAATTTACTATTATATTTTGGCAGTCTAATATATAACGTGTATATTGATTCATCAACAATACTGCGGGGGATGGTGTAGAATCGATAACTGAATGTGATCCACTCATAATTAATTTTCACATAAACAAAATTAATACTAACTATTGCCTAAGCTGTGGCGCGTTGACTTTGAGAATGATAGCGACGACAACACTCGGGGCCGCCCCGTGGACAAGACTCACACATACACACACGTTCTAGGTATTCTAACGCATTGCGAGGGCAATGAACTCGGTAGGTATACCTACGCATTGCGAGGGCAATGAACTCGGTAGGTATTCTAACGCATTGCGAGGGCAATGAACTCGGTAGGTATACCTACGCATTGCGAGGGCAATGAACTCGGTAGGTATTCTAACGCATTGCGAGGGCAATGAACTCGGTAGGTATACCTACGCATTGCGAGGGCAATGGACTCGGTAGGTATACCTACCGAGTTGATTGCCCTCGCAATGCGTTAGAATACCTAGAACGTGTGTGTATGTGTGAGTCTAGTCCACGGCGGCCGCGAGTGTTGTCGTCGCTATCATTCTCAAAGTCAACGCGCCACAGCTTAGGCAATAGTTAGTATTAATTTTGTTTATGTGAAAATTAATTATGAGTGGATCACATTCAGTTATCGATTCTACACCATCCCCCGCAGTATTGTTGATGGATTAATATACACGTTATATATATTGCCAAGCCTTTATTTGTTAACTTTCCTACTTTTCTTGTGTGCATTTTAGTACGGACAGTGGTTCTCTTCATAGTTCGGTTTTTCTTCAAGGTTAGTAACATATTTTACGACCACGGAAATTACTACGTGCAACACGAGGAGTCAAGTCAGAACGTGCGGAACCGGCTGATGGCATCGGCGCAAGCGTTACTTCCCACATCAATCAGAATATATATACATAGCATATTTAAGTAAAAGAATGAGTATTATATTAAGTTATTTACTTATAAATTAAGTTGTAAGGGAAAGCAGATGTTCTATTTTGTATGAGGCTTTGGCTATTTGCTGTACACTACGCAATAAAATGGATGTAATGTAGCATATTTAGATTTATCAATTCTATTTCGATCAATTAATAAAAAAAAATCTTGATAGTTAATTGTGGCAATACTAACGCGTCATGCTTGATTTTACTTTTTTTACTGTCAACATTATCAGTCTATGGTATATTTTGCGCGAATTGAAGACATGTGCGTAATCGATTAATAAACGACCATGGTCGATTAAGTAATCGGTAATAGATAAACGCTTGTAAAAACAATCTAAGCACATTTTGTACTAATTTTTTTTAAATATGAAGTTACTATATAGATCATACTAATAGTAAGCAGAACGCTTGCCAGTGACCAGCAACGCTTTTTTTATTCACCGGAACTAAACAGTCCCCTTTATTGTTACCTATAAGTGTTGCCAATATTTTTTTGGGTGACGTATAAAATGGTGATTTCTGCGTCGAAATGGTTGCAATATGTCCGAATAAAAAATAAAAAATCTTTTTTCAGTCCTTTTTAGAAAATGTTCTCTATTTTTTGTTATAAACTCGTATGTCAAAAGTTTTTGCTTGGTTTATTTATTTGCTTTTTATTATTTTTTTCAGTTATTATTATTCATTGATCAATAATAAATAATAACTGAATAAATAATCACGAATTTGACCTAGTCTAATTGAACTATACTTACAGCGGAGTCTGTCGATAACTTCTTAACTGAAATGAGGATATACTTAATAGTAAGCCGTATAGTTTCCGTTTGTTTGATATTTCTTCTACATTTTACTGTATATGTCACGGAATTCTTCTGTGTTTGTTTGATTGGGTCCCTAGATAGTTTGCTCGTAGCGAAGTTTGCTTAGCCATTCTGAACCGATCAGCAAAGTTAAACAACGTCCGCCACGGTCATAAGTGACATTACTACTGAGCGCTTCCGTGCTTCGGAGGGAACGTTAGGCCGTCGGTCCCGGTTGTTGTCTTAGGATGGCAGTCGTTATAGCATGGTGGTAGGACATTTTGCGAATCCCCGCCTGGCTAGCTACCACACTCAAGTTGAAAATCTGTCGCCAAGCACCTAACGGTGTGTTCCAGCAGCTGTCCTTGAGCGCCAGTAATTCTAGGTTAGCCTGAACAACTTCTTCGACCACATCATCACAAAGGTTAACCTATCAAGTATAAAAAAATAAAAAATAAAAATCTCTATTGTACCCAGAAATGCGATTGGAATAAATATATTCGGTCTATTATAAACAAAGTCTATCGGGTCAGCCTGTAGTTATACATAAGAGTTACTTAAGCATTGTTGTCTACGGAGCAAGACCTATTGGTTAGCCTAAGTGGTTAACGCTGAAAAAACAATAATTATTAAATTACTTATACATCAAACATTGAGGCCTCAAAATATAAAGGTTAGTTTGCCAAAGATCATTTAAAGGATAATCTATGGGGTTGGCTCCTGAATGCCTTCGTCGACCGAGGCTATGTACCTGATACTATCTAGCCATTAGACGGTACCATGTGTTATGTAAGTATGTCTTGTAATGGCTTTCCTGCTCCACTTCAACACTGCTCCAGATACACGGTGATGGCAAGGCTCCAAATTTATCAATACCATACCATTTTACACAAATATTCAATTATTATCTACGCAATATTAAAATTTGCCTTCCAAAGCAGGTAATATTTTGGTTAGCCACGTACATCATGGGAATTAATTTGATCACGTTTTTTCTGTTTTTTTCGTCAAAGGAATCGAAAGGTTCGCCCACGCGTTTCTAAACACACTGTGTTCGGTTCAATAAATAACTTTACTCATGGCTAAAAATTACTAAATATTAGGTACATAGATAAGTTGGCGAAATCTGGCATTGTGTAAAAGTTTTTCAAAATGTTGGTCACCCTCGCCGATAGCTTTGTTTCCACCATCCAATAACAGTATGCAAATTAGGCCCGTTTTAAAAAGGGAAGATGACTCGAAAATAAGGCCGCTAGATAACTTGAATAAGGCCCAGATAGCGGGAATATAGCCGTTGAAATGTCAAAGGTGCGTCGACAGTAACATATATATCCAAAATAAAAGGTTGGTTGTGATTCTTTTGGCGTAAAAATGTATTCTCTTTGTTTCTTAGAAAGGATCGGTAAGTATATTTTGGTTCAAATATCATTAGGAATATCATCCATCAACAAAACAAACGCAATCTTAAAGCACAAGAAATCGATAGCAAATTAAATCTAATAATTAATACTAACATATTAGTATCGTATTTTCAAAACAAATGCACTGGACATACTACTAACTGGTACCAACACACGAATATGTAAATTAGTTACTTATTAAAAACAATGAATTTAACGTCCTTATTCCGTGTTCAAATTGTATTTGTACCAAATAAGAATTATATGCAAATGCATTCAAAATTCAAATAACCACAATTACTCGTAGAATATAATTATTATTAAATCTCTCACTATAATAAAACATGAATAGAATACGACCTCATTTCACATAACGACTTTTGCCGTCATAGACAATTAAAAATAAATTAAAATGTGGCGGGAAAGTTGACGTTTCGTTTCCAAAATGGCGGTATTATTGGTTTATTGCTTTTCCCTCGCTATTTTCCTATTTTATGTGGGGTTTTATGTGACTGGGTTTAAATTTTGTGACTTTTAGGTAGCTTTTAGGCCTTTGTGCTGACGCAATTAATGTGGATATGACATCTACGTTCTTTATAATATACTTAAGTACTACAGTTTTAATGCATGCTGACTATTTACAAAATTTATCATAGGCATATCCACAGATTATAGAAACAAGTTTTTCCTTGTTTCTATGATCTGTGGGCATATATATAGATAGTTTTAAAGCATTCCTAGTGTTGCTTGCGTAGTTATTCTTATTCGCTGCGGTCATTACTCGGATGGGTGACCGCTATTAGCATTCGAACGCTGAGGCGGGCACGTTAATCGGTCGTCGTCAGTCACGTTGTAGGATGTATTCGTTATTGC
This sequence comes from Plagodis dolabraria, assembly GCA_963854805.1. Classification (NCBI taxonomy): domain Eukaryota; kingdom Metazoa; phylum Arthropoda; class Insecta; order Lepidoptera; family Geometridae; genus Plagodis; species Plagodis dolabraria. Next base: position 7,607,706 of record OY978466.1, read on the forward strand.
ATGGTGCAACGTAGGGTAGGGCATTTTGTGAATGTCTGCCTGGCCAGGTACTACTATCCTCAAGTATGTAGGTATGTCACCAAACACCAAGAAAGTCAGCTATAAAAAAGTGTATTTTATCAGGCAATCTGCTTATCGTAAGCATATATCGATACAATATATTTTGTGTCGGCCATTTTGTTGTTATATAAGACACATTGTAGCGCACTAAATCTAAATAAACTACGTATACCTACCAATATTTTTATACAATTATTTATGACCCATATGTAATTATTTATAATAATATTTTTTTAACCCATGAGCGCTTTTCCACATTGTCATAACAAAAATTCGGGCCAAATTTCACCGTACCACAACGTAAATTACCCTGATATACTCGATGTCGTTTTACAACATATTTAATATATTCAAAAAATCAGTCTTTAACATTTTAAAAGACTACCCGCGATTTTATAATTTTCACATTAATGTTAATGCTTTAATAAATAAAACCTGAACACGAAAATTGAGTTATTATAATATACAGACTTAAAGCAAGCAAAAAAATACAAAATCTAAATAAAATTACACGCATTTTAGTAATAAGCGTAGATTTATTATTGGTCAGTTTTTTCTTTATTTTTGAACGGATTCGAGCCTTTTGCATACCGGTCTTTTAGGAAAGAACTGGATGTGTTAAAACGTTTAGATGCCAAGATTATAATATGATTTAAACTCTTTGTATGCTACAAAATCACAAATTTAATTATATGTCTGCTGTTGCAGTTGTATAAATTTTAAATAACTAAAGGTAATTTCAGAACCGGGGTTCACCCAAAAACCGTCATGGTCCCCGATAGGTAGTATTTTTTCTATGAAATATACCAAGACTAATTTGTAGTATTGTTTTTGTAAACTGAATAAATATGTTTACCAAAACAATAATCGATATTTCTGTTCCTTTATCGTAAAACGAAACACCAACTGTTTGTACAAAAATTGTGGGTAAGCAAATTAACACTTCCAGTGTATTCTTTGACGCAATCGTTATTAAAATGTAGAAGAAGTGACTTATTTGATATATTTGGGTTATCTTGTATAACTATTACGATGGCGTTATGATCATACTCGCTCTTCGCATTAATTCCACGAAACGTTTCAAATCTTACAAATATAAAAGTTATTACTGCATTTGTAATGCATAACGCCATCCTTACATCGTCCTTCCTAATAAGTAAATGATCACCTGTCGGACCCGAGTTTATCGAATGAGATACCTCCTCTATATTTCACGAATGATTGCGTCAAAAGTATACACTAGCGGGGACAATTTGCATGCCAAATATAAAAAAAAAACAATTGGTAGTAAATTTTATCCGACTTCAAAATGTGGGTGTTAATTTAAGTGTGTTTTTTTATGTATGTTTTTATCGTGATTACTCCAAAAATCATGAACTGATTTCGATGATTCTTTTTCGTTTGGTAATTCATACTTCATAGGCTGTTTACATACATTTTGTACGTTGTAATACCTATATACCTATTTAAATGAAAAATGTATTTGCCTCGACATCGATAACACAATAGATACATGGAGCTTCTTAAGCAGTAGTTTAACTACGAAGAAATTACCCGAATTCAGTCACGTGATCAACCGTGCGGCCTTCCCTACATCGAGGAGGTACAAAAAGATACAACTAGTCTGATGTTCACATGATTTACTGCGGTGTTTACTTACAATTTAGTTTTAATAAGCTGTCAGCAGATTGACACTATAGAGGTTGTAATCTTTTCATCATTTTATTTAGAAAAAAGAACCCAAGGAGTTTTAAAGGCTAATAATCATACATTTTTTTTCTCATTTATTTTTTTACTGGTGGCCTTACTATGTAACCAAAGACAATGGCATTTTTTTAATCAATTCTGCGCGCGCTTTTGTACTCTCAAATAAGAAACTTCTTATTAACTTAAATTAAGTTATTATTCTTAAAAAATGAAAATTTTCTAATATTTCGATAGTAACCCTAGCGCTCTGATCGTCATTTGTCATTGAATTCCAGGATACCGCGGAGTCGAACTACTGTATATTGTGTCGATAACATGATAATTTTAAATCTTGTCGATGGTATTGTGAATTATGTTGTGACTCAAAAATAAATTTAATAAGCATTATACGTAAGAGAAGAGTGAATATTTTATTTTATAAAAAACGGAACTATCCTTCAATACTGAAAAGTATGAAATAACTAAATTCGAACTAATAAATGTGAGCTCAACGTGATTAGAATCAGCATATCGGCATGGTACCGACTTCAACAAGTTATTTCATACTTTACAGTGTTGAAGTCGGTTCCCTTTTTATTAAAAATACACTTCTTTTAGTAATCCATACTGTTATAAGATCTTTCACTGCCAAAAATACTATTCAATATCGACAAGAATGACAATTACCAATAAATCATCCAGGTAAGCAAAACATTTTTCAGTTAATTGACTACAGATGACAAACAACTCAAGCGGTTTTGATGAAATATAAATAAATATAGTTAATATAGTTAATAATAATAATAAATAATTAATTAATTAATTTAATTAATTTAATTAATTTAATTAATTTAATTAATTTAATTAATTTAATTAATTTAATTAATTTAATTAATTTAATTAATTTAATTAATTTAATTAATTTAATTAATTTAATTAATTTAATTAATAGTAATTCTAGGTTAGTCTGAACAATATCTTCGACCACATCATCACTTACCATCAGGTGAGATAGTGGTCAAAGGCTAACCTATCCAACATATAAAAAAAAAGATCAGATCACAAATTTCATTTAATGTAGTGGACTTTGAATTTGGCTATGGCCGCCATATGCAAGCTTGATTTTAAAAGGTAAAGCTACGGGAAGGCTTCCTGCACAAACTTGCTATCTATCAGATTTATTGCTAATTGGAAAATTAGTCTGACAGATATAAAATGCCGAAGATACCTTTGTCGGCGAACAGCAGCCCGGGCATAGGGGTGCACTGAAAAACAGCGTCGCGAGCGCATGAAAATATCACGCGGCTTATGGTGAGTGTAACCCTATTGCCCGCAATATTTAAGAACCACCTCATTTTTTAGATAAATATTATTAATAATAACAAATATTTTTAAAAGTATCTGAAAAAAAAAAAAATAATAATTAAATAAAACACTTAAAAAAGTATAAAAATATATACCTAGTGACAATTCCGCCTAAATTTCCTGTTATCTATGTGACGTCACAAACATCACGCAGCCTAACCGGAAGAATATCCGACTAGTTTCGCTTCTAAACGAAGCATCTTTACGAGGTCTTGACTAACCAAGCGCACGATCGAGAAAAAAAATAACATAAATATTATTCTATATTTATGTTGTTTGAGTGAAAATAAATAGATATTTCATTCATTTTATTTTGATTGTAGAACACCCTATCGTACATATATTTTTCTTTTGTCTAACCATCTACCCAAACCACGCTTTCTTTAGCCTTCCTCTTCCATGTACACGTTTTTTTTATGATATTGTGACGAAACAAGCTCGAGACCTGAATGATGTGAAGCGGACTAACCACTGCCTATAACAGATGCATTTCGTCACAAATCACGACTTGCACTGCGTCCGTCACCTAGAGACAAAGTTGTTAAGTCTCATGTGCCTGTAATTTCACTGGCTCTCAAAACATTCATACTCTTTCAAACATAAATGTGTTAACAAACCGTAAACCCTTATCCTTTGTTCATTGAGTCTGTAGAATCATTGTTTTTTTTATTGCTGATAGGTTAGCCTTTGACCTCGATCTCACCTGATGGTAAGTGATGATGTGGCCGTAGGTAATAACAGTCTTAACCTAGAATTACTGGCTCTCAAGGACAGCAGCCGGAATACACCGTTAGGTTCTTGACGGCAGATTTTCTATTGAGGGTGGTCGTCAGCCAGGCGGGCATTCGCAAAATGCCCTACTACCACGCGGTGAAGCTCAAGCCCGCGGCGGGATACAAACCATGGACCTGCTGCTTAACACCAGGATGGCCTCATGTTTGTCACCATCACGCTATTATAAAAAAGGTAGAGTGTGTTTCTCTATAGAACTAGCCAGACTAATCATTTGTTTGCATTAAAATCTATACTGTCTGCTAAAGACCTATCAAGTATTTTTATTTTATAGCTAAAATTTTAAAGCTTTAATTTTATGGCTATCCTTTGACCACTACCTAAGCTGATGGTAAGTGCTGAGGTGGTCGAAGATATCAAGTATTTTTATTTTATAGCTAAAATTTTAAAGCTTTAATTTTATGGCTATCCTTTGACCACTACCTAAGCTGATGGTAAGTGCTGAGGTGGTCGAAGATGTCGATCCAGGCTAACCTATAATTACTGGCTCTTAAAACAGTTGCCAGAACACAGTTTTAGGTGCTTGGCGACAGATTTTCTACTTGAGGGTGGTAGCTAGCCAGGTGGGCATTGCTCTACCAATGACACCCTAGACAACAATCGGGACAAACGGCTTAACGTGCCCTCCGAAGCACGAAAGCGCTCAGTAGTAATACCCCTAGCGGTCACCCATCCAACTCATGACCGCGGCGAACGTTGCATAACTAAGCTGATCGGTTAAGAACGGCTAAGAAAACTACGTTAAGAGCTCTTCAAAAACATTTCTCAGCTTCCAATTATTACTAAAGAAACGTAACGCTGAAAATCACAAAAAACTACCCATTTTACCGTCATGATCTGAGGACCAACAGAAATATTTAAACAGTTTTTAACTTAAAAGAAAATGACAGGAAACTAGATAAATTTCATTAAAATTTACACAAAATTCATAATATTTTCAAATCTATACAGACTCGGTAAAAGTAAACATCAATTTTCCTTTAAAAAATCCCTCGGAGATTACCTAGGATCCATTTCATATATGGCTCAAATTGCACGCTTTTTAAGATAAAGATTGTCTCTATCTCAGCAGCAGCTCCCCGCAACATTCTTCCTAAACATTAAACAGCATGTTACAAAAAAAATGTTTATGAATGAAAAAAAACAATAGTTAATGTTGTATAACTGTGTGTCTGCCTGTCCCTGTCTCACAAAACGGATAACTATCATGAATACATGAGTGAATTTCATAATAGAATATTGTACTCAAACGAGTACAATATTCTATACTCAAACGAGTACAATATTCTATTGTTATGAAAATAATTCAATGTCTGTCCCAATTTAGTTGGCAAATACAAGATACTTGTAATGTATTTGTTCAATTTATTCAAAGACTTGTTTTCCTCTACCTACCTTTGATACTTTTCTGAGAATACAGGTGTTTAACCGACTTCAGAAAAAGTGGAGGTTCTCCTTACTAAGTTTTTTTTATGTTTATCCTTGAGAGCCAGTCATTCTAGGTAAGCCTGTTAACACCTTCGACCAAATCATCACTTACCATCAGGTGAGATTGTGGCCAAAGGCTTACCTACCAGCAATAAAACAAAAAAATGTTTGTTACCTCAGATTTTTTTACTGGGTGAAGAAATTTTTATGTTTTTTTTTACTCGAAAGCTGATGATTGTCGTGTTGTCCTATTTAAATTTCATCAAATTGGTCAAGCCGTTTCCGAGTTACACTCCAATAACTAAAAGGTTTTTCCTATCTTCATGATATAGTGACAATCGATCACGTAAGTAGCAAGGGACACTAAAAAGGGAGAATTTTTTTTGTACCAAAAAATGGAACCATCTTAAACACTAAAGTATGAAATAAATTGTCGAAGTCAGTACCATGTTCACAATATCATGATTATAGGTACTTTTGAACTATCATCGTACCGACTTTAACAAGTTATTTCACACTTTTGATTGAAGTCGGTTCAATTTTTCAGTAATTTTTTTTTATATTGTATTGTTGTCGCAGTTGAACTCTCTGTGAACGAGTAGGTAACTTTGTTTGATTGCCGGGGTAGTACCTACTTCTACCAACTATTTCGGCCGCCAAGCAGAAATGTCCGCATTACTGTGTACTGGTTTGAAAGGTAAAGGTGCCGGTGAAATTACAGGCACATGAGACTTAACAACTTTATTTCTCAGAGTGATGGTTGCAATGCATTTTGTCTCTTGTGAGAAAGTGCATTTCACTTCACTTCACTAACCTAGAATTACTGGATCCTGAAGCAGTGATAGCTCAGTGGCTTTGGCTATTGACTGCCGCGCAGCAGGTCCATGGTTCGAATCCCGCCGCGGGCTTGAGCTTCACCGCATGGTGGAAGGGCATTTTTGCGAATACCCGCCTGGCTAGCGACCACCCTCAAGTAGAAAATCTGTCGCCAAGCACCTAACGGTGTGTTCCGGCAGCTGTCCTTGAGAGCCAGTCATTCTAGGTTAAGCTTGTTAACACCTTCGACCACATCTTCACTTACCATCAGGTGAGATTGTGGTCAAAGGCTTACCTATCAGCAATAAAAAAAAAACAAACTGCCGGAACACACCGTTAAGATATTTGGCGATAGATTTTCTACCTGAAAGTGGTTACTAGCCAGTTAGTGGTAAATGACCCTAGCGGTCACCCATCCATGTAATGACCGCAGAGGACGTTGCTAATCGGTTAAGAACAACTAGAGAAGTATCGCTAAAATCCTTCAAAATAAAATGTGAACCTCGTTTCAGTGTTGATTCCTTTGATTTTCGTACAGCTAAGTTGAAGTCAGTCACATATAAGTTGTGTAAATAACTACCTAACAACTACCTTCAAGTCTTGCTTTAGTATATAGGATATATAACCTACTAGCTTTCCAGGCGCGGCTCCGCCCGCGCGTGTGTCGGTTATCGCGCAAAAACATTAACCTCTTTTTGCGCAGTTAGATAAAAACTATCCTATGTTTTTTTCCCGGGTCTCAAACTATTTCCATACCAAATTTCATTCAAATCGGTCCAGTAGTTTTGGCGTGAAAGCGTAACAGACAGACAGACAGACAGAGTTACTTTCGCATTTATAATATTAGTACTGATATAGTACTGATAAGCTCATAGGGAGATTACTGGTTGTGCCAGAAACAAGCTTCCTAACTAATCCACACATAATCGAGTCCTGGAAGTCTCATACAGCTCGATTTATGCGTTCCTTCTTACCGCATACTTGCAAAATGTGGAATGATCTTCCATCTAGCGTCTTTCAGCAGAGCTACAATATGGATTCCTCAAAAACGGTGTTAAAAGAGTCTTACAGGGTCGGCAACGCATTGGTAACGCCCCTGGTGTTAAAAATGTCCATAGGCGACCGGTGGGCCGTCTGCTTGTTTGCCACTGCATTACATAAAAAAACAAGAAAGTAAGTGACATATTTTTTTTACGCACAGTTTACCTTGTTTTGCTTTTGTATTATTCGTCCACACTCACCGACCTGTACACGCAATAGTGGTCGCTTCATCATCACGTACACTCGTGCACCTTCAATAGTAATCAATATTACACATCATTCGAAATTGCACATCGGAATTTCAAAGCAGGAATAGTTCAGTGGCTATAAACTGCCGCGCAAAAGAAGAAGTCCATGTTAAAAATCTGCCCCAGACTCGAGCTTCACTGCATGGTCGGAAGGCATTTTGAAATGTCCTCCAAACCTTTCTGCCACCCTCACTTCACGAAAATTGTTACTAAGCACTTCATGATATGTAGAGTAATTCCAGGTTCAGCCTGTTAAATACCTTCGACTACAAGAAATCACGTAAAAATCAAAGAAACTAAACGGACTCTAAACTAAAACAAAACGTGGGGTTATAGAACAGCACTGCCATATCCTCATGTGGGAGTCACGGAGTCGTAAGAGTTGACGAAGGAAAAAATACCAGAAAGCTCACATTCTGGTATTTTTAGCAGCGTCTTCTGGATTGCGATCCCCAAAACGCCTTCAAAACGTGGGGATTCTGGCAAATTCCTCCAAATGGGGGAGGTCTTTGTTCAACGATAGACGTGATGGCTGTAATATAACTCAATATTAAAAATGCCAAATTCTAGATCTTTCCACCGAAAACGAAAAATGAATAGGTTGTTAAAGGTTCATAATAACAGTTGTCTTATTTGCTATCCATCTTCTAATATATAAAATTGTCGTGTCAAAGTGTTTGTAACAAAACTCCTCGGGGACTGCTTGACCGATGCCTATGAAATTTTGAGTGTATATTCAGTAAACTATTTTTAAATAATTATTAAACTTTTTTTTTCATTTTTATTTGCCTATATGGCAAAACAACGTTTTTCGGGTCATCAAGTTATAAGATATGAATTAAAGATAATTAGGGTAAGAGATGAATTAGCATTGAAGACGGAATCTTGCCAAATGTAGAACGAGAACTATCTGTCAAGGACAGCTATACGAAGCGCCGCCAATAAGTTATCTCCACAGATATTCATACCCATCACATAATTGCTCTGTATGTATATTCCCCATTTCCATATTTAATAAGGATATCTAAAAGGCTCCACGCAAAGTATTTAACATTCTCGAGACATCCTCCAATTTTAATATCGAGATCGCATCTCGATGTGAGCGTATTATTATATCTCGCTCCCCCATCTGATGGTAATGTGATGTCGCCGGGAAACTGGAAAATGGGTGTTTTAGGACATTACTAGACAAACAAAAATAGTTACTGTACCATCTAACCGGTCTATAAACCGAAAAGTAACAAATATACTACGTAGAGTACACTGCAAATTCTTTGAAACTTAGGTACAAAAACAAGTTTCAAAGAACCTGCAGTATCGCAGTTTTTTTTATGAAATGAGTATTACCCCTCTAATCACCATATTATCGTTTTTAGTTTATAGTTTTCTTCCTAGAGTTCCAGATGCAAGCTAATTTTTACTGTTGCTGCAAGCATTCGGCTGCAGCGGTAGTCCCTGATTGTATATACTTGTATGAAATTACTTCCGAACGCCTCAGCAGCTTCAAATGCAGTTGCAATCCCACAGGACAGGCGCGCGGCAATTTCTCACAAACCAGTAGTGCCGCTGCGGCTCACTGCATGCAGCTGTGGCAGCTTGCTGCTTGCAGGTGCAGTCGGCAGCCTCGCTCGGAATAGAACCTAGAAAGAGAGGTCCAGACGTTCAATGGATAGGACAATTATGACCAAAAATCTGGAGCATACGTCGGTCAACGCATAAGCACTGATTTTTGCTTGATCGTTCAACGAGGTCACGTCACAAACAGTTTTGGCTCTAAACCTACAGACTTTAGCTAAGTTTAAGATATATTCAATTTGTGTATATATTAAGATTTCGTTTATTTATGAATGATTTGTGAATATTAAATAAACATGTATATGTGTAAACTTTTAGCTGTATAAAACTATTTAGGTAGGTATGTAAATATCTTTAATATGTATTGTTTTCGAAATATACACATATTAATCATTTAGTCATTGGTTCAAACTAATTTGGAAACAAGAGGCCAATTAAAGTTTTGTTTTCGGTTAACCTTTGCACACTATCTCACCTGGCTCTATGCGGGAATTTGCATAATGTTCTACCACACATAAGATAAAGACTGCTATCATAAGACAAAGACCGGGACCTACGGCTTAACATGCCGTCCGAAGCACCAAAGCGATCAGTAGTAAATGGATCAGCTCATTTCAGATGCGATATACTTCAAAGTACCTCAGATCATAGCCCTCTTCACAGATCTTTCAGCAATTACCTACATTGGTGGACAAGTCGTACCACGTCTTAGCACCGTATTTCATAGGTATGACGCAGTAGTTGAAGAGCTTCGTCTCCAGGTTTCGGCGACGAAAAGACTCAACAAATTTTCCAAGGCACAGACAGTTCTTGTTGAAGAATGAGCTAAGAAAACTAACAAACCGTTTTATTACACGGGTTGTTACTACTTACATAAGTAACTCTATGGAGTAAAGGCTTACTCGGATTTGGTTAGGCAGAGACATATTTATCACTCATGGAGGCGAGCCTATTGCTATCCACAGACTTCAGACACCTATTATTTATTATTAGCCTTTAATGCTGATACTAAACAAAGATTTTGTATACAGTAGCAAATTGTTTTAACTTAAATCTAATACATCGGGTTTCCCGGTTCAGTGGTCAGCGTGTCTAGTGACACATAGGCCTCTTCCAGCTGCTTCCATTCTTCTCTATTAATAGCTTTTCTGGACCAGATTGTCCCTCCAATAATCTTGATATCATCGGTCTTTCTTTTAGCTTGTCTGCCTCTTTTCCTTTTGCCATCACGTGGTTGCCATTCTGTAATAATTTTAGTCCATTTCATTCTGCTTTCCCTTGTCATATGTCCTGTCCATCGCCATTTTAACCGTCTTATTTTCTTTAGTACATCTTCCACCTTTGTTGTAGATCTAATGTCTGCTGCTCTTTTGCGGTCTTTCAGCGTCACGCCCAACATACTCCTTTCAATTCCCCTTTGACATGATCGTAGTTTTAAAAGATGTTATTGAGTCAATGCCCATGTTTGGCACCCATACGTAAGACAAGGCAAAATACAAGAGTTAAAAACTTTTTTCTTGGCTGTCATAGGAAAGTGTTTGCTTTTAAATACCTCTTTAAGGGACCAGTATCTTTTCCAAGCACAGGACACTCTGCTTTCTATTTCGATGTCTGTCTGGTCTCTAAAAGATATTAATTAATTTATACAGACACCTAATACCTAGTTGGAACTTGGACGTTGCCACAAAATACAAAATTCATAACATTCTCGTAACACGTGGCCTTAGGGCAATACAGCTAATGAATATTTGTTACAATATGTCGTCTGAGCAAAAATGAGGGCTAAAAGTAAATGTTACATATACCTAACGTACTTAAACAATGTGTTGAGCCCAGAGTTAAGTAGAGTAGACTAGAATACTTACCTACTTGAAGTATAATATAGCGGATTAATAAACTGCTTGCAATAAATGTCCGGGAAAATGCTATGCAAGTCTACTTCCTAACGTACGCGTTCGTAGGGTACTTAGAAACTATGACTAATTTTAAGTAAGATTAAGATAAATTATATTATCCTATTAATTTTATTTTAGCTTCATTACGATCTGCGACATTATCCTTATTTAAGTTAGTTTAAGTAACCTCAGCTATTGATTTTTATGTTATTCTTATGAGACTACGAATAATGAATAAGAAATGTAATTCAAGCTCAAAAACAACAGACGCAAACTGTACCGCGGCGGGCGTGGTTTAAAAAGTGTACCGTGTAGCGCTCTCAGTTCGCCGCGCTTGAGAGCCATACGGATATGAAAATTTCGGGAATAGCTTTCATAAACGAATAAATAACAATATTTTGGATTACCCTGGATAGTTTTATGCAACATGAACTTTACATTAAATCAAAAAGTAGTTCGGAATATTGTTAGTCTTAGAATTCTTTCTATGAAAATGCGGTTTGGCCTTAAGGAATGACGGCGGTGACAACATGACATTGACGCGACCAATCAGATGCGATCATTTCTAAGCGCTAAATCAATTAACCAATCTGATTGAATTTGGAAGCTTAAGCGTGTTTTGTTACTTGTGGAGTCGACGAGTCCGAAATCAAAGCGGTCACTGTATGAGAGTTACACTTCTTTACATATTTATTCGTAGTTAGGAGATAAATAAATATTTTGAAACCGTAGATGGTCTGCAATGCTAAATATCTTTAGCATAATGTGGTCTGCTTGGCACAAAATCCACTGTTCTGTGTTTGAACGGTTCTAGGCATATAATCAACACTAAGCCTTTTGTGTGGTTAGAAGCACTCGACTATGTCATTCAGAAAATATTAATTTGTAAGATAGAGTAATATTCAATAAGAACCATCGTTTTGGAAATATTAAAAACTTACCTTGAAAAAAGAAATTTAGATACAGAAATTAGTAGAGTCAATTTAAAAACTAAGCTTATGAATCCTATATACGATATATGTTCAATTATGTATATCAGAGTCTCATTTTTCTAGGCGTTTAACAACAATATTTCCAAAGTCACAAACCTTCCAATGACGCTATTTGCTGTAATAGAACGATAATCATTGACTATAAAACAGAAGAACTCTACGAATCATTTACTTTATTTATAGTTGAAAAGCTAGCCCTTAACCACTATCTCAACTGATGGTGATGTTATTAGTATGTTGTTCAGGCTTCCCTAGAATAACTGGCTCACAAGGACACCTGCCGGATCACATTGTTAGGTGCTCGGCGACACATTTTCTACTTGAGGGTGGTACCGAGCCAGACGGGCATTCGTAAAACGCCTACCACCAGACTAAAACAACAGCCATCAGGAGACAACAACCAAGACCGATGGCTTAACGTGCCCTCTCAAGCTTGCAAGCGCTCAGTAGTAATGTCACTAGCGGTCACATATAAATAAATAAATAATAAATAAAGGATCATTTATTGCCACTAAAAATTATAAAATGTTTACACTATCCATTTACTAATATACAAATAAACATACTTTATTACAAATTAACACACTAAAATTAGTTAAAAAAATATATTTTATGGCAATAGGGGTACACTCAGCATGTGTTATGTTCACACTGTGATGTGATCATAACGCTGTTTTTCAGTGTACCCCTGAGCTCGGGCTCTTATTAAGGTCTAGGCCGAGATGCTAACGTAATTGAAGAATACGGGAAACACAAAATAAAATTAATTATACTTTATATTACTTACTATAGTTTTTTTTTTTATTTTTCATAAAATCAAAACAGACGCCGTACTGGCCCTAATTTATACAGTACAAATAAATCCATTTATTTTAAACGACTGAGGTGTGCGTGCGTATTTGGTTGTGTATGAGTGTGTGTGTGAGGGTGTGTGTGTGCGTGTGTGTGTATGTGTGTGTGTGTGAGGGTGTGTGTGTTTGTGAATTAATTATTACATACATTTACTTGGTTTCTTGTTTTTTTTTTGTTCTCTTAATATCCAATTCATGACCACAGCGGACATTGCTGATCGGTTATAGACGGCTTTGCTAACTAAAATCTACCTGACAATCTATCCTTTTATTTAATGTGATTATTGTTTTTTCCATATTAAAAGTACACTGAGTATTTACAACAAAATTGATATTACCAAATATTCAAAACTTGTATCATTTCTGAGACGTAAACCACAAAGATATAAAGGGAAAAAAGCCAAGACATTTTCAGCTGAACACTTAAATACATTTTTAAATGAAGCGCCCGATATATTAGAATTTTCAACGAAGGTAATAAGTATTGATTTATTAGATAGATAAATAAAAGTTAAATAGAATATAATAGTTTCTGAACGCCATCTCACTAAATAATAGCTTTATACATAGATATTTACTGGCTTCATATTACTTAAGTACTTATAATATTGTTACAGATTGCACTAATATTTGGAATAATGGGTGCCTGCCGAAGACGAATTATACAACATTAAATTCAAAGATGTCGAAGTTTTCGAATTATCAATTTTAGTTAAAATTTGGATCACATAAATAAAAAATAACACATGTTATACCATAACGGGCAAATATTAGCAATTATGTAAACAATACATAGAACTTCAAATATTACCAATTATGTAAACAATACATAGAACCTTCCTTCTTTTTGAATTACATTTCTGGGAAATGCACCCAACAAAGAGTTGGTATTAACAAATTTAGAATGTTGGGTAAAACGATATCTTAATCTTCCAAACTCAGATTCGTACACAGGACATTGCTTCCGCAGAACTTCTGCGACCTTACTAATCGATGCTGGCGGAGACATAACAGCACGGAGGGTGGAAGTCAACAACAGCTGCAGAAGGCTACATAGACGATTCTATAATTAACAAAATCTTAGTATCCAATTCGATACTCAGTTCCAAAGAAAATAATAAAAATGAAATTAATATAAACGTTCCATTGTCAACCCCGACAACGACTAGCTCTTATAGCGCCCCCCAGCCTGTTATTCAGGTTCAGTTTTTTTTTTTTTTTTTTTTTTTTTATTGCTTATAGGTAAGCCTTTGACCACAATCTCACGTGATGGTAAGTGATGATGTGGTCGAAGGTGTTAACAGGCTTTAACCTAGAATGACTGGCTCTCAAGGACAGCTGCCGGAACACACCGTTAGGTGCTTGGCGACAGATTTTCAACTTGAGGGTGGTCGCTAGCCAGACGGGCATTCGCAAAAATGCCCTTCCACCATGCGGTGAAGCTCAAGCCCGCGGCGGGATTCGAAGCATGGACCTGCTGCGCGGCAGTCCATAGCCAAAGCCACTGAGCTATCACTGCTTCAAATTGCAATATTCAAAATGTGAATAATTATTATGATGAATAATTTGTTTCTTTTATTTAATGTAGCTACCTATAGCCATGAGATTAACGCCCGGTTTCTCGACGGCTATTCAAATAACAAATTAAGTAATCATGTGTCAAATCTCTTGTTAAGTCGAGTTCGGGTTGCAGGAACACAGATCAAGTACTTTGATTGTAATCTCTGATCAGTTAACACAGCAGTTAAATTTGAACACTAATCTCTAGTTAAATCGTAAGTTGGGTTTCTGAACGAGCGATCAAGCTGAAATGTCATGTCAACCCGCTGTCAAATAATTTGTTAGCTAATCTACCGAGATCGGACGATTAACGTGTAAATTACCAATTTTGCTCCCTATTTTGCTGTTTTCTCAGAACTTTATATAAATATCCACTTCTGTTACTATTAGCGGACTGTTTTAACATTCCTGCAAAGTGATTAAAACGGAACCGTGAAAACATATCAGCCAAAAAGATTTCTGTGCACAATACAGAAACAAATAAAACTATACTTGGAACTATGCTCTTTATAGTGTAGGTGATTGATTCCTCTCTTTCATCTTTGTCATTGACTAGTAGCAGTGAAGATGAGCAATCAGCTACCAGGTCTAGAGTTATCGCCAAAGAATGTATCCCATGGAACATTATAGTGACGAGGAGTTCAGGGCCACGTACAGGCTATTATATAGGTACTCAACAGCGAGCATTTCTCGCGTTCCGTGTAATTTTTTCTCCTTGAAGTAGCCTTACAATATAATTTCAAAATTAAACAATTTTCAAATAAATTGCACTCGCTCAGGATCAATCCCAATTACCGCCTTTTAATTTGTCAACTTGACCCGAAAATGAATGAACGATAAATCATATTGAAGGGAAAAAGGGAGGTTGCCATATACAAAATTTACTTTCACGGATCAGTTAACATTGATTTCTAATTAGTTAATTTTATCCTAATCGCCCTTTCAGCAAACCAATTTGATTTGACAGTGCTGTTAACTTAGCAGCTCTGTTAGTTGATCATAGATTTGAATAGCCGTCGAGAAACCGGGCGTAAATAAAGTAGTGTATACAACTGCATGTAATTAGGTATTAAAACACTCGTATAATCTTATTTTGAAACTCGCCTGCGGCTCGTTTCAAAAAACTACACTCATGTTTTAATAGTACCCTCTATTATATGACAGTTGCATAAACTACTATTTTTGTTTATGTGATAATGCAATAAAAATATTTGATTTTAATTTGAAGCTCAGGATGCCGTCAAAGGATGGATTTTCCATACAAAGGCTATACCAAAATCATTTGAGTCTCTCATATTTATATCATACTACGCTATTATTCAGGTGTAAATAATATACATAGTTATTGAAAAAATGCTAACAACCTCATAAGGTTGACTTCTGCTAGTCCGAACAAACATTTTGAGATAAAATTTATTTGTTTTGAAAAAAAAACATATTTATTGATATTTTATTAGTTTTTTTTATGTGTTTTAGACGGAATAAGTACGATGTTAAAAGTCTCTTGTGCCTGTAATGTATAATTTTTCTTTCATATTATTAATTACTTTCCTCGATGTAAATGTTGCCGCGGTAGGCGCTCTTGGCCAGGAGTAGGCATTGAAACAAAAAAAAAATCTTTTTTCAATACAAAACAATTTACTCAAAATGTTTGTCAACCCTAAGAGGTTGATAGCTTTTTCCAATAACCCTGTATATCTAGGTTTCTGGACATATACTAGTATTTTATTAAAATACTTGCCTGAAATAAATGAGAGTGTTTTATCTTTCGTAAATAACATGCTCGAGTTACAAATCATTAGTTTGCATGGAAACTCCATTAAATCTACGGATCTCAATATACGCGGCGATGCATTTCAAAATATTTAGATATTAACATTTTTGTGATTATAACATATAATATGAGTGTGTTTCCAATCAATGCCACGGGGCAATGCTGCTATCTAGTGATACTCTTTATGATATATCAACAGAGGTAGAGAAATCTGGAAGAAGTTTGCTAGTTCCTTTTTTTTAGTAGCTGCAGGCTGCCTACGAGGCGATAAAGAAGGTCCTAATCAACACGGAAAACTTGTAAAACATCAGCTCGAACTCGTACTTATTTCTGCATCCATGTGAAAGTTATATTCTTATTTTTTTGTGGTAATTGAACGGAGTGATTATATTACCGCCAGCTGCAGCGCGAGTTTAGGGACTGTACGTTAATCACGTGAGACTTGAAAGGGGGCCTCTTTTCAGATACACGTCACACTCACATCACCAGCAAAAATCACGACATATCACAAGGGGGGAGGGGGGTGCAGTAAGATATCACGTGTATCTGAAAAGAGGATATGTCATGATTTTTGCTGTACCCCCTACAGCAAAATCACGACATCACAGAGACGTATAGTGTGACCATGACTCGCCGTTGCCACTACCGAATACGTACTTACACCGTTACCTCGGCCTATAAAATTAGATTTTAGTACATTATACCTGTATTTAAGGATACTATTCTGCAAAAATTAAGTTTCTTTGTAGGAACTTAAAAATACACGTGATTTTGGGTAGGGGAAGGGGGAATAAGTCTTAAACCTCACTAAGTATCACCAATGGGGGCGCGGTTAATAAATGCTAAAAAAAACATCACGTGGTTAATGGACGGCCCCTTCTAAGAACCTTATTATTAAGGTAGTTATTTATTATTTATGTTTTATCAACACCTTTAGGGTGCTGATGGGATTGTCGCGTTTCTGTGGTGCTTCCGGCATGTCCGTTAAAGCGAGGGTTGATGGCTTCCATGCCATCATTCGCAAAAGAAGCGTATCTTTACTTAGACGGTTGCGTGGCAGTACCAACACCAGTGGACCGGTGGGACAGCCAGTGTCTCGCTCACTGGATGCGGTTGCATGCAGTGCCACAGCCTAACTTACGAATGCCTTGATTATTACACGATTGCCCCAAAAAAAGGAGAGTTATGGTTCATGTAGGTATGTATGTTTGTAAGTTTTTTTATTCCACCACTTCCGGGCGCGGCTCCGCCCGCGCGTATGTCGGTTATCGCGCAAAAACATTAACCTCTTTTTGCGCAGTTGGATAAAAACTATCCTATGTTTTTACCCGGGTCTCAAACTATTTCCATACCAAATTTCATTCAAATCGGTCCAGTAGTTTTGGCGTGAAAGCGTAACAGACAGACATACAGAGTTACTTTCGCATTTATAATATTACTAGCTTTCTGGGCCCGGCTCCGCCCGCGCGTATGTCGGTTATCGCGCAAAAACATAAAACTATCCTATGTTTTTTCCCGGGTCTCAAATTATTTCCATACCAAATTTCATTCAAATCGGTCCAGTAGTTTTGGCGTGAAAGCGTAACAGACAGACAAACAGACAGAGTTACTTTCGCATTTATAATATTAGTACTGATAGTACTGATGACTTTTAAACGGCTTAACCGATTTTGATGTAAGAGATATCGTTAGATTTGTCTTGATAACCCAAGTGACACTAGGTACTTAAAAAATATAGAAAAACCAACTGGCAGATTTTAAACCCCATAGTGTGAGGTAATAATATTTTTTTCTTCCAAACCTATCGAGTTAAGAAGGGGGTATCAAAATGAAAACCATTAAAAAAACTATTCCCTAAATGTATATAGCTTGCAGTTTTAATTTCAATGGTATGAATAATCGCTTAACGAAAATAACAAATTTTCAGCCGGGTTTTTTACTTTTTGAATTAATTTATATTAGTTATTTAATTAATTAGTAACGCTTATTTGACATTTTATTACATTTGAAGCTTGTTTTTAATATCTAAAAATAATTTTATTATTTTACTTTATTTATATTAATAATGCATTGTTCTAATCATTCTTATATATATAAAATTGTTCTTGGTGGCGCGGGAGTGGACTGTATATTTTGAGCGGGTGATTGCGATGTGATAAGATGAGATTGAGACCTAAGCTATTGGCACTTCCTGAAAGGAATTCAGGCTGCAGTGGAGAAGAACGAGAGAATACAGCCTGATTAAGGATAGAAATGCACTGACCTGCAGTTCTTCTTAGTAGCAAGCCACGTGCTTGCCGTAAACCAGTGGTTCAGGCGCCGATGACGATTCTGCTCGGAGGAAACACTCAGTATCCAAATCGTCAAATCTCTTCTGGGCTAAGGTCCATTAATCACTGTTCTAAAGCCGACACAACAACGTTGTATTATTTTATAGAAGCACACGCGCGATTTTTGCTTTTTTCGTGTTCATAGCGGAACTGCAGTACTGAAACAACTTGACCAGCACGCGCCGATTTGTGTGTGCATCGCCGTTCGGTGAACGTTGTCTGCCTCGCTTGTACTCGCGAGCCAGGTAGTGCGTGGGAAAGGAAAGGGGAATAGGAACTATGCAGAAGTGCCAATAGAATAGATAACAATTGACTGTCAAAACAAATGCGATGAACCTGCGCGCTAAATTCAAAAACTAGTATAAACATCTGGACTATTGATTGGCGCAACCAGTTCTTATTATTGTTATAAAACACGTAATTGTTCTAATTTTTATATAATTTTATGGATTGTTATCTTGATAACAATAACAAAATTTTATACAATAAACACCTTTGTAATGTTTAATTCGATTTCTTTTTTGTTTTATTAACGAATATATTATTGTATTTGGGTACCATAATATACCTGAATTAAAGTGATTTATTATTATTATTATGTTTATGTAAAAGCTAAAAGAATTAGCTTATAACAGAATAAATGTGACTTTATCTAGTTAATGTACGTTAAATGAAAATTAATTGACGCCGTGTTCCATATTTAAAATGGGCTTACCTTAAAATTAGGCGGTATATATGTATATAAAAAACTTAACAAAATTTTCTCAAAATGTTCTAACTTTTCAGTTCTTTTTTAATAATTCGGAGCTGACTAAACTTAATCTTTTGACACTACCCACAGATCTGCTGCCGACATGTTTACTTTATATTCCTTCGTTTAGTGATTTTCATTTCAAGGCACTCTTCGCTTTGTATGATGATATTGGTATATGAAACGTATATGGTATATGAGACTAATGAAGGATTTCACCGAAGCTTAAGCGCTCGTAGCGTTTAGGTAAGCTGTGCCACACAGTTGGAAACCATCGGCTCCGCCCATTGGCCTTGACGAGCGGCTTGTTGCTCACCACCGTCGACAGTTGCTCACCAGTGTGTTTTGAACTCCCGCGTTGACAACTCGAATCATTGGTCGTGGCTTTTATACGTAAATCAAAAAGGGATTACGCGTTATGCATGCGCTGCCACCACGTGTGCACTCTCGCCTGCTGCAGCAGCATAATGCCCTCACGTGGTTTGCAACCGGCGGCGCCCCACACAGTGGGAAATAGTGGTTGCTCACCACGGTTGACAACGCATGCTCGCAATCCAAGGTTGCGGCGTTGGAGGTATAAACATAATTTGGTGGCAAACCATCATCTACACAGTTGTAATCCATGGTTGGCGACCATGGTGGGAGGCTCGTTTCCGACTGTGTAGCATAGCTTTTAGTTTGCTTTCCCGTTCTTAACCGCTCTGAGATACGAAAGTAATGCAGTGTCCAGATGTACTAGAAGGTACTGCAACTGTAATGAACAGGCGTAACGCTTAACATCAGGTGAGCGAATTCTCCGTCTCATCACTTCATGATATTAAAAAACTAATAGTTGAAAGTTTCTTCAAATGTTAAGAAAACAAAAATGCTTGAGATAATCCACTTCTGCCAAACCACTGCTAATCACCTATGTGATAAACATTGTAATAATTATATAATCGACTATTGAAATACTCGTAGCGAAGTTTGCTATTAGGCCTAGAACTAGATTCGTACCTAAATTGTAAATCACATATTCAAAAAATTTAAACAAAATTATCAACTTTTGTATATGCACTGATAGACCTGCGACGAGCTACTGACGCTAACACAGCCTTAACAGCGCACTCGTCATTCGCATACTCCTGGTTCAGATATGGAATTATACTCTGGGGAAATAGTCCAATGATAGAAGATCTTTTTATACTTAAAAAAATGCATCCGTATCCTTGCCAATAGCAAATTGCCAATTTTAGTAAACCATACTTTCATGAACCATTTTATATAAAATACATAACTTTAATATCTCGTCCATATACATATTTAAAACTTGTAAATTCGTAAAAAATACCCCTACTTTTTTAAAAAGGAAACTGATATATCACGTATGTATCCAACAAGATTTAAACACAATCTAGTAATAACGAAATCTAGGATAAAAATGCACAGTTCCAGCCCAAATTCAATGGCTATTAAAATATTTAATAAATTAGCAGTAGGATTAAAAGAATAGAAAATAAATATAGGTTTGAAAAAAAATAAAAAAATGTCTCGAGACCTACGATTTTTTTTACTTACACATATGTAAAAAAAAAAATTAACAAAAAATGGAACTGACTTCAACGCCCAAAAGTGTGAAATAATTTGTTGAAGTCGGTACCATGATGGTTCAAAAGTACCTATTATCACAATGTGCGCATGGTACCAACTTCGACAAGTTATTTCACACTTTTGGATGTTGAAGTCGGTTCCAAAGGAAACTTCCCCGACTTAATGAAACAAAGTAAAATCACTCCAATTCTGAAGTCGGGGGCTACATCTGACCCTTGCAATTACAGACCTATTTCTATCTTACCTGTTCTGAGTAAAGTATTCGAAAAAATTATGCTCAAACAACTTCTATCCCATTTTAATGAGCATAATATATTGAATGAGAATCAGTTTGGTTTCACAAAGAGCAGATCCACAACAGATGCAGGTGCTCAATTGATGTCACATATACTTGAAGCCTGGGAGAGTTCACAGGATGCTATTGCCGTATTCTGTGACCTTTCTAAGGCATTTGACTGTGTAGAGCACCGCACTCTGATTCGAAAACTTTCACATTATGGTATTCGTGGAAAAGCTCTGGATCTTATAAAGTCATATCTGTCAGACAGGCTACAGAAGGTTAGAATAAATGGCAATACTTCTTCCGGGTCTTTGGTAAGAATAGGCGTACCGCAAGGATCAATTTTAGGACCTTTTCTGTTTCTAGCATATATAAATGATCTGCCTTGCATGGTTAAATATTTCTGCGATATAGTTTTATTCGCAGATGATACCTCCCTAATTTTTAAAGTAGATAGGAGGGATAGTGAACTTATTCATGTAAATAATGTGTTATCTATGATCTCTAAGTGGTTTGCGGCTAATAATCTTCTCTTAAATTCAAAAATGACCAAATGTTTAAAGTTTTCTTTACCAAATGTTACTTATGTTGAACCAAACATTAAGCTTGGCCTAGAAAAACTCTCTTTTGACAATGCGACAGTCTTCCTGGGAATTAAAATGGATTCAACTTTACAGTGGAATCCACATATACATGACCTATCTGGAAGACTTAGTTCTGCTGCATATGCAGTTCGTAAGATAAGACAGCTAACAGACGTAGCTACTGCTAGGCTCGTTTATTTCGCGTACTTCCACAGTATTATGTCTTATGGTATATTGCTGTGGGGAGCTGCTGCTGAGATAGAGACAATCTTTATCTTACAAAAGCGTGCAATTCGAGCCATATATGAAATGGATCCTAGGGAATCCCTGAGAGATATTTTTAAAGAAATTGATATTTTAACTTTACCAAGTCTGTATATATTTGAAAATATTATGTATGTTCGTAAAAATTTGAGCAAATTTAAATCAAACAGTGACACTCACGATTATAACACTAGGAATAAAGATAAAATAGCGGTGCCAGGTTTTAGATTAGCAAAGACAAATAAAAGGTCCTTCTTAGGAAATTGTGTGCGGTTTTATAATAAATTGCCCAAACATATTACAACGCTCACAGAAAGAAAATTCAAGTTGCATGTGAAGAATATTTTGATAAAGAAATCTTACTACACAGTTTGTGATTACTTAAACGACAAAAATGCTTGGACTGGTTCGCCTCTGCCAAGCTAGCGCCTAACACCTACGTAATGTAAATTAAGTATTGTAATAATTTTATTATATAGTATGTACTTAACACATTTTTAAAAAACGTTTAAAAGAATGGCCCCGAGTTTCTTGCCCGTTCTTCTCGCAGTGGCTCTATAACTTTTGTTTGCTGAACGTGGCAGTACAATGTAGTATATTTCAATATTAAAATTTGTAATTGACATTCATAAGAGCGTCGTAGACGCCTAAATTGAATAAATGATTTTGACTTTGACTTTGACTTTTCCATTTTTGGTTAAAAAAATTTTTTGCAGTCTTTTTAGTGAACCTTGCTGCTTACGGTATCGATTGTAAAAATAGGTAAAATCTGAAGGTGCCAACTCGCGCGCACTCGCGAGTTTTACGCTCGCCAGTTGACGAATAAGCCGTAATTTAATGTCAACGACTATATCATCAAGATAGGTACCTACATATTTTTCAGTAATTGGAGTGTAACTCAAAAACGGCTTATCCGATTTTGATGAAATTTAAAATGGAACCAAACGACAAGCATTAGCTTTCAAACAAAGAAAGAATTTTCAAAAACGGTTCATCCAGTCAAGAGATCTGATAACTCAGATCTCTGACAAAAAAAAAATACATACGAATTGAGAACCTCCTCCTTTTTTGGAAGTCTGTTAAAAAATACTAAAAAAACCTATGAATAGAAAAATCTTATTATTCTCTTGACTAATTCCTTCAACAATAATCTATTATATTAATTATTATAAATAGACCGGCCCACTCCTTACAAACATTGCTACACCCAAATAGGGTAATTATGTGATACCTAAGAATTGTGTTTATTTAAGATCTGCATGTAAAACCACATAATTTTGAAATAAATGATTTGATTTGCTTAGCCGTTCTTAACCAATCGGCTAAGTTAAGCAACGTCCGCTGCGGTCATGAGTTGGATGGGTGACCGCTAGTGACATTGCTACTGAGCGTGCACGTGCTTCGGAAAGCACTCCCGGTTGTTGTCTTTGGATGGCAGTTGTTATCTCATGGTGGTAGGGCATTTTACGAATGCCGCCTGTCTCGCTACCACCTTCAAGTAGAAAATCTGTCGCCAATCACCTATTCGTGTGTTCCGGCATTTGTCCTTGAGGGCCAGTAATTCTTTGTTAGCCTGAAAAACATCTTCGACCACATCATCACTCACCATCAGGTGAGATAGTGGTCAAAGGTTAGCCTATGAGCTATAAAAAGACAAAAAACTTACAAATTTTATAAAAGTAAAGACATAAAAATAATGTCCCTAATTTCTTGCCTGTTCTTCTTGAAGTAGCTCTATACCATTTTTGCTGAACGTGGCAGCAAAATAATTTAATGGTAAAATTTTGTAATTTACCATCATAGGTTCGTATTATATACGAACGTCTTAAACTTAAAAATTAAATTCAAAATTTTGAGATTGACTACAACTTCACGAACAAAAGAAGACTGGCAAACTCAGGCAAGGCACGGGCAGACACTAGCTAACAATAAAAATAGGTTAATACCAAATTAGAATATCTCGGAATTAACGTTCAAACACACACTTAATTACAAAATTAATTCTTATCTTCAATTTACATACTACAAATACCCCTGAATTCGTTCGCATGATAAGATATAATTTGTATAAGTCAATGCTTAGACAATTTCTATACACAAATTTAAATATAGACAGCCACACAAGTTAAATCTCATTATATCAGTCTTGCACGAGCAATACTATATAAAAAGTCGCGTGGTGGAAGAAAGAAAGAAAGAAAATCATGTCCACGAAACAAAATATATTACAAACATTTATATGGACAGCAACACCAGTCCATTGCCTCTCAAGCTTTTACCTACATTGTTTTTAATTGATGGATCAAATTCAATCATTTTTGAAAGGATAGTCTTTACAACACCTTTTCCAAACTTCATTGTAATTAGCTTCATCGGTTGTCATATGATTCGGGATCATAACATACCGAAAAATAATTATATTATGTAGACAAAAGAGATAGATTGTGGAGTGCGATTCTGACCGAAACAAGGTGTGGACGCGTTTTATTGTTCGAAAATACGGCTCCTTACTCCATAGAATAATCGTTCACATCTTCTTAGTAATAAAAGTCATTGTGGTGTGCGGTAATTAGCGTACGAAGAATATAAACGCACGTCGCATCGAGCTGAGGTAAGCTCTTCCTCACCCCCGCCAGAACGAGACGGCCTGCTAATTTCAAATAATTCATCTTCGTCTAGCAGCGGCTGATAAGCAAGTGACTCGAGGTGTGCATGATTTTTGTGACAGATTTTGCAATATTTGTAGCTACCTGCTACGGGATACCTACGTTTGAAGACGCACAATATTAACTGGCTTGAAGCTGTTAACGACTGTTTCTGTACAACTATTATAATCATTACAAAATGGTAAGCTACTGTGTGGCTTGTTCTAAATCAATAAGGAACAGCCAGTTTATAAAATGCGTAAAATGCGCTAATGCTTTTCATCTAATGTGTGTAAGCCTCAGCGATACTAAGAAGGTTACTGAGGAAATCAGGTCTAGCTGGTATTGCCAAATGTGTCTAAGTAAACAGACTAAAGCGGATAACTCGAACATGCCGATGAAAGTGTGCGCTGCAACCGCGTCTGCTGCAGTCATGGGCGAGACTGCGAGTGCATTGCGGCTAGACATAGGTCTCAGCGGTGGCACCGCCGGCGCCGACGCCACTGACAGCCGCGTGGTTACGCCACTAGGTAGCCCATCAATCACACCAACAAATATAGACTCGCTGGTAGCTCTTACTGCACAGATAAAACTTCTTCGGGAAGACGTGGGCGACATGAAGTCGCACATGAAATCATTTACAGAACACATTTCGCAGGCCTTCTCTCGACTCGATGTTTGTGAATCGAACGTTAGTTGCATTGAGACGAAAATCACTCAGTTGATTGAGCACCAAATAGAAATAACTTCTTATCAAAGCACCATTGCGCAACTGCGAGAACAGCTGCAGTCACAAACGCTAGCAAATTTGAGAAATGAACTAGAGATCGCGGGTGTCACCGAATATCCTGAAGAAAATCCTATTCATTTAGTTTTGGTAGCTGCACAAAAAATCGGCGTTAACTTGGACGATAACGATTTGGACTACGTTACACGAGTCGGACCCCGCCGCAGAGAAGAAACTAACGGCTCAGTGCCTACAGTCAGCAAACTACCGCGCCCCCTCGTGGCACGCTTCGTGCGACGACACAAGCGTGACGAATTTCTACGCGCGTCAAAAAGTAGACGTAACGTCACCAGCGTGGACTTGGGACTATCAGGCCCGTCTAGAAATATATTTTTTAATGAGCGGCTAACACAAGAAAATAGAAATTTATTTCGAACTGCCCGACAGCGGACAAAAGACGCCGGGTTCAAGTACTGTTGGATTAAAAATGGATTGGTCCACATCCGGAAACAGGAAGGGAATCCTGCTATCCCGATACGAAGCATGGAAGATCTGCAAAAGAAACTTGACTCCGTGTCAACCCTGTCATCAGTTTAACTATGGAAGTCCAGCATTCTCTATCTTCTTGCAATTTTCGTATTTTTATATGTATTTAATATTTATCATAAAGAAATTAAGTTTTCATTGCAGAAATTATATGTACTACAAACATAAAAACAAAACAACAAGAAAGCTGCAACACACACATAGCTCACTTACAACAGTTAAAACACACACTCACATTTATCTCATAATTTATATCTCACTTTTCGAAACTCAGCTTATCCATGCACCTCTACCTAAATCAAAATTGTACAACAACAAAGCTTATGCACATTATCTTGATACAAGCTCGACTAGTATGACACACTGGTTCCAGAATTTATCTTCATTACTTTTCTTTTTTTATAAAGATGGATTTAGTTGATATTGCAAAGGATATTGACGAAACCGTAGCTATAGAATGTCATACACTAGATTCAGTAGACTTATGCAAGAGCTTTTTAAAAATATCCATTTTTAATTTCACTGTTCTTTCCTTAAATATCAGAAGTATAAATTGTAACTTTGACGATTTTGCGGTTGCTTTGCAACGCCTTAATTTGGCTATTGATATAATTATTCTGAGCGAGTGTTGGTTGTCAGAGGGATCTGTAATTGATTCTCTTCCAGGTTTTAATACTTTTCGTTCATCGTCACAAATGAATAAAAATGGTGGGGTAGTAATCTACACCAAATCATCTCATAGCACTGAAATTCAGGAAGCTAAACTCAAAGACGCTGACTGCCTCCTGGTTACTATAAACAATAGACAAGCTGTCCTCGGGGTATACAGGTCACCATCAATACCAGTTAATAAACTTGATCCTTTTCTAAATTCTCTTGACGAAATACTTAAAAATCTAAGTAAATACCCGCAAATTATAGTAGCTGGTGACATGAACATAGATATTTGTAGCACGTCTGATGGCAATGTCAGTGAATATATGTGTTTAATGGCATCTCATGCCCTTTTGCCAGCCATAACTAAGATTACAAGAAATCAAGCATGTTTGGATCATATTTACATTAAATCAAACACAAAATCTGTTGGACTTGTTTGTCAATCATCCATCACGGATCATCAAATAGTTTTAGCAGGACTTGACATTTCCAAGCAACGTGCACCCAAAAAACCAAACTGGCGACTTAAAACTGATACTGATGCCGTTGCTGTTAATATTAGCAAAACCGACTGGACGTCCGTAACCACATCTACTTGCGTAAATTCTGCTATTGACTCATTTAACCACATACTTACTAGAGTAATCGAAAAAAATACGCACAAGGTTTACATTGGGCGTAAATATATAGCAATGAAACCATGGATTACTCCTGGACTGGTAAAGTGTATGCGCCATCGGGACAAGTTGCATAGTGAAATAAAGGCTTTTCCAAATGATCTCATACGTCGCAAAATCTATACTAGGTACAGAAATTTCTGTAATAAATTACTACGCAAATTGAAAAATGACTATAACAGCCAACAAGTAGAGGAAAATTAAAATGACCCCAAAAAACTTTGGCGTACCATTAAAAACATC
The DNA here is from genome assembly GCA_963854805.1 of Plagodis dolabraria. Classification (NCBI taxonomy): domain Eukaryota; kingdom Metazoa; phylum Arthropoda; class Insecta; order Lepidoptera; family Geometridae; genus Plagodis; species Plagodis dolabraria. The sequence goes on from OY978466.1 coordinate 7,635,083, forward strand.
TGCCAAACTAGTAACAAAAAAAGTCCAACAGAGCTCCTAAATATAAATCATAATATAACAACTGCATTAAATATAATAAATCGGCACTTTGTTTCTGTGGGACAAAATTTATCAAACAGTATACTACAAAGCATTAATAAAACTCACGAGACATTAATAAAAGATTATAAACCCAAAGTTATGATGGAAAACTCGCTATTCCTCTTCCCTACCGATACATTAGAAGTAGCCAAAATAATCTATCAGTTCAGAAGTGATACGGCACCTGGACCAGACCAGATCACTGTTTTCTTGGTAAAAAAGATACTTAATTTTATTGTAGTCCCTCTGACATATATATTCAATTTAAGCCTAGAAACCGGGGTTTTTCCTGATCGCTGGAAGTTCTCTACAGTGTCACCTATTTACAAAAGTGGGCCTAAAAACCAGCCAGATAACTACAGACCCATAGCTTTATTGAGTGTTTTATCAAAAACTCTTGAAAAAATAGTAAATATTCGGTTAATTAGCTATTTAGAAAAAAACAAACTTCTCTCAGACAGGCAATTCGGCTTTCGCAGAGGTAGGTCGACCGAAGACGCTACAACTCTGTTCACCAATCTAGTAGGTTCACATATAGAAAACAATAAGAAATGCATCGGAGTGTTTCTAGACCTGGCGAAGGCATTCGACACGGTCTCGGTCGGCCTACTTTTGAGAAAAATGGAATGTATAGGGGTAAGAGGAATGCCGTTTAAGTGGTTTCAAAGCTACTTAACAAATCGGTCTCAGTCCATTAAGATAGATTCCCACTGCAGTGATGCCAGTTATGTTAGTTTTGGTGTCCCACAGGGCAGTATTCTTGGACCTACCCTCTTCAACCTTTATATTAATGACATTGTAAACATCTCTTTAGAAAATGCCGATATTATCACCTATACAGACGACACTGCTGCAATATTTTACGGGAATACATGGTCAGAAGTTTTCTGCCATGCAGAAACAGGTCTCTCTTTAATCACCGAGTCCTTAGACAATAACTTATTAACTTTAAATATTAAAAAAACTAAATTCTTGACATTTTCTAAAACAACCGTTAGCAGCCCCACGATCCGCGAGCTCAAAGTCCACCTTTGTCACAGATCACGTATTTACACAAATACACGTCCTGAATGTAACTGTGGAACAATCGAACGCATGAAAGCCGTAAAATACCTGGGAGTAACTATAGATGAAAACTTAAACTACATCAACCACATATCTGAACTCTCAGGACGTGTTAGAAGGCTAATTTTTATTATGAAAAGACTTCGAGATTGCACAAGTATAGATACTATTCGACAAAATTATTTGGCACTTTGTCAACCTTTAATTCAATACTGTATATCAGTCTGGGGATGTGCAGGCAAAACCAGTTTATTAACTTTAGAGAGGGCGCAACGGGCAATTATTAAAGTCATTCTGAAAAAGCCTTTCCGATATTCCACAGACTCATTGTATCATAATTTTAAAGTGCTACGGGTAAGGCAGCTGTTTATATTAACTGCAACTGTAAAAATCCATAGAAGTATACCGAGCAGGCCAGATTTCAGTTTAATAATGTCCACCGTGTGTACAAAATTCCTATTCCCGTAGCAACTTCCTTGCTTGCGAAACGCTGTCCTAGCTTTTCTTTGATTCACACTTATAATAACGTTTGTGGTTTCTGTAATATCAAGGATAGCAAAATCTTCCAATGCAAAAATCTTGTTAAAGAATTCCTTTTGAACTTATCTTATGACGATACGGAGCAACTCCTATAGTTTTTCAGGTAGGTGGCATATTGGATAATATTATTAATAACACATTTCTACAACTTCTCGCTTAGGTACACCATCACATTATAATACACAATACTTACAAATACTAAATTTCTACTCCCCCCCCCTATACCCACACACACACACACACACACACTCACACACACACACACACCCTAACACATGCACACGCGTATCCTTTCATTGCATAAACGTGCATACGCACTAACAGTTGCACACATAGTACAAAAATTTTTTAGATATGTTCCTATTAATGTTGATAATATTTACAGTCATACTACCACACTTATTTTATTATAGTATACTATTAATTTTCTCTGCTTTTGCTTACCTTGGCTAAAAACTATATTTTGTTGTAACATGTCAATGCTAACAATCTTGTAAAATCGCTCCTGGGCCCCAAGATACAGGCCTCGTGTCTAGTTTGGGACTCAATAGTAAAAGTCATTCACAAATTATTTAAAGGTTAGCACTTAGTAAAAACTTAGCTCTTATAAGTTTCTAATCATAATGTGGATGTATTTAGTTATAGTTTTCTGATAATAAACTTATTATTATTATTATTATTATTATAGATAGGTTATATCTACACCGGAAGTGGCACATCAATACTTTGCTAATTGGCTAACTTGAGCTTAGTCGTCTCGTCATCGACGAAGGCGATACACTTATTTTGAGTTTTACTACGGCTTTTTTTTTTTTAGGGAGAACAGAGATGCTGGCTTGGCTACCGCCTGTGCGGTCGTCCAGCTCCACCGGATTTTGGGCGAGGGCCTAGCCCTACAATAGCCCGTCTATTATTATATATCCGAGACGGGCGTAGAAGGCGAAAAGCGCTTTATACCTCCGTCTCCTGCGGACGCCGAAAACGTGCCGCTACTATAGGAGGGGTTGACAGCGAGCTCAAGGGCACCACTGTGGTTCGGACCTCGGCTTGTCTCGCTGTCGAGAGACATGGGGGGGATCGGAGCAAAATGCCTCTGTGCAACTGCAGTGTTGCACAATTGGGCCCTACTGAATAACTCTCTTTGATTATTTGGAGAGACCTTTATCGGGACCTTGTTCTTTCCTCGAGCTCGCCGGCGAGCTCGGTGTTTGATAGTGTGACCTCTAATTACCTCATACCTGGGGATCTTACCTCGACGACTTGCGGATAACGCTAAAGCTGCCAACGTAATGGCTGCGATGGGGTCATCCGGGTCGTCTAATACCTGCCGTGGTCGGCGACGGGGGGTTTAAAGTGTGGATCGGAGGAGGTTTACTACGGCGCTGCAACTGCTGTAGTTATAGATCCCTCCCACATTTACTCTGCCTTGAGCACATACTCACACCTTCCTATGCGTTTTGAGTACGTACGAGTAATGCGGTGGTGACACAGCGTGCCTCATTTAAATATTGCATGTGATTTAAGTACGCATAGCCATCTTTTTCTTATAAAATAATTGCAAAAAACAATTACAGAAAATTACAAAATACAAACTTATTAGACTTTGTGATTCAAGAATCTGGTCAGAAAAATGTTATTTTTGAATGAATACTCACTAGGATCAAATACAGTTTTGATTCAAATACCACTGACCTTGGGATAATCCTTCGAGCGAGTAACCTTATTTTTTAGATTTAGAAGCTTAATGGGATAATCTTTTTTTTATATAGCTGATAGATGAAGAGAAACATCGTTAGGTGCTTGGCGACAGATTTTCTACTTGAGGGTGGCAGCTAGCCAGACTTGCATTCATAAAATGCCCTACCACTATGCCATAACGACTGCCATCCTAAGACAACAACCGTAGTAAGCGCTCAGAAGTAATGTCACTGGCAGTCACCCATCCTAGTATTGACCGCGGCGGACGTTGTTTAACTTAGCTGATCGGTTAAGAACGGCTAAGCAAACTACGCTACGAGTGCTTCAAGTTATCATATTGATTATTAATATATATAAAAATACTTTAAATATATATATCTAGGTACAATACTGACTTTTTGATTACATGTATAGTACAAACATTATGCCTCCACCTTCTTTATTCCTCATATAACCGAGTAACTGCTTACAGATAAAGCAAAAACCATTATAAAGACTAGGGCACATTTAAAAACCGTAAATTAAACATAGACAGGTATAAAAACGTATCATTAAAAGTATTAGCATCTGAGCACCTTACTTGTCAATTGTTGTGTACCTACTAATATCACTTAAATTTGTTGTAATATAATATTTTAAAATGCTTTTAGTAGGGGAGAATTGGGGGTTCTGCATCTGCATCGCTCTCGCTTCGCTCGAGCTCGCGATGCATGACCCCCAATTCTCTCCGTTATATAGATCACAACTGGCATTCTTCTTGATATCAATGGGCTAAGTTCGGATCGAGCTGTTTGCACAATCGTCCATCTGTAGGATAAAAAAGGCCAAGAATACTTTTGAACAGCAATTACTATTTATTTCAATTTTACAATAGTTACGACTGCTATATAGAACAGCGTACAAAATGGAAGAGAAAAAAAATTACTTATCGCTAGTGTTGTGAGTACATTATAGTGATGTGCTACTAATCACTCGACTAAAGATAAGACATTATAAATTTATAATTATATATGTTCAATTCGATAAAATGGATTGAACATAGTTGGGGCCTCGACAAAGATGCAATAACAAAAAATATTGAAGTTTGAAAATTTAAGAAGCATACAGAATTTTAGTAATTTATTTTTTAAGTTAAAGGCAATGGACATAATTTATTATAAGAACGCAAATATGTTTTATTATTAGACATCTTTATCTCAGCAACTCTAACTTTATTATCAGTACCCGGAAAGGTTTTTACTATACGGGCCATTGGCCAATTAAATGGAGGTACATTGTCATATTTAACAATAACTAAATCTCCCTCTTTGAGATTAACATGAGCATTTTTCCATTTAGGTCTATTTTGCAACTGTGTTAAGTAGTCCCTGGACCAGACCTTCCAGAACTGTTGTTTTAATTTGGTACAAACATTCCACAGCCTAAGCCTGCTTTCATTAGTTTCTGTAAGGTCTACTTCAGGATAACTAGTAATGGGTACACCAGTCAGAAAATGACCTGGAGTCAAGTATGTGAAGTCACCTATATCACCACTCATAGGAAGTAATGGTCTTGAATTTAATATCCCCTCAATTTGGGTGATCACTGTATAAAGTTCTTCAAAAGTTAAACATGTACTGCCCATTATCTTTTTCAAAAAGGTCTTCACACTCTTAACTCCAGCTTCCCAAAGACCACCAAATTCCGGAGAGTAAGTGGGTATAAATTTAAATTGTATTAATTTATTTGAACAAAATTGTTCAACAGAGTCTCTATTTGCCTGAGACATGAGAAAATTATGTAATTCTTTTAAACAGTTAGATGCACCTTTAAAAGTTTTTGCATTGTCACAATAAATTTTACTAGGTATACTACGTCTTGATATAAAGCGCTGCAGACATGCCAAAAATGTTTGAGTAGTCAAATCACTCAATAATTCCAGGTGTAGAGACTTCGTACTAAAACAAACAAAGACTGCAATGTAAGCCTTGGTAATAAGGGGTTTTCGAACTCGTGCTACTTTAACATCAAAATGACCACAAAAGTCAATTCCAGTTATTTCAAATGGTCTGTAAGCTGTGACTCGATCTGTTGGTAACGAACCCATAAGTTGCTTAGCAGCTGTGGCTTTGGCACGGAAACATTTGATGCATTTATGAAGTACCTTTTTCACTTCTCTAATACCACCAATCAACCAGAACTTTTGGGATAAAGAGCTTAATATTAGTTTTGGACCTGCATGTAAAAGTCTCAAGTGTTCTCTTTGTATAAGCATATGAACTAAATGGCATGACTTTGGCAAAAGGATGGGGTGCTTTTTATCATATGTCATGTTGGTAGCATTATTTAAACGACCACCAACACGAATAGTATTTCTAAAATCAATGAATAAATTTAAATTACTTAAGCTTGACTTAATAGGTTTATTTGAAGCTATAAATTGAAATTCTTTTGCAAGTTTTGATTGTTGACTGAACTTTATTACTACAAGTAATGCATTTTGTAACTCTTTAGGTGATATAGCACCTACAATTTTAGCTTTAGGATTCTGACTATTGTTTTTGAATCTTAAGATCAATGATGTTATTCTAATTAATTTATTCAAGTCTGAATATTTATTAAAAATATCATTTTGTGAATCTTCCTGTATGGTATTGCATACATTATTTGCTTCTACATCAATAACTTCAGAATTATTCATGTGAGCAATAGGAAATAAAGTTTTAATTGAATCAAAGTTTGGAAACTCATGCTGAAAGTCTTTGTTAGAAAGGTAGGCTGGTCCATGCCACCACAGCTGGTGATCTTGCAATTTGTGTGGAGCAATACCCCGGGAAAGAATGTCAGCTGGGTTATCTTCACTTTTTACATAAGACCAGTCAAAGCCTTTAGTCAGAGAATTAATTTTTTGTACTCTGTTTGAAACATAAACTCCTTTTGGCTTACTTGACTTTAACCAACAGAGAACAATTTGTGAGTCACTGTATAGTACAACCCTTATGGTAGGATATTTTGATTTTATAAATTTATGTACTCTTGAAGCTAGTTCAGCAAGAAGAAGTGCCGCATTAAGTTCTAAATTGGGGATGGTGATTGACTTATTTAATGGTGCTACACGAGATTTTGAACACAAAAGGTTAGTATTGACTTTACCATTACTATGTAAAACTCTTAAGTATAAAGCACAGCCTAGGGCACTGAACGAAGAGTCACAATATCCGATGAGCTCTATTGTCTGAACATCACCATTTATGACATTTCTTGAAACATGAATTTTATCCATTTTATTAAGACAATTTAAAAATTCTTGCCAGTTTTTCAAATAGCTTGAAGGCAATGTAGAGTCCCAATCGATTTTTAAGTTCCATAATTGTTGCATGAATAATTTGGCTTTGACCACTATTGGCCCAATCAATCCAAGAGGGTCAAACATTTTACCAATAAAACTTAAAATTTTTCTTTTAGTTTGCAGGTGTTTTTCATCAGTTACGGGACATTGGAAAAGAAAAGAATCGGTAAGTACATTATATTTTAGACCTAATGTTTTTATAATATTGTCTTTGTTTAAATCAATTTGATCAAAGTATTTTTTATTTTCAGGTATGTCACTAAGGGATTCAATGCTATTGGAGCACCATTTGTGCAAATTAAAGCTGCCCAGTTTCATTAAATTTAATAACTCATTTTTCAGGTTCTCCAGCTGATCGACAGAGTCAGCACCACAGATTACATCATCAACATAGGTATGGAACCGGATCGCCTCTGAGGCCAGTGGGTATTTATCTTCATACATATCGGATAACTCAATGAGGCATCTTGAACTCAAGAATGTTGAGGCTTTAAGTCCATAAGTTACTGTTTGAAGCTGTAAGCACTTTATGGGCTGACCAACATTATCTCGCCATAAAATGTTTTGTAAGGGCCTGAATTTTTCATTTATGAAACACATCCTGAACATTTTTTCAATATCACACATGAGTGTGTACTTATAGGTACGGAAAAATGTAAGTATGTCAAATAATTCACTTTGGACTATAGGTCCATTTAACATGACGTCATTTATAGAATGACCATTTCTAGATTTCATATTACCTGAGAATACTACACGCAGTTTGGTAGTCTTACTACTATCATTTAGCACAGCATGATGTGGAAGAAAATATACGGGGTCATTATAGACATCATACTTGGCAATATCAACAGTTTTGGCATGTCCGAGTCGCACATACTCATCAATAAAGGCTTTATATTTTTCAAAGTATACAGTATCAGATTTAAACTTCTTTTCTAATGTATGGAACCTTTGAAGTGCAAGTGAAAATGAGTCACCCATTTGCAACTGCTCTAATGGGGCAACTAATGGAATATCAACTGAAAATTGATATTCCATATTTATTCTCATACATGACTGAATTTACAAAACATTCTTCAGCTTTTTTGAATTCAATTGTTTGACTATTTTTCACTTCAGGTATTTTTTCTGACAGCCAAAATTTTTCCATAATTTCTTCAATATTGATATGTTGTTCCTGCTCTGTCGCAAAATTAGACACTAAATTAATATTGGAAACATAGTCCTTAGGTGAACATTGAACTGAGCCGGCAACAACATAACCATACAAAGTATTTTGTAGGACAAAACCATTGTTTAACTTCATATTTCCATCTAGTAAAATATTAAAATAAAAGTCTGCACCCAGCAACATTGAAATATCAGAAGGCATATTGAAATTCACATCAGCTAGCTTTATATTCTCAGGAAGTACTAAATTTGAAATATTTATATAATTTTGAGGTAATTTTGCTGTAATTGAATTTATAATATGAAATTTGACACTATGTGTTATATTATTATATGATGAGGATAACAAAATGTTAACAAAATTATTAGCTTCATTGTTACAGTTGCCAAGTCCAATGATACTTGTTTTTTGAGTCATAGGAATCAAATCAAGTTGGTCTACAAGTGACCTTTTGACAAGAGAAGCTTGGCTGCCACTGTCTAAGAGGGCTTTTACATAAATATCATGACCATTTTTGTCAATAAGCTTTACCGCTATAGTTGGTAACAATACATTGGTATTGGAGGAAATATTTGAATGAAGCGCAGTATTGACTGGCACTTCTTTTGGCTCTTCCTGATGCAAAAGTGTATTATGGTTACTTTTACAAACTTTACATTTAAATGAATACTTACATGAGTCCGAGTGCACTCTCAAACATATGTTGCATAATTTATTGTCAGTTATAAATTTAAGCCTTATAGCAGATGGAGACATTTTAAATTTTGGGCATGAGTAAATAGGGTGCTCATGACTACAAAATAAACAATTTGGTTTTGAATTGGATTTGGTAGCAAGATAGGAAACCTTTGAATTATTGAAATATGATTTTGGCTTACCTTCATAGGAGGTATTTTTTGGTGAAGAGCTATCTTCTAATGCAATTGCTCTTTTTTCTAGAAAGGATAAAAAGTCATTAATAGTTGGTAAATCATTAGAAGAGCGGTCAAGATGGTAAGCACGATTTGTATAGCTATCAAGCTTCCTAGATAGTATTGATATCAAGAGCATATCCCAACTTTCAACAGGCTGCTCAAGGTTCTTTAAAGCATGAAGTTGTTGACGAACATCGGAGACAAATGATCTAATACAAGCTGCTGTACCCTTTTGCATCTGGGGAATATCCAAAAGAAAGCTTATATGGTTAGATACCATGCGTAATGGGTTGTCAAATCTCTGTTCCAACAATAGGATAGCTTCTGGGTATGACTCATTGACAAGTGGTAAATTTAATATTACAGATAATGCATCACCAAATAAATATTTACGTAGGTAAAATAACTTTTGAACATTTGACAAAGCTTTGTTGTTGTCTATCACAGCCTTAAACAGATCCATAAAAGGTTTAAATTTAGTCAAATCCTTACCATCATAGGATGAAAGGTCAATACTAGGTAGTTTACAAGTGGATATAGAATGCTTTTCTGACTCAACTTTATTTGTTAATTGCCGTAAAGCAGCATTAATTTTTCCTAGCACGTAAAAATATTTTTCTTCAATGACACCTACTTCCTCTAGATCTTTATCATCCAGGTTGAGAATGTCTAAATGCACACTTTCATAAACTTTTATAGTGCTTTGAAGTTTTTCACGACGCGCCTCTAAGGTATCAATTGTGGACGAAGCTAGGTTGATGGGATCGCTAATAAAGTTTTCGATTCTGGTAATAGTAGATTTACATTGTCCTCGCTGGGCGCGTAGGCGCTTCAGTTCGTGCTCTGAAGTGGGCATTGTGAAATTTCTGAACACTACAACACAGTCGCACTAGGTATATCGAACTAGTGCGATAGCGCATACGCAGGAACACTTTACCGCACAAAACACAAGCACAATTTTAAGGACTAACCGCAGACACTTTTATTATTGTGATCTTTGTAAATGTTGATTAAGAAACGCAAAATTATATCGCCTCCACCTTTGTTTACATACGATCTTCTTCTTCTTCTTTAAATCCTTGAGTGACAATCCTTTGACTTGACGTTGAGGATCAATTCTGTGTCTATGGCCAATGACAGACTTTAAAGCTGAATTAAGGAAAATGCAATGAATTTGAACCTCAAAATATAGTATGTAATTTTGACCATACACTGTAGACTCTACGATATTGCGCCGAAATAGACTTCCCGCAACTCGCGTATAGCGCGAAATATGCGAGAAAATGTTTTCTTGATGTTCCGGCACCGGCGCGGCGCCAACGCCGACCGAAGATGGCGTGGGTTCAACGACAAGATATAGCAAGTCGCTAAAAACACGTAATATCGTAGAAAACACTGACACTGGTTTTTTAAAACTTGAAGGACCACAATGGCCTGTAGGATAAAAAAGGCCAAGAATACTTTTGAACAGCAATTACTATTTATTTCAATTTTACAATAGTTACGACTGCTATATAGAACAGCGTACAAAATGGAAGAGAAAAAAAATTACTTATCGCTAGTGTTGTGAGTACATTATAGTGATGTGCTACTAATCACTCGACTAAAGATAAGACATTATAAATTTATAATTATATATGTTCAATTCGATAAAATGGATTGAACACCATCCTTATTGTAACTTTACAAGATTTAAGGATTCTAAGAGTGCTTATGCATTAGGCACCCCTAGTTATTTTTAATCCGAACGGTTATTTTTTAAAATTAAATAGGATAGGATTTTATTAAAAAGATAGGTAATTTTAAAAACATTTATTTTCTACATTCCATTTCTGAAGACAAATTACATTTCTTAGAGCACAGTATGAAGTATGATATACACAACAATAAACATCGGAACATGAAATATACTTTCTATACAAACTTAGTAAACTAGGGCAACCATAATCCTCTAGATCGAAAATACACTTACTAATTCCGTCATACATTATATTATCTTGTTCTAATATTTTCCTTAGCCATCTAACTTTTTCTGAACCTTTGACATATATTTTACAGTTCCTTAAAATTTCTGCAATATAAATCTTATGATAATTATACGGTATAAGTCCTTCTTTCCAATAAATGTGTCTATTTCTTTCAATCCAGCATACTTGTCTTTTTTCTGTTTTTGTTAAGTCATAAAACGGGAAGGGTGGCTTAAATACAAGATTTATTATTTGTTTATCAAATTGTAGTGCTATTTCTTTTACAATGAATTCATTAGAATCAGTTTTGAAACCTTGTACGTCTACAATTGCATTCATGTTAGTTTACGTACAATATTACTTAGTGGTTTGTATTCAACAAGCCGGTCGTTCACAATAAGGCAATAGGCTGCTGTATTATTTGGAATTTCTTGGGCACTTTCAATTTCTAAACGTACATCCACTGGTCCTGATTTTAAATTTTCATTTTGTCGTGAACAGTCTATTATAAACAAAGGAGCTTTCTCTTTAAATTCGTTAATGTTTAACAACGGATCAGCTGGGAGGTTGTAATAAGACTGACGGAATTTGGCATATAATTCGTATAATATATTATACTTATTTTCATCGAACTTTATGTTTAGTGAATCATAAGGATAATATTGGGAATTTAAAAATAATGTAACGTTAGTCAAATTACAGTGATCAAATGTAGAACTATCTTTAGTTTTGTTATTTTTTCTATTAGTTTGTAAACCAAATATAACATATCGAGGCTTTTCTAATTGAGAAGCCGTTTTTACAGACCATGAATGCTTTGTGGTTCTTGGCAACAAAGGATATTCATATAAGTCCCAATTTCTAAAAGCCATTTGTATAGGTTTATCTTTTTCTAGAAATTTAAGTAATGAAAGCCTTTCTCGGTCAGAAACTTTCACATGTGGTACGCGCCATTGAACTCTCAGTATATCTATTTCAATACTGTCATCTTTATCAATAATAACACTGTTATAGTTAGTGCTGCTTCTATTAAGTACCAGTTCATGTTTGCAGTTTAAAATTATTCTATTATAATCTTCAGCAAACCCTAACATTTTATTAAGTGGTATAACAACACTAAAGAAATCATCTTTGGAATTTTGACCATTTATATTCCAACCCCATACAGCAGCAACTTTGCTCTCACCGTAATTCATAGAAATATATGATTTTATAGTAGAAGAAATTCCAGAGTTCCTGATACGATCTATTTCTACGCCATTTATTTCATATCGAATGTCTTGAAACAGATATGATATTGGATTATTAGTAAAATTGACAGGTTTTTTAGTAGGATGGCCTGCAGCATCTTTTCCAGTTACCGTAGCACGTCCTTCGATGTAAATAGAGCTGGCAGATGGTAGTACATATATGTCTTGTTGTTGGATAGATATGCGTATTTCATCATTGGCTTTAAAACTGTTATTGTATGGATTATATGTATGTATTTCGTAACTCTCAATAGAGTTGTCGAAATGTGGTGAATTATCAATATCGAGAATATTCATATTTTGAAACCCAGAGCTCGTAAAAAATCTTTATTCTTTTTTGTTATTTTTTTTACTTTGAGATTTCTGATACGTCTATGCCTTTTGAAAGCATAGCTGATAATACCGTTTTTTAATTTTGGTTTTGGTGATATAATATTATATTTTTTTGTGTTTTGACCAAATACAATCATTTCTGCTTGCGTAGATGAAGGCTCATCTGAATTTCTTCTGCACCGAAATCAATGAGATTGCCTTCTTGATCAACAACTTTTACTGTAATTGATGATATGTTGTTGTCTTTTACGGGAAAATATATAATATTTTTAGGTTTTTCAATAAACCGAAAGCTTGGAGGAACGTTTGGTACAAATTCATAAATAATGTGGGAAGATAAACCATTAATGTACGAGCCGTGTATTAAATCACATTCGATCCTTATGACTGTTGTTGGAAGAATGTTCACTGGATTCTCTGATACATGCCATTTATTAGCTTCTAGTATTTCTTTTCGAAAACCTAACATGTTTCCCATACTATTTATTACTTGGAAATTAACAGGTTTTGTGCAAAAAAGAGAACATTTTGCAGTATTTGAATTGGATTCAATATTGAGTTCACAGTCATCCAATTTGCTATTTAAATAGTCGGCAATGTCTTGTAAATCATAATTTCCATTTGGAATTTTTAATCTTTTATTTTTTTCACCGTAACTAAATATATTGTTAACATCTGATATATTTGGTATAACATTGAAAACAGAGAAATATAATAATCCGCACTCATAGCTATGATTTAAAGATAGAGGTGGATGAAAAGTGGTTTCTAATATAGATTTCTTTCCAGAAAAACTTAATGAGATAGACATAGTCGTAGACTGTTCTACAATTTATACTAAACTGGAGAAAACATAAAACACATCCACTATTTATTTGTTTGTATTACACCAAAACTGTTCTAAAAATTTAAGGCATAAATGACCGCAGTTATACGTATTATTTTTTTGATGATTATTATAGTTATATAGAATGTTTCCCTTCATCATATATTTTATAAATTCCTTAGGCGGCCTCAAGTTCCCATAGCTATCAAAATATTCAATGTAATCGTCAATTTTCACATAGGCTACCCAATGAGTTCCAGGATTTATTGAGCTATCTAAATTGACGACACCACACTCAATAGGATATGGTCTTTTAGGTAAATTATCTCTCATAAAAACACCTCTAAAGTAAGGAATATTATTACAATATTTCAATAAATCTATATTTGTAAGAGCCCGACTAGGCAACCGTTGATTTAGTTTTTTTTTTTTTTAGATAAGTATAATCCAAAACCTTTTTTATATGGTTTAATGCATAGCCCTTTGCCTATAGTTAAACCTTCCAATTTATCATGATGTCTCTTTAACTCCGAAAGACGTTTTTTTGCAGCTTTGTATTCGTTGTACGTTTTAAGGATTCCGGATACTCCACCAGCCAGACTTCCAGCAGCTGATAATCCCGCAAAAATAGGTATTAAAGGAAGAACACCTCCTGATTTTGGTAAAGGAATAATTCGTGGTAGTTTAATAGGTAAATCTTTCGTTAAATCTTTTGCTGCAGCAAATGCCAGTTCTATTGCCATTTTTTTACATTTTGGTTTCATTTTACGAATCTGCTTTTTAGTGTGAGATACAATGCTTTTAAAATTCTTTTTCATTCCAGAACCAGAAGCAACTTTGGCCAACATTGCTTTATTAACCAATGAAGCTGCTATTTTTTCTCCGGGACTAGCATTAGCAGAAGTAGTCCGTGTCTTCGCCATTTTTAGTAAAATTATATCTGCCTTACGCCGTTTATGTAAATTAGATGAATTATTGTAGGCTATATCGTGTTGTTTGCAATATTCGTCCAGCTGATTGATGCCTTTATCCCCACGAGCCAGTCTTTCTTTTAAGCGAGTTCCTGGTCCACAGAAATTATATCCTGGTAGATGAAGTTCAAATGGCAATTTGTTGATTAATCTATTCAGAAGACTATCTTCCGTCATAACCAGATGGAGACTGAATTACAATTATGTATAATCAATCTTTATAAAACATTCGTTTTGTTAATCCAACTGTTTTCACTGGAAGGGAACCCGAGCCATTTAACGTAACACCTTTTAGCTTTTTTTTTCAAAACTTTTTCGACAAGATAAACATCAGGGTGCTGAGTTTTTTGTAGTTCTTGTATATAAAATGCACCTAGTATTGGACGATGCCTCATGTCCGCTAATAAATAAGTTATTGGGTCAGTGTTTTGCACTTTGATGATTTTGAAAATTTCTGTTGACCAATTCGGCGTATACCCTTTTTCAAATGTGCCTTTATATTTACTTATGCGCACATAATCATTGGCATTCAATTTCTTTCTATATTTTTCTTTAGGGATAGAGGTAAGATTCTTTTTGAACCTCTCCAGTAATATATCTTTATTTTTTTGTTTTACTTGTGCTGGAGACATACCAATTGTTCTATGAATGGTATTGTTGTATATGTCAATCACTTTATTAAGAACTTCGTCATACCATATATAGTTTCCTCTGAAACTGAATTCTTTGTAGAGCTTATTTTTCAATGTTCGGATTAATCTTTCTACAATAGATGCTTTTTTAGTAGAGTAAGTGGAGTAGTGATTTATTTTATAACTATCCACAATTTTTTTGAATTTGTCATTATAGAACTCATTGCCTCTGTCCGTTTGTAGGTGTTTAGGCACTCGTCCTTTATGTAATAAAGATTGAAAAGCTCGAGTGACAACTTCTTTTTTTTTACTTTTCAGTGGATATGCCCATGCGTACTTTGAAAAAGTATCGATAACGGCTAAAATAAAATTATGACCACCGTTAAATTTAGAAACAGCTTGCATATCTATTAAATCAGCTTGCCAAAGGTCATCAATATCTTTCATCACAACATGTCTTCGAGGAAAATTTACCCTTGCATATTTATGAATCTCATTTACCACACTTTTTTTGCTCATGTTTATTATAATGTTTAAATATTACTTCTAATTTATTAACTCGATTATTTAATTCAATAAGCAAGTTTGTGTTAGATGAAATTTTATTCAAAATATTAATGAGAGATTTATCAACATATTCTTTGGTTGCGCTGTCATTCAGATCAATTGGATGTTCCAAATTTTTAAGGATCTTATTTTGGGCGTTTAAATTTCCATCACTAGATTGTTTTATAGAACATTCGCTTTGGATTATATAATCTTTTTTCTGTTTTTTATATAGGTGATGGCCGAATTTGTTGACATTCATGTTTGAATGATTCTTAAAGACTAAACAAATATTCGCAACGCTTAGTCATTTTATTCTTTAATTATACCAGCTTCTTTTAACTCTTCTATGATTGAAATAATTTCATTGTCATGATTACTGTTACCAGCATCTCTAGATGCCACCAAAAGCATAAGTCTTTCAATTAATTCATTAGGATCGTCCCAATAAATAAAATCTGTATTTGATGATTTTTTTATAGGTTTTTTTAAAACTTGGGGATTTAACTCCAGTTCCACGCTTGATAGCTTTGTTTTCCACTTCATCTCGATCAAAAAATAAGGGTTTTATAATTTGGCAGTACTTCATGCTTTTGTCTCCTCTTATTTGGCCTAAACGATTAAAATCTCTTTTGTGAGCATTAGTATTGTGTAACATATCTTTATAAACTATTTTATCTCTCTCTGTTACCAAATTTAAATCCGGCTTTTTTTTAAATAAAAGTTCCTTAATACCAGGTGTCATTTCGTAGTTTATATTTCCAAGGGTCATTAAAGAAATTTCATTGTCGCTAGAAGTTTTACCAAAAACCTTAAAAGAGATTGGTATGTTTCCCATGAATAATTGCTTGTTTTCATCCCGTACTCCAAATGGTACATTTAATGTATTATTTTCATCAAGCAAATTTTGTTTTTCTAATATTGATAGAAGGGGAGTGTCTAAATTGGTTACTTTTTTTTCATTTTTAAATGGCGTTGAATGTATTTGTTTTTCTGATTCACTATCGGTTAATGTATTTTCACTTTTAGCAGAGTTATAGCTTTGAAATTTTTCGTCGGGTGAACCGTTGGAATAATTACACAGTGATGAATCATTTGTATCAAAAGTGCATTTAATATCACTTTTATATGAATTAGATTCAGCCATTTTATTAAGAGGATCAGTGAGAGGTTTAAATATTTTATTTAAATTTAAGTTTGTGTTGTCTTCTTCATCCTTTATTTGTTTTATTTTGTTTTTAATTGTTTTAACTGAGGCGAGTATTTGGTGTTTCCATTTTTTTTCCATGTTTTATAACGATGTTACCACATCCATTAAATTATAAGAAATGATGACTTTAGTAGTTATGACTTGTATTTAAATGAAATCAATCGAACTTAATAAATGTATCAAATCCACTTCTGTATCTACCATTATTTAATTCACTATATTTATCTATAATTAAGAATGAGTGCGGATAAGTCCATGTTTTTAAACATATGTTTTTAAATTTGGACCAATCAATGTCTGAATTAACATGTTCATTATAAATATGTTTTAAATTTATATCATCCTGTTTAAAAATTATTAAAAAGTTTGCATTATCTCGTATTAATTGTTTTGGTATTTTCGAATAAGTTTGGGACAAGTAAAAGCAATCTATATTTTTATGCCGTCCCATTGAAAAATAGTTACGTATATTTGTCTGATTCTCGCATGCCACATCGTCAAAAATAAAAACAGAATTTGGTAAAGCAATATCCGGGTCAATAACGTCTTTGTTATCATTAAATATGTTAAATTTTATATCTGGAATTTGATTCAAGATTTCATTTAAAAAGCAGTATTTTGGTTGAAATGTGGTTTTTGAATACAGATAAACATTCTTAAATTTTAAGCCGTTTTTATGTAATAATAAGCCTATCATTACATTGGTCTTTCCACAATTAGATGGACCGCAAATTAGACAGCGAATCGTATTGGGAAGTAATACGCTATGTCTGTTAATTCCGGAATGTGATTTTACTTCTATGTTGTTAATTTCTAAAGTTGTGGGTTGCTTTATCAACCTCATAATGATATCTGACAATACTGTATAGGGTATTTATATTAAATAGATAAATCATTACAATGTCCATTTCTATTGATCGAATGTTAGCGGTTCTAATGTTTGCTTTCCAAGAAATTTAGCTTTTAAAAACAACCTTTGTCCACGTGATCTATTACCAAAAAAGGTAAGTACCTAGTTATATTTTAGTTATTATTTTTGTAATACTTATTAATTCATTGTTGCACCAGCTCCACTGTATAGCAGACAAATTTGCATTGCACTGTTGGTTTACATATATCCTGATTTTGGTAAGTGTTTATTTTAACTTTTTACTAATAATATCAGTTAAAACTAATTGGTAGTTCATATGAAGGTTAATTTAATAAGTATTATTTTATTTTGTTACAGAAACAATGACAAGCATAGTTTTTGCTGACGCTGATCCTTTCTATCTACAAGAGGCTCAAGACATGAATTTAATCTGGAACAGTCATGAACACGATAGAGATATTGTTCGAGAAAATAAAGAAACCAATACAAAAAATAAATCATTCAAAACAATTCATAAGAAAGGAAAGTTAAGTTTTAAGAAAAAAATATCACCAGATTCATCATTCGTTGTCAGAAAAATACCAGGAAAAGGACATCACTTAATAAAAATTGAAATCAGTGAAATTAACACCCTAGCAAGTGATGATTGTTGTGTAAGTGTGCAGTATGTAGTTGAGGATAAATATGATAACATTTTAGACGCAACGCAAGATTTAATAAGTAAGATGACAAAAAAGTTATGTGTCCCAGAACCTTTATAAATCTATCTAATTGTATTTATTGATATTTTATTTTATTGTAATATTATTGAATATATAACCTAATAAACATAGTTACGAGTCACGTACTTGTTTTATTTATCTTGCTTACGCAGGGTTTACCTACACATTATTTCGGTGACCGATGTAAATCTGGATTCGGTCGAACACTAACAATAATCTTATAAAATCAGACAGGAATTAGGATAGGTTAAGAAAAATGCAAGGAATGATATTTTATGCGATTTCAATTTATTTCATATATATTTCACATATATTATATATAGCAAATTATAACTTTTACCAGTAAATCAAGACTTACAGACTATATAACTTTACAAATGTATTACTTATAAATATATATATATATATAGTTATTATGTTAGGAATTATAGTAAACATTTACCAAAATAAAACGGTTTTCAGTTGACAAGATATATAATTTTGTCATTATTTACAGTTCAATGTTGCTTTTAAATGTCACTTTTATTATTATGATATATTTCTAATATAATACAATATTATTATAATATATTGCTGTAATGTCCCCAAGGTACAGTTTTTACTATATCTTTCGTGATCTGTCTCTTATCATCTGATTTATTTAAAATCAATTTATTCAACCTCTGAGTAAATATTTTATGATTAATTGATTTAATAATGTACATACTATCTCTAAAATCAATATTCCTAAACAAACATCGTTTATATTTTGCCATGTCAAGTTTCCTCGTTACACATTTTTTTGTGCCTTTGGCTTTCTTAAGTGAAGATGTTTCAGTATTTATGCAATAAAGTTTTGCGCGAAGTCCTGTGAATTCTGTAATTAACTCACCAGCCATTTCATCTTTAAAATATCCAGGTTGTTTAATATTAACATGAGGTATACCATATACATTATCTTCTTTAAAATTACTAGTGTCAAAGTATTGTAGGTTAAGTTTCATATCCTTGTAGAAATCATCAGTCCTTATCAAATATAAAAGACTATCAGTATCTGTGTAGCAAAGGCATATATTTTCTCCATACATTTTTTTCATAATCGCGTAATGGAATCTATATAAATGTCTCTTCGCGAGTTCTAGAACAGTAAAGCCAATATATATTGGTCGGTCTAGATTGATTTGTGTTGGCTGCATTTGAATAGCTACCAAATTTTCTGTAAAAATCGAGAGATTCATAAAATTTGGCGCACTTATATATTTTTCAGCGCCGCAAATTTTATTAGTTCTGTTAGAACAATCTTTCCATACATTAACTAGTTTTACATCAACTTGATTTCTTTTGTTTTCTATCGTTTTACCAAATATAGAGTTATTCTGTTTTTTAAAAAAATCCCTTTCAAATTCGGAAGTTGCATTTTGTCGCAACAATGTGTTTAATTCAATGTAAGGTTTTAGAAATTGTTTCTGATCGAAAGCCAATACTCTGTGTATTTTTAATAGTACAAGTCCGTTTCTCAAACATTCTTTTAAATGAGTATAATGTATGACATATTTATATTTATTATGTAGGTTTGCTATTAGCTTTTGAGATTTTCCATTAGGCGGAATACATTTTTCTGGCGCGAATGGTAAATCAGAATGATGATCATGTATTTGTGGAGGATATTCAAGGTCCACTTCAAGTATGTATCCGCGATTGTTACTATCTGGTATCGATTCAATGTTGTTAAGGGTTTTAATTTCGTCTTCATTTAGAAAGGAAAAATTATTGGTAGGAAGACATTTCATCATCGTATATCCATAAAGATTTACACAATCGAGGTACATTAGATAAGAATTGGGCTCGTATTTATTGTAATTAGACAAATATTTATTATTTGCTTTAGCATTTCTGAGAGAACATTGTGCTAAACCTCCTCTAATGCCTTTTTCAAGCATTTGATACATTTCAACATCGGAAATTAAATCAAGCTCAACTTTTGTAAACAATAACATGGCATCCCAACTTAATGAAGGTGATGATACATAATGACAAGGATCTAAGTTGTAGTAAGTCAAGCTCATTGTTCTGAATTTTTCAAAAACGTCACATAATAATAATACATCGCATTTTAAATATAAATCGGTGTACTCCCCTAAATCTTTTATGTTAAATTCATTCCAAATAGTTTGCGCATGTTCGTAATCTTTATCTGATATATCTTCAGAAGAAAGCCTATTAAAAAAACTACTCTTGTCAGGAAGATTTGGTTCATTATAGCGTTCCATCGAATTCAAATAATCATAGCAATATACTCCTTTTTGACACAATAAATCAAACGATTTACTATCAGGATAATATTTTTTTAAATTTTTAAAGTCACTTTTCTGCAGTGTTTTTACTAACTTATCCAAGCCGCAACTAAGAAAATTGAACGAATCAATAAATTTCAACTGAGCGGCATTGTTGGAATCAATTGGTATAAACTTTGTGATTGATATGTATTTTTCCTTTGTTTTTGAAATAAGATTAATACGTCCTATGATCGCAGATAGCTCGGTAATAAATAAATGACAGTCATATCCGGAAAGATTGTGGAATATGATTGGAATAAATTTACATGTCCTAGCATTCAAATTACATCCCACGTGACTCGGACCTAAATAAGCTGAATCAAAATGATCGTGGTCTGCGCATTTTACGTCATCAGCTACAAATTCCTTTTTACACAAGTGACAGATGGTAGCATGTTTAAACGATGCCAGCTCATTTTCAGTTAGCGGCATCATTTCATGTTTAATTGATATAATTTGATATAATTCCATTACATCATTAGTTAGAGCTTCAATAAATTTTTTTACACAATTTGGGCCCCGATAAGACACAAATTTGTTTAGACTCGGTTTAGACTCACAGCATATGTAATAAGCAAAGCAAGTCGCTTGATGTATTTGCACGTTCTCAACATGTTGTGATTTGCTTTTATCCGAATATTCTTTAAGCAAACTTTCAAAATCACCATATATTACGAAAGGAATTCTACGAGTTCGTTCAACATGCGAAAATAATAACTTACTACCTGGTTGAGGCAGAATTGTTTTTACTCTAGCGCAATCGTGATTTACCAGTTTTTCTTGCGATGGAAAATAAATAAAACATTCGTCACACAAAAAAATTCTGCATTTATGTTGTGTAAGTTGTCTATGTACAAGCTTTCCGAAATCTTTTATCAAACAGAAATGGTTTTTCCCGTTTATCTCAATGAGGAGCAGGCTAATATGCGTCAACTTACGATGTTTTGTTTTGTAGAGGGGACCAGATACTATATTGTTTTTATCCAAACCGTACACATTTACCGAAATTAAAGGATTTATCTTTTCGAATATTTTAATATCATTTAAACTCAAAGGAAAAGTCATTCCTGAAGTGTTCAGAATATGTTTATAATGTGGATATGACGACACTCTATTTGGATTATTTTTTGCTGGATACATATGCGCAATTATGCTCCATAAGAAACATCGATCATCTTTGTTTTGAATGTTTAAACATGATTTGGTGTTTTGAATTTCTCGCGGCAATTTCACGTATGAGCCCGCCCGTAATGGATTGTATTGATTAATATTTAATTCTAAATGACTGATAGAATTTAGTGTCCAACCACTCCCCGACATTTCGAATTCTGAACATTTCGTTATCAGCTTTTGGACACATGTTTTATAAAACGATATCAAATCAGAGTTGTAAAAAATCTTTACAAATGGCACATTAAATGACTTAAGGGCTTTTTCATCATTTTTAGGTAAATAATATGACACAAAAAATTCCATGTTGACTTTTAATGCATTGTGTTGGATCAATGATTTTTTTATTAATTGTAAAACTGAAGTAGAGGCTTTATTCAAAAATTCCTCAGGCAGCATATTATTCGAAATAGGGTTTATTTTATAACTTACAATTCTAGATTTAAATGCACTAGCTATAATCTGCACATCTGGGAACTCAGAGTTGATCAAACAGTTTGATTTATGAATACTACTTTTATAATGCGACGAGATACGAGACACCTCAATATTACACTCTCTACAATATACCATTTTGCCTCACTTGTTCCTTAGTAGGTATACTTGATAACAAACTTGAACTGATAAAAAATATTAAAAAATATAGGTAAATATTTGAGGTATTTACTTAATATAATAGTTGCATGAATTGATATGAAGCGATTAACCTGCCTAGATGTCGGTAATAATATAAATGCATAGTTTCGTAATCTGAGATTTAATTTTACTGTTTGCAATTAGTTTTCAGTAGTATATTTCAGTATTTCAGTTTCTATATTTAAATTTTTCAATATTCCAATATTTCAATATTCCAATATTTCTCATTTATAGTTTTGCTGTAAATAAAACAATCATTAGACATAACATAATAATAACCAGTTAAAATTTTATTCATGAAAATAAAACTTACATTTGTTGATTAAAAAGTATTGTAAATGCTTTCCTATTATAAGGTATAAATAAAATAAAGATAACAGTTAAGTAAAGATAGCTAGATAAAAGTGAAATAATTGAATATTATTGCGTCAGTATGTTAGAACATATTGTTCATTGCGGTATCATGGGATACTTAAATGTATAGTTTGGTAATCCTAGTTTGCAATTTACTGTGTAGATATTATTATAATGTTTGCAATTAGTATTTCAGTTTCTATATTTCAATTTTTCAATATTTCAATTTTCAATATTTCAATATTTCAATATTTCTCATTTTTAGTTTTGCTGTAAATAAAACAATTATTAGACACAAAATAAGAATAACCATTTCAAATTTTATTCATAAAATCTAAAACTAACATTAACTAATTCAAAAGTAGTATATATGCAAGTAATTACCTATTATAAGGTAGAAATAAAAATATCAAGGTAATATAATAAAGTAAAGACAAAATGAAACAATTGCGATTGTACCAATCTGTTAAAACATACTGTTCAATGTAATTTCATGGGATACATTATTGGCTGTATAGCCTTGAATTCATTTTTCCCGGCTTCTACAAGTGTTGACAATGCGCGCCATACAGGTGTTTGGGTGTCAGTACACAATTTTAAAGTAACCAGGGCTCTTTTCCAACGTTCTTCGCTAGGCTGACATTCAGCTTCTCGGGAATTATAGACCCTTAACTCGACGTAATACTCCCCGCCACGTGTGAGATCTCGTTGTGTTGTATACCCGCTCGTTCCGCGCTGTGAAAAGAAGCTCCGCAATGTAGCCGCACGCGCTGGTTTCACCTTGCTGCTTTCTCCGATCTCCTGAAAAAAAATCAAACAAATAATAAGTGACCTTCATACGTAACAGTTTATTGATATAACTGCTGTAACAAAAGTAAGTTACATAAATGTTTACAAAAATAATCTAGCCTGCATTAAACAACGCTTATCCACCATCGTAACTAAAAAAATACCCTGCCTAAGAGGGCCATGGTGCCGTAAACAATCATCACACACACACACTGAGTATCACACCCATAAAAATAAGTAAACGAGCGAATAATATTTTTTCATTACCTGTGTAATCGAGGGCTGCGCCAGAGGTAATTCTACGTCATCCGTGTCCGAGCCAAAGAAATGGGATGTCGTCAACAGTTCTGTTGACACCGCCGCTGGCAGTTTTTTCTTTCTCGATGAAGACCCAGCGCCGCTGCTAGCCGTCCGTTTCTTTGATGCGCCTCCGTCTTTCTTCTTTTCTTGAGCCACCTTTTTTGCAGGAGGTTGTGGTGTAGGTGGAGGTGCTACAGGCTCGGACCCCGCCGGTGTTTCGTCGTCCGATACATCAATCTCATCGGCCCAGAAAGGATTTTGCGACCAGCCCGGCCTGAAAGCAATAATTTAAAATAATTATAATAGAAGATAACTTCGCAACGAGTTAACACAACATTGTTTCTGAACATTGTTTTAGCCTAGCATAGCAAAATGCTTTATAAATAAAAAATCCATGAGTTAACACAAGTTAGTTTGCCGATCAACACAGGTACCTAAGTCACATTACACTTTATACGTTTACATCCTCACACTCACAGTCCACACTTAGTTCAATGACTTGTATAGCGGGTGCCAGAAACATTCACTTCACTCATAATCTCACCTTGAACCAGAAATACAAATTTCCCTTGGGGAAGTAAATTGAGCTTCTGTCAGGAATCGAACCCGAAACTCCCGGTGTAGAAGGCAATTACTTAACAACTACGCCAGCATGGCATCTAATTTTTTTCACCGAAGTTATAAGGCAATTTGCACTCACTAATAATTCATTCATACTAACAATAAATACTTTAAGGTCACTTACTTACATAGTTAGGTTCCTTGAAGTTCCGAATATGTAAATAACTGCACTTTTTTTGGATGCTGGAGCGTCGTCGCCCACCACTGAATATCCGCTTTTAAATGTAGATGCACCAAATCAGTCCTATTTATAATCTCATTTTATAAAGATGCATTCACAAGTCGAATCTTGACTAAAACGTACAAAAATAAAAAAACAGAAAGGTTAAAGTTTTAACGATTGTATACCTTAACGATCTTGTAAACAAAGTTCATTTCATCTTGTCAACCGATAAACAAATCTGAATGAGACTTTATGCTGTCGTCAAGGGATGTAAAGCGATGACTGCTGCACATTCTCGAGCAACTGGAGACAAAAATCCTATAAGGAAGTGGCAGGTACTTATACCAATTACGAGTCTTTTAAATTACAGATCTCACTTAACTGGTAAACAACATATTTCAATTGATCACCAGTAATGAGAGAACCTCTCGAATAAAACAATGCTTTTTATGAAAATCCTTATAACTAAATCTTTTAGATATTAGTAGCGAAACAAACATCAATAAGTCGATTTGTATTTTTTGACGATACTAAAAATGTATTGCTACTTAAGTAAATATTTAAAAATCACATAATGTTCTGATCACTACTGTTACCTATTTAGTATTTTTATTAGACATTAATATGTAGGTACCTACGTTAAATTTTAACCAAAACGTATATTATAATTTTAATTATGTAAAATCATGAAACGAAGGTTGTATCTTTGAACCATAGGCCGTCATTTATTTATTTATTCATTATAATCAATCTCTTTTTTAACTTTTTTTATTTTCTATACAAGATGATTACTACAAAACATCAAAAGAACCAAAAGCCCGTAAAGTAACCTATGGATAGTGACAATGGAGTCTTATCGCTAAGAGAAATTCTTTTCAGAAATATTTGTATCGATATAATCACAGTAATATTGTTGTTTGCTAAGAAGCTATTTAATAGTATAGATAGTGAAAAGTATAGATATCTTAGAAAATACTAAAAACAAAAACTTTTAAACTCATAGCCCACACTAAATTCATAGACTTGTATCTTAGGTGCTAGAAACATTCACTTCTTCACACACACACACACACACAATGACACCCAGAACCAGAAGTGCATATTTTCCTTGATGAGGAGATTTATGCTACTGTCGGGAATCAAACCTAGTACCCGCAACATAGAAGACAAGAACTTACCAACTACGTCAACATGACAGTCTGACTAATCGTATCTTTGATAAAAAAATATGACGAAAAAAATATCGTTGAATCACGTACGCTAGAAAATCCAAATATAGGCTGACTTGATAGCCTAGGTACATAGGACTGCACATATCATTGACATGAGTACAAAATAATAAAATGTAATAATCATAAAAAGTCCCCACTTTATACGTACTCGTACGTACTCTAGGTAACATACCACGGCTGTATAACCCACACTTAAATCGGGATACTATATACCTATGCCTTATAAATGTGTCGGTCGCATCTGTTTCACTAGACAGACAAAGTATTATGTTCTGAACTGATCTGTCTTGAACGGTCTAAAATAAAATGAACTGCTCAGATAAACAAATACAGACTGACCAGATAAAACGATAGCGGTTTATAAGCTAGAGGGAACCTCGCTTTTTTTAATTCAGTGCGACGAATATAGTGAGCGAACATAATACATGTTGTAAAATGCGCTAACGAGACGATTATAGAGAATAAAAACATCTGACACATGATCCGTGCGCAAACAAGTTGTCGGTTCCCTTGTAATTACAATACTACTTATTAATCGTATGTTTGATGTGGATTGGATAGCAGATAATCGAGAGAATTGGGGGTCATGCATCGCGAGCTCGAGCGTAGCGAGAGCGATGCAGATGCAGAACCCCCAATTCTCCCCTACTGCTTTTACGTTGGGTATGTATTTTTCAATATATCTATATTGTTCTTGAATTTTTTTTAAATATTACATTGAAACTAGTCTGGTCTTATCCCTGGCGTGACGTTAAGCCTGCACCGAGGCAGCAATACGTAATTGTGGTTCGCTTGATCCCTTGCTGTATCTTTATTTCTTAATTTTGAGTTATGTAAATAATATATATTATATTTAAGGAATCATTCTATAAATCATACACTTTGAAAACACGATTACTTAAAATGTTCTCTATAGAAAATAAATCCAAAGTTACATCTAAAAACGAAATAAACCCTTAGTACGGCGTAAATGCATAACGCAGAGTCATCCGTATGTGAATAATATAAAAGACAACATGTTTTCTATAACATACAAACATTACATTTTTCAAACAGGTATTTGTTTTCATTATACGAAGGAAATACTCAAATTCACGCATGTTCCGCCCATTTTCGTCAGAGCCGCGATGCTTTGTCCCTATCCGCTTTAGTAATTCTTCGGCCGTCGGACGGGGACGGATGCTGTTGGCTTGCCTTACTTACGCACACTTACGCTGCGCGCCTAAAAAGCTCGGTCCGCCCTTAAGGGCTTCATAGCACTTACCAAACAAAAGTGGTTCCGTCATATTTTAAATACCAAGTGCTCAAACTTGGTGAAATGTTGCAAGCCTATCCTTGAGTCTACAATCTATGAAAATGTGTAGATTTTAGTGTATCAGTGTCCCGAAGAATTAATATTTTAATTTAATCAAATCAAATCAAATCAAATCATTTATTCACAAGAATGTTGTACAGATACAGCAGATGTAATGCTTTACAAAAAAATGTCCTTAACATTCTACCATGACAATGGTGTGCAAATGTGTATTTAAACAATATAAGTCAATACATACATTTAGTTTTAAAGTAGATACAATTGATAATGAAATATTAATATTGCCTATGCTAATAACTCTCAAATACAATATGTCAAAATTTTAATACATAATCAAACTAAAACTAAAATGCAATTCTATTAACAATATTATAGTATAGTATTATATTACCTAAGAAACTTTGAATGTCATAAAATCATTTAAGGTGTAAAAACAGTTGTCAAGTAACCATAATGTAATCTTTTTTTTGAAAATATTTAATGTCATGTCTTTAAATGAATTAGGCAATTTATTGTAAACTTTAATTGCTTTTATAAACACATTCCTTTTACACATAACTAACTGGCATTTAGGTTGGTAGAGTTTAAATTTATCTCTCACATTAATACTTGATATAGTATAATTCAATGTAAAATATTTTGGATGTTGCTTTACAAAAACACAAATATCTCTAATATACATGCAAACCAATGGTAAGATACGAAAATGTTTGAAAATTGGTTTGCAACTATCTATACTGCAGGCTCCACAGATCGCTCTCACACATTTTTTTTGGATTATAAACACTTTTTCTATTTCAACGGAATTGCCCCAAAGTAAGAGACCGTATGAGAGCACCGAAGATACATATCCGTGGTATGCACTGAGAGCAGCTTCTGTTGATACGGTTAACCGTAACTTTTTTATTGCATAGATGAACCTATCTAGTTTGTCACATACGTAGTTTACGTGAGTTTTCCAATCACAATGCTCATCAATCATTATTCCTAGAAAATTGGTTGAATTAACTTCATTTATTTTATTATTCTCCTGGGTTATGTTAATTTCTATACGTGGTCTCATGTAGCTTCGAAATTGTATCAAGTTCGTTTTGTTTAGGTTAATTTTTAAATTATTAATCTCCAACCAGCTTACTATTCTACCTAGCGCAAAATTTATTTCATTTTCATAAGTGAGTCTATTTGTACACTTAACAATTAACGTTGTATCATCCGCAAATAGTATCGTTTTTTGATGAGTGACGTTTGGAAGATCATTTATGTACAATAAAAACAGAAAAGGTCCCAGCACACTTCCTTGTGGTACGCCAAATCTATTTGCTTTAAATTGTGATCTACTGTTAATTTTATTATTATTAAGTATCTTTCCAATTTCTACGCATTGATTACGATTTGATAAGTAACTTTTAATCAAATTATTAGCCGTACCTCTTATTCCGTATTTTTCCAGCTTATAAAGTAGTAAATTATGGTCTACGTAATCAAATGCCTTAGTCATGTCTAGAAAGATAGCTGTGACAGGTTTCCCTTCGTTTATGCAATCTGTTATCATTTTAACGAGATTAAAACATGCCATTGAAGTGCTACTATTACTACGAAATCCAAACTGTTCTTCTTTTAATATATCATGACGTGTTACATAGTCGTAAAGTCGTTTTAAGATTACTTTTTCGAGTATTTTTGACATAACTGGTATCAAAGTGACCGGACGGTAGTTGTTCATGTCTGTTGTATCACCTTTCTTAAATAGAGGTTTGACTATGGATTTTTTTAGAATATCTGGAAAAGTGCCTTCCTCGAGTGACATATTCACTAAGAAACTCAAAGGTTCACTTATGTAGTTAGCGCATTTCTTGAGCATTTTTGTATTTAATTCATCGATACCTACTGAATTTGTGTTATTAAGATTAGTTATTATTTTGCGTATTTCTATTGGGTCAGTTGGTTGTAAAAATATTGTATTATATATTTTAGTTGTCATAGTTTCATTTATCTTGTCAATTTTAAATTCAAAATTGTGATTGGTCAAA
This sequence comes from Plagodis dolabraria, assembly GCA_963854805.1. Taxonomy (NCBI): domain Eukaryota; kingdom Metazoa; phylum Arthropoda; class Insecta; order Lepidoptera; family Geometridae; genus Plagodis; species Plagodis dolabraria. The sequence goes on from OY978466.1 coordinate 7,664,136, forward strand.
TTTATATAAAAATTATTAAATATTTCGCTAATGTCAACTGGATTAGTATAAATTTTATTATCATATTCTATTCTTTCAATCTCATTTTTTATTTTTATATCACCAATTTTGTCATTTATTATGTCCCATGCTGCTTTACATTTATTTTTCTTATTTTCTATATATTGTTTACTCTGTAGCTGTTGTGACTTATACAAACATTTTTTAAGAGTTTGAGCATATTTTTTGTATATACTTTTATTCTTTTTTTTATTACAACCTGTTTGTTGATATTTCAAATAAAGATACCTTTTTTTTACACAACATTTCCGCAATCCTTTTGTTAGCCAAGAGTGTTTTACTATCTTATTTGATTTTCTAACTTTGAATTTAGGGAAACACAAATCAAAAAATAATGAATAAAGGCCATGAAATTCCTCAAAAGCTTCGTTGAGATTCGATTTGTCATATACATTAGCAAAAGATAGTGATGATATGTAATTACAAAACTTATTAATATTTTGCTTACTGAAGTCTCTTACTGTTTCGTGCCAATGAGATAATTGTAGTTTTTTATTTATTTTTACAATAAGAATTTGGCCCGTTTCATGATCTGAAAGGCCTAGGTTGTGAACTTCAGCTATTGTATTTTTTAAATTAGATGCGAACTGGTCGAGACACGCTAATTTTCTTGTTGGTGACTTTATATGTAATTCCATATTAAAGTTCTTTAGAATACATAAAAGTTTTATACATGCACTGCATGGTTTCAAAATGTTTAGATTCCAATCACCACATAATATAATTTTTTTAAACCGATTTGAAACTCTACTCAAAAGTATTTCAAGATTTTCAAGAAAAAAATGTGGTTTACTTTTAGGTCTTCTATAGATACAGATAATAATAATTTTTTGATATGTCAATTCTATTCCACAACATTCAAATCCATCACAAACTAGATCACTAACACAACTTAACACTCTATATTCCATGCAATTTTTTATTACTATACAAGATCCCCCACGTTTAGTTTTACGAGAACAAGATGAGACTAACTTATATCCTGGTAGTTTTAGCAACTGCTCAGTACCTTTCTTTATAAAAGTCTCTGTAAGGCAAATAACATTTATATCCCTATTATTTTTAGAAAATTCCGTTAGTGTGAAAATTAGATCTTCAGTTTTATTTATTGCCCCTGCTATATTTTGATGGAAAACTATCATATTATCATTAAATAAATTTTTAGGTACGAAAAAATGTCTCACAATGTTGAGTTGTAGACGGTGATATTTTGTGAAATTCTGGTTGTTCTTTCTTCTTTAAAAAGTAGAACGGAATAGTACCCTTTTTATAGATGGGATTATTTTCAATAGTCTGTTTTATGAGCGGAAGAGATGGCCTAGCCTGAAAATGGTGTGGTTTTACACCTGCAGCTGACAGTTTTGGTTGGTGTTGAGTCTCAGTACCGTTTTCTATAGGGATATGGTTCTTGTAAATAAGTTTATTGTGAGCTAAAAATTCAATCTCTACCTGCAATTGAAATGTTAATTTTTTGATAAACTTTCGGTGGTTAACATTATAAACATCTTTACAGTTCATTTGAATAAATTGACTGTTACTATTTTTTTGAACAAGTAGTCTTATTTTATTATTTAACATATATTCGTTCAAGAATGGGTTATTTTGAACGTTAATTACAAAAGTATTGACATGTCGCAAGAGATACAATATATTACTGAGATCGGATAGTAACTGTCTGTAAATGTCATCGACCAGTGTTTTAAGAGTCAGCACTTGATGACGCTTCGCGTAAAAGCGGTTGCTTCGGGTTGTAATTGTGCAGGCGCGTTGGTGTACTTAAGAAAATGTTGGAATGGAACATACGGAATTATTAAAACATTTATATTATTTTGCCTGTGAGAGATTGTGTTAATAGAATTGCCAAAATGTAATAGAATTTAAAGTTTTGTTATTTTTATCTACTGCAAAAGTAATATTGTACTATTTTGTGTTTTTTAGATTTTCCTGTTAATATCCTGCTTGGTCATCATCAGTGTTGCCAAGGCGAATACTCTATCTGCTATATCTACTCAATCATCTGAATTAATTTCATCTACTGAATCTATTCAATCTACTGAATCTACTCCATCTACTAAATCTACACCAACCACTAAACCTACCCAATCTACTGAATCTACTTCTTCTACTGAATCTACTTCTTCTTCTGAATATACTCCATCTACTAAATCTATACCAACCACTAAACCTACCCAATCTACTGAATCTACTTCTTCTACTGAATCTACTTCTTCTTCTAAATACACTACATCTACTAAATCTATACCAACCACTGAACCTACCCAATCTACTGAATCTACTTCTTCTACTTCTTCTTCTGAATATACTCCATCTACTTCCTCTAGCACATCTACTCCATATACTGAATCTACTACATCTACTGAATATATTAAATCTACTTCCTCTCCCAAATCTACTCCATCTACTGAATCTTCTATATCCACTGAAAATACTAAACCTTCTAAGTCTACTAAACCTACTGAATCGTCTTCATCTACTCCATCTCCTACTAAAGACAAGATGAAGGTTTGGCTAGAGAAGGTCATGGAGACAATCAAATCTTTATTTAAAGGAAAAACAGCATGGTAATAATATTGTAATTGTTTAAGTACAAGATTTTAGGTAACGATGAATTTGGTATTTTTATTTTCCTTCTCTTATTTGTATATTTTTATTGCTTTAACAGATAGGCCACCTTTGAACACTAGCTTACCCGCTAGAAGGTGATGACACAGTCGAATATTGAGTTCAAGCTAACTTAGAATTGCAGGCTTTCAAGAACAGCTACCGGTAAACACCGTTAAACGCTTAGCTTTCGAGATATTCTACTTGAGGGTGGTAGCTAGCCAGATCGGCTATAGCAAAATGCTCTTAAACCAAGCTAAGGTAAATGTACCAATACTCGTCAGTTTCTGAACTTGGTTTTGTTTACAGCTCTGCCACGTTATAGTTAATGAACATATAAATTATCTATATATATATGACGAGGTTCATAATTTATGACTCATATTTATATGTACTGTACTATAATGATTAAATAAGTAAAAAGTGGTTTAATATTCAACAAAATAAAAACAAACAGCTATTTGTACGAGTATCCAACAGATTTGTGATAGTTATCGTCAAGGTGTCCCAAATCTCGTCAATTCTCAACACTAATTTGAACTCTAATGTGTCCTTGTGAATAAAGTTCATATAATGGTAAATTTTAAATGGTCTTTTATCAATGCTGTCCCCTGCACTGAATATAAAGGAGTTTAAATAATCAAGGCAGTCGCATATTGGTTATACATTGACTAAAACGAAAAGAAATATATTTATATTTCATTTATCAACTTATTGCTCAAAATTATGGAATCGTTAGTGTATTTCAGTACTTAATTCTTGTCTGTAAGACAAAACTAAAGAAAATTATCTTCTTCTACAAATAAACCGACCATTAAAAAAATATTATTGAGTATTATATCCAACCGGTGCCAGAGTAGTTGTCATACATATGATTAGTCAAAAATATTGTTACGGCGCAAGGGCTCGAACAATCTAGAATTATCTAACGTCAATAAACAAGTATAAGAATTCAAGAATGTACCTACTCTTCACACAAAATGTTTTAAAAAAAGAGTCGCCTTTGTTCTAATGGTAGAAACTAGTAAAGAACCACAGTATAAGTAGTAGTTAGTGTTCATGGAATTCCATACAAAAATTGTTTCCGTTCAAAGGATGGTTTATGGTCCTTATTGTTTTTCTATCTAGACTATTTGTTAACATTCTGGAAACTATGACTCTTGGGTATAAATAGGGTTGGGTCCGGGCCGACCAGTCATACACGCGAGACCCCCTGACAAGAAGGGTAGAAGAGGATGGAAAGCGAAACCGCATTCACGAGATACCATCACAGAAGATGTCAAAGAAGATGTAGAGTTGAGGGGGGTGGGCATGCTGGCTAGCACTGTCCGCGTCGCTGATCGGTCCGCTGTGCTTTCCACCAGCGGGATCAACCCGGCGTGGCCTAGTGGTGGAGATCGCCGGGACACATAGTGCGAACCCGGCAGGAACACCCCTCACAGACACAATGAACACGCTATACGCGTGAATACAATGACCAATCCATAGTCATGGATTGAGAAGAGCCAAGGGCCGAGGGCGCACAACGCCCTGACCTCTTTTCCCCACAGCACATACGTGCAGCAGAGAGTCTTACTTTGAGTTTGAAACGAGCTACTGTGTGATTATCTTTGGACCAAGTGCTCCAAGCCCGAGTAGTTGAATTCAGTGAAGTGCATGGTCAGCGATCTATAAAGTTCTAATAGTTTAGTGTTCTGTGTTGTTTTAAGAAAAGTGTGTAATGTCTGTAGAACTGGTTAATATAGGTGTCAGTTTGCCAAAAACGTATTGCATTATTTATCCTGAACCCCCAGCTCGTAACAGTATGAAATGTTAACTATACCTACTCGTATTATAAGTATTATACTCTTTAATGTTGTCTTAGGTTTTCGCGATTGTTACACATAGTAATTAAACAACTTTAAACGGTTTAAATCGCGTATATTTTTCATTATTTTATCCCGACGTTTCACACGGTCTGGACTGGGGAGTCACCCCGTGACCACGATCACTGCAAAGTGTTTGAAACGTCGGGATAAAATAATGAAAAATATACGCGATTTAAACCGTTTAAAGTTATTTAATTACTATTTATTATACTTCTTATTATTATATAGCAGTAAATGTTAAACAGGTTTGGCGCTAGGAAAGTAAGACTATTTGATACATGTCTTCACATATTGTTTACTTAAAACATAATTTAACAAACCTATAAAATATTTAATAGGTATAATTAGGTACAGCCATTCCAATTAATAATTCAATTTCTATTAAGCTACTGTAACTGCGTCTGCAAAGTTTTTCACAGGTGGTGCAATGTGTTTGTTACCTAGAAGAAATGTTTATCGCATTGCTTTGTATTTTTTTAAATGAGATGGCCTATTTTGTATACTTATGTGCCCAGTATCAAAATTGCATGAGTCTTGATCAAAGTTGTATTTTTTTTAATGTTTTCCAATAATAATTAAAGCTAATTTTTTTCTGAATAGTGGGATATAAAAGTTACATGTGAGTACAACGTAGAGAATTACATTATAGGTCTTAAATTTACCAAAACAGTAATGAGAGTATGATATGATTTTGAAACAAAAGAAATAAAGTCTTATGTAATATCAATTGTAATTATTTATGTAAATCAAAATGCTGGCACATATTTGGCTCAACGAATAAGCATTGCAATTCAACGGGGCAATGCTGCCAGCATGCTGGGCACGCTGCCTACTGGGAGTGGGCTGGAGCATTTGGACTGCCTATGAGTCTGCTATGACTTATAGGTTGTCTAAATGCTTTTATTGTAGTAGCTGTAGTGTTGTATATAGTTCATAGTATTTTGTTTAATAAAGGCATACCGCCGGTAATAAAAAATATCAATTTATAATGTTATTTTTATATTATTATATATAATTATTATTATATATATAATTATAATTATTATTAACGCTGGGACCTTGGGGACCGAGCGCCAAACTATTATTCAAAGACCTCTCAAAACGTCTGGTCGACGCTACTTGTTACCAAAATGCTGGCATATACTTTGGACAGAGGATAAGCATTGCCATACAACGTGGCAATGCGGCCAGCATTTTGGGAACACTGCCTAATGGTAGCGGAATATTGGATTAGTTTGTAGTAATTTTAAGTTTTAATTTTTATTTTATTTTTTTAAGTTAAATGTGTTAATTTTAGTCAGAAATATCTGTTGTTACACTTTAGTTATCTTTTACAAATAAATTATTATTATTGTGATCATTTGGAATATATGTCAATAATATGCGAAAGTATTGATTGAACGGCTGATAAAAGAGACAGATTAGAAAGTATCGGATGCACAAGCAGGGTTTCGTAAGGGAATAGGAAGTAGGGATCAGGTCTTTACGATGCATAGCCCAAAAATGCTTGGCGAAAACTCAAATTAGTCTATTAAGTATGCTCTAGAATATTCAGAAAAGGCTTATGATAGGATTAGTCATGAACTGCGGTCATTGGAGTCAAACGGAGTGACAGGATAAGAAATAGTGTAATAAGGGAATGATGTGTGAATGAAATGATGGAAGAAATGTTGTAACAAAAATCGAGAAAGGTATGTTGAGATGGTTTGGACATGTAGAGAGAATGAATGAAATGATACTGACGGACCTGTGTTTCCACCCTGCAAGTAAATAGTGAATGCTAGTTATATACTGCTGGAACATGAATAAAAAACGGTACAGAATCAAAGCTTCAGCAAACTATGGGTGCGTAAAGCTAGTCATCTACAAGACACGTAGGGATTGCAGCAGCCACAGCAGCGCGCGCTCTTATGCAAAACTGGTTTGAACAGCTCAATAGACAGGCAAAGTTAAGACCAGGGTTAGTAAAATAATTTTAGTTTTGAGATGTGAATGTAATTTATTTTAAGGCCCTTGGGTACGTCAAATTCGTACTTTCTAAAGCGAACTCCTCCGTAACCGCTGAAGTTGAAGTCTTGAAAAAAATATATTTTATAGATGAATTCAAGTACAACATTTGCAACATATGATTTTACGGTATTACTATTACTTTTGCCTTAAAAAAAATTCAAACTACATACTATTTCTTGACTTATATGGCGAACTCCTTCTAAACGGCTACGATTTTTGAAAAATAAATTGTACCATTAAATTTCTAGATTGTTATACTACAATTATAACATAGCATTTGTAAATCCATTGATATTTTCCTAAGAAAATGTCGAATTATTCAGATTCAGAACGCTTGCGGTTCCGAGGTGCTCTGCGCGGACGCGGGCGGCAGTGTTGCGCAAGCGTTGGCACGGGGAGGCTGTGTCGCTCGTAGCTCCGCTCGCGCTTTCGACTGATAACGATCTTGTCTTTGTATTAGTGCATTGACACGCGAGATTCGTAGCTGTGTGCGTGCAATGATTCGCTCGCTGCAGAGGGCCAACTTGATTGCGACGTGAAGTATGCGCGGTGACGCTTTATTATTGGTATTTTGTAGACAAATTTTATTCGAATTGTCTCACATATGAAAAGAATCAAAACTTGAAATTGACAATGTTGTGGGTAAATTACAATGGGCGGCCTTATCAATAAGATCAATGAAAAGTTTTATAATATATGTACAAAATTAATTAGTAATGTCTATAACGCTCTCATGTTATAACTGGTTAACTAAAGATAATATATTTTTTTATATTATGGTTAATACTTTCCGGCTTTAGTAGTTTGTAGGGTACAAAATGGTTCTCTACTACATTTAGAGTTTGTATGGGGCTACATACATCTTTTGGAGTCTAAGCTTTTCTTGATAATTGTATTAGGTGTTTTGATATAGGTTAATTAATACTACATAAAGATAACGTCTGCCAAGTGAAGATGGATAACGTATCTCGAAAATAGTGAGAGATAGGTAAGGGAGATTAGCACCGTGGGGTGCCGGGTTAGAATTGCACCTCCCCATATAATCCCGTGGGTGTCGTAAGAGGCGATTAAGGGAAAACTACTGGAAGGTGGGCAGCCACGTGGGGTGCCGGGTTAGAATTGCACCTCCCCATATCATCCCGTGGGTGTCATCAGAAGCGTCTAAGGGAAAACTACTTAAAGGGGGGCAGCAGCGCCTTCTAAAGAACTGCCAACTTACATTGCGATCCCCAAGACGCCTGCCAAGTGTGGGGATTATGGCAAATACCCCCTTAAAAAGTGAGGCTGTGTTCAGCAGTGGACGAACTGACTGTTACAGTTACAGTACTGAAAATCGATGTATAGGTTTTTCTGGACGTCCTTATTCCAAATTTGGAATTTATTTTTCGATGACGTCTGCCAAGTGAAAAAAGTTAGTTCGATATGGCTGAAAATCGATATCTAGGTTGTGCTGTGCGTCATTATTCCGAATTTGGAATGTATATTCCGATGACGTCTGCCAAGTGAAAAAAGTTACCTAGATTTGGCTGAAATTCAAAATCTAGGTAGTTCTAGACGTCTTTATTCCGAATTTGGAATTTCTTTTTCTATGACGTCTGCCAAGTGAAGAAAGTTACTCCGATTTGGCTGAAATTCAAAATCTAGGTAGTTCTCGACGTCTTTATTCCGAATTTGGTATTTATTTTTCGATGACGTCTGCCAATTGAAAAAAGTTAGTCCGATTTGGCTGAAATTCAAAATCTAGGTAGTTCTAGACGTCTTTAATCCGAATTTGGTATTTATTTTTCAATGACGTCTGCCAAGTTAAGAAAGTTACTCCGATTTGGCTGAAATTCAAACTCTAAGTAGTTCTGGACGTCTTTATTCCGAATTTTGAACGTATTTTTCTATGACGTCTGCCAAGTGTGGAAAGTTACTCCAATTTGGATGAAATTCAAAATCTAGGTAGTTCTGGACGTCTTTATTCCGAATTTGGAATGTATTTTACGATGACGTCTACCAAGTAAAAAAAGTTGCTCCGATTTGGCTAATAATCGAAATCAAGGTTTTTCTGGACGTCTTTTTTCCAAATTTGAAATTATTTTTTCGACGACATCTGCCAAGTGAATAAAGTAACTCTGATTTAGCTGAAATTGAAAATCTAGGTTGTTCTGGACATCGTCATTCTGAATTAAGAATTAATTTTTTGAAGACGTCTGCCAGGTGAAATAAGTTACTCCTATTTGGCTGAAAATCGATATCTAGGTTTTTCTGGACGTTTTTGTTCAATATTTGGCATACATTTTTCGACATCTGCTAGGTGAGGAAAGTCACTCCAATTTGGCTAACATTCAAAATCTAGGTAGTTCTGGACGTTTTTATTCCGAATTTGGAATTTATTTTTCGATGACGTCTGCCATGGGAAGTAAGTTACTCTGAATTGGCTGAAAATCAATACTTATCTAAGTTTTTCTGGACGTCCTTAATCCAAATTAGGAATTTATATTCCGATGACGTCTGCCAAGTGAAAAAGTTCCTCCGATTTTGCTGAAAATCGATATCTAGGTTGTGCTGTGCGTCATTATTCCGAATTTGGAATAATTTTATCTATGTCGTCTGCCAAGTGAAGAAAAATACTCAGAATTGACTAAAAATGGATATCTAGGTTGTTTTAGACGTTATTATTCCAAATTTAGAATTTGTTTACGATGACGTATGCCCAGTAGATAAAGTAACTTCGATTTAGCTGAAAAGATCGATCGTCTAGAACAACCTAGATATCGATCTAGGTTGTTCTAGACGTCTTAATTCCAAATCTAGAATTTATTTAACAATGACGTCGGCCAAGTGGAAAAAGTTACTTTGATTTGGCTACAAATGGAATCGATACTTATCTTGGTTTTCCTGGACGCTTTTCTATTCGTACTATCGATCTTAATTGTTATTAACTTGTTGTGAAGTGCGTGAATCTCTGTAGGGTGAGTTCCTTATTTATTATTGTTATTTCATAGTGCTGACTAAAACCTATGTAACGTAAACAGCTGTGCTGCCCTACCGCGCTAGACTGTGAGTTTTAAAATGTGAGTCGCTGGTAACAGTACCACGATCGTGTCGGCGCGGCTTGGCAACAGTTGGCTGAGGAATATCAGCTACTAAGCCGGTGTCTTCCTTCCAGGATTCCACTTCACTGATTTAATCCGAGGACGGGTGTTTCGAGCACTAAGAAACCGAGATCCAGAACTATCAGCTGACGCCAAGACCGCCACATCTGGGACCTGGATCACGTGTACTATCAGGCCAGTGTCTCCCTCCGGTCTATGTAACTTCAGTAGAACTGTGCGGCTGTGCAACCTGATAAGGCTTGGCCTAATAAACTTTTCAAACCTACTCCCTGAGTTTACCTACCTACCTGCTGGCCGTGGGATGATTAGCAGTTCCCTATCGCCGCAGTACGATAAGAGTAGGAAAATTATGATTACTTATCAAAGACGCACGAATTAACATCAAAATAATATTTTGACCTCGACGTTTCGATCAAGTTGCATTGACAGTGGTCACGAGTAGACTGAAGAAGCGGGTGTCATCGTCTTGAGGAGCGGCGGGAGCGATTTAAATCTACCCCGCTTGGTTTTCGTTAATGTAATTTAAAAACATGAGTTTAGTTCACGAAAGTTTAAAGAAAAGTACTTATAAATCAATTATTCAAATCTCCTAATAAATGAGAAAGTATATCGGTTACCTTTTCACGATGGAACCAATCTTTACAATATAGCTGTAGATAAATTGCCCATATTATTATTTCCTAGACAAGAAATTATTCATCTCATATCTCGTACCCGGAAAGTAGTGTTTGTTTGATGCGAGTAGCGGGTGGAAGACTGCTTCCCACCTATGGGCGGGAAAATCTAGAGGTAAATACTTTCTTCTCAAGGGCCGACATGTCCAATAGCACAAACGTTGGCCATTTTGTATTTTTGCGTACGACACAGTCGTCCCTATTCTTATTTTTCAATGTATTTTCGCCATTATACAAATCTTCCTTTTATATCGTCGTTTTTAAACGAGTAAACCCGCGTCGGCTATAATCTCATTTATAAGGAGATTTGAATAAACGATTGATTATTATATTTTCTTACTGTTATCCGATATATCTTAGCGTTTTAAAGATACGTCATCTATCTTTACTTAGCAAACGTCATTGAAAAATGAAATCCAAATGTAGAATAATGACGCCCAGCACAACCTAGATATCGGAGTAACTTTCTTCCCTTGACAGACGCCATTAAAAAAAAAATCTTAATTCGGAATAATGACGCCCAGCACAACCTAGATATCGATTTTCAGCCAAATTGAAGTAGTTTTGCACTTGGCAGACGTCATCGGAAAGTAAATTCCAAATTTGGAATAAGGACGCCGCGAAAAACCTAGATATCGATTTTTAGCCAAATCTTAGTAACTTTTCTCACTAGGCAGACGTCATCGAAAAATAAATTCCAAATTTGGAATAAAAACGTCCAGAATAATAATAATAATATAAATCTTTATTTAAGCCAATAACACTTTTTCCAAATCTTGTATTGCTGGTAGTCTTCACACTTCGACGTTGAAGTTTGTATCGTTAAGACCTTAATTGATAGCTGTACAGTGCACAGTTGACTTCAGTACAATTTTTCACGCAAAATAGTTATAAACATAAATTTAACTTACAAATTATCCATAAAATAACATCTTGTTCAGTTTCATACATTTTTTTTTATAAATTATCCACACAGATGGTATTTATATTTTAACTAAATTTGTGTTATTTACGTGTTTGTATGTATGATGCTATATGGTGATATATAAACTGAAAAAATCAGGACTTGATTATATAAATATGTTTTAATAAAAGGGCTAAATCTTCTTGCAAAAGTTGTACGAATGACAGGTTATTTTAATTGGAAAACTCGTTTATGTAGCATATTACTAAAATTTGCAGATTTTTTAAAGAGTCTGTGTGCGAATTGAAAACAACCTAGATATCGATTTTCAGCCAAATCGAAGTACATTTTTCACTTGGCAGACGTCAACGTAAAACAAATTCTTAACATGGAATAATAACGTCTACAACAACCTAGATATCAATTTTCAGTCAAACCGTAGCATTTTTCTTCACTTGGCAGATGACATTGAAAAAATAATTCCAAATTCGGAATAATGACTCTCAGCACAGCCTAAATATCGAGTATCAGACAAATCTGAGTAACTTTCTTCACTCGGCGGATGACATTGAAAAATAAAGAAAAGGAATAAAGACGTCCAGAACAACCTAGGTAGGTACACTATACATTTTCATTTGACGACTGATCTCAGTCGCAGTTGCAATTGCGGATACTCACTAGAATCGTACGGTAGGAATATAAAGTGCCATGTTACCGGAGCGCATCGCGCATCTGCATATTCTTTGACCGTTATATTTGTGCAGCGAGCGCGGAACGTATGCGGCGATGCGCGAGTAAAGTAAGCTCGATTAGGTCCAGATGCTCAAGGCCATTGGCGACTCTAATCGCCTTAAGCGCTCGTAGCAGTACTTGCCTTGTAGTTCTTAAGGCCCTTATAAGACTTAAATTGTCAGCTTATTGCCGACTAGTACAAAAATAAAACCAACTATCTTTAAATTAAGCTCCCACCATCATTAAAGATAATGACTTTAAAGAAACCTATGCCAGGGCCAGGAATAATAGAGCTTCTGGGGACTTAGGGATGTGTACAATATGTTTTTATCATAATCTGGGGGTTTAGCTATAATGTCCAGGCTTGGCAGGTCTAGGGTATCGCAGTTAAGTGTCTAATACTTCTTACGAAAGCCATGGGAAGACAAGGGGTGTGGGGGTGGCACGAGGGCACTACTAGGAAGATACGGTAGAGTGGGGTGGATTTACGTCGCATCTTACCACTTCTATAGGTGGGGGAAAGGGGAGGGTTGTAAAATGTTATACCCCACAGTGAAAGTACAGTGAAAGTACCTACCTCACTGGACCAAGCTGTTTGGGAGACACCATGGGGAGATGTCTCCACGTGTCTCTACGTGCCCATGCATTGTGCTTCTCTTTTGGATTTATCTGTTGCCTTACTGTGTTAGGTTTTTATCCATAACAGTCGTGTTAATGCGTTTAGAAGTAACTACTTAGGAGTTTAGCTTAGTTTAGCTTTACCCAGATCAAAGATACGGTGCAGAATTACTACTTACTTACCTAGGTACATACTATGTTAATATGTATTCTCTAGCACGCGTCGTCACGCAATAGTACTGTCGTGAAAAAATACAATAACAGGCACAGCTGATTAAATATAATTTACATGTTAATTTACATCATTTATGTTAGAACAATAGGTTGGTAAGTACTTATCATAACTTACCCAACTGTTTTTATGACGTCACAAATTACGCCGAAAAGTCACGTCTAAATATCAATAACCCTTTTGTCTGCTGGTTGTCAACAAATACAATTGATTTAGGTGACAAATTTGTGTATTAGATTATAATGAACTGGAACTTGAGAAAATTGTTTTCGTACTTTTTTTTACTACCGGCGCTATGCCTTTGTTTAACAATATCCTACGAACTATATAAAACACTACAGCTACTACAATAAAAGCATTTAGACAACCTATAAGTCATTGCAGACTCACAGGCAGTCCAAATGCTCCAGCCCACTACCAGTTGGCAGCGTGCCCAGCATGCTAGCAGCATTTCCCCGTTGAATTTGCAATTCAATGCTTATTCATTGAGCCAAATAGGTGCCAGCATTTTCCTAAACTAGTTCATTACATATTGTTTTAAGGTAACTGCTGCAACGGGCTTACTGAGGCTACCAGTGAGTTGAAATATTATAGTAGTTATATCCGAACACCATTGCTCTAAAAGCTTACTAGAATTTACCTATCTACATACCTACGCACATGTATATGCAGTTTGTAATGACAAGGAAAGAACGTTCAAATATTATGCGTCATATCTGTTGTAAGAAAGAGATAAATAAGCAATTCGTGTAACCACCGAACCGCCACGAGACGTTCCGATCACCATTAACTGCGATCTCTTTCACTCTCTCACACTAAACGATACACATATCTCGCTCATCCATTTCATTGAGTATAGTTCCTAAGATAAAACAAAATGTCGATATTTTCTATTTCATCAATAAAAGCAATAATTACGCGTGAAATGAAACTGTTTTCTTATCTCTCACAGTGCTTGTATAATTGGTGCAGAGTCAAAGACACAAGGAAGGCATATTGTCCACAGATTATTCCTAAAAAACACGATTAGCGGGCATGTATTCACCGCACGCTCGGAAGTGCAAGACTGGTAGTGACTCTGGTAATTACCCTGAATTCGTCTAGTAAATATGGAGGGCATACAACTCACCTACATGTAAAAAAATCTTAGGACGCTACGTTTAGAAAAAAAGGCATATAACTATACTATTTCGAATACGGCTATTTTGGGTAGGAAACGTTTAAAATTCAATTTAATTCATTGTAACCGAACTAAGTACGCAGGTAGTAAAATGTTCAGCAACTCGGATCTACTCGTACGCCACACTTGCACTGTTTCACAGTTATGTAAGATATATGTATTCTAATATTATTTTCTCTCAGTTAAAAGTAATATAATATAAATATTTGACTTTAAGAGATTGATGCATGAGGCGGGCATACAACTCATCTACATGTAAAAAAATCTTAGGACGCTACGTTTAGAAAAAAAGGCATATAACTATACTATTTCGAAGACGGCTATTTTGGGTAGGAAACGTTTAAAATTCAATTTAATTCATTGTAACCGAACTAAGTACGCAGGTAGTAAAATGTTCAGCAACTCGGATCTACTCGTACGCCACACTTGCACAGTTTCACAGTTATGTAAGATATATGTATTCTAATATTATTTTCTCTCAGTTAAAAGTAATATAATATAAATATTTGACTTTAAGAGATTGATGCATGAGGCAAATGGCGCCTAATATCCTTTTTTTTTCAACGGCCAATAATATAAAATATCATAATATATTACAATTATTGAAATCTTATTTATTTAATGGTTTTTCAATAGGGACGCGCGAACTTTGACAGCGCATAGCGGCCATCTTGGTAAAGCGATAGCTGTCTAGTTTGGCATGAACACATATTTAGTGGTGACATTTCACCATGGAACGCTACACGCTTCAACAACGCGAAGAAATTGTTAAAATTTATTATCAAGATCAGTGCCCTATTCGCCTAACGTTCTGAGCCGCGCTCACTGTCAATGGCGACCGATATCCGACGATGATAAAATTTTTTTGGCCTAGGTTAGATGGTATGGATCTCACAAACATTTAGTTCCAACAGGACGGCGTCACTTGCCATACTGCACGGGAAACATTAAATTTATTGGATGATAAATTCGAAGGCTTCGTCATCTCTCTCGTGGTGGCGACATCAACTGGCCACCAAGATCGTGTGACTTAACACCGCTCGACTACTTTCTGTGGGGTTACGTGAAGTCTCTAGTCTATGCAGACAAACCACAGTCCATTGCCGCCCTGAAGGACAACATAACGCGCGCTCTTCGTGAAATTGAGCGCCATTTATGCGAAAATGTCATCCAAAATTGGTCCAACAGGATACACCACCTACAGCGGAGCTGAGGCAGCCATATGGCTGAAATTATATTCTATACATAATGTCAGAAAATATCCTTTAAAATAAAATGAAAATTGTGGCAATATCACTTAAACAGGGTTTTTTATTTTATTTTTAAGTTCGAGCGCTCGAAATGTTTTTTTTTATTAATAAGAGATTTCCTTTAGTATGAAAAGCTGCCCTGCTACAATTGATTCAATTCGGGAAAAAGGTAGGTATGTGGCAAACCACATTTTTGGATAGAAATACAATAACTTAACAACCAAAATGGTATTTAATATAGCAATGGAATCAACCATATGATAAGTGGTTATATATAAACTGAACGACTGGTAGTAAAATATAGTAAAAAATTGAGAAAGTGATCTTTAAAAGTTATAGCCTATTATTTAATAAATTAAGAGTTATTTTTTTAAGTTTAGCGTTCTCATTTGTCAACTGAGAAAGTTCCTAAGTAATAGAAATAGGAGAATAAGGGCCCGTTTCAGAATTTCATTATAAAGTTTCGGGTTGCTAACCAACACATACAATAACTGAATGATAAAAATGACAGTTAATATGCAGCGCGTTTCAATCTTTAACCGATGGATAGGCTAAATCGATGACTGTGAAACGCAAAGATAGTGTTTTGTTTAATATGTTCTGGGTAGTAAACCCGGGACTTACTCGAACATTCTGAAACAGGCCCTTAGTGTTTAAAGAGTGTGCCAGACAGTTCGCGACCATGGTCCCGAACCATATATGTTGTGTGTTTACAACTGTGGAGATGATGGTTTGTGACCAAATTACGTTTGACTTTCCAACGCCCTTGAATTGCGAGCATGCGTTGTTAACCGTGGTTCGGGACCATTATTTCCCACTGTGTAGACGCCGGTCGCAAACCATGCGAGGGCAGTATGCCGCTGCCGCCGCGCCGGCGAGAGCGCACGCATGGCGGGAGCGCACGCGTAGCGCGTTTCCCTCTTTAAGATACGTAGGTATAAAAGCCACGACCAAATATAATGCATTATTTATGACATATTTTTCTTCCAAATTTCATATATAATTTTAAAACGTATAAATTAAGCGATATCGTCTGTAGTTTGGCCTTCGATGGATGCGTGTTATCGGCGCGGAAGTTCGAAACACACTGTGGTTCCGAACTGTGTAGTAGCAAATTCCGACGGTGGTTTGCAACAAGCCTTTGGCCAAGGCCAATGGGCGGAGCCCGTGGTTTCGAACCGTGGTCCTTAGTTTAGAACTTTAGTCCAAAACCTAAATAATTTTATTGTAAAATGATACATAAGTTAGTCTAATATATGACAAACTTGTGAATCATTTGTATTATCAACACCCATAATGTTCATATCTACATGTTAGTTAGTAAAAGTAGGTTATTTTGTATCTATTTAATAATGTTTTAATTTTTCCCCGGTTCAAAATAAAAATATTTCCAGAATATTTTTAAAAAAAAGTATCATATTTCCAAACCATTACCGGATGTATTCACGTACATGTATTAATGGTTTAGAATAATGAATTTAGTTCACTAAAGTTTACAGAACAGTAAAATTGTCATAGATACCTTTATCTCAAAACGACGTTTTTGGACTCAAGATCCTTCAATTATTATTAAAACTTGTCCTAAACAAGATTTTATGTTTGATACGTGGCTGTTTATAATTTATTTTGAAAATATAATTACTAATTACAACGAAAAATATGACCGTTTCTATTTCAATATCCCCTTATCATTTTACTAACAAAATTGAAACATCGCGTCTCATTGTAAACTTGACCTGCTTGGGTCATTATTATGCGATATTTCACAATTTCAAATATTGCCTAAAACCAAACGTATCGTTTGATAGGACTTCAAATGGTATTATTGAATTAAAGTCCTTCTAAGGAAATGGTAAAGCTGGTATTTTAAATGTAATTAATTAAGCATGGTTGACGAACTTTGAGGGATTCGGAATGACTTGTTCTTGACAGCTGTCACGAATTAAACGCGCTGACAGTGTAAAATTCACCTATTTGCAGAGATTCAGTCAATATAATTATATTAACAAAATACTAAAAACTATATAACACATAACAGTTACTACAATGATACCATTTAGACAATCTACAAGTCATTGCAGACTCTTCAAATCCAAATGCTCCGGCCAGAATAAAGAAACTCACAAACATACATACATACATGAACCCTGAAAACATAACTCTCCTTTTTTTGGGCAGACGTGTAAAAACGGGACCCCATTACTGAGACTTCGCTGTACGTCTGTCCGTCCGTCTGTCACCAGGCTGTATCTCAAGAACGGTTATAGCTAGACAGTTGAAATTTTGACAGATGACGTATTTCTGTTGCCGCTATAACAACAAATAAAAAAAGTTGGCCAAGTGCGAGTCGGACTCGCGCACGTTAATACAAAAAAAGGTTAAAATATGAAGTCTATGACTTGTATAGCTAATGGTACGGAACCCTTCGTGCGCGAGTCCGACTCGAACTTGGCCGATTTTTATTTACTAAATCTTTTTACTTCGAACTTTTAAAATGACAGGCTCACAACTTTATGTCATAGGGTGAAGGGCGCAGTGCAGTTTGCACCATGTGACGAAAAGTTATAGGCAAAAATTAAAAATTAATTTACGGGCCTGAGCTTCACCGCATGGTGGAAGGGCATTTTGCGAATGCTCGCCTGGCTAGCGACCACCCTCAAGTAGATCTGTCGCCAAGCACCTAACTGTGTGTTCCGGCAGCTGTCCTTCAGATCCAGTAATTCTAGATTAAGCCTGTTTAAGACCTTCGACCACATCATCACTTACCATCAGGTGAGATTTTGGTCAAAGGCTTAATTACAGTAATAGAGAAAAAAGTCCCATCATTTTGTGCCACGACGGAACAACTGACACCATGTTTAGTGGCAGTAGAACTCTTTTCATCATACTTGCACGTAAACAGTATCTAAACATACAGGTTGACTTAGCCGTAATGACCCATATAAAACCCTCGAACTTTCTTTTTCACATAAAACCCAAGGTTGGGTTATGTTTTTATTTATAGCACAGCACACAGGTTATGCAAGTTCAAGCAAGGAGTTTACGCGCAATTTTGTTGCAATCTCGCTACATCTTACTTAAATACTCAACTTATTTTCTTAATAATTGATTTTAATAGTTTTTTGTATCAAAACGTCGACATTATTTTATTTTATTTAAGCTACGTCATGGCTGTATACCTACGTAAGTATTTGTCCTTAGCGTTTTTGAACGAACCATTTGTACAATCTGTGCGAGAGGGCAAAAAGCCCGCCATCCGCTTAAAATAAGTTCAAGTAATTCGTAATAATTGTGGTTACTTGTTAAGGCTATAATTCATTGGTATAACTTTAATTTAATTTAGGTGGGCCGTTTGCTTGTTCCAACACGATAAACAAAAATAAAAATAGCTGATATAAAACGTAAACTGTGTACCCAATTTTCGTTACCGGAAGCAGCATTTGAGAGATGTCTGTGACAGACAGGAAAAACTACGACGCACTAAACTGTATAGTTTGTGATTGGTGGTGTTTGTGATTCCTTAAAAGCACTACTCAAATATAAACCTAATGAAATAAGTCACATGGTTTCACATCAGGAACGGGACCCGAATGCGGGAGAAAAGTGATCATCGATGACTAGACATATTGTCATCTCTTATTTCTTTTAATTCAAGATAGGCTATGGTAGCTATCTCACCTGATGGAAAGTCATTGGCAATTATACATCTTATTTTTCGTAGCAGTGATTTGGCTCGTAGAACCACTACTTATTTGACGTTGACTGAGGAGGATAATCAGATTCCTCGGAAGTCACGCGTCTGCGTTTTGATAAATGTATGAGTGGCACATCATCATCTTCGTCACTATAATCTTCTGATTGGAAACAGACCTCCCCTTGTGCCGTAATCCTCGTCAGTGACGATTTTCGAGAGACTAAATAATGATAGAATCAGGTACTTCTTCTTCAACATCTTCTAGCTAACCGATTATTTCATTCAGGGTCAAAGAGCGGGCCCACTTCTTTTTCAAGCTGAAACAAATAACGTACGATAGTAGCATATTTTGGTCGTTTTAAAGAACGGCAACTAAAACTGCATAAATATAAAGAGAATAAAATATTAATATTACTTTTACTCTAATATTACTTTTACGATGATTGACCCTTCATATTACTAAGTTCAGTGTCTATTAAAGAATTAATACGTAATTATTATAATTCATTCTTACCTTGAATCCTCCATAGTTAAAAGAGTGTTATTCAAAATTATTATAAAATACGACACTACTCAAATCACGCAGAATGAATTATGTATCCGCTCCGTATATTTGAGACACGGTAATGTTATCTATACAGTATTGTAACTCGGCTCTGTCTTCGAAATAAGTACCTACAGCCGCGCTGTACGTAAACATGCGATAGGGCTGCCCGCCTCCAGCATTTTAATTACATTTGCCTACTTTGTGTTTCTATTTAGTTTTGTGATTGTAAATATACTTTTTTTATATAAACAAAAAAATACTCTGTGAATTGAACAGGTAGTGTTCACTAAAAATGCGTGTTGTTTTCTTGACCAGTAGGTAGATTTTAACAAAAAACCATTATTATGTTTGAATAAAAAATCGTTCTCAAAACTTGGCGACCGAAAAATATTTGTGAGACGTACATACGAAATGCTTTATTATTATATTTTAAGGTATTAAAAATCCACATTCTAATAATTACCTGCCTGTAATTAACTTGCTTATAACTACTACCTATTTCACTCGTGTCAATCACTTTCCTTCACTCTATTCACTTTTTTAATAATTGAGACTTTTTTTCGCGGGATAAAAGGAAATACTTGTCCATTAAAAAGACACACATTATGTACCGTCAACTATATGTAGACTATAAAAATATTTTACTTACTAGTCAGTAAAATTGTTTTATAGTATTAAGTCAAATTATTTTATAGTATTACCTTTCAGTTTCCAGGTAATCAAAAAAGTTATCACTGGATGCGTTTTTGACGAATTCATGTAACTTAAAACAGCACAATATATCTTACTCGTCATATTTTATATGTAAATATGTACTTGAACTTATTTTCGGTGAAAAAATCGCGCGGTTATTGTTAAAAAACAACAAACTATTCGCTCGTCAATGCGGCGTAGTCACGACACTCGACGAGACTGTCTGCGGTACGAGGCGCGTAGGTATAACTCGCGTTTCGTCCGTTTCTATGAAGTTGAAATACTGTATAGATAACATTTCCGTGCTTGAGACCTGTCGAATGAAAAACAGATTGTTTAGGTACAATAATTTTAATTCTCCGGTGACCTTTTAAAAGGACGATAGCAACAATAGTGGGACAACAATGTATTCTGAACTAAGATTTTTTTACCCGTAGATTCGTTGTATGCCCTCCATATTTACTAGACGAATTCTGGGTTATTACCAGAGTCACTACCAGTCTTGCACTTCCGAGCGTCCGGTGAATACATCGCCACTAATCGTGTTTTTAGGAATAATCTGTGGACAATATGCCTTCCTCGTGTCTTTAGACTCTGCACTTATTATACAAGCACTGTGAGAGATAAGAAAACTGTTTCATTTCACGCAAGTAATTATTGCTTATATTGAGATAGAAAATATCGACATTTTGTTTTATCTAAGGAACTATTCTCAATTAAATCTCTTTCTTACAACAGATATGACGCATAATATTTGAATGTTCTTTCCTTGTCATTACAAACTGCATATACATGTGCGTAGGTATGTAGATAGGTAAATTCTAGTAAGCTTTTAGAGCAGTGGATATAACTACTCTAATATTTCAACTCTCTGATTCTGAACTGAAGCAATACTACAAAGGTTTGTAGTATTAAAGTAAGTATTATTAGCCCATAAACAATTTAATTATTTTTATTATTTCACATTTTGATCATATGACTCCATAAGCTAAGGTTTAGCACCGGGGTAAACAGCGTATCTTTACTTAGGTGTTGAAAAAAAAATTAAGGAAATGTTAGACGTACTTTACTGTAGCTCGCAGGCTCATACATTCTCTTAAAAACCTGGTCAAGCATAGAACTTATGGAAACTCGTACCCACGAACCTTCCTTCTTCCCTTAAATTATCCTATTTAGTAGTACATACAGGTACCGGGTGCAGCAATATTTTCAAGAAGATCTGACGGAACAAACCCTACGATGCTTGGTAACAGATTTTCAATTAAAGACGGTATCTATCCATGTGAGCATTCATATTCATATTCATATTCATTTATTCATATTATAACATACACGTCAATTCAGTATGTGTACAAAAGAATATTACACACTTACTTAAAAACATTAAAATCTACGTCTTAAACGTTATCAAATTAATTAAATAATTTGAAAATCATTACGATAAATGTCAATAATTTAATCCTAATAATACGTCAAAAATAAATTCGAACAGAAAATAATAATAATAATATGATAAAGTAGTCATAAAAATGTCGGAAACAGAATAAGACAAACTCATATCAATATCAAGAAATACTCACAGTACTCACATTAATAAATAAATAAAATCGAAAAAATGCCTACTACATATGTATTTATAAGAACTCCTATATATATGTGAGGAACTCCTCATAGCTGTAGAACGTTCGATTGATAAGCCAGCGTTTTAACCTAGACTTAAAAATGCATAGGTTCGACGCAGCGGTTATGTCCTCGGGAAGCCGATTGTATACTGCCGGGCCCATGATGTGCGTCAATCGTTTAGATTTAGTTAGGGACCTTTTGATAGATGCCAGGTTTCCTCGACTCCGGGTCTGGTATTGGTGCTTTTCACCTATTCTAATAAAAGAGTCGAGGTTATTCCGAGTGTAGACAGCCACCTGGAATATGACAATAGCTGGAAGTATCAGTATTTTTAGCGATTTAAAGTGCGGCCTCGCTGATGTACCTGTGCCACTCGTGCTACGGCACGGACTGCGCGCTTTTGTAGTCTAAAGGCACGAACTGATTCAGCGCCGAGCCCCCATAGCTCAGCACCGTACTGAAACAACGAGTGTACGGTCGCGAAATAACATGACCTCACCACATGCGTAGGCAAAAACCTGGAGAGGCGGCCCAGAGCAAAGCTGGCAGCACTCAATTTTCCACACACTTTATTTATGTGGGGCTCCCAGGTAAGGCCGCTGTCTAACTCAATTTCGCAAAATATCATACCACCATGCGTTGAGGCTGAAGCCCGTGGTAGGATACGAACCATAGTCTCCCCCGCATGGCAGTCCATAGTCATTGCCTCCGAGCCATTATTAAATAACTGAATACAAAAGCTGATAAAGTAATAAAGTGTCTCCTGACAAAACTAAAAATTACAAGTAAATTCGGACAACAATGGCGTGTGAATTATGGACGTCAGATCAGAAGATTTATGAAATTTACTCAGATGTGAGCTATAGAGGAAATTGTACAGCATTACACACAGCTCCTAATATTATCGACGAGTGTCGAATTGAACGTTGTAAAGTTTATAGTGTTCGTAACACTTTCGAGACCTGCAGGCTTTCTGCAGAAAATAACAACTATGAAGTCCTCTTTGGGGGTAAGTTAAATAAACCGAGATTTTTAATAATAAAATAAATGAATGAACAGATTCAGGCGTTACTTTGAGGAAATCGAAACGTTGGCTTAGCAGGAAAATTAGGCGGAATTGTCACTAGATATATATTTGTATTTTTTAAGTGTTTTATTAAAATTTTAATTTGATGTTGTCTTAAAATATTTTAAAAATATTTGTTATTATAAAATAAATTGATTTATTTCGGACACAAAATCCATAGCAGTGTTATTAAATTTGTATTTTTTATGTTATATGACGAAACAAGCTCAAGGCCCACGTAAGTGATTACCTCTGCCTATAACAGATGCATTTCGTCACACGACGAATTGCACTGCGCCCGTCACCTTGAGACATAGTTGTTAAGTCTCATGTGCCTGTAATTTCATTGGCTCTCAAGGACTGCCGGACACACCGCTAGCTGCTTGGCGACAGATTTTATACTTGAGGGTGGTCGCTAGCCAGGCGGGCATAAAAGGCCTTCCACCATGCATAAAATTAAGTTGAGCTAGTATTAAAATTCAGCCAGTAAACTAAACTAAGTAATACATACATTATTTTAATCCTACCCGTGACTACACCGACCCAATGCTTTTGGATTGGGCAGTCTAGCCTGCAAAGACTTTGAAGTTTGGACCCCTCTGCGTGTTTGTTCTGTACTATAGCCGGGCTGCAATAATTAGCAAAATTTTGTTGGATATATACAAAATACAGGGTTAGTTGCATACGCACCCAATGTCAACTCCCCCCGTGTCAGTTGCCCACGATCTCAGTTCCCCCCGATAAATTTTGAGTGAATATTTTTTTGTGATTTGTACTGTCAGCAGCGAAAGTGTATTTAAAGTTATTTAAAAAAAAATTAGGGCACACAAGTTTAGGTTGGTTGGAAGAGATTTTTGTTATAGATAAGCTTACTTTGTAAAACTTATAATAAGAACTTACTGTATATATTATGCAAGTATAAGAATAAATAAAGGATTACAAGAAAAATAAAGGAAAGACTCATTTTCTACGATCATTTATAAATTTCATCATCATCATCAGCCGGAAGACGTCCACTGTTGAACAAAGGCCTCCCCCATAGAGCGCCACAAAGAACGGCTATTAGCCGCTTGTAACCATTGGCTACCAGCGACTTTCACGATGTCGTCAGTCCACCTAGTGGGGGGCCTACCAACTCTACGTCTTCCGGTGTAGTGTGGTAACCACTCGAGAACCTTTCTTCCCCAACGGTTGTCAGTTCTACGAGCAATGTGGCCCGCCCATTGCCACTTCAACTTGCAGATTCTGAGAGCTATGTCCGTGACTTTGGTTCTTTGGCGAATATCCACGTTCCGGATTTTATCGCGCAAAGAAACTCCGAGCATAGCTCTCTCCATAGCTCGTTGAGCGACTCTGAGCTTGTCCATAAGGGCCACAGTTAAGGACCACGTCTCAGTGCCATAAGTCATCACTGGCAACACACACTGGTTGAAGACTTTGGTCTTCAGGCTTTGCGGGATCTTCGACGAGAAGATGTCGCGTAACTTCCCGAACGCTGCCCATCCGAGTTGGATTCTTCGGGCGACCTCTTTGTCAAAGTTGGACCTACCTAACTGGACAGTCTGTCCGAGGTATATGTAATGGTCAACAACTTCGAGCGTATCGTTCCCAACAACTACTGGTACGGGTGCAACATGGACATTAGACATAATTTTCGTCTTGTCCATGTTCATTTTAAGACCCACCTGCTGGGAAACTCTACTGAGGTCGCTGAGCATTGTACTGAGTTCTTCAAGCGACTCTGCCATTATGACTATGTCATCGGCGAAACGAAGGTGAGTGATGTATTCGCCATAGATGTTGATGCCGAATTCTTTCCAGTTCAAGAGCTTAAAAACGTCCTCCAACGCATTCGTGAACAGTTTCGGAGAAATAACGTCTCCCTGTCGCACGCCTCGCTGCAGTTGGATTGGTTCCGTGCTCTTGTCCTGTAGTCGAATCGACATGGTGGCGTTCCTATACAAACACTTCAGCGCTTCGATGTACCTATAGTCAATTTGGCATCGCTGAAGAGACTGCAGTACGGCCCAGGTTTCGATTGAATCGAAGGCTTTTTCATAGTCCACAAACGCTAAACATAATGGCCGATTATACTCCTCAGTCTTCTGTATAATCTGGCGGAGCGTATGTATGTGGTCTATGGTACTAAAGCCTTTTCGGAACCCGGCTTGTTCGGGAGGCTGGAAGTCATCAAACCTACGAGCAAGACGATTCGTAATGACTCTCGAAAACAGCTTATAAACATGGCTTAGAAGTGAAATGGGCCTGTAGTTCTTCAACAAGGTCTTGTCACCTTTTTTGAAGAACAGTACCACTACACTTCTGTTCCATGCTTCTGGCGTTTTACCTTCAAGGATGACGGAATAAATAACTTCTGGAGGACTAAGAGTACCGGTTTTCCACCCGCTCTCAGAAGTTCTGTCGTGATTCCGTCATCACCTGGCGCCTTGTTGTTCTTAAGCTGCTTGAGAGCCATTCTAATCTCGTATAGGCTGATGTCCGGGATGTTTTCGGTATAGTGTCGGGTCAGCTTAGCTCTCTTGTCCTGAGCTGTACTGACAACGGGTTCTTGTGTCGAGGTGTATAACTGTCCATAAAACCTCTCAAGCTCTCTCAGAATCTCCGGTTTTGATGAGATGATTCTGCCATCGTCGATCTTCAGCTTGGTCATTTGGCTTTGCCCTATAGACGAATTTTTTGCGAACACTTTGGAACCTTGGTTACGCTCGATTGCGACCTTAATACGATTTGTATTAAAGGCGCGCAAGTCGTGTCGCAGTGCCTTCGAAATTCGTCTATTGAGCTTGCCGTAGTTCGACATATCAGCTGAAGATTGCAGTCTCATCTCACTCCGGTCTTCCATCAACTTGATGGTTTCTTCTGAGAGTTTCTTCGGTTTGTTTCGGCGGGGGGTCTTAAAGAACTTAGACCCCACCGCTTGGACAGCTTCCACCAACCCGTTGTTTATCTCGTCCACTGTTTCGCATTCAGCTAGGCACTGGAAGCGGTTATGTAGTTCAAGTTGAAAGCTCTCGGGGTTTTGAATTTGGGCAACGCCAGGACGGAGCGTGGAGTTTATCAGACGGGACCTCTCAAGCTTTACATTGATATTCAATGTGCCTCTAACGATACGGTGATCGCTACCGGTTTTCACCTTATGGATCACAGAGACATCATTGAATATTTGCTTCCTGGTCGTCATGATAAACTCGATCTCATTTTTTGTTGAACCATCGGGGCTTATCCACGTCTACTTCCTGGATGGTCGCTTCTCGAAGAAGGAGTTCATCGCAAAGAGTCCCTCCTTCTCCATGAAGTCGACCAGCCGCTGGCCCCTCTGGTTCCGCTGCCCATATCCAAATGGCCCCACTCTCAACTCATCGCCATTCCGTGTGCCCAACTTAGCGTTGAAGTCCCCCATAACAACGGTGAAGTATGTTTCGGAGGCATGTATGGCTTCAGATATCTCCTCATACATAGCCTCTACTTCATCATCTGAGCGGGTCGAGGTCGGTGCGTAAACCTGTATGACCTTCAGCGAATACCGTTTGGTGATTCTGAGTATAAGGTACGCTACCCTGCTCGACACACTTTCGACTTTGACAACATTGTTAACAAGGGACTTCCGGACGAGAAACCCAACACCACCCTGAGACTTTTGGTGACCTTCCCGGTAGAATAACAAGTTACCTGAGTCAAGGATAACGGTGTCCTGTCCCTGTCTTCGGACTTCCGATAACCCCATGACATCCCAGCGTAACTTGTTTAATTCTTCCTCCAGCTCGACAATCTTGTAGTCCTCCCTGAGCGTACGTATGTTGTGTGTTGCCAGGGCCAAGGGTCGTCGTGTTTGAGTGCGGTAGCCGGGCATCTTCCGGAGATTCTTCGCACCCCCTGCTCCACCGTTACCTGGCCCGCTACCAGGGCCAGGAATAATAGAGCTGCCGGGGACTGGGGGCCGAATTGTTTTTGTGCTAATCATAGGGGGGGTTTTGCCATAATCCCCACGCTTGGCAGGCGTCTTGGGGATCGCAGTTAATGGTGTTAATTTCTCAGAAGGCGCTGCTGCCCACCTTCCGGTATTTTTCCCTTAGTCGCCTTTTACGACACCCACGGGAAGAGATGGGGGGGTGACATTCTAGCCCGGCACCCCACGGGGAGTTAATTTATTAATTTGAAAGTTTCATTTTAAAAATCAACAACAATATTAACATTAAAACAGGCAAAAACAGCATATAAAAATCACTTAAAACTGTACAAAGTATAAGAATGCTGGAATGTCCAAAGTACAACAATTATATTTTAATTATGAAAAATTTCAAATACGCCTTTCAAAAATTATTTGCACTGATATATAGTTTTTGCATAATTCTGTTTTCAATTTCATCTGTGTTTCTGGGTGCCGACTATTGTTATCAGTGACCCAAATTTTACAATTTGTAAGAAATGCGCTGGACTGGATGGTGATTTATAGTTAAACCCGTCAGAATTGAAAGATTACGAGAACAATAGAATTTCATTCATAGTACCGGCAGTTCCGTTTCCCCGATATAATACCTAGCTAGTATGCATACATTTTGAATTTTGAATCTTGCATTTTAATAACACAATTGTATGTGATATTAATACGCAAGATATAAAAACCATTCGAAACAATTGACTAAATGTCATTTTAGCACTTATGATATTGAAATATAACATTGAAATAAATATATCACTATCAAGAGAAACTCTTTTTTGCTAACGGTACATTTAATATATGGTAGTTATTTCTTTCAATCAAATTTATCGGGGGGAACTGAGATCGTGGGCAACTGACACGGGGGGAGTTGACATTGGGTGCGTATGCAACGAACCCAAAATACACGAGCTAGAGATTCAGAGTTTTTATGCAATCAAGGCTTGGGTTTTCAATCATCATATAAAAAGTATCAGAGTGATAAAATGTTAACTGGCCAAATTTAAAACAAATAATCTTTACTTGGTGGTAGGACATTTTGCGAATGCCTGCCTGGCTAGCTACCACCCTCAAGTAGAAAATCTGTCGCCAAGCACCTAACGGTGTGTTCCGGTAGCTGACCTTGAGAGCCAGTAATTCTAGGTTAGCCTGAACAACATCTTCGACCACATCATCACCTACCATTAGGTGAGGGAGTGGTCAAAGGCTAAGCATAAAAAAAAAGAAAATAAAAAACTTTTGAAAAACAAACATTTGTAATTATTATATTGGTTGTGTATATACATATTCTTCAGGACTTCAGGATAGTAACTAGGTATCTGATGGTTGAACAAGTATAAATATTAATTAAAAATTAAAAAACCCATCTGCAAATTATTTATTTCCTGCAATTTATATATTTATGGAATTGTTTTTTAAAGCCCATCATTTTATTTTTATTTTATTTATTTGGAACAGCAAACAGCTACATTATAAAATATACATTAATAGTCTTACATAACACAGATTTTATAATAACATAGCCCACGACACTATTCACAGATTACTAAAATAATATTTACTTTGCCACATAGGGCTACTAACCAAAAAAACAATATAAAGGAGAAGTAGTACAATTTACAAAAGAAATTGATAAACTGCTGTCTTAAATATATTAGTGGTAGAATTAAAAATATCTATTTCAGTGAAATTTTGATTGTAAGAGTCCACCATTCTACGAGAAGGGGTGCGGTGCCCAGTATTTGTTTGCGACTTGCCCACGGCAAATAGTTGGCGAGTGCGCACATTTTGACTCCACTTGGTGGGTTTGGAAGAAATAAAAATGTTTATATCACAATATGGCGTTTTAAATCTGCTATATTATTTTTTATTATTTTCATGTACCTAGTGTCACTTGCACTACTAATATAAATCTAACAATATCTCATACATTTAAATCGATTTAGCCGTTTTGAAATTATGATGGAATAAAGAAACGCACAAACATACATACGTATATGAACCCTGAAAACTTAACACGTCATTTTTGCGCAGTCGTCTAATATGAAGTACCTACCAGACTGATAAAATGTTAACCGACTAAATTTAAAACAAATAAACTTTACTGTTACGATCTGGGGGTTCGGGATAAATAATGCAAGACGTTTGCGACACACTGACACCTTTATTCCTAGTTCTACAGTCACTTCCAACAACACTATAACACTGCACTGTTCGCACTTCACAGAACACTATTCACAAACTTCACTGTACTTCACTATTCGCGCTTGGAGCACTTGGTCCAAAGATAATCGCACTGTTGATCGTTTCGAACTCAAAGTAAGACTTACTGGTCGGCCCGGACCCGACCCTATTTATACTCAAAAGTCACAGTTTCCAGAATGTTCACTAATAGTCTAGATAGAAAAACAATAAAGGCTATAAATCAACCTTTAAACGTAAACAACTTTTGTATTACGAGTAGATTCCACGAAAGTTAACTACTACTTATACTGTGGTTGTTTACTAGTTGCCTGAGAACAAAGGCGACCCTTTTTTTTAAATAACTTTTTGTGTGAAGAGTAGTACATTCTTGATTTCTTTTATTTGTTTACTGACGTTGGATGATTCTAGATTGTTCGAGTCTTTGCGCCGTAACATTACTTTTGAACAATCAACATTCGTTCTTTTTATATTGGTTGTGTGTAAATGTATTCTGCAGAATAGTAACTATCCGATGCTTAAAAAATCATCTTAATGTAATCTAGACAAATTAAACAACATACAATTACCCAAATGACAGATAGAGGTTCTCGCTATGTCAATATTTTTAATTTCCAAACTATGTTACTGGCACATAATAAAGTAGGGTATGAATAAAAGGAAAACTAAACAAACTTTTGTGTTTAAAAATTTAATCCTTTTTTGAATTTGTGACTTTTACTTACCTCCTTTTGCGAGTTTGCAGTTAAAACTTGTTAGGCACTTCTCGTTATTTTTAGTACAATAATTTATGTTTGTCGCATAACCCTGGCTGGTAAATGACTTAAAACAGATATCTTCATTGTATATTGAACTGGCAGAGAGAAGCAATAAGAGCTTTTTAGACAACTTAAAGGCCATTGGGCAGCATTGCCCCGATGGCTTGCAGTGCTTATCCGTTGAGCCGTGAGCGACATAAGTGCCAGAATTTTGATTACGCATCGCATCGATCAGGCGCTTTGATAAGTGTTGGAAAATAAGATGAGCCGTACCCTAACTTTTGAACTTATTCTTCCATAAAAGGTGACAATGACTCGTTATGAATCAGGAAACCGAAACAACAAAGTAAAAATGATACTACTAATTTTATATTAGGCGCAAGTCAACAATCGAAATTTAAGCAGGACAAATATCGCAAACAAAGAATTTACATTTGGAAAAAAAACCTAGGCTAGTAAGACGTCAATAAGTACCTACTTACTAGTCATGTACCTAATGCACTATTCACTTTGCTTGTTATGATCCCGTTTTCCAAATACCAAACGTTTATGTTTTGATTGAATGATCCATAGAATCACCCTGTTGATACTTGTAATATTATGTTATTGTATTGCCAAAGAATAGGTTATAAATCTGGAATTTTATTTTTCTCTTTAGCCAAAAGTCTGTATCTACCAAGTTAAAATCTTTTTTTACATCCATCTTCAAGCACAAGTGAATGAACAGTAGCCACATCAACTACGACTCACCGACTGTGAGTCGTAGTTGTGAGGCTAATGTTCATTCTGTGAGTCACAGCAGGTTATACCGCTTCACATTATTTAGCTTTACCGCCTGGCTAAGCTATTGGTATGTTCAAGAGGGCCAGTAATGCTAGATTTGACATTATCATTTACCTACAGGTGACCTTTTAGTCAAGTTGATGAGTTTATATATTAGCAATACATAAAAGCACGCGCCATGAGTTCTTTTTGTGCCTAAAAGAAGAAAAAAAAATCTATTGCTGAATATGTACTAGGGAGGCCCAATATGTTGGTTCATAAACTTTACCAGATTTTTTGACCATATTTTATTTTATGAACCTTTGCACACTTTTTAAAATAATATACGGGATATCTTCAGGACCAGAAATGTGATTAAGTAGTTTTCTTTTATATTTACTGTCCATTTCTTGTAAACTAGATATGCTGTTTAAGCAAAGTGCATTTTGAAAATGCTAACCTGGCCTTAGTGGTAGGACCCTCAAGTAGAAAATTTATTTATATATTGCAAATTCATATACATAAATCATTACAGGATTATCCTAAGTCAATTGTGTATGCGAGATATGATTAAAGAGAAAAAAAAGAGTACAATAATTTGAGATTTTAAATATACCTTCATCAAATAACAAACGAATAGCAATAATTTAAATTACAAACAACGTCAATTATTACAAGTTAAAATCCATGTCAATAATTACAAATTACATAACCCTGTGCAATAATTTCACCTATGCGAAATTATTTAACATAATTATTGAAACCTACATTGAAGTTATTTAGGCATGTCTTGAGCCTTATATCTAAGCTTATGGTTTGCTTGTTTTCAGTTTTATATTATGTACATATTTATATATCCAAGAGTATTTAAATAAATAGTTTTGTATGAAAATTATAATTGAGATAACATATAAATAAATTGATTAGATGTACGTAAATCAACTCCCTAACTAATTTCGTTAAGACCAGAATTTATTTTTTGTTTTTTTAAATCCACAAATGTTTATCCTAATAAGTAAAATACTTAAAATTGTATGTGATTCAAATACCATCTCCTTCAAAACTAAATAAGTTTTCTTTGAAAATGTGAGATTCCTGTAAAGTATATTTAGGTATTTTGTAAATTTTTACCGAGGAAGTAATCCATCAGTGTGTAAAGATAAAAAAAAAATGAATTTTCAATACTTTTCGCAATATCACACAAGCAGTTTAAAGTCCTTACTGTAACAGCCGGATCGTCCACTGCTGAACCTATCCTCTCCCATCAAGGGGCGGTACAATATAATCCCCACTCTTGGCAGGCAGCTTGGGAATAACTTTTTTTTTTTGCTTGATAGTTTAGCCTTTGATAGTAAGTGATGATGTGGTCAAAATGCTGTTCAGGCTGACCTAGAATTACTGGCTCTCAAGGACAACTGCCGCAACACACCGTTAGGTGCTTGGCGACAGATTTTCTACCTGAGGGTGGTAGCTAGCCAGGCGGACATTCGCAAAATGCCCTACCACCATGCTACAACGACTACCATCGTAAGGCAACAACCGGGACCGACGGCTTAACATGACCACCGACGGCTTAACATGACCTCCGAAGCACGGAAGCGCTCAGTAGTAATATCACTAGCGGTTACCCATCCAAGTCATGACCGCGGCGGACGTTGCTTAACTTAGCTGATCGGTTAAGAACAGCTAAGCAAACATCGCTACGAGCGCTTCAAAATCAAAATCACAGCATTAAATGGCAGTTCTTCAGAAGGCGCTGCAGTCCACTGTCTGGTTTTTTTTCCTTCATCGTCTCTTACTCCCAAAAGAAAGATCCTAGAAAAAAACGAAGGTAGATTTTTTGTGATATTAATAGGTAAAAAGTTTTTAACCAAAAAATGGAACCGTCTAAAGTGTGAAATAATTTGTTGAAGTCGGTCACAATATTGAGCGCATGGTACCGACTTCGACCAATTATTACACTTTTGGGTATTGAAGTCGGTTCCATTTATTTGTAAAAAAAATATTTTCATTTTAGTGTCCCTTGCTACTTACGGGATCGATTGTCATTCATTGTCAACGACTATATCATAAAGATAGGTAAAAAAAAAATTCAGTTATCGGATTGTTACTCCAAAACGCCTTGACCGATTTTGAGAAATTTAAACGGGACCAAACGATAAGCATCAGCTTTCAAACAAAAAAAAATTCAAAAACGGTTAACCCAGTCAAAAGTTCTGAGGTAAGAAACATAAAAATACAGATGAATTGAGAACCTCCTCCTTTTTTGGGAGTCGGTTATAAAGTGAGATAATCTATTTAAAAGTGTAATGTAGTGGGTTTGCGAGTCATACATTTTTATATGTAATATCGGGCAGTGTAAACAAAGACAGGCGTGAGTGTCGAACCATTTGTGCAGCATTTTATAGGTCATCTTTAACTACCATTAAAAATCTTTCGTTAATTAATAGTGCTACCTAATTAATAATACTTTCTATAATAAATAAATCGTGTCTTCATATAAAACAGAAACATCTTTCAGAAAACCTATTTTTTGTTTTCGGTAGGCTAGCCTTTCTCCTTCATCTCAGTTTGTTCCACCTTGTTCTGCATCGCATTTGCAATCCTAAATATGAGAAATAACAAAAAGTCGTGGACAATAACTAAACGTTAAAAAACATTTTACAATGGTAGTGAAACCATTTCCTACGTTACACAGTAGTTATACAATTTCGATGAAATTCATTCATATCCTAAAAATACTTTTTTTTTCAGATTTACGTTGTTCTATCAACGGTTATGGTCATGGAGGCTTCAGCTACAACGCCATCATACCTCTCGTACCCAAATTCGCAACT
Organism: Plagodis dolabraria; assembly: GCA_963854805.1. Classification (NCBI taxonomy): domain Eukaryota; kingdom Metazoa; phylum Arthropoda; class Insecta; order Lepidoptera; family Geometridae; genus Plagodis; species Plagodis dolabraria. The sequence goes on from OY978466.1 coordinate 7,697,527, forward strand.
ATCAAGCCAAACTGGCTACTATCCCCACACCCAATGGAATGCAGGAAAGCAAGAAAATAACAATCAAGTCCAAACCAGTTACAATCAGCCAAGTCAAGATTGGGCATCCGGAAGAAATAAAAATTTCAAACAATATACAAATTTGTCTAACGCTCCTAAAATATATTCACCGCCAGCCTTAGGATCATCCAACCAGTTACAACTTACATCATCGACTAATTATAACCCAGCAGTAGCTTCTTCATTACTTAACCCTATTCCAGTTGTACCAAGTATTCCAGTGAACATACCCAGTGATTCACAAAAATTCAAAATATTTCCTATATCTCTACCTCCTGGTGCCAACACGATACGGCTTCCGATATCTGGTGTCGGTTCAAACGTTAAAGTTGTGCATATAGGTCCCCAAAATGAAATACATAACAATGGCGTTAATACTGGTATTTCTAGTGACACTCTTGCAGCGCTGTCAAGAGCAGAATCAGCGATAGAAAAAATAGAATCTAATTCTGGAGCGTACGATGAAAACAAATATATTGGAGGACATCTACAGCCTTCTCAACAGAGTAGTAGTGCAATTTCTCCATCATCAGATAAGCTTATGAGCAATTCGAATTACTCAGGGGGACCAAAATATGACCTTGAAAACAATTTCCAAACCACTCATGGAGTTCTCGGAATTCATAACAATGACGCTCTAGCTACTGTAGGCACTGCCGGCAGCCCGACATATCAAGAAAATAAGGACAATTTGTATCTTGGTAACAACTATCAACTCATAAACGGTCATAACGTCAAAGTACCTACCGATGGAGCCACTAGTAATTCACAAACTTCAGTTAACACAGTCACTAATTTCGGATATCCTAGTGGGTTCAACGGGGGTTCTGTGAGTAATTATCTTCCTAACTATGGAAATCAAGGCTCATCTGCTTACAATAACGTTAAAGCTTTGGGCTCTCCAATTGCTTCTACAAATCCTAGTGAAGGTAATATTTACGATGTTAATAAGTATCCACAAGTATATTCAAATCCATATGAAACTCCAGTTCAACAAGGACCAAGCCACAATAATGGTGCATCCACAGCTACTCCAGGTTATTCTGGAATTCAAAGTGGTAGTAATCCAGGCAAATATGACTATCCACAAACATATGGACTCCCAGTACAACAAGGGACTAATTACAATAACGTCGATACAACCGCCACAGCAAGTGCTTCTTCGACTAAAATCGGTAGTAATTCAGTGTATGGACGTCATAACAATCCCGGAGACTATAGTAAACAAGGTGAAACTATAGCATCGCCAGGCACGGCATCTCAAAATGTTGGTAATTTACAGAATGGCTATAATATTCCTCATACTTATGGAAGTCCCGATAATATCCTAAACCATAAAAGAGCTGATGGCTTACTCTCTTTAAGTACTCCTGAAACTCAAGATGGTGGCTATACTAACCCTGGTAATCACAAGCCAAAAATAGAAGGAGGTCTAAGTGTAACACCAACAAAAAAAACAGAAAACCCCGATACCGGCACCACATTAACAACAAGTAGTACCACCAGTCAGAACAGTGATGGTTTACACCAAATATATAATAATCCAGAAACATATGGAAAACAAGGTGAAACTATAGGTTTTGACGGAACTGGTTACGGTAACCCAAAAATAACAGCCAGCCCCAGTACTTTTGGAACACCAAGTGGGGATTATTCTCACTCTGGGAATAACCATCCACAAATATATAGAAATCAAGGTGCCGTCACCACAGCAGCGAGTAATACTGCAACTCCAAACAGTAGTTATTTGAACCATAAATATGATCTTCCAGACATCTATAGTAAACTAGGTGGATCTCCACCTTTTGAAGAATCTGGCTACAACCCTCCTAAAGACATAGCTGTTCTAAGTGATCATGGAGCTCAAAGCAATGATTATCCTAACCTTGTAAATAACTTTCCACAAATATACGTAAATCAAGTTGAAACGTCGCCAATAAAGGGAACTGGCAACACTTATACTCATAATACAGTTGCAGCAAGTAATTCTGCAGCTCAAAGCAATGGTAATTTACAAAATAAATATGATAATCCAGAAATAATTGAAAAACCTGAGGGAACTCTAAGTTTTGAACAATTTAGTAATGGTGACCCTAAAGACACGGCCATTTTAGCTCATCCTGAAACTCAAAATACTAATAATAATAATTATCACCCTGAGAATAACTATCCAACGACACATGTTAATCATGAAACATCACCTATATTTGGAGCCGATAAAATACCTGCAGCAAGTAGTTCTCAAACTGGCAAAGTTGATAAAAAATACAATAAATACAATCCAGAAATTATGGGTAATCAAGACAGAACTCCAGGTTTTGAAGGACGTGGATACAGTAATCCTAAAGACACAGAAACAACAAGTAATGATGGATCTCAAGAATATCATCATCCACAAACTTATGAAAATAATAGTGTAACATCAACACCAAAAACTGAAAACACTGATGATGGTGCAGCAGCAAGTAGCACTTTTACTCAAAACGATGGTGACTCATTCTCTAAATATTACTATCCACATAATTATGGAAAACAAACCAGAATTCCAGGTGAAGATAAAACCCAAAATTCCAAAGATTCGGCCACATTAGGTACTTCTGGAGTAAAAAATGACTGGAAATCAACACCAAGTGACTTTAATTCTGGAAAATATTATCCACAAAATATATATCAGAGTCAAAATGTAGACCCAATACTGGGAAATGATAACGATGATAAAGATGCTACAGATATTAGTAGTTCGGGTACTCAAAACGGTGATGAAACTTTGTATGGAAACAAATATCCACATATTTCGGGAGAACATCGGTTACCATCAATAGAAAGCGATACCGGTGCTCAAACATTGCCTAATCATGGCTATTCCCTTGTTTATCCCATGTATCCTGATAAAATTCACCCACTTAGCACTGAAATAGATCAACCGGAGAAACCCTTTGAAATTGACGGTGATAATGATAAAAACAGCAAATTTCCTGCATCATTTTATCTAACCCATGAGGTCTCTGTGAATTCCAATAAGAATCCATCTGATTCTAAAGATTATAACAATGCTGCATACGATGGCAGTGGTCCTGATTCTGATAACAATAACTATCATGCGTACCCGATTACTTCACCTCAAGACAATTCTCAAAGTAGTTCTACGTCTTCACAAGACCCAGATACAAATGCACATAGTAATAAGCTGCCTATTCCTACAGCTTCCAATTACCCAAAACATGAGAAGGGCTTACCTCAGCAAATTTATAAACATCCTAAAAATCCTGATAGAAAGCAATCTTTTGGTTCGAGTAAACCAGGGCATGAAATACCTATACATGGTCATGGTTCACCACATAATCCTACAAAAGATCAACAGGCTTTCAACTATGACGTGCCTAGTGATAGTAGTAAAAATGGGATAATTCCTTCACCTTTATATCAAATTAAAGACGGCGCTGCAAATAATCCATCTGATCCTAATGATGATCCAGACGATGGCAGTGCTTTACCTCAGTTTCCATATTCTGATAATACTGACTCTAAGCCTTACTCAACACAGTACCCCTTAGACAATGCCCAAACACTAGCTTTCACCCCAACACCTCGTTACCCGGCTTCACAAGATTCAGATTCTGATAAACCGGTTGACCAGTTGCCTATTCGTAAAGGTTTCCCGCTAGATTATCCATGGAATCCTAAATATTCACTTAACCCGATTCACAGATATCCAACAAAATCTGATGATGTTCCATCACATAACCCGAGTAAATCAACTAATTACTTCCTTTTTGAATATCCAAAATACTCTGATGAAGCCCAGCCTCAAAATTCTCCACTTGACTCCTCAGATGATCAAGGTGCGGAACCTTTTGATATTAACGATGATAAAGACAGGCAAGTTCCTGGATCTTTATATCCAACCAATAATCTGGCCGATAGTAATACCGTGCCAAAATCTCCTGATACTGATAGTACCTACACAAAACCGCATCAAACAACTTTATCTCATCATCCCTCAGATAATTCACATGCAACAACTTCAACCGTAGCAACTAGTTCATCATCATCACAGAATCCAAGTTCTAATAAACCTCTATATACAGTGCCTATTCATAGAAATCCTCTGATTTATCCAAGGCATTCTAAAGAAAAACCTAGCCATTCTCAGTATGCTCTAGACACAGCGCCTGATCATCATTTAAACACACAATCAAAACCAAACTACTCTTTTACACCCACTGGCAATCAAAGCAACAAAGGTGTCAATCATTCATCCAAACAAGGAAAACACCCTCATAAAAACTTCACCAAGTCCCCAGTGAATCAAGAAAAACCATCTACTCCTTCTGGTTCACTGTCTAAAAAGCCTTTACGGCCAAAACAAAAGAAGGAGCCAGTAGGCTTCTTCAATCGTTTTAGCTCATATTTATATGATTCATCGAAACAAAAACATGCTAATGTCCATGGTGACCAAGCTGATAACGCATCAACAGGAAACACAAGCGGTTTTGCTGTAATTGGTAACATATGGTCATATCTAAAAAATCTATTCTGGAGTCTGTAATGTTTGGAAATTATTCACGAACTTTTACCTGATTTCCAATAAACATTGTGACATTCAGATTCATTGAATAATATATTTATATAACAGAAGAATATAAATATTAGCACTGCAGGTTGCATTTTTGTTTTGAAAATAAATTAGTCTGCTTTTGTTCAGTGTGACTGTTAATAAATATATGAAACACTTCTTACGTTTTTTTTCATTTCAAGTCCTTTAACATTTCCACATTACTACACATAAATCTGTATATCATCACAACAGAAGGGATAAATATAAATGCGATGGTACAGTTGATCCACGGCGTATATTATGTATATTGTCCATTTTGCACGTGTCTAGAAGCAGGAACAAGAAAAATAATAGTATTAAACAGAACGGATTATTAAACTAATAATTTTGAAAAATTAACAAATTCATACCTACTTATTTATAAATAAGTAGGAACTGTTATTTGGTCAGAAAATACATATTAAGGCGACTTTATATAATTATTTCAAACGGTAGCAAAAAAGCAAGCACATCCGTTTGTCATGAAAGTTCAGGTGGAATGCACTGATTAATAATTTAGAATCAAGAATCAGAAATTATAATTTAATAAATAAGCATTGCAATTCAACGGTGCATTGCTGCCGGCGTGTATAACAATAATTTATTCGAATTATAAAAAGTGGAATGTGTCAAACAGGTCAGAGGGAGATACAGCAAAGGTTTAAATTTGATTTACGAATGGTAGTATGAAGAATGTATGTATAGTGGAAAATTACGAAATGAGATAATTATTTGGTGAAGGAGGTGACTTATTTAAATGCTCTAACGTAGAATCTCACACCTGAGTTTTAAAAAGTAAACTTTGAAATTGCTACCTGTCATGCATATACATAAAATGTAGGCCATATCTAGACAAGCCCCTATCATTTCCTTTTTTCTAAATATATAGCTAAATAAAATATGACCAAAATCACAACACTGGCCCGTTTTACCCCATGTTCTCAGGACCACTAGAACAAATTTTAAATATTTTTGAAAGAAAATGATAACCTGAAAATAGTCTTTCTTAAAATTTTAATACAAATAACCGATGTGTTAAATTTTTTACAAAAAATGCTCGGCTACAGACTGAACATATTGTAAAGCAAAAAGTGCATTATAAAGTTAATAAACCAAACCATTGTTTATTTTACATCGACAAGTAAATAAGAACATCATCCTTAACTCAAATGATACTCGTCAGATCTCAATGAAATGGGACTACATTACAAGCACCAGTTTTCAATCATAAAAAAGTCAAGAATTAAGTAATAATTAATTATTAATTAATTATTGTTTAAGAATTTGAGCTAAAAAACTATCGAGAGTTTTGTCCATAATTATTATTTAGTAACCGGCTAGGACTCGCGTAATATTTACCGGATATTGCTCCGACCAGTTTCGAACTTATTTGAAGTTCTTCGTCTGGGAGTCCCGATTGTGCACAGCGTCGAGCGCGGGATGAAGCACTTAACTGGTCGGAGCAATATCCGGTAAATATTACGCGAGTCCTAGCCGGTTACTAAATAATAATTGTTAAAAAATATCATACATGGTACATACAACGTATATATTTTGTGTGTCAATTAAGAATAAATAGGGACAGACAGACAGCGGGAAGCGACTTTGTTTTATATGTACAAGTCGCCTGATGGCAAGCGGTCACGCCTGTCTATTACAGATGTACATAATTTTATACAGGATAAAATTGTGAGGTAACACACACAAAATATATACAGTTCATCTTAATTTGTCATAGACAATAGACTGTTTTTTTTGCGTCTATTATTGAGAACCTGTTCCCTTTTTTGAAGTAATTTAAAAATTATAGTATCATCTCAATGTTGGAGGAGAAAACAGGGGAACACCAAACATCGATTTCGTGAATTTTGTTCCCGCCGAACCCATCGTGCCCTCTGAATTAATGCCCAGAAAAATAAAGACTACGTCTTAGAGCAGGCACATCTACATTTGGCAAATTACAAATTACAGGTCTATTCAATTTTTTTATCTCTCACACTATACATACATACTTATAGTTTGAATTACCTAAACCAGTATAAATAAAGTAAAGAATTAAATATAAAAAGTATTAGTAGTAAAATCAACAATTTGCAGTCAGGTGACTTCTAAATATTTATTTTCGTTAAATCTTTTATCGTTCCATTGAAACTAAGAAAAAATATTGGTATAAAGATACTTACGTATATAAAAACAAATATGAGCCCTGAAAACATAACACTCCTTTTTTGAGCAGTCGTGTAAAAAATAAAGACTAGGTACTCGTAGGTACATCTACATTTGCCAAATAAGGTAAAAAAAACATTAAGTTATCAATTGCCAAGCAATATACATATTGTTCGAATAACCAAAATAAGCATACAACAGCATTATTAAATTACAATTTAATTGTTGTTAACTACAATTTAATTACAATAACATTATCATTTCATCGACACATTATTGTCCGAAATTTCACGCGTATTAAATTCAGAAATACTTAATAAGTTGCGTCATGTATGGGTAAACATACGAAACGTAATTTGGTGAATACAGCTGTGTTTGCACAAATTTTCAACAATTAAGTTTATTATACCTATACGGGCAATAACTCACTATATAGTACCTTCTTTGATAGCTGAGTTGTAATTTTAAAATTACAACTCAGCTATCAAATATTCAATAATAACAAATATTTTTAAAAGTATCTTAAAAAACATTAAACAATATTTTAATAAAACACTTTAAAAAGTATAAATATATCTACAAATATATATCTAGTGACATTCAAGAAAGAGAATGCTTCGTTTAGAAGCGATACTAGTCGAATATTCTTCCGGTTAGGCTGCGTAGCGTTTGTGACGTCACGTAGGCTTCACAGGAAAATTAGGCTTAATAATTAATTAATTATTATTGAATATTATATAATGTTTTCTAAAGATACTTTTAAAAATATTTGTTATTATTAAATATGGATCTCCACAAAATAATGCCTGAATCTATTAATTATCAAATATTCAGTAACGAGCTAAATACATGCTTCTGAAAGATCATCTGCGTGTTATTTTTTTATGTCGATCCCAAAACGCCTGCCAAGCGTGGGGATTACGGGCAAAACACCCCTAAACGCGGGAGGCTATGTTCAGCAGTATGGACGATCCCGATGTTACAGGACAGTTTTTTTTTTATATTAAGAAGTGACTAGCGATCCGGCCCGGCTTCGCACTGGTGCAATGTTGATACTAATTATACTACAGAATGTCTTTGTATACAAAGAGTTCACAGCTTTTTTGCATTAGCCAATACAAACATGTTTTCTTTAGAGAGAGTTACTCTTGCAAGAGCAACTCAACGTTCAAAAAATGGTTATTGTGGGTTATCCCTCAGAGATAGACATATACCATCTCGGCCTTTTTAGATCTTTTTAATGTGTACAATACTGTAGTACATTATTTTGATCCATCTCGTAGGGTTCAGCCAGCGTTGCAATATAAGCGCAAAAAAATGTTTATTTATGACATCGCATTAGAAACCTATAAAATTATCAGTGTTTCTCTACGATATTATCCATGTATTAGACATAAAAACCTTCGTCTTTAATTATTCTATCTATTAAAAAACCGCATCAAAATTTGTTGAAAAGAAAAGATCAAAGCATATATAGGGACAGACAGACAGCGGGAAGTGACTTTGTTTTATATGTAGTGATGAGACATACAAGTCGCCTGATGGTAAGCGGTCACCCCTGTCTATTACAGATATTATAGTGTCACCATGCACGTTCTGCTTGACGCTGCCGTGCGGTTGACACTCTAAGACTTTAAGCTCTTACGTCTACTTTGCCCAGTACTTTCACTTAATACATGTGCCCTGTACATCTAAATACAGTAGTAGTGTGCTTTGAGGCAGAACACCTGGTACTGCAGTGGTACCCACCAAGACGGACTTTTGCTGAGGAGAACACCACTTGCTAAAATTTAGCAATTCGGTTAAGTAATAGGTAGCGTGCTCTAATTATAATAATAATATCTTTATTGAAAAACTGGCATTGCACAGAAGTTGTTGAAACTCTGCCTTTTGCTTTAGTAAAAAAAACTGTGTTGCAAAAGGCAGTCTCTCCCATATATTAAAATCAAAGTTTAACAATAAAAAAACATACATAACTAAATTATATAGAAGATACAATAAATTTGTTACTGAGGACAAAGTACTAACCTAGGATAGAACTATCTGGGGTAACATAATTAATTGGATTGGCTTTAATAAACCTATGCTATCTCACTCTCAGGTCCTTAACAAATAAAAACCGACCTAATTTGAGGGTCCACCTTGCCAACACCGAATATAACATCTGTGACACAATAGATACATGGAGCTTCTTAAGCAATAGTTTAACTACGAAGAAATTACCCGAATTCAGTTACGTGATCAACAGTGCGGCCTTCCCTACATCGAGGAGGTACAAAAAGATACAACTAGACTGATGTTCACATGCTTTACTGCGGTGTTTACTTACAGTTAGTAGTTTAATAAAAAAATAACCCAAGGAGTTTTAAAGGCAAATAATCATACAATAACCTCTTTACTGGTGGCCTTACTATGTTACCAAAGACAGTGGCGTTATTTTAATCAATTCTGCGCGCGCTTATGTTCTCTCATTTAAATAGATATATACAGTTATATTTTTACCTATTCACAACAAAATTTATTTATAAAAAAACAATTATTATAAAAAAAAAAAATTATAACAAACAACAACACTCAAAATTTCGATAGTGATTTCCCTAGCGCTCTGGCCGTCATTTGTCATTGAATTCCAGGATACCGCGGAGTCGAACTACTGTATATAAGGTCACTTTTAATTCATCAACAATACTGCGGGGGGTGGTGTAGAATCGATAACTGAATGTGATCCACACATTTTTAATTTTCACATAAATAAAATCAATACTAACTATTGCCTAAGCTGTGGCGCGTTGACTTTGAGAATGATAGCGACGACAACACTCGCGGCCGCCGTGGACAAGACTCATTGCCCTCGCAATGCGTAGGTAAACCTACCGAGTTCGTTGCCCTCGCAATGCGTAGGTATACCTACCGAGATACCTACCGAGTTCATTGCCCTCGCAATGCGTAGGTAAACCTACCGAGTTCGTTGCCCTCGCAATGCGTAGGTATACCTACCGAGATACCTACCGAGTTCATTGCCCTCGCAATGCGTAGGTAAACCTACCGAGTTCGTTGCCCTCGCAATGCGTAGGTATACCTACCGAGTTCATTGCCCTCGCAATGCGTTAGAATACCTAGAACGTGTGTGTATGTGTGAGTCTTGTCCACGGCGGCCGCGAGTGTTGTCGTCGCTATCATTCTCAAAGTCAACGCGCCACAGCTTAGGCAATAGTTAGTATTGATTTTATTTATGTGAAAATTAAAAATGTGTGGATCACATTCAGTTATCGATTCTACACCACCCCCCGCAGTATTGTTGATGAATTAAAAGTGACCTTATATATGTCTATTGTGTCTGTGACATGTGTTCAAATCATCAAATATTATTAATAAAAAAAGTAACCGAGTTCCAAAACTCAAAAGTATGAAATAACTTGTTGAAGTCAGTATAGTAAGATGTCGCACATTACGGCTCTTTACGAATAGTGGGTAAAATATTACAGGTGTACTTGGCCGTAATGCCCCATGTAAAACCCTCGAGCATTCTTTTCGTCATAAAACGCAAGGTCAGTAAGCATTTTTATTTAATTTATAGCACAACACAGGGGTCATGCAAGTTCAAGCAAGGAGTTGTACACGCAATTGAAAAATTGTCTTAAAATGTTATCTAAACAGGAATTTAATTGCAATCTGTCTACATGTTACTGAAATTTTCAACGATTGTTCTTAATAATCGATTTTAATAGTTATTTTTATCAAAACATTGAAATTATTTTAATGTTCTCTCGGGCATGGCTGTATACCTGCGTAAGTATTTGCCCTTAACGTTTTTGAACGAAACATTTGTATAATCTGTGGTGTGGGCAAAAAGCGGATGGCAGCCGCTTAAAAAAAGTTCACGTATTTCCTAATAGAAGTTGTGCTGACGTGTGTATTAAAGCTATAATTTATAATTATTTACTCGGAAATTTGATGTAAAACATTATATGTTTCACAGGCGGTGCGGGAATTACGAAGCTCGACTCAGAAAGTCTTCTACTAGAGCCTCGATCGTAATTCCTTACTTACCGCCATTAATACACATCATACTTTACTTTCTATAAACGTTTTATCTTACCCTTGCAGTATAATATGACGTCTAAAATACGCCAGTTTGCTTTTTTATTTTTTTTTCATGAACTTAGTGTCACTTGCGCTACTGAGACGAATCTAACGATATCTCAAACATTGAAATCGTTTAAGCCGTTTAGAAGTTTTGATGGAATAAAGAAACTCACAAACATACATACGTACATACATCTTCTTCTTAGTCGGCATCTTCATTACTGAAGGTCGTGTCTAGTCTGATTTGACAAATTGATGCACTATGCTCTTCCAAGTGGCTCTGTCCTCGGCGGTCTTAATGGCTCTGGTAATTGGCAGCCCCGTAATCGTCTTGACTAGGTCTGACCACCGGGTAGGTGAACGACCGCGTGGTCTTTTCCCCTCGACCTGGCCAATTACCATTAGCTTCTCTAGGTTGTCAGGGATTCTACAAGCGATGTGTCCAAAGTATTTGAGTACCCGCTGGAAGCAGATAGTGGACAGCCTTGTGGTTATTTTGAGCTCCGTTAGAATGGATACGTTGGTTCGGCGCGCGGTCCATGGTATTCGGAACATCCGCCTCCAACACCACATTTCAAAAGCGTCGATTTTTGCTCTTTCCTTCTATATTATCGTCCAGGATTCGGCACCGTAAAGGAAGATTGAGAAGACCAACGTACGCACCAGCCTCACTTTGGTTTTACGGGATATATTGCGGTCTTTCTATATCCTAGTGAGTTTAGTCATCGCCGCTTTGGACATTTGAATTCTCCTGGCGATCTCCTTCGCGCTGCCACCTTCGTTATTGAGAAGAGAGACATACATGGACCCTGAAAACATAACACTGCATTTTTTGGGCAGTCGTGTAAAAATATTGAATCCTGAACTACTAAGCTGAAGATTACAAATGTACGAGGCGCAAAATAACTTTGTTCCTCACTACTGAACCAATTTTTTTTCTGGAACTTTCGATTCTAGAACTTATAGATTCGAATTTCAAGAACCTTTTCAACGTTAGCGGATAAAAAGCACTTTCCTCGCAGATTCCGAATGATAAGCAACACCTTTCTGAGCTACAATAAATAATATATTATTCAGTTAATTGACTATAACTTTCAAATGACTCAACCGATTTTGAAGAAATTTTAATGAGACCACCTTGGAGGTATACTCTACCTGAAAAAAAAATCATCAATATGTAAAATCAATTCAATATTGAATATATAGTAATCGCGTAAGCTAAGTCGGTCACTGGCAATCACTTGAACTTATTCTTATTCCTGTATTAATCTTTCTTGTATGGCTACATCGTACTAGCATAAGTCCAACTTACAGCGAAAAGGGTGCTGTATGCCGAAACACGGGTGACGAACCTTTTTAGGGTTCCGTACCCAAAGCGTAAAAACGGGACCCTATTACTGAGACTTGGCTGGGCGTCCGTCCGTCCGTCTGTCACCATGCTATATCTCAAGAACGGTGATAGCTAGACAGTTGAAATTTTCACAGATGATGGTATTTCTGTAGCCGCTATAACAACAAATACATAAAGTTGGCCAAGTGCAAGTCGGACTCTACACTACAGTAGTGCCCACGAGTTGAGCGAGGTATTATTGGAAGTTTTGCCAGACGCATCAAATACCATGCGATGAGACGTTGTGGTACTGGTTGGCTTGACTATGCAGAAATGCGGAATGATATATTTCGAATCAACGTTCTCTACACTACCAAGGCAAGTCATATGACCGAGGTCTTAGTAGTCACGCATGAATTGATGATATTGAATCTTTAGTTCGGGCTCTCGTTCTAACTTTGATTCTAAGTTGGGTAGCCGACGACTTGCCATTTGACGCGTGTCTCCTAGTTCCACTGATTGTCGAAGTGGATACTTGACCACATACCTGCCAGAATCATCACGTAGATGTTCCTTAGCAAACAAATACTCGGCTAATTCGTCATCCGGGCTACGTCGCGTTACCTCAGAAGGTACATTTTCTACTTCCCAAAACGAGTGCATGATCTGTTCGAGGTTTATGGAAAAACCACAAAAGGGACCATTGATAGAGAGGGTGTTGCAACACCGTGATCAGGACGATGGAGTTCCGTCTGGCCCAGAATTACGTATCCGAATACCGAACTCATGGAAACAGGTAAGCCAGGTTCGCGTGGAAGTAGTGAAATCTTTTGACCGTCGTAGATATACGGGAACAGATCCCCTGCTATTAATAGCTCGATAGGGGCGGGCTTATAGTAGTCCGGGTCGGCCAGCATCAAGTGTTGAAATTCAATAATAGTGTTACCAGAAAGGGGCATTGTGGGTAAATTACCCGCAATTTTAGAAATAATAACCGCATCAGTTGACATGGTAGGCTCATTACAGTGCCGCGGCTTAACTTTGCAGGTAGTTAATCCGAACTCACGCACTGGTTTTCCACCTAAACGGATGGGCTTAAAGTTGCACTTACGTGATGACAGCCCTAGACGTTTTACACAATCTTTAGTTATATAGCTCGACATAGCGCCGATATCAATTATAGCATTTACGGTTTGGTACTGGCCCCAACAATCTGCGACGTGTATAACCGCGGTGCCGAGTAAGACTGTTAAACTTGCTGAGCACGTCAATGCAATTGCACTAGAATTCGAATTTGCAGAAGAATCTAAGTGCAGTGTGTGGTGATAATTTTTTTTGCAAATCGTACACCGTACTTAAGATGGACAGTCGTCGATCGAATGCTCACGTAAACAGTTTTCGCACAACTTCAATTGTTTAATTTTATCGAAACGTTGGGCCGGCGTCAAGTCGGTGTAGTCGATACATCGATACATAAAATGAATATTTTTGCAATGCAGACTATCCATGGATTTATTTGACTTTACAGGTTGATCTGTATTAACAACAGCTGCCGACAAGGAAGGTCACTGTGGGTTTAAATTATTTGATTTTGAACCAGAAGGCTGGTTGACCTTTGACTGCCCTCGAGCGTACGTTACATTTTTAGTGGCAGTGGAATTTGTCCTACACTCTGACATCTCGAGAACGCGCACATGCTTTTCGATAAACATTAACAATTCATCATACGTAGGTAATTCATCTTGTTGTAATTCACGTCCCAGTTTACGCCTTGTTACGGGGTCAAGATTACGTAATGCAACATAAAATAACAGAAATCCAAACAAATCTTTGATTTTTAGCAGCTTGAGAGCTTTCACCAAGGCACTCCAAACTATCTTATAATTAAGGCGAGGCTTTCCACGGACTTTAGGTATTTTATTCGAGCGCGACGTATTCATTTACGCGACACAAAGTTGTGTGCGATGCGCCGCGCGCACGCTTTTAGTTTTCCAGGTAAGGTACAGTACAGTCCTACCTACGTACGGAGATCACGTCAGTACCTATGACATTTTAGAATGGAATTAACTTTTGTCGTGTATTGGTACATACGCCGGAAAAATAATCGGGTCCTGTAGGGGTTCGGTCAGTACAGTAGTGTTTATATATCTATACAGGATGTTAGGGTCATTGTGTACCTACGGTTATTTTAGATGGGTAAATTATCATTCTTAAGAAAAACATTTTTATTTGTGAGAACTACATTAAATTAATATATTAAGGTTCTATTATATTTTTAGTATAGAGAAAGCCGTTTAATGCACCTATTCACAAATGGTAATTTGGTAATATTATTATATTTCAAATATATATATATATATATATATATATATATATATATATATATATATATATATATAAACTTCATCAAAAGAAAACATTAAATGTCACAACCATGTCATGTGAGATTCCCAGAACTCAGTAACAAGTCTGTCTGTCACAGTTGTCCTATTAACTAATGGCGTCGAGTGATATAGCTTCGTAAGAATAAGTTATATATTAGTTATTTTGTAAAACGAGTACCCTTATGCTGTCAAGACCGTGACTCTTAAAATTTGTATTTATGAATATGTCTACGCAGATTAATATTAATATGGTGTGTTTAATAACAATGAATCTAGTGATTGTTTTAAGATGGCTATTTTTGTTTAATCTTTGTGGTTATAGCATGATGCGAACATTTCACGTCCATGGACGTCACAACCGTGGTTTTCATGGCCTAAGGCCCATGGTCGAGACAGAATCGTTTAGTTTTAGTTAAGTTTTTTTAAATTATTATTTTCAGACCATGTATTCAACATAATAACAAATCTCAAAGAATTATGTCGTGCGTTAAAAATAAACCAAATTCCACAATATTTTTGGATATAATTTTAGCTCATTCTAATGTACTGTTTTGCAAGTTTTATAAAAAAGATATTATCCAAAACGATACGTGTTAAGTTGAGCGCTTATAGAGAGCATTTTTGAAACTAAAAATATGTATCAATTGTCTTGGTTGTGACAGGAGCCCCATTGTAATAAATTTCATAAAGCTGTCCTTTACAGAGTGCTCAATTCAAAGTCAATGAGTACAAATTCTTACTTCATAATCATCGCTCATCAAGGCAACCTTCTTCAGGCAGATATGTGCCTTCTAGCGAAATTGGCCAGAAATAAAAATAAAATTTGCCAGATAGTGTCTATTATTGAAGATACAGTAGAACCATATGCCGTAAAAATAAAAAAAAAAAGTCATAAAACAGGGCAACAGATACTATATTTAGATATAATGAGTCTATACGCGCACTATAATAAATCAAAATGTTATTTGGAATTAAAAATTGATAAATTAATTTTAAGTTACTATATAAAAAATAGTTTATGAAAATTGTAAGGTAAGGTTTTTAACAAATTCCTAATAAATTCAGTTCATAATAGCAAAGCTTATTAACCGATTTCAAAAAGTAGGGGGTTCGCAATTCGTCTATATTTTTATTATGTGTGTTACTTCAGAACTTTTGACAAGGTGAACCGATTTTTATAATACTTTTTTTATTTAAAAGCTGATACTTGTCGTTTGATTTCTAAATGAATTCGAACGAAGAGTATCAATTTCTTTAAAATCAGTTGTACACTCCAATAACTGAAAAATATTTTCCTATTTTGATGATATAGTCTTTGACAGTGAATGATAATCGATCCAGTAAGTAGCAAGAATCACTGAAAAATTTTTTAATAAATGTAAACCAAAAAATGGAACCAACTTCAACACTCAAAAGTGTGAAATAACTTGTCGAAGTCGGTTCCAAGCGCAAAATATTGTTATACTAGGTACTTTTGAACTATTATGGTACCGACTTCAACAAGTTATTTCACACTTTTGAGTGTTGATGTCGGTTTCATTTTTCGGTAAACATTTTTTTTATATTGAGACATTGCATAAGTATTTGATTTGTTAGTAAATTTGTGTAGTATTTTTTTATTATTATAGAAATAATATGTAACATTAAGTGATTTTTAATACTGGATGGATATAAATTGAATTATGGGTAAAAAACGTAAATCCGGCTGTATGGAAACTCATGTCACGTCACGACTATGTTGCTCAATATCACACCTGAGACTTTGAACTAGTATTTTAATATTTTCCTAGGTTCAATGAGCTTGCAAAAATGTAAAGGGTTTTTATGTGTGATAATGATTATACATAAAAAAATCTTAATATATATTTTATTACAGTTGAGTTGAGGATTACCCAGATATCAAATATAAAGAAATACAACAGAATAAATTAAACTCATATTTTTTGGCATTGGACCTAACAATAGTGATAACAATTTAAATTTAAAATCAAGATAGGAAAATACCTTTCAGTTATTGGAGTGTTACTCAAAAACGGCGTGACCGATTTTGATGAAATTTAAATGGGACCACACCACAAACATTCAAATAAAAAAAAACATATAAATCGGTTTATCAGTAAAAGTTCTGAGGTAACAAACATTTAAAAAAATAGACGAATTCAAAACCTTCTCCTTTTTTGAAGTCGGTTAAGAAGCTAACACACATACTTACTTTCAAATTTATAATATATATTATTATTATCATATAATAAACAAGGGTGGAGTAAATCTATACTAAAAATAATATAGTACAGATTTGATTATTAACTTCATTATCTTAGACCCTGGGTACGGAATACTAGACATTCGGCTAAAACTAGATATAAAAACAATAATTTCATTGCACTTTAGCAAGCTTATTGAACCTAGAAAGTTATCAAAAAAACTTGTTCACATCACGGGTGTGACATCGCGTACCATGGTCGTGACGTGACATGAGTTTCCATACAGCCAGATTTATGTTTTTACTTATAATTTAATTTATATCCATCCAGTTTAAAAAATCGCTTAATGTCACTTATTATTTCTATAATCATAAAAAAAGACTACTCAAATTTACTAACAAATTCAATACTCATGTAATGTCGCACAATTTTTTTTTTTACCGAAAAATGGGCTTGACTTCAACACTCAAAAGTGCGAAATAACTTGTTGAAGTCGGTACTGTGATAGTTCAAAAGTACCTATTATCACAATATTGTGCGCATGTTCACGACTTCGACAAGTTATTTCACACTTTTGGGTGTTGAAGTAGGTTCGGTAAAAAAAAATCTTCACACGTTTTAGTGTCCCTTGCTACTTGCGGGACCGATTGTCATTCATTAGCAATGACTATATCATCAAGATAAGAAAAAACATTTCAGTTATTGGAGTGTAACTCAAAAAACGGCTTGATCGATCTTGATGAAATTTAAATGGGATCACACGACAAGCATCAACATTCAAATAAAATAAATCATCAAAATCGGTTCACCAGTAAAAAGTTCTGAGGTAACAAACATAAAAAACGGACAAATTGAGAACCTCCCCCTTTTTAACCAACTTCCAAGAAAGGAGGAGGTTCTCGATTCGTCTGTTTCTTTTTACGTTTGTTACCTCCGTAACTCTTGACTGGGTGAACCGATTTCAAAAAATATGTTTTTTTGAAAGCTGATGCTTGTCGTCTAGTCTCATTTAAATTTTATCAAAATCGGTCAAGTCGTTTTTGAGTAACACACCAATAACTGAAACATATTGACCTATCATGATAATATAGTCGTTGATAATGAATCACAATCGATCCCGTGAGTACCAAGGGTCACTAAAAAGATTAAATTTTTTTTTTACCAAAAAATGGAACCAACTTCAACACCCAAAAGTACGAAATAACTCGTCGAACTCGGTACCATACGCACAATATTGTGACAATAGGTACTTTGGAACTATCATGGTACCGACTTCAACAAGTTATTTTATACTTTTGGGTGTTGAAGTCGGTTCCATTTTTAGGTATTTTTTTTTAATCGGTTAATAACACACATACTAACTTTCTAATTTATAATTTATATTATTTTTATCATATCAAAGCTAGACAAGGGTGGAGTAAATCTATAATGAAAATAATATACCTAGCATAGGTTTGATTATATAATAGTAATGAAGTAAATAATTAAAGCCCAGTGTGTACCTATACACTGGGCTTTGATTATTAACTTCATTGTCTTAGACACTGGGTACGAAATAATAGGCATTCAGCTAGATTAATTAAAAAAAAAATTAAACATTAAAATAATACCAAAAAATGGAACCGACTTCTACACCCAAAAGTCCAAAATAACTTGTTGAAGTTGTTACCATGCGCACAATATTGTGATAATAGGTTCTTTGGAACCATCACGGTATCGAGTTCGACAAGTTATTTCAAAGATTTCAATGTTGAACTCGGTTCCATTTATTTGTAAAAAAAACACCATTTTCCTAATATTAACACACATACTATAACTTTCACCATACTGGTGAAAGTTATAGTATGTGTGTTAATACTATAATACACACACACATACTATAACTTTCACCATACTGGTGAAATTTATAGTATGTGTGTTAATATGTATGTAGTAGTAACTTTCACTACTTACGAAATCTATTGTCATTCACCGTCAATCAGGAAGTCATCAAGATAAGCGTAACGAGTCAATTTTCTAAAAGTTAGCCCTGAGCATATTTTATTTTGTTGTGTTTGATATTCATTTTGATCTTTTTCTGTGTGGCGCTGCGTAGGTCGCAAAAATTGACACAGGTCCAACGTCGACGAGCTCTGCGAGCGCACTGGCGGTCAAGTGAGCGAGCTCTGATACCATGAATTCATGATAAAAAATCATATAAAATTAACATGATAACTTTTTAACATTTTTATTTATGATTTAATTTCTTTTATTGATTAGTAATGCATTAAAAAATAAATTAAAATTAAACATTGGTAAAAAGGGAGACAAAAATCGTTTTTAAATTCGAAATAGAGGTAACTTTAGGATTTTTTTCTATCGAGTGAAGTTATGTATTATGTGTATCAGATTTATTAATTAACTCAAGAATATGCTTAAAATAACATATATTTTTTTTAGTTTAATAACCGAGTTTTTTCTTTGAGAAAAGTTAATTCTTGTATGGCGTTTTCTGGCCAGGAGCGCCTAACTGGCATAGACCTAACAATCGTGAGGGCGGGTCCACTAACGGATGATAGTAAATAATAAAACTTCTCAATATCTGCTATCTGTTTGTTATTGTGAATTAAGCTACAAAATTTATCACGAAAGGTAGGCAAGTTTTCGATATTACTATCAAAGGGAAATAATTCTAATTTTGGCAACCTAGGTTTCACACTGCTACCCTCCGATATCTGTTAGGATACATTTTGTTTCATGTCTACTTTCAAATTGTTAGATACACCGAGAATGGAATTGTAGATTTCATCAACACTTTCGATTTCTTTGTAGGAACGGGACGTAATCTGGATAAAACTTTCGTTTTAAAACAGTGATACTTTGCTTGAACTTAGACCGCCAACTAGATAGTTCACTAAAACGGGCATTGAATTCACTTAGCAACTCTGGTTTATCACTAACTTTCTTTGAAACGTGATATAGCTTGCAATCTCAAAAAACACATTTCTTTCATAGCAATATGAGGCCGTACCAGCTTGTCGTACTCTTCATCAGAAGTTTTAACATCTTGTTTAGGCATTTTGCCTACTATATATTAAGCACACGACAAATTGCAATGGCGGCCGGACGGGTCCGATAGATTTGACGTAAATAGATTATGAAATTGAAGACTCCAATTATTTAGTTTGTAGTTAAAAAACACGTTGGATTAGGTAAAGTAGTGCATAAAAATAAGTTCTGAATAGACGTGGAGCTTGTAACTTTAGTAGGTACTTACAGATATATAACTGATTTTTTATACAAGATGAATATAATTCTAACATAAACTACGTTGCCGGTTATGAACGAATTTTAGTAAATTCGCAAGAATTAAACCAATGTAAATACGTGTATTATATAGATATTTAGATGTATTGATTTCGTAACTGGATAATCCTGGCTCGGATGACCAAATGTTTGGTTCGATAGCTAAAAGAACTTAATGAAAATTGTAAGACAAAAATGGCTTTGATAATGGACGAAACTCACAGAAAATCCACAGCCTCACTTGGAGCATGTCCCGGGACGAAATAAATTTTTCCATAGACCGCGCACACACAGGCTTCTCAAGATGTCGAAGACAGTAGCGCCACCCTGGTATAACGGCGGCGCGCGGTAAACTTCTCTCAACCATAGATAGGTTGAAGATATTGCTCATTTGGCGGGAAACGGTTCGTTTCCAAAATCAAGCCATATGAAATAAACCCAACACGACGATTTAAGGTAAAATACTGGAAGATGGGCAACAGTGCCTTCTAACGATCTCCAAGACTCCTGCCAAGCGTGAGGATTATGGCAAATTCCATATGGCAAAGGTTCAGCAGTGGACTATCCTGCTGTTACAATATAATGCAGACTGAAGTTTGAAACTGTGCCCAGTATATGTCGAGACTTCTATTTTCTGGTGTTACGAATATAGTAACTCTGCTCACTCCTTCGGGAGATTAAGCGGAAAAAAATGTTTAACCCAAAAATTAAACCGACTGCAACAGCCAAGTGTGAAATAACTTGCTGAAGTCGTTAACATGATAGTTCAAAAGTACCTATTATCACAATATTGTGCGCATCGTACCGACTTCGACAAGTTATAGATTAAAAAAATTTTTTCACTGTTTTTAGTACCTATATCATCAAGATAGGTAAATATTTTTCAGTTATTGGAGTGTAACTCAAAAACGGCTTGACTGAATTTAGATGGGACTAAACGACAAGCATCAGCTTTCAAATAAAAAAGTATTTTTCACGAAATCGGTTCACCCAGTCAAAAGTTCGGAGGTAAAAACGTAAAAAATAGACGAATTGAGAACCTCCTCCTTTTTTAGAAGTCGGTTAAAATGCACCAATAAGATCGCTCTATCTCAGCAAGGCTAGGAAAATAAATCAATTATATTGATGACGCACACCGCTCTTCTTCAGGTACATATCTAGTGGATACGCAGACTTAAAGGTGAGTCTGTGTTTTTTCATGGGTCATCATGGGTTTTTATCAGACGCAAATAACTACTAAAAGTACCCATAAACTATAGTTCACATTTTTTCCAACTTGTAAAAAACTTCCCGGTATCACAAAACTTAGTACACAAGTTGGGACCACCGTGGATTCCCATCTGTCCAAAGTTCAGCCGTATGATTCATGGGAATATGTAAATAATGCTTTTATGGCAGTTTCGGAACGATACCGTATGTTTTGATGTTAGAAACATCATGTTATGATAGTTGTTGGGTAGCTACGTCTGATAATAGGTATGTTAGGTTATCTTCGCCTGACATAATAAATATTAATTGCATCAAACACAGTACCTGTGACAGTACACATATTGTCCTTAGCTGCATCTCCATATACTTGTAGATATAATATGCACATATGACAAGTATTATACAAATATCAGACGGCTCACTGCCGTAGAACAAAAACTAATCTTAATATGACATTTAACTTGATCGTTGCCATATTCTTTAATGATACATGACATTTACTTGATCTTCTTCTTCGCCAGAGATGACATTCAAAAATGTTATTCTATATAGTAGCCAAGGAAAAGAGGTTGTGTAACGAGGTTGGTTCATGATAGTGCTGTGCCACAGAATACAAAATAGTAAGAAGAGCACAAAATAAAAATTGGTAAAGTAAAAGCTAGATTCTGATATCAATCTAAGTGTGGTCAAGTGGAATAAGCATAATTTCCTAGCTTAATTGCTTTTGACATGGTTGAATGTCATCTCTGGCGAAGACGAAGATAAGTAAATGTCATATACTATATGGCGAAGATCGAATTAATATCAAATTAAAGTTGATTTTTGTTCTATGGCAGTTAGCTGCCTGATAGTAGTACATGTATAAAACGTAGTCCGTGCATATACCTTCTGTGATTGGCACAGTACATATATGTTAGATATGATATTAGATATAATGAATATATGTGGTGGCGTTGATGAAATGCAAAATTTCGAATTTTTCACTGTATAGATAAACTCAAGAAACATTGACGTAATAATGGGGAAAGACAACTGGATAGGTGCATACAGGAGTAACGTAGCATCAATGTCACTTCCATTTTGATATCGGCACAGCACAAATTTCGTTGTTGCACACGCGGATTCTATTTTGTAGGAACCACACACTTAGTAGTTTTAAGTTTTTTTTATGTTAGATATGCGCGGGCGCGGACTTTGATTAGGTGCTGTTGGGCAGCGCGGCGTGCGGGAGTTCAACTTCACTTCGTGGCTCGATGACGAAGACGTGTGAAGGAATAATGGCGACTGATTTGCAAAGATAAAAATGGCGGAGTGGAAGAGGGAGCGGGGTAGGGAGGTGAAAAAAAGGATGGGACACTATTACGTCAACGCACTAAACAATTCTATCGTAGAGAACTGTAATGTGGCGCAATTAATATGTAATATTATGTATACACCAGTGTATGTGTGGTAGCAGTAGGGGAGAATTGGGGGTTCTGCATCTGCATCGCTCTCGCTACGCTCGAGCTCGCGATGCATGACCCCCAATTCTCTCGATTATCTGCTATCCAATCCACATCAAACATACGATTAATAAGTAGTATTGTAATTACAAGGGAACCGACAACTTGTTTGCGCACGGATCATGTGTCAGATGTTTTTATTCTCTATAATCGTCTCGTTAGCGCATTTTACAACATGTATTATGTTCGCTCACTATATTCGTCGCACTGAATTAAAAAAAGCGAGGTTCCCTCTAGCTTATAAACCGCTATCGTTTTATCTGGTCAGTCTGTATTTGTTTATCTGAGCAGTTCATTTTATTTTAGACCGTTCAAGACAGATCAGTTCAGAACATAATACTTTGTCTGTCTAGTGAAACAGATGCGACCGACACATTTATAAGGCATAGGTATATAGTATCCCGATTTAAGTGTGGGTTATACAGCCGTGGTATGTTACCTAGAGTACGTACGAGTACGTATAAAGTGGGGACTTTTTATGATTATTACATTTTATTATTTTGTACTCATGTCAATGATATGTGCAGTCCTATGTACCTAGGCTATCAAGTCAGCCTATATTTGGATTTTCTAGCGTACGTGATTCAACGATATTTTTTTCGTCATATTTTTTTATCAAAGATACGATTAGTCAGACTGTCATGTTGACGTAGTTGGTAAGTTCTTGTCTTCTATGTTGCGGGTACTAGGTTTGATTCCCGACAGTAGCATAAATCTCCTCATCAAGGAAAATATGCACTTCTGGTTCTGGGTGTCATTGTGTGTGTGTGTGTGAAGAAGTGAATGTTTCTAGCACCTAAGATACAAGTCTATGAATTTAGTGTGGGCTATGAGTTTAAAAGTTTTTGTTTTTAGTATTTTCTAAGATATCTATACTTTTCACTATCTATACTATTAAATAGCTTCTTAGCAAACAACAATATTACTGTGATTATATCGATACAAATATTTCTGAAAAGAATTTCTCTTAGCGATAAGACTCCATTGTCACTATCCATAGGTTACTTTACGGGCTTTTGGTTCTTTTGATGTTTTGTAGTAATCATCTTGTATAGAAAATAAAAAAAGTTAAAAAAGAGATTGATTATAATGAATAAATAAATAAATGACGGCCTATGGTTCAAAGATACAACCTTCGTTTCATGATTTTACATAATTAAAATTATAATATACGTTTTGGTTAAAATTTAACGTAGGTACCTACATATTAATGTCTAATAAAAATACTAAATAGGTAACAGTAGTGATCAGAACATTATGTGATTTTTAAATATTTACTTAAGTAGCAATACATTTTTAGTATCGTCAAAAAATACAAATCGACTTATTGATGTTTGTTTCGCTACTAATATCTAAAAGATTTAGTTATAAGGATTTTCATAAAAAGCATTGTTTTATTCGAGAGGTTCTCTCATTACTGGTGATCAATTGAAATATGTTGTTTACCAGTTAAGTGAGATCTGTAATTTAAAAGACTCGTAATTGGTATAAGTACCTGCCACTTCCTTATAGGATTTTTGTCTCCAGTTGCTCGAGAATGTGCAGCAGTCATCGCTTTACATCCCTTGACGACAGCATAAAGTCTCATTCAGATTTGTTTATCGGTTGACAAGATGAAATGAACTTTGTTTACAAGATCGTTAAGGTATACAATCGTTAAAACTTTAACCTTTCTGTTTTTTTATTTTTGTACGTTTTAGTCAAGATTCGACTTGTGAATGCATCTTTATAAAATGAGATTATAAATAGGACTGATTTGGTGCATCTACATTTAAAAGCGGATATTCAGTGGTGGGCGACGACGCTCCAGCATCCAAAAAAAGTGCAGTTATTTACATATTCGGAACTTCAAGGAACCTAACTATGTAAGTAAGTGACCTTAAAGTATTTATTGTTAGTATGAATGAATTATTAGTGAGTGCAAATTGCCTTATAACTTCGGTGAAAAAAATTAGATGCCATGCTGGCGTAGTTGTTAAGTAATTGCCTTCTACACCGGGAGTTTCGGGTTCGATTCCTGACAGAAGCTCAATTTACTTCCCCAAGGGAAATTTGTATTTCTGGTTCAAGGTGAGATTATGAGTGAAGTGAATGTTTCTGGCACCCGCTATACAAGTCATTGAACTAAGTGTGGACTGTGAGTGTGAGGATGTAAACGTATAAAGTGTAATGTGACTTAGGTACCTGTGTTGATCGGCAAACTAACTTGTGTTAACTCATGGATTTTTTATTTATAAAGCATTTTGCTATGCTAGGCTAAAACAATGTTCAGAAACAATGTTGTGTTAACTCGTTGCGAAGTTATCTTCTATTATAATTATTTTAAATTATTGCTTTCAGGCCGGGCTGGTCGCAAAATCCTTTCTGGGCCGATGAGATTGATGTATCGGACGACGAAACACCGGCGGGGTCCGAGCCTGTAGCACCTCCACCTACACCACAACCTCCTGCAAAAAAGGTGGCTCAAGAAAAGAAGAAAGACGGAGGCGCATCAAAGAAACGGACGGCTAGCAGCGGCGCTGGGTCTTCATCGAGAAAGAAAAAACTGCCAGCGGCGGTGTCAACAGAACTGTTGACGACATCCCATTTCTTTGGCTCGGACACGGATGACGTAGAATTACCTCTGGCGCAGCCCTCGATTACACAGGTAATGAAAAAATATTATTCGCTCGTTTACTTATTTTTATGGGTGTGATACTCAGTGTGTGTGTGTGATGATTGTTTACGGCACCATGGCCCTCTTAGGCAGGGTATTTTTTTAGTTACGATGGTGGATAAGCGTTGTTTAATGCAGGCTAGATTATTTTTGTAAACATTTATGTAACTTACTTTTGTTACAGCAGTTATATCAATAAACTGTTACGTATGAAGGTCACTTATTATTTGTTTGATTTTTTTTCAGGAGATCGGAGAAAGCAGCAAGGTGAAACCAGCGCGTGCGGCTACATTGCGGAGCTTCTTTTCACAGCGCGGAACGAGCGGGTATACAACACAACGAGATCTCACACGTGGCGGGGAGTATTACGTCGAGTTAAGGGTCTATAATTCCCGAGAAGCTGAATGTCAGCCTAGCGAAGAACGTTGGAAAAGAGCCCTGGTTACTTTAAAATTGTGTACTGACACCCAAACACCTGTATGGCGCGCATTGTCAACACTTGTAGAAGCCGGGAAAAATGAATTCAAGGCTATACAGCCAATAATGTATCCCATGAAATTACATTGAACAGTATGTTTTAACAGATTGGTACAATCGCAATTGTTTCATTTTGTCTTTACTTTATTATATTACCTTGATATTTTTATTTCTACCTTATAATAGGTAATTACTTGCATATATACTACTTTTGAATTAGTTAATGTTAGTTTTAGATTTTATGAATAAAATTTGAAATGGTTATTCTTATTTTGTGTCTAATAATTGTTTTATTTACAGCAAAACTAAAAATGAGAAATATTGAAATATTGAAATATTGAAAATTGAAATATTGAAAAATTGAAATATAGAAACTGAAATACTAATTGCAAACATTATAATAATATCTACACAGTAAATTGCAAACTAGGATTACCAAACTATACATTTAAGTATCCCATGATACCGCAATGAACAATATGTTCTAACATACTGACGCAATAATATTCAATTATTTCACTTTTATCTAGCTATCTTTACTTAACTGTTATCTTTATTTTATTTATACCTTATAATAGGAAAGCATTTACAATACTTTTTAATCAACAAATGTAAGTTTTATTTTCATGAATAAAATTTTAACTGGTTATTATTATGTTATGTCTAATGATTGTTTTATTTACAGCAAAACTATAAATGAGAAATATTGGAATATTGAAATATTGGAATATTGAAAAATTTAAATATAGAAACTGAAATACTGAAATATACTACTGAAAACTAATTGCAAACAGTAAAATTAAATCTCAGATTACGAAACTATGCATTTATATTATTACCGACATCTAGGCAGGTTAATCGCTTCATATCAATTCATGCAACTATTATATTAAGTAAATACCTCAAATATTTACCTATATTTTTTAATATTTTTTATCAGTTCAAGTTTGTTATCAAGTATACCTACTAAGGAACAAGTGAGGCAAAATGGTATATTGTAGAGAGTGTAATATTGAGGTGTCTCGTATCTCGTCGCATTATAAAAGTAGTATTCATAAATCAAACTGTTTGATCAACTCTGAGTTCCCAGATGTGCAGATTATAGCTAGTGCATTTAAATCTAGAATTGTAAGTTATAAAATAAACCCTATTTCGAATAATATGCTGCCTGAGGAATTTTTGAATAAAGCCTCTACTTCAGTTTTACAATTAATAAAAAAATCATTGATCCAACACAATGCATTAAAAGTCAACATGGAATTTTTTGTGTCATATTATTTACCTAAAAATGATGAAAAAGCCCTTAAGTCATTTAATGTGCCATTTGTAAAGATTTTTTACAACTCTGATTTGATATCGTTTTATAAAACATGTGTCCAAAAGCTGATAACGAAATGTTCAGAATTCGAAATGTCGGGGAGTGGTTGGACACTAAATTCTATCAGTCATTTAGAATTAAATATTAATCAATACAATCCATTACGGGCGGGCTCATACGTGAAATTGCCGCGAGAAATTCAAAACACCAAATCATGTTTAAACATTCAAAACAAAGATGATCGATGTTTCTTATGGAGCATAATTGCGCATATGTATCCAGCAAAAAATAATCCAAATAGAGTGTCGTCATATCCACATTATAAACATATTCTGAACACTTCAGGAATGACTTTTCCTTTGAGTTTAAATGATATTAAAATATTCGAAAAGATAAATCCTTTAATTTCGGTAAATGTGTACGGTTTGGATAAAAACAATATAGTATCTGGTCCCCTCTACAAAACAAAACATCGTAAGTTGACGCATATTAGCCTGCTCCTCATTGAGATAAACGGGAAAAACCATTTCTGTTTGATAAAAGATTTCGGAAAGCTTGTACATAGACAACTTACACAACATAAATGCAGAATTTTTTTGTGTGACGAATGTTTTATTTATTTTCCATCGCAAGAAAAACTGGTAAATCACGATTGCGCTAGAGTAAAAACAATTCTGCCTCAACCAGGTAGTAAGTTATTATTTTCGCATGTTGAACGAACTCGTAGAATTCCTTTCGTAATATATGGTGATTTTGAAAGTTTGCTTAAAGAATATTCGGATAAAAGCAAATCACAACATGTTGAGAACGTGCAAATACATCAAGCGACTTGCTTTGCTTATTACATATGCTGTGAGTCTAAACCGAGTCTAAACAAATTTGTGTCTTATCGGGGCCCAAATTGTGTAAAAAAATTTATTGAAGCTCTAACTAATGATGTAATGGAATTATATCAAATTATATCAATTAAACATGAAATGATGCCGCTAACTGAAAATGAGCTGGCATCGTTTAAACATGCTACCATCTGTCACTTGTGTAAAAAGGAATTTGTAGCTGATGACGTAAAATGCGCAGACCACGATCATTTTGATTCAGCTTATTTAGGTCCGAGTCACGTGGGATGTAATTTGAATGCTAGGACATGTAAATTTATTCCAATCATATTCCACAATCTTTCCGGATATGACTGTCATTTATTTATTACCGAGCTATCTGCGATCATAGGACGTATTAATCTTATTTCAAAAACAAAGGAAAAATACATATCAATCACAAAGTTTATACCAATTGATTCCAACAATGCCGCTCAGTTGAAATTTATTGATTCGTTAAATTTTCTTAGTTGCGGCTTGGATAAGTTAGTAAAAACACTGCAGAAAAGTGACTTTAAAAATTTAAAAAAATATTATCCTGATAGTAAATCGTTTGATTTATTGTGTCAAAAAGGAGTATATTGCTATGATTATTTGAATTCGATGGAACGCTATAATGAACCAAATCTTCCTGACAAGAGTAGTTTTTTTAATAGGCTTTCTTCTGAAGATATATCAGATAAAGATTACGAACATGCGCAAACTATTTGGAATGAATTTAACATAAAAGATTTAGGGGAGTACACCGATTTATATTTAAAATGCGATGTATTATTATTATGTGACGTTTTTGAAAAATTCAGAAC
The DNA here is from genome assembly GCA_963854805.1 of Plagodis dolabraria. Classification (NCBI taxonomy): domain Eukaryota; kingdom Metazoa; phylum Arthropoda; class Insecta; order Lepidoptera; family Geometridae; genus Plagodis; species Plagodis dolabraria. Next base: position 7,726,482 of record OY978466.1, read on the forward strand.
AATGAGCTTGACTTACTACAACTTAGATCCTTGTCATTATGTATCATCACCTTCATTAAGTTGGGATGCCATGTTATTGTTTACAAAAGTTGAGCTTGATTTAATTTCCGATGTTGAAATGTATCAAATGCTTGAAAAAGGCATTAGAGGAGGTTTAGCACAATGTTCTCTCAGAAATGCTAAAGCAAATAATAAATATTTGTCTAATTACAATAAATACGAGCCCAATTCTTATCTAATGTACCTCGATTGTGTAAATCTTTATGGATATACGATGATGAAATGTCTTCCTACCAATAATTTTTCCTTTCTAAATGAAGACGAAATTAAAACCCTTAACAACATTGAATCGATACCAGATAGTAACAATCGCGGATACATACTTGAAGTGGACCTTGAATATCCTCCACAAATACATGATCATCATTCTGATTTACCATTCGCGCCAGAAAAATGTATTCCGCCTAATGGAAAATCTCAAAAGCTAATAGCAAACCTACATAATAAATATAAATATGTCATACATTATACTCATTTAAAAGAATGTTTGAGAAACGGACTTGTACTATTAAAAATACACAGAGTATTGGCTTTCGATCAGAAACAATTTCTAAAACCTTACATTGAATTAAACACATTGTTGCGACAAAATGCAACTTCCGAATTTGAAAGGGATTTTTTTAAAAAACAGAATAACTCTATATTTGGTAAAACGATAGAAAACAAAAGAAATCAAGTTGATGTAAAACTAGTTAATGTATGGAAAGATTGTTCTAACAGAACTAATAAAATTTGCGGCGCTGAAAAATATATAAGTGCGCCAAATTTTATGAATCTCTCGATTTTTACAGAAAATTTGGTAGCTATTCAAATGCAGCCAACACAAATCAATCTAGACCGACCAATATATATTGGCTTTACTGTTCTAGAACTCGCGAAGAGACATTTATATAGATTCCATTACGCGATTATGAAAAAAATGTATGGAGAAAATATATGCCTTTGCTACACAGATACTGATAGTCTTTTATATTTGATAAGGACTGATGATTTCTACAAGGATATGAAACTTAACCTACAATACTTTGACACTAGTAATTTTAAAGAAGATAATGTATATGGTATACCTCATGTTAATATTAAACAACCTGGATATTTTAAAGATGAAATGGCTGGTGAGTTAATTACAGAATTCACAGGACTTCGCGCAAAACTTTATTGCATAAATACTGAAACATCTTCACTTAAGAAAGCCAAAGGCACAAAAAAATGTGTAACGAGGAAACTTGACATGGCAAAATATAAACGATGTTTGTTTAGGAATATTGATTTTAGAGATAGTATGTACATTATTAAATCAATTAATCATAAAATATTTACTCAGAGGTTGAATAAATTGATTTTAAATAAATCAGATGATAAGAGACAGATCACGAAAGATATAGTAAAAACTGTACCTTGGGGACATTACAGCAATATATTATAATAATATTGTATTATATTAGAAATATATCATAATAATAAAAGTGACATTTAAAAGCAACATTGAACTGTAAATAATGACAAAATTATATATCTTGTCAACTGAAAACCGTTTTATTTTGGTAAATGTTTACTATAATTCCTAACATAATAACTATATATATATATATTTATAAGTAATACATTTGTAAAGTTATATAGTCTGTAAGTCTTGATTTACTGGTAAAAGTTATAATTTGCTATATATAATATATGTGAAATATATATGAAATAAATTGAAATCGCATAAAATATCATTCCTTGCATTTTTCTTAACCTATCCTAATTCCTGTCTGATTTTATAAGATTATTGTTAGTGTTCGACCGAATCCAGATTTACATCGGTCACCGAAATAATGTGTAGGTAAACCCTGCGTAAGCAAGATAAATAAAACAAGTACGTGACTCGTAACTATGTTTATTAGGTTATATATTCAATAATATTACAATAAAATAAAATATCAATAAATACAATTAGATAGATTTATAAAGGTTCTGGGACACATAACTTTTTTGTCATCTTACTTATTAAATCTTGCGTTGCGTCTAAAATGTTATCATATTTATCCTCAACTACATACTGCACACTTACACAACAATCATCACTTGCTAGGGTGTTAATTTCACTGATTTCAATTTTTATTAAGTGATGTCCTTTTCCTGGTATTTTTCTGACAACGAATGATGAATCTGGTGATATTTTTTTCTTAAAACTTAACTTTCCTTTCTTATGAATTGTTTTGAATGATTTATTTTTTGTATTGGTTTCTTTATTTTCTCGAACAATATCTCTATCGTGTTCATGACTGTTCCAGATTAAATTCATGTCTTGAGCCTCTTGTAGATAGAAAGGATCAGCGTCAGCAAAAACTATGCTTGTCATTGTTTCTGTAACAAAATAAAATAATACTTATTAAATTAACCTTCATATGAACTACCAATTAGTTTTAACTGATATTATTAGTAAAAAGTTAAAATAAACACTTACCAAAATCAGGATATATGTAAACCAACAGTGCAATGCAAATTTGTCTGCTATACAGTGGAGCTGGTGCAACAATGAATTAATAAGTATTACAAAAATAATAACTAAAATATAACTAGGTACTTACCTTTTTTGGTAATAGATCACGTGGACAAAGGTTGTTTTTAAAAGCTAAATTTCTTGGAAAGCAAACATTAGAACCGCTAACATTCGATCAATAGAAATGGACATTGTAATGATTTATCTATTTAATATAAATACCCTATACAGTATTGTCAGATATCATTATGAGGTTGATAAAGCAACCCACAACTTTAGAAATTAACAACATAGAAGTAAAATCACATTCCGGAATTAACAGACATAGCGTATTACTTCCCAATACGATTCGCTGTCTAATTTGCGGTCCATCTAATTGTGGAAAGACCAATGTAATGATAGGCTTATTATTACATAAAAACGGCTTAAAATTTAAGAATGTTTATCTGTATTCAAAAACCACATTTCAACCAAAATACTGCTTTTTAAATGAAATCTTGAATCAAATTCCAGATATAAAATTTAACATATTTAATGATAACAAAGACGTTATTGACCCGGATATTGCTTTACCAAATTCTGTTTTTATTTTTGACGATGTGGCATGCGAGAATCAGACAAATATACGTAACTATTTTTCAATGGGACGGCATAAAAATATAGATTGCTTTTACTTGTCCCAAACTTATTCGAAAATACCAAAACAATTAATACGAGATAATGCAAACTTTTTAATAATTTTTAAACAGGATGATATAAATTTAAAACATATTTATAATGAACATGTTAATTCAGACATTGATTGGTCCAAATTTAAAAACATATGTTTAAAAACATGGACTTATCCGCACTCATTCTTAATTATAGATAAATATAGTGAATTAAATAATGGTAGATACAGAAGTGGATTTGATACATTTATTAAGTTCGATTGATTTCATTTAAATACAAGTCATAACTACTAAAGTCATCATTTCTTATAATTTAATGGATGTGGTAACATCGTTATAAAACATGGAAAAAAAATGGAAACACCAAATACTCGCCTCAGTTAAAACAATTAAAAACAAAATAAAACAAATAAAGGATGAAGAAGACAACACAAACTTAAATTTAAATAAAATATTTAAACCTCTCACTGATCCTCTTAATAAAATGGCTGAATCTAATTCATATAAAAGTGATATTAAATGCACTTTTGATACAAATGATTCATCACTGTGTAATTATTCCAACGGTTCACCCGACGACAAATTTCAAAGCTATAACTCTGCTAAAAGTGAAAATACATTAACCGATAGTGAATCAGAAAAACAAATACATTCAACGCCATTTAAAAATGAAAAAAAAGTAACCAATTTAGACACTCCCCTTCTATCAATATTAGAAAAACAAAATTTGCTTGATGAAAATAATACATTAAATGTACCATTTGGAGTACGGGATGAAAACAAGCAATTATTCATGGGAAACATACCAATCTCTTTTAAGGTTTTTGGTAAAACTTCTAGCGACAATGAAATTTCTTTAATGACCCTTGGAAATATAAACTACGAAATGACACCTGGTATTAAGGAACTTTTATTTAAAAAAAAGCCGGATTTAAATTTGGTAACAGAGAGAGATAAAATAGTTTATAAAGATATGTTACACAATACTAATGCTCACAAAAGAGATTTTAATCGTTTAGGCCAAATAAGAGGAGACAAAAGCATGAAGTACTGCCAAATTATAAAACCCTTATTTTTTGATCGAGATGAAGTGGAAAACAAAGCTATCAAGCGTGGAACTGGAGTTAAATCCCCAAGTTTTAAAAAAACCTATAAATCAAATACAGATTTTATTTATTGGGACGATCCTAATGAATTAATTGAAAGACTTATGCTTTTGGTGGCATCTAGAGATGCTGGTAACAGTAATCATGACAATGAAATTATTTCAATCATAGAAGAGTTAAAAGAAGCTGGTATAATTAAAGAATAAAATGACTAAGCGTTGCGAATATTTGTTTAGTCTTTAAGAATCATTCAAACATGAATGTCAACAAATTCGGCCATCACCTATATAAAAAACAGAAAAAAGATTATATAATCCAAAGCGAATGTTCTATAAAACAATCTAGTGATGGAAATTTAAACGCCCAAAATAAGATCCTTAAAAATTTGGAACATCCAATTGATCTGAATGACAGCGCAACCAAAGAATATGTTGATAAATCTCTCATTAATATTTTGAATAAAATTTCATCTAACACAAACTTGCTTATTGAATTAAATAATCGAGTTAATAAATTAGAAGTAATATTTAAACATTATAATAAACATGAGCAAAAAAAGTGTGGTAAATGAGATTCATAAATATGCAAGGGTAAATTTTCCTCGAAGACATGTTGTGATGAAAGATATTGATGACCTTTGGCAAGCTGATTTAATAGATATGCAAGCTGTTTCTAAATTTAACGGTGGTCATAATTTTATTTTAGCCGTTATCGATACTTTTTCAAAGTACGCATGGGCATATCCACTGAAAAGTAAAAAAAAAGAAGTTGTCACTCGAGCTTTTCAATCTTTATTACATAAAGGACGAGTGCCTAAACACCTACAAACGGACAGAGGCAATGAGTTCTATAATGACAAATTCAAAAAAATTGTGGATAGTTATAAAATAAATCACTACTCCACTTACTCTACTAAAAAAGCATCTATTGTAGAAAGATTAATCCGAACATTGAAAAATAAGCTCTACAAAGAATTCAGTTTCAGAGGAAACTATATATGGTATGACGAAGTTCTTAATAAAGTGATTGACATATACAACAATACCATTCATAGAACAATTGGTATGTCTCCAGCACAAGTAAAACAAAAAAATAAAGATATATTACTGGAGAGGTTCAAAAAGAATCTTACCTCTATCCCTAAAGAAAAATATAGAAAGAAATTGAATGCCAATGATTATGTGCGCATAAGTAAATATAAAGGCACATTTGAAAAAGGGTATACGCCGAATTGGTCAACAGAAATTTTCAAAATCATCAAAGTGCAAAACACTGACCCAATAACTTATTTATTAGCGGACATGAGGCATCGTCCAATACTAGGTGCATTTTATATACAAGAACTACAAAAAACTCAGCACCCTGATGTTTATCTTGTCGAAAAAGTTTTGAAAAAAAAAGCTAAAAGGTGTTACGTTAAATGGCTCGGGTTCCCTTCCAGTGAAAACAGTTGGATTAACAAAACGAATGTTTTATAAAGATTGATTATACATAATTGTAATTCAGTCTCCATCTGGTTATGACGGAAGATAGTCTTCTGAATAGATTAATCAACAAATTGCCATTTGAACTTCATCTACCAGGATATAATTTCTGTGGACCAGGAACTCGCTTAAAAGAAAGACTGGCTCGTGGGGATAAAGGCATCAATCAGCTGGACGAATATTGCAAACAACACGATATAGCCTACAATAATTCATCTAATTTACATAAACGGCGTAAGGCAGATATAATTTTACTAAAAATGGCGAAGACACGGACTACTTCTGCTAATGCTAGTCCCGGAGAAAAAATAGCAGCTTCATTGGTTAATAAAGCAATGTTGGCCAAAGTTGCTTCTGGTTCTGGAATGAAAAAGAATTTTAAAAGCATTGTATCTCACACTAAAAAGCAGATTCGTAAAATGAAACCAAAATGTAAAAAAATGGCAATAGAACTGGCATTTGCTGCAGCAAAAGATTTAACGAAAGATTTACCTATTAAACTACCACGAATTATTCCTTTACCAAAATCAGGAGGTGTTCTTCCTTTAATACCTATTTTTGCGGGATTATCAGCTGCTGGAAGTCTGGCTGGTGGAGTATCCGGAATCCTTAAAACGTACAACGAATACAAAGCTGCAAAAAAACGTCTTTCGGAGTTAAAGAGACATCATGATAAATTGGAAGGTTTAACTATAGGCAAAGGGCTATGCATTAAACCATATAAAAAAGGTTTTGGATTATACTTATCTAAAAAAAAAAAAAACTAAATCAACGGTTGCCTAGTCGGGCTCTTACAAATATAGATTTATTGAAATATTGTAATAATATTCCTTACTTTAGAGGTGTTTTTATGAGAGATAATTTACCTAAAAGACCATATCCTATTGAGTGTGGTGTCGTCAATTTAGATAGCTCAATAAATCCTGGAACTCATTGGGTAGCCTATGTGAAAATTGACGATTACATTGAATATTTTGATAGCTATGGGAACTTGAGGCCGCCTAAGGAATTTATAAAATATATGATGAAGGGAAACATTCTATATAACTATAATAATCATCAAAAAAATAATACGTATAACTGCGGTCATTTATGCCTTAAATTTTTAGAACAGTTTTGGTGTAATACAAACAAATAAATAGTGGATGTGTTTTATGTTTTCTCCAGTTTAGTATAAATTGTAGAACAGTCTACGACTATGTCTATCTCATTAAGTTTTTCTGGAAAGAAATCTATATTAGAAACCACTTTTCATCCACCTCTATCTTTAAATCATAGCTATGAGTGCGGATTATTATATTTCTCTGTTTTCAATGTTATACCAAATATATCAGATGTTAACAATATATTTAGTTACGGTGAAAAAAATAAAAGATTAAAAATTCCAAATGGAAATTATGATTTACAAGACATTGCCGACTATTTAAATAGCAAATTGGATGACTGTGAACTCAATATTGAATCCAATTCAAATACTGCAAAATGTTCTCTTTTTTGCACAAAACCTGTTAATTTCCAAGTAATAAATAGTATGGGAAACATGTTAGGTTTTCGAAAAGAAATACTAGAAGCTAATAAATGGCATGTATCAGAGAATCCAGTGAACATTCTTCCAACAACAGTCATAAGGATCGAATGTGATTTAATACACGGCTCGTACATTAATGGTTTATCTTCCCACATTATTTATGAATTTGTACCAAACGTTCCTCCAAGCTTTCGGTTTATTGAAAAACCTAAAAATATTATATATTTTCCCGTAAAAGACAACAACATATCATCAATTACAGTAAAAGTTGTTGATCAAGAAGGCAATCTCATTGATTTCGGTGCAGAAGAAATTCAGATGAGCCTTCATCTACGCAAGCAGAAATGATTGTATTTGGTCAAAACACAAAAAAATATAATATTATATCACCAAAACCAAAATTAAAAAACGGTATTATCAGCTATGCTTTCAAAAGGCATAGACGTATCAGAAATCCCAAAGTAAAAAAAATAACAAAAAAGAATAAAGATTTTTTACGAGCTCTGGGTTTCAAAATATGAATATTCTCGATATTGATAATTCACCACATTTCGACAACTCTATTGAGAGTTACGAAATACATACATATAATCCATACAATAACAGTTTTAAAGCCAATGATGAAATACGCATATCTATCCAACAACAAGACATATATGTACTACCATCTGCCAGCTCTATTTACATCGAAGGACGTGCTACGGTAACTGGAAAAGATGCTGCAGGCCATCCTACTAAAAAACCTGTCAATTTTACTAATAATCCAATATCATATCTGTTTCAAGACATTCGATATGAAATAAATGGCGTAGAAATAGATCGTATCAGGAACTCTGGAATTTCTTCTACTATAAAATCATATATTTCTATGAATTACGGTGAGAGCAAAGTTGCTGCTGTATGGGGTTGGAATATAAATGGTCAAAATTCCAAAGATGATTTCTTTAGTGTTGTTATACCACTTAATAAAATGTTAGGGTTTGCTGAAGATTATAATAGAATAATTTTAAACTGCAAACATGAACTGGTACTTAATAGAAGCAGCACTAACTATAACAGTGTTATTATTGATAAAGATGACAGTATTGAAATAGATATACTGAGAGTTCAATGGCGCGTACCACATGTGAAAGTTTCTGACCGAGAAAGGCTTTCATTACTTAAATTTCTAGAAAAAGATAAACCTATACAAATGGCTTTTAGAAATTGGGACTTATATGAATATCCTTTGTTGCCAAGAACCACAAAGCATTCATGGTCTGTAAAAACGGCTTCTCAATTAGAAAAGCCTCGATATGTTATATTTGGTTTACAAACTAATAGAAAAAATAACAAAACTAAAGATAGTTCTACATTTGATCACTGTAATTTGACTAACGTTACATTATTTTTAAATTCCCAATATTATCCTTATGATTCACTAAACATAAAGTTCGATGAAAATAAGTATAATATATTATACGAATTATATGCCAAATTCCGTCAGTCTTATTACAACCTCCCAGCTGATCCGTTGTTAAACATTAACGAATTTAAAGAGAAAGCTCCTTTGTTTATAATAGACTGTTCACGACAAAATGAAAATTTAAAATCAGGACCAGTGGATGTACGTTTAGAAATTGAAAGTGCCCAAGAAATTCCAAATAATACAGCAGCCTATTGCCTTATTGTGAACGACCGGCTTGTTGAATACAAACCACTAAGTAATATTGTACGTAAACTAACATGAATGCAATTGTAGACGTACAAGGTTTCAAAACTGATTCTAATGAATTCATTGTAAAAGAAATAGCACTACAATTTGATAAACAAATAATAAATCTTGTATTTAAGCCACCCTTCCCGTTTTATGACTTAACAAAAACAGAAAAAAGACAAGTATGCTGGATTGAAAGAAATAGACACATTTATTGGAAAGAAGGACTTATACCGTATAATTATCATAAGATTTATATTGCAGAAATTTTAAGGAACTGTAAAATATATGTCAAAGGTTCAGAAAAAGTTAGATGGCTAAGGAAAATATTAGAACAAGATAATATAATGTATGACGGAATTAGTAAGTGTATTTTCGATCTAGAGGATTATGGTTGCCCTAGTTTACTAAGTTTGTATAGAAAGTATATTTCATGTTCCGATGTTTATTGTTGTGTATATCATACTTCATACTGTGCTCTAAGAAATGTAATTTGTCTTCAGAAATGGAATGTAGAAAATAAATGTTTTTAAAATTACCTATCTTTTTAATAAAATCCTATCCTATTTAATTTTAAAAAATAACCGTTCGGATTAAAAATAACTAGGGGTGCCTAATGCATAAGCACTCTTAGAATCCTTAAATCTTGTAAAGTTACAATAAGGATGGACGATTGTGCAAACAGCTCGATCCGAACTTAGCCCATTGATATCAAGAAGAATGCCAGTTGTGATCTATATAACGGAGAGAATTGGGGGTCATGCATCGCGAGCTCGAGCGAAGCGAGAGCGATGCAGATGCAGAACCCCCAATTCTCCCCTACTGGTAGCATATTACGACTAAGCAACGTGATTGCTAGCCGGTATATGATGTTAATATTCATTACATATTTTTCCTGCGGTATGCCTTTATTAACATGATACTACAAACTATAATATCGTTTGCAGTATTTTATTAATTTATGTTCATAATGACTATTACACAACACTACGGCTACTACTATTAAAACATTTAGACAACCATTGCAGTCTCACAGACAGTCCAAATGCTCCAACCCACTACCAGTTGGCAGCGTGCCCAGCATGCTGGCAGCAATGCCCCCGTTGCAACAATGCTTATTCGCTGAGCCAAACAGGTGGCAGCATTTAAATCACGCGTCGCATCGACCAAGCGCTCTGATAAGTTTCGGAAAATACGAATAACTGCTGCCTGGCTACCATGCGCAAATAAGACATATCTCACGCATGACACGAGAAGAGTATTTTTCTCCCGCGTAGAGAGAGTGGTGGACGATAGCAGCGGCCGCACCACGCTAAGATCCGTTCATTAAGATTATCTATGGACGATTCTCCATTGCGCTATTTGTTAGTTGAATTGCGAACAGTTTTAGGAAATAAGCAGTGATGGACTTTGTACTAATAAAATACCAAACTATTATAAACGATTAAATATTTTTTACCGTTCTCGACACTTCATTAGGAATTATGATGGTTTTATGAATAAAACTGTTCCCGTTGATGTAATTTTCAAACGAATGATGAAGATGTAAATAGAATTGGCGATTTTTCTGCATAATGTAGGTAGGTATTTCATTTTTATCTCTGTTGACGATGGCTGCTTATCTGTTTTTCTTGTTGATGAATGCTAAGTAGCGAAACAAAGTTTTTAATTTTTATCATAGCTACTTAACTAGTTTTCAGTGCCTCATTTATTTTTTATTTATTAAACAATAGAATAATATTTTATAGCAATATATTGAGTGCGGAACCCTAAAAGGAATTTATTCATTTAGATTATGTACTTACCTACTTCAAATGTTTACTGTTGCAAATTTCATGAAACTTTTATAAATGTTTAATACCTACCTACTCATTTATTTACATATAACAGTTATTTTGAGTAATCAACTAAGTACCTATAATTCCATTACTTTAAAAATAGTTGAAAAAAACAACGTACACTACCTACAGCATTATTCAAAGATATTGTATTTAAGCTACTCACACCGAGTTCGTGAGTTGTGTTCGAATTACGTTATTGTATAGATTACACACACATATATCAAAGGTCTGCTAATACTGGAAGGAAAGTAAATTTGTACTAAATCGTCGATCGCCCCCATTATACTTAGACGCGCGAGAAATACTCGATTTATCTCGTCGTCAAAACTGAGGTCGAGAAAATACACGCAAATACTCGCAGATAAGTGTCAAAAATCGATTGAACGGAGGGCGCGCATGTTAGTGTTTGTCGACAAGTTCCACAGGTAGCACAAAATGTACGTAAACACGGTCGAGTTCTTTGCTCTGCCATGTTAACATTGAAATGAAATGAATGAAATGAAATATATTTATTTACGACATCTTGTAACATCAAATTAGCACACATATTAGAAATAAAACAAAAAAAGTATTGAACAGTTAACATTAGGTGGACATTAATTTAATGCTACCCGTCATAAATTGGAACCATCTCAGCATAAATGCTAGTTATAAACCAGCGCTGGTCTTCCGATGGACCCAGTGTTGACGTCACCGAAGTATAACGTCTACAACAGTGTTAAAAAATAAAGAGTAAATAAAGACAAATATGCTACAAAATTTCAGTACATATTAAAAATATAAATGACAAATTTAAAATACAATTTAAAAAAAGACATACCTCAAAAAGATGATACTTATACATGAAAAATCAGTAATGATAATGATATAATTCTATAAGTAATATTTTTTATTTTAGTGTTCACTTTTAAAAATGACTTACGGATATTTTGAAAAGAAAAATTTATTTAAAATAATGGCGAGTTAATAAACATATCTATATTGCACTTGTGTCATGCTTTAATGTTTCCTGATTATTTTGATGCAAACTTAGTTTATTTTTTAATTGAACTCTAAAACTATTTAAACTCAGCAGGTTCCTCATTGGCGGTGGTATATTGTTCCAACATTTAGTCGCGGCGTAGCGGAAACTACCTCTGAAAGCCATTGTATTGTGATGAGGTATACAGAGTTGCATAGCACACTGCCGGGAACTAGTTGAACTTCGACCAGAAATCCATGATAACTTATTATAGAGATAAGCCGGAGCTTTATGTTTAATTACTCCAAATAGAAGGCAAGCTAAATGTAATTTGCGACGGTGTTTCATCTTGAGAATGTAGTGTCTGTTTAAATATGGGGTCACATGAGCCCTGAACGGAATGTTGAAACAAAAACGTGCACAGGCATTCTGAACTCGCTGAATCAGCTTTTGTGTTCTGGCTAGCAGACGAGGACCAAAAACTGCATCCATTTAGTTTAATTTCGATAAAACAAGTGCCTCCACAAGCTGAATACGCAAATTTTCTCCTAAAAAAGGCCTCATCCTATATAATATTTTCAATTTATAGAAGCAATTCTGAACTGATTTTGCAACATGCCGTTCAAACCGTAAGTCACAGTCCATTTGCAATCCCAAATTGCGCGCTTCGTATACCCGCTCTATAGGATTGTTCATAAGAATTACAGTTGCAGATAGGCTGAGACTCCTTAGCTGGTGTTGACTACCAAATATAAGGTATTTGGTTTTGAGAGGGTTTAGCGATAAACAGTTACTAATAGCCCATGTACTTATACATGAAAGGTCCTCGTTAAGTTTGGAAATAGCACTGTCAATTTCACCAGGTTGGCAAGATATATACACTTGTACATCATCCGCATAAATGTGAAATTTACAGTGTTTAATACACAATCTTATGTCGGCTGAGTATAAAATAAAAAGAAGCGGTCCGAGAATAGATCCTTGAGGCACTCCTCTTTTAATTGCCATTTTCTCTGAGTCTAGGGATCTACCATCATCACCGCATAACCTAACATACTGATAGCGATTACTAAGATAGCTGTTAAACCATTGTAAAATTTTATAGCTAAAACCATAAAAACTCAATTTGGACATTAATATGTTAATATTTAAGGAGTCAAAAGCGCGGGAAAAATCGAGTAGTACTAGTACTGTACACATACCCTTGTCCTGAGAGCTAAGAATGTTGTCGGTCACATCAAGTAGAGCAGTCACAGTACTGCGTCCTTTTCTAAATCCCGACTGTACTTCGGGCAGAATGCAGTTTTCCTCGAGATAATTTGTTAACTGTGCACTCACCACTTTTTCCATAATCTTTGATAGACAAAGCAAGATGCTGATCGGCCTTAGGTCTTTCAAGTTGGTCGGGTTAGGATTTTTAGGTAATGGCCGTACTATGGCAACTTTCCAAATATCAGGAAACACTGATGTACTTATTGACGTATTTATAATATCATGAATGGTGTCAATTGTATTTGGGAATGTCATGATGAGCATTTCTAAACTAATATTATCGCAACCTTTTGCATTCGATTTTAAACTAATAATGATTTTAATCAAATTATCTAAACTGATGGGCTCTATATTGAATGTTGCATCAGTATATCTATGAAACTCAAAATAGGTTAGCTGAGAAATACAAGCATCGTCTGAGCCGGGTACATTTAAAAAATTGCAATTAATGATGTGGGGGTTATTAAAATTTGGAGGAAGATCGTTATTTTTCTTAGGCAACAGGCTATTTTTTAGATTTTTCCATAACAGTTTAGGGTCCTTCAACTTATTGTTTATGTTAAACCTAAAATAGCTTGATTTTTCGTGAAATAGGGCTTGATTAACTGTGGATTTTAGTGTCTTATAATACGTTTTTTTGGTATCAGATTTGCTTTTATGATAGTCAGCACAAGCTTCATCGCGTAATCTCATCATTAATTTGATTGTGTCGGTAATCCATGGATAGGATCGATCCTTAACCGTTATCAACTTTAGGGGCGCATGCACATCAAATAGGGATGATACATAGTTAATCAAGGTATTAACTTTATCGTTAACGCCATTTAATTTTGGAATTAAGTGCCATGCCAAAACATTCAAATCAGAATTAAAGTTAGTTACATTAATAGTTTTTAAGGGACGGTACATTATAGTAAATGGTTTAGGTTTGACACGTTTTATATTAAATTCACACACTATCAGACAATGTCCAAAAAGAGACATGATCTAAGGCAATTTTTTTTAATTGTAAATCAGTGCAGACTACATCTATCAGTGACTCACTGGTGTCTGTAAAATGTGTCGGCTCATTCACCATTTGAGTGAGATTGAGAGTTGATAAGAATGTTAACATTTTTTTGTATTACCATCATCCTTGCAAAATAAATTTATATTAAAGTCTCCTACCAAAATTAAATTATCATAATGTGGGATAGCAGTGATGGTATCCGTAAGAGCGTCAAAAAATAAATCTACATTTACCCACCGAGGTCGGTATGCCGTACCGATCAAAAGCTTCCTTCCGTTTAGGGTCATAGTGAGCCACATTTGTTCAACAGTCTTGTGCAAGGGATCTACTGGGTGAGGGAAAGTGCGAGCGGTTATATTATTTTTGATAAAATAACCGACTCCGCCACCTTTCGAACGAGAGCCTCTTGCTATATGACGAAGTCGATAATCGGGTACCTCAGGGGCGCGCCCCTCTTCACCCTCTCTGAGCCAGGTCTCATTAATAGCTAGTATGTCAATATCATTCCTTATAACAGATGCTATAAAGTTATCGTGTTTTGTGCCGAGAGAACCTGCATTGAACAAACCTATTTTAAATAGTTTGTTAACCATTATCATAGTTAAAATACGTTACATATAAGTGAAACAGACACGATGCAATATAATGGACTATAATTTTGTCCAATGATTTATAAAAGCCATAATGAACAAAAAAGGTACCGTTTCGCCAAAACAATAAAATATGTTCGTAGATTGAACATACATATGACTGATATTTAACATAAATACAATTTGTCATTTTTATTACTAAATAACCTAAACTCATTAACTTACTAGCACTCATTAACTCATTATTAATACTAAAAATAAGGATGTAAATATAAATAGAATATACATCAATAAAAGTGTATGTAAAAATAAATAGAATATAAATAAACTTATCAGTGTAGCTCTCTAGTTCAAACAGTTGCGATTTCAAAAACACGCTCTATATCGGCATCCGAGCGCAAAATATAAACCTGCTTTCCATCGTTTTCCCGCGCGAAAACACGACCTCTTTTCGTCCACGAGTAGCGCCACTGCCGTTTACGGCATTCTTCACGAACCCGGTGGAAAAGCTGCCGGTTGTGCTTCGTTAGGCGCTCGTTTACGTACACCCTTCTCGGCGGCCCCTCTATGCTGATATCGGCTGTAGTGAAATTGCGGCGTACGCGCGCTGCACGTAATAGCTCGTCGCGCAGGTGACGGCGCGCCAGGCGCACCACGACGCGACGCGTTCGACCCTTAATCTCTCCCGCGGCACTATTGCCGCTCGAGTCGACTGCTCCAACACGCTCAGCGAAGACAATATCTCGTTCTTCAATTGCGACCCCAAGCTTTGCAGAGAGGATTGTGACAGTGTGTACTACATTTTCCCCAGTCTGCTCCGGGAGATGCCCTATATCCAAATCGCATAGAAGAGATTCCTGGTCCCGATCGTTTAGCTCTTGCTTGAGCTGGGCCACTGACTGCTTAAGGTCGTTAACTTCAGTTGACGCGAGTGTCGTCTCTCTCAACTCTACCGCTTCAAGTCGCCGCTCAAATCCGTCCATTCGCTGGCCCATGGTTCACGAATTTCTTTGCGGAAATCACGGGCTTCTGTCATATATTCCGCGAGCTCATATCGCATCGCTCGGATCTCCGAGTCACCTATAGAATCCGTATCACGGGGCGGTCTTGTTTCTCCCCTAAGTGGATCAGTGTGGCGAATGGATGGGAGATTGGGAGCCCCACAGAGGTCTACAATTGGGGTGCAGCTGTTATCTCCCTTGCGATGTATTTTTTCACATTCCGGGCATGTCCAATCCTTGCACAACACTGCTCCATCAGGAATCGAGACGCAACTTCGATGATATATACAATGGCATGTTATACATGTAGCGCCCCCTGACGTTAGTTTCAGGAACTTTCCGCATACTGCGCATTTAGCCATCGCTAGGTTTAAATATAAACAGAGCAGTTGAAAGCTGAGTGTTATATCGGTACTGGTAGAACCCGATAGATGGCGCTATAAAAACGAAGATCTATGTTGACTGCCAACTACTTTGCAGTACTAGCAACTACTTTCATACAACTCAGTTTTTTTTTTGTACTGTGTTTTTGTTTTTTGTGACACATATGACCTGTTTCCAAACAAGTTACTTGTCGCAGCTTTGCAGGTTTAATATCATCTTCAAAGACCCATTCATAGCACTCTTGCTTCTTTTACAGATCATCACAATAAATCCATGTTTTATCTTTTGTTTTGATGTCAAAAACAGCATTTTGAACGTCCTTGGTTAATTTAAGCAAACTTCATTACACTAATCGACAAGTTTTTGTTATTGGACTGACACGAGTTTATGATGTACCTACCTACGTAAGCAAAGGTTCCTGACTTTTTTACCTTCATGCAATATACTTTAAAGTTATCTCTAGCAAATACTCAATTCCCGCCACGAATGCTCTAACTATTTTAAACATAGTGCTGCCAGTGACAAAAACATTGTACTTATTACAGCCCATAGCACAGCTCTCATTACACTAGACTGTTATAGAAATTTCACTAAGTAGCACTCACAAACCATACAATTTTAGAAGAGTACAACTTAAATCAGCAGTTTAATTTACTTCTCTTCAAGAGAATCCATTATAGGCTCTGAAGCAAATATTATAACTTGCACACATTTGGTATTTTTTTTACAAATATGATGTTACGGCAACATTATTCAATTTACTGCGATGTAAATATCTGGTAATCGTTACTAGTGATACCACCGTACTCCACCAAAATAATTCATCATCGTCATCAGCCGGAAGACGTCAACTGCTGAACAAATGCCTCCCCCAAAATAATTACGTATATAATTTTTAGGAGTTGCTCCAAATTGCTCGACTCATTGCTTTAGTATCTGCGGCGACTGCTGCTGTGCAATTATTGCTCAAAATTTGCCCGTATAAGAGCACCTTAAAAATAAGAATCAAAGAAATATCTTCCGTCATAAAGCTATTGAGAGAAAAAAAATCTCCAAAAACAAATAATTTCTTACATTCACACTGTCGTTGCGTGAAGTCGTAGGTAATACCGCTTAAAACTAACACCTCTTTGAGATTCGTCTACTTATACCGCTTTCCATTCAGGCGCTGTCGAGTAATCCCCACATATGGCTACAATAAAATCTTATTATGACTAGAAACAATTTCTGAAGGCTCTCAAATACTGAGGACTGTATCTTTGACTAATAACAAATACAGTTTCAAACCGGAATTGTTGGGATTTGTTTATTATATATCCATAACAACACAAGGTTTTACTCAATACAATGTACTTTTAGTACTTGAAATTCAGACAGGTTAACAGTGACTTGCTAAATCAAATTAATTACCTGTACACAATTACTAAGTATCTGACTAGAAGTATTTAATTTATTCTTAATAATGCATATATTATGTTGGAAGTTGTTTTTTTTTATTGCTGTAATTTTAATTGCAAGTAATATCAAATATTTCATCTATTTGCAGACAAAAATACATACATTAAAATTGTAAATAATGTAAGAGAGAGAATATTTAAAAATGTCTTTAAAACATGATAAGTTTTTGATGTTTCATAATTTAAAAAAAAGGCTGGCAACGCATCCTCGAGACCTCTGGTGTTGCGACTCGTCGACAGCGGCCGCCTACAGATCCAACTGCATTGCAAATGTTCCCTTAACAAACCGTAATTATCAAGCCGCATGTTGAACCTTAATACCGGATTTAGAAATGTTACAGTCCCTACTCCAAGAGCATTTACGCAATGCGCGGTAATAAATAAGTATTGTTATCATTATTTCGTCGGTTACAGAGGCCTATTCAAAGCTTATCTCGCTCTAGTGAAATCTTATACTGACTATTAACATTAAGTGTTTCAGGATCCGAGAAGCAGAAGGGTTGCGGTTTCGGAGAAGATGAACATCCAACGCCTTATCGTAGGATTCTATTTTACTCTTGCTAAAATATCTTCACTTCAATTAGTAAGGCACAAAATTAAGGACAAAAATCTTCTTGATCGTTGATGTGCGCAAAGCGAAAGTTGACGATTTAAAGTTACTGGGTATGCAACCCGGACAAGTTATTGTTTTTCTTACAAAACAATTTTCAGAAACAGTCCGGCGTCTGTAATTTTATCCGGTGATGGAATCAGGCTTTTCCTCTATTACATGGGACCAAAACCTATGGGGCAAACATGGGTGATTACATAAACAGTAGCACCTCTACCTTCTCATTTGGAGAATACAGGCCTCACAATAGTTATTTATTGAAGTATTAATATAATTGTATGACTATTTGAGGTATACTTACCTACATGTACCCCTAAGAAGACCTTTCATATTTTACCTGACCTATTTACTTTTTGTAGGTGTAGAAGTTCCGATTTATTTATTTTGGACCATTGTAACCTGCGAAATTGACGAATTCACGATTATTATTATTTACATTCAAAATTATGTAGGCTTGTTTTCTACCAATTTTTTTCCTTGTACATATTAGGAGGGTAAAAACGTATAATATGTCAAAAACTCTCTGATTGAAATCTATATTATTCGAATCATTTACGACCAAATCAATTAGATGTAAGTAGGTATATCAAACCCCTACCAAATTTCATAAAATTTTGAAATCAAAAAAGTAAGTATCAAATAAGTATTTAACATTATGTATTTGCTACACCCTAACTGTACCTACTGTACTCGTTTATTATGTATGTACATAATGCAATAATAAATAAATACATATCCCCTCCTTAAAAACTGAACCAATTTTCTTTATATATGCAAAATTCCTGAAAAGTACATTTAGGTCTTTCCTACATTTTAACCATATCATGAAATAAACCGTCAGAAACAGTTGATTAAAAAAAGCTGAATTTTCTTAACTTTTCGCAATATGACACAAGCAGTTTAAATTTGTCAGATTATCCACTGTTGGAACTTGGACACATCCTCCCCCAATGGAATTGCCGTAAATCCTTGGCAGGCGTCATGGGGATTGTCAAGTTGTATAATAGCAGTTCAAATTCAAATTTCAAATTTATTTAATTCTTTGTTACAAAAATGTTGACCTTAATTATCTTAAAAACTATTCTAAAACTAAAACAATGTTTGCAATTTAAAACTTTCATCAAGATACTATTATGAAAAAGTTATTTAAATAGTTAACTATTTAAATAACTTTTTCATCCCACCATCTCGGAAAGAGTATTTTTAATCTTCAATATCTGAGTGGAAAAGCCGTTTTTATTCTCTAGAGGATAAAGTAAATTGAATTTTGAACATGTAAATTAAAAAAAAGATTAAACCTATTTACTGCTACCTCTATGGTGCCGAATATATCATACAACTTTTTTTTAATTTTTTAAAAACTCAGACTCGGTACCTTCTTGGTGTTCTTTTTTCAATTTGCTTTGTGCGCGGTTCTTTACGCGGCATTTTTTCACGTCATTGTTAAACCTTATATTAAAAACAAGAAACTTGAAATCAAGTGAAAAAATTAAAATGAGTGATTCTAGCGACGAGGAAGTTTGTTTGACGCCAACAGAATTGACTGAAACTGTTAATAATGCGCAAATGAGCTTTCTCCCTCAACAATCACGCGAGAAGTATTACTTTTTTTTTTGCATTTAGTCATTTCCTCGCTGAGGTGGAATGAAAAGTTACGTGTTGCACTCGAGTGCAAAGATTTTTCACCTCGTGCTCTTTTGATTTCCTCGCTAACGCTCAGAATTCTAATTTTGAATCAATTTTGGGATGCTTCGCTTACTCGGTCATCAAAATTGAACCCGCGGTTAAAAAGCAACTTTGCACTCTTGTATAACAAATAACTATTATTTATAAATGTCAGGCGGGCATTTTTAGACTTAGCTTTTTCAGACTTGGCCATTATGGGTTATAAAAATTATTAGTGTTAATAAAGGAACCTTTCCAGATCTCATGAAACATAGAGATTATTCCAATTTTCATGTCAGGGGCTAGATCTGAGCCTATTATAGACCAGTATTCAACCTTCCCACCTTGAGTAAAGTTTTTGAAGTAATTATACTTAACGAAAGACACATTTTATGAACATTATATATTTACACGAAAATCAGTTCAGCTTCACAATAGTGTGAGTAGCTGTACAATTTTAGTAAAAATAGCAGATGATAAAATTGGTGACCAGACAAAAATGGTTGGGATATTCCTCTGCCAAGCCACCGTCAGTCACCAATGTCATAAATTTTGAAATAATTTTATTTTAGACCTATATAACAAATTGTAAGAGAGTAAAGACATGTAAAAAGAACTGCTCCATGTTTGCTAACTTCGGCAATGGAATATAATTATAGTTAAATTTTGACATCGTGGACGCCAAAATAAATATTTTTGACTTTAAACTTTTTTGGCTTGCATTGGTTCTACCGCCTCCACCAAACTCCTTTCTTTCGAAACTCTTTGGTTGCAAGGCAAATTGCTTATGTCGTTGGACCGTTCCCTACGCATACGAGTTTATACCGTTAACTGATTCGCCTCAGGGTTTCAAAGTTTGTCATCGAATCGAGAGTACAGTTACAAACGTTTAAATATTACAATTACAATTATTTATACAATTACAATAATATAATTTGTATGAGCAATTGTTATTGTAATATTCAGATATTAGAGAAGTGATAATGTGGTCAAAAATGTTGTTCAGGCTAACCTAGAATTACTAGCTATCAAGGACAGCTGCCGGAACGTTAGGTGCTTGCGAACAGATTTTCTACATGAGAGTGGTAGCTAGCTATGCAGGCATTCGCAAAATTCCCTAACACCATGCTGTAACGACTGCCATCGTAAGACAACAACAAACACCGGCGGCTTAACGTGCCATCAGAAGCACGTGCATTATCAGTACCATTAGTAATGTCACTAGCGGTCACTCATCTCAAACTTACTGAAAATGAAGACAGCTCTGGACAAGATTTCAAATCAACCATTTACACTACTCGGACAACGAGAGGCCTTTGCGCTTGATTCTTATTTTTACTGCAAATCACCAACATCCGTGTTAATGTTCATAAAAAACCAACCATTGCAGACTCACAGGCAGTTCAAATACTGCCATCTACTATCAGTTGGTAGCGTTTGTTTGCCCTGCAAGTTTTTTGTTGGTTTTGACCACAGCTACACTTTCAGTAATAAATAGGATCATCATCCACATCACTGTTGAACAAGGTCTCCTTTGGGGTCTTTGTCATAATCCCCACGGTTGGCAGGCATATTGGGGATCGCAGTAGAAGTTGTCAGTACTTCGTTCGGAGCTGCTTCCCACCTTCTGGTATATTCCCTTAGTCACCTCTTACGACACTAACGGGAGGAAATAGGAGGGGGCAGCCTAAGCCGGCACCCCACGGTAAGAGGAAAATATATTATAGAAATTTTAGATTCTTAACTAGTTTGGTTTTTGAAATAGACTCCGTAGTATTCAATATTTTTGACAAGGGTGCAAAAAAGAAATCAATTCAACCCGCTCTTAAAAATAATTTAATTACATTTCTACTTCCATGATCTTAGGCTCAACATTCTAAACAAAATATATAATTATGAAGCGCTCGTAGTGAATCTTGCTTAGCCATTCTTAAACATCAGCAGGTTAAGCAACGTCAGCATGAGTTGGAAGGGTGACCACTAGTGACATTACTACGAGCGTGCACGTGCTTCGGAGTCACGGTTGTTGTTTTAGGATGCCAGTCGTTGTAGCATGGTGGTAGGGCATTTAGCGAATTGGCTAGCTACCACCCTCAAGTAGAAAATATGTCGCCAAGTGTCTTACGGTATGTTCTGGCTGCTGTCCTAGAGAGGCACTATATCTAATTTAGGTTAGTTTAAAAATGTCTTCGTCGACGATTAATCTTACCAGGTGCGATAGTGGTTAAAGATTAGCCTGTCGTAAAATAAATCGCTAGAGTCCCGTGGCATACGAATGGACGGACAGACAGATAGCGGTGGAGTCTCATTAATATGGTTTAGTTTTGCCCGATCGGTACGGAACCCTAAAATTAAGTTTTTGTGTTTGTATTCTAAGCGCTCTCGTATCTTTTATACGATTGAGTTTAAGCTACATAGCCCTACACTCTACTTTTTACATTAAATGTATACTTAAGAAAGGAACGTTATAAGGTGATGAATGTTTTGCCCCGTCAAGATAACGGTCAAAAGGCGAGCCCATCTCCGAAAAAATAAGTGTTACGACCTTGCCCTTTTAGGACGTAGAATGATATGAGTATTTTTTATGACTTGTTCAGTCTTTTATTGCTTTTATGAATAGTTTTATGGCAGACAAGATTTTTTCGCGGTTTTTGACCATCTTTAGCGGATGTAAAATTTATTATTACATAAAGCAGTCCAGAGGGTTATCAGCGCATTTTTTCTTTCAATACCTTTATCTTTAACTACTAGCTCACCTGTAGGGTAGGGTAAATTAATCAAAGGGTTACACATGCTAGGGTTCCATTTGATTTTTTTACTAATATTTTTTTTTGTATACAATAGGAACAAGAATTGTAAACAATTTGTTTGTCACAAACATTTAAGGGTAATGTACATTTGTGCGGGCCCGGACGGTCCCAAAGGCATAAATAAACAAA
Source organism: Plagodis dolabraria (assembly GCA_963854805.1). NCBI lineage: Eukaryota > Metazoa > Arthropoda > Insecta > Lepidoptera > Geometridae > Plagodis > Plagodis dolabraria. The sequence continues at coordinate 7,749,241 of OY978466.1, forward strand.
TCCTCGAAAAAATTAAAAAAAACCCTTTTAGAGCACGCCATTGTTGCTATGACGGCCGTCCAATAAAAGGAAACCCTGCAAAGTGCGACTCGGGGCTTACTCTCTTATGGTTGCTCATCGCAAGGGAAGAAAACGTGTGTTAGTGTTGTTCATTAAGTAGAAAATCTGTCGCCATGCACTTAACGGCAGCTGTTCTTGTGAACCAATAATTCTAGGTTAAGCCTGTTAGCATCTTCTACCACATCATCACTTTCCATCAGGTGAGATTATGGTCAAAGGCCTACCTATAAGCAATAAAAAAAGATAACAGCTTCAGCAACTGAATTTTAAATCGTCATTTTCAGTATTTCTAACGCTCGGTTTTTAATCGACTTCCAAAAATGGAGGTTCTAATGTTTTGTGTATGTCTGTTACGTGATTATTCCGCCAATGATGGACTTAATGTTTTTTTTGTTGAATAGCACAGTTGATCTCATATAAATTTCGTCGAAATCAATTCAGTAATTTTTAACCGACTTCCAAAAAAGGAGGAGGTTCTCAGTTCGTCTGTATTTTTTTTTTTTGTTTGTTACCTCAGATCTCTTGACTGGGTGAACCGATTTTGAAAATTCTTTTTTTGTTTGAAAGCTGATGCTTGTCGTTTGGTCCCATTATAAATTTCTTAAAAATCGGTTTTTGAGTTACACTAAAAAGATTGAAAATAAAATTTTAACAATAAATGGAACCGACTTCAACACCCAAAAGTGTGAAATAACTTGTCGAAGTCGGTACCATGCCCACAATATTGTGATAATAGGTACTTTTGAACCATCATGGTACCGACTTCAACAAGTTATTTCACACTTTTGGGTGTTGAAGTCGGTTCCATTTTTTGTTAAAATTTTATTAAGTGACAGTGTATTAACTGAAGAATGAATTTGCATATCTGGATGATATACGAGTAATGATAATTTTAACTATTGTCGATGATAAACAGTATTTTAGACAGGTGAATTCTTGTACATACATCACTAAAAACAGTAAGACAAATGGCAAAAAGAAAATGTACCGACTTTTAACACTGAAAAGAACGTAATAGATAACTTGTAGAATTAGCTTAATATAAATAATGGATTTCCGCAGAGTAACGCTTGAATGTACCTATCTATTATTTTAGAGACAACTTCAATAAGAAATGTATCTTTGGCATCGATAAGGCCAGGTTTATAAAATGATATAATAATAATAATGCTTACTCTTTTTGTATTAAACGCCTCAGTACTCTGTCCCCATGGTCTTAAAGTTTCTACTCCAAGTGGTGCTAAATGTATAATCATTGCAATATATATAACAAAAAACTTAAAATGTATACTAAGAAAGTTCTTAGTATACATTTTAAGTTTTCCAGTAATTCTTGACGTCGGTTAGAGTTTTTAACAGCCCGTTGATGGTAGCAAGACCTCAGCGTAATATCTCTAAACGACCCTTTGTGAAAAACCTGCCTGCACTTCTCGGACTTTAGTAAAGAACATGTGTACCACACCTTTCAACGGCATTGCCGCGTGAATAACGGTATGATTCAACGCAAATATGTAAGAGATCTCCCAACACCAATTAGTCACTAAAAACATTCCGTGTTCCATTGTAGCCTCTTTTGCCCCACCTAATTTGTTCTTGATAGTGTAAAAAACTTCTGTCCTTAGGTTTGAATTGATCGATCTATTATTGCAGATTTCCACTGTACAATTAGGCATTTCATAAAAGTATCTAAAATAATCCGCTTGGTATCTGTTATACCATCAGCTTTTTTTTTGGACACGTGTCAGATTCCCGTGATATCTTCTGATATCCGGGGATCACAAATTGGCACACCAATTCTGTGCCTAAAAGCTAATCAAAAAATTCCTATCGTCGAGCTGTTAATAATCAATAAAATACTAACATTTTAACAAAAACAAAACGATTTCTGATATCAAATATTGAAAAACAAAAATTACAAAAAGTAGATAAATCAAACCATCATATACAATTCTATGTTTTTGTTCAATACTCAAATACCAGTCATCAGATCTCACTGAAATTTAAATGGGTCTACAAGCAGAACACGCCACCAGCTTTCGAATTAAAAAAAAAACACTCAAATCGGTACATCCTGTAAAAAGTTAAGAGTTAAATTCAGATTTGGAGACAGTTAAAAATGAATAAAGTTCCTAAATATTCCATATCTAGCTTGCATCATAATGCGGTCGCAAATATCTCACTATTAACTTAATATATAACTAAGAGCCATAAAAATCAGTCAATTAATCGAAGTACCGGCTCCTAATTCAATAGCAATTAAATAATCACGAAGCCCTCTAAACCTCGCCTATAAACTACCCCTAATTTATGTACCATTACGTTTTCAATTAAACCCTCTGTTATATTTAGTTCTGCGGCTGCAATGGCTTTCTATTCAATTTGCTTCGTTTTATGTTCAAATAGAACTAACTGATTGAGGGTTCTACCACAGATTAAAATATACGTTTTATTGCATCAGAAACTAACTAAGTAAAAGACGAGAGTTTTTATTCTGATTATGCCAAAATATAAATTGGTAATATACTTAATACGAACCATGAAATCATTACTTTTCTTTTCAATTGTGGGTAGATTTAAACAGAGTAAATTATAATGTACTTTTGGTCAATTGGTCTCTTCCGGAGCTTATTTTTATGATACATTTTATCCCTATTTACTGAATAGGATAGAAAACATGAATAAAGGTAAATTAACTTGAGTTCATTAAAAACTTCTAGGCACAACTTCCAGTTCTTTGCATGTTTCTTAGCAGGTTTATCTATCATACAACTTAATTGCTTTGAGGTACTATGCATTTTGGTAATATCCTTTTGAGCCATGTTTACCTGGTACTTTTTAACTGAAAATCATTTGGTAGTTTTGTTTTACAGGATAAAAATGTATGCCTTATTTAACTTATTTTACACGAAGGACGAACCGTGGTACCATGGATGAACTTCGGTAACATCCTTTGACGTCATGTTTACCTGGTACTTTTTAGTTGAAAATAATTTGGTAATTTTGTTTTACAGGATGGATACTTTTTTTCCACGTAGGACGTATCGTGGTATGGATGAACTTTGATAACATACTTTAGTCATGGTTACCTGGTCTTTTTTCCTTGAAATCATTTGGCAGTTTTGTTTTACAAGATGTACAGTTTTGCTTTATTTTAGGAACCGTAGAACCCACTTTCAGGCATTCGTGCTCCTACTAGTGGGACAAATAAGAAATAATATGAAAAAACAGCCATTTAGATAAATAAACTATAAGGCATAATACAGCCCTGTAAAAATATCTAGCCATTTTGCAGTTCGTGATAATTACACTGTGGAACTCTCTAAGTTTACCTTCTTTCTTCTAATTGATTTAGGTAAATAAATGATGACCAATTTATGTAAGAAACCAATTTCTCCCGTATTAAAATCGCATTAAAGTAAGTCTCGGGAAACAATTTCAATGGCCGTCCGAGAGACAATGAAATAAAGAGAGCCTCTGCATTAGCATGTTGGATCCCTCTTGAATAGATTTACCATAAATATTTAGAAGAAATTGGGACAGCACGAATATTCATTATGTACCTGCCTCATTGCGTTGTGCGCGTGTGTGTGAATGTAAGTGTGTTTGTATCTCTAGTTCCCGGGTTAAGTTTCCTGATTGTTTGACAAGTTATTGGGTTTATGAGATAAGAACATATACAGTCAACAGTCCGGTTTCTGGTTCTATCTATACCCGGTAGATGCCTAGATAGGCCACTTTTTGTTATATAGAGTCAAAACAATTCTGGCAAAATGTACTACCCCTTTTTGTAATATAGGCGTAAATGACCACTATAGTGCCTGTTGGTGAGTGATGATGCGGCGGTGGATGTTAAACAGGCCTAACTAGAATAGAAATGAGCTCTCTAGGTTAGGTGCTTCTAATTTTCAACTTTAGTTGGTGACTAGTCAGGCGAGCATTTGCAAAGTATTCTTTCACTACACAGTGAAGCTGCGGCGGCGGCGATATTATAACGCCACATGCAACTGTTATGGCACCTATTGCCGCTACTTATTGCATTATCACAACTTCTTATAGCACAGCATTTTCTTACCCTTCTCTGAATAATATTGAAATCGATAAAACATGTGAGGTACTTAATAATATAAGCTGATATGCAGTATGATATAATAACATTGTCTCATTCGTAAGAAGTTATTACGTCATGCAGGCTATACTAGCCTGCATGACGTAATAACTTCTTACGAATCTTCATTGTTTGTTGCGTTCTTTTCCCGCGTCATATCCCGTGGGATGCCAGGCTAGAATTTCATCCCCCCATCTCTAACCGTGGGTGTCGTAAGAGACGAGTAAGGTCACACACCAAAAGGTGGGCAGCAGCGCTTTCTAAGAAACTGATATCTCACATTGCGATTCCCAAGTGGCCTGCCAAATGCGGGGATTAAGGCAAATCCCCCCATATTGGGGGATGCTGTCTAGAGCAGTGGACTATCCGGCTGATATAGTTCAGTACAGTTGCGTTCTTCTATGAAATGTGTCCTTTTTCTGGCTAGTATTCGGTGGGTGTTGTGCTTGCTCAACAAAATCGGTTCAGTCATTTAGGTGTGATAAGACTGGTAAGGCAACAAACAGACATCCAAACTCACTTTTCACCATTAGATTACCCGCCATCTAAGAGCTAATACCAAAATCAATATCTGAAATAAAACAAAAACATGGTGCTACTACTCAAGGCTTAATAATAAATGCAAGAGAGAACCACTTCCTTGTTGTCCTTTCAACACTGGAACACTTTCAATAGCCTTATTTAATCATTATGATTTAGGAACAGAAATTGTATTTAGCTCTTGAAGGTCGTTCGAAGGTGAGTGGCAAAAAAACACATACGCCTTAAAATCTGCAGCCGTTGTATGTCCACTGTTGAATAAGGGTCTCCCTCATTTGGAAGTCAAAGGAATATATATAATCGTAAATACAATCAGATTTTCACATTAATTGCGAGGAAATTAATCAATAATATTGTTACGATTACAAACCTAATTAATAACCTCTAATTCAAATCGACAGTTGAAACTGATATTTGTTCAATGTTCTATGCAGTGTCATTATGTTTCGAAACAAATCACGGTCTTTAATAATAACTTTAATATATGGTTATTATTAAAGACCCAGGCATACTTCTCACATGAAATATATAAAAAACTGAACCTCTTTGAGCAATCCAGCTAAAATTTTGTATGTAAGGATGTTTGTTACTCTTTCACGCAAAAACTACTGAATGGATTTTTAATGAAACTTTGCGACAATACAGCTTGTACATTAGAATAATACGTAAGCTATAATTTATAAAGAAATTGTGTGAATTGTCTAAAATATAACGATATGTGCTAAGTCAGTAGGAAAAATCCGCCATATTATGTGACCCATTCTGTCGTGCGCTGCAAAAACCTTTGTCTGTGGAATTGCACTAGTGCTTAAAAACCGTTTTGGTCCGCTTACGACGGGCATAGACAAGAAGTTCACGAGCTGGAAAAATTAAAAAATAAACAAATTTTTAAAGAGTTGAGTGCATTATTTCTCGCATCCACGCATATATTTTCTAATACCTACTCTTCTTATACATTTGGACCTGATAGGTAAAATTTTGACGACCATACTTTCTTTTGTCAAGTGATAAAAGTATGATAAAGACGTGGTCGCAATGGGTGACAGACCGAGATTGGGAGCTCAAAAACAAGAGATAGATTTAAAAAGACGTTCTTATAGCCCGACTCGTTGGGCCACAAAATGTAGTCGCAGTTAGGTACAGATAGGATCTGGAATGTAAATTCAGCCTGTATTTCAGCTGGAATTGCCGAATTAGAAAGCTTTGAGCTAGGGCTGTCAAACAAACGAAACCTGTTTTTTCCATAAAACTGTAAATAAGATCAATTTGCGTTTTATGAAACTGGCCAGTAATGAAGTGCCTAGTTAGAGTAGTGATTAGGTAGGCTATTGTTCAACACTTTTGTAATTTATGGAGTTCTCTATATCAGGGGCAGCACCCTAGCACAATAAACCACAATATTTTTATATGTAATTCAGACGGAACAAGGACGAGGCCCACCTGATGTTAAGCTGATTAGTCACTGCCTATAACAGATGCATTTCGTCACGTGACGGATTGCGCTGCGCCCGTCACATTGAGACATACAGCTGTTAAATCTCTTGTGCCTGTAATTTTGTAATTCATTGGCTCTCAAGGAATGCTGCCGAACTGCTGTTAGCTGCTAGCTTTATTTTTATGTTATTGCGACGGAACAAGCTCGAGGCCCACCTGATGTTAAGTGGACTAACCTCTGCCCATAACAGATGCATTTCGTCTCAAATCACGAATTGCACTGCGCCCGTCACCTTGAAACAGTTGTTCAGTTTCATGGCCTGTAATTTCACTGGGTTTCAAGAACTATTGCCGGAACACACCGTTAGGTGCTTGGCGACAGATGTTCCACTTGAGGGTGGTCGCTGGCCAGGCGGGCCTTCGCAAAATGCCCTTCCACCATGCGGTGAAGCTCAAGCCCGCGGCGGGATTCGAACCATGGACCTGCTGCGCGGCAGTCCATAGCCAATGCCACTGAGCCATTTTTACCAAGAAAACAACCCACTTCGAAAATAAAATACGCACTTTTAGGAGTAACTCAAATACAACTCGTCAGATCTCACTCACATTTAAATGGTATCACATGACAAGTACCAGCTTTAGAATATAAAAAACAATCATCACAATTGATACAACCTGTAAAGAGTTACGATACACAAAAAAAATGAATTTAAAACTTCCTCCTTTTTTCAAGTCTATTAAAAAGCATACTCTGCCAACTCCACATGGTATGGGATAAAGACATGACAAAGAAAAAGTCGAGATATCGTCATTATACGAAATATCAGGGTTGACATCCTTGTCTGGAGTTAGTTAGGTTGAGGTTGCTGTATAGAGTGAAAGCTAAAGTTTATCTTACCGTTTGAGATAAGGAGCACTACTCGTATTTTGAGTCAAAGATACTGTAGTTTTAGTCTTTAATTAGAACCAAAAGCTTCGAACATACTAATTGAAAAACTGCGCAATGTACGTGTCAGACTCGAGCGTGATAGATTATTTGAAAATTGACTTACTATGTAATGAAATATTTGTTCATCTTCACTTGATTAGCTTTAAGCTTAAGATTAAACAACTGGTTTAATGTAACAATCTCATTTCGTTTTAATTATACTCTGTGGTTTTTAAGAGGAAAATAAGTATTTGTTTAATTATCCATGGTATACCTACTTTATCTGTGGTGTGAATTTAATACACACCACAGATAAAGTAGGTATACCATCTAATAACTTCTGAGAGCGGGTGGAAAACCGGTACTCTTAGTCCTCCAGAAGTTATTTAATTCCGTCATCCTTGAAGGTAAAACGCCAGAAGCATGGAACAGAAGTGTAGTGGTACTGTTCTTCAAAAAAGGTGACAAGACCTTGTTGAAGAACTACAGGCCCATTTCACTTCTAAGCCATGTTTATAAGCTGTTTTCGAGAGTCATTACGAATCGTCTTGCTCGTAGGTTTGATGACTTCCAGCCTCCCGAACAAGCCGGGTTCCGAAAAGGCTTTAGTACCATAGACCACATACATACGCTCCGCCAGATTATACAGAAGACTGAGGAGTATAATCGGCCATTATGTTTAGCGTTTGTGGACTATGAAAAAGCCTTCGATTCAATCGAAACCTGGGCCGTACTGCAGTCTCTTCAGCGATGCCAAATTGACTATAGGTACATCGAAGCGCTGAAGTGTTTGTATAGGAACGCCACCATGTCGATTCGACTACAGGACAAGAGCACGGAACCAATCCAACTGCAGCGAGGCGTGCGACAGGGAGACGTTATTTCTCCGAAACTGTTCACGAATGCGTTGGAGGACGTTTTTAAGCTCTTGAACTGGAAAGAATTCGGCATCAACATCTATGGCGAATACATCACTCACCTTCGTTTCGCCGATGACATAGTCATAATGGCAGAGTCGCTTGAAGAACTCAGTACAATGCTCAGCGACCTCAGTAGAGTTTCCCAGCAGGTGGGTCTTAAAATGAACATGGACAAGACGAAAATTATGTCTAATGTCCATGTTGCACCCGTACCAGTAGTTGTTGGGAACGATACGCTCGAAGTTGTTGACCATTACATATACCTCGGACAGACTGTCCAGTTAGGTAGGTCCAACTTTGACAAAGAGGTCGCCCGAAGAATCCAACTCGGATGGGCAGCGTTCGGGAAGTTACGCGACATCTTCTCGTCGAAGATCCCGCAAAGCCTGAAGACCAAAGTCTTCAACCAGTGTGTGTTGCCAGTGATGACTTATGGCACTGAGACGTGGTCCTTAACTGTGGCCCTTATGGACAAGCTCAGAGTCGCTCAACGAGCTATGGAGAGAGCTATGCTCGGAGTTTCTTTGCGCGATAAAATCTGGAACGTGGATATTCGCCAAAGAACCAAAGTCACGGACATAGCTCTCAGAATCTGCAAGTTGAAGTGGCAATGGGCGGGCCACATTGCTCGTAGAACTGACAACCGTTGGGGAAGAAAGGTTCTCGAGTGGTTACCACACTACACCGGAAGACGTAGAGTTGGTAGGCCCCCCACTAGGTGGACTGACGACATCGTGAAAGTCGCTGGTAGCCAATGGTTACAAGCGGCTAATAGCCGTTCTTTGTGGCGCTCTATGGGGGAGGCCTTTGTTCAACAGTGGACGTCTTCCGGCTGATGATGATGATGATGATGATGAATTTAATACTGTACCTAATTGTGTTTGTTGTTAGACTGTGATTTTTTTTTTTTTTTTTTTTTTTTTTAATTTACAAGCAAGCATTTGACCGCAGTCTCACCTGATGGAAAGTGACGACGCGGTCGACGGTGTAACATGCTTGCCTAGCAGATACCTGTTAACTCTGTACTTGAAGACTTCCAGATTATACTTATCGGGAAATATAGACGCTGGTATGGTGTTCCATACATCGGCCGTACGCATTATAAAACTTGATTTAAAACGTTTTGTGCGTATTTTTGGAATATCGACAATGTATGGATGCCGTGTTCCTGTGCGTCTTGTTGTCCGATTAAAGAAAGGAGAAGAGGGAATGAGGTTGTGTAAATCGATCGCACACTCTCCGAAGTGAAGCCTGTAAAATACCGATAAACTGGCAACTTTGCGCCTGTGCTGGAGGCTTTGGAGTCTAGCCTCCACCAACTCATCATCACCAATGAGCTTCTTTGCTCGGTTATCTATCGAGTCCAAGGCTTCGAGCTGGTACTTAGCTGAACCGTCCCAGAGATGGCTGCAGTATTCCATACAAGACCTGACTTGAGCTTGATATAGGTCTAGAAGCTGTCTTGATGTGAAATACCGCCGCACTTTCCAAAGAACACCCAGCTTTTTTGCTGCTAATTTAGCCTTGGACTCAATGTAAGACCCGAAATTGAGTTTCGGTGTAAGAGTTACACCTAATAGCTCCAGTTGGTCGGTTATCGGAACAGGCACACTTCGGAGGACAGGAGTGAGAGTGAAAAGACTCTGTTTAGCACTAAAGAGACACGCCTGGGTCTTTGAAGCATTGAACTTGACTAAGTTAGCGTCACCCCATTCGCAGACTGCTTCTAGTGCCAAATTCATTCGCTCGACCATCGCCTCTCTATGAGACTGGATTTGTTCAACGCCGGCCCGTGCATCGGATATATACCTCTCTACAACTGTGCTGTCATCTGCATACCCAATGATACCGGGTTTGAGCAGATCATTTATGTGCAGCAAGAAGAGAGTAGCAGAGAGAACCGACCCTTGAGGTACCCCGGCATTTATTGCCAATTGATCCGACGAACATCCATCAAGGACAACTCGTAACGATCTTTCCCACAAGAAGTCGGAAATCCAAGAGCACAGACTAACGGGTAAGCCATACGATGGAAGCTTATTAGCAAGACTGTCGTGCCAGACCCTGTCGAAGGCCTTAGAAATGTCAAGAGAGACGGCGAGTGCTTCTCCGTACATATCAATGGCCTCGCTCCAGATATGAGTGGCATACGCAAGAAGGTCCCCAGTAGACCGGTTTCGGCGAAACCCGTACTGTCGATCACTGAGGATATCATTTGCTTCTAGGTATGCCAGGAGCCTATTGTTCAATACACGTTCCATACTTTTACAAAGTATGGAAGTGATTGAAATGGGTCTGTAGTTAGCAGGGTCTGCACGACTGCCCTTCTTGGGCACAGGCTGCACATTTGCAAGCTTCCAAGATTTCGGCACTTTACCAGTCTGTAGAGAGAGGCGGAAGAGACGTGTCAAAACAGGAGTCAATTCAGGTGCACACGATTTTAGGACTATGGCGGGAATTCCGTCAGGACCACTAGCCTTGTTCACGTTTAGATTGCGGAGCACCCTACGCACTTCGGTCTGACGAATGCGAATTTCCGGCATTGATGCCTCGCATCGAGGTAGACATGGAGGTATTTTGCCCGCTGCATCTAAACGTGAAGACTCCGCAAATAGAGAAGCGAACAAGTTCGCTTTCTCTTTAGCAGTGTGAAACAATGATCCGTTAGGTCTTAATAGTGGAGGTAGATTAGGGCGGCTGAAGTTGGATTCGATCGACTTCGCCAGGGACCAGAATGCTTTGCTACCCGCAGGATGGGAAGCTAATTTGGACCCAACACGGCTTATGTGATCGAATCGTGCCCTTTTTACAGCCTTTTTGCACGCCTTGGCAGCTTTGTTAAAGGCTCTCTTCTTGTTACGAACATCCTTGGTTTTGCGGGTTCGAGCATCGACCCAGGCTAAGTATGCTTCATGTTTCAGCGCTTCAGCGCGTCTACAATCAACACTAAACCAAGGAATCGCTTTGCTGCTCTGCGGCGCATCACAAAATGGAATAAAATACTCCATTGCTTGACGCAGCACATCAGTCACAGCATCCGCGCAAGTAGAAGAATCACAAGAAGAGAAGCAAAGAGACTGCCAAGGGTAGGATGCAAAAAAAGACCGCATCCCATCCCAATCTGCTGACTTGTATCTCCATATCCGCCGGGTGCCTTTCTGGCAGCGGTCGGGCGGGGAATATAGAGATACAGATTTCACCAGACAGTGGTCAGAGCTACCTAACGGTGAAGAAACTGACACTGAGTAGCGGTCTGGATCTGTCGTCATCAGAAGGTCGAGGCAATAGGCTGTATGGTCAGCAACGTCAGGTACCCTTGTTGCCCCATTAACAAGCTGGGTGAGGTTTAAGGTCAGGGCTAACTTATGCGCCTCTTTCCCAGCGTGGTTGGTATCCTGGTATGGGAATAGCCACTCATGATGGTGAGCATTAAAGTCCCCCAGTAACACAAGTTGGGCAGAAGGGTACCGTTGTTGAGCTATATCTGCCGTCACACTTAGATAGTCCATAAAATCGGTAACCTCCTGGTTACAGGTGTGCGATCGATATACTCCAGCGTAAAGAATTTTCTCTACACCGGTTTCCACCATTATCCATAGTACAGAGAATCTGGAGTCTTCAAGATTACGAAGACGCCGAAAACAGATGTCATCGCGGATAAATACGCACGCCCCGGCACGTGGCTTAAAACAATGCTCCAGGACGTAGCCAGGGTATGTCAAATATGACGCGTCATCCGGACATCTGATCTGCGTCTCCGTTAAAAACAAGAGGTGCGGTTTCGCAGTCTCGAGGTGATAGTGGACTGGGGTGAGATTCGAGTGCAGGCCTCGGATGTTAGAAAGATGCACTTTGAGTGAGAGGACGTGCATCCGCTGTGAAACCGTTTTCTTCTTTCTTGTTTTCATTTTTTTTTTTTTTTTCGAGTGTGGTAAGGTACAAGGGTGGCAGTGAAACGAGGCGTCACCTACCGACTCAGACACACACACGCATGATGCTGCATCAAAGGATAGCTAGCTTGGAGACCGCGGGGACGCCCGAGCCCCCCCAAGAATGTCCATCGGGTCCTCTCTTCCGGTCGCCAACCGGCACGATGGCGCATTCCCGGGATTTTTCGCAAGATGGCGGGGCAGCCTTTCGTATGTGGCTAGCATACTACTTGGGCCCCCTACTATCTGCGGTCGGCCAGCGGAGAACCGTGCCTCGGATCCCGCTGCTCTCCAGAGCTAGCCATCGGGATACTACAAACATACTGTGTGTGTAAATTCAGTCGTTTTCAGTGACGCAACTGTTTCGACCCACCCTTCGAAGTGGCTACACCAGAAATCATGTCGGAACACGGCTAGGCCGTTTGGCGACATGGCTTTATCTGATGGGTGGTGACAAGCCGCGGCCGAAGCCTACCACCAGATTTTTTTTTTTTTTATTTATAGATTAAGCATAATATATTGATTAACATGATCACTTGAATCATTATTTGATGATAATATTACTGGAAGTATATTTTATAAGTATCGAAATTGATCACGTGACAGTGTAAAGTACTTATTAAAAATAGTTTATAATATGTTCTTTATTTATGATGTGTAAAACATTGAAGATTTTATTATACTTATTGCCATATGTATAGATCACTTGAATCATTATTTGATGTTATTAATACTGTAAGTATATTTTATAAGTAGTTTAACTGGTCATGCGACATTTGTTGAGATACTTATATAAAATAGTTTATATTATGTGCTTTATTTATATGTGTAAAAACATTGAAGATTTTATTATACTTATTGCCATACGTGAGCTTGAGATCACACAATTGTCAATTATAAAGAGTAATGTGTTTGTGACGGTAGTCGCTTTGTCACCTTATTTGTTCACTCACAGCGAGTAGCTTCAGTGTCTGTCGGACCGCCGTGCGGAGCGGACCTCTAGTGGTATCGAAATAGTCTTCAATGACGAAGTGCTGCCCGATTCAGTGTCTGTCGGACTGCCATGCCGAGCAGACCTCCAGCGGTGTGGAAATAGGCTTTAACGACGAAGTGCTGCCGAATCAAGATGTTGTGAAGTTAAGTAATTTATTATACTCTTTTTTTGGTATTGTATAACGACGAATATGTCAATCAATAGTTGATAAGTGTAAATGAAGTGTATATAGTAAGTAAGCATCACATTGTTAAAAGACATTTAAAAGAATGGCCTCGAGTTTCTTGCCCGTTCTTCTCGAAGTGGCTCTATACAACTTTGTTTACTGAACGAGGCAGTAATGTTAGAATATTTCAATGTTAAAATTTCATTAGAGCGTCGTAGATGCCTAAATTGAATAAATGGTTTTGACTTTGACTTTCATTATTCTAACTAACAAGCGCATAGGGTTCCGTGACACAACACGATGTATGTCCTAAATATATTAAAATAAATGTGTTTAATTTTATTCGGTTCGGTCGATCTTGAGACATAGTTGTTAAGTCTCATACGCCTTTAATTTGCGCGGCGGAGCCGCGCCCGGAAAGCTAGTTGAATATAAAGATACCTTGCACGGACTGCGAACAAAGAGGTGAGGTCGATTTTCTAAATCAGTGCGCCACGTTACCACATTACCAACCAAGTTACTTAAAATATATATATATATATATCATTCGCCGGGCTTTTACCAGCGCCAATGTTCCAGCTATTCTCGAACCGAATGGTCTGATGCGTGAGGATGGTAAAAGACCTGACGGCATGACTCTGGTTCCGTGGAAGTTAGGACGGCCCTTAGTGTGGGACGCTACGTGCGTGGACACTTTAGCGCCGTCACATCTTTCTGAAACCAACGTGAGGGCTGGCGCTGCGGCTACTTCGGCGGAGCAACTCAAGCGGCGCAAATATGCTAACCTCGGTATGGGTTACATATTTGAGCCGCTTGGTGTAGAGACGTTGGGTCCGTGGGGACCGGGAGCTCGTCGTATTTTCCAAAACCTATCTGAGCGCTTGGTCGATGCGACGCGTGATCAAAATGCTGGCACATATTTGGCTCAACGAATAAGCATTGCAATTCAACGGGGCAATGCTGCCAGCATTCTGGGCACGCTGCCAACTGGGAGTGGGCTGGAGCAATTTGGACTGCCTATGAGTCTGCTATGACTTATAGGTGTCTAAATGCTTTTATTGTAGTAGCTGTAGTGTTGTATATAGTTCATAGTATTTTGTTTAATAAAGGCATACCGCCGGAAAAAAAAAAGTTACTTATTTATGTTTTTATCTCTCTAAGATTGTTTCTCACAATCATTCACGACACAATTTTTAATGTAAATTTATAATTTTTCGTAAAGGTTAAAAACTACTGTAATAATAAAGCAAAAAACTGTTATTTGCAGTCTGGTGTAAATTTTTAACCGACTACCAAAAAAGGAAGCGGTTTTTAATACGTTTGTATTTTTTTTGTACTAACTACGTGTTTTTTTTTTGTTACAGATTGTTAGTGCGCAGCTAGAGACGCAACTTTTGATATTACACGCTACGGTGTAATGTTTCTAATGTATGTGATGGTACCCCTTAAGAGGATGTTTGCGTGTGAAAATTCTAGTATTTTGATAATATTTCAGAAAGTATGGCGACGTTCGCGCTCATACAAACGGGGATCGCCGCACGCGTCTATTGAATCGTGAAAATACCAAAATAGTTTTGAAATGAACTTATTGTTAACCAAAATGATTCAATAAAATTGCCATAGGTATAACTTTTCAGATTTTCTACCTATAGACGTGACATCAACGAGGGACGGTTCGGAATCGGTGGCCGCAAATAGCAAAAGCGAGGGGTACGTTTTGAAAAACAACTTAAAAAAAAACACAAGAAAAAGAACTGAAATTTTGTAAAAAAAAATTATATTTGCTGTCGGGTGTAAATTGTTAAAGATTTACTCCACACCAAAGGTTTTATTTCGTCTGAGACTACAAATTACTTAATACGACATCAACTCTTCATAAGAATTCTTATTGGCTATGTATATCCAGTACCGCAGCTTGTTGAAAGAGAATGGTAATGGGCAAAGGTAGTAAAGATAACAATAAAAACGCCCTTATCAACCCTTTAAGCGAGTTCAGGTGCACACAGTGATTGTATTAGTGTACGATGTCCACGAAATTAAGTTTACCTTTTCCAAAGTTGGAAGTAGGTTGAGGCCTTACCACCTGCTTCCGAGGTCCACCATAGAATAAGCAGCTGACCAGTATTGCAATGTGTATGGAGCGTGCAGTTAACTGCTTTTCATTTCTTTAAGTAGGCGATTATTATAGGATTCTCATAAAAGTGTAAGGGCTGGGTGTAATGGTTATTGTAGGTAGGTGTACAGACCCTGATCGTCAGCTTCCTTTCAGTATCTCACGCACGTGGGGTCGCTAGGTTAGTATTATTGTTCATGGCTTCTGTTGTCTGACTTCCACGTAAAGCATCCGTATTTCGAACTCTGCCGGGGTTCAGGAAGCACACGAAATACCCGTCCACAAAAGGAAGGGTAATTTATAAATGCTTGCCTAGTAAGCTGCCATACGCAAATAAGAAATTTGTTGCCAAGCACTGTGTGCAATATTGTGCTGCGATAGCTGGCTTTGACACCCATTCCAATTTTAAAACATAGGTAGAGAAGATACCCCCGCGAAAAGTGTTCCCAATTCATTTTATCTTGCTACATAGTTGTCTTTTGGGACTTATTTTTATCTAAGCACGAGCGCAGTAAAACAGCACGCGACCACAAATTAGATCAGTGCACACGTGTCTGTAAATATCAATAAATTATGCATGATAATTTAAATACTTATAAAAACAAGAGAAACAGCACCTATACCTGGCATTGTCTAATCAAGCAACTCCTGATTGATTCTCAGTAGTGTGTGTATGTACTTCTACTGCATGCGTATCTTCCTGTCTCTCGTCATTCATTAAAACATATCATATACATTGGAAGTGTAACTGTGTGCATTTTATGCTTGTGTGAAATTTCCTCCAAATTATATAGACGTGATATTAGAGCGTACCATATCTCCCTTTTTTGTTTAAATCGATGTAAGTTCTGTAGTATATTATAATGAGGGTAGCCTAGTTACGTAGGGTAGGAGTGTAAAAAGATGTAATAATAAATCAGTTACTGCCAACGTCTTGTGTGTCATTGAGCTCTCGAATCCTTAATTCTAATTCTTCCTAGTACACAGTAAGTTCAATAACGATAACGCAATAAAATCACGTACTGATCTGTTAGGTGAAGAATATAATAGTCATACAATTTCAAGAAATCAAGTTCTTATTTTAGAACTGTTTCTTTGACCACTACCTCACCTGATGGTAAGTGATGATATGGTTGAAGTTGTTGTTCAGGCTAACCTAGAATTACTGGCTCTCAAAGACGGCTGCCGCAATACATTAGGTTAGCGACAATTTTTTTTTTTATTTTTTTTTTTTATGCCTAATATGTTAGCCTTTGACCACTATCTCACCTGATGGTAAGTGATTATGTGGTCGAAGATGTTGTACAGGCTAACCTAGAAATACTGGCTCTCAAGGACAGCTGCCGGAACACACCGTTAGGTGCTTGGCGACAGATTTTCAACTTGAGGGTGGTAGCTAGCCAGGCGGGCATTCGCAAAGTGCCCTACCACCATGCTGTAACGACTGCCATCCTAAGAAAACAACCGGGACCGACGGCTTAACGTGCCCTCCGAAGCACGGAAGCGCTCAGTAGTAATGTTACCAGCGGTCACCCATCCAACTCCTGACCGCGGCGGACGTTGCTTAACTTTGCTGATCGATTCAGAATGGCTAAGCAAACTTCGCTACGAGCGCTTCAAAAATTTTATTTTCCCCAATTTCTTGAGTCCTGATAGTATATTACCCAAATAAGTTACTTTTCCTGCTTAAATTCCCATGCATATTTCTAGTAAGAGGCAGTTTTCAATTTCACAGTAAGGATTCCTCTTTGAAAAGAAAAATATCTTCCTTTTTATCCCTACGTCATGAGAAACGCAGTGCAACTGACTAGACAAGAGGAATCGACAAAAGCGCCGTAAACAGGAAGGCATCTACAAACACCACTATACAGCCTGAACAAGGTTTGTAAAAAGCCTGGAAGTGCCAACGAAAATTCTTAAGTCGTTCGTCAAAACCCGATTGTTTTGTCTTACCCCAAAACCAATATACAAAAAGTTCTCAAAATAGAAACTTTTCATCTTTCTGACATCATAAACGTGGAAAATGGTCGTGGCTTCGTAACTAATCAATTAAAATTATGTAGACTACGAGTAAATACGTACCTTAAGAATAATACAAACACCATCATTGAATTGGTTCATTGATCTGGCGCTTAAAAATTATCGCATTCGATTGGTCGCGGTAATGTACTTAGAGGCGCCCGCCGCATAATACACTTTTTAAACCACGCTTTCGTAGGTTAAGAAGAAACAAAATGACAACGAAAATAAACCTCTCTGGTCTCTGGGCCTGAGACGTATTCTGCCAATACGATTTATACGTCAAATTTACTCTTTTTTTCCTTTCGTTTTTATTTTTGTACCCCTTTGAGATGACAGAACGACATCTCTAGTCAATGGGAATTGACATAAACTTATAAAAATATATAATAAATAGCTAACATGCAAATGTCAGCTAACTTTCTGTAACGAGAGCGTTAAAATGGAAAATTGTGTGCACTTACTACCATGTACTTGTAATTTTTAATTAAGCATTTCAGTATAACCTCATTATGTGTGTCACAAATAAAGCAGTTTTACTTTGTTTCAAAGAGCCCAGTACGTCCACATCCAGCCCAGCATCAGCTCACTTCTTTCGATTAGACTTGAGTAGTGGTATGCTGTTTATTGACATCCAACAGAAATTTATAAAACAGTCATTATTACTGTATAAATAAATGTTTTTAACTAATTACTAAGTAAAAGTCTGTTCTGTATGACTCAAATTGTCTATAATAATGGCCATCTAGTTTTCAAGGCTTACTATAGAACCAATGAATTGTATATGTTAAAAATTAGTTAATTTCATAATGTTGATTACTATTTTGACAATGGACCTACCTATATTTGCATAGGTACTTGTACGCGTAAAGCGGGCCCTAGCGAGACTACAATTTTTAGTATACAATATCTAAAACTGTAACCTAAGACTACAAGTAAAAAAAAATTCATTTCATTATATTCTTAATATTGCAGAAACTGCTAGCAAACTGACATTTTCCTCTTCGCAAAAATAAACAACTTACAACAAAATGTTCCAGTGCTTCTGGTTTCTGTTGATCTTTGTATGTCGCGCTCACACTAGTCTAGGCATAAACTCGTCTACACAATGCAATGGGTGGGCGCTAACTTACGTCTGCCTCTTGGTGCTTAGCGCTTAATTACAGCGGCGCTAGTAATGCCTCTGCAAAGCTCACAAAGCGTTTCGTGATACCAGGGAAACAGATTACATTTTAGTTCTGTTCATTTGTTTTGTTCCCTATTTGAATGTAAAAGCCTTCTGCCCGTGGGAGCAAATATTTGGATTTGGTTGCTATTCGTTACTCCTTCTTTCAACAGTGGCCGAAAGTAACATGTTCTTCTAGGATCTACAGATCTTATATACAGGGTTATTGGTAAAATGCTAACAACCTCTTAGGGTTGACTTCTGCTAGTCCTAACAAACATTATAAGATACCTATCTTTTTTTTGTTTTGAAACTAATTTTTTTTGTGTTTTAGTGCTTTCTGAGCCAAGAGCTCCCGCCGCGTCAACACTGGACCGCACCTTGCTCCCTCTGAATAGAGTTTTGAATATTTACATCGAGCAAAGTAATAAAAAATATGACACAATACATTACAGGCACAAGAGCCTGTAACATCAGGTGGACCTGGTACTTACAAAAAAATCATCTTAAAATGTTGTTAGGGCTAGCAGAAGTGAACTCTAAGAAGTTGTTAGCATTTTTCCAATAACTCTGTATAATTTATACTTACTTATTTCATCAATCAAAGATGTGGTGATAGTGGTGATACACACATTTATAATTGTAATTTTTTTTTATGCTTGATAGGTTAGCCTTTGACCACTATCTCACCTGATGGTAAGTGATGGTGTGGTCGAAGATGTTGTTCAGGCTAACCTAGAATTACTGGCTCTCAAGGACAGCTGCCGGAACACACCGTTAGGTATTTTATAAATTCCAAACCATTGTAGATAATACTTCCAAATTACTTTATTCCAAACTTGTACAATTTCAAGCTAGTACTTTTCGCCTCGAAGTCTCTTGCCAGAATCAACATTCGACGGACTAAATCGTTTCATCTCCTGTATTTTTCCCTCCAAAATGTGACAGTTATAAATCTTTCCCGATTGGTCGATTGTGCGCAACAGTGGTTGGTCGATTTTGAATAACCGACCACGAGATCGTGTGTGTGTTGCCACTATTTAAAATACTGAAATATTGAATAAAATATTGGTTCAGATAAAATTATCTATAAATCTATTGATAATCATGACATTTGCTTGGCGACAGATTTTCAACTTGAGGGTGGTAGCTAGCCAGGCGGGCATTCGCAAAGAGCCCTACCACCATGCTGTAACGACTGCCATCCTAAGACAACAACCGGGACCAACGGCTTAACGTGCCCTCCGAAGCACGGAAGCGCTCAGTAGTAATGTTACCAGCGGTCACCCATCCAAGTCATGACCGCGGCGGACGTTGCTTCACTTTGATGATCGATTCAGAATGATTAAGCAAACTTCGCTACGAGCGCTTCAGAATAGGATTCTAACTACTACTTGCACACTAAGGAAGCACCTAAGTGCTGTTAGGATAGTTTTCGAGACGGGACAGTAAGTGGCAGGTACCGTAACTGTTAAGTATACTTACAGAAAAACCTCCTTAGGGGACCATCCATATTTTTTTGAGATATTCTGAACAGTCTTTGAGCGTCAATTAGAAAGAGGTCAATGGAAAGCCTATCAGAAAAAAAAAGTTTTTCTGAACGTGGCAGTAGAATGTAGAATAATACAAAAAATATTTTTCTAGTTGACATTCTTAAGAACGTCGTAGACGCCTAAATTGATAATAAAACTAATGCAGAAAAAAATGCAGATAGTTAGCATAGACTCTAAACTAATACTCACCACTATCTGAAGCGCTCGTCCATTTTGAACCGATCAGCAAAGTTAAGCAACGTCCGTCTCGGTGTGACTTGGATGGGTGACCTCTGGTGATTACTACTGAGCGCTTCCGTGCTTCGGAGAGCACGTTAAGCCGTCGCGTCGGTCCCGGCTGTTGTCCTAGGATGGCAGTCGTTGTAGCATGGTGGTAGGGCATTTTGCGAATGCCCGCCTGGCTAGCTACCACCCTCAAGTAGAAAATCTGTCGCCAAGCACCTAACGGTGTGTTCCGGCAGCTGTCCTTGGGAGCCAGTAATTCTAGGTTAGCCTGAACAACATCTTTGACCACATCATAATTTACCATCAGGTAAGATAGTGGTCAAAGGCTAACCCACAGAAAAGAGAAAATAGTATACATATCTCTATGGGCTAACCTATCATGCATAAAAAAAATCTTAGAAAATCCTAACACTTAGTAGGCATACTGCAGGTTATGTTTTACATGTGACTTCACGCGCCCTCGACGTGTTGTAGACTGTTGTGGAGTAACGAGACGCGGACGAAAGCCACTTTTCAGAGTCCTCTCTACACTAGACTAACACTTCAGTTGTCTGAAAAAGTATACATTCGCAGATGTTTGTGTGTTCGTTAGACAATGGTGGCGGGAGTGCGAAATGATGGGGTAGGAATGACTTGGAAGTACTTTGGCTGTTGCTGCGTAGAAGATTTTCATGTGAAGTTTCATGAACTGTTGCTAGTCTAACTGAATACCTATATACTATGAACTTTTCTTACTTTTCTTTCGGTGGCCACTTTCCTTTTTCACTGTAATTATACTATCTTGTATTCTATTTTATTTCATATTCGGTGAGGAAACTAAAATGACAGAATAAATCTCCATTTTGTATGGTAATGAGGCCGACTCCGTATGACGAACTTAATTATCGGGTCCTATCAAAAATCTGATTAGCTAAAATACAGTAACAAGGTCATTATTCCAAATACTGATGTATAATAAATTACCAAAAAGCTCGACCACCTTAAAGTTCAAACTAAAACTTAAAAAAAACTATAGGTACACAGAAACTTCTGTACATTAAAAGAATATAAATATGTCAAAATGCAGCTTGTAGAATCTTTGTTCTGAGGACATGTGCAAAAGTGATAACTGCAAATTGTATTTAACTGTATTAAGTGTAAAATATTATGATTATTAAATTTAAGAAAAGTATTCAAATAGACATAATTAGAATTAAAAATATTTAAGTAGTATAAGTATGAATTGTAATAATGTATTTGGACTTACTTGCCTGTAAAAAAAATACAAAAGGGCTATTACAACTTTTCCATAATATTTATTAAAATTTCACTATAATTGGTTTAAGTCCTGATGCATAATTTGGTATTCTGAACACGCAACTCATTTAATTTTAATCACAAATATTAAAATCACAGACCAATTAATATCGAATAATCGGCGAAGAGTTGAATCGAATCGCATGTATTTATCGATGATTCAACTTTCACCATAGTCATAGGTACTATAGATACCATTCATAGGTAATAGGTTTTTTCTATTTATATTCTAAATGTGAACTGTATTTAAAATATAGCGTCCGTAACACATCGTTTCGTGTTTAGTGACTGATAATTATACGAAACACAATAAAATCTTCATATTCAAGTTTTTAGTGTTATGACTGATGTTCGTTGTGAAAAAACGGGCCCGACAAAAAAAACCGGCCAAGTGCGAGTGGGACTCACGCATGAAGGTTTCCGTACCATTATCTGTAACCTAATTTTGCAATCTTGGTACATAATAAATACAACAAATATATTATTGTGCGTTACAGTGCGGCCGCTGTATGCGTATGACAGTTCATTTTATTAGTATTGTTTTCCCAGTTCAAAGTAACATAGACAGTCTGATTACGTAATATTGTATCTGTAGGGCATTTAAATTTATAAAAATATTTCTTACTAGCTTTCTGGCCGCGACTCCGCACGCTCGATTGTCGGTTATAGCACAAAAAAAAACTCTTTGCGCAGTTGGATAAAAACTTTCCTATGTCCTTCCTCGTATCTCAAACTATTTCCATACCAAATTTCATTCAAATAGGTCCAGTAGTTTTGGCGTGAAAGCGAGACAGCTAAACAGATAGGTAGACAGACAGACAGAGTTACTTTCGCATTTATAATATGTGTATGGATTGTATATATTACTCAATTTACAAGCCGGCGGCCGGACTGCAGGATGTGACCACGATTCGCAATTAGACGTTTTTAATTCGTTATTTCTATACAAAGATCACTTCCACCACTATTACAAACACATTACATTAATAATAAAAAAATAAAAAACCCGACTGAAAATTACTTATTTTTGGTAAGCGTTTTATAGTTCCATTCAAATTAAAACTATAAATTTTATATATATATATGGAATTGTTTCTTAAAGTCCTTCAATTTGATACTGTAACGATCCACCATGCGTCTCGTTCAGTCCACAAATATTGAAATAAAGTAACTGACAAAATACTATTTTAATATAGGGCAGAGGATAATAATATCTTTAAAAGAACTCATATATGTTTAATATCATACAAATTGTTGGCTAAAAATATCTACCAAAGAGGAATTATACAAGAAACTACGCAACCTTTTTCAAAGATAGTAAGGAGTTTAATAAAATTTATGGGAACAACTACTAAAGAGGATTTCTTCGAAAGACGCGACATTATACTAACTCGATCGAGACATTTGCCTAAAAACACATGACGTCATCAGGGTGAGGCTGAGACGAAGGCAAGATGAGGGCTTCTGATTGGTGTATAGGTCAACCTCAACTTGACTTCATTCCAAATTTGAATTAGAATGTGACGTCATCAGGATGAGGCTGAGACGAAGGCAAGTTGATGGCTTCTGATTGGTGTATAAGTCAACCTCAAGTCAGCTTCATTCCAAATTTGAATTTAAAATTGGAATAATGTATATATCTTATTTCTGATTGGTCGAGAGTTGGCTTCGAGTCACCTTCAGTCAAATAGCTATATATAGGAGATCGGCTTCATTTTAATTTCTTTTATGTTTGTCCGTCGTCGAAAAATCATCACCTGGTACAGTTGCGCCCCGATATTCTAGAATGTTCTGTGTCGCTCGGCTATTGTGGTAACTTCGAGATCGTTCTACGTCGCGTACGGGAGTCAGTAATTACTAAGCTGAGTCGATACAGATTTGTTTCGCGTACATTTAATTACAGCTACTGTATTGAGTGAGGATCTACATAGGAAAACGAAGTGTTTTCCGTGACAATAGATTGAACCTCGCTGTGTTATGCATAACCCTATTGTCATTTATCTTCGGTCCTGGACTTTGAGGCGATCCAGGGGTCGTATTCTTGCTCAGCAAGCGACCAGCAGTCTCCCAAAATAGTTGTATTCTTTTCTCTGGATATTGTGGCATGTCGAAGAGTGCCACGACCTCACTAAGCAATATCTGAGATTATGAATCAATTATAGAGGTCTATCTTTATATATGTATATATTCGCACCAGTAGGTATCACTTTCCCGGACTCGATTCAATCCCCATTTGCTAACCGATGAGAGTCCACCGCACACTTAGGGACAAACTTGCACCTGGTCACATTTTGTTAGGTCTCCGGAGCCGTGACCACTCCAGTTCGTTTCTCCTAGGGAACCAGCTAGAGGGATAGGTATGGTACAGATTGCCTGACATACCGAGTTCTCTTGTTAGGAGCTGATTCTTTGGCTAAGGAAGAGGCTTACACTACACGTTTAAATGTAAATGTGGGAGACGGGTCCCTAGCTTTGTTTTACACTTTAGCTCGAATGTTAGGAGACTGTAGGCCTGGTAGGCTAGGCATATTTACTAGGAAATCAGGTTACAAGTTTTATTGTATAGGGATATGTTAGGAGACTATCCTAAGGCTTTTAGGAATGGTATTGATAGATATAGTTTTCTACAATATGAAGTTAAAGCAGAACTAATGCTTTAATGTTCATTGTTATCGGGGTCTACATGGGAGAATTATGGACAACGTAGTGTACCATGGTGCTCCTATGAGTACCTATTATGGAAAGACAGGATGTTATAAGGGACAATAGGAATAGGAGGTTATGTAGGACATCTATAGGTAATGCTTTAGGGATTTTAATACTAAGTCTGAGAATTTAATACATTTAATGGAAATAATTTGTAAAATATACAAATAAAGCAGTATTTACAAAACTAATCAGTTCAGAGCAGATGTCTAAAGGACATTCCTGTTATATCATACTGATATACCAAAATTATTTTAAATAACAACTAAAGGAAGAAATTATAAATAAAGAAACAAATATATACAATATAAATTCTACAAAACAACTATATATTCAGAGTAGATTGTCTAAGGACATACTTTAATAAGATAAAAATAAATCTGAATTAAATGAATATAAAAAAAAACTCTAAATACTGAAATAATCTACCTGGTTGTAGTATTCAGATCAGAGATATTGTCTGAAGGATAATTTGCATCTACTTCATCTTGCAAACTACAATATTTAAGTTGTTGATAACATTAGTCATTGGCTGAAGACATACGCTTCTTGGATGGTTCGTAGCCAAAAATTACGGTTAGAGCAATCCATGGTCACTGGTTGATATTATCACCAATATACCGCGACACATAATTACTATACAACAACAGCTCTTTAAAAATCCAGAAGACATAGATCTATCTGATTATTACATCAGAGTAGGCCAAATATAAACATACCTAATATAATTGGGAAGTTAAATAAAACAAACAAACAGAAAAGATTTATCACACAAAATAAAAGTAAGAGAGAAAATAAAATAAAATTATAAAACAATTTCTTAAAACTAAGCTTAAAATTAAGCAAAACTAGCATTGTGTTCCAAACTCCACCGACACTAAATAAAGGAGGGGTTTAAGCTAAAATGATGAACGGAGAACGTTGAATTCTTAAAAGGCCTTCAACCCGGGCACCCAGATGGTCGTAACCCCATGGGGTTCATTCTAGCTTCATCCCCTACAATGTAAATAATCCATAGAATATTTAACATAGAATATTAAATGTTAATTTTTACACTTAAGAGAAAAACTTTCATCTCGCAGTTGCAAAAGTTGTATTACTTACTGAATCTATGGAAACTATTTACATTTAGTTCTAAAAATATATTATATATTTTGTAACGGCAAAAATATTCTTTTGGAGACTTCAGAGAAAACTTCTATCATGCACAGTTGTAGTACATACAATATCTGTGGTAACTATTTACACCCGGTTCTAAAATTACATAATCTATATAATTACTCATCACTATTAATACTCCAGATATATCTGAATTACTTTATTTTATAAATATCAGTTATTTATTCATTCATAATTAGTAGCATGAACAAATTCTCTCAATTTCCCCGATTTAGAGAGCTTTTAGACAATGTATCTTAGGGTTTAATTATTTTATGTAATGATGAACTGGAAACACTAGATACATAAAAACATTTTATAATAGCCGAATAGTACAACCACTGACAAATTTAGGAATGTATAAGTATATAATCATTAATAACTGGTATGTGAATGCAGAGTTCAATTGTTAGTAACTCAGCTGTTAGGAGAGCTAGAATATTATTAGGAAACTTCTTATTCTGCTATATTTATTTATGTACTAGGATGTAGGTATACATAGTTCTGAACTTATAGGTATCTAGCTTGTCTTAGCACTCCCGGAAAGAATTTAGGTTACTACAATGGTTCATAATGTATGGTTCTTCCACTAGACTAGACGATCACACCTTGGCCAAATTTACTTTCAGTCTAACACTCAATATTAGGTTAATGTATTCATCTAACTTAGGTGGTTGAGTCTGTAGGTTCGACAGTAGGGTAGGTTCGACGGTAGGGATAAAAATAGGATAACAAGCAATCATCGTTTCAGTAAACAAAAAAAATAAATAAAGAATAAATAAAGGGGGGTTGTTACAATACCCCACTCGATGGGTTTGAAAGAATAAACAAAGAGTTTTCTCTCAAGATTGCGTCTAAAATCCATCACATTTATTTTACTTTTTATGTAGTTACGTGGGCTATTAAGACGAATCTAATGATATATTATGCATTAAAATCTGTTAAACCGTTAAGAAGTTATGGTTGAAAAAAAAAACTGACAAACATACATGAACCCTGAAAACATAACTCTCCTTTTTTAGGCAGTCGTGTAAAAATGAACAAAATAAACAGGTAATATTCAAAAGAAAAGTGTCTAACTGGGAATATATAGGTATGTACATACGCAACCAAAACGGGAAAAATAGTAGCGTGCAGGGAGTCGTGGACACTCAGGTGTGTTCCTACGTGACGTAAATATACTTACATTAGTATAGCACGTTCTAGGCACAAGACAAGAGATGCGAGCGTGCAAAAAATAAACAAGATGGAAGGCCTCTTAAAAGACCTGATTGTTGGCCCTTTGGGGGAAAAGTCTTTTTAACCGACTTTAAAAAAGATGAGGTTTTGAATTCGTCTGTTTTGTTATGTTTGTTACCTAAGAACTTTTGAGTAGGTGAACCGATTTGGAAAATTCTTTTTTATTTGAAAGATGATGCTTGTCGTTTGGATCCTTTTGAATTTTATCAAAATCGATTAAGCCGTTTTTGAGTTACACTCCAATAACTGAAAAATATATTCCTATTTTGATGATAAAGTCGTTGACAATGAATGACAGTCGATCCCGTAAGTAACAAGGATCACTAAAAATAATGAAAAAAATGTTTAACCAAAAACTAGCACCGACTTCAACACTCAAGTGTGACATAACTTGTCGAAGTCGCTATCATGCGCAGAATATTGTGATAGGTACTTTTGAACTATCATGGTACCGACTTCAACAAGTTATTTCACACTTTTGAGTTTTTAAATCGGTTCCATTTTTGGTTAAACATTTATTTAGAGGTAAAATTATTCGACAATGGAAAAAGCAACCAACTGTGCCAAACGTGAGGAATATGCGAAATCTATAAAAAATATGAATATGAGATATCTTCGAATAATTATTAAACAGTACAAAGTCAAAGTCAAAGTCAAAATCATTTATTCAATTTAGGCGTCTACGACGCTCTTATGAAGGTCAATTACAAATTTTAATATTGAAATATACTACATTGTACTGCCACGTTCAGCAAACAAAAATTATAGAGCCACTGCGAGAAGAACGGGCAAGAAACTCGGGGCCATTCTTTTAAACGTTTTTTAAAAATGTGTTAAGTACATACTAAATAGTAAAATTATTACAATACTTAATTTACATTACGTAGGTGTTAGGCGCTAGCTTGGCAGAGGCGAACCAGTCCAAGCATTTTTGTCGTTTAAGTAATCACAAATTGTGTAGTAAGATTTCTTTATCAAAATATTCTTCACATGCAACTTGAATTTTCTTTCTGTGAGCGTTGTAATATGTTTGGGCAATTTATTATAAAACTGCACACAATTTCCTAAGAAGGACCGTCTTTGCTAATCTAAAACCTGGCACCGCTATTTTATCTTTATTCCTAGTGTTATAATCGTGAGTGTCACTGTTTGATTTAAATTTGCTCAAATTTTTACGAACATACATAATATTTTCAAATATATACAGACTTGGTAAAGTTAAAATATCAATTTCTTTAAAAATATCTCGCAGGGATTCCCTAGGATCCATTTAATATATGGCTAGAATTGCACGCTTTTGTAAGATAAAGATTGTCTCTATCTCAGCAGCAGCTCCCCACAGCAATATACCATAAGACATAATACTGTGGAAGTACGCGAAATAAACGAGCCTAGCAGTAGCTACGTCTGTTAGCTGTCTTATCTTACGAAATGCATATGCAGCAGAACTAAGTCTTCCAGATAGATCATGTATATGTGGATTCCACTGTAAAGTTGAATCCATTTTAATTCCCAGGAAGACTGTCGCATTGTCAAAAGAGAGTTTTTCTAGGCCAAGCTTAATGTTTGGTTCAACATAAGTAACATTTGGTAAAGAAAACTTTAAACATTTGGTCTTTTTTGAATTTAAGAGAAGATTATTAGCCGCGAACCACTTAGAGATCATAGATAACACATTATTTACATGAATAAGTTCACTATCCCTCCTATCTACTTTAAAAATTAGGGAGGTATCATCTGCGAATAAAACTATATCGCAGAAATTTTTAACCATGCAAGGCAGATCATTTATATGTATAACATTGTGTAATAGATTAGAAAATAAGTATATGTCAATGAAATTTTATAAATATTGATGCAATATTTTTATAAATAGAGAATTCATACACTGAATATTTATAGATGTATAATAAACTGGTTACAGGAATAACCGATAATTTTGTCCGCTTTTTTTAAGTTATTGTGATGGAACAAGCTCAAGGCCCACCTGATGTTATGCGGACTAACCTCTGCCTATAACAAATGCACTCCGTCACAAGTCACGAATTGCACTGCGCCCGTCACCTTGAAACATAGTTGTTAAGTCTCATATGCCTGTAATTTCACTGGTTCTCAAGGACTGCTTACAACGTTAGCTTTGTTTTTGGACCATACTTAAAAACCTCAGCTATTCGCAAGTGTACGTACTACGTACACATGAAGTATTCAGACGCGCCCGGGGACCTCTGCTAATGTATTTCTTTATTTATCTCTGTACATAATATATCAATCACTCTTGTACTTGCTTACTATTATATGAAGTAGGTATAGTCTTTGGTGCACGTAATATTTTTTTATATAGCTGATAGGTTAGCCTTTGACCACTATCTCAGCTTAGGGTAAGTGATGATGTGTTCGTACTTCGAAGATGATGTTCAGACTAACCTAGAATTACTGGTTCTCGAGAATAGCGGCCGGAACATACCGTTAGAGAACAACCGAGACCTCCGGCTTAACGTGCGCTCCGAAGCACGGAGCTCAGTAGTAATGTCACTGGTGGTCACCCATCCAAGTCATGACCGCAGTGGACATTGCTTAACTTAGGTGATCGGTTAAGAACGGCTAAGCAAACTTCGCTACGAGCGCTTCAAAATGTGATCTGGTTTTTCGTAGTGATAATTTATTTCGTAATAATATAGAAAAATATTATATAGGTATATATAAACCTATGTACCTACATATATATCTTATTAGATGATTTAGATTATTATGAGGTAAGCCAAATGTATGTAGAAAAAGGGCGTATATAGATCTTTCTACTTATAAAGGCGCGCATCTTTACACAGGGTGTTCGGCAGAACGTGTGCCATATGGTATGGGGGGGCAGGTAGGACCATTTGCAACGTTATGACGGTCCAGTTAGCCCGCTCAAGCCTCCTGGCTTTTTTAAAGATTTTTTTTCATAATTTTTTACAAATTTCCGAAAGTTGGTCATTATGCTGACATAACTTCTTTTTTCAGAAATGTAAGGGTCCAAAATATTTTTTGATTGTATCTGTAGTGTATGCCTTTTCTACTTAAATGCATATTTAAACTAGAAAATGCGAAATAAAATAATTATGAGGTAACAAAGTGTCGAGAAGTGAAAAAAAATATCTCATGGTTAAACTTTGAAACGCGTTTAAAAAAAATAAGGGCGGCTCAGTTCTTCCAATGCTCTTAAAACTTCTCTGATTCATGCCCAATCCAACGGTATGCCATATGCGTACAAACTCCACAAATTACTTCACAAAATAACTGATACTGGCTAACACAGCCATTTCAGGTATCCTAATAAAAATAATGGAAATGAACTAGTAATTAGTAGCAATCATGTAAAAACATTTGTAAGGCATCTTGGACATGTAAAAAGTCAATCGCCTCTTTCTTTCATGATTCATCTAAAATTCTACATTTTTCTAAGTTTTGAAATAATACTTAAATTTTGTCAGACAGATGATAGATTAGCTACGTAAGGAACAGAGAAGAACTGATAACAAGAATAAATGGCGCATTTGAAACGATGAAAGCAGAAATGCGTCTCGAAACGACAACAGTAGAAATAAGAAAAAGATGTCGTGAATGTATTAATTGCGAGGGAGGACAATTGGAACAAAATTTATAATAAATTGTTTAATCAAAAAAAAAAATTATTTGTTTCCTTACGTAGCTAATCTATCATCCGTCTGACAAAATTTTAGTATTATTTCAAAACATAGAAAAATGTAGAATTTTAGATGAATCATGAAAGAAAGAGGCGATTAACTTTTTACATGTCCAAGATGCCTTACAAATGATTTTACATGATTGCTACTAATTATCAGTTCATTTCCATTATTTTTATTGGGATACCTGAAATGGCTGTGTTAGCCAGTATCAGTTATTTTGTTTCAGTGTATTTGCAAGTACAAGTCCTACTGCTTACCCTAGCGATCGTATTTGCATTTTATTGTTTGATTGTTTTTTATATTCATGACAGATTCACGTTTGACCACACCCTGCCCGATGTTAAGTATTGATGTGGTCTAAAATGGAGCACGCTTACCTAGAAGAAACCTATTTACTCTCGACTTGAAGACACCCATGCTGTATCCATCGGGAAAAACTGACAACGGTAAGGAGTTCCACTCTTTCAAACTCTTTACTGAATGTACTATTGGCATTTACACCCACACCTAGACGTAGTGTACAAACGAGGCCTACCCCTACAAATGCGCATCTACAGTCATATACTGTGGTATTTTTACAGTGGGTCCATCCACAGCAACCTGGTCACTCACGCCTTTGTGAGTGAACTGGTTTGTATATTGTTGTATAAAGTGTTCTTAAAAAAGCTTCTCATACACACTACATATTTTCGATATTTTCAGGAAACACCTATCGTTTTCTCCCAAAACCTCGTTAAAACCATCAAGAGGTCGTCAGAGGTCATTGAGAATCACGTACTTCGAATCCTGCCCCTGTAGGTACCCGATATACAAAGGACTTTGCGCGTAAAGTGTCATACACAACACTTATCGTTCTATCAAACCTCAATCTAACCCCAGCTCAAGTGGGCACAATCTCCACACTTAGGTATATCACCTATTGAACATCGATACTGTTCTACAAGCTTGATGCCAGTAACTCAACTATGTACAAATATCTGAGAAGAAAATAAGATATATATAGACTTATCTATTTTTATATAGTGTTGATTCTATAAGAATTCTCTAAATGATCGTTTTATTCTGTTCAAACTAAAATTTAAATTCATATAATCCTTGCGAATGACAGTCCTTTTTGTCGTAGTAATTTCTGCAATTGTGCTTATGTTTTACGCAGATTTAGTCGTCATGAAACTTGATGAACTCTAAACTGAAGCAAAATTATCCATAATTGCATAGAATAATCCTTATTTTAGATTGTCATTCATGTCGTCAATACGTTCCACAGAGTGGTAGTGCGTAGCAGAAACTGCCTTGAGAATTGCAAGGTGGTGGACTGCAAGATGTCGACATGAATTGATGAAGCATCTATATCGGCACTGCACTTCGCAGGAATGCTGAGTTGGCGAGATGCAATGTATGTCGAGGGGCGCTTTTCATTTGTCACCCGCAATTACTGTTTGATAGCTGTTGTCTTAGTAACTACATACTCTTTATCTATATATGATAGATAAAGAGTATGTAGATAGATATGTACAAATGTGTGATCGTAAATAAACGTATGATTGGTTTTTCATCGTGGTTTTTTATCGTGGTGGTACCAGTGAAGAGATAGACTGATAATCTTTATATGTAAAAATTTCGTGTCACGTTGTTTGTCCGCGATGGACTCCTAAGCTACAGAACCGATTTTAAATTAGATGTGCACACCGTGTGCAACTTGATAGATAGGATAGCTTACATCTCAATTTATAGTTGTAATTACCCGTGTGTGAAGCCGGGGAGGGCCACTAGTATGATATAAGATATGGTATTTTCTTTCACATCGTCAAGGGATTTACTTTACCATTGTGTATACACATACTTTGAATTACAAGCCAGTACAAATTTTCTATAAAATTTTCAATTTACATAAGAAAATAGACTGGTTTTTAACCCAGCAAATTTCAATCTGTATCCAGCGCGGTAACGCTGCAGCCATAATGGGTACGTTTGGGCAATGCACCCTATTGCGCGGGGGAATTTTTTCACGATGATTTATTTTATAATTTAATGTTTATATGTGACCATTTATAATTATTATAATATATAATTTAATAAAATTGCACTATTACCTCAAATACTGTAATTTGTTTTGTGTTTCTAAATATATAAATAAAAAGAATGTAGTACTGTATCAGCCGGATTGTCCACTACTGAGCACAGCGTCCCCCTTTATAGTTTTGCCGTAATCCCCACGCTTGGCTTGTCTTTGGGATCATTGTGTGAGACAAGTTCCTCAGAAAGCGCTGCTGCCCACCTTTTGGTGTGTTAGTCCCTTATTCGCCTCCTACGTGGTAGAGATGAAGGAGTGACATTCTAGTCCGGCACCTCACGGGGAACGCAGTACTGTACTTAAACATAAATTCGACTAAACAAAGAATATGGAAAGTGCCTCTACTGTTTGTAGATATGGAACAGATGAGTACAGCTAGGGCTGCCCGTCAATCCCTGTCGATTTAATGCGACATTCGTCACACCCTCGTCATGTGACGTCACGATTTTGACGTATGGATCTCATGCAAATATTTTAATTTATTTGGGTCCGCTGTGTATTTGGGAAAAATTCTAACACATTTACATTATCGCCTGCTAGCCGAATAAGTCGACTGCTAATTATAAGTATCGGGTTGCGCCATCGTAAATAAGTTTAAAGCTAATGGAAAATTTAGTCATGTTAGCAGTTCAATTTAGTTTGGTGGCATATGTCGCTCCGTGCCTTAAGCAATAGGTACGAAAAGATAAACTTGATCTATGGCTCACTCACTTCCATAGCTCAATTGGCAGAGCAATTCCCGGCCTTGGGCTCGGGTAGTCGCGGTTTGAATCCCGCTCGTAGTTTAACTTTTTCCTTCGGTTGTATTTTTTAAGAAAACTGTTATTAATATTTTAGAAAACCATTTAGATACCGCCTTATTTTCCTGCCAGCCGACGTGTTGTCATAAACACTACGCAGCCCAACCTGAAGAGTTTTTAGACGCATTCGAGTCTACACGAAGCATCATCATGAAGCCTTGAGTCTAAATAGAGAGCGTAATAGACTACTTATGAGTCTTATGACACTAAAATCGGCACAACAAAAGTCCTGTAACGACCAAGTGTGCGGTTTTCTCTAAAAAAGTTCATAGATAAGCCACAAAGGTTTTTCACACAATCTCGCAGTCATAACATTTTCTGCAAACTAGCTCGTACGCAAGTTTTTGTTTCCCATCCGATTTTATTACGCCATGAATCAATCGAGGACGCGACGGCTGTAATGTACTCCGCATAACATGCTGGGCAAGGATGTTATAGGTTTTATTAGTTTTTGAGCTTTCACCAGTAGCTCTTGGCTTTGAAAAAAGATTGCTAGGTTACTCGATCATCAAATGCACGTTTATGCGTTTTGCGATAGCCACTTTTAGCCTTTAACCACTACTATCTCATCTGGCGGTCAGTGACATTGTGGTCTAAGATGTTGTTCAAACTAACCTAGAATTACTGGCTGTCTAGGACAGCTCCCAGAATACAGCTTTAGGTGCTCGGTGGTTTAGGTTTTTTACTTGAGGGTGGTAGCTACCCAGGCGGGCATTCGCAAAATGCCCTACGACCGTGCTACATCGACTGCCATCGTAAGACAATAACCGGCGTCAACGGCGCCCTTCAAAACACGGAAGCGCTCAGTAGTTAATAGTAATTTTAAATTGCGATCCCCAAGAATCCTGCCAAGCGTGGGGATTGGGAATCCCCCTTAATTGGGGAAGCTGTGTTCAGCAGTGCACAATCCAGTTGATACAATATACATGTGCAATGTGCATATCGTACATTTGTCCTTAAAAGTGAAATAAACTGGCATAATATATTGTTCGAAATATTTCGAAAAACATCTGATAAAAAAACAGGACTATACATACTTTTGGTGTTTTTTGCTAATCTGGTGTATAGCTGATCTGGTATTGTGCTCCGGAGTCGTGAAATAATACAAACATTGTATTAAAAAATAAATATAATCAAAAACAAATCAAACGTTTTACAAACAAGGAATTCACAAAAAATCACTTAACGTATACATAAATGTATTGTCATGCTTTCACTTAAGGCACATATTAAAAACTGTATTAGCTTAATGCTTTAACTTATTATGGCACATTTTAAATAACTATATTAACTTATGCATGAACTTAATAAGATATGAAATTCTTACAAAAACAATTAGGATAAGTAACTATTATAAATATCTAAACTAATACATATTTTGAATAACTTCGAAAAATGCAAATAAAGTCTAAAAGTTTGTACATAGCTTTGTTAAAGTACCTTTATTTGGTAGGTACTTATCTACCTATATTAATTAAAAGTAACATTGACATAGACGTCTAGTAGTAGATCAGTCTACAACTGCACGACCGTCCACTAAACGAGATCATTTAAATGTGTGCGTGCAGCGCCTTTACTGTGAACTCAGACACGTCCACGCACTCCACACACACCACGATGACTGAAGAACCAATGATATGGGCGAGGTTACATGTATTGAGTTTACCTATAGGTATTTTGCATGTAGGGGTAAAGACGTAAAAGAGGACATACAGTACGAAAAAAGAGGGGTGTGCATTTTTTGACTAAAAGATCTTATACCTACTTAAGTACTTACCTACTTTTTTATATGCTCTAACGCTAAATTTAAGTAACATCACAAATAAAATTTGAAAGATATTTGAAATAATAAAAGCAATTACATACGTAACATAAAATCAATATACAATTGTAAATGCACACATCAATTAATGTTTAGTGAGTATAAAAAAAAATTACAATAAAAAACCGATATCAAACAGAAAATGTTCTAGAACGAAAAATTTACTAAAAATATATAAACCATTGTTTTGTTCATTTGACATTGACGAGTGAAATTGAGAACATCAACAATGGAGTCGACGACAATTAAATATGCATTATTAATTATTAGCTATAACTCAAATACTTACACTACTGGTCTCACTCAAACTGAAACAGAATCAGAACTCTGGTGAGTTAATCAGAAAATCAGAACCAGGAAGTTCCGATTTTCTGATTCATGGAAGTCCTTATATACTTAAGATAGGATTATAATGAAGTGTTTTAAATGAGTGTTTTAATACCTAATTATATGCAGTTGCATACACTACTTTATTTAATCTCATGACTATATTATATTTTTTTACCTGTATTTCAACTCTCTGTGACTGATGCGCTTTTCTTGACTTTTCAGGCAAAAGACTATTCGCCAGTTTCGTAGCTGTTTCTAGAATGTCAGGTGGAGTTAAATCATCAGTATCGTGGGTGTTACTTGACATTTTTGCTACTAAAGTTTTATCCAACAAAATATTACTCAAATTCGTATGTACGAAATAGCGCCAAAATGGAAAAAGTCTGTTATTGGTCTATTGGCTCGGAACCAGCATCTCGCTCACCATAGATAATGTGTACTTAAATTGAATTGAAACCTCCTTGGTCGGGACACATTGTACTTTAATCATTAAAAAATTGTTTTAAAGCATTGTTTTGTTAGGAGAACAATGCTTTAATTTAACTTTTTAATTTTCTTAAAGAAGTATGTACATAAAATATGCCAATAAAAGTCTGTATATAATTTCATAATTAGAATATTACCGAATGAGATTATATAAAAGCACTTTTAATCATTTTTATCAACTTATATAAAATTTGTCAAGTGCGAATTGGCCTTGCTGTAATAGGGCTCCGCAACCGATCGCAACAACGCAAGAATGAATAATATTTTTTTTGATCTTAGCTGCATTTAAAGTAAAGATCAGTGTTTTTTTATTCAATTTTGTTAAAGTACATGATATAGAACTTACTTAAAATGCTGAAATTATGTTATTAGTTGAAATCAGCTTCTCTAAGTATCTAAGTGAATATAAGAAAACAATGTTTACCTTAAAATGAAACCGACTTCAACACTCAAAAGTATGAAATAACTTGTTGAAGTCGGTACCATGATAGTTCAAAAGTACGTACTATCACAAAATTGTGCGCATGGTACCGACTTTGACAAGTTATTTCACACTTTCGATTGTTGAAGTCGGTTCCAATTTTAGGTAAACATTTTTTTCGCCCTTTTTGTGTCCTTTGCTACTTACGGGATCGATTGTCATTCACTGGCAATGACTATATCATTAAGAAAAAATCTGTTCAGGTATTGGAGTGTAACTCAAAACCGCTTGACCGATTTTGATGAAATTTAAATGGGACCACACGGCAAGCATCAGCTTTCAAATAAAAAAGAAACATCAAAATCGGTTCACCCAGTAAAAAGTTCTGAGGTAACAAACATAAAAAAATACAGACGAAATGAAAACCTCCTTTTTTTTAAGACGGTTAAAAATACAAGACGAGATAAGCAGGAGTTACTGAAAACATCACAGTTAGAAATATTATAATGGTTCCGAAATTTGTAATCCTCTCCTCTTTTGATTTACGTGCAACATAAAAGGAACAGAATGGTGATACTTACGTGAAGTAAGAAATAAAAGTATACTTAAACAGTGAAATTAAGATAAGTGTTTGTCTTTTAAATGTCTTTGTAAGCTACTTTTAGCCGTACACTTATAGTCACAAATGTCACATGAATACGGTTTTTCTCCAGTATGTGTTCTTAAATGTTTCTTTAAGTCACTAGCCTGCGAACTTTTGTAATCACATATATCACATGAATACGGTTTTTCTCCAGTATGTGTTCTTAAATGTATCTTTAAGGGACCTGCCTGCGAACTTTTGTAATCACAAATGTCACATGAATACGGTTTTTCTCCAGTATGTGTTCTTAAATGTATCTTTAAGGGACTTGCCTGCGAACTTTTGTAATCACAAATGTCACATGAATACGGTTTTTCTCCAGTATGTGTTCTTAAATGTGTTTTTAAGTCACCAGCCCTCGAACTTTTGTAATCACAAATATCACATGTATACGGTTTTTCTGCAGTATGTGTTCTTAAATGTATCTTTAAGGGACTTGCCTGCGAACTTTTGTAATCACAAATATCACATGTATACGGTTTTTCTCCAGTATGTGTTCTTAAATGTATCTTTATGACATCTGCCCGCGAACTTTTGTAATCACATATATCACATGAATACGGTTTTTCTCCAGTATGTGTTCTTAAATGTATCTTTAAGGGACCTGCTAGCGAACTTTTGTAATCACAAATATTACATTTATGAATTTCCATATCTGGGAGTTGGATTCCATGTTGTCGCAACTTGTGATAGTTTAACATCAAACGACTACAAAATCTATATGTACAAATATTACACGCAAACTTTCTCTTCATATCATGAAGTGACATATGCTTCTGTAGACTTTCTTTAGTAATGCCTTGAAATTTGCACATATCACAAAATAAATACGCCTCTTGTATATCAATATACTTCCCGTCTCGTACTTTGGTCCGTATTTGGCAAGCTTTTGATTTTTCATCTTGTATGATTTTATTCTCAGAAGGATTTTCGTTTGAAGTAACATTGTCATCTACTGCTTTAGTCACTGCGTTCGTATTTGTTGAATTTTCTTTTACTGACGTACTCGTTATTGCTAGCTTTGTATAGTTCGCATTACTTATTCTAGTAGATTTTGTAGCTCTGCCAAATTTAGGTTTGGTTTGTTTGGATGTTTTAGCATTTTTGCTTTTATTTTGCACTTTAAGGCTAGATTTTACTCCATTTTGAAATACTGATTGTTGGGATGTTTCAGTGTTTATTGGCTTTGAATTGTTATCTTCCAGTTCCGATTGTGTTGTATCCACTGCAATTTTTCGTCTCTTGTTTGCAGGTGCTCCTGAAAAAGTAAGAATTTAATTTCATCATCATCATGTTCTCACCCTTATCGCAGCACATCGACCCCACGGAGGAGGAACGCGCATTGAGATTCATTTTTTTATTCAAGTTTTGTTTAATTTTCCGTTTTAAGTTCCTAAATATTGATCCACATCGACGCTTTTTTTTTTATTAACAGCTGATAAGGGTAGCCTTTAACCACTTTCTCACCTGGTGTAAAGTAATGATGTGGTCAAAGATGTTGTTCAGGCTAACCTATAAGTACTGGCTCTCAAGGACAGCTGCCGGAACACACTGTTAGGTGCTTGGCGACAAATAACAGCTACAAATGAAAAAAAAAAAAAAAAAAATACTCTAGACTTTCAATTATTTACAATTCTCTTAATTACTGTAGTTCTTATCCTGTTCACGCTAAAAGCCAAATTCGTATAACGCTTGCGAATAAAATTACATTTAGTTCTTAGTCGGAGGTTACACTAAAACTGGCATCAGTTCAGTCCGTGACCTTGATCACTATGAAACTGGGCATTCACAAAATGCCATAAGTCATGCGTGTTTCAATAAGGGTCGGCACCATCTAGTTGGTGACTAATGAACTAACTGAGTTAATTACGATCGGAAAACTCGATTTCGCTTCATATAGTGTACAAAGGCTAGCCTATCAATTATAAAAAAAGCTATAAAAAAAACACGCAAATGTTTGTATCACGATTACGTACTTCGATTACCATAGTAATCATACTTAGC
This sequence comes from Plagodis dolabraria, assembly GCA_963854805.1. Lineage (NCBI taxonomy): Eukaryota > Metazoa > Arthropoda > Insecta > Lepidoptera > Geometridae > Plagodis > Plagodis dolabraria. The sequence goes on from OY978466.1 coordinate 7,788,057, forward strand.
AATCACACAATCAGACTGCTTCTAGTATTATTATGATATAACTTTAAACAAAAAAAGTGCTCTAATATTATTGTGTAAAGTATGAAATAAACAAGGACGTTCATTTCAATTACTTTTTATTTCTTTTTTTCTCTTTCTTACCTACCTATTTTATATCTAGACGTCTCATTCACGCGATCCCTTACGTTCCGAACTACATTACTTTCTGCGCACTCTGTCTCACACACGAATATTCCTTTCATTCTATCTCTTTCACACATCTAACGTTGCATAAACGTTCATGCTTTAGTTCTACAAGGTTACTGCTTACATGCCCTTTGAAATATACAAAATTTTAATTTGAAAAAGTTATTTTTTTTATTTCAGGAACTCTTACAATTGTTTAATGACAATCCAAGCTCACTTACAAGATGATCTGGCGGTTTTATTTAAAACCCCTATACTTCCTTGTATGATGTTTAAGGACTAGACAGGGTTTGTGGAAGGTGAATTGGCGGTTTAAGTTAAAATCTTCATGCATCCCCTCAGTAAAAGTTTATCATTCGACATTTCGAAATGAAATTGAAGCTATGTCTCAACAAATTCTTAGTTAAAATAATACAGCGAATGAGCTACAAAAACAATGTTAAATGTTTATTTGAGACATTACATATTCATTGTTAAATAGAATATAAATGCCGTTAATAAGCTGTCTTAACAGTGTTCATGCTAAACAAGTTCTTAATCGAATACACACAGATTCAATATTCATTTTGAACAATATCTTACTTGATTTATTCAAGTAGCAATTGTGAAACAATACATGTATACATAGTTGATGTATCAATGAAACAGCAACTAACATACTGTTAGTTGAAGTAGCAAATCTCTTGTCAGGCTTGTGTGCAGTCAAGATGCTGTGTTTACTTCAATCAGAAATTTGTTTGAAAAGACCAATTTTTAGACTGTATGTATACAAGCTTAAATTTAGAAACCGTACTGTACAGTAATCTATAGGTACGTTGATTTCAAATACCTTTGCATGCTTGAGGTTTTTGTTCTTTAGTGGCTCTTAGGTAAGCGGCGGGTTCATTTGTTTGCTGAGTGCTCGCTGATACGTGGCTCTCTTTGTTGGGCTCCAAAGGAAGTTTGTTTGGTTTCACAAATTTGTCTCTTGATTTCTTATTCTCTACTCCGAATTTGGGTTTCTTTGGTGCAGGTGCGCCTGTAATATTAAAATAGTACATCATAACGACTTTACACCTGTTTATCTCCAGTTCTATCAGAAATATAATAGACGGCGAGCATCGAAAACATATATCGAAATAAATAACCTCTGGTCTTCCATTCATCATCAAAAATTTATAATTTAAAGCTATTCAAAGATATGATGACATGAACACTCTTTCAATAACGGATCTCATGCTCTAAATATATGAAAAAAAAATAAGAGTTACCACGTTGACAACGTCAGCTTCTTACTTGCTGAAAAAATTTAGAGAATTTTAGGTTTGAGAGAATTGGGCCAGAATCGTGCCTAATGTTAATTCATAATTATAACAAAATCATGATTATTGCTGTTATAGTCAGTAATTGAAACTTGTTTTTTTATTATTAAACTGCATAGAACAAATTGGTCTATATTCTTTGGTAACAGCAATTTTTATACCCTGTCGCTTCGTCACTTTGTAGCGGGTCACTAGCAAATCTGTTATTTTAATTAACGTTATTCCTGATCATAACCGCTAAACAAGGTAGGGTAACAAGGTGGTAAGGGGCGTCCATTACTAAAATCAACAATTCGAGAAGATTTGGGATTAATTTTTCATTAACTCATTATGTAAAATGTTCAACATTCATTTCATCGTGGTAGTCGCCACTTTTTTGTTTCGCTTTAAACATTAGCAATGGCCCGTCGATACACATCTTCGGTCCCGACATGTGTTATCCAACGACCTCCAACACTGTAATTTTTCTTTAACCCTTCGGCGTTTGTAGATTGCCAGCACTTTTCACAGTATAACGTGGGTGAATCCCAGTTTCATCAAGAAACACTACTGGTTTTTTGTTTGCTTCCAGTGCATCATTTGCACGAATACGAAGTAAGTACTTTGAGCGCCATGATTAAAAAATTGGTCTTTGAATCAATACCGATCGCTTTCTCTTTTCAATTTTTCAATTTGATTCCTTGCGACTCAACCATAATTTTTCTCAAGGTAGACAAGCAGCGTAACGCAGCAGTTTCCAAATGCGTCATAAAGCTTTCGTATACATCACGTGGTCTATGAATATTGACATCTGGACCTGGTACAATTCTTGCTTGTTTTAGTTGGTTTAGCAACTTGAGGGCACGTTGTTTCTCTTCCCCGAAGTACTTATCAACATTGCTGATAATAACACGAGCTCACCGATGTAAAACACTACCTCTTTTGCTCATTGTAGAACAAAAAAGTCTATTGACTAAATTTAACGGGTAGCAAAAAAATATTATAATCAACAATAACAAATTAAACAAGAAGATCAACAAGCACCCGGAAACGTGTCGCGTAGTACACTGACCGAGAAATAACACCCGGACCATAGAAGATATAATAATACCCCGGATGCCCGCGATGTCATCAGACCAAAATGGCGTCTGTGCGCCAATCTTAAAAATATGAAATTATTAAAATTAACAATTTCGGGTCACTCATTTAAAATTACATATAAATAAATTGCGCTGCTTTATTTTAAAGTTTGTTCTACTGATCGTAAGTGAAGTTAACCAAAAGCCCGTCCTATTCTTATTTTATACATAGTTGATGTATAAATGAAAGAGTAACTAACATACATTTAGTTGAAGTAACAAGTCAGGCTCGTGTGGAGTCAGGATACTTGTTTACTTCAATTAGAATTTTGTTTGAAACGACCCATTTTTTTTAGACTTTATTTAGCTTCAATTTAGAAACCGTTTTGTACAGTAATCTATAGGCACGTTGGTTTCAAATACCTTTGCATATTTGAGGTTTTGGTTCTTTAATGCCTTTTTGGAAAGTAGCGGGTTCATTTGTTTGCTGAGTGCTCGCTGGTACGTGGCTCTCTTTGTTGGGCTCCAAAGGAAGTTTGTTTGGTTTCACAAATTTGTCTCTTGATTTCTTGTTCTCTACTCCGAATTTGGGTTTCTTTGGTGCAGGTGCGCCTGTAACATTAATATGGTACATCATAACGACTATGTGAATAAATGTGCTGTGAGCATTAATAATAAAGACCGAAATAGATAAAGTCTGTTCTTCCTTCAAATCAAGCGTGCCACTTTTTTCTACCTACTCTGACGTCACAAGAGCATTTTAGAGATAGGAAATCTACATACGCATGAAATGGATTCAAAGGCGCCACCGTACCGTCTCGTTCCGTCGGGTTGGATTTTTATCACCATTCCAGTATCGGATCTCCTGCTCTAATCGATACGAAAAGAATAAGAGTTCAAACATTGAAAACGTCAACAGTTTGCTAATTGTAAAATATTAGAGCATTTTAGGTTTGAGAGAAACGAGCCAGTATCGTGTCTAATGTTGATTACTAACATCATGATTATTTGACGTTTTCAGTATTTCAATAGTCGGTTTTGGTCTCATAGTCAGTCATTTTTATTAAACTCAACTAAAAAATATCTTTATATTTTTGGTAACCAAACTATGATGTCCGGTCTATCTGTTATTTTAATCAACGTTATTCCTGTTCATAACCACTTGACATAAACTGTACTGTTCTATAACAGCCGCATCGTCTACTGCTGAATACAGCCTCCACTATAAAGGGGATATTTGCCATAATCCCCACGCTCGGCAGGCTTCTTGGGGATCGCAGTGTACTTACACTACGGGCAGTTCTTCAGGTGCTTCTAACCACTTTCCAGTATTTTCCCTTAGTGGCCTGTTACGACACGCACGGGATGATATGGAGAGGTGCAATTTTAACCCTGTGGTTGATACATAAAGTAAACTTTATGTACCACTTACAACTTGGTAACAATTTACGTTTTGTCTTTTTTGCGTTTTGAAAATATATGTATCTTGAAAGTTTACTTGAAAATTAAAAGTATTAAACGTTCAGCGTTTTGAAGCATTAGTGTTTTGTATGTTGTTTTTTTATGCTTGGTAGCTTGACTACTATCTCATCTGATGGTAAGTGATGATATGGTCGAAGATGTTGTTAAGGCTAACCTAGAATTACTGGCTCTCAAGGACAGCTGCCGGAACACACCGTTAGGTGCTTGGCGACAGATTTTCTACTTGAGGGTGGTAGCTAGCCAGGCGCGCATTCGCAAAATGCCCTACCACCATGCTATACCGACTGCCATCCTAAGACAACAACCGGGATCTTCGGCTTAACCTGCTCTCCGAAGCACGTGCACGCTTAGTAGTACGTCACAAAGCGGTCACCCATCCAACTCATGACCGCGGCGGACGTTGCTTAACTTAGCTGATCGGTTAAAACGACCAAGCAAACCTCGCTACGAGCGCTTCAAAATGTGATATGGTTATGCGTCATGACGGTTATTAGTAGACGGAGGAATGCTAACAAGATAAATACGACACAAAAGTGAACTAAAACAAGTAGTATAAGCCTCAACTCACCAAACTTCTGTGCGTAGTTCTTCGGAGAGTTATACTTGCCGAGGTCTATGTGGAGAAGGTGCGCGTACTCGCTGCCGTAGAACACCATCAGCTCGCTGAACTTGGGGACTATACGGATTGTTCTGAAATACAACATCTATTATGTACTTGCTTCGGCAGTACATATACTAAAATTGGAACGATACAGAGAAGATTAGCATGGCCCCTGCGCAAGGATGACACGCAAAATCGTGAAGCGTATTGTATAAGTTAGAAAATTATTATGTTACAAAATTACAAATTTACGAGAGAAAAAATTTTAGTTAAGAGATTAGAACCCGCGTCCACCCTTAAAGCCTTTGTTAAGTTGTAAGTTGAACTATAGATGTCGCTCCATCCCAATACGATTAAAGAACGATAGTAAAAATTTAAGTTATGAATCATTGTCATGTTAGATTTTCGCGATTTCTGACGTTTCTAGTACTCAAATCTCAGTCGGCCCAGTAGACTTTTGACTAAGAAACAGGATCGAATGGCATCAAAAAAAGTTTTTGTGTAAAATTAATATTTTCTTGCTGACTGTACATTTCTTCCAAAATCTGTGAATGCAGTTCAGAATACCTTAAAAATATATAATTTATGGATAGTCTCCTAAAACCGTTTTCCTGTAACTGTAACGATTAAGGTACCTGCTATTATATCTCAAAATTCACCCTGTATTTTACTAGATAAATCTTTATATTATACTCCGGCTGCCGAGAGAATGCGTTTGACAGTACGTGTTTTTATTGGCGTTGTGGCTTGTAAATGGAGTAAAATAAAATATTTACCCTATTTTTATATACTTCGGTGCCTGACTAATACAATATTATGCAGTCAAACTGTCTATGTTACTCTAAATTGGGGAAAAAATATTCACAAAACGAACTGTCAAACGCATTCTCTCGGCGGCCGGAGTATAGAACATGGTTACTACTTGGTTAAGTCATACGATTTCATGTCCCACGCGTTTCTGACGCTGAACGCAGTGACCACGACGTCTGAGCAATGGCGTTGACTTTTTGTAGTAGAATTTGCTTTACAAAAACTGGAAGATCAGGATTCAGACTGTGAATCCAATGAAGCGCTGTTGTACAGCACAAAGACAGATAGGCACAGTAATCTAAGGGACTCCAGCTCGGACTGGGCGAGGGGTGGAGAAGGTGCCATCGACGCGGCAGCGAAAGCTTTTGTCACTAAGGAAACCTCATACAGTGAGCACAAAACGTTGTAGCACACTTGGAAACTAAGACTCAGTTAGCCCCCAATAAGTTGATGTGCTTGGAAAGATGAGACAGTACTTCACGTCGGCCATCTCGTGCAACTTTACAAGGCTTAGGTTCGGCCTCACATGGAGTACTGCTCTCACCTCTAGGCGGGAGCTCCCCAGTAAAGATAGTGCCATCCACGAAGATGCAACCCTCTATTTTTCAACAGCGGGAATCGCGGAGTTGGGGGAGGGGGGGGGGACCAAGTGGCCGTCGCGAGCTGACAGCGGTTTGATGCACACGAGTAGCCTTATAATTATTATTAAAAACGGGATATTTACATCTTGCTATGCTCATCGTCATTTTGCTCAAATAGAAGCAAAATGACTCCAAACAAATCATTGTTACCGAAATGAAAGCAGCATTTTAATATTATAATTCTTCTGACGTTGTTGTGGTCACAAGTAACCTAACGCTCCTCCTCGCTTCGCTCGTCGTCGCACATAATATGACTTTAGTGATCATTCACTACATTTGGTGATCGATTACAATTTTTGGTAAAAGAACTAAGGGTATCAAAGCATTTTATGGTGGTCATTATATATAATCCCAAAAAAAAAAAGATAGCACGTGGCATATGCAAGTACGCCTCGTATCCCATAAAAAACACCAGTGGTATAGCTTAAAAGTCGAGCTGTTGTACCAGACTTTGTCAAAAGCTTTCCCTACGTCGAGGAAGACTGCTACTGTCCTTAAATTTCCTATTGAAATCCTCAAAGGCACCTCCAAGAAGCAAGATGCACCTGCTGAATGTCCTCACCTGTAGTACAGTTCTCCTTTATACTGAAACGCGACTAAGTTCTGTTCCCTGAAGTGGCGCGCGCAGTTCACGTATCGCATCCAGTTGGACTTGTTGGCGTTGGACGCGTCGACTACGTGGCACGGCTTGTGGTTACGGTCGTATATCTGGGAATAAAGAAATTTTTTTTTTGCCGAAAAATGGAACCGACTTCAACACTCAAAAGTATGAAATAACTTGTTGAAGTCGGTACCATGACAGTTCATACCTATTATCACAGCATTGTGCGCATGGTACCGACTTCGTCAATTTATTTTTATCTGTCGCCAAGTACCTAGCAGTGTGTTACCGCAGCATTCCCCGAGAGCCGGTAAGCAATTATAAAATTACAGGCATATAAGACTAAACAACTGTAAGTATGTCTCAGGGTGACGGGCGCAGTGAATATGTAGTAAGCAGATGTTTAACATAAGATGTGCCTACTGCCTAGTGAGTGTTCCGTCACAAACGTATTCATTTATTTTATTTACATAATTAGTACGGCTATTGCCAATTTCTTTATTAATTACAGAATATTATTACATAATTACTAATGATAAGATTTACAAATTAATAATAAAATGTCAATATTGAAAAACATCATATATAAAAATCAATCTATGCAATAAAAATAAATAAGGCAAATAAGTTACTGAATACAATGTGAAATATAATTTAATACAACTAAAATACAAATAAAAATTAAATTACTTATACAATATAATTCGTTTATACTCCGCCCATATTGACCAACCGCTTATTATGACGTAATTACACAGCGAAGTTTAGTTTTCATATAGAATTCTTTATAACTAATTCGGATATAATGACTTCGCTTACAGTGATATGTCGCTTAGTGTACCCATTTTTAATCAATTGCGTGCTGATATAGTGACCGACATGATTCCTTGGAGAGTTTGATACCCGACGACGATCGGCTCGTGCATGGCTTTTTTGTTTTGAGTCTCAGTGAGTAAAAGAAGTAGTATTTATTAAGTAGTTTTTTTTTTGTTTTGTTTTGATAGTTGAAGGTAACGAATTATTCATTAGTGATTTGTGAAAAAAATTACACCATAACCATATAGTAAAGCATTTACGAATAAAGAGAAAGATGCAAATGCAGATTAGAAAATGGAGGATCCAACTAATCTCTCGCAAGGGATTGGGGTTGGTCATTCGACAATCTTAATAATTTTTATTTTCTATAAAATGCTTTGTATGACATCCGCTTAATATGACGAGATTTTTATTTCCCTGCGATGTCATTATAAAAGGATTCCACTGTAATAAATAAAATGTCAATTAATATACACAGAATATCAGGCATTTTCCTCATACATTTTATTAATAAAAAATAGTAGAAGTGAAACTTGTATATATATGTTTCACACAAGTTATTCCTTTTTTAAAGCTCTTTTTTTTCTTTGGGCTCAGTTTAGTATAATTGATTATCTCGCTACGCTCGTAATTTAAACTCGTACCGATGAAAGTTCTTTGAAGCTTTACCGTGAGGTGTACAAAAATTAATGACCATCAGACCAATGACTTGTTCACGTATGCGCAGTAGACTGACCTGCCAGCTGTAGTCGGAAGTGACGTCACGCGTCCGCTCCCCGCGGTACGGCCCGAAGCGCACCCCGCATGGCAGAGTCAACGTCGTGAACACGCCCAAACCAGCTCCTGGAAAATTATGTTATCTTTTTCAATTAATAATAATACTCATTTAATCCAGAAATGCTTCCATATACAATAAATATAATTTAAACTAATAACAAATATATAAAAAAAATCTAAATAAATTACATAATTCTATATTTCATTGTATCTAATATCAGCAGGAATGTCTTTATGTAAAGATAGGCCTCTCTTATAGGGGTATCTTGGGATATGTCATTTCTCGCGTTGTCATTTGAAACTCGAAGATTTCCGAACTTGTCCCGAGTCAAGACGATGCAGCAGTGCAAGTACCGTAGTATGGCTCGTTAAATTATCGAATCGCTATGATCGATAAATTTTACGAACCGTATCGCTTATTGCAAGTATGGTTGCTTATTGCAACTATCGTCGATAACTGTTATCTACGTCTTACGATCGTGAAATTGGACCATATGTCGATTAGTACTAAATGGCGACTTCGAAATTAGACTGTTTTTGCACAGATTATTCCACCTGTTCATTCATTAAGAAAATATTTTTTTCTGAAAATAATTATAATTAAAGCATTTATATAAATAAAACAAATAATTACAGCATATTTTTGTTGAATACAAAAGTTAATAGAAAATTGTAACTAAATTATAAAATTTCTCAGTAACGGGTGAAGAAAATCAAAGAGAAAATAACGGTTATGACAGCTGACTGAAGCTATCTTCCAGATCGGTACATATGTTTTTTTAAAACTTAATCGTTATTATTTTTGTGTAGCGTAGGTACCTATTCGTACACCAATTAAACATATCAAAATTCTTCTACCCGCTGCAATAGAAATAAACACGCAGAAAATTGCGAGTGAAAATATATTAAAATTTATTATTGTTCTTGTCCTAAATAACAAAATTAAAAGATGTAAAAAGGAAAATTTTGTAAGAACATTTCAAAACAAATTTAGTGAAAGCAGCCAAACAAGAAGGTTTTTTAGTCTTTACTAACACAATAGTTCAGAAATACAGTTAAATACTGAGTTAAGCATACGGCTATAATATTTCTTTAAAGAAATTTAAAATAAGCCATATAATATAATTGTACTTAGTAAGTAGGATACCTATTTTTAGTTATGTTTGTGTATAATGTGTACGGGTAAGACCATTAAATAGATCGTGTCCTTCTAATATCGTTCTCAAAGCCTTGCACAAAGAGCGAGTACAATAATTATCTTTCGATATTCGAAATGGATTCTTGAAGCACTCTTCCGAAAATACGATAGGCAGGAATGTTAGCATTAATTGTCAACCGCTTCCTTGCAGCATTTTCACAGCACCTCTCTTTCTTCAATAACAAAAAATTTTTTAACAAAAAATGGAACCGACTTCAACACCCAAAAGTGTGAAATAACTTGTTGAAGTCGGTACCATGATGGTTCAAAAGTAGCTATTATCACAATATTGCGCATGGTACCGACCTCGACAAGTTATTTCACACTTTTGGGTGTTGAAGTCGGTTCCATTTTTTGTGAAAAATTTTTTTCAATCTTTTTAGTGTAACTCAAAAACGGCTTGACCGATTGGATGAAATTTAAAATGGGACCAAACGACAAGCATCAGCTTTCAAACAAAAAAAGAATTTTCAAAATCGGTTCACCCAGTCAAGAGATCTGAGGTAACAAACAAAAAAAAAAAATAAAAAAAAAAACAGACGAATTGAGAACCTCCTCCTTTTTTGGAAGTCGGTTAAAAAAGAGCCCAAAAGTTTATTTTAACATTGGTCTCGTTTATATCGAGCTTATTTTTAAACCTGACAAAACAATCGTTAAAATCTACAAAATAGACGATCTCAGACGTCATCTGAAAGTTCCATGCTAGGGTTATCGTCAAAATTCGTTAAATTTTAACGATGTTTACCGAATTTTAAAATCGTCTAAGTTTTATCGAATTTAGACGATTTTAAATGTCAAATTTAGCAATCGGTAAGTTTGGTACTTGCGCTGCATTAATAAATGTACGTTGTAGTATGGATTTCCACACAAAAAATATTAACGGCTTGAGCTAAGGGTACGGTATACAGGGTTATTGGTAAAATGCTAACAACGTCTTAGGGTTGACTTCTGCTAGTCCTAACAAACATTTTGAGATGTTTTTTTTATTTCTTTTTTTAATGCTTTTTACGTGATCTTGACGGAATAAGCACGAGGACCACCTGATGTTAAAATTCTCTTTTGCCTGTATTATATTATTTCATATTTTTTATTACTTTGTTCGATGAATATCTCAAAAAGATATAAAAAATGCACAGTAACTTAAAAAATATTAAAATAATAACATCTCAAAATGTTACTAAGCTAGTATGTAACCAAAGTGGTTGTTACCATTTTACCAATAACCCTGTACCTATATATCACTACGGTGCTGATTGGATCAATGTTCGCAAACCTTAAACCAACTAGGCAAATGCAACATTGTGTACAAACCTGGTATAGTGGAGTAGTTAAGGTGCAGGAACACATGCGGGATAGTAAGCGCAGCACGGGGGATGGACGGATGGAAGAGAGGTTTGGGAGGAACCTATACAGGAAGGAAATGATTGTAGCGTCCACATAAACAGCTCGTTAACAATATTAATAAGTAACTATGCTACAAACACAAATAGTTTTATTTAATTGACATAAAATAAATAAAAAGCTTATCACACCAGTATTTCTGTAGAGTAGGACAAACTTGTTTTATGCCAGACATGTTTTGATATCATCCAATAGGCGACGAGCCTATTGCAATCTGCTGGGCACAGTATTGCTCCAGAGAGCTACAGAAAACACATTTTTCAGAAATAAACAATTAAATATTAAATATGCACTTGGGTAGAAATTACCATTTATACAGGTATCTACAAAAAGTAGTTTGGATTGGTAAAATTGCGTATACTAAGTAGGTAGGAATAAACAACGCGATGTTCAGCGTCACGTTCAACTGTAGCGACGGGTAAAACTCTTGAGTAGTAGAATCCGTCAGTCAAATCATTAAAACTTATGCATTATACATTTCATTCCTTTGAAAAAATGGGTTATATAAAAACTTATTCTCGCAGGATGATGAGCGCAGTGCAGTAAGCAGTAACCTTTGCCTATGATGCATTTCGTCTGTCATCTGGGGTTAAGCCCCCAGGTGGGTCTCTAGCTTGTTAAGTCACCTAATCACATAAAAAATGAATAACTGAAGCAGATTTGTCCATTCAGTTTAACCTCACCATGTAGTTAAAGTGTATACATACCTTATCGTCTGGAATGACGAGCAATGCACCATGAAGGGCACAGTACTCGTATACATAGTCGCCGCACTTCTCGCAAACTGAAAATTAACAGTAATCCTTTTATTTGTTTAGTCCTGATAGGCTAGCCTTTTGACAACTATCGCACCCGATGGAAAGTGGTAATGTGGTCGAAGAAGATGATCAGGCTAACTTAAGAATTACTGGCTCTCAAAGACAGCTACCGGAACTCAATTTTTGGTGCTTTGCGATAGATTTTGGTTGATAGCTAGACAGGCGGACATTCGCAAAATGCCCTACAACCATGCTATTACGCCAAGTAGTAATGCCACTAGCTATCACCCATCCAAGTTTAATAACGCAGCGGACGTTGCTTAATATAGTTGATCGTTTAGGAACGACTAAGCGATTAAGCGCTTCGATTAGTACTTAGTAATGTAATATATTATTTAATATACTATTTGGCCACTGAAGGTAAATTTGAAGGTGTTAAGTAAAGTCTCTTTGAAGATGTTAGCAGATCAGGTTAGAGCTAACACAGGACCTGTCTCTCAAGAACAGATTTAATACGTTTGGGTAGCAGTTACGCAAGCGCCATTAGCATATCCTACCTCGATAAGATTAGAACCTGAAACTGCCTGAGGCAGCTGACACTGTCTACGATTACGCTACCATGGCCTCAAAGCACACTAATGTGTTATTGTTCCAATCTTGAAGCGCTCGTAGCGAAGTTTGCTTAGCCATTCTGAATCGATCAGCAAAGTAAAGCAACGTCCGCCGCGGTCATGACTTGGATGGGTGACCGCTGGTGACATTACTACTGAACGCTTCCGTGCTTCGGAGGGCACGTTAAGCCGTCGGTCCCGGTTGTTGTCTTAGGATAGCAGTCGTTACAGCATGGTGGTAGGGCACTTTGCAAATGCCCGTCTGGCTAGCTGCCACCCTCAAGTTAAAAATCTGTCGCCAAGCACCTAACGGTGTGTTTCGGCAGTTGTCCTTGAGAGCCAGTAACTCTAGGTTAGTCTGAACAACATTCTCGACCACATCATCACTTACCATCAGGTGAGATAGTGGTCAAAGGCTAACCTATCAGGCATAAAAAAAAAACTTCTCTATCACATCCTTTCATAACAGTAAGGATTGATTGCGATAATGAGTTCACCATTGTTTAATTTAGCATCATACTGCTGGTTACAATATAATATCTAGAGACATAGATTAGTGTTAAAAGTACTCCCAGACATATTCGTCAAGACTAGACTCTACCAGCTCGAAGTGCTTGATAAGGTTGGTAGCGCAGCTCTCGTTGTTACGCCATACCGCTAGATACAGTAGAATAGCTAGAGATGAGCGTTAGATACTCACAGACATATTCATCGAGACTGGGTTCTTCGGGCTCGAAGTAGGAGACTCGCGGCTGGCGGCGCAGCGTTCGCTGTGACGCCATATCTAATTACAACACAACATATATTTTTTTTAATTTACATGTCAAGATCAAGATTTTCTTCTATTATACAATTCCAACCATCTGTTATCTTATATAGATCAGCTGTGCATAACATTTTACTTTTGCACTACTGCTTTTGCATAGTATTGTCTGCAATGACACTACTGGTAGTGCGAAGCGGTAGTTTCACGGGGGATACACTGGTTTGGCTACCTTTTGCAAAATGCCTTATCGTTTCCACGTAGGAACCAACGCATACTAGATAGCTGCTGCTTATTAGTACATTACCTTTCCAGATTTAAATTTAGGATCTAGATTTAAATTCCAGTGCCTTTGAACGTGTTATGTCTACAGCCCTGCTGACCTACAACCATGCTATACCGTCTGCCATCCTAAGATAACAACCGTGAACGACGGCTTAATGAGCCCTCCTCAGCACGGAATCGCTCAGTAGTAGGTAATGCCACTAGCTGTTACTCATCCAAGTTTAACGCAGCGGGCGACCAATCGATATAGCGTGGAATAATATACGGCAGTCACACATTTTGTTACTGAAAATAGTTCACTTATTCGCGCGATTCGTTTTTTGGTAGTCAGATCAATTTTCTTTAGTTCCTTGCCTACAAATAGAAGGGATATAGGTACGATTGTAGCACGCAGGCTGTGGCGCACATAAAAATATTATAACCTTCGCAAAAGACTAAACAGTACGAGAATAGGTGTGCATATACCTACTTATGTTGAAAGAAAATAAATGAATATGTATCTAGATATACTTATTCAAATTCCAATTTGTTTTATTTTGTTTCAAAGATCCACGTTACATAAAATAAACGTCAGGAATGTCATTTTAAGCATAAAATACTTGTAGTATGAGCCTCCGCTCTTCCATATCTAATACATACATACTATGTATTAACCAATGTGTTAACTTATTGCTTGAACCCGTCTACCCATTGGTACCGTAAGAGGCGACTAAGGATAACACACCAGAAGGTGTGTTACCCAGGAAGTACTTTCTGAGGAAGTGATATCTCACTGCGATCCCCAAGAAGCCTGCCAGGCGTGGGAACTATGGCAAATCCCCAATAACGGTGGAGGCTGTGTTCAGTGGATAATCCGACTAATACAGTATACAGTATACCTTTAATATTAGTGCCCTGAGCTAGTGATAAAGGGTATTTAATTTACTCAACATGAGGATAGATCTAAACTTATAGTAATCGTGGTTTGTTGTAAGACAAGGACGACTAATGGTTATCAGGTACTTGCTATTATGGAAAGTAAACACATTAACTAAAACAAATAATAACTAGGATACTCTAAAAAGCTCGATTATTATGAAAATAGCACATTGTGAAATAATTATATCAGTACATAATTTACCTGATAGTTAAGAATTTCTTATTTGTACAAATTATACTCTCTCACTCCAATTAGTTTTCCCACCATTCCACTTGCACCAAATATAATATAATACTTATTACATAACAACCATATACAGTAACATAAAGTACGAAAAACAGGCGCTCTTCAGTTCTGCGCTCGCTTTTTCCTCTAAAGTTAGAAATATTTTCCCGCGCCTTTCAAAAAGTTGTAATGGCAGTGCTGCCAACATAAAAATATTATATGTTTAAAATATAATACTACTTTTTTATATCTTATTAGGATAATTTCAAAGATAATACCATTATTTTGATTTATATTAGTTTTCGCGCTTTTTAAATCATTAAAGTAGCCATGTAATAATAGAAGTTCGTGTACAAATTTTTATACCATTGATGTGCTACATCTAATGGATTGAAAACGACTCCCATCGTACCTACATTTCCGCATGAGAAAGTAAAAAGCTTAGCTGAAATCCAACGAAAGAGGTTAGGCCCTCAGGTTATAGTAGATGCAACCTCTTTCGTCAATCTATCAATCAAGAAGATTGTTATACAACATTGATATTAGGTATTTTATCCCCGTTGAATAATATGTCTAAGAGTCTGTAAGATTTTATTAAGGCGATTAGAGTCGCCAATGGCCTTGAGCATCTGGACCTAATCGAGCTTACTTTACTCGCGCATCGCCGCATACGTTCCGCGCTCGCTGCACAAATATAACGGTCAAAGAATATGCAGATGCGCGATGCGCTCCGGTAACATGGCACTTTATATTCCTACCGTACGATTCTAGTGAGTATCCGCAATTGCAACTGCGACTGAGATCAGTCGTCAAATGAAAATGTATAGTGTACCTACCTAGGTTGTTCTGGACGTCTTTATTCCTTTTCTTTATTTTTCAATGTCATCTGCCGAGTGAAGAAAGTTACTCAGATTTGTCTGATACTCGATATTTAGGCTGTGCTGAGAGTCATTATTCCGAATTTGGAATTATTTTTTCAATGTCATCTGCCAAGTGAAGAAAAATGCTACGGTTTGACTGAAAATTGATATCTAGGTTGTTGTAGACGTTATTATTCCATGTTAAGAATTTGTTTTACGATGACGTCTGCCAAGTGAAAAATGTACTTCGATTTGGCTGAAAATCGATATCTAGGTTGTTTTCAGTTCGCACACAGACTCTTTAAAAAATCTGCAAATTTTAGTAATATGCTACATAAACGAGTTTTCCAATTAAAATAACCTGTCATTCGTACAACTTTTGCAAGAAGATTTAGCCCTTTTATTAAAACATATTTATATAATCAAGTCCTGAATTTTTCAGTTTATATATCACCATATAGCATCATACATACATACACGTAAATAACACAAATTTAGTTAAAATATAAATACCACCTGTGTGGATTATTTATAAAAAAAAATGTATGAAACTGAACAAGATGTTATTTTATGGATAATTTGTAAGTTAAATTTATGTTTATAACTATTTGGCGTGAAAAATTGTACTGAAGTCAACTGTGCACTGTACAGCTATCAATTAAGGTCTTAACGATACAAACTTCAACGTCGAAGTGTGAAGACCACCAGCAATACAAGATTTGGAAAAAGTGTTATTGGCTTAAATAAAGATTTATATTATTGTTTATATTATTATTATTATTCTGGACGTTTTTATTCCAAATTTGGAATTTATTTTTCGATGACGTCTGCCTAGTGAGAAAAGTTACTAAGATTTGGCTAAAAATCGATATCTAGGTTTTTCGGGGCGTCCTTATTCCAAATTTGGAATTTACTTTCCGATGACGTCTGCCAAGTGAAAAACTACTTCAATTTGGCTGAAAATCGATATCTAGGTTGTGCTGGGCGTCATTATTCCGAATTAAGATTTATTTTTTTAATGGCGTCTGTCAAGGGAAGAAAGTTACTCCGATATCTAGGTTGTGCTAGGCGTCATTATTCTACATTTGGATTTAATTTTTCAATGACGTTTGCTAAGTAAAGATAGATGACGTATCTTTAAAACGCTAAGATATATCGGATAAGAGTAAGAAAATTATAATAATCAATCGTTTATTCAAATCTCCTTATAAATGAGATTATAGTCGACGCGGGTTTACTCGTTTAAAAACGACGATATAAAAGGAAGATTTGTATAATGGCGAAAATACATTGAAAAATAAGAATAGGGACGACTGTGTCGTACGCAAAAATACAAAATTGCCAACGTTTGTGCTATTGGACATGTCGACCCTTGAGAAGGAAGTATTTACCTTTAGATTTTCCCGCCCATAGGTGGGAAGCAGTCTTCCACCCGCTACTCGCATCAAACAAACACTACTTTCCGGGTACGAGATATGAGATGAATAATTTCTTGTCTAGGAAATAATAATATGGGCAATTTATCTACAGCTATATTGTAAAGATTGGTTCCATCGTGAAAAGGTAACCGATATACTTTCTCATTTATTAGGAGATTTGAATAATTGATTTATAAGTACTTTTCTTTAAACTTTCGTGAACTAAACTCATGTTTCTAAATTACATTAACGAAAACCAAGCGGGGTAGATTTAAATTCAGTCTACTCGTGACCACGGTCAATGCAACTTGATCGAAACGTCGAGGTTAGTCAAAATATTATTTTGATGTTAATTCGTGCGTCTTTGATAAGTAATCATAATTTTCCTACTCTTATCGTACTGCGGCGATAGGGAACTGCTAATCATCCCACGGCCAGCAGGTAGGTAGTAGGTTTGAAAAGTTTATTAGGCCAAGCCTTATCAGGTTGCACAGCCGCACAGTTCTACTGAAGTTACATAGACCGGAGGGACACTGGCCTGATAGTACACGTGATCCAGGTCCCAGATGTGGCGGTCTTGGCGTCAGCTGATAGTTCTGGATCTCGGTAGTGAGTGCTCGAAACACCCGTCCTCGGATTAAATCAGTGAAGTGGAATCCTGGAAGGAAGACACCGGCTTAGTAGCTGATATTCCTCAGCCAACTGTTGCCAAGCCGCGCCGACATGATCGTGGTACTGTTACCAGCGACTCACATTTTAAAACTCACAGTCTAGCGTGGTAGGGCAGCACAGCTGTTTACGTTACATAGGTTTTAGTCAGCACTATGAAATAACAATAATAAATAAGGAACTCACCCTAGAGGGATTCACGCACTTCACAACAAGTTAATAACAATTAAGATCGATAGTACGAATAGAAAAGCGTCCAGGAAAACCAAGATAAGTATCGATTTGTAGCCAAATCAAAGTAACTTAGTAACTACTAAAGTAACTACTTTATACTATTACCAGTAACTCTAGGTTAGTCTGAACAACATCCTCGACCACATCATCACTTACCATCAGGTGAGATAGTGGTCAAAGGCTAACCTATCAGGCATAAATAAATAATAAAAACTTTTTCCACTTGGCCGACGTCATTGTTAAATAAATTCTAGATTTGGAATTAAGACGTCTAGAACAACCTAGATCGATATCTAGTTCTAGACGATCGATCTTTTCAGCTAAATCGAAGTTACTTTATCTACTGGGCATACGTCATCGTAAGCAAATTGTAAATTTGGAATAATAACGTCTAAAACAACCTAGATATCCATTTTTAGTCAATTCTGAGTATTTTTCTTCACTTGGCAGATGACATAGATAAAATTATTCCAAATTCGGAATAATGACGCACAGCACAACCTAGATATCGATTTTCAGCAAAATCGGAGGAACTTTTTCACTTGGCAGACGTCATCGGAATATAAATTCCTAATTTGGAATAAGGACGTCCAGAAAAACTTAGATATTGATTTTCAGCCAATTCAGAGTAACTTACTTCCCATGGCTGAAGTCATCGAAAAATAAATTCCAAATTCGGAATAAAGACGTCCAGAACTACTTAGAGTTTGAATTTCAGCCAAATCGGAGTAACTTTCTTCACTTGGCAGACGTCATTGAAAAATAAATACCAAATTCGGAATAAAGACGTCTAGAACTACCTAGATTTTGAATTTCAGCCAAATCGGAGTAACTTTCTTCAATTGGCAGACATCATCGAAAAATAAATACCAAATTCGGAATAAAGACGTCTAGAACTACCTAGATTTTGAATTTCAGCCAAATCGGAGTAACTTTCTTCACTTGGCAGACGTCATAGAAAAATAAATTCCAAATTCGGAATAAAGACGTCTAGAACTACCTAGATTTTGAATTTCAGCCAAATCTAGGTAACTTTTTTCACTTGGCAGACGTCATCGGAATATACATTCCGAATCCGGAATAATGACGCACAGCACAACCTAGATATCGATTTTCAGCCATATCGGACTAACTTTTTTCACTTGGCAGACGTCATCGAAAAATAAATTCCAAATTTGGAATAAGGACGTCCAGAAAAACCTATATATCGATTTTCAGTACTGTAACTGTAACAGTCAGTTCGTCCAATGCTGAACACAGCCTCAGTTTTTAAGGGGGTATTTGCCATAATACCCACACTTGGCAGGCGTCTTGGGGATCGCAATGTAAGTTGGCAGTTCTTTAGAAGGCGCTGCTGCCCCCCTTTAAGTAGTTTTCCCTTAGACGCTTCTGACGACACCCACGGGATGATATGGGGAGGTGCAATTCTAACCCGGCACCCCACGTGGCTGCCCACCTTCCAGTAGTTTTCCCTTAATCGCCTCTTACGACACCCACGGGATTATATGGGGAGGTGCAATTCTATCCCGGCACCCCACGGTGCTAATCTCTCTTACCTATCTCTTACTATTTTCGAGATACGTTATCCATCTTCACTTGGCAGACGTTATCTTTATGTAGTATTAATTAACCTATATCAAAACACCTAATACAATTATCAAGAAAAGCTTAGAACTCCAAAAGATGTATGTAGCCCCATACAAACTCTAAATGTAGTAGAGAACCATTTTGTACCCTACAAACTACTAAAGCCGGAAACTATTTACCATAATATAAAAAAATATATTATCTTTAGTTAACCAGTTATAACATGAGAGCGTTATAGACATTACTAATTAATTTTGTACATATATTATAAAACTTTTCATTGATCTTATTGATAAGGCCGCCCATTGTAATTTACCCACAACATTGTCAATTTCAAGTTTTGATTCTTTTCATATGTGAGACAATTCGAATAAAATTTGTCTACAAAATACCAATAATAAAGCGTCACCGCGCATACTTCACGTCGCAATCAAGTTGGCCCTCTGGGGTGCGTTCTTATTTGTCGTCCGACGACGTCCGACGACGCCCCGAGCGTTTTTATATGCCCGGGGCGATCGTCCGATGATCATCCGGAGCGTTCTTATATATCGCTCGTGGACGCACCGGTCGCCCCACGAAATCGGTGGATAAATATCGCCCTGACGTTTCATTTGACAGTTGGGACTTGATTTTTCTTTGTTTTAAGTTACTTTTTGTTTACGTAGACTTCTGTTTACAAAATTTTATTATTATTATTGTTATATTATGTATGTTTGTTTTAGTTATGTATTCTGGAAAAGTACATAATTGTAAATACATTTCTTCTGAGTCAGTGAAACATTTTAAGTAGTGTTCTTGATACAGATATGATACAGAGCCGTTCTTAAAAGGCGGACGAAGAGCGTCGCTCTGCTTGGAGCGATCATCCGTCGTCGGACGACATATAAGAACGCACCCCTGCAGCGAGCGAATCATTGCACGCACACAGCTACGAATCTCGCGTGTCAATGCACTAATACAAAGACAAGATCGTTATCAGTCGAAAGCGCGAGCGGAGCTACGAGCGACACAGCCTCCCCGTGCCAACGCTTGCGCAACACTGCCGCCCGCGTCCGCGCAGAGCACCTCGGAACCGCAAGCGTTCTGAATCTGAATAATTCGACATTTTCTTAGGAAAATATCAATGGATTTACAAATGCTATGTTATAATTGTAGTATAACAATCTAGAAATTTAATGGTACAATTTATTTTTCAAAAATCGTAGCCGTTTAGAAGGAGTTCGCCATATAAGTCAAGAAATAGTATGTAGTTTGAATTTTTTTTAAGGCAAAAGTAATAGTAATACCGTAAAATCATATGTTGCAAATGTTGTACTTGAATTCATCTATAAAATATATTTTTTTCAAGTCTTCAACTTCAGCGGTTACGGAGGAGTTCGCTTTAGAAAGTACGAATTTGACGTACCCAAGGGCCTTAAATTAAACACGTGCGCCGTGCTCCATTTGAAATTATTATATACCTGAATTAATAAAATATTTCACTAGTTAGATTTTACAATCGGTTACATGTTGTCACACGGTTTTGAGACAAAATTCCGGCTCGATGTACCTGTTTGCTAGTATTGTAGGCAGATGCGCTACGCCCCACACAAGACACCCCCTTTGAAAGACTAGTGATTGTCCCAGAACCATTTAGTATCGTATTTTTTAGATAGATACCAACTTAATTCATTTATTTATTTTAATGGTTGAGATTTAAGAAAATATTTTTTACAAGACTGTTTTTAGCGTGATCATCCATATTAGATCATAATATATAGATATTCCGCAGCACGTGTGCTGAACAGTCTATGGTTATGGGCAGGGCAGTAGCTAACATCAGCCGTCAATTTGGGGCACAAGAATGATCTATAAGTACTTTTGAAGTTATTATTTTTACTCACTAATATGTAGTTAGTACCTACCGACTGGAAAAAAAAGTTCACGTACTTATCCAATGGATCGCACTGACTGGAAAAAGAGTTCACGTAGTCCGACGGATAGCATATCACCTTACATATATACTTACACCCAACATTTTTTCAAAAAACATTCAATATCAAATGAAAACGCTGTAATTGACTTGACTAACTCTATTACATATTAATACGTCATATTGATAACAAATTTAAAACTCTTTGTATTTTTCTCGACTTCTATAAATTTTCGACACTATCTATATTCTATCTAGGTATAGATACGCTGATTTCGAGGATGAAACGACTGATAATACACCAGAGAGAGACCAGAGATACTCTAATTCGTCGAAGTTTCGAACTTCCGAGTCCGAAATACAGATATCCGCAAAACACGTATTAGCTTGGCATTAGCTTACTTTTGTTTCACTTCGTTCGTAGCATAGACTTGCAAGCATTTGTCTGTCTAAATTATGAATAACATATTTTTATCGGATTCGTATTGTTTGTACATTTTCCAAATATGAAATTATAATTTATTCGTTAGTCAGAGTTCTAAACATGCAGAAGGAACACAAATAAAGAAATTACATAACGTAAATTTTAAATATCTGACCTGTATTTTTTAGAACAGTGACGACACCTCTCGCTGATCCATACCTACATAGGAGTCTCACTCTTACCTTGTGAAAATGTTCTTTAAATTCTTAAGAATCGTAAGTTATTGAGACTTATCATTGATTGAGGCGTGATAGCATTAAAAGTTCTCAGACTGGTATGGCGATTCCATAGCGGGGCAAGATTTGTGATGAACGATGCAGTCCGACCATAGATTATATTAAACAACGAACTTCGTACATACCGCAAATTCGGTTTTCGTTGTTAAAGTGTCGCTCGTAACACGAAAAACGAAACTTCGTTGAATTGTAGTAGCGGCCCTTGGCCCTGGGCCGGCCGGGACGACCTTCTCCGATTTGTGCCAAAATTTCTATAAATTGATTCTTATTGCTCCAATTGTGCTCTTTAGTGCATAAGAAAAGCTTTAAGAAAGGCTTTTTCCATAAAAAAAATAATGGTAGCTATCCTCTCAAAGAATAATTGTTGTAGAAGACTGACGCATTGGCATTACCTAATGAGGTCTTAACGAGCACTAGTGTGCATTTTAAAGCTGTGGTTTCAACTGTTTTCTCGTATCAGTTGCCGCTGCTGGGGTGATCTTTTACAAAACGAGCAAAAACTAAAGCTTTGCCAAGTTTCTTGCTAGATTCGGCTCAGCGCATTATCCATGCTAAACAAAATGTTACCCTGGCGGTTAATTCCAAGCGACATTTGTTTCATTTCCTTTTCACGTCGATTTTAATGACATTTTACTTAATAATATATCAATCACATTACGATGTGATTTACTTATGATTTCTAAAGTGATGCTGATTGAACTGTTTTATGTTAAAGCTACATAATCACGAGACATACCTAAATGGTAACAGTCAATCAAGTTTCTAAAGCGACCACCGTTTACGGAATTCTCGGAAACTACTAAGATGGAAACTCACTTTTTAATGGAAAACGGAGACGTTTTTTAATGGAATTACGACGGAGCAACCATGATGTCCACCAAATGTTAAGCAGTATCCACTGTTGGTCACCTGTGACAAAGTCTCGTGTGCCTGTAATTTTACTGGCTCTCAAGGGCTGCTGCCAGAGCACTCTGTTAGGTGCTTGGCGACAGATTTCTACTCGAGGGTGGTAGCTAGCCAGGAAGCATTCGCAAAATGCCCTGTCAACTTACGGTGAAGCTCAAGCAGGTGATTGTGCGATGGTGATGGAACCGTGGACCTGCGGCAAGGCAGTCCATAGCTATTGCTATCACTGCTTCAATATACTAGTTACCATAACACACAGCGTATCCCTCCGAAGGGGATTTTTGTACGGTGCGTGCCACGTCAGAAGAGATCAGAGCTATACGCGGCTATGCGATAGAAAGAGAGACGGCTTGTAGGTGAATATAAATATTAGGTACTCCGTGCTTTGCGAGCTCAAGTGCACTTTATTGCTTCTTAGCTAGAGTCCCTTATTTATTGAATGGCTTTGCGGAGTGATCTTTCTGTTCTATTGTGGTAATACATAGAAGTTTCAAACTTCGTTTGATAATATACCAAAATCTACAGTATAGCAACAATTAATAAAAAGCGACCAAGAGCGAATCGGACTCCCGCTAGGGATCTAAAACTACCCATACATATAAAATAACGACTCTGTGGTAGATTCCGTGTTGGCACGGAACCCTCGCTGGGTGTGCGAGTCCAACTCGATCTTTGCCAGATTTTCAAATACATATGTAAGTAAAGTAAAACAATCTGAATAAATACACCCAACACATACACTTTAATACACAACAACAATAATAGAAATTTAAAAGCTATACAATATAAAAAAAAATACTTAGGTATAGATATAATATGGCAATGGCATCAAAAAATTAACGATTTGTGACATTGACGCATGGTATGATTACTTTGCTTCAAGAGTAAATATACTTTTCTATTCAGATATTGGTACGGTAATCAATATTGATATATAGGTATATCTTGTACCTGTCCCATAACTTCTCTTCTATAACATCTTTAAACTAACAATATGCTTTAATTTGGTACCTTTATCGTTTTCTTCTCTAGGTTTGCAAATGTGATTATTGACTGGCTTTTTCAGTAAAATGTGTAACAATATAACAGTAACGATTTTTTTATATTTTAGCTACTGCTAAAAATTTATTGTATTGATGGGTCTCCCCTTTTTGTTATTCTATGAATACCAACATTTTTCTATTTGAAACAAACAATTAGAAGCATCTCAGATATGATATTATATTTTGCATGTAAGAAAAATTACTTAACCTAATGTTTTATTTAAGAATATCTTTATTTTATGAAATTGTTTATTTATTGCTTTTATCAACTATGTATATAACATGAAAAAAAGGTTAACATTATACAAAAAGAAAAGCAACACAAAAATAAATAAATTTTTCAACCATATATATGATCTAAAAATGTTGTGCTTACATAAAAATTGTGAGCTGTTTTCTACCAGGAAGGAATCATAAGTAGAACACAGAGCTCAGGTCACTGTCCACACCCAAAAGGCTGTTTTGTTTATAATTATTTTTCTAATAGTTTGTTACAAAGATTAAAAAATTAGGCTACAAAAATACCTAGAAGATATGACGATATTATAATTTTAAAATTGATTTAACTACATTTTGATCTTAATAATACCTATTGTATGTATTACATGATTTGATATTGGTATCTGTGCAAATCAATATCCTGTATTTTAAGGACATATACCCCCCAGCCAAAGCGTGAACTTTTATATAAACTCAACTTGTTATTTTAAAAAAACTCGCATGTAAATATAGTGTATTATTAGACCTATCGTTTCTGGCTTAAATCCTTTTTCTTTTGGACTAATATTTCGTCGTTGTCAAACCAAAATCTGCTATGTGCACAAATAATACTTTTGAGATATTCAAGAAATAAGATATCCTGAAAAATGTTATATGAAGTTGTATTAGACAAGCAATTTAAAATGAAAGTCTTAGATTGTATACATGTTCTTATTAGGTTTTTGTTTATAAAAAGATATCATTTTTTTATAATATTTTGAAATAAGAGTAATTTAAGCACATAGTAGACTTTCAATGGTCAATTATGTGTCACATAACAGGTATTAATAAAAATGTTTGTGACTTACTTTAGCGCTTTATTATTGATAATTATAAATAAAATAAGTTTTAATCAGATTTATATTTAACACAATCGTAAAATGGATGGCAGTGAAGGTCCATAAAAGGTTTTAGCTCTTGCAATTGATTGAACTTGGATTTAGTGATTTTTAATAGCCCCTCATATAACGCAGCAGGTTCAGGATACATCCTTTCCTACCACCACCAAACGGAAGGCCTACATCATTTACAGTAGTGATAATGATTCATTAAGTGAATGTCCAGTACAAGAATCAATAGCAAATCGAAATGCCTAGCAGTTCTCAACCTCCACAATTTGCTAATCTATAGCTAAACGCCGCCATTTATTAGGAACACAATACATGGGCTACAAGAAAAAAGAGGTAATGTATCAGTATGATTAAATTTACTTCCGAAAGTGCCTAGCCACTATTGTCGGGCATCATCAAAGCGCATTTACGTTTTAGTCAAATTTCGATCACATCAGCACATGTATGTAGTTTACAAAACCTGGTGCAATGAAAAAAATAAAAAACCAGCTTCAAGGAATACCTTCTTAAGCGTACTCAAAAAGGAAAGCATTTCTGTATTGTGTTCATGAAGAACGGAGCGCTGAAAATAAAGCGATCGAAAACTTGAAAGATATCCCGGATAGCATAGAGATATCTGTTGATGTGCAAAGTATCCTTTCAGCACCAAAATTACTTGTGCAGGTGCATTGTATTATAAGCAGAAACTACAGTGTCATCATTTTACAATAGTTCAAAAGATCTTCATTCCTGTTTTCGATTCTCTGAGATATTCGCATAAAATCTGCTTTTCTTTCCCCTACTCATTGTGCACTCTATTAAATACCATTAATTCACTTTTGACTTGATGTAAAGTATATAAAAAAATTGTATCGTATGTGCGTAGCAAACGAATACACTTTAGTAACTGACTGCCAACAACTAAATAAAGTTTATTCTAATAGGTTAGATACAAAATAAGAGCACTGAAATTTGAGGGTAAGACGTAAAAAAAAGTGAAGCATAATCACACTACATTATTATTGCATAGCAAAACTATCAAACAACGAGAAGTTGTTTATATCAAAGCATATTAGTATTACACTGTTTAAAGTTGTAATAGAAGTATGTTTAATGTTTGTATCTGTTTAGGCTAAACATATAACCGATGTTTCACTCTGTTAACGATGCTCAAATAAAGATTTTATGTGACATACAGCCACATAGCAGTTTTTATTTGCCAATATTCTAGCTGCTGCACATAGCATATTTCATTAATTGGTCACTGTTCTTCGTAAAGTGGTCATAAGCACATAACAGTTTTACTATATGAAAGTTTGGGTGGCGAACTATTCACAATGGTCAAAATGTTACAATCTCAAAAAAGTGCACATAGCAGATTTTGGTTTGACAACGACGATTTTTTTTTTATTATACAGCGTTTAGTATATAGCACTCGTTTTTAGGAGTTTGAGCCAGTTATTCGTAGCTCCAGATTTATTTAAAAGTATACTACACATGTATAAATAACTTCCCATTATAGAAAGTTCATTATATTCCCCATGTTTGTGGTGCAATAGACATATTAAAAACATGCTTATTTTTCTTGAAAGAGATGCTTAAAGTTGGGTCTTTCTTTTATCTAAAATTACGAGTTTTTGAGCTAGTGTAATTTCAAAACTGTATAATTTAATGAAAATCTGATGCACCACAAACCCAGATATTAGGGTAGTGATTAAGTAGGTAATAAATCATTGAGTTTTATTCGCTATTATTAAAATGAGACTGGAGCTGCGTTTTGTATGGGGGCGTTCGTCTAAAATATACCCTTAATTTGAATTGGAATCGATAAGTAAATAAGATAAATACATTTTTGCCGTTCATTAAGTTATTAGGTGTAAAAATTAAATTTGCATTCAAATAATCAAGTCATTTAAAAGTTTTATCCAAAAGTCACAGTCATGTTTAGAGTTAGTTTTACAGAAACTTTTGTAACCAACACGTTATGGCAACAGAAAATTTGCCAACTCTTGTTAAATAATGGTAGTAAAGAACACGTTATGGCAACAGAAAATTCGCCAAATTTTGTTCCGTGGACATCCGGCTTTATGTAATTGGACGAGAACATGAAACGTAGAATTTCTTGCTTTTACTGTTTTTCCTATCTTCGTCTTATTCACGAATACAGCAGTTATATAATCGCACATATACATATATACACGATAATACTCAAAGAAACGAATATTTCGATTTTACCGCCAAAACTTTTTTAGATATATATAACATATATATATAACATATTTATATATATATAACAATAATTTATTGGATTTAACTCTGGATAACCTAGGTCCTAATGTATGTACGGTGACGATTTGATTTATGTAGCCCCATAGTCTTAATGTAATGAAGATGAAATTAATTTTGACTATCGAACTTCAAAATCGGAATATTTTAAGTAATGGAGTATGTTGATAAAATATATGCTTTCTATATCAACATACAATATATAAAGCTTTGTTTCCCGAACCCATAACTACCAAATTAAAACACTCATTTTTGGTAAATAATACGGGATTACTCACGTGAATCAGTCAGATAGCTCCGACTATAGTTTCAACCACATTCGGTGGTCTTTTTCAAGGAGAGCTCGGGACGCCCGCGTTGACGTCTCAACAATGAGTGAAAACCATGTTAGCTTTTATAATAAAATTAAAACACAACCCATATCTTTGAGATCATAAATAAAAATGAAGTCTCATCTTCATTACCACTCTAGAAACAATGCCCTTGGGAGTTACATGTCATATAATACATTCAAGTTACACAAGGTGAACGTGTGCTGCTAGAGGACACCGATCTGCTCTGGATGCTAGTGCTTATGACATTACCGAAAAAAGAAATCTTTTAACACTTTTCCCCCTTAGATTGTTGCATGTTTCCTATTACTTATTTCTTGTTTTAAATAAACAATGTCATAATTAAAAAAGGTTACGGACCAACGGTCACCAGGTCCGTTTTCGTCTCTCGAGTCTGTCGAGTGTAGATTTATAAAAAAAAATTTACACAGTAATGGACCTGGTCCCAGCCTAGTTATATATTTTCTTTAAGTTTAGTTTATTGATCATCCGTTTCAATAATTCTAAAAATGTTGGTGCATGGACCATGGTCATAGTCACAACTCAAAGTAATATATTCAACTGAAACATCTTGTACGACACCCTTGAATGATAAAGACACCACCGACTTTCACCATATGTTAAGCTTATTATCTATGCACTTATTAATTGCAGACTGCCCAGCAAATCACAATCATACACATATAGTTCAACTTATTAATATATGATATTAGTGAGATAGTGGTACAACATGTACATATGGCCGAGACCGGAACAAGCCAATAGTTAATTTGCATCAATTATTTAGAGTAAAAAATTAAACCTGCCACAAAAGTATTATTTAATCATTCATTCTCAGCGATTATTGTATCCTGTGGGCCACAGGAAATGATAAAAATAATTAAATTAAAAAACAGAATTCAAAAACGGATCATCTGATATGTTACGACTACATTAAAATATGTAGAAAGCTTTCATCGTCTCTTAAGTCGCGTATCCAAACCAAACAAAAGTTGCCTACTTATGCCACAAACGTGTTAGAAACAGAAAAGTTGCCAACTTTTAATTGGTGAAGACCGAGTTTTGTAGAAACTTATATTCACCAAAACGTGTTGGCAACACCGAAGCTCCCGACTTTTGTTCGGTTGAAACTCGACTTTGCCGACACTAAAAGTTGGTTTGTCTAGATTTTTTTATCTTGGTTAAAACTTTTAATTCTAAAGTCAGCACATAACTACGTAATTATAATTGAATTCGATTTAATATTTATAAAAGTTAAAACGTGTCTAGGAATGATCAATAAAATCAATAATTAATCATTATTTTAATAATTCTTGATTCAAACGCAACAAAACAATAAAAGCTCTAAAAACAAACTTTGCAATACAAACCTTTTCACTCACGAAGGCACGCTCCTCCACACTTTTTCAGTGTATTTGCAACTGGTACTGCCTAACCGAGCGATCATATGTTATATTTTATTGTTTTACTGTATGTACTATTAGCATTGCAAGGCCTAACCGTACAAATGCGCATTTATGATTTTGACGCGCCTTATTGAGTAAAAAGGTCTGTACTATGATTATATCCCTAATAAACAAAATTATGTACGGTTCATTCTGCCAAAAACATCCAGCCAACGTAACGTCAGAAATGCCATGTAACCCAGCCAAAACCATTTCTAACACCTAAAACACGATATTATTAAGTTTGCCATGTGTTTATGTGAGATGTCAAGTTTATTTTTAGAATTAATCAAAAACCCGCTACAACGAGATTACTCACGTTAATAAGTCCGACTAAAATGTCGGTTCCAACGGTACTGAAAATAGTTAGTAGTGCGAATTCATATATCAAGGCATGTGTTTCAAGCTTTCCTTCAATCTTATAACTATCTGATATATTCTAGTTATCCCGTATTATTTACTAAAAGTGTACAGGCAGATTTCCATACTTGTCCATACTATATATGCACACAATTTTTGTTTGATATCAGTACAATACAATAATAATCATTAAAAATTAATCTAATTAAATATTCAATTAATATCATATTCATAAAAATCATATAAAAGCACCATTGGAATAAGAAAATGAGCATGAATATATTTTATTTTATTTTACAAATTGGAGCACAAAATGTTTTTATGTCCCGGGCTGGAAACGTACCCGCGTCCTCCAATTTCGCACCGGATGCCTAATCCACTTGGCCACCTGGACATGCACTTTCAAGCCAAAATCTTGTGCTCCAATAATTTGTAAATTATGATTTTCGCTTAGCACGTGATAGTGCTGGTAATCATATTTAGATGATTATATTTGCTTAAAAACCAAATTATCATATTACTTTAATAAAAAAATAACAACAAATATATTAACAAATGCGTAACGCCTCTTTTCTCTTATATCTAATGATTTGGCAATGTGTCCTTAGTCTACCTATTGTTAAAGTACATAATTCATTTGCAAATGCTGTCAAAGTATAATACTAATCTGAACAATATTTACTAATTTGAACAATATTCGAAGAACCTATTTAATTAGCGTATGTACTTAATAACATTTTTATTAGAAGTCAAATGACATTTCATAAAATTTACTATCTACTTACAAAATAAGCAAAAGCAATAACAATAATGCTCTAGGTATTTTTTATTTGTTATAACATTTAACCCCTACTGATAATAGGGGTTCAATTTTAAAAAATACGGGTAACTATTCTAAACAATATAAATTTACTATTTTCCCATGATGAGCTTTGTTGAGTTTTTAATATTTCTATAAAGGGTACCGTACTAAACGGGACCCTATTGCTGAGCCAACGCAATTCATCCAACTTTAAAAGACTGTATCTTCCTACTGTACTTCTACAAACTACGAATAAATATTTAAAGAAGTGTAACTCTCATACAGTTACCGCTTTGGTTTCGGACTGATTAAGTTCACAATTAACAAAACATGCACAATCTTCCAAATTCAATTGGATTGCTTAATTGATTTGACGCTTAGAAATGATCGCACCCGATTGGTCGCGTCAACGTACATTACCTTGTTGCGCCGCAAGGTAACTTTATAAGCCACGCCCGCCGCGGTAAGGATTGCGTTCTGCTGTTTTTAAGCTTGACTTACATATCTGTACACATTTATTCGTATGTTACAAATAAAACCGACTAAGTGCGATTCGGGCTTGCGCTAAGGAATGTTGAAATAAGGAATTTCAGGTAAAATTTATACAACAAATATATTGTGTTAATAAAGGCGTAAGGAAGGAATGGAAGCCTTGGTGAGCGTGCCCGGCTTTCACATGGTCGATTTTATTTGTTCCTAAATAAACTCATGAGCAGAAACTAAATACAACAGCTGACTGGTATTTATCTAATTTAAAATACTTATGTCAAATAACGACCACAAATCCAACTTACAAAACATGTAAACGTAAAAAAATACAAAAAAAATTACATAAAGACAACAAAATAAATAAGTACTTACCTATCTACTCACAGTAAACATTGATTACATTCATATATTTAGAAGACATCAAATATGATAATAACGAATTGATACCTAGTCTAAATTTGTCTTTGTTTCAATTAAGTACCTATTTAAATCACCGATAATGAAATAATATCTACTAATCATTGATTGCAAGTCTACAAAATTTCATTAAAATAATTAACAAACCCCACTGAGCGCACCGCAGCACCGCTTTGCTTCCAATGAGGAAAAGAGACAACACGATAATGCAAAAAAAGCATTTATTTTTCTAGGATGCGAAGAACGGAGGTTAAGCGCTGTCGTTGCTGAAGTGTTGCAAAGTATAGCTCTCGAGCCATCATCGCCGTGGTATAGACTTAATTGATCAGTGATAGCTCAGTGGCTTTGGGTATGGACTGCCGCACAGCAGGTCCATGGTTCGAATCCCGCCGCGGGCTTGAGCTTCACCGCATGGTGGAAGGGCATTTTTGCGAATGCCCACCTGGCTAGCGACCACCCTCAAGTAGAAAATCTGTCGCCAAGCACCTAACGGTGTGTTCCGGCAGCTGTCCTTGAGAGCCAGTCATTCTAGGTTAAGCCTGTTAACACCTTCGACCACATCACTTACCATCAGGTGAGATTGTGGTCAAAGGCTTACCTATCAGCAATAAAAAAAACATAATTGATCATAATGAGGATCATTTTTGTTATTTTAAGCTTTCCCCTTTTCCAAGGTAGAAGGACGGAAAGTTTTAAGAATGATTTATCAATAAGATTATACATAAGAACTTGAGGGTGCACCTAGAACTTTTTAATCAAATCAAATTCATTCGATTTTGTCATGTTTTCTATCTCTTCCACACTCAGAGGTTGCGTGTAGATCTTGTTTTATCTATTTCACTCATAGTCTATTTCTATTCCTCCCACGCTTTTACAAAAATCATTTAATTGCGAATGTCGTACGTATGTATGCGGAACACAGTTGTACAGAGAGATCCTTAAAGAGACAGAAAACATGTGTGATGTCAATCAAGGCCACATTTCATTGCTTCAAGGCATTTTATGGATTTCAAACTCCAGTATTTATTTATAATCTGATTGGGATTTATATTTATTACATTGTCTCTTCATCGTCGATATATTGCGCTTAAAGGGCTTTACATGTTGGCAATACTCGCAACCGAATTCGGGTTATATGAATGAAATTCAATTGTTATCCCTATCTATGTATGCATGGACCTCCGTTCATATATACAGTCCTGGTACCGTAAACGTATCAGTACAGACAAGGAAAAAACCATACGAGTATATTATTATCAGCAGAGTTACCAGTGTACATATTAAAACACTATTTCTTAGCATACCGTCACTCCGCCGACACAGCACCCGTTTACGTTCTCAATGAGTATATTTTGTCTGTGCGTCGCGTCTGAATGTGTCAAATTAGATATGAGTAATAAATCGAATTGCTTTTGCTACGCGCTGATTGAATAGCACGTCTCCCACGGTCTTTTTAAACACTACACAAAAACATGAAACTTCTGTCTATGGTCGGTACAAAAACTTGGTTTCTTGCTTTCCGTGGTAAGTGAACCTACACATCTACCCCCCGCGCGGGAAAAAGGGACGGGGCACCTCCTGATAGGTTAGCCTTTGACCACTATCTCACCTGATGGTAAGTGATGATGTGGTCGAAGATGTTGTTCAGGCTAACCTAGAATTACTGGCTCTCAAGGACAGCTGCCAGAACACACCGTTAGGTGCTTGGCGACTGATTTTCTACCTGAGGGTGGTAGCTAGCCACGATTAGTGTGCGTGTAGTATGGAGTTTATACAAAGAATACCTACTGAAAGGCATGAAATGCGGCGATATCCATATTTAACCAGTTTACCAAAAAGAAACGCTTATGGTCCTAAAGCATTTGACGCTTGGATGCGGCCTCAGTGGGACTTGAGCCTATAAAAATATTATACTTATCAACTATTCTTAAGCATATTTGATACAACGAGCATTGTAAAACTGCCTATGATGTACAAAGTTGCAGGAATCGATGCCAAAAGTCTGTACCTTTCCTCTGAAATAAGAAAAAGAAATGTTGTTATTAATATAATTATGTTAGTAATATACATATTTTTTATATATACTACCTACTATACTACCAACATTATATTTTAATTTATTTTACAGATGCTTTGAAAAAGGACTGTTTTTATTATTATTATGTCCATAATACATTTAAAAAAGCTGATTTTTTGAAGCAGTGATGGCTCAGTGGCATTGGCTATGGACTGCCGCGCAGCAGATCCATGGTTCGAATCCCACCGCCAGCTTGAGCTCCACCGTATGGAAGAAAGGCATTTTGGGAATGTCCGCCTAGCAAGCGAACACCCTCAAGAAGAAAATCTGCCGCCAAGCATCTAACGGTGTGTTCCGACAGCAGTCCTTGAGATCCAGTGAAATTACTGGCACATGAGACTTAATTTGCAATTCGTGACTTGTGACGAAACACATCTGTTATAGGCAGAGGTTAGTACACTTAACATCAGGTGGGCCTCGAGCTTGTTCCGTCACAATAACATTAAAAAAAAACTTAAATCGCTTCAGTTACTCAAGGTTTACACTCAAATGTTTTGTTTTACATGGTGGAAGGACATCTTCTTCCATCTAATGCCCAGCCTAATTACCACCCTCAAGTATAAAATCTGTCGCCAAGCACCTAACGGTGTGTTCCGGCAGCCGTCCTTGAGAGCCAGTAATTCTAGGTTAGCCTGAACAACGCCTTCGACTACATCATTACTTAACATCATGAGATAATAGTCTAGCAGCTATTAATAAATTAAATGAGCAACAAATCCTCTGTCACATCGACGCGAAGGTGAGAGGTAGCATCCTGCTCATTTTTTTTTCTGCAACTGCCTTCGATGATATCTCACAGTAGTATATGAAACAGTCCTTATGTTTACAAATCTTTCACCCCTAGAGGGAATCGAACCCGGTTTTACGTACCAAGCGACTTAACCACCGGGCTATCAAAGGTAGCATTCGACTGAGCAGTTTTTTTTCTCTAAGTGAACTCAGCTTTTCATAAATGTGATGTTCGCTAAGCACGCGATAGTGATTGTAAATATAAAATTAGAAATACAGTCCTTATAGTCTTAAGCCAGAAACTGGGATCATATCTATACATCTCGGAAATCAGCATATTCTGATGGAGATGAAACTGAAGCAATTCTGATGGAGTTTTTCTTAGAACTCCACTCCGTTGACATAGACCTAATTTCACCAATCTGGGATTTAATTAATATGTAGATAATTTAATACTAAAAACATTAAAATACGATAGCCCTTTGCAATGATAGAACGTCAAACTTATGGGCAGATTTTATATGTTGGATTAATGTAGTGTAAAATAGAAAACGCCTTTGGAGTTTTATGACTGTATTATCAAAAGTAGAGGCCATTTTTTTTTTTTCTGTTTAGCTATATCGATAAATTCAACGGTATGTTTTTAAAATTTTGGATAACGTTTTTCTATTGTAACAGGCCTGACAAATTTCGCCTTTATTCATAACAGTCACCATGGAAATATTTAAATACTGCAACATAATTGGACGTCTATACGGAAAGTAGTGAAATTGGCTATTGGTAGAAAAGCACCCTATAAATAATTTGAAGAATCTCAAACCTATAGCTATCTGATCTTATACTCATATAGTTTTCCTACATTGGTGAAATTGGCCAATGGTAGAAAAGGTGCTTTTCTACCATTGGCCAATTTCACCAATGTAACATAAATAATTTGAAGTGTTCCTCTTGGCAGATATTATTATAGGTAATCATAGCAACGTAACCGATACCTATCTGATCTTGATAACTTCTAGGTCCGCTATTTATCGTGATAACGAAACCATCGCCAGTCTGTCTTAAAAATCGAAGTATCTACCTCTATATTTTCCATAACCAAAAAGTGCCAGGCCAACATATACTTGTGGAAACAGGGATGTCACCCACTCTGGATTTTAATTACTTGACAGTATATAAATTTTAACCTGATCTATCCTCTTAAGTATCTGCTCTCCTAGTACTTTCAGGGTGGACTGAAAACAATGGTGTTAGTGCACAAAGTTGTATTCGGACAAATGTAGATTGTACTGATTTGAAAATACACGAATGTTTTTGGAATAAGACGAATCCGGCCGACCTATAATAACAGGTAAGTAACCTATTGCTAATCCTAAAAACTATTTGTTTTACTAGTTTCGTAATTAGATCAATAAAATACATTACTCGGCTTGAAATTGTATTAGTATGTAAAAGAGAGTAAAATAAAAATGCGTTGACCATAACATCTCAGTAGATGTACCTATGTCTTCTATGGTTGGATGCTTTAATTAGGCATACCTACCTAATGAACTTGTTACAATTATGTACTAATACTAGAAGTTCAAGAAGGTACAGGACTTTCCCTATACAAAACAAAGTAACGAAAGTTAGTTTAATAATATGAGCAGTGCCCATATCTTCATTACCCAACACACTTCCAAATTTATTATTTGCCACTTAGCTCGTGTTTTAAGTTTTTACTGCCTATAGTGAATCTGAACAAAATCTATGTCTCTTTGAAGGTATGTTACCTATGTATTATTTCGTAGCACGATGCTTACTATAGTATACATTTTCTGATGTTTAGGATTGTTTAATATATATGTATTTTTACTATGATACTCGGTACTTATGTGAATAATATCAAAACTAGCGAACCTGCACGAATTGATTTGTTTTGATGTTGTAAGCTTATTTATTAGCTTAGGTGTTAAAAGCGAAAGTTAAAGATTTATTGGGTCGCGTCATCGCTAACAAGACTTAACCTTGACTTAACTTAGCCTACGAATAAATATGTAAAATCTTGCAAATTAAACTAGATGGGTTAATTAATTTGGCGCTTAGAAATGATCGCATCCGATTGGTCGCGTCAGTGTAATGATGAGCAGCACGGTACACTTTAAGCCACGGCCGCCGCGGTAATGTTTGCGTTCTGCTGTTTTTGAGCTTGACTCTACATTTCTGTACATATTTATTCGTAGTTTAAAGCGATCAAAAAAAAAAGTTTTGTGTGCAGCACAATTAAATTTGAGTATATCGCTGACGCTTCAATAATAAGAAAAAAGGGCAAATTCTAACTATGACTCATTACCACGGTAGCTAAATTTTCAAGATCATGTTTCTTTTTGGTGCATTTATATGTATAAACTGACATTTAATTTACTTGTGTTGGCAATGTGAATTTTGTATTGATTTAAAACAATGATAACTAACACATAAAATATTCTTATGTTCTACAATTTCTTTTGCACACCCTAAATGGGTTGAATGTAGTGAAGCATTAAGGTTTATTTACATCTTAACCATTTTATGTACCTATGTTCACGCACTAAATGATTTTGAATTTGAATTTGAGAGTCTAGACCAACGGAATGGATCGGTCGCAGATTAGTTCTTTCTTACTTATTTTTATTTTATTTTTGTTACAAATAGAATTACTGAGTTACACCATGGTACATGGAATTCATAATTGGAATGATTATTAGATTTTTTACTCAATTAGTTTATATTTACCGTTTACTCAGTGACATGTATGTTAATTGTGTGTGAGGATTTGAAAAGGGTGAAAAGGTAGTATTAAAATAATTTTAAGAGATTTGAATTCATGCTATGAACAAACAAAATAAATACTTAAGATGGGAACTCACGTCTGAGACGGAAAATTAAAAATGTAAACAGTTTTTCACGCATGTAGCTAGTTCTCGTTACCATTCTACAAGATATAAGAGTTCTAAGAAAATATATATGGCTTGTTTTATCAAGAACAGTTATTGGACAGCAATGGACATAATTCTATAAATTATACCTAAAAATTCTTTAAAAAAATATATTTACTGGTAACTAACATAATATATTCAATTTCTATTAAATAAATGAAAGTATTAGATGTTGTAAAATCTCTTCTCCGAATCTAGCGTTAACTTTTTTTATGAGATTGTGTCGTAATAAGCACGAGGCAGTCCTAATGAGAAAAGAGGACTGACCTGTGTCTATAACAGATGCTTTACGCATCGAACGCAGTACGGGCAATTCACGCACAAGTGACAAATTGCCCGTACTGCGCCCGTCACCTTTATACATACAGTTGTTAAGTCTCATGTGCCTGTAATTTTACAAGCTTTCAAGGACTGCAGCCGAAACATACTGTTAGCTTGGCGACAGATTTTCTGCAAGGTGGTACCTTGCCTGGCGTGCGAAATGCCCTTCTACCATGCGGTGAAGCTCAAGCCGACGGCGGAAATCGAACCATGGAGCTGCGGCAAGGTCCATTGCTATTACCGCTCGGCCATCATTGCTTCAAAAACGTCTTAACGTGATCCAGTACAATGATAACATGAACTAGCAACAAACTTAAATAAAATAACGCTAATTAATATTATTTAATTAATTTAATTATTTCTAATTGTTTAATTAATTTTAGTATGTTAATTTGTAATATCTAAGTAAATGGATAGTGTAAAAATTTTTGTTATTTTTTAGTGGCAATAAATGATCTTTTATTTATTTATTTATTATTTACTTATTTAATTAATTTCCCGCTAAAGACGCCATCGTTCAACTCAACAATGAAGAACTCGCATGCAGGAGACAAATAAATTAAAAACCCAATACGAGACAATATAACACTTTTATTCAAGAATAATTAGTTAATTGCAGCCTTATCGTTATTGTTAGTAGATAATACTTTTAACAAAATAATAAATAATTACCTAACAAGAAACAATACAGGTTTGAGATTGGTCAAATTGCATGAGAACATATATACTCAATTCAATTTTTTTGTGTAAATAAATTCTATAATATCTTATAATTTGACTATTATAAGTAGTTTTTACATATTATTATTTCCCTTGGGCTAGAATGTAACCCCACTCCCCCCCATTGCTACCTGTGGGTGTCGTAATAGGCGACTAAGGGAAAAATACAGGAAGGCAGCGCCTTCTAAAGAACTGCCAACTTACACTGCGATCCCCAAGACGCCTGCCAAGCGTGGGGATTATGGCATATACCCCCTTAATAGGGGAGGCTATGTTCAGCAGTGGCCAATCAAGCTGATACAGTACGGTATAAGTAGTTATTGTAGTAAATTGATTTAAGAGTATATTTATGTGATTTTGAAATATATAGAAAAGACCGAAATTATAGTTCTCAATTTTGATGCCTTTTGTTTTTATTATAGTTTGTTAGGATTTACTTTATTATAAAACATATTCTGTTAAAATTTTTAGTTGCTACTTATTTGGGTTAAAAAATACAACTCTATTATTACTCTATTATAGGTAGGATAGACGGACGGACGGATAATGCAGATTTAGTAATAGGGTCTCGTATTTTTAAAAAGACCTGTGACAAAATTTACTTCTACAATGAGTATATACAGAAGGAAACAATAATCGCCTATAGAACGCAGCATTTCTACTGGCTCGTTTAAAACGTAATGTAAAAGTTGCAAAACAGAAATTTTAATTTCAAAAAAAGAGAAAAGGATTTCACAGCCTCATAAAACCATCGAAATACAAAAAACCATAGTTATTCTAATGGTGAAAACCTTTGCTTCATAAGCCGGTCTTTATTATGTTTATAGACATTTTGTACAGAAATCATACAAAAATAATATAATAAATATAATGTGATTATACATTTTATTTCGCTGGCGCCACTAAAACAGTTGTATGTAGAAAAATCAACTAACGTATATTGTCTTTTCGAAAAAAAACCGTTTTTGCCGGAAAAGTAGTTATGATGTAATTTTGATATTCATTTGTACCGTAATTAAATCTTAAAAATTTATAAAACTATTGAAGTCTTTAGTGAATGTAGGAACAAAACATTTTCTACTGCCGGTTTTTAGTAAGTCTACATTTTGTACAAAAATACGAGTAATAAAATAAATTAATTAATTTTGGTAAGTATGAACCTATTTCTTTTAGCACACTTAGGTACATAAATACATTTAGATAGTAAATATATTTTTAGCTTTAAAGAAGTAAAGTCTATATAATTTGGTGTGCTGAAACCATTTTTTTGAGATATTTTTATTTTATTTGCAACTCAGCTCAAAACCATGAAAAAATAACAAGTACATAGCCAATTCAAGAACAATTCAAAATAAATAAATAAAAAAAATACCGTACTTCATACTACGTAAACTTAGCCCTTCGAATCACGCTAACGAAGTATTTGAGAATTTATTACAGACAGTTTGGAACAACGCAGGCAATTTTTCTAAATGTAATCGATTACCTAAACCGCCTATAGACCCGGAATTTAAAATAATCGGTTCTTTAGTCGGCTCAACAATAATAGGGTTGTCATCACAATCAAATATGATCTCAGGATCGTTCTCGATTATTTCCTCTATCGATTCCCAATTAGTATGCAACTTTTTCTCGACATGGCAACATTCGCACATACCGTAATCGCATTCCTTCTTATTCATAAAGTATTCTGCGTCATCTAATATTGTACGTTCGTTTTTATTAACTGGGACGAATATGGAGAATTTCCTAGCTGAATATCTTAACAAGTCTTCTACATAAGTGTTGACACCATCCTCGGAATTGTCTATGGGTATATCTAAGTTTAAATCTGTAATTTCGTTTGAGTTTTTGCGACTGCCCGGCGGCGAAGCGATATCCAAGCTTTGTTGGTATATTATACTTTTTCTTTTGGCCTGACCTGTCATAGAGATTGATTTTTTTGAAGTGGCCCATCCTAGAGAGCGTTGCACGGCCATTTTCCATTTGGTGTAGCGAGCGTCGCGGTCTGTAACAAATAAAAGAATATTAAATGTTTTTCTTTACAATATTTTTACTTCATGAAGAGTTTTGGCTAATAGAGTGCCTTCCTACCAGAGCTGTATGAAAAAGCGGCGCGGTTATTTACTTAGTCTTTCGACACTTCAAATGTCATCATTGTGATGAACATAATTTTACCATCTTTTTAGTATGCATCCATACCATCAAGTAATAATATTGCGATAAATGATTAAAGATATAAATAAACTTTAATCAGCTTACTTTTTAAAACTAAGGAACTTACCCAAGTTCTGGTTGGTTTGTGAATGTCTGGATCATGATGAATTCTAGGTTAGCCTGAACAACATCTTCGACCACATCATCACTTACCATCAGGTGAGATAGTGGTCAAAGGCTAACATATCAAGCTTAAAAAAAAAAAAAAAAAAAAAATCAGCAGACAAATTGAATTCTAAGCGCTCATTGGTCACCTATCACGTCATGGAATACCATTGATCATTTTCATTCGATCCCCACAGTCGGTTTGAGCTTCACCGCTTAATGGAAGGGCAGTCTTTGAGAGCCAGTAAAATTGCCACACATACGCGTTAGTTCTTATGTCTCGTTAGACAGAAATTTCAATTGCTAGTGTTATTCACGCCTAAACACAGTTTTATTTACAGAATTGGTGGAATAACTAACACTGCTGTGGTACCCATCAAGACGGGCTCTTGGCTAAGAGACCTACTATGTCTACTACCAGAAGACATGCGAGACGAATGCTAGAGCGTCCAGTGTAAGCTACTAAAACCTCATTATATTATTATTATTCAAAATGATTATTGATAGGTACCTACTCTGTGAAAAATTAGTTAGTAAATTAGTTTTAAAATGAAATTTATGAAATGTGTGATTATAATGATTTGGATATGATATGTACAAATGTATGTAAATATGTTATTGAAAATTTTTTTTTATATTTTTTTTTTCCGGCGGTATGCCTTTATTAAACAAAATACTATGAACTATATACAACACTACAGCTACTACAATAAAAGCATTTAGACAACCTATAAGTCCCCCAGCCCACTCCCAGTTGGCAGCATGCCCAGCATGCTGGCAGCATTGCCCCGTTGAAATGTAATGCTTATTCGTTGAGCCAAATATGAATATTTTAATTAATTGTTGAATTTTATGGATATATTACTGAGAAATCCTAGTAATTAGTAATAATAATGACATTTACCTATTAGTATAGTATTTATTTTTGTAATTTTGACATAAGACTATATTTATAGTCTCATTTTAATATGGTTTAATTTTTACTGTTAATTTATTATTTTTATGGTGTATATGAATATTGTATGTAATGTTGCATATTTTTCACTGAATAAACAAATACAAATACAAATGTCCTACGGGAGTGTATAGTGTAGGTAGAGTACTGACCGTCATGTGTAGTGGTAGGCAGGAAGGTGTCGGCGCGCGTGGCGTGTCGCCGCCACACGTGCAGGCTCCGCACTAGTGTATAGTGTAGGTAGAGTACTGACCGTCATGTGTAGTGGTAGGCAGGAAGGTGTCGGCGCGCGTGGCGTGTCGCCGCCACAAGTGCAGGCTCCGCACTAGTGTATAGTGTAGGTAGAGTACTGACCGTCATGTGTAGTGGTAGGCAGGAAGGTGTCGGCGCGCGTGGCGTGTCGCCGCCACACGTGCAGGCTCCGCACTAGTGTTGTAGGTAGAGTACTGACCGTCATGTGTAGTGGTAGGCAGGAAGGTGTCGGCGCGCGTGGCGTGTCGCCGCCACACGTGCAAGCTCCGCACTAGTGTATAGTGTAGGTAGAGTACTGACCGTCATGTGTAGTGGTAGGTAGGAAGGTGTCGGCGCGCGTGGCGTGTCGCCGCCACACGTGCAGGCTCCGCACTAGTGTATAGTGTAGGTAGAGTACTGACCGTCATGTGTAGTGGTAGGTAGGAAGGTGTCGGCGCGCGTGGCGTGTCGCCGCCACACGTGCAAGCTCCGCACTAGTGTATAGTGTAGGTAGAGTACTGACCGTCATGTGTAGTGGTAGGTAGGAAGGTGTCGGCGCGCGTGGCGTGTCGCCGCCACACGTGCAAGCTCCGCACTAGTGTATAGTGTAGGTAGAGTACTGACCGTCATGTGTAGTGGTAGGTAGGAAGGTGTCGGCGCGCGTGGCGTGTCGCCGCCACACGTGCAAGCTCCGCACTAGTGTATAGTGTAGGTAGAGTACTGACCGTCATGTGTAGTGGTAGGTAGGAAGGTGTCGGCGCGCGTGGCGTGTCGCCGCCACACGTGCAAGCTCCGCACTAGTGTATAGTGTAGGTAGAGTACTGACCGTCATGTGTAGTGGTAGGTAGGAAGGTGTCGGCGCGCGTGGCGTGTCGCCGCCACACGTGCAAGCTCCGCACTAGTGT
This sequence comes from Plagodis dolabraria, assembly GCA_963854805.1. Lineage (NCBI taxonomy): Eukaryota > Metazoa > Arthropoda > Insecta > Lepidoptera > Geometridae > Plagodis > Plagodis dolabraria. The sequence goes on from OY978466.1 coordinate 7,830,272, forward strand.
ATAGTGTAGGTAGAGTACTGACCGTCATGTGTAGTGGTAGGTAGGAAGGTGTCGGCGCGCGTGGCGTGTCGCCGCCACACGTCGAGGCTCCACACGCCGGCCGCGCCGCCCGCGCACACCGCCACACCCAGCGCTGACATGTCCCAAGACTGGGAACGTACTGGGGACGGAACACGTATATGTTAAGGCTGATTTTTAACGGATTTTAAAATTAAAAACATATTTTTGATAGTGTTATATCATGTTTATACTGAAATTCTCTAAGTCATGGTAGTTCCTATGAGGTTCCCATTAAAATCTCATTTCGTATAACGCTTGATGACAGTCCTTAAATATGACATATCTAATCAAATGTTTTACACAAATTTAGTCTTCATGTGAAAAGTGATATAAATTTAACCATTTGGTAATGCGCTCGTGTTGGACGGATGCTGGCTTACTCAACGTGCGTGTCTGAATAGCTTGCCACCGAGGAGTAGATCTAACCAGATTTAAAGAGTGCGGTAGGGGGATATAATAGAAAGATTCAGTATTCACTTATAATGTCCGCTTACAAACAGAGGCGAATTACTTAGCATTCCATGGATTCACCGTGCGGGTGCCGGGTCCATAGCGTTGCAGAGAGAGGCCAGAGAGGTCTGGGACTTATTTTGGGAATAAAATTAGTGTACGTTGGGTTCCAAAAATCCTCACGCCGCTCGATAAACAGCGTCGAGTTGAAACTTCTTTGGAGTTTATCGACTTGTGCAAGGACAATTTGGGCGAAATTTGTGACCGTATTGTCACTGTGGATGTAACGTGGATTCGACAGTATAATCCAGAATCAAAACAAGAATCAATGCAGTGGATAGAAAAGGGAGAGAAGCCGCCAAAGAAGTTTAAGGGCGAAAAGTCGACTTCGAAACTCATGGCCACTATTTTTTGGGATTCTAAGGAATTTTACTCATTGACTATCTGCCAATAAAAACTACAATAAACGCCGCGTATCATGCAGAACTTTTGAAAAAGTACGCAATCTTTATGTGGAAAAAAGAAGAAGGAAAATCAGCTAAGGAATTTTGTTTCTCCAAGACAATGCGCCAGTCCATACGGCGCGAATCGCGAGGCTCGCCTTCGAGAAACTGGCTTTGATGAAGTGAATCATCCACCCTAGAGTCCAGAACAGGCCCCCAGCGATTTCTTCCTCTTTAAAATTTGAAAAAAGACCTTCGGGGGCGAAGATTTGGGGATGTGAAGAAATGAAAGCTGTCGTGAACGAGCGTTTTGACTTCAAAGATTCATCTTATTTTTTTAGTGGGCTACAATCTCTTTTTAAAAGATATGAGAACTGCGTTGAAGTAGAGGGAGATTATATAGAAAATTTAATTTAATTTAGATTTTTATCTGCTCTTTTAATACCTTAGGCTCAGAACTTTTCAGCCGTCCCTCGTAGTTGTTGGTAGATATAGTCTCAGAAGTTAGTAAAAATACTCACAAACAGGTAGCCCAATGAGGTCCGCCTGCAGTTGCATCAGTAAATCGTTTGATGACATACTTCCATCCACGTTTAGCTTGGACAATGGTATACCACAGTCTTTGTTCATAGCCTCTAATATGTCCCTGGAAAGTAAGTACACAGAGAGAGTAAAAATACATGATTTTTTGTTTCGATTTCACCGGAATAGTATTTATAAAAACAGAGGTAGAAGAATACCGCCCCGGTGCAGTCCTTTCGGCATATACATGGTCAATAAATACCTATGCGATGAGCATAACGGCTGTAGACCGAAGAGATCTGTGTAGACTAACCTACTATCTCTTGTCCATTATATCTCCACCAGGATGGACCGCTCAGAAGTTACGTGCTATAGTTTTGACTTCCGGAAAGCATTTGATATGGTCAACTGACTATAGCCTACTTACTAGCAGATTACCTGCGTGATCGCCAGCAGCTTGTCAAGCTTGGTATGTATGAATCGTACCATTATCATACGCGTTCTGGAGTCAATCAATGCTCAGTTCTTGGACCTCTTTTGTTTTTAATAATGGTCAATGACCTACCATCATTCCTGAAAACGCACGATGCCCTATAGCAGGCATCGTGCGTTTTCACTACTTAGCATTCATCACCGAGGAAACAGATCAACAACCATTGTTTAAAAAGATAAAAATGAAATACTCGATGTAGAAAAATTTCCAATTCAACTAACACCTTTATCATTCGTTTGAAAATCATATCAACAGGTACAGGTTTTAATCATATTACCATCATAATCCCTAATGAAGTGTCGAGAACAGTAATAGTAGATTATGATACAAGTGAGCTAAGTTGCTCATTATACACGAGGCTGTGGGTTGTGTAAATCAGCCGAGTGTATAATGAGCAAGTTGCTCCCGAGTTTCATACGCAATTTTTCAACACCCTTGGGAGGAAAAAAATATATATTGCACAAATGCGATACAAACAACATACGAAAATTATGGAAAATAGCGCGCAAGTTTTTTTTTTGCGCGCGGCGAATGAATGTTTTGTGTTTACATATACTTAGCCTTAAACCTCTTTGTTGTCACAATTCTGTATTACCCGGTTTCTCGCATATAATTTGCAGTTAGGTACAAACTTAACTATGTAGGGATAAAATACCCAGTAAAATTGAAAATGCTCTGTTTACTCGCATATAATTTGCAGTTATGTACTAACTTACCTTTGTAGGGATAATTCTATTACGCACTTATGTATAATAATACTATGGACGAGGGTGTTATAGTTCGGTTTATGGCCCTAAGAACGATATAATAAAGCTCACTTTACGAGCAAGAGTGTTGAAAAAATTTTTAATCGTTCATAAAAGTATGGTACGAGTATATATTGGTACAAAGTCCATCACTGCTTATTTCCGAAAACTGTTCGCAATCAAATCAACAAATAGCGCAATGGAGAATCGCCCATAGATAATATCAATGAACGGATCTTTGCGTGGTGCGGCCGCTGCTATCTTCCGCCACTTGTCTACGAACGAGAAAATACTCTACTCGTGTCATGCGTGACATATTTCTTATTTGCACATGCTAGCCAGTTTGGAGTAATTGTCATAGAATGGAATTCAATGTCGGAAAGTGTTCAGCAATGGGTTTTGGTCGGGAATTGTACCCAATTCATTTTCCCTATAAAATAAACAGTCAAAACCTAAACCAAAAAAGAACCAGTATAAGGTTTTAAAAAATTTCGCAAAGTGTCAACTGGGTGGGCAAACTAAGACTGACGAAGAGATAAAGGGCTATGCGGAACTATTTTTAGTTTTGATGATATTGATTTTGACCATCATACGTTGGCGAGAGATGGTGTTAGATTAAAAACATTAGCAAGCGAAACCCACCATGGGTACTGGCTCTTAAGGACAGCTACTGGAACACAGGTTAAGTGTTTGGCGACATAGTTTCTACTTGAGGATGGTAGCTAGCCAGGTGACTATAAGCAAAGTGACCCATTTTAAAGTCACGATGCAGTTAACGAGCCTACCTGAATAGCTACTACTAGAGTTAAAGTGGAATATCTGTTACTAAGACAGTGATCTGACAGTGAAATTGCCAGCAGTCCTTTACAACCATATCCCATAATAGGTTTGTACTGAGAAAGGTCCCTAGTCCAACTTTTCCACACATGAACTTTATATTTATAGAGTATAGTTGCAACGCCTTCATAGGTTAACAGATCTGTAGTATTGGTAGTAGGTACCGGATATAAAAGTTTGTATCATTTGAACTACCAGTTGGATTTATCAGCAGTACAACTGATCTGGAGCTCATCTTTCAGCTGCGTCATTATTTACGTCGAATCGAATCGTGATCAAAGGCAGTAAAGTGGTATCGTGGTCAAAGGCAGAAAGAAGGAATCATGGTCAAAAGTAGATAAGTGGAATCCTGGTTAAAGGCATTAGTAATGACAAGGATAACTTTATCGCATTTTTAAAGTAAAAATATATTATTTGTTTCTTCAGACAGTTAACACTTACCTAGTTTGAAAGCAAACCGCTTCTAAAGCCGCTCTTATAATGTGATTTTTCGTTGTGAACGCCGTCAGCCCGCAAATGATTCTGCAACAATTAGGTTTGAAAACGTTAAAAAAGTACTAGATGCTATATATAGATGGCGCCAACAACAACAATAAGATGTAACTTTCAGATACAAATAGGGCATGGCGGTATTGGACTTGTTGGCAATACCGGTATTATACCGGTATCAATATTTTCAAAAACCGGAATACCGGTATTTCGGTATTTTTTCGGTATTTCACTATAAATGTTAAAAACGCAGAAAAAATATATTTTCCATGTAATATTGTTTTAATCTGAATAAATGTACCTAATTTATTATAAAAAGATAATCTTAAAACATTAATTTTTATTCATAATTTTTGGTATTTTCTTATGTTTTTTTTATTATGACAATAAATAATCAAATATTTATTATTTATTGTAACAATAAATAATCAGATATAATTAACAATGAAACTGACAATAAAAAGGCAAGCTCAAAAGTTTCTTTCAAAAGACATTTCTTAATATCGTGATTAATTAAGCACAACTGTAAACAGTCTTTGGATAAAAGTAGTGCCTGTGTATTATTTTATTATATACACATTTTTGCTGGACAAGGTGCAGAAAACAAATGGAATATAAAGTCTTGTCATTAAATGAAGCTCGCCCCGGCTTCGCGCGGGTATTTAGAAAATATTCTGTCGTCTATGTTCATATCAGGGATAATGTAGAATTCTAAAGGTTAAATAATTTTTCAAATCAGTCCAGTAGTTTCAATGCAAACAAACAATCAAATCTTTCTTCCATATAATATTAGTTTGCCATATAATATAATAAAATAGTCCATATAACATAATTCGCCCCTGAAAGCTCTCTTTCGGATTCAACACTAGTTGAAGGTAAGGTCTTCTACAGTTCATCCAAATAAAGTCCTCTATTTCCGCCATTTTCGTGCTGTGTCGTATAACTGAATAATGTATCGCATCAAAAGATCATTTTATGTACTTTTCTCTTTTAGAGATTTCTCGATCGTTTTATTTCTTTCTTATTGAATTGAAGCGGAACCGGCACCTCGACGTTATCGCCACAACCAGTTTTGGCACTATCTGCTGATATTACCGAATGATCTGAGTAGGATAGTTACGCTTTATGAAGCTTATTAAGTTTGAAAGATTTTAGAGTTTCTTAATTACCGATTATCTACTAAATGATAGCTTTTTCGTAATATTGTCTCGAAAACGAAAACTACCCACTCTTAGTCTTCTTTAGTTCCCCAGTTCTTACTGTATTAGCTGGATTGTCTACTTCTGAACACAGCCTTGGCTTTTTTGGCTTTTTTTGGCTGCATATTTTTTCTTTAAGAGTGGTAGCTTGATGGCGGATAGCATGGTGGTAGGGCATAATGCCCACCTAGCTAGCTACCACGCCCAAATAGAAAATCTGTCGCCAAGCACTTATCGGTGTGTTTAGCTATGTGTCCTTGAGAACTAGTAATTTTGCGTGGTGGTAGAGGAATTTGCGAATGTGCGCCTGGCTAGCTACCACCCTTAAATACAAAATCTGTCGCCAAGCACTTATCGATGTATTCTGCTGTGTCCTTGAGGACCAGTAATTTTTCGTGGTGGTAGACGAATTTGCGAATGCGCGCCTGGCTAGCTACCACCTTCAAGTAGAAAATCTCTCGCCAATAAAGTTAAGACACATCTAAGTCTTCGGAGAATACAGCCGTGATAAAAAGTATGTATGTACGTACCCTCTAGCATCTTTCCTCCAATAAGGCGCGTATAGTCCGCTAAAGGCAGGTACAAAATACACATCTCCCGTAGAGAACACCTGCCCAGCGATTTGTTCCGTTTCAGTTTTCACGTTTTCTATCAGTTTCAAGTTGTCCCGGAGGAATTTCAAGGCACCGCCCGCTATCGCGATTGAACCTGTAAATTTATTTAAAATTTCCTAATTTATTTGCACTAGCGATTACCGTCTTAAATGAAATCATATCCCCACTGATCTGTAATCAAGTCAATAAATCATTGATACAGTCAATAAATTGAAGTCTTTAACTTCAATTTATTGACTGTATCAATCGGATGCCATGACTTAGTCAGATGTTCTGTTGAACGTGTCTGTGAAGTTGCTTGTGTGGAGGTGGACAGGCATCTTGTGTTGTGTGTATATCGACCACCTACAGATCAAGGTCATGCTCAAAATTTTGCAGAATTTTTATCCACTATGGAAAGTATACTGCAGAAAATCTCTAAATGCAGAGAACCCATATTTGTATGTGGTGATTTTAATATAGATATTTTAATGAATTCTAAAAATAAGACTGATCTTATTTCATTATTTAAGTCATTTAATTTGAAATTTCTGTTCTGTGAGCCCACTAGGATAACAGACACTTCATCTACCTGTATAGACAATATATACTCAAACTGTAAGATTAAAGAAAAGTTAATATTGAAAGGTGTTAGGTCTGATCATGAGGGCCTTGCGATAAAATTTGATGGAAATAGAGAAACAGAGAGGTATGAAGTTGAACATAGGCCGTTAACAACCAGTAGGCTTGAAACTCTTGGTACCAATATAGAAGCTAAGCTTGGCATAACAAGTTTTTCTCACTGTGACCCGAATGACATCTACAATAACTTATTTTCTTTAGTAAATATTGAGTTTCAAAAAGTTTGTCCAAAAATAAAGAAACAAATAAATGGAAAATTGAAGTTTGGTGATTGGGCAACAGAGGTATTCGATAAAGTAGAGATTATTTGTTTGATCTTTATCGCAGGAATAATTTAACATCTTGCAAGCAGTTTCATGATTATGTTAGGAACTATTCAAAAACTTTTAAGTCTGTTTGCTTGTGTGCTAAATCTCTTTTTATTAGAGATAAAATTAGCAAGTCTAAAAATAAAATAAAAACCATCTGGAAGACTATAAATATTGAGACTGGTAAAAATAAACCTAGAGATTCAAGATATGTCTTAACTATTAATAAAAATCAAATCTCTGATCCAATACAAGTGGCGAATATATTTGAAATTTTTTTTTCTAACTTACCCCTAGAAGTCACTAAATCATTGGATTCTTGTCCCAATGTAGCAGAAGCCCTATTAAAACATAATTTTCCCTGCAAAACACCGGACTTTTCTTTTAGATACACGACAAATTTTGAAATTATAAAGACATTCAAAAGTTTAAACATAAAGAGTACTGAAGACTTGTGGGGTATGTCAGTTAAAGTGGCAGAGTCTATAATTTGCATTATCGCACCATACTTAGTAACAATATTCAATCTTTGTGTCGATAGAGGAAATTTCCCCGACTTAATGAAACTATGTAAAATCACTCCAATTTTGAAGTCGGGGGCTGCATCTGACCCTTGCAATTATAGACCTATTTCCATCTTACCTGTTCTGAGTAAAGTATTCGAAAAAATTATGCTCAAACAACTTTTATCTCTGAGCATAATATATTGAATGAGAATCAGTTTGGTTTTACTAAGAGCAGATCCACTACAGATGCAGGTGTTCAATTGATGTCACATATAATTGAAGCCTGGGAGAGTTCACATGATGCTATTGGCGTATTTTGTGATCTTTCCAAGGCATTCGACTGTGTAGAACACTGCACTCTGATTCGTAAGCTTTCACACTATGGTATTCGTGGAAAAGCTTTGAATCTAATAGAGTCTTATCTGTCAAACAGGCTACAGATGGTTGGAATAAATGGCAATACTTCTTCCGGGTCTTTGGTAAAAATAGGTGTACCGCAGGGATCAATTTTGGGACCTTTTCTGTTCCTAGAGTATATTAATGATCTGCCTTGCATGGTCAAAGATTTCTGCAATATTGTTTTATTCGCCGATGATACCTCTCTGATTTTTAAAGTAGATAGGAAAGATAGTGAACTCATTCATGTAAATAATGTGTTATCTATGATCTCTGAATGGTTCGCCGCTAATAATCTTCTCTTAAATTCAAAAAAGACCAGATGTTTAAAGTTTTCTTTACCAAATGTTCCTTATGTTGAACCAAACATTAAGCTTGGCTTAGATAAACTCTCTATTGACAAAGCGACAGTCTTTCTGGGAATCAAAGTGGACTCAACTTTACAGTGGGATCCACATATACATGATCTAGCCGGAAGACTTAGTTCTGCTGCATATGCAGTTTGTAAGATAAGACAGTTAACAGACGTAGCTACTGCACGGCTAGTTTATTTCGCGTACTTCCACAGTATTATGTCGTATGGTGTATTGCTGTGGGGAGCTGCTGCTGAGATGGAAACAATCTTTATCTTACAAAAGCGTGCAATTCGAGCCATATATGAAATGGATCCTATGGAATCTCTAAGGGATCTTTTTAAAGAAATTGATATATTAACTTTACCGAGTCTGTATATATTTGAAAATATTATGTATGTTCGGAAAAATTTGAGTAAATTTAAATTAAACAGTGACAACCACGATTACAACACTAGGAACAAATATAAATTAACGGTACCGTGTTTTAGATTAGCAAAGACAAATAAAAGGTCCTTTTTAGGTAATTGTGTGCGGTTTTATAATAAAATTCCCGAACATATTACAATGCTCACAGAAGGAAAATTCAAATTACACGTGAAAAACATTTTGATTAAGAAATCCTACTACACAGTTTGTGATTACTTAAACGACAAAAATGCTTGGAAAATTCCACCTCTGCCAAGCCATCACCTGTCTCCTACGTAATTTAAACAAATATTGTAATAATTGTATTATATTGTTTATAACAAATTGTAAACAGACGTTTAAAAGAATGGCCCCGAGTTTCTTGCCCGTTCTTCTCGCAGTGGCTCTATAATTTTTTTTGCTGAACGTGGCAGTACAATGTAGAATATTTCAATATTAAAGTTTGTAATTGACCTTCATAAGAGCGTCGTAGACGCCTAAATTGAATAAATGATTTTGAATTTGAATTGAATTTGGATCCTCCACTGCTGAACACTGCCTCCGTTTTAACGGTGGGTTTGCAATAATATCACGCTTGGCAGGCGTCTTGGGATCACTGTATAAGCTGGCAGTTCTTTAGAAGGCGCAGTCAGTTAGTCACCTTCTGGTATTATTTCCTTCGTCACCTTTTACAACTACCAAAGGAAGACAATTATAGTCCAGCACCCAACGAGCCATTTCAAATCCATAATGCCTCAGTAACTTTAAAGGTTTTACAGTCTTTCTGGGGCTATTTATCACGGCAACATACTGGTGCGAAGTGTCAATTGGTCCAAATTAAAGTTTTTTTCACATATTTTTCAATTAGGCTATGTAAGTTGTCCTGGCTGCTTGTAAAGGCTAAAAACAAAGATATCGCTTTACATAGGCTTTATTTACACCTTAACGAAGCGCTCGTACCCAAGTTTGCTTAGCCATTCTGAATCGATCAGCAAAGTTAAGCAACGTCCGCCGCGGTCATGACTTGGATGGGTGACCGCTGGTGACATTACTACTGAGCGCTTCCGTGCTTCGGAGGGCACGTTAAGCCGTCGGTCCCGGTTGTTGTCTTATAGGATAGCAGTCGTTACAGCATGGTGGTAGGGCACTTTGCGAATGTCCGCCTGGCTAGCTACCACCCTCAAGTTGAAAATCTGTCGCCAAGCACCTAACGGTGTGTTCCGGCAGCTGTCCTTGAGAGCCAGTAACTCTAGGTTAGCCTGACCAACATCCTCGACCACGTCATCACTTACCATCAGGTGAGATAGTGGTCAAAAGCTAACCTATCAAGCAAAAAAAATAAAAATAAAACGTGCATGTGAATAGAGAAGCAGATAACGCGCTAATCAATAAATATAAATATTGCTAGTTATACACTACAATTATCAATTTCTCGATCATGCCAAACACATCGGGCTAGGATTTGTGGCGTTTCGTTCAGTAAGCAGGAAATTGTGGCGGAAATACCACTTAATATATTTATATATGTGTTATTTTTATACATGGATTTCTGCCAGTTAGTAACTATTAAATAATCTTAACTTTTTGTGTTTGACCACGATACAGAGTCTAACATAAGACTGAATAACTATAAATTAGCTACCGTATTTTGCCGTGAAAAATGTAGAGGAGGTACGTGCATTCTAGTGAAGAAAACACTTAATCCCAAATTATTATCAATTCCAGCAAATCTCGCCGTAAAACTCTATTTTGAATGTTGCGGGATAGAATTAATAGGTCTTAACATCGTTGTAATCAACATATATAGAACACCTGAGCATAAAAAGTCGCAAGTAGGTATATTTCTTCACAAGCTGGACAGTTTACTCAATTATTTGACTGATCAATTTAAACGTAAGAAGAACATTATTTGTGGTGACTGGAACATTGACATTTTAAAGGACGATGCAGCTGCGAATGATCTGTTAACTTTACTACGAAACTATAATTTTCAAGCCCATATTAAACGTTCCACTCGATTGAACTCATGTCTAGACCAGTTTGCGAGTAATGTTAAAAATGTAACATCAAATGTTCATTTACTGGGACTTTCAGACCACGAAACAGCGCAGACAATAACTATCAAAGCTAATAAACAAAGAGCATTTATCACATGGTTTGAAAAGAGACGAGATTACAGCACAGATAATATCCGAAAATTTAGAGAAAGTCTATCTTCTCTTTCATTTGAGGAAGTTTTCGGATCTAACTCCCTACAGTCAGCCTTTGCAAATTTCTATGAAATATTTTGCCTATTCTACAATTTGTGCTTCCCTGAAATTGCAGTTAAAATTAACAATAAACCGGTCAAATTAAATTGGCTTACTAAGGGGATAAAAAAATCAAGCAGGACTAAGCGTAAATTATTTTTGACATACAGTAAAATTAATATGAGTAAAATAGAAAATTATAGGAAATATAGTACATACAACAAAGCTTTCAGAAGAATTGTAATGAAAGCTCAACGTATGGTTAATGCTAGGCGTATAGTAGGCAAAAGTGGTAAAAATAAAGGTAAAGCGATATGGAATGCTATATCATCATGCACTTCCAATAATTTTGCGCTAAACGATATAGAATTGATAAAATTAAATAGTAGGACATATACAAATTATAATGACATTTCTAATATATTCAATAATTATTTTATAAAATTGACATCAAATAATAAAAATAATGAGTATATAAAATTGAAATTGAAGAATAATGATAAAAATAATAGCACCATTTTTTTGAGCCCTGTAGATGCAAGTGAAATATACAACCTTATTATGAGCCTTAATAACAGTAGGACTAGTGGATTTGATGATATAACAACCAAATCACAAAAAATTTGTGCTTTTTGGATATGTCATCCGCTTGCACATATTATTAACCTGTCATTTGCAGAAGGCGTATTTCCAGAGCAATTAAAGTTGTCTATTGTTAAACCTTTGTTTAAAAAGGGTGATAAATCTGATCCTGACAATTATCGCCCTATAACTTTAGTACCAATCTTATCTAAAGTACTAGAAAAGGCAATGCTTGTCAGATTAAATAGCTTCTTCGATAAATTTAACATTTTACATGAGGAACAGTTTGGTTTCCGGAAAGGAAGCTCAACTACACTAGCATGTTTTAACTTAGTAAGGTTCATAACAGAAAATTAAAATGAGGGTAATTCGATACTGTCGGTTTTCTTAGATATGACAAAAGCCTTTGACTTTGTCAGTCACCCTTTGCTTTTGCATAAACTAGATTTTTATGGCATACGAGGTCAAGCTAATAAATGGATAGAAAGTTATTTATCAAATAGAAAACAGTACACAGAAGTTTCAAATATTGTCATTAACAAACACAATAAAATTACAAGAGAAGGTGAAATCTGACCTGTTAGTTAACAATACTGGTGTCCCACAGGGCAGTATATTGGGGCCATTATTGTTTCTAATATACATAAATGACCTCCCTAACGCCACTCCCCATAAATGTATTCTTTTCGCAGATGACACTACAATAGTGATAAAATGTTCGGACAAAAATCAAGCAGAAGAAACTGTAAATAAAGCCCTCTCTGACCTGATCCATTGGATGGAAACTAATAATTTGAATATAAATGTTAGCAAAACAAAATTAATGCAATTTCAATCTTACAATTCTAATCCTTTACAACTTGACATTACTTATAATAATCAATTCATTGACAATGTTGATAGTCATAATTTTTTAGGACTCACCCTTGACAAACATCTAAACTGGAAAACACATATAGATACATTGTGTAAGAAACTTGAACGTTTCGTTTTTGCCCTAAAAAATATTAGGAATACTGTGTCCATGGAGGCGGCGTTGATGGCATATCATGGTCATGTGTCATCTCTTCTCAGCTATGGCCTGATATTGTGGGGTAACTCGGTTGAGGTCGACAGAGTATTTATGGTGCAGAAACGATGTGTGAGGGTAATTAATAGGGCTTGGTTTCTAGACAGCTGTAAACCTCTTTTCAAAAAATGCAACATACTTCCTTTACCATGTTTATATATTAAAAATATTTGTGTTTTTGCCAAACGAAACCCTGGCCATTTTCTGAAACGCAGTGAAGTATATACCCGTCAAAAAAGATCAAAGTTTGAAAATCTTTTATTCGAACCTCCTGCCCGCAAGGATTTATACAAGCGAAACGCTTATTATATGTCGTTATCAATGTACAACTGCTTACACAATAATATAAAAATATTATCTGGAAATAAATTTGATAAAGAATTGACTGCATGGCTGCTAAATAATTGTTTTTATAGTATTAAGGAATTTAAAGAATATAAATGTATAAATAATTGAAGTAATAAATGTATAAATAAGTGTAATTAATAAATCTAATTATTATGTATAATATAAGACTAATTTTCGATATAACTGTATGAAATATTTGCACGTCTGCTTGCAGACAGAGTACAACTGTGTCTAATAATATTTTTAAGATCTTACTAACTTGTATTCTGGCAAATAAACTATTTGATTTGATTTGATTTGATATAAAATCCGAAAGGAGTACTTATAAACTCAAACATACCTTCAAGAGCATACACCGGTTCCGCGTCAGGGCCCATCTTATAAGCCAGAGTGGTGAGCAGGCCGTGCGTTGAATGTACGCGACGTTCGCCCGTGTTGTATAGAAGAAAGCACCCGCTGCGATATGTGTTCTTGCCTTGTCCCGCCGCCAAGCAGCCTTGCCCTACTAATGCTGATTGCTGGTTGCCTAGTATCTATGAAAAATCATTTATATTGTCTTTTAGGACGTATATCTTAGCGCTAAGTGAAGCATCTCCGTTAATATTTTCGTATAAATGTTTTTATGTAATTCGGTAAAATTATAGTATCAGTTAAGATGTTTACATTTTTAACCTCTCAGTCTCTTCATAGACTGCTATAATCCATTTAAAAACCTTAGTAAATAAATTATTTGTACACAATACTTTTAAGCACGCTGTCTATGCTCACATAAAGAAGGACGTGCGCGCCTGTACATGTTTTGTAATGTTATTATCTCTTGTGTTTATGTTTGTGTACATCTAGATCAATAAACCATAAATTAAAAAAAAACCTCAAGGTCAAAATCTCTCGCCAAGCATCTTTAACTGTGTCCCGGTGGCTGACATTGAGAACAAGTTTATAACATAAGTTTACCCTAATTTCAAACACAACATCACTTAAGAACAGGTATGATATATTGGATAAAGCATATAATTTAGAAATAAAGATAAGCCTCACCCCAGATATCCTGATTCCATCTAAAATGGACTTATCTTTCACTACGCCGTACACTTCTGAACTGCTTCTGATCTGTGGTAGGTATTCTCGACTTATACCAAATAATCTGTAAAAAAAATAACAGAACAATTTAATTAACAAGATAGCAACCCATTTAGTTTGATGAGGCACCGGCTTAATAGTTTCGTAGAAAATTTGACAGTTTTTTAACCAATTTAAAAAAAGCAAGAGCTTTTTAATTTGACTGTATTTTTTTCTGTCAAACCATTTTCGATTTCGTCTCTATCACTAGGCTTGGCTCACCGCAATTTAGGTACAAAGTAACAGGTACATCAACGTATCATTCCGGACGGGCTTATTCTACGGTGCATGCCGCGTCAGAAAAGATCAGAGCTATGCGATATAAAGAGAGAATATATTCACCTTGTGGGTGAATATATATATTAGGTACTCCGTGCTTTGTTAAGAGTCTTTACGCCTTGCGCTATCGTTAAAATTTAGGCATTTATCGTAGCGCGGCGCACACGAGCACACCGTTAGCAAGGATCGAGCGGTCAAAGACGATGTCGCATGGAATAAAACATTTTGATCCTTTTTGAAGTGTTATTTATTTTTGATAAATAATGTGGAATGTTATGTAACTTTGTAAATTCATTTCGCATCTTTACAGTTTACATACAAAGTAGACTTAAATGAACCTAATAATAAACCTCTCTTGACTAACATTAGCACACCTATCTATAACTATAGTCCATTGAAAAGTTACATGAGCTTTGCATTTTTTAGAGCACGCAATTTTATTTTTGAGACATGTATGGGGGTCTATAGAAGAAGCTTAACCTCAAGTTTGTGGGGTCGCCACCCTTGTCCCCTGGTCGCCATCTTGGATAAAGGGGTGAAAACACGTATTTTGCGTTATCTCAGAAACTATGCGTTTTACAAAATATTCGTTAGGACATAATTTGTAGCAAATTGTTTTGCCTATAAATATGGTACGTATATAACTTTGTGCCCTAAATTAAATATTAAAGAAGTTATAAGCAAAAATATATTTTTTTACTCTATAACTTTCTTTATACATTTTACAAAAAAATTACCCCAGAACAATATTGTAGATGATGTTTTGAGGATTCTTTTTCCGAAACCCGCAGTTTAATTGATTAAACTGAAAATAATATCCACAATTTTCAACACGTTTACACGTAACAAAAAATGTAGCACAACTAAGAGAATAAACTGAGGTAGAAGAAACAGCTAAGCCTGCTTATAATAATAATAGTCGTAGCAAGCAGATGTTCCTTTATCCCCAAACGGTAACTCAGACCTTTTCTACCTGCTTATCCTTCGGTAAGTTATATATGGTAAGTTCTATGGTAAGGAAAACAGTTAGGTATGAATAAGTGAAGTAGTACGATTTTTTTTTTTTAAGGATATGAAAAATATAATTTAAACATTTCATTTTGACCGGATTCCCATAAGCATTGATGAACCTGGTCAACTTTGTAGCGCTGTAAGTGTTTTAAATGAAATAAATTAAAAAATCATAAAAAAATTCCTCAAATGATAATCAACAAGATTGTTCTGAGGTATCTTTTTTGTAAAATGAGAAAAGAAAGTTATAGAGCAAAAAAAATATATGAAAATTTTCTCACTCTTTTTGGTTATAACTTCTTAAATTAAAAATTTAAGAAGTTATAACCGTCTTAAATTAAAAATTTAAGAAGTTAATATTTAGGGCAAAAAGTTATATAATCATATTTGTAGGCAAAATAATTTGCAAATTATATGCTGTAGAATTTTTTGTAAGACGCATAGTTTCCAAGATATCGCGAAATAAGTGTTTTCATCCCTTTTTCCAAGATGGCGGCCGGAGGACAAGGGTGGCGACTCTACAAACTTGAGGTTAAGCTTCTATGGACCACCCACATATGTCTCAAAAGTAAAACTGCGCCCTCTAAAAAATGCAATATTCGGTCTTAAATTGTAACATTTCAATGGACTACTGTGTAGGTATCTATATTCGATTATGTACTTCTAACCATCATTGTATATAGGCAAACAACTTAGTTTTGTAGTTTGTATACCTGCTTTGTGCATGCATATCTTGGTTCATTATATTTGTATAACTGCCCCGTTGGCGGAGCGGCTATAGTGGTCGCTACGGAAAGAAAATAAGGTGCGTTTAATATAGAGGTCTTAAATCCTAACTCAGGGTCGGTACTAATTGTTTAATAAAATATATAACGTCTATATTATTATAAACATCTTTTATTTTTAACCAAATCAGTACACGGTACAGACCGTTAGATAGTCTTGCCTTAAATAAAATTATTTCTTAGAGGCATAGATCGTGCTTTTTGATGGCCAATTATTTCGTGTAAAAGACACTTGTTGTAAAAATGTATTACTTTGTTTCCATCTGTTTGGCCAAGTTAATACCTAATATAAAATAAAAAAAAATAAAGAACAAATAAGAAAAAAAATACATTTTAGCCTCTAGCTAGTTTCAAGTTTTTTAAAAACTTTTTTCTTATATATAGCAACTACGCAACTTTTTGGTTTTTGCCATAGTAAAAAAAAATGTAACCATAAAATGGAACCGACTTCAACACCCAAAGTGTGAAATAACATGTTGTAGTCGTTACCATGATAGTTCAAAAGTACCTATGATCACAATATTGTGCGCATGGTACCGACTTTGACAAGTTATTTCACACTTTTGGGTGTTGAAGTCGGTTCCATATTTTTTACTATGGCAAAAACCAAAAAGTCGGTTCCATTTTTTGGTTAAAAAATTGATCACTAGTTTTAGTAACCCTTGCTACTTACGATATCGATTGTCAATGATTATATCATCAAGATAGGTAAATAC
Organism: Plagodis dolabraria; assembly: GCA_963854805.1. Taxonomy (NCBI): domain Eukaryota; kingdom Metazoa; phylum Arthropoda; class Insecta; order Lepidoptera; family Geometridae; genus Plagodis; species Plagodis dolabraria. The sequence continues at coordinate 7,846,875 of OY978466.1, forward strand.
TTTTCAGTTATTGGAGTGTAACGCAAAAACGACTTGACTGATTTTGATGCAATTTAAATAGGACCAAACGACAAGCATCAGCTTTAAAACAAAAGGTTAAAACATAAAAAATACAGACGAATTGAGAACCTCATCCTTTTTTGGAAGTCGGTTAAAAATTCAATTCCGATCAGGAAATAATAAATCCTAGTTAATAATGAAAAAGGCATGGTCTCAACAAAAATACCTTTACAATAATAAAAGCATACGCATAGATCAAAACAACTCGGTCACACTATATTTTCATTGCGCACCGTAGTTGCGGCACGTGTAGGGCGCGGGACGAGCAGCGATACGTCCTCCCTCCACAAGCGCTAGGCGCAAACTGAGATGCAAGGTTTGTTTAGGGAGGACATAGATGCTGGCTACCGCCTGTGCGGTCGTCCAGCTCCACCGGGTTTTGGGCGAGGGCCTGGCCCTACAATAGCCCGGGAGGGGCGACGGGCGTAGAAGGGGCGACGGGCGTAGAAGGCGAAAAGCGCTTTCTACCTCCGTCTCCTGCGGACGCCGAAAACGTGCCGCTACTATAGGAGGGGTTGACAGCGAGCTCAAGGGCACCACTGTGGTTCGGACCTCGGCTTGTCTCGCTGTTGAGAGACATGGGGGGGATCGGAGCAAAATGCCTCTGTGCAACTGCAGTGTTGCACAATTGGGCCCTACTGAATAATACTCTTTGACTATTTGGAGAGCAATTTATCGTGACCTTGTTTTTGCCTCGAGCTCGCCGGCGGGCTCGGTGTTTGATTGTGTGTACCTCACACCTGGGGATTTTACCTCGACGACTTGCGGATAACGCTAAAGCTGCCAATGTAATGGCTGCGATGGGGTCATCCGGGTCGTCTAATACCTGCCGTGGTCGGCGACGGGGGGGTTTGAAAAATGGGATAGAAGAGGCAGTCGAGTAGTTCGATGCCTGGACAACCAATGGGTTCGGGTGGTGGGGCGCTCGATCAAAGTATCGGCGGGCGCAGTCCTTATTGAACTGCGCTAAAGAGGGAAGGTTTAAGTCGCAATGCAACTCGGTGTTCCGGATATACCACGGGGCGCCGGTTGCATTACGAAGAAAACGGTTTTGGATGACTTGAAGTTTATGAAGGTGGGCCTCACTAGCATGACTAAACACTACTGATGCGTAAGTCATGATGGGGCGGATGCAGGCAGTGTAAAGTGTCTTCTTATTACTAAGAGACATTTTACTCTCTAAACTGAGATGCAAGGCGTTGTGTTCCGTAATTTATAGGTCGTATTGAAAAAATTGTATAAAATACATTTTTCACTAAATGAACGACAAAATATTATTATCTACTAAATAAAAACTTCAACTAATGAATTGCATATTTATTTATTTGATAAAATACCAGATTTTGTAGAAATAACAAGAAATTTGAATGGTATTTTTGTGCTAAAAGTGCCCTTTCAATCCCTTATTTACTCAGTTGTTACATATATTTATCAAAATGTTATTAATGCACTCCATTGGTGGTAATATGATTGGTTTACTGATATTTTGCAATCTGTAAAACGAATAATTTTTGTTCGATAAAAAGACTCTTGAAGTCACACTGATGAAGAAATTTATGAAAACATGAGTTGGTAAAAAATTTTTTGAAGGATTTCAGTTGTTTTTTTTATTGTTTTGTTTAATGCACTCCATTAAAAAAACAATAAACTTTCTTCCTGCATCATTTAAAAAACAAAAACTTTTATACTTTAGCTGCAACAGCCTTGAGAAAACGGCTGTAAAATGGCTTTGCTGGAATAAGGCCTCTTAAGTACCGAGCGGCGAATTTGGCGCGAGCAATCGGACGCGATCATATCTAAGCGCCTAACCAATTAAGCAATCTAAATTAGTTTGGAGAATTGTGCATGTTTTGTTAAATGTGAACTATATGAGTCCGAAATCAAAGCGTTAAATGTATGAGAGTTACTTCTTTATATATTTATTCGTAGGATTAAACATAATATACATATGGAAAACATATTGATGAGAGAGTCAAAGATTTTATGAATATGAACCTTACCTGCACAGCATAGGGTCCCAATTCAAAGTGTCCAAATTCATCAGTAAAGTTCTGGAAGCATTTGTGACGTCAGTGATATGAAGACCTCCTTGAGGACCCCCGGTTAAGTTCTGAAAAATTAAGAAAATATACAAAAATCAATAGATTATCATTAAACCTATATGCTTCATTCAATATGTTATATATTGTTTCCTAATAGCTATATCCTGACTCAACCATGTGGGGTGCCGGACTAGAATTGCGCACCCTCACATACGAAATAAAAATGTACTGGTACGGTGGGCAACATCACTTTCTGATAAACTTCCATGTTGAATGGGTGAACGTTAGTGGCCTTACTACTGAGCGTACACATACTTCGGAGAGCACGTTAAGCTGTCGGACCTGGTTGTTGTCTTAGGATGGCAGTCGTTATAGCATGATGATAGGGCATTTTGCGTATGCCCACCTGGCTAGCTGCCACCCTCAAGTCAAAAACTTGTCGCCTAGCACCAATAGTATGAACATACTAATGGTGCTAGGCGACAAGTTTTATTCAGCTTTCCTTGAGTGGCGGTACTACCAGGGTATCATAAACAACATCTACCAGATAATAATTTATCTATTTTCATTTATAGCGAGAAAGTGTTTAAAGGCTAGCCAATCAGATGTAAAGAAAATAAATGATCACTGCTAAAACTCATGCTTACATATACTTTTCTCGCTGGTAGAATAGCTTTCATCATCATCTAGCCTGATGGTAATTGATGATGTGGTCGACGATGCAAACAGGCTTAATCTAAATTTTTTTTTTTTTTTTTTTTTTTTTTTTATTGCTGTTAGGTAAGCCTTTGACCACAATCTCACCTGATGGTAAGTGATGATGTGGTCTAAGGTGTTAACAGGCTTAACCTAGAATTACTGGCTCTCAAGGACAGCTGCCGGAACACACCGTTAGGTGCTTGGCGACAGATTTTCAACTTGAGGGTGGTCGCTAGCCAGGCGGGCATTCGCAAAAATGCCCTTCCACCATGCAAAATTGAACCTGGCTCTCAAGGACAGCTGTCGGAAGACACCGTCAGGTGCTCGGCAACAGTTTTTCACATGAAGCTAGCAAGGCGGGGAGTCGCTAAATTGCAATATGTAATTAGTAATTACCAAACATCATGAGCAATTAGAATTTGTATAAGAAAAAATATATTTGAATTTTTTATTTTGTTTTATAATTTGAGTGAATATTTTAATGATTTACCCATTATTGAATTTCGAATTTCAAATTGACATGAATATTAGTTAGATTTATTCTATTACTTCCTGATAATAATAATGATATAATATACAATAATATAATAATAATATTTTTCCCCCATCACTGTTTAAAAATCAATGTCTGTTACACCACTCAATATAAATACATCTTCTAATATGTACCTACCTATCAATCAAATATCAAAACCGACATGGTATCGGTCATGGTAATATTGCAATACCTAAATGGGATTCAAGTATTGCTCGTATAATGTTTGTGTCATCTTATATACTCATGAATGCAATAAGTTATAAAACTTATAAGAATGGTTTCTAAATATGATTACAAGCACTATCGCGTGCTAAGCGAAAATCACATTTTACAAATGTTCAGAGATTTTAGATAACAATATTTATTTTAAATTAGGAATTACTTAAGAGCACCGCTGTCTGTAGCTTTGTTTGAATGTACGTGAATATTGGAGCGACAAACAAAGCCTTATACAGTAGGCGCTCGGTAATCCGGCGCTCGCCAATCCGGCACGTTCAGTAATCCGGCACTCAGCGACACAGGTAACCTGCATGATAATCCGGCATTTTACACAGCGGACCGTCGGATTACAGAGCGGTTGAATTGTTTATGTAATATAATTTCAAGTTTAACATAAATAATAATGAGACAATGTTTTTTTTTAAATATTATTGTGACGGAACAAGCTCGAGGTCCACCTGATGTTAAGCTAACCTCTACCTATAACGGATACATTTCGTCACAAGTCACGAACTGCACTGCGCCCGTCACCTTGAGACATAGTTGTTAAGTCTCATGTACCTTAAATTTCACTGGCTCTCAAGGACTGCTGCCGGAACACACCGTTATATGCTTAGGGACAGATTTTCTACATGAGGGTGGTCACTAGCCAAGCGGGCATTCCCAAAATGCCCTTCCACCATGCTGTGAAGCTCAAGCCCGCGGTGGGATTCTAAACATGGACCTGTTGCGCGGCAGTCAATAGCCAATTCCACTGAGCCATCACTGCTTCAAAACTGTTTTTCTTTTATATTATATGTAAAAACTATAGTAGATATAAGTGTAGAAACTGACCCATATAATCCAAGAGTCGACTGTGCCAAACAACAGCCTCTTGTCCTTGCTCGCTCGTCGAACCGCTTTCACGTTGTCTTTCAACCATCGCATCTGTAAGGAAATAGGTATTGTTTATAAGCATTATTTATATAGATAAGAGACTGTGTCATGCGTCTAGTAGCGTAAAGCGCTGCTTTGTGACCCAGATGTTCTGTATTCAATACCCAAAACATTGTTATTAGGTTATTGTTATTATAAATATATGTTTAAGGTGTTTCTGTCTTTACACTTCGATCGACGTCATTACGTCACGACGTCCACTCTAACAACAGAAAAACTACACAATAACTTTAAAATATACAACGAAAGGCTAAATTTGAACCTTGAGTAGGATTCTAACCCTCCATCGTAGTGCCGGGATATGCTCTGCCAATTGAGCTATCGTGGTGAGTGAGCTAGGTGGTCAATATGGTTTTTTCACTATGGTTTCTACACTATCACTTAACATCAGGTGAGTAGTGGTCAAGTAATAATAACAAATATTTTAAAAAGTATCTTAAAAAAAACCATTAAATAATATTTAAATAAAACACTTAAAAAAGTATAAAAATACATATCTAGTCACAATTCCGCCTAATTTTCCTGTTATCTACGTGACGTCACAAACATCACGCAGCCTAACCGGAAGAATATCCGACTAGTTTCGCTTATAAACGAAGCATCTTCAGGAGCTCTTGACTCACCGAGCGCACGATCGAGACTAAAAATTTTGTCCTGAAGACAGGAAAATTAGGCGGAATTGTCACTAGATATATATTTTTATACTTTTTTAGTGTTTTATTTATATATTATTTAATGTATTTTTATGATACATTTTAAAATATTTGTTATTATTTAATATGGATTTCCGTAAAGTAACCCCTGAATCTATTCATTACCTAGTGGTCAAGTACCCAGCTCGGTATAAAAAAATGTCAAGATAATAGAAGCAATTTTATTTTCATCCCACCATCTCGGAAAGAGTATTTTTAATCTTCAATATCTGAGTGGAAAAGCCGTTTTTATTCTCTAGAGGATAAAGTAAATTGAATTTAGAACATCGTGTGTGTGAATCAAAAAAAACATTAAACCTATTTACTGCTACCTCTATGGTGCAGTATATATCATAAAACTTTGTTTTAATTTGTTAAAAACTAAGACTCGGAACCTTCTTGGTGTTCTTTTTTCAATTTGGCATTTAATCATTTCCTCGCTGAGGTGGAATGAAAAGTTACGTGTTGCACTCGAGTGCAAAGATTTTTCACCTCGTGCTCTTTTGATTCCCTCGCTAACGCTCAGGATTCTAACCCTTCGCTTGCTCGGTCATCAAAATTGAACACGCGGTTAAAAAGCAACTTTGCACTCTTGTATAACAAATAACTATTTAAACTCCGTATAACCATGATCTTGTACAATGCTTACCAAATCTAGCTACAAGTGCGATAAAACTTTTTTAATGTCGAATTTCCCGAAGCAGCTCTGAGTCTGCGCCTTAATATTTTACCAAATTTTTATTATTATTAGCGGAATATAACGAAACAAAAATTATAAATTTAAAAGTTCTGAAAGTACTGTCAGTATGTATCAGTATAATGAATATTGAAAGAAAAAATTGGAATATACTATACGATTTACACACAAAACTTGATTAACTGACATTTTGTTTTTTTTTTTCTATCGAATCGTGGTTTCGGAATATGAGTAGTATGCCAAAGCATATCCTCTAGAATATTACATTATATTATAAGCCGTATGTACACTCTTTCTAAAAACATGTTCTAAATTTGCCTTTTTTCACCTCGACGTTCATGGTTACGTAAATACATCTTAAAGTAAATACTAGGGCTACAATTCTGTGGCTTTTTTTTAAAGTTGTTTACCTTTAACGCGCTGAAGTAAGGAGAGATGGGCAGGCCGCATATATTTTTCAGATAATTCTTGTTTCTGTCAGGTACTTTTGCTAGAATCGCATCTACTGTGCTGTCTGTGCGGATATCGTTCCACGCTGAAATTGTAAAAATATAACTTTACATAACAAACATTATACCTCCTGATATTTTCTGCTTACCTAGTACATAAAATAAAAATACACCACATTCTAAATATTGTTTGCAACCAGATTAAGTTTCATTAAGCAACATTTTTATCTTTGGTATGCTCATGTAATACAATTTAATTTCTTGACTGTACTTATACCCATTTATAATGGTAAAAGCCTTCAGACCACAGGTTCACGTGTTATCTCCAAGAGGGCCAGAATATACCAACTTTATTTAATTATAATAAAACAAATTGATATTTACCTATAGCAGGATGTAAGGGCTGTCCAGTGAGTTTGTCCCAAGCTATCGTTGTCTCCCTCTGATTGGTGATGCCTAAAGTCACTATGTCTTCTTTGGAATATCCTGTAAAAAGAACATGTGTTTCAATACTTGCATTATGCATACCGAGCGTACGTGTCTTATATGAAGTCACTACTAAAACCGGTTTTTTTTAACAAGTTATAAATAGAATACGTACCTAATTCAATAAGCTGGTCTATGGCGCTCTCCGCACAGAGCCTGATGTGGTGCATGATCTCTAGTGGGTCCTGTTCGTACCATCCTTCTTGGGGCTGAACTTCCGTCTTGTCTATCTGGTACGAGGCGAGCTCTTCTGAACACTCCGCCTCGTATATCTGTAACAATTTAATGAAAAACATCAGCTATCATCTTCTTACCATTGTCCCAGTCATAAGGAGTCATTGGTCGATTCAATATTGTCTTATCTTAAAACACAAAAGACAACAGTCAAACATTCAAAGCACTGGTAGCGAGCAGAGAGCAAATTTCGCTGCAATCATTACTTGGATGGGAGACCATTAGTGGAATTTACTACTAAGCGGTTCCGTGCATCGGAGGGCGCGTTAAGCCGTCAGTCCCGGTTGTTGTCTTAGGATGGCAATCGTTATACCACGGTGATAGAACATTTTGCGAATACTCGACAGGCTAGCCTACCACCCAAGTAGAAGATCTGTCGCCAAGTATCTAATGGTGGGTTCCTGCAGGTATCCTTGAGAATTATTTATATTATACCTATTCTAGATTATGCCTGTTTACCATAATCGACCACATCATCACTTACCATTAGAAAATATTGAATAATACAATAGACAAAACAAGGGCATAACAGTAAGAAGTTTTGGCGTCATTTTGATAACCTGTCTGACGCCTACCGTTTTTAGAAATATTTTCGTTGCTAGTTGGTACCACCGCTACGACCTCGGATAATAAAGTCCATTGTATGCACTTTGTGTGCAGCAACATTTCACTTACATCGTCATGTTTTAGTAAATAATACGGGATAACTCACATGAATCAGTCAGATAGCTCCGACTATAGTTCAACTACATTCTAAGATGAGTGAAGTGAGAGAATGAGAAGAGAGAGTGCTAAGCGAGACGTCAACGCGGGCGTCCCGAGCTCTCCTTGAAAAAGACCACCGAATGTGGTTGAAACTATAGTCGGAGCTATCTGACTGATTCACGTGAGTTATCCCGTATTATTTACTAAAATACATCGACATGGTTACATGTTACTAATTAGGCGCATTAACGACATTCAACAGAAGCGTGATGGAACTATCCTTAAATTCTTAACCGGAAGTATATCTACGGCTTAAGAAAACAATATTATATGTACCTATATGACAAATAATTTTTGTTTTCCACATCCAGGATTCGAACCCCAAGCTTCGCAAGTGGGGTAACTACTAAGCCATGCCGTTGACAAATAGACACAAATCATAAACTCTTATCACAATGAACTATGCAAATACATGTCATGTTTGATTCACGTTCAATTCAATTCCTTCAAATTCCTGGGTCAATGTACAAGGTGCACTAACCTAATCTTTGTCACAGAATATAAACAAAGGAATCACTCCGCAAAGCCATTACAATAAATAAGCGACTCTAGCTACTAAGCAATAACGCTTCAGTTCGCAAAGCACCGAGTGTCTAATATTTATATTCACCTACATCTCTCGTTCTATCGCATAGCCACGCATAGCTCTGATCTCTTCTGACGCGGCACACACCGTACAATAAGTCCAGACGGATACGCCGATGTATTGTAGCTTTGTACCTAAAGTGTGGAGTGAGCCCGGCCTGCCTTTGTTTAACTATTACTTGAACTATACCTTTGTTTGACATGAAATACACCTATATTTGCCCGATTGATTTGCTCTTTTACCTAATGTCCCATATAACGTCAGGTATGGCTTACGGAGTGGAAGTAAACCTAGACCTTTTTCTTTATTCAGAATAGGTACGCGTTTTACTACACTCTGCCCCTGATGTTAAGCATTGATGTGTCTAAGATAGAGCACGCTTATATATAATATTGTATCGCTCGGCAAAAACTGACCACGGCAAGGAGTTCCACTGTTTTGCAGTACCTACGCACGAGAGAAAAGTGGAACGAAGCGCTTCGTACGAGTCCTGGGAATATCAACCATGTACGCATGGCGCCTCTTTGATTGTCTGGACGTCCGCCGGAGAAGGGGGAGGGCGGAACTAAGTCATGCAGTTCTTGTGCATATTCACGTAAATATATCCGGTAAAACACCGATAGACAAGCGACTTTACGGCGGTGCTCGAGGCTTTGCAGCCGAGACTCACCCTGAACCTCTTGGCGCCTCTCTCAATAGCTTACCTGAGCTGCATGCAGGGTAGAGAACTAAAATTACAAAGGTAATAAATATAGAATAAATACTTACAACAAATCTGACAGTCTTTGTCCCATCGTCTATGGAACCAATCAACGGCTTCCTGGAACCTTCCCGAACCGGCATTTCTGCGCCTGAAACTAAAAGAAATAGGTTTGTTTAGTTTTGTACTCAAGCAAATTATAAAGGGAAAACGAAACCTCTTTTTCTAAAATGGGTTGACACCATCTACATACGAATATTAAGAAGTGCTATCTGACTAAAGTATCGGGACATTTTCGATATATTGACTTACAATTGACAAACACAGTTTACAATTGGACCCCGAGCGGGATGCGAACCCGCGCCCATCATTGCCTCTGCCCGGGACATGCTCTTCCAATTTAAGCTACCGTGGTTAAGATGACTTATAGTACGAATTTATCCTTTCGTTCTTGTTTAATCGTCTTAAAAAAAAATCCTCTCCATATAATTTTGTAAGCTTACATTACGATGTTAGAATTGACAGTCATATGTTATACAAAAAGGTGAAAAACAAGCAGACGGCCCGCCTGATGGTAAACGGTAACCGCCGCCTATGGACATCTGCAACTCAAGCTACGCTGCCTGCCCAGTGAGGAATTAGTAGACGCCCCCTTTGAAATGGTCCATGTCGTAGCTCCGCGGAAAGACCTCCGGAGGAAGGTCGTTCCACATCCCACAAGTACGAGGAAGAAAGGAGCGACAAAAGCGAACAATGTGATGTCCATACATGCTTTATGTACTTATCTATTAATCTATTGATTTATCTCTATTACTATCGAAATTTTATATTGTTTAATTGTCTTAGATTACTTTTAGTAGCAGCGGAACTCTTTGTGCGAGTTCGTAGTATTCTCATCATACCTATTCCTACCAACCAAGCACTAATGTTCACATTACTGTGTTCCGGTTTGAAGGTTGCGTGAGGTGATGGTGAAATTACAGGCACATGAGAACTTAACAACTTTATGTCTCTCGGTGATTGGCACAGTGCAGTTAGCCACTTGTGACGAACTGCACCTGTCATAGGTAGAGGATACCGCTTATCACCAGGTGGACCTCGGGCTTGTTTCATCACGATATCATAAAATAAAACTAAGCGGGTAAATTACCAGATAAATTGCGTTTAAATCTCTTCCGTGGTTCATAATATATTTAAATACATTGATGTTTTCATATCAATTAATACTGGCCACTTACCACGTACATGCTAACAATACGCCATTACGAATAAATTTAAGTGTGGCAAACACTTCTTCCCCGTGGGGTGCCGTTTTAGAATGTCACCCCCGATTTCAACCTGTGGGTGCCGTAAGAGGCGATTAAAGGTAAAATACCGGAAGGTGGGCAGCAGCGCCTTCTGAGATACTGATATCTTAAAATGCGATCACCAAGGCGCCTGCCAAGCGTGGGGATTATGACAAATTCAGCTGATATGTACAGTAAACACTTAAGGGTATATTTTAGACGAACGCCCCCAAACAAAACGCAGCTCCTCCGTGATTACCTACGTAATCACTACCCTAATATCAGGGTTTGTGGTGCATCAGATTTTCATTAAATTATACAGTTTTGAAATTACACTAGCTCAAAAACTCGTAATTTTAGATAAAAGGAAGACCCAACTTTAAGCATCTCTTTCAAGAAAAATAAGCATGTTTTTAATATTTGTATTGCTCCACAAACATGGGGAATATAATGAACTTTCTGTAATGGGAAGTTATTTATACATGTGTACAAATTTTTTAAATAAATCTGGAGCTACGAATAACTGGCTCAAACTCCTAAAAACGAGTGCTATATACTAAACGCTATATAATAAAAAAATAATTATTAGTCCAAAAGAAAAAGGATTTAAGCCAGAAACGATAGGTCTAATAATACACTATATTTACATGCGAGTTTTTTTTTAATGACAAGTTGAGATTATATAAAAGTTCACGCTTTAGCTGGCGGTATATGTCCTTAAATGCCCATTAAATAAAGTTTTCTAGTAAGGCGACTACCTTGGTGTTTACTGCTTTTAATAGCTTACAGAGACCCTCAGTATGATCTATTTTCTAATATAAATTTCCACTAAACGTAGATAAAAACAAACATGTGTCGCCATGATAAGAAACGGTTTATCTGTCACAGTTCCGTGTAGTAAATAACTTGGATATGAGCTAATTAAAAACTAATCTAAGAGACGATTAAGAGGTAATTATTAATAATATTTTGTTGACACCGGTATCTTAATGTGTAACCTATTAATTACTTTAAAACAATTGAAATTATATTAATTAAAAAAATATATGTTTTTTTTCTATACACACTTATCATATCTAATTGTTATTCATTGAAATATGTTTTTCGTGTTTCATTATTATATATCTAAATAAACCTAATACTAAAACATTGTTATATAAACCTAACATTTTAATCAAATGAAAAGTAATAATTAAGATAATTAAACTAAAATAGTATAATATATACTGATTTATCCAAGTTTTTTTTTTATAATAATATTTACCCCAATTGTTTTTCATTTATATGTGTTTACATGCTCCAATTTTAAATTTAAATAAACCTTATTTTAAAAACACTGTTATATTAAATCATTTTTTTTATTAAATGAAAAGTAATAATTACAATTATAAAACTAATATATTAAATAAATAAAAATATACTAATATGAAACAAATTAAATTATTTTCGGAAATTACACAAATTCAACTTTATATAAACCGTATAATAAATTGTACAATTATTGAAGCCAAACATAAAAAATAAAAACGAATATTGATTCGCTGTTGTTTAATGTAGACTACATTTTTCAATCCTTTAATTTGAAAATTGTTTGGGGATTGAAATATTGAAATGTATTTATAATTTTTCATTTAAAAGATTCGAAAGTATATAACTAAAATTTTAACCAATTATCAAATAAAAATCCTTAATATAAATCTTATATACAATGTATTTCTAAATAATTTCATTGAAAATAACCCTTTTTATGACCTTTAAGAATTTATAACTCTGAAATTAACTGACTCTTAATTTTTGTATAACGAGCAATGTGTTTGAATTTGAAAGTTAAATTAAATATCAAACAAATTATTGGAGTAAAAAAAATTATGCCCATAGCGGGAGTCGAACCCGCTTCCTCCGATATCGCGTCGGATGCCTTAGGCATCTATATACTATCTCGGCCACCTAGTTAAATTAAATATATAAAATAATACATATGGTATTAAATACAATTCCGATAATATTTTTAGACAATTTACATTTAATTAAATTTTGACATATATCCGTTTATTTACTATATTTTTTTTTTATTATCCTATATGTAATTAAATAGAATTACCTAATAAACAATTTTGATTGTAATATTATGTGTTTTATGGTTTTTTTTTTTACAAATCCTACTAATCCTACTATCCTACTAATATTATAAATGCGAAAGTTTGTGAGTGTGTATGGATGTATGGATGTTTGTTAATCTTTCACGCAAAAACTACTGGACGGATTTGAATGAAACTTTACAATAATATAGCTTATACATCAGAATAACACATAGGCTACAATTTATAAAGATATACTGTGTATATTGACGAAAATATCAAAAAAGATGTTAATAAGCCACACTAGAAATTTTTGCGACGTCTCAACCCGGATGAAGGCTCGCGTCAACGTCGTCTGTAGTGCGCGCGCCGATGTCGCGGGCAGCGTTGCCATGGAAACAAGAAACGGGCAGCGTTGCCACGGAAACAAAAAACAACTGATTAGAAATTAGCGCGACAAGACATGTCAAAAAGCAATTGTATAAATAAGCTAGATGTCGAATTTCCCGCCACGCCAGCCTTAACGATATCATTCGCCGGGCTTTTGCCAGCGCCAATGTTGCAGCTATTCTGGGACCGAATCTGATGCGTGACGATGGTAAAAGACCTGACGGCATGACTCTGGTTCCGTGGAAATTAGGACGGCCCTTAGTGTGGGACGCTACTTGCGTAGACACTTTAGCGCCTTCACATCTTTCTGAAACCAACGTGAGGGCTGGCGCTGCGGCTACTTCGGTGGAGCAACTCCAGCGGCGCAAATATGCTAACCTCGGTATGGGTTACATATTTGAGCCGTTTGGTGTAGAGACGTTGGGTCCGTGGGGACCGGGAGCTCATCGTATTTTCCAAAACTTATCTGAGCGCTTGGTCGATGCGACGCGTGATCAAAATGCTGGCACATATTTGGCTCAACGAATAAGCATTGCAATTCAACGGGGCAATGCTGCCAGCCTGCTGGGCACGCTGCCAACTGGGAGTGGGCTGGAGCATTTGGACTGCCTATGAGTCTGCTATGACTTATAGGTTGTCTAAATGCTTTTATTGTAGTAGCTGTAGTGTTGTATATAGTTCATAGTATTTTGTTTAATACAGGCATACCGCCGGTAAAAAAAAAAGCTAGATTAACACATTTTATCATCATCCATCAACCCGCGGGTGAAACCGCGGGGCGCAGCTAGTCAAAGATAAAACTTGAAAATGAATTGAGTTGAAAACAAAAATTGGCAAAATTTCTCAATTCATAATTTTGCTATTTCATTTAAAAAAATATTATTACTCGTAATACAATCCAACTCAAAGACATTATGTAAGTAATATTTTTTACGAGTTTTACAAAAATATTTTTCTACCGCAATAAGAATTACCTAAACAAACTAACCAAAAAAAGTGCAATTAATAGAAGTAGTAAAGCGCCACTTATAACGGTGACTGTTAAATAAGGCAAAAATTCAAAATCATTCATTCAATGTTGGCGTCTACGACGCTCTTATGAAAGTCAATAACAAAATTTGATTACCAAAATATTCTACATAGTTTTATGGTCCGCTCTAAAGGTCATTCGTTCTTGAAGTGTCATTGGGTATGTTTTTCTGCATATGCTCTTCTTCCAATATGACTGTTATTACGGAGAAGCTACAACTCAGCTGGTTTCTTTCCCGTATTTTTATAGAATTATGTCTTACTAGCTTTCCGGGCGCGGCTCCGCCCGCGCGTATTTCGGTTATCGCGCAAAAACATTAACCTCTTTTTGCGCAGTGGGATAAAAACTATCCTATGTTTTTTCTCGGGTCTCAACCTATTTCCATACCAAATTTCATTCAAATCGGTCCAGTAGTTTTGGCGTGAAAGCGTAACAGACAGACAGACAGAGTTACTTTCGCATTTATAATATTAGAACTGATACGGTGTTTGTGTGGTAGAGATGGAGACCATTTTTATCATACAAAGCGTGCAATTCGTTATTGTTTCGTGCATTAAAAAAGATTATCCATCGATAGATGAAAAAGATCGTCCATTTTATCTTTACCGAGTTTTTTTGTACCTTTTGAAAATAATGCTGGAATAAAACTAAAGTTATAATAAAACAGCGCCGTAGACTATTAATAATTATAATATAACACAAAGAAAATTTAAGTTGCATATGAAAAACAATGATTACTTAAGACTAAAATCACATTAAACACTTTCTGATTATTTAGACGAAAAAGGTGCTTGTTAAATTGCGCCTCAACGAAGCTACATTTTTAAAAGAATGACCTCGATTGTACATTCTTGTCGCAGCGGCTCTATAAATACTTCCTATTAGCGAAATAAGTAGTACAGGTAACCCGTGGCAGTATACAAAAAACTTTCGATGCTAAAATTTGTTAGGTATATTTGTCCTAGGAGCGTCTATTAGGCCTTATTGAATAAATGATTTTGGCTTTGAAAGGTAGGTAAGGTAGTGATTTCAATGACAGGAAAAGGGAAATGTGGGAGAATAATACATGTATAACCGACTCCACATAGCGTGGGATAAGGATAGGCAAGGAGAAGATGTGTTTGTTTTCCTGATGATGGTTGGTGATGATTATGACTGATGATACTAATCATTTAAGTTCAAGCATCTCACATGTTTTCCATTGGCTTGTGTGTATACGTCCTAAGTAATATCTTCTTCACCTTTGAAGCTTTCTTTCATCAATAACATGTGACCTTTTCAATTCTCATCCAAATTAATTTACCTATTTACACATAGACTTGACTAGCACATTAGGGTGTATTTTCATAAACTGTAAAAGCTACTTTGAGCTCCTTTTGAAATTCATATTGTTGTCGCAGAAATTCCATTGTGTTGATTGTATTTTCCAAGAAAAACAAAATAATAAGTTCTGTTTTCCAAACGACCCAAATAATGTATTAGAAATATTTTATGAACCATATAACTTTGAATGTTATACACTACACACACAATACAATGTTAAGCCACTGTTGATAAAGTTTTTATTTTGTTTTCAATTATAAGTATGTATTAAATATAACGTGATACTGATTAAGTTCTAATTGTTCACAATTTGTTTAACATTATTTTTACTTTAATCCAAAAATATTTTTTAAGTATTTCCAAATATTTTTTATATTTGTAAAGTTAATTAATGGCAAAAATAATTTAAATCTTTATCTTTAAATTTTTAAATATTTATCTTTAAAAACTTTCTTTGTATCCCGAAAAGTTCACAATTAAAATAAACGATCTTAAGTCCTTTTTCAACATTCGACTTTTTTTTTAAAGTCCCCAGAATCACTTAATCGTCTATTACTCACAGTTACCCATCTCTTAGTCCTGTTGATTAATTAACACAACACTCCCGAACGCGACTACCCTATCCCAGCTTATAAGGACGAATGAAAAGTCATACAGACCAGATAAGTGGTCAGGCAAGCGCAAAAACTTTCCTGTAGATTAAAATAATGACTCACCGAACGGGGTGTATGGCCTATTCCCAGCTTCGAGTTTCATGTCAATTTTATATCAACATCTCATTATCTGCCGAGGGTGCAATTAATACATCGGTTGCGTGAGCTATATATACCTGAGTCACTATCTAGGTACAATGCATCAAACTGTCTTGTATAAAATGTTTTTATTGGGCTTATCTTATTTATATCAGAACCATTTCGCATCGAACAAGCTCGTTCGACAACGTATACAGTCGCCATCTATACACAGTAGATGTAACTATTTTGAATAAAAGGATAATATAAGCTATCCCACATAAATTCGATTCCATTTCGCATTGCAACCATTCGCAGAATCACTGACTACATCTTCACCTATGAACAGGCAGGCATCAAATTAATTTATGCTGCTAGGGTATTGTCGTTAACTAACCAGTAACATATTTCAAAATAAAACAAGACTTTCTCTATATTTTTTTATATAAACCAGCTTTTATTATGTACTTGTTTAGTAAAAAGAACTAAACATTTTAATGAATACTCGTCAAGACAATTCAAATGAGCCCAAACTCTATGAGGTTGTGTCGTTTCATTGCGAAGTTCCTTTGGCCACTTTCCAGCTTCAACATCAGATCAGCACCATGTCATCATAATATTGTTATGTCACGCGATTTACACATGTACGCACAATTTCAGCTCAATCAGTAACCGGGAAGTGGATAAATTTTTACTAGCATGATGCTTGTCATCAATGACAAGCATCTGAAACTAAATAAAAGACAAAGAGCGCCTCAAATTGTACAATCAAGGAATTTTATAGTTATTTCAATTGTGATGCAAGCTTTGAACGACAGATTTTGCTTATTAAAATGTTACAGCCCTAGGTTCTGAACGGGCAGCACAATTAAGGATCCGTTTTGTGTTTTGGGTACGACGTCTTAACCAATTGGCACCCCCGTGAAGGATATCGTCAATTTATGAATAAAATTCTATTGATCTGGTTATCTCGGATGCCGAAGGCTTGAAATTAGAAAATATTGTGTGTACTTAAAACATAATATTATAAAGAAATATTTATAGTCAAGAAACACTTGCTCTGTAACAACCAGTTAAACTACGCAAAAAACTGAACTCAGATGTTATCGGTAAAAACTAGAATGCATCGATCAAAGAAATATAAACTTTACCACAATCTGATAAAGATTAAACTGCGATTCTCGAGGCAAGAGTTGCATCATATGATAATATGTAAGTGCACATGGCCAACCGAGAAAAATCCCCTCACAGACACGAGTTATTGTGTTATATAACCACAGTATAGTGAAGAGGTAAGTATAACCACTTAGCGTAGGACTTATCGTGCCCTTAGGCAGGAGGACGAAGAACTACGAACATAATTTTGCAATTCTCTAAGCCACATAGCCCAGTGGTAGTAGGAAACAACTTTATATACAGGAAAATATGAGGAAGTCCCATTAGTTCCCCTTTGATTACACGGTGCCGTGATATGATGATTGAACCAAAGACCGGTATAAACTGGATTGTTGTCACTTTAATGGGTGCAAGAGTTGATTCTGTGTCACTACAACATGTAAAGGTTATATTCATTCTACGAGTAATTGAGCTTTACTTATCAGAGTTCTGTGCTGGAAACGGGCCCGTGGGGTGCCAGGCTAAAATCGCACCTCCTCTCCTTGTCTCATATTTCTTGTTCGAGTCAGCGACGAAGAGAAAATGCGAGGAGGTAGGCTCCAGCTGCGCCTGCTGAGGAACTACCATCTTGTGGATAAAACCTCCCGTTTCATGGGGGAGGCTGTGTTCAGCAGTAGACTATCCAGGCGATACAATTAATACTAGGAAACGGAACTCTGTCACTCTGTCTGTTCGACTGTCTCTGGTGTATAAGGTGAATACTTTTAGGACTTAGTTTTGCTATTGAACACTTACGACATAGATTTGTCAGCGAGATAAAATTGAATATTAAATAATTTCCGATACCAATCAGCACAGTATGCGTACCAGACGAGTACTGATAGAGGTCAGTGACCCGAACGCTGATTACAGCAAATATCAAGATTCATAAACATAATCGCTCTGCAGTAACGATAAAACGCACCTATGCATATTACAGTACGTAAAAGTGATTTTTACAAATTACATAATCATGTTTCAATAACAATAAAACTCACTTACTACGCACATTATCGAATGTAGAATTGATTTATGTTATGGATATTATGAGTTTACGATATGTAGCATTGAAAAATCTATTATTTCTACTAATAAAATCGAAAGTACGCGAGTGTGTTTCTTTAACTGTCTCTTGATATTTAACTACCTGCACAAATTACTAAACGAGTTTTAATCAACCTATACCTCTACTAATAGCCACTCGAGTATAGTTCTGATAACAATAAGTACAATAAAATAGTTCTATCGCAATGAATTATAGTGATAGAGCCAGAATATGGACTCTGTACTCTACCGAAACTTCATAGCGAAACAATGCATGTTTGAGGTTATTGTTGTTGTCTCGATAAAGGGGAGGTTCTCAATTCTACTACGTGTTTTTTATGTTATTGTGACGGAACAAGTTCGAGGCCCACCAAAGTCAAAATCATTTATTCAATTTAGGCGTCTACGACGCTCTTATGAAGGTCAATTACAAATTTTAATATTGAAATATACTACATTGTAGAAGCAACAAAAATTATAGAGCCACTGCGAGAAGAACGGGCAAGAAACTCGGGGCCATTCTTTTAAAAGTTTTTGTGTGTTACATACTATATAGTAAAATTATTACAATATTTATTTACATTACGTAGATGACACGTGCTAGCTTGGCAGAGGCGAACCAGTCCAAGCATTTTTGTCGTTTAAATAATCACAAACTGTGTAGTAAGATTTCTTTATCAAAATTATCTTCACGTGCAACTTGAATGTTCTTTCTATGAGCGTTGTAATATGTTTGGGCACAACTCTTTATTGACACCAAAAATAGGACATTACAAAGAAAAAATAACAATATATAGGCACAAAGGGCGGAACAAACGGACCAAATGGATCTTTTGATGAATCCATGATGGATTTGATGGATTTGATTGATGGATAGAGAATAAATTTATTTTTGAACAGGTAGGGTGGTGCAAATCTGTATACTCCGGCCGCCGAGAGAATGTAAAGAGTACAGAGTACAGAGTAGTGTAAAGAGAGTGTAAAGAGTACGTACTGGAAAGAGGGTAGACCGGTTCGTCTGCTCTTAGTGCTACCATCCACTCGCATAGACTTCAGTTTACTCGTGATCATGGCGCTTGCAACAGTGCCGAAATATCGGGAGCTCAAAATTATACAAAAACACGGTAAATATCCCGTTGGTAATAATAATTATAAAATAAATTATTGTATTACGATATAAATAAACTACTTATATTACTTACATAAATATTAAATTAATATAATATGATAATATATATTATAATATATACTCACATACACAATAAACATATACACATTCAACTAAATAAAGATAATATATATATATAAAGTGAGAAAATAAATATGTCAGAGAGCATTATTAACGGTAGAGAGGTAGTAATTATTGATCTGCGTTCTAAAAACATTGAGTGATTGAGCACTTCTGATTGTAACAGGGAGTGCGTTCCATAGGCGCACAGCTTGTGCAGCAAAGGACGATTTATAAAATACTGTATTATGCGCCGGTGAGTGAAGAAGTAGGTTATGTGATGACCTAAGGGAAAGAGAATGGTAGAGTGCAGAAACTTAAAACATGCCTTTAAATAAATAGGGGTAGAAGGATTAAACAATATATTATAAAGAAGAGTAAGTATACGAGTATTCCGACGAAGACGTATGGGGAGCCTCTTGAGCTTAGATCGAAATTGGGAATTGGGTCATATTTTCGTAGGCCGAAAATAAAACGAATACAATAGTTTTGAAGTCGCTCAAGTCTATTAAGCTTTCGAGGACCGAAAAGACCGGGCACTTTATTATAAAACCGCACACAATTGCCGAAGAAGGACCTCTTATTTGTCTTTGCTAATCTAAAACTTGGTACCGCTATTTTATCTTTATTCCTAGTGTTATAATCGTGATTGTCACTGTTTCATTTAAATTTACTCAAATTTGAACGAACATACATAATATTTTCAAATATATACAGACTTCAAATAAATACAGAATCCATTTTGATTCCCAGGAAGACTGTCGCATTGTCAAAAGAGAGTTTATCTAGACCAAGCTTAATGTTTGGTTCAACATCATCCGCCTCGGTCATGAGTTGGATGGGTGACCGCTGGTAACTTACTACTGAGCGCTTCCGTGCTTCGGAGGGCACGTTAAGCCGTCGGTCCCGGTTGTTGTCTTAGGATGGCAGTCGTTATTGCATGGTGGTAGGGCATTTTGCGAACGCCCGCCAGGCTAGCTACCACCCTCAAGTAGAAAATCTGTTGCCAAGCACCTAACGGTGTGTTCCGGCAGCTGTCCTTGAGAGCCAGTAATTCTAGGTTAGTATGAACAACATCTTCGACCACATCATCACTTACCATCAGGTGAGATAGTGGTTAAAGGCTTACCTATCAGGTATAAAAAAAAAACATAAGTAACATTTGGTAAAGAAAACTTTAAACATTTGGTCTTTTTTTAATTTAAAGAGAAGATTATTAGCCGGCAACCACTTAGAGATCATAGATAACACATTATTTACATGAATTAGTTCACTATCTTTACTATCTACTTTTAAAATCGGGGGGGTATCATCTGCGAATACAAGTATATCGCAGAAATTTTTAACCATGACCTGGTGTTGGTGAAGGCCAAGAAATGTCCGTAAAGAACCTGCATAACGGAAAGATACATTGTATAGTAAGTACCTACCTAGAGTGCACAAATAACCAAAGCTGTCAGATAGGTTACTATGCCGTATTCTGTGATAGAGGAAAATTGTTGCAAATAGGTATATTTATCAACATCACTATACATACATATACTCATATTAAAAAGTATAATAATTATAGTATAGTACACCGCATTGAGACATAAAAACCGTAGATCACCCTGTGGGGTGCCGGGCTAGAATGTCAACCCCCATTGCTACCTGTCGGTGTCGTAAAAGGCGACTAAAGGTAAAATACCGGAAGGTGGGGACGCAGCGTCTGAGGAACTGATATTTTATACTGCGATCCCCAAGACGCCTGCCAAGCAAGGGGAATATGGCAAACCCCCCGTTAATGGAGGATGCTGTGTTCAGCAGTGGACAATCCGGCTGGTACAATACACCGTAGTGGCAGTAGAACTCTTTGTGAACGAGTTCGACCGGGGAACTACTGAGAGTATACCTATTTCTACTGCCAAGCAGTTATGTTCGCATTACTGTGTTCCGATTTGAAGAGTATTGTTGCCGGTGATTTTATAGGCACGTGAGACATAAAAACTTTATGGCTCAGGGTGATGGGCGCAGTGCAGTTGTGACGACATGCATCTGTTTATAGACAGAGGTTACAGCTTAAGGTCTTAAGGTTGAACTTAAGCCGGTCACTTCCCCATACAAACGTAGAAGGGAGATCACTGCCCTACTTGGAGAACCAGAACTAAGCATGATATCGATTGATCACTTTAGTATAGGCTTGTATAGTAGCACATTTGTAATAAGATTATTAACTTGAATCTTATCAGCCTTCAAGTTCATTAACTTTCTTTTTTGCAATGTCAAAGTCAAAATCATTAATTCAATTTAGGCGTCTACGAAGCTCTTATGTAATTTTAGTATTTAATTATTCTACATTGTTACACTATACTTCTGTTTGCTATATATCTTGTATAATTTATTCATTGTGTTTGTAAATTTACCTTTATTACTTTTGGTAGTATTCAATAAAAAGTATTCGTATCGTTTTCACTCACACTATGCAAAAACCTACAATACAATGACCTACTTTTCAACTAGAAGCGATAAAAAATAATTCAGTAACAAAACACTTGTTATTTGGCACGGGTATACGGAAAATGCCGAGTAATGATGACGAATGAGACGTCTGCGAAATTGCTGTCGCTAAATACCAACTCTTTTTGTGACGAAAGAAACTCATGTAACGCATGTATTCCACACAAAGGGTTTGGCTGAATCCAAACCGAATAGGCAGCGGTCGGCAGTTTTCCTGACAAAACATTTTCGACCTTATCTCTACCACTACAATACATAATATCACTTGAAAGACTTAAACACATACGCGACATAAATCGCGTAGGTCATCACCATCAGTTCTTTCATCATATACATCATATCGTCACAAGTCGCGAACTGCACTGTGCCCATCACCCTGAGATATAGAGTTGTAAAGTCTCATTTGCCTGTAATTCACCGGCACCCATACCCTTCAAACTGGTACACAATAATGTGAACATCACTGCTTAGCAGTAGAAATAGTTATGATGGCAGTAATTCCACGGACGAACCACCACAAAGAGCTCTACTGCCACTAAAGTTTAAAAAAAATGTGGCACTATTCCGTTTTTGTCGGATGCACGGAACTCTAAATACGTAGACTTATTTCATGCCAGACATTTTTCCCACACACTAACAATCCAGACCATACGAACCTAACCCATCTGGAACTGGAATAAGCTATAACATTATGAACGAGTTACTAATTTGATTATGGAGATGGTTCTAGAGACGGGGACATAAACGGGACATGAATCCATTATAAAGATCTTATAACCCGTCCAGGCCATACCCAACAACACATATATTTTTTTTATTGGAATTTTGCCAGTACAATCACGAGGCCTATCTGATGTTAGACGGTAACCTCTGCACACATGCACTACGCTAGTCGCCCGAAACATTCAGTTACCAAGTCTCATGTGCCTGTAATTTTACTGGCTCTGAAGGACTGCTGCCGGATCACACCCGTTAGATGCTTAACGGCAGATTTTCTACTTGAAAATGGTAGCAACCAGGCGAGCATTAGAAAAATGTCTTTTAACTTGAAGCCGATAGCGGAGAACCATGAACCGCAATAGATCAAATGTTTGGTACCAGAAAGGGGTTCTTACATCGATCCATCACAATACGCTACATTCAACAGATTAGAAAATTTAACCCATAATTGGCTTAAATATGTTAAGATAATGGGATCCATATTGCAGTCGAATACTTTTTCTTGATATGGTCACATTGGCGGCCGTGACATTGGATACCCTCGTCTGGCATTGAACTTGAGTTAGCGGTCATCTTTGTCATTGTATTTTTTTGTAAAATCCCGTCGATTTAAATAAAAAAAGGAAAATAGGGTACGCTCTAATGTCACGAGAATATAATATGAAGAAAATTTAACCCAAGAATATAACGCTCAAAGCTACATTTCTAATGTATATTATACGTTTTAATGAACGACAAAAACATTAAGATAAGCACGCAGTCGGCGCTCATACGCACACTAATAAGACTCAATCAGGAGACGTCACCTGATTTGACATTACCATGTTGTGGTATGGGTGCCATTTTAAGCGTTTTTTTATAAGTTTAATGTAAAAACCTTTAATTTTAGAAAATATTTTTATAATAGGATGGTGAACCGTAATTAATTGAGATAGACTTGAATTTTGAAGAATTCAATTGTCTTGCAGTAGTGAAGAATTGTTTTAGAAATTTGGATTAATGAAGAAATATCTATCCACGTTGGATTAGGTGGTCAGTAATCTACTAATTATCTATATAAATAAGATTATCCGGGCACTGTTAATCATTATTTTATGTGTAGGTAATCTGTCCTTATTTACATTGTGCGCCGAGCATAGTCTTCAACAGGATACATCAGTTATTAATGTATAAAACTTAATTATCGCTGCACGTTTCCGCAGATAAGCCGTCTAAATGTTGCATTCTTCACACCAGTGGTCACCTTAGTTGTCTACACTGAATGTAACTGACCCTCCAGCCACTTTGTTCGAGTGGACATTGGTTACAGCGCATCCATATAGCAGGGAGCATGCTCTCTTCAAACTCCAGAGGGCTCTTGCTCCGGAATTTTATTAAAGTTTCTTTTGGCGTCTTCGGGCTACAAGGCAATTTTTGTTTCAAAATTTAATCATAATCAGTACATATGTGGTTAGACTTTAAACTTGTATAAGTATGATATAAATATAACTTGTGCCATGAGATAACTTTTGAAGCGCTCGTAGCGAAGTTTGCTTAGCAGTTCTTAACCGATCAGCAAAGTAAAGCAACGTCCGCCGAGGTCATGGGTTGGATGGGTGACCGCTGGTGACATTACCACTGAGCGCTTCTGTGCTTCGGAGGGCACATCAAGCCGTCGGTCCCGGTTGTTGTCTTACGATGGCAGTCGTTATAGCATGGTGGTAGGGAATTTTGCGAATGCCCGCCTGTTTAGCTACCACCCTCAAGTAGAAAACTGTCGCCAAACACATAACGGTGTGTTCCGGCAGCTTTACTTGAGAGCCAGTAATTCTAGGTTAGAATGTATCATTTCGGCATAATAATACATGAAAAAGGAAGAAGACGGCAGATGGATAAACAACTCTTTATTGTTACAGCACAAAATAAATTGAACACGTTTAATTCAAGTTGCACTATGACTGTTATATAATGCACGGCCTTATCACTAAAAGCAATGTTGAGATGTTTGTAGTCAGATACAAAGTCTGAGTGAATTTTGCTTATCAACGTATATTATCTAAGGTTTAATGAGAGGTGATAGTAAAAGATTAAAGAACACCTAATCTTGTGGACTTAACATATAATTTTATGTTTTACAATTTTCCACGCGCATGTTGTAAATCTTTATGATTATTATTTTAAATACTGCCATGTTTTAAGACACAGGCTTAAAACAAAAGTAAACTAATTATATATAATGTAATTATTGTTATATGGGGGAGGCGTTTGTTCGACGTAGACGTAGTGGAAGTCTTCCGGCTGATGATGATTATGAATTTGCTTGTCGGATTTAGAAGCCGGATTGTCCACTGCTGAGCACAACCTCCCCCATTAACTGGGGATTTGCCATAATCCCCACGCTTGGCAGACGTCTTGGGGATCGCAGTTTAAGATATCAGTACATATAAAGACGCTGCTGCCCACCTTCCGGTATTTTACCTTTAGTCGCCTTTTACGACACCCACAGGTAGCAATGGGCGGGGTGAAATTCTAGCTCGGCCTCCTACGGGGAATTATTGTTAGTTATATACCACGGGAAATTATTATTAGGTGTACATTTTGTTTGTTTGTTTGTATATTATTAAAACATTTTTCAACCCGCGAGGCTTCGACTGTGAATCAGCGTCGGGTATCTTAGATGTCTGACACATATGCTGAGACAAGGCTTTCTTGACACCAACTCATGCACTTTGTTTTTATTATAATATACTAGCGATCCACCCTGGCTTCGCTCGGGTGCAATGCTGATACTAAATATACTACAGAATGTCTTTATATATAACGTTCACAGAAAAACACGCTTCGTAAGTAAGCCATTATTTCTCTAAAGTAAAGGATTTAAAAATGGTTATTGTGGGTTATCCCTAAGAGATAGACAGATACCATCGGGGACTTTTTTGTAGAACTTTTTAAGGCATACATTACTGTAGTACATTATTTTGATCTATCTCGTTGGGTACAGCCAGCATTTGCAATGTAAGCGCAAAAAATGGTTTTATTTACGACTTCACATTGGGAACCTCTAATATTACCTATCAGTGTTTCTGTACTATATAATGCATGTATTATACATATAAACCTTCCTCTTGAATCACTGTACCTATTAAAGAAAACCTCATCAAAAAAGTTGCGTAGTTTTAAAGATCTAAGCATATATAGGGACAGACAGACAGTGCGAGGTGACTTTGTTTTACACCAATATGTAGTGATAGTGATGTTTTGTTTGTAAATATTAGTGTCAAATAAATGAACTTTCTTTCTTTCTATACGCGCCATGTTGGAATCTCTAAGTCCTATAGGTTCTATCCCCGTGCCGAACTAGTTATTATGTCCTATATATACAGGGTTATTGGTAATATGCTAACAACCTCTTAGGGTTGACATCTGCTAGTCGTAACAAACAGTTTAAGATATTTTTTTATTACGATTTGAAAAATTTTTCGTGGTTTTTATGTTTTTGTATTTTGACGGAATAAGTACGAGGCCCATTTAATGTTAAAAGGATCGAGTGCCTGTAATGTATTATTTCATATTTTTTACTACTTTGCTCGTCGTAAATATTCAAAACTCTATTCAAAGGGAGTACGGCGCGGTCCAATGTTGCCGCGGTGAACGCTCTTGCCCCGGAGTAGGCATTAAAATACAATTAAACAAAAAAATATCTCATAATGTTTCTTAGGACTAGCAGATGTCAACCATAAGAGGTTGTTAGCATATTACCAATAACCCTGTATATTCAAGCACTATCTTTTATTTTTCATGGAAAGGTCACGGTGTTCCGACCGCACTAGGCCCACCTTATGTAAAGCGCTAATCTCTTATCGTCACAAGCGACGAACTGCACTGCGCCCATGACATACAGTTGTTAAGTCTCATCATGTGCCTGTAATTTAATTTACTGGTTCTCTCAGCTTGGCGACAGATTGCCTACTTTAGGGTGGTAGCTAGCCAGATGAGCATTCGCAAATACCATTCCAACATGCATTGTAGCTCAAACCAGCGGTAGGGATCGTTATTCGATATTAGACCTGCGGTCCATAGCTATTACCGCTCGGCTATCATGGCATCATTGCAAGCAAACGTCTAAAAAAATATACATTTGAAGTGATTGTATTTTTCTGTTTCAGTCCAGTCTGGAATTGATAGATGGCAATAGGCTCGCTCTCTTTTACATGGGAACAATGTTTGGCGATTGTTTTGACGCCTCAGCCTAGCCAAACGGAGGTTATATGCATGAGGATAATATGTTAGTTTTTAATATCTCAAAACAAATTTACCTTCGAAACGGTATTTTTTTTATTATTTTAGATTATCCACATTTCATCTTAGCATCACTTTACCAAACGTTATTAGCAGGTACTGCGCGTAGCTAAACTACTTACAATGCACAGTATATATACCCTAGGCAAAAGACTAATATGTATTTTCGCTTTTGTCGATGACAATACTATACAATGTACAACGTTACGCAACAAAACATAAGTACCTATTTACCTAATGGGCTATTGTTCTAGAAGTTTATTTTATCTAGGTACCTTAACATACCTACTTTTTTTGCATGGTCATTTTTCGAATGCCCGCCTGGCTAGCTACCACCAAAAAATCTTTCGTAACGGTGTTTTCCGGCTTCCTTGAGAGCCCGTAGTTCTAGGTTAGCCTGAAAAACATCATCGACCGCATCATCATGTACCATAAGATGAGATAGCAGTCAAAGGCTAACTTAGAATTACTGGCTCGGAACGAAGGACAGCTGCAGGAATACACAGTTAGGTTCTTGGCAACAGATTTTCTACTTGAGGGTGGTAGCTTACCAGGCGGGCATCCGCAAAATAGCCTACCACCATGCAAATGGTCGGATTCTGGCAATGGTAACATTAAATGATACATCATCATTAATAAAAATGGTGTTAACATAGTGTTATGATAAATTATGCTTACTCATATAAATTAAATAAATATTTTCGACGATAACACGAAGTAAGTAAAACACAAATTAACTTCTTGTATAAACACATTTTCAACTACATCAACAAACTGGAAAGCCGGTCCGTTCACCTTCATAAATTATACGTTCACCTACGGTAAAGTGGGTCATCGAAGGGTTAGCCCTCACATTTAGTAAAACTAAGTAAGTAATAAAAATATTTATTAGGTGCACATTTTCAACAAATCTCGAATTACAAATCATAATATTCTAATAGAGATTTAAATTACAGCTGAATAAATACTATACTATACCTCCTTCCATTTAAGAGACAAACACAAAAATCCGCAGTAAAATATCACAACACTACACGGACTAAACAAATAGTTTACTTTTGAGCGGGAAAATCGAAATTGGAACGCGAAACGCGTGCTTTCCCGCGCTGTCTGGCAGTTGCACTGGGCTGGAGGCGCGGCAAAGGCACACCCACACGGTCGACTCTTATCATAATTATGTGAAATACGTACATACTCGTATATTTATCATTATTTAGTACACAGTCGTGAATGAGCGTCGTGACGCGGATGTTTTTTATATCTACAATTTCGCTGTCGAACTGTTTATTGTGTCGTAAATTTATCTTCATCAGCGAAAGATAGCCGTTATTGTACTATATTGGATAAAGCCTATAATATATCGACCGCGAAACTTTCTAGCAATTTTCCGCACAAATGAGTTTGGTTAGTCACAGTCAATATAACGAAGAGTATATAATATAATCGTTAGATATCGACATCGGTACATAGGATAGCTGAATTATACGATAGTTAACATCGACAGACATTTAAAGAAATATTGCCTCAATAACATACATAACCAATCCTCCAACTTACAAAAGTAAATCTGGATGAAATTATCAAATATGTGTAATATATAAATAAAAGTCAAAAGTGTAGCAGATATCTCATTGAGACAAAAGGAAAGTCTTAAATTAAACAAAATTTAGCCTTCATGATTACCCAGACTTTACGGTAATAGTACAACATGATTATCTCTTAAATCGCTTTTCAAATTTTCTTCTAACAGACTAAGAACCATGATATATCATTAATGACTACATTCTAATTAAACAAGCAATATCCAGTACAATTTAACCTAGATGTTTTGGAGCCACAATGCCGAAACCTAATGAGTTTAGGCGTTAAGGGAATTGTACCAAATGAAATTAGCGCAGTGCACTGTCATGCAATACGAGGACGGTGACACTGTGATGGACAATCGTAACGCTTACCATAAGGTGGGCGACTAGACCGTCACATAACAAATGGTAGACAAACACAAAGTGAGAGACACAAAAGATTCAAACAACTATTATATTATACTACAACTGTATAATTTGATATTTATTAATAATTAAAAATATGATATGTTGCACACCTTAACCAATACCACAGCGCTCATCCAATTTATAAGACCATTTTTTGTATTTTACCTGTGATAATGCAATAAAATTATTTGAATTTGAACTAGACATCCCCTTTCCGTCAGGGCTTAAATAGTTCAAATCCAGGAATAGATTAAGTAATATACATCCCCACGGAAGACAAGGTAAATACGCTACAGAAAATAAAACCTTTTAAAACTAGGAACTTCCTTAAACAAGGAAAATGAGCAAAGCAAAACGGTTACAAAATCTTGTGACGTCAAACTAAAAACTCCAAAGTTCTTACCGATGTTTTCATCCATTATAATCGCATTTGCACTAGACACTGCACATAAATTGATGTTCTCCTCAACAGATACACCTGCACTGAAGTATGAATGAGTAATGAGAGGTCACACGAATACAATGACCAAAAGGAAACGGATCAAAATAGACGACGATCGCATACTAGAGCCAAATAACGTTCGTAAATAAAAACTAAAAGTATTCATTACTTCGTCAGGACAGGCCGGACGCCATGTTAATCTAGAACAATTGGCGGTGTCAAAACAACGGAGTGACACCGACGCGAGAACAGTCTACAATGCCAGTCTGATGTGATCATTTGTGTACTATATAGTATAGAATGTACTATATAGTAGTAGACGATAGTTTATTATATTACAAATGATAAACACGATGTTGTCTTTTTTTGCACATAATATATTTTTAAGTATATATCATACTACACATATTATACATATATTTTCACACAAATATACGTACGTTACCATACAAATTTACAAATTTACTGATACTCTAGTAGATATTATGCAAAGATACCGCTAAACTAGAAGATAAACAGAAAATATGATCCTCACGACACGGAATTTTAGTGTGTAGACCAATGTATTACTAATTCTGAATTGTCGGTTTTATCTTATTTAACTTCATATTTTAAGCTGTTTCTAATACATAATTTTAGTTGTCAAATAAATTTATTATAATACTATTAGTCTCTTGTTTATTCGTGCTATTTCTTGCACTAGCGATACAGCTATCATGTACAGCGATGCAGAGGAGAGTGAGAGCTATGTATGTAGTGACCACAAAATCCAAGAGATGGCATTGACTTTTCGTAAATTCTAATTAGCTTTACAGTTTCTTAGCTTGGGCATATCTTTACATTGAAATCATTGAATGTTAATAAGATGTTAATGTACCCAGCCCAGCACTTACAAATTTTAATGCACGCAAAAACAACTCTGTTTTTGGGCTGAGTTTTAACATATTATCGATAATAGACTTTGTTTATGTAATCAGACTTCCAGAGTGCCTAATGAACATCTTTGGAATTCGAACTAAATCCATTTATTAAAGTCTTAACTAGATCTTTACTTTGTTTTTTATTATTTTTTTGTTTTTTTATTTTGCTACAGAATATCTTTATAAACAACATTCACAGCTTTTTTTTTCATTAGACAATACAAACATATTTTCTTTAGAGGTTACTATTGAAAGAGCGATATACAGGGTTATTGGTTAAATGCTAACAACCTCTTAGGGTTGAATTCTGCTAGATCTAACAAACATGTTGAGATATTTTTTTTTGTTTGGAAATCATTTTTTTTTTGTTTAACACTGGACCGAGCCATGCTTCTTTGAATAGAGTTTTGAATATTTACATCGTGCAAAGTAATAAAAATATGAAATAATACATTACACGCACAAGAGACTTTTAACATCAGGTGGTTCTCGTACTTATTCCGCTTAAAACCCATAAAAAAATTAAAGTAAACATTCAAAACAAAAATAAAGTCATCTCGAATTGTTTGTTAGGACTAGCAGAAGTCAACCCTAAGAGCTTGTTAGCATTTTACCAATAACCCTGTATAATTGGTCATGTGAAAAACACAAAAAGAATGGTTATTGTAGGTTATCCCTTAGAGATAGACTTTTTTGTACCGCGGACTTTTTTGTAGATATTTTTAAAGTGCCCTCCCTTCAAGCCTAAACACACTAATAGTTGCACAATACTACATGCAGCAGTATTTCTGACACTGTGGTAACCACTAAGACGGACTGTTACTACAGATTCCTACCTTCTGAAATTGAATTACTTGGGATAAGATAACCTACATATAACTTCTGGATGTTAGAATAGACTGGTAATCTTTAGACTGGCCTGGCAGGATGCCGGTAGAACGAGGTTAACCCTTGGATGAATCAATGAGCTGGCGTACGTCACAGGCCATCTATACTTCTTATCTACTCTTCGAACTCTAGGAAATTCCAAAACAGCAACATGGGTATTTGACAACTTGGCTATTAGATCTAATAATGCTTAAATTCTAACAAAAACGTCAAAAATATGATTGACATTCGAACCCGGACATGCTAAGATATAAACATTTTATTTACAGTTAAAATAACACGTTTTACACTTCCCTTCAATATCAAACTCGTAATATTACATTATATTTTTTATTTTGAGGCAAAACTACCATCAAATTATCAAAATTTCATGATTTTAATTTTTTTGAAGCAGTGATGGCTCAGTGGCATTGGCTATGGACTGCCGCGCAGCAGGTCCATGGTTCGAATCCCGCCGCGGGCTTGAGCTTCACTGCATGGTGGAAGGGCTTTTTGCCTTGCTAGCAACCACCCTCAAGTTGAAAATCTGTCGCCAAGCACCTAACGGTGTTAAAAAATAACAAATTTACGAGAGAATCTAACCTAACCTAACGGTGTGTTCCGGCAGCAGTCCTTGAGTGCCAGTGAAGTTACAGGCACATATTATGAGACTCAACAACTATGTCTCAAGGTGACGGGCGCAGTGCAATTCGTCACTTGTGATTAAATGCATCTGTTATAGGCAGAAGTAACCGCTTAACATTAGGTGGGCCTCGAGCTTGTTCCGTCACAATAACATTAAAAAAAAATAAGGGCTAGAGACCCGCGACCGAATACAATCCAACAACCGAAATACTGACCGATGTACAAACAAAAGGAGTGACACTATATAGGTAAGGCTCCGTCTTGCTCTTTAGGACGCGACCCAGTTACGAGTAGGGTTTCGCCCCCAAGGGTATAACGGAGCACACAATCATCATAGAACCATTTCACGGACTCGCTTCTTTATAATCAACAAAGAGTTAGCCTCTACATAGTAAAACTAATCAGTTATCTTTGAGAACAAAAAATGCCAATGGGTACGTCCACGCCACGGTACGTCATTTTACACTCATGATCAAGGGCAAACCTGAGTACGAAAGTCATAGAAAAAACTCAATAGCATACAAACAGTTTTTCATATATTTATTTACGTATGAGACGTAACCTTCGACTCCTGCAGCTTTAATCTAGGGCCTTTTTGTCTAGCAAAATTATATTGGTGTTAAGGTTAATTTTCACATTCGGCTTTGAAAACGATGCCTATTACGCAGTTCGATTCATAAAAAGTATTTTTTTATATATGCAGAACTGACTTCCGTCACTGTAAGTGTAAGTATGACAAAACTTGTTGACGTCGGTAGTCGGTACCATGCTGATTCAAAACACTGGCCTCACATTATAATAGTCAATCTGTCGCCAAGTACCTAACGTGTGTTCCGGCAGCAGTCCTTGAGAGCCAGTGAAATTACAGGCACATGAGACTTTAATAACTGTCTCAAGGTGAAGGGTGCAGTGTAATTCGTGACTTGTGGCAAAAT
The DNA here is from genome assembly GCA_963854805.1 of Plagodis dolabraria. Classification (NCBI taxonomy): domain Eukaryota; kingdom Metazoa; phylum Arthropoda; class Insecta; order Lepidoptera; family Geometridae; genus Plagodis; species Plagodis dolabraria. The sequence goes on from OY978466.1 coordinate 7,879,537, forward strand.
GCATCTGTTATAGGCAGAGGTTAGTCCGCTTAACATCACGTGGGCCTAAGGTTGGCAGACGTCCGGGAAATCCGGGATAGTACCGGAATGGGATGTCTTGTCCCGTGTCCAGTAATTTCGGTCTATTGACCGGAATTGAATAGTTTTAGGTTTTTCACAAACATACAGACACCTAATGATACGCACGTCGCATGCCGGCCGTGTGTCTGATTTCAAAGTTAAGGACATATACCCGCCAGCCAAAGCGTAAACTTATATTTAAACTCAACTTGTTATTAAAAAAAAACTCGCATGTAAATATGGTGTATTATTAGACCTATCATTTCTGGCTTCAAACCTTTTTCTTTTGGACTAATAATTATTTTTTTTATTATATGTATAGCGTTTAGTATATAGCACTCGTTTTTAGGAGTTTGAGACAGTTATTCGTAGCTCCAGAATTATTTAAAAAGTATAGTACACATGTATAAATAACTTCCCATTATAGAAAGTTCATTATATTCCCCATGTTTGTGGTGCAATAGAAATATTAAAAACATGCTTATTTTTCTTGAAAGAGATGCTTAAAGTTGGGTCATTCTTTTATCTAAAATTACGAGTTTTTGAGCTAGTGTAATTTCAAAACTGTATAATTTAATGAAAATCTGATGCACCACAAACCTAGATATTAGGGTAGTGATTACGTAGGTAAAAATTATTGAGTTTTATTCGCTATTATTAAAATGAGATTGGAGCTGCGTTTTGTATGGGGGCGTTCATCTAAAATATACCCTTAAAAGGTTAAAGATATTTTATTTTAATTTTATACAAAAGTTTCATAATTAGTAAAGAGTGGGTGAATTTTGTTTTAGGATTAATTTTATTTTATATTATTAACTAATTTTGGTAACATATCTTTGTGTCAAGTAAATATTTGTAACAATAATTGCCATTTCTCCTTTCCTAGGTATAAACACACTAAATCTAACTAATATTTATACATATTACTAGATTTCCGGGCGCGGCTCCGCCCGCGCGTACTTCGGTTATCGCGCAAAAACATCAACCTCTTCTTGCGCAGTTGGATAAAAACTATCCTATGTTTTTTCCCGGGTTTCAAACTATTTCCATACCAAATTTCATTCAAATCGGTACAGTAGTTTTGGCGTGAAAGCTTAACAGACAGAAAGAGTTACTTTCGCATTTATAATAATAAGTACTGATTTACATTTAGTGGTTGTATATATTCAACTGTAGATATATTTAGATTTGAACTTGAGGTCAAAGTATCAACTCCCTTTTGAACTTCAGAAATGTCCAGGAATTTATACATCTTGATCTGGCAACCCTAGGTGGGCCTCGAGCTTGTTCCATCGCAATAACATAAAAAAAAGTAAGACTTCTACAAGTTATGTTATACTTTTCAGTGCTGGACTGGAAGTCGGTTCCTTAAATTTGTTTATTATTGTTTTTACTCAGTGATGGATCTATACTCCATACAAGATCACTCACTCGCCTAATTCTGTTCACCATTAACAGTGGCAGTTACCATTAAATCATCCAGGTATACAAATACATTTTTCAGTAAATTGACTATTACTTATAAATTACTCAACCGATCTCAATGACATTTAAATAGGGCCAACTTTATGGAGATCGAACAAAAAAAGAACCTATGTATAATTTTCAGAGCATCAACACTGCACTGTTAGTTCAACTAAGCGTTTAGTAGGAATTACTTTCCTACTTACTATCGTAATTACTAATGACAGCAGCTATAAAGGTTGTTCCAGGAGCATCGAGCAAATCTAGCTGGACCAATATTTGCCCAAGGCATTGCTGGAACAAACCCCAGAAGATTTTCACGTCAACAGTGATTCTGTCACAGGAAATTTAATCACGACGAGAACACAATTATTTGTATTACGTAGATCATTGTTAGTGCCCTTGACACCCACAATCCCGAACCCGTGCCAAATATATCGTAAATGCATAGTTTAACCAATAGTCACTATAACATTTCGACGTCTCTGCAAAGTAACTGTCATCTTAACTCAAGTGCAAATACGACATGTGGATATTACACAACTGTTTCTGCATTCGCAACTCACATGTTTTTGTCATAAGAACCTAGCCAATGTTGAAGGCAATTAAAATTTTTCGCGAGCACTTCATAAAATGAATGTGCCGTATGTTATAATAGGAACGTACCTATAGAGGCACGATATGAACGTTGCGTTCCTATTATATTAGTATTGTTTCTTTTGCACTTAGATTCTGGAGAGTCGTTAAAAAAATATACCAGAAAAATGGAACTGACTTCAACGCTCAAAGCTGATAAATAACATGTTGAAGTCGGTATCATGATAGTTCAAAAGTATACCTATTATCACAGAATAAAAAGGCTATTATCACAATATTGTGCACATCGTACCGACTTCGACAAGTTATTTCACAGTTTAGAGTGTTGAAGTCGGTTCCATTTTTTGTAAAAATTATTTTTTCACTCTTTTTAGTGCCCCTTGCTACTTACGGGATTGATTGTCATTCACTGTTAACGACTATATCATCAAGATAGGAAAATATTTTTCAGTTATTGGAGTGTAACTAAAAACAGCTTGACCGATTTTGATGGCACTGGATATGGGACAAAACGAAAAGCATCAGCTTTCAAATAAAAAAGAATTATCAAAATCTATTCACTCAGTCAAAAGTTCTGAGGTAACTAATAAAAAAATAGACAAATTCAGAGTCGGTTAAAAATAGCAATTATCTCAACAATATCATACAAAAGTACATGAACTCATTCTGAAGATACCTACTAAGACATCTTCAGAAAGATTTAGAAGCGCTCCTAGCGAGGTTTGATTAGGTGTTCTTAATCGATCAGCTAAGTTAGCGCGGTCATGACTTAGATGGGTGACCGCTAGTGACATTACTACTGAGTGCTTCCGTGCTTCGGAGGGCATGTTAAACCGTCGGTCCCGGTTAATGTCTTAGGATGAAAGTCGTTATAGCATGGTGGTAAGGCCTTTTGCGAATGACCACTTGGCTAGCTACCATCGTCAAGTAGAAAATCTGTCGCCAAGGACGATGTGTTCCGGCAGCAGTATTTGAGAACCAGTATTCCAATGATGATCCAATGATGCATGAACAACATCTTAAACCACATCATCACTTAACACCATTTGTGATGGTGGTCAAAGGTTAGCCTAATGGCTATAATGACGATATATAGACGCCGTGCGTCACCACAGCTTGAAATGTAATAATGTCACTTATCCTCATATTTTATACAATGGAAAATCCGACAAGATACCTACTAATATAAAACCAGCTGACTATATAAAACAACAACAAATGCAATAAAAATTTAATCTTCCTCATATTTTCAAAGGTGAGCAACTGTACTAAGTCCAAATTAGTTACAATGATAAGCAATTAACGCGTGGCCTGTTTTTAGTAACCAAGTCGGGGAGACGCATTTAATGCGAATGCTAACGGAAAACACAAAATCGAGGTGTTTTTAGACACTTTTCCTGACGAAAATATAGCGTGGTCAACTATTAAATATATACATATCTTGTAACACTAAACTAAATTAAAAATAAGAATTATAGGAGTAAAAGTTATACCCTAGGCCAGGTATGGGCAACCTTTGGAGTCGTGGGTCAAAACAATAAAAAATATAGTAATATTTAAAAATTAAATAAGGTTAAGGCATACGGCGTAAAACCGGACGACCCGGGTTTCATTCCCGCCCGGGATGAAAATGTTGTGCTCCAATATTTTTTTGAACCTTGTTGTTATTCTTGTATCTATGAATAAAGTTAATGGCACAATAAACGTTATTTATTAGTTCATTCACAGATTAAGTGAATACACAAATGAGCACAAATCGTTTTGAAAAATCAACCCAACTCTAGTAAAATATTGTGGTGTAGGTCAGAGACCAATAGGAGGCAGTGACTTCACAAAATGGCTAAGTATCTACCATCAAATCAATCGAATGAGACAATTTTAAAAGTTAAGAAAACTTCGTCACTATAAAACGAAAATTCAAATGCATGATGAAGTCTCTATCCCATTTTTTAAATCCATGTTTTGTTTTAATAATATTTAAGCACTAAGTGGGCATTTCTGTGTTTTTAAACACAGAAATGCCCACTTAGCCACCCAAAACTACAAAAATGTTTACAAAAATGTACCTTTCTAGACTTAAAACATAAATAATGTTATAATAAACTAGCTTTCCAGGCGCGGCTACACCCGCGCGTATTTCGGTTATCGCGCAAAAACATAAACCTCTTTTTACGCAATTGGATAAAAACTATCCTATGTTTTTTCCCGGGTCTCTATATTATCATATTATTTTATTACACGACTGCCCAAAAAAGAGTATTATGTTTTCTGGGCACGTGTATGTATGGGAGTTTCTTTATTCCACCATACCTTCTAAACGGCTTAACCAATTTAAATGTATAGATTCGTCTTGATAGCATGGCAAGTGAAACTTGGTACATAAAAAAAACTGACAGGTTTTAGACGCTAAATTATGGTATATTTTACCTATTAAAATAAAGAGGTTTAGAAAATGATACTAATAACTTGCAGTTGTAATCTCAATGAAAAAAGATTCAATGAAAATAAATAATTTGCAGACGGGTTTTTTGCTTTTTAATTATTTTATTGTTAATTTGATTTTGTTTAATTATACATTTATTAGGTTACTTTGGAAGTTAATTCACGTGTAATGGTGAATGTATGTGATACTGACATTCTGAACTTTGGAAACAAGTTTAGCTATGCTTTTTCCGAAAGTCTGAAAATATATTACTAAATTACTCTGACAGTAACTTAATTTCGCGTAATGTCAAAATGTCTCTAAACCTGAAACGGGCCGCCGGAATGGCCTGTGGGCCGGACGTTGCCCACCTATGCCCTTGGTCAAGACTGTGCCAAGATGAAAATCTTATGCTCTGAAAATGTGTATAAGTATGTGATACTTGCGGCCCACCTGGCTTTGCACAGGTACTTAACAAAAATATATTTTTTTTCTTTTTTTGAAAATATTCTATAGCCTGAGTTCATCAGGGATAATGTAGGATTCTAATGGTGAAAGAATTTTTCAAATGAGTCCAGCAGTTTTTTAGTTTATTGTTTACATACAAAAATACAAACCTTTCCTGTTTATAATATTAGTGTAGAAGTGTAGATTCACTTTACAATACTCATTGAAATAATATCCAAACAGCACTAAATTCGCCATCAGTGTTGCCAACTCTAAACATCAATTTGTAATTTTGTAATCAGTGGATAGACTGCAGAAGACAATTCTGCCAAGGCTAGATGCATTGAATCTGAGATCATGCAAGACTCTGTCACGGTTAGATATGTAACAAATTGAAACCATAGAAAAATAAGTGTGACCCAAAACTATATTATAAAACAACTATATACAGAACAAGTATCCAAAATATCGAAACAAAACCTGAAGAGCCCTTTTATACATGTCTAGATTTCCGATTGCAACACTAAGTGTGCGAGTGCAATTTCTCTCCAATCATTACTCTCTTTTCAGTGTCAGACGTGGCAAGTCCTTTGATATTACCTCTGATGAACATCATTTGGACAATGATGCCGGTGACGTAAGAGTATTTTTGAGTCGATACTTTTAGAGGCTGAAATGCTAATCATGCATGTTGTCAATGAGAATTCCTCAGTATTAATTTAATCAAAGGTTTGTGATTTTGTCCTGGTTTCATTTCATGTTCCACTGTCCCTAGGTTCACTTAGTGTGAACCTATGCTTTTGTTACTTAAAGTCAATAAAATGGATTTTTCTTCAGCAAATTATATCTACAAACTCTGAAGAATTTTATATGAGTGAGAGAATTAAGTACTAACTTCCAAATGGTCCACCCATGTTTCAAGCTGAATAAAATTGACAGATTTTAAATTAAGAACTGTTTAAGTCCAAGATCAAACATAATTAGGATTCAGAACTTTTTCGGATTCAACTGTACAGAATTGTTTATGGTGGTTAGTAGGCAGGAACCTATTATTTTCATACTTTTCTTATTTGTTATTTCATAAATAAACTAAGGAATCTTAGCATACAAAAGAGTAAGTAATTATTGGTAGAGATTTATTTTGCATATTCAGTAATTTGCTAATGTTGGTACCTAATTTGGGTTATTACCATAATACTGTAAACGTAATAAATCCCTTTTCATTCCTGATTAGCTCTAATTATTGATTTTGTTAAAATTGAGTAGAAAGTTAAAATTCCCTAAATCACACAAGTTGTACCACCTTGTTGTGGAATGGATAGTAAAGTAGATGAAGTATGCCAGATGATGCATAAAAGACGTATAGATGTTTTGTGTGTGAATGAGACGAAACGGAAAGGATGTAGAACCACCAAACATAGCTCCTATACGGCACTGTGGTCGGGAGTACCGGTGACCAAGAGAGCCTGTCAGGGCGTTGGTGTGATCCTTTCTGCACGAATGAAAGAATGTATGATTGAATATGAATGCGTGAGCCCAAGACTTCTCTGGGTGAGGCTGAAAGTTGGGCTTACTCGACTGTTTGTGGTGGGTGCATATGCACCGACTGACATGGGTTCGAGAAAGTCCCCAAAAGCCCAAAAAGAAAGAGAGGAGTTTTGGTACAGTATGCAAGATATTTTAAAAATGTGTAGAGATAATGAGAGGATTGTGTTGTTAGGAGATTTTAATGGATGGGTAGGAATAAAGCAAGATGGATATGAAAGGGTTCTTGGAGCTTTTGGGGATGAAAGAGTGAACGAGAATGGACAAAGTTTGCTAGATTTGTGCCTGGAATGGAGTCTCTGCGTCACAAACACAATGTTTGACCACAAAAAGATCCATTTGTATACAAGGGAGGAAGGTGATTCAAGAAGCATGATTGATTTTGTGATTGTGGATGAAAGGCTGAGGACGAAAGTATTAGACACTCGGGCGTACCGTGGAGTCGGCATCGATACAGACCACTACCTGGTGGTAACACGTGTAAGTGCCTTTTTAATCGATGGCGACACCGAGTGCGGGCACCTACAAGTATGAATCGTTTGGAACGAGTGAAAGTTGAAAATTTGCAAGACAAGGATGTTAAAAATGAATATGTTAATAAGCTGCAAGAAAGGCTTGATGGTTTGGAAGAGATAAGTGAAATTGAAGAGTTGTGGATGAAATTTAAGGAAGGGGTGGTAAGCGTTGCCATCAATGTGTGTGGAATTTCTAAAAGGCGAAAAGGAAAAATGCAAAAGAATGTGTGGATGGATCAAGAAGTACAAAAGGCTGTGGATGAAAAGAAAAAAGCATGGTTGGATTGGTTAGCCACAAAAGCTAACCAAAAAGTACAAATGGCGACGCATGATGATATACATGAAGCAAGAAAGGATTATAAGAGATTGAAAAAGATAGTTAAGGAAGTTGTAAGCAGAAAGAAAGATGAACGAAAGGATATGTTTGACAGAAGGCTCTCTGAAGATTTCCAGTCAAATATCAAGTTTTTCTGGAAATCCATAAGAATAGCTCGAGGCAAAACCACGACCTCAGAGCTGTATCAAATCAGAGGTCATGATGGAAGTATTATAAAAGGAGAAGAATATGTGTTGAAAAGATGGAAAGAGTATTTTGAGAGTTTATTTGAAAGATAGGGAACACTGGACCAGGTTCCAGGAACCTACATGAATACAAGTGATGACGGAAATGAGATAAGCATGGATGAGATTATGAAAGCGTTAAAAGGTATGAAATTAGGTAAAGCTGCGGGATATGATAGAGTGTCAGTCGAGATGCTGAGAGCAGGACAAGGCATAGTCGGTAGTCTGTTGCACCGCCTTTTTAATTTGTGCTGGAGGAGCGGCCGAGTACCAGGTGACTGGTGCAAGGCAGTGATTGTGCCGCTATATAAAGGAAAAGGGTCGCAACAAGACTGCAAGAATTACCGCGGAATCAGCCTCCTCAGCGTCGTCGGTAAACTATATGCGAAAGTACTGATTGAACGGGTGATAAAAGAGACAGATGAGAAAGTATGGGATGCACAAGCAGGGTTTAGAAAGGGAATGGGATGTACGGATCAGGTCTTTTCTTTACGATGCATAGCCGAAAAATTTTTGGCGAAAAGCCAAAAGGTCTATTGCGCTTTCGTAGATTTAGAAAAGGCCTATGATAGGGTGAGTAGGCATGAACTGTGGTCAGCGTTGTCTATGCATGGGCTGAATGGTAACCTGATCCAAGCGCTGAAATCCCTATATGAGGATTCCAGTGCTTGTGTTAGGATAAACGGGACATACACTGATTGGTTTAACATCGAAAAAGGTGTTAGACAAGGATGTGTAGCATCACCGTGGCTGTTCAACTTATTCATGGATAATTGCTTGACAAACCTGAAAGACAGTGAATGTGGATTAAGAATGAACGAGTTACTCATCAAATGTCTTCTCTACGCTGATGACCAAGTGATACTTGCGTCGTCAGTAAAAGAGTTGCAGGAGATGGTAAATGTTATGCATGAGGCTTTAGAAAGAAAGGGAATGAAAGTAAACGTAAATAAGACGAAAGTTATGGTGTTTGAACGAGATGATAGAGTGACCGATTGCAATATTGTGATTGGAGGTGAAAAAGTGGAACAAGTGAAAGAGTTTGTATATTTGGGATCCATGTTTACAAAAGATGGAGAGTGTAAAAGTGATATAGAAAGGAGAGTGAATGCTGGAAACATGGTTAATGGAGCATTGCACGCGTTTATGAACAGTCAGAAGGTGTCTAAGAAGGCTCGTCTGGCTGTTCATGGGAGAGTGTTGGTTCCGACACTAATGTATGGGAGTGAAAGTTGGGTATGGCAGAAAAAGCATGAAAGTAGAATAAATGCAGTGGAAATGAGAGCATTGAGAAGCATGATTGGAGTCAAACGGAGTGACAGGATAAGGAATAGTGTGATAAGGGAACGATGTGGTGTGAATGAGGATGTAGTGACCAAAATCGAGAAAGGTATGTTAAGATGGTTTGGACATGTAGAGAGAATGAATGAAATGAGATTGACTAAACAGGTATACGTGGGACAAGTGAACGGAAGTATTGGAAGGGGAAGACCTAGGCGAACGTTCCGAAATCAGATTGAAGATGTTCTGAAAAAAGGCCAGGTCAGGAGTACCCTAAACCGACGCTTATGTATGAAAGGATTGATGAGTGTAGATGAAGCGAAAGAGATATGTAAGGATCGTAGCAAGTGGAAATCTGTGGTCTCTGCCTACCCCTATGGGAAAGAGGCGTGATTTTATGTATGTATGTGAACTAAGAACTCCTTCATTTATTAGATACTTATTCGTCTGATGTCTATGTTTGAAGACTTGTGTCATAATGTCATTATTTGTCATGTATATTCTCTAACAATAATACGCTATGTTTTATGTTGAATAAAACCAATTATTCTGGTGAAAATCTTTATTATACGACAATTTATTCAACATAAAACATAGCGTATTAAAGAATATTCTCTCGAGTTCATGTGCAACACATTCATTTCCGGCATACAATCCCAAAATATTCGTCAACGCTTACTAGAAAACTTTACCTTAACCTATTCTGAAGCCGTCAATAAAGCTAGTACATATGAAATAGCAGAAAGAGGCTTAAAGACATATCAAGAGCCTTCTCCAACCTTGAATGCTTTACCATCTACTTCTGGAAGCTATCAAAAAGATGACAAAATTGAAGACGAAAAATTAGCAGCAGCTCCTTCTTCATTCAATAAGAAAAGGAAATGCTTTTTTTGTGGAGGTACCATCCATATGCGAATAAAATGTCCAGCTGTCAATGCTACCTGTCAATTATGTTCCAAAAAAGGACACTTTGCATCTGTGTGTCGTAGTCGACCTCGAAATGACATCACAAATGACTCAAATGCCATTACGGCTATTTCTGCAGCTGCCCCGCACTCCCTTCGTAAAGCTACTATAAAAGCTTATGTAAATAATTACGCTGTTGATGCACTTGTGGACACTGGCAGTTCCTGTAGCTTTATCGATAGAAATCTGGCTGCATCATTTAAATTAAAGAGAATACCATGTTATCAGACAGTTGCCTTAGCGTCTCTTAGTCAAACCTCGATCGTTGAAGGAATGTGTCATGCCACTATACAAATAGATTGCCATACCTATAAGAGACAACAATTGCTAATTGTGAACAATTTATGTTCAGACATTATTATCGGGCATGACATACTAAAAAATCATTCTTCTTTGGAGTTAAAATTTGGCGGAGATAAAGAACCTCTACAAATATGTAATGTTATGCAAGCAAATGTACCTGCAGTATCAATATTTACCAATCTGTCTCCAAGAATTAAGCCTATTGCAATCAGAACACGAAATTTTAAAAAAGAGGACGAAAAATGTATTTCTCAAGAAATATCAAAACTGTCGGAAGATGGCATCATTCAACCGAGTGTATCTCCATGGCGCGCACAAGTCTTAGTTGCCGGAGGAAATAATCACAAGAAACGGTTAGTTATTGACTATTCTCAGACCATCAATAAATACACAGAACTTGATGCATATCCGTTGCCTAGAATCGAGACAATCATTACCAAAGTTGCGAAATATCAATGTTTTAGTCAAATTGACCTTAAAAGTGCATATCATCAGATTTCAATAATAGAAACAGAGCGAAAATATACTGCATTCGAAGCTTGTGGCAAACTCTACGAATTTACTCGTATTCCGTTTGGTGTGACAAATGGAGTTGCAGCTTTTCAGCGAACTATAGAATATATTATAGATAAAGAGAAGTTGAACGGAACGTTTTGTTATTTGGATGACGTCACAGTGTGTGGCAAAAATAAGGAAGATCATGATCTCAATTTACAAAAATTCATGAAAACTGTCGAAAAGTATAAACTTACACTCAACAAAGAAAAGTGTATATTTGCATCAGAAAGCATAAATATCCTCGGCTATACGATTACTAAAAATACAATACAACCTGATAAAAATAGGGTAAAACCCTTGCTCGATCTACCTGTACCTAAAGACGCACAAACATTAAAGAGAGCTATGGGACTATTTGCTCATTATTCTAATTGGATTCCAAATTTTTCTCAAAAAATTAGACCATTGATCGAATACAAAACAATTTCCGCTAAATGAGGATGCTATAACATGCTTTAACAGTCTCAAAAACGATTTATCCAAGGCATGTTTACATGCAATCAATGACGATGCTACTTTTACAGTAGAGATCGATGCATCAGAATATGCAATTGCAGCTACACTATCACAGAATGGTCGACCGGTCGCCTTCTTTTCCAGATCACTTACATATCCTGAACGACGACATCCTTCTATCGAAAAAGAAGCATGCGCGATTGTTGAATCTTTGCGGAAATGGCGGCATTATTTGATGGGGCGTCATTTTATGTTAATAACTGACCAGCAATCTGTAGCCTTTATGTTTAATCAAACGCATAATAGTAAAATAAAGAATGAAAAAATCGAGAGATGGAGATTGGAAATGTCATGTTTCAAGTATGAAATTATATACAGACCAGGCAAAGACAACGTGGCTGCTGACGCCTTATCTCGAGTATGCGCATTTATGTCACAACCAAAATTGAAAGAATTGCATGATTCTCTAGGGCATCCTGGCGTCGTAAGAATGTTTCACTGGGTGCGAACAAAGAATTTGCCATACTCTATTGATGACATAAAGTCCATGACAATGTCCTGTCGAATTTGTGCTCAAATAAAGCCAAGATTCCTAAGATCTCAAGGAAAGTTAATCAAAGCCACTGCACCTTTTGAACGCCTTAGCATAGATTTCAAGGGTCCGATCCCATCAAGATCTAGGAATAAATATCTCTTAACAATTATCGATGAATATTCTCGCTTTCCTTTTGCTTTTCCCTGTCAAGATACATCGTCTGCATCCGTCATAAAATGTCTAAAAGAAATATTTTTCATGTTCGGTACGCCTTTATACATACATTCGGATCGAGGCACATCTTTCATTTCTGATGAAATAAAACAATTCTTAACCTCATTGGGAATCGCATGCAGTAGAACTACACCTTACAATCCACAAGGCAACGGTCAAGTAGAACGCCTTAATGGAACTTTATGGAGGACAATGCAATTATTTATCAAATCTAATGATTTACAATTAGATGAATGGGAAAACGTACTATCTGTATCACTTCATTCAATTCGATCATTATTATGCACAACAACAAATTGTACACCTCACGAGAGAATGTTCACACACCCAAGAAGATCTGGTACAGGGATTTCAGTACCAACATGGCTATTAAATCCAGGAAAAGTTTTAGTAAAGAAGAATGTGCGTTACTCAAAGTATGATCCGTTGGTGGAGGAAGTCAATCTATTAGACGCTAACCCTACTTACTCTCATATCAGGTTCGCTAATGGAAGGGAGTCAACTGTATCAAATAGACAATTGGCGCCTATGCCACCACTGGATACTTCATTCGAAAGTGTAACTTCAGATGATGAACAGGAAGTTAACGATATAGCACCGCTACAATCTTCAGGTGAAGACTTTCTTTCAGCAGATGAATATGAACATCGTGCCGAATCTGAACGTGAGCCTGAACCTGGTCCCGAACGTCGTTCTACACGGCAACGACGCCCACCCGCATATCTTAATGATTATGAAGTTTCTTAAAAAAGGGGGGGGTGAATGAACTAAGAACTCCTTCATTTATTAGATACTTATTCGTCTGATGTCTATGTTTGAAGACTTGTGTCATAATGTCATTATTTGTCATGTATATTCTCTAACAATAATACGCTATGTTTTATGTTGAATAAAACCAATTATTCTGGTGAAAATCTTTATTATACGACAGTATGTATGTATGTACCACCGGCTGTAAGCACATAAGTAAATGTAGGTAAATCAATACACCGACTTCTGTCTCAATGCTAGATGAGATGAGTAACACTTCAGACATAACATAGCATTTCATCGAAAGTATGGAAGGGAATTGTAGTGAAAAGGAAATTATATTTTTCGGGGCATTATTTTTGTTCACGTAATATTATTTAGCATTTGGCAAACCTACCTTAACTTTCGCCTGTTTATTTGTTCTGGGAAGTTCAGTTCCGACGGATTGGGCACATCCAGGCACACCACACTATCAATTTCTTGATTATTACGCTCCCATATTGCTTTTTTTAACTTATGTACACAGACAGACACAGACACCACAATTGGAAAACTTAATATGAACGATTATTTTTCTATAAATATAAATAAATATGGGAGACGACCATAGATCAGAATATATACATGAAACATCGACAAATGAGGTTAGTTTTTCGATGACATGAAAAGTGATCTGTGTTATTTTGTAATTTTTTATTTTATATTATAATTTATAGGTGACAAACAAGCAGGTTATACCCGCGGTTCAAATCACGCAAATATTATGCGCTATTTGCACTGTATTCACGCAAACGGTCAGTTCATAACGTGCTAATTAGACTTTACGATAGCTTTATGGCGTCATCTCCGGCTGCTGCAAACAACGCTCACAGAATAGTACTAGTGCAGGACCGCAATCCAAGGCTCGGAGTGTAGTTGTTTGGTTGTTTTAACTTACCCCAAGGTTTCAAACGACTCGGTTGTTTTATACATCAAATATCGATTTTTGGCGGGGAAAACCAACAACTACCTTTACCTACAAAATACCAAAGAGTGCTTATAATTCTGTCATCAAGAAATGTCAAGGTCATGTCAGTTGAAGATTCCGCCTTTTAACGACCGCTTTTGATTATTAAAAAGTTGCGCTTGATAGATTATTTGAAAATTGACTTGCTATGTAATGAAATATTTGTTCATCTTCACTTGATTAGCTTTAAGCTTAAGATTAAACAACTGGTTTAATGTGACATTCTCATTTTGTTTTAAATATACTCTGTGGTTTTTAAGAGGAAAATAAGTATTGGTTTAATTATCCATGTGTATACTTTATCTGTGGTGTGAATTTAATAATGTACCTAATTGTGTTTGTTAGACTGTGATTAAGCATAATATATGGATTATCATGATCACTTGAATCATTATTTGATGATAATATTACTGGAAGTATATTTTATAAGTAGCGAAATTGATCACGTGACAGTGTAAAGTACTTATTAAAAATAGTTTATAATATGTTCTTTATTTATGATGTGTAAAAACATTGAAGATTTTATTATACTTATTGCAATATGTATAGATCACTTGAATCATTATTTGATGTTATTAATACTGTAAGTATATTTTATAACTAGTTTAACTGGTCATGTGACATTTGTTGAGATACTTATATAAAATAGTTTATATTATGTGCTTTATTTATATGTGTAAAAACATTGAAGATTTTATTATACTTATTGCCATACGTGAGCTTGAGATCACACAATTGTCAATTATAAAGAGTAATGTGTTTGTGACGGTAGTCGCTTTGTCACCTTGTTTGTTAAACTCACTGCGAGTAGCTTCAGTGTCTGTCGGACCGCCGTGCGGAGCGGATCTCTAGTGGTTTCGAAATAGTCTTTAATGACGAAGTGCTGCCCGATTCAGTGTCTGTCGGACCGCTATGCCGAGCAGACCTCCGGTGGTGTGGAAATAGTCTTTAACGACGAAGTGCTGCCCAATCAAGATTTTGTGAAGTTAAGTAATTTATTATACTCTTTTTTGGTATTATATAACGACGAATATGTCAATCAATAATTGATAAGTGTAAATGAAGTGTATAATGTAAGTAAGTATCACATTGTTAAAAGACATTTAAAAGAAAGGCCTCGAGTTTCTTGCCCGTTCTTCTCGAAGTGGCTCTATACAACTTTGTTTACTGAACGAGGCAGTAATGTTAAAATATTTCAATGTTAAAATTTCATTAGAGCGTCGTAGACGCCTAAATTGAATAAATAGTTTTGACTTTGACTTTGACTTTCATTATTCCAACTAACACGCTCTACTCGCAGGTTGTGAACGAGTTGCACTCCGAGTGCACTCCGAGTGCGCTCAAAGCAAGGTTTCGAACGACCTCCAGTGTGTGCATAAACGTCAAACCAAAATTTTGACAGATAGATGAGGAGATTTTAGTTGATGTGTTTAGAATGGTTAAGGTACAAACATCTTGTTCACAAATTAATGCCTTGAAATGCAATGCTTCTAATATAGATAATTGTCGTGTAGGTAATTTTGGTCATAAGCACGGCTGCTTATCGGTTCACATCGTTTGCGCGCAAACAGTGTATATTCACGTATTTCAGTTATGAACCGAGCGTTTGCAATGTATGCAGTGACAGCAGTGTTTGAGTGATTTAAACCGTAGTGATGTATTCTATATGTAGAGACTAGAGACGATATAGCCAATGACGGCAATTCTCGCGAAGTGATAAAATGATCACTAGGAGGAGGTATCTATGATAGAGAAAACATTTATTACCATGCAAAAAGTGACTGTAAGAGTAAAAATAGAAAAAGCAGTGATCTGAAGTTTTTTTCATTTCCTGCAAAATTGTTTGTAGCTGTAAAATAGCTTTGGTATTGTGGATCTTTGAGGTCCACAACACCGAAGCCATCCTTACTGCGACTACTAAATATAAAATTTCTGTTTTGTATATGTATAATTTCTTTGGTTATAAAACGTAATTGGTTTTTACTTCCGATATTTTTGAGCTTTCTTTGAAACTAAACTGTACACCAAAATACAGATAACTGGCTTTTTTTTCGGTGTAGAAAATAATTCATGATTTCAATCTATGAAAAATTTAGACCTATTAGCATCGAAGGTACCCATTTAACTGCGAAGCCACGTGCAACTGTGGTTGCACGCGGCACTCACTACTTTTCACCGGTCGAACTTTTTTTTGAATTAGCATTTCTCCGGCCCTACGTTAAGTGCAGCGTAATGTAAACAATTGTCTCTTGTGACTCCAGTATTTACCTTGGAAGGAAACATACTTTTGTACAAGATAGCAAAATAAACAATAAATACGAAAAATAAACATTTATGATGTATTCATAATGATACCTAAACGTTCGGAAAAGTATTACGAAACTACTAAATTCTATTGATTTTAAGAAAAATACTACTATTTTATTATTGAACTAGCTTTCAGGGCGCGGCTCCGCCCGCGCGTATGTCGGTTATCGCGCAAAAACATTAACCTCTTTTTGCGCAGCTGGATAAAAACTATCCTTTGTTTTTTCCCGGGTCTCAAACTACTTCCATACCAAATTTCATTCAAATCGGTCCAGTAGTTTTGGCGTGAAAGCGTAACAGACAGACAGACAGACAGAGTTACTTTCGCATTTATAATATTAGTATACTGATGATTATATAGCAAAGACACATGTCAAGCATATCACAAAATATCATTTAAATATTCACGAGAAAACCATAAAAAAACATGTTTAATAATACCGGTAGCCCGCCGGTTTCGCAAAACGTAAACAAACAACTGAACTTTTTTATTCGCAAACTCTGACAAAATAGAAGAAAAGACGGAGGCTCGTAAAACATCAAACTGAAGCCACACTTTTATACATGTGTGCGATAGTAGTGCTGCCATATGAAGGCAAAAATAACTAAATTGTAGGATTTATGGGAGAAAAATTTTAGAAGATATAAATATACAGCAAAATCTGTTCGTAAGAATACTTCGCAATAACATAATATTATTTATATTGTGCAATATTTTTATAATATGGCACAATCTTCACGATTGTTGTTTAATATGTTTCGCAATTCTTTTTTAAGATATTCTAGACTTAACGTTCTCTAGGACAATATATAATTGACCAAAGGCGTGTTGGGTTATATATTTAGTATGGTTTCATCGCAGGTATCGTTGTTTTGTGTGTTTTTTTTATATTTATTTGACGGAATAAGCAGAAGGTACATTAAATTCAATACTTACGTGTGAAAAGTAATTCCAGATCACTTTTTCTTCACTGAATATGTTCTGTTTTTGCAGTGTTTAACACGCAAGTGGGCATTTTTAGTTTATTTATTCCGTTGTGTGACGTATGTAATGTGCGACGGTCTATCGTGAACTCAGAGAATATCGATATATATCGTGCATTCTTAGTGCAAGATATATATCGATATTACAAAAAATATCGATATATGAACACGATATATTGCTTCCGATATGTATATCGATACATCAATCGATATTATTCAACCGATACTGATGCGCTGATTCAAAAACGATTTCTACGTAAACTGTAACGTAAGGTTGTTGCAATTATATCCCTATACTAGTTATATCCCTATATATCTGTCCACTCCTGCACATACACCTCTGCATACGTGTGAAAGAGACTGCGTCACACAATTGCGATAGTGGCGCGTCCTAACGCGTGCCATATCGACGCGCCTGCGATCCTCTCGTATGAAAAAACTCAAAACTTCTGAATTTGTGTCAAGTGGAATGCTTCATAACTATTGGAAGAACTGATAAACACCAGCATCGACCACTAAAGGTATTGTGCACCTTTCTTATATAGAACTGATTCCTTCTTTCCCACTCCCGTGCAGTTCTATAGTCATCCCATTCTCTCGCCGCATCAGCCTGATTTTAATAAATATTTTTCGCAAATTTCGCTTAAACCGCGCAAACATTTTATGGTCCTTTCGAACTGGCTATTTGAATCAGCGCTAGCCACCACATATTTCCCTAAATTGTAGTTAATTGTCGAAACATCGTTATACGCATCTATTTACATCCATATTCATACTTTTGTTGGAGTAAGTAGTAAAAATTGTTTCATATCGCAATATAGATTGTCGTAATTTGAATTCAATTCGCAGTAAACATTTATTTATGTACTTAGTTTAGTTCATCCCGCTTACATCAATTAGATATTTTATTACATCTACATTATAATATAAGTATTCGTTTCGTCATTTATTCGCTAATAACTGCACCTTGCAGTCTTAACTATCCAAATATATACGTAGGCCTATATACAATTGCGTTAGATCAGTGCTGTGAAGTTCTTCACTTATGCCTAGCTAGGTATACGTTGACATACAATCGCAGCTTACCATTGCTTATCAGTGTTTGAGAATTACGTAATTAATATTGATAAAAATGGTACCTACCGGAGACGTGAATGTACAGTTGAAGGCATTATATGCTAAAAGAGATAGAATTTTTGCTCGTATGCAAACCATCTGTAATCGCGTAAACAATTTTGATTCGGAGTCAGCTAAGGAAGCGTTTTTGTGTGAAATAGAAACCGTGGATTCATTGCGTGAGGATTTCGACAGTGTGCTGGACAAAATAGTCAATTTTGAGTTAAAAATTAACCCCGAATATGTTGTCAGTTATCAGTCGCTTTCATCGTTCGAGGATCTATTGGGTTGTGTCAAACGTGCCACCAAGGCGCATCAATCGCAAGCTGACGTCAAGCCAGCAAGCTAGTACAGGGCGCGTAGACTTCCACCAATTGAGATTCCCGAGTTTAACGGTGATATAAAAAATTGGCCTTTTGTTTTTCACTTGTTTCAAAAATGCCGTACACGATAATGCATATCTAACAAAATCGGAAAAATTGTATTATTTGATTGGAAAACTATCTGGCAAGGCTCGATTAATATGTGCCGGCATAACACTATGTGCCGAAAATTATATACTTATATTAGATTTGCTTAAAACTAAATACGAAGACAAACGGCTAGTGGCCACTACGTATCTAGATCAAATATTTGACTTTAAGTCTATTTCGTCTGCAACTCTCTATAATCTCGAAGAGTTTCTTGATAAACTCTCGTTCTCGGTCGCCACCTTAAAAAACCTGAAAGTCAATGATCTCTCAGATTTTATTTGCTTATACATAGCGCTTAAGAAATTGGATCCAGAAACAGCACGTTCATTCGAATCTTTCAAACGTACCTGTGAGATGCCATCCTTTGATGACTTATCGTCATTTGTCCGCGATCAAATCAAAATATTACAACGCATCTCTTCTGGGAAACAGGAAGCAACAAGAAAGTACGTTGGTCGTAAAACTGAAACGGCATGAAAATATCATAAATCATCTACTTCTACGCTTGCCTATGAAAATGCCGCATCCAGTTCAAAGCTCTTCTTGCTCGTTATGTAATAGCCAACATGACCATTTATATAAATGTTCTGTGTTTCACAACTATAACCCAAATGAACGCTTTAAGTTTGTTAAGGCAAATAATTTATGCATCAACTGCTTAAGTGGGGGACATCGTGTATTCGCCTGTGGATCCAAATCGTTGTGTAAACCATGCCATTCCAAACATCATACTTTATTGTGTTTCCGGGATCCATCCGTAGCCAGTAATTCGCTTGTTTCGTGCGCGCCCTTGACACCTTTGTGACTCCAGCGGGGTCCGACTACGACGCGCCCACCGCACTCGCTAACTCAGCTTGCACTGATGACGTCAGTCTGTGCGCGTTATCAGATAGCAACAAAGGAAAACGCGTGCCTCGAGGCCCTACTACGATATTATTCGCTACCGCGCGTATAATTGTTGTTGATTCTCGCGGTAAAGAGCATAACGTACGCGCAATGTTAGACAGCGCTTCTCAAAGCAATTTTATCAGTCGTGAATGTTGCCAGCGTTTAGGATTGAACGCAAATCGAAACCCTGCTTGTTCCGTGGTAAAGGGAATAGGTGGTGCCACTAAATCTGTGCATGGCTCAGTCAAAATAAAGTTTTTTCTCTCGTTTTGATCGTAACATCAATGACGACATAGAATCGTTGGTAGTAGATAAAATTACTGAACGTTTGCCTACTGTCAAGGTCGATGTTTCACGTTATCAAACCTCCCGAACTTACCGTTGGCGGATGACACGTACTCAGTGTCAGGTCCTATTGAGGTATTGGTGGGAGCTTCAAAGTTCCCGCATCTTCTCTTGTCTGACAAGGTCCAAGGACAATCTTCACATCCTTCCCCGCCGGGTTTAGAAACTGTCCTTATTGACTGTCCTATATGTGATTATTGGTGAAGCTCCAGTCTTTGTTGGCAGTTTTGAGACCGCTTCTTATTGTTGTATCGACGAACCCCTTAACCATGCGGTCCGTAAATTCTGGGAAATGGAAGAGGTGAACGTTCCACCTATACTCAACCCTGACGATAAAATCTGTGAAGAAATATATAACACCACAACCTCTCGCGATCAAAATGGCCACTATGTAGTAGCATTACCCTTCAAGGGAAATATTCAGTCTCTTGGTGACTCGCGGCAGGCAAGTGAACGAAGATTTTTCTGCTTAGAGAGAAAATTGCAAGCTTCCCCTAAGTTGAAGGCCGCGTATGATAGTGTCATTAATGAATATATAGATCAAGGCTATATGTCACCTGCACCTCAAGACGTGCAAATATCGGATACCCAGTCGTATATTATACCGCATCACGGAGTTATTAAAGACTTCCTACTTCCAAGTAACCTTGTCCTCTGTACGTATTGTTTTGGATGGAAGCTCTAGGATTTCCAGCACTCACGTTTCGTTGAATGACCTACTCTATAGCGGTCAAAATCTTCAAGGCAATTTGTTTAATATAATAATTAATTTTCGATTATTTCCAATTCCACTCTCCGCTGACATTCGTCAAATGTTTCTTAGCATTGGTGTTCGCGAATGTGACCGCCGTTTTCAGCGTATTCTTTATCGCTTCTCCTCTCAAGAACTGTTAAAGGTTTACGAGTTCAAAAGAGTCGTTTTTGAGCTGAAATCAAGCCCTTTTCATGCACTGCGCACGATCAAACAGCTCGCGAATGATAAGGGCGACTCTTATCCAAAGGCTAGAGATATTATTGACACTGGCCTGTACATGGATGACTTTGTCTATTCTGTCCAAAACGAGGAAGAAGGTTTATCTACTGCCTCTGAAATGATAGGTCTTATGAAAACCAGTCAGTTTGAACTTGTAAAATGGACAAGTAATTCGCAATCAGTGGTAGATTCGATACCCCCATTACATCGCCTTTCATCTGTAAAGGAGTTTGATGATTCTGAACAGCATAAGATACTTGGCTTATGCTGGTCACCCAAAACTGACCTTTTTTGTCTGAAAGTTTGTAAGCCCGCACACCCATCAAACTTGCACAAAGCGTACTATATTATCATTCGTCGTGAAGATATGGGACATAATGGGATTCGTCGCACCTGTCGTCTTGTACGCAAAGCTGACAATCAAACAGCTGTGAATGTGCGAGTGTGGCTGGGACGAAACACCACTTGACGCTATCGTTCAGGTGTGGTCTCACTTTAGAGAAGAGCTCCCTCTGCTCTTAGAGATAAGGATTCCCCGCTACGTTGGTATCACTACTGACAGTGTGGTAACAATTATCGGATTTTCCTGCAATTTTTTTAATATAATAGACTAGCTGAATTAATTAAACAAGAAAAGAACCTTAGTAAGCAGTGATACGTACACCGACTTTTGAAAACTGCACACTTTTGGAAACAATCTAAAATGTATGTCTGGCAACACTTTTGTTTACATTTTTATTTGAAAATATTATAACCTAAATTGCGTTGTTTAATATTAAAGAAAGTACATTATATTCAATACTTACGTGTGTTTTAATACTCAAGATGGTTTTTATTTTATTTATTCTGTTATGTGTAACGTGCATAGCGTGTGATGGTCTATCGTGAATAAGGACAAAATTGGCCGAATTTGTGCTTCATTTTTGATTTTCATTAGACTCCCTCTTTCTTATTCATTTCTCTGAGTTCGCAAAACGTAAACAACTGAATATTTTTTATTTCGGTGTCAAACACTCTGTACGAACTTGATAACCATAATTTATTCAAGAATCATAAATCTGTGTAAATTAAATCAATTTCACGTGATTTTCTTTATTAAAAAAATTAAGTGAAATATATTAATTGTTATTTTACTGCCCCCAATTTCCTCAAATTAGGTATAAAGTTTGAGAGCCGTAGTTAGAAGTTATGACAGAATGCTTGTGTCCCGGTTACGTGACATCCGGTCTTGGAGTGTAATACCCATCGAGATAGAAAAGAAAAGAAAGAGATAGAATTTATATGTCTATGGTAATACCTGCCGTAGTATATTATTGTATCATGATGTTATCTGTGGAACCTTGCATAGATAATATATGTGGGTGGCCGGCAACAAACCACCATGGAAGTTACCACTCTTGGTTATTGGTCTGTGGTTACCACTACGGTACGTAGTACTTCTTACCACAGACCAATAACCTTCTTACTTCCATGCAAACCACAAATCAGCTGTTCGGTATAACACTTTTTTCAACGGACTCTGTAATCTGTGCTTTTCTCTATGCTGTTGTTGGCTTAGGGATGTTCAAACAAAAAAGTATCGATATTTTTTTGATATATATATCATAGTGTTGTATCGATACATTGCGATATATCGGAGATATATACCGATATTTTCGATAGACCGTAAATATGTTTTTATTGTATTTAGCTAGTGTCTAATATTAAATATTTGACAGGTTGATTAAAGTAAAAATGGCTAGGGTAAAGAAACAAATCGACATTATTTATTTTTAATTCCCAATATTTTTTTCTCTAGACCTAGCATGAAAAAATAGGCTTGCATAAAATGCCTTTACGAAGGTTTTGTTTACAATAAAAAATCTTGTAAATGATAATATTAAGGTGATTTTAGCAACGTTTACGATCAATTTGCCATAAAAACATCTTTGCCAACATCCCTTTTAAAAATGTAGAAGTATTGGTCAAATATGTCAAGTGAGCTAAGGTGTTGTATCGGTTGAATAATATCGATTGATGTATCGATATATATATCTAATCTCTCTAATCTAATAGATACTAAGTTATTCGATAATGGGTGAATTCCACTTGGTGCTAAGTTTGCCATAAACGCGTATAACGATCATACTCATAATAATCCGTTTCACTTGGGAGAGAGCAAAATTAACGTTAGTTTCGCCCAGAACGCTGTTAGTGTAGTTAAACTACAGAAACAGCCAATGCACAAACTATGTAGAGATACCTGAGCCAATGAGTAAGACGTTTGACACGTTTGACTTTGACATATGGACTTTCGTAACTGAATTAGTAAATACATTGTAAATTCCTTGATTCTATGCTAAATTTAATCTACTCTTATATTTATTCGTTTGTTAAGAAACCTATTCCTTCATGCATAATATATATATATATATATATATATATAAAGAAGATGAGTTCACTGATCCATGTTTAGCCGACTTTGTTGTTGTGTTGAGTTGATTTAAATAAAACACAGTGCCAGCACTTCCACCTTGTGAAAGACAACACCTGAAGAATCCATAACGGAGGAGCAGTCACGGGTCAATTTTAGTCCAACATTTCACAGAGCCCAAGTAGAACAAGTCTTCATCCAGCATATATTTCCAGTGATGACTTAACTATACTGACATGCAATATACTGGCCTAATCAGAGTCAAACATAGTGAAAATTACAAAGAAGCGGAGAGTTTTTAATTTCCTTACAGTATAACAATAACAACGGGATTCTGCGAAGAAACAACAGAATTCATATATTAAGCTGTTACTTTGCGAAACTTCAATATTACTTAATTATAAAAAGAAAAAAATATTAACATAGTGATAATAATGTCAGAAATGTCAGCTTCGAGTTCCTTCCTACATTGATGTAACCTTAGTAAAGTAGGTGTTTATAAGCAGGCCACAGCATTAAACAAAATGATAATATTAATTGTGCTGATGCTGGATGATTGTAAGTACTTAGACACAATGCATTGGAAATAACTGTATTATATTAAAATAAGAGACACTCTAAGAAGGAAGTTAGTAACTATATGAACCGTTGTAGGTGTCCAAGACTAAGAATAAATAGCAATAATAAAAACTGCTTAGGTTCTAATATTAACACCTACGTATGTATGAAGAATGTATACGTTGCCGAGTTAGAGGATAGCCTGATGTTATTCTACTGAATGCAATTACATAGAAGGCTTTCTATGTTTTAAGTAATTCTGATTGTAGGTACTGCTTGTTTGTATATTGTTTTATCTATATTTTGTTAGTTTAAGATATGAGTTGTGTTAACTTAATAAAAAAAAATTTACCATCAATATAATATTTTCTTTACTGTGGAGAATGGATATCTATATTTTTTTATAGGTAAATTATACTGTTTGCAGATGTTTAACAGGCTAAAACTAGAATGGATCTCCAGAAAAGTTCAACATTGATCATATATAGGCAGACTAGTATTTGCAACTATATAGATGTTGAATTAAGTCTGGAAAATTTTGATGAAAGGTATACTAGAATTAATGTACACTTAAATTGATAAAATACTCGTCCCAGCCTCATTTCGTATATGTATTAATAAAGAATTACAATAATACAGAATATACATTTATTTATGACATCAGCAATTATTCAGACA
The DNA here is from genome assembly GCA_963854805.1 of Plagodis dolabraria. Classification (NCBI taxonomy): domain Eukaryota; kingdom Metazoa; phylum Arthropoda; class Insecta; order Lepidoptera; family Geometridae; genus Plagodis; species Plagodis dolabraria. Next base: position 7,903,972 of record OY978466.1, read on the forward strand.
GTAAATGTAAAAATAAATTGAGTAGTAACTCAACGCGGCATATGGACTGTGAACTGGCAATAAGTTCTATCTGTTTTTTTCATCACATTGTTTTTCTTAAGTTGCACGATAAAAGATAGGATATTTTGCCAGTTCACAGTCGATATGCTGGCCTGTTGGCGCTGGTTTGTGATGTCACAGAAGGATATTAAGCTTCAACAGCATCAGAGAAATAGTTAAAACAAAACGGATAAAATATTTTTTACAATAAATATTGTTAGATGCAAAATATAAAAAGCTGTGTTCCAAATTATAAATAAATATCGGCTAAGTCCGAGTCGGACTCGCGAATGAGAAGTTTCATCATGTATACAACATTCGACATTATAATAAAACCTTTCATTTAGTTTCAACCTCTAATGTTGTATAAATAATGGCACGGCACCCCTTGACCGAGAGTCTGACTTGCATTTGGCCTATTTTTTGTATATGTTGTTATACCGGCAACATATATACATCATTTGTGAAAAAACCAACTGTCTGGCTGTTAGGTTTACCCATGGGTATGAAACGCAAAAAAAAACAATATTGTAAAGAATAATGTAGTATGTGGATAATAAAAGGAGCTGGAAATCAAATTTGATGTCCATTTGACAGTGCTTTTGCGTAATCATCAGTGCAAAATTGAACAATGTACATTACTGTTGAATGATGAAAATTATTTGGATACATAACAAGATGTCGATAAGACTGAAATGAGTATATAACCTATCTCTATAATCAAAATATTATACATCATTATTAAAACCAAACTTATATCCATTTATATTATTATTCAGAACTTGAATAAATAAGCTATATGATGCAGCTGTTTTTTCATTTATTTAAAGTACAACACTATACATAAGCAAATACTCCAGTGTCAATTTATAAACTATAACATTTTCATATTATAAACAATACAAAACTCATTACATACTATAAAACAGCTAAAATTGCTTGCAAATCCTTATTTTTAAATGTGCTGCTATATTGATAAAAATCAAAAACCTTTCATACTTCACAATATTCAAATAAGCAGCTACAGTACCCTTAAGACAGCTCCATGCAATAATGTTATTTACACATTATTAACCAATACTGGTCAATAAAGCCTCCCCGCTGATGGTGAACATAGATATGGATTTTATTCTTAACACAAGTTATAGACACAGATATGAGATATAATGTGAGAATAATATATCATACTCACTAGTGAGAATGCAAACAATGTTGATATTACCAACTCATTTGACACTGCACCCACCAGTAATATTACTGAATATTTTTTGCAAGTTCTAACTACCCATTATCCAAAAGCTTCATCCATATTCCAAGTAGCACAAAAGCGCTGAATAGGAGCTGAATCACTGTTCACAATGGAATCTTCTGCTGAAAAAACCTGCTGAATAAGAGCGTAAGAGGCGCCTACTCAGCTAATATGACTCTGATTTGGGCACAAATTAATCAGCTGTTAGTTGAATTATGTGGCTGGTTGCACTATATAAGCGTTATTTGAGCATTATTAAAGGTCGCCCTAAGAGCTGAATAATGACTGATTATCAGGGTATGTCTTACCTTTTATGAATAATAGAGTACTTCTTACCTATTTTTCAGCACAAAGTACACTCCAGGAAATTAGTAACTCTTTTATGGAGCTGACAATTCACAAGTGGCAAAATTGTGAATAATTTTCACCCTACTACTTTATTATTATTTTGATATGTTTTATGTGAACCATTTAGTAAAGTGTTTGTGGGAAATAGGCAAATTGTTATCGCCAAGTAAAACTTTATTGATTTTCCACCATATGCATGAAATTCGAATGGGAAAGAGAGTTTACTGTCAAATACTATATAAATATAGACGAGAATTTTCACGCGATCTCAAAATATCACTAACTACTTGAAAATTATATTATAAAATAGGTTGATGATATTATTATAAAATAAATATTTTTTTAAAATTTTAAATCTACACTCCACAGACTCCAGGGTCCGTGACGTTATTTAACTATGACATAATTTATTAGTAAACAAGAAATATGAAATAGGAAACATGCAACATTCCAAGGGGGAACAGTGTTAAAAGTTTTTTCTTTATTTTCCGTTAATGTCATTAGCACCAGCATCCAGAGCAGACCAGTATCTTCTAGCAGCACCCGTTCACGAGTTGACGCATGTACCAGCCATCGCCTTCCTCAACCATTTTTGAGGGAAGATGGCGACCCGACACACAACACCGCCGCTAGATAACACCTTTCTGTGATCATGAACGCTCCGGATACCCGTGCCAACGATTACAATTACAAAAATAATTTGGGACTACAATAAAATAATATACCTACAGAAATTTACATAATTTGTTATTCTCCCACGTCACATTTTAACAGGGCCTCCATTACCGCGCTATTTCGATCTTTGATCGCCATTTTGAGGTTATAATCATGGATGGCTTTTGGTGTCGCAACCATCGCCTTCCTAACGAACCGTCCTATGGCGTCGTTTTCGTCATCTGCGTAGTATAGGAAGGTTCCAGTATGCCGTGAAATTGCAACGACGGCGTGCGGGACGCTCTCGTGCAACTTCATGCTGCTCTTGATCTTGATGGCGATGACCGACTCGTATGTCAATCCCTGCGCTTCGTGGATGGTAAGGGTGCGTGATCCACTTCCCTCTCCGTAGCCCTGGCATATTAGGGTCTCCTTTTCTTCCTGGGTGTGAACCAGGAATAAAGTGTTGGGGAGGGATTTGGGGATTTTTGCACCTGTGTACCTTTCAAGCTTAAGGGACTTAATACGGGGAGCTGAGGAATATATACCAGAGTATATTTCCCTCAGTGCGTAGGCGACATCCATTGGGTTCCGATGCGTGCATAACAACTCTTGGGTGATGTTTGTTACCAGGTTAGGGCGGTTGTACCTTAATACGAAGAGATTTTCTCTATCGATATAAGGCAGCTGATTGACATCTCCGATGAGGACAAGTTCATCAACTCCAGATAGCCTGGAAGCCATGGCTATGGCTCCGAAATGCTTCATTAGAGCTTCATCCACCGTTAGGCGGCTGTAGCTCTCAGTTCTTTTAAAACCATTTACGAGGACTGAAGCCATTGTGCGCACCTTGGTTTTAACTAAGTCTCCAATTCGGTGCGCAAGCTTCTCCCTCAGGTCTTTCGCTGCTTCTGTAGTTGTTGTGATAATGATGTCCTTGTCCACATCGAATTGCTTTACCACCCAAGTTGTTTTGCCACATCCTGGAACTCCATTTACCCATTGTATTTTCGGTACTTCTCAGTCTTTCCAGAATGCTTCGATCTACGATCCCCCCAAAATAAATTTCGCCATTTCGAGGATACGGTCATCTTACATTAATTTGGTGCACTGGGCCGTTACTACAATCGGGTCATTTTGTGGTGTTGCGTATTTACGCCTACCTAGTCGCTCTGTTTCTCCCTCGTCCAGGGACACAAATCCGCATGTTGCATTGTATGCTGCCATATACTGACCTACCATTTTCCCCTTGATGACCTGGGATGTGTCGTTGTTGTATATAGCGGCTTCTGCCTCTTCGAGTCTCACCTTTAAAAGGTTTTCATTTTTAATTTGACAATAGCTTTTATAATTTGACAATAGGCTGTTTACGTGTAAAATCATTACATTTTCTATTCAAATTCTGTTGTTATTTCCGTTGACTAAACAAAAACAATTTTTTATTATATTGTATACACGGTTATAATCTAAAAAAATGGCAGACAAGCAATGTGTACTATATTAACCACAATCAAACAGCATGAGCTGTTTAAGTGTCCACTCGTGGTACATGAATCAGTAACGAGCTGTTACGAGTGGTACTTGTGTTAAACAAGTCAGCTACAGATTCATGAAAAGCTTGATATTGGGCAACATGTACGCAAATAGCTGTACTAGGTAATCATCAGTGAACCGATAAACTCTGCAGGAATTTTAGCCCTTTTTTATATTTCCACATATACAATATCTTAAACGACGCGATTAGCTATACTTATCTACGAAACGCTGAATAAGAAAGTCTTCAGTCTTATTTAACGGCACAAGTAGATTAATTGTCAACGCTAGTACAAGTATTCAGCTGTCACTGAGATTATGGGTAACATGTGAGCTAATATAGAGAAGTTTGCTTTAACTTAGCATCATATATTATGTTCACCCATAGTGATCATGTGGGCTTAATAAGAGCTATTATACGATTGCGTGTAACAAGCTGATTAACATTACACTAGTTCCACTGTGTGCAGCAAAAAGCATTATATCTTTGTTATTTGAAGCCACAGAATAACTGATTACATTATAGTAGCTCACGTGTTCTTTCTTAAAATGCAAGTGGTCTAAGGGTACACTTGTGGTCTTCAATTCAGAATATAGCCTACTTAAAGTCCACAAAAATCCTTTAAATTGCTTAAAGCTGTATAATATTGAACTTGTTACCTATAATAACACTGCGAATGTTACAGTGTGGTCTCCATGACACATAACAACGTTCTTATTCAAGTGAAAGCTCACTTTTCACCTATTGCAGGTCAAGTGTACTGTAATAACTCTTCATAGGTGCTAAAGTTACCGATGTTACCTATTGTGACATCTTATAATGCAGTTTTGTGCTACTTGGGATACTGTATATATGAACTTAATAGAACTTTACACACAATCCTTAGCAGCACTTGGTTATTGACTATTCCAGATATGCAAGTGGTGGTTTAATTTTAATAATTGGCTGTATAATACAGATGATAATGGCGGAAATTGAATAAATAGCATTCACAATATTTCTTCCGTACTCTATATGTGTATATAAATTACTTGGTATTGTTCAGGTCTGCAAACACAAGTTTCATTATCTTATACCAATTAGTCACTAAGGAATAACTAAATTTCACCGTCTAATATAACGTGTCACAGAGATTTAAAATTCACCATCATTGCCACCTTGTGAAGTATCCAAGCTGAGAGGCTGATTATTTGTATTGATTGGAATTATCCAATGATTACCCATAATCTGAAACAGAGTTAATTAATCGTTATTAGACAATTCAATTAAAAAAGGTTTAAATTGAATTGTATAACTAACTAAGCACTTTGTATTTTACTGAATTATTACTCATAAACCATGTAAGGCATATCTTTTACTTTGATACTACGAAGACAAGAAAACCTGCAAACAATTTCTTTAATGTATTTTGTTTATGAGACACTAAACAAATTGATTTACGTACGAAAATTCGTCTTCTATCAATAACATTATTCAAATTTCGACTTTATGTACCACGAGAGCTGTCACAACTGACAACTGACAGATTGGTAAAAATGGCATTTTTAGCGTTCAAAACCGAAGTGGAACAGGGGAGAAACAGTTAGAGTGCGCGCAAGATTACTTTGCGCGCGACAGGTGGCGTACTTAATGTTGCCAGTTTAAAGTATTAAGTTTTACATTTCACCAAAGGCAGGATATTTAAATTTTAAACAGAATTTGGGCCTTGAGTGATGTAGGAATTTATTAGTTTACTTTTATATTGTTAGGTATTATTTACTTTAATTACATAAATCAGTAAACTTACTTTCATAAATCATTGCAACTATTTTAAACAGTTTATAGACTTAGAGAATCAATCAGCCGTTTTACTGATTAATGGAGTTGACCTATATTAGAATTCTTCACCTTCGATCCAATTTATTTAAAAAGAATCTTTCATTACTCAATCTATAAACAACAAAAAAGGGAAATTAAAAGTCCACAATAACCTTGTAAGTCTTTTATTGAATATTTAGTAGATTTTGTAAATTTGGTGTAAGAATGGTCTTGCAATGGGTCAATGTTTTCCATATGAACATCTTCATCCGAACACATGCTAGAGTCTTCATCAGAAGAGTCAGATGTGTCACCTGTAACATTAATTATAAATTTGTCCATTTCTATATCCACTAATCTGTCTGATTCAAAGTATTTGTCCTCAATTTTTTCAACATGTAGGCATACATTGAGCCATTTTTCTGTCGTTACTGTTCTAAAAGCTGCCTCAGTAATTGCTTCTATGTTACTAAGAGCTTGAGCCACATTTTTTCTGCTATGCGCCGCTTCACAATTGCCTAAATCTTTTCGATTGCTTTTAAATCGCAGTGGTATGGCGGTAACTGCAAAACTTCATGCCCATGTTCATTTAACAGTTGTTCTGTTTCGCACTGTGGGTCTCCTTTGTGCCTTTTGATTAATTCGAATAACTGCGGTTTTGTCCAACAATCGTCAAATTCAATTCCATTTTTCGTAAGCCATTCTTGGAGCTCAGCTTTTATATTGCCCATCGTAGGTGTTTTGTTTACCTGTGTGCAGTGGTATGACGCATTATCCATGACTACAATACAATTTGATGGTAGATTTGGCACAAACTTTTCTTTCATCCACCGCATGAAATTTGCGGAATTCATGTCGTCATGATAGACACTCGATTTGGATTTGGACTTGAACAGCAGCAGTCTGTTTTCAATAAACCCAGTTTTACTTCCAGCATGAGCAATAATCCATCTTGCACCAACGCTATCAGAAGCAAGAATACTAGGTTGGTCCTCCGATTGCCAAAATTTTGGGAGGTGATATGAAGCATGTCTGTATGTTTCATCAAGATAAATGACAGGTCGATTTTCTTCCTGACGATTCTTGCTCAGGCTCAGAATATATTTTGCTCTCCAAGCTGCTATATCGTTGCGTTCTATCAATACTTTTCGCTTAGACTGGCACTTTTTATATTTGTAGCCCATAGTCTTTAAAATACTCCTCAACGATGTTCTACCATATTTTAAATCAATATCAGCTTTCAATTCCAACCAAAGTTTATTTATGGTAGGACTTTACGACATAAAATGATTGAACTATAGGCCTTATAGCGCACTTATCAAAATCGTCTAAATCATCAATTTCTTTCTTCCGGTTTCTTGTTTTTCCTGGGGACACAATTTTTGAAGATGGAGCTGCTGCAACATTACCCTCTCGAGTTATTTGGGTGACAGTACGTTCTTACTTACGACTTATCAAAATTCGTAATAAAAAAATGTTGTTTCATAAAAACCTATATAATAACTTTGTAGGGAGTAAATGATTTTTTATAGAGAACGGTTATTTAGGATTTACGTGATATTGACTTAAAAAAGCTTCTAGCAAATCCAGAAAATGAGGGGAGTTTAATTGTTATGGCAGGCCTAAAAATTACCTGTCTAAAATGCAACACGGGCTTTAACTTCGGAAAACGTCACTTTTGGCCCGCTATTGTCTCGTTCTTCTTCACAAGCACGTTTGGCTTTCAAGATAATATATCGGCCAGCACTTTTAATCACTTTCGGCATGATGATGGCGATTATTAACTTTAAAAACGGATAAAAGCACGGAACACAACACACTCTATTGACACCTGACGTAAAAACAAGATGGTGGCACATTAATTAGTTCCTATTTCGACCGCGCGCAGAGTTATCTTGCGCGCACTCTACAAACGCTCACGGTGATCAAACCATAGACGCAAAATGTGATCAAAATTATCGAAAATAACGTTCTTAGCGTCAAATGGAAAATGGAATACGCAAAATATCGGATGGAAGCGATAAATCGTGTTCATATATCGATATTTTTGTAATATCGATATATATCGTGCACTCTTATGTTGGCTCTACCAGTTGTAGCTTTATTTGTTTTGCTTTTTGTTCGGTAAAAACATATATTTATGCAATTTGAAGCCTGATCGTTAATTATTAATATCGGCGACCAAGATGACCTTTCTGGAGGATACTTTAATTATTTTGATCTCTCAGGTGAGTAAACAAGTACCCTGAACCTGTACATGTACAGGTTATGTATATAGATCCATATTTTCGAAATGAATGATTAAAATTAAAATACTATATTACCTATTTAATACCGGTAATTTTCTTTTATATTCTTGTGGCATGCCTTATTTTCTTAAACCTCGGTTAGATTAAAACAAGTTTTACTGTATTTCGTAGGTGATTGATTAGTTATTTGCACACAAGGGAATTTATTACTTATGTCTTGATTTCAGACAGTTTTTTTTGTGGGAGGCTGGATTTTCTTCGTAAAACAACTGTTCAAGGACTATGAGGTCCATCATTTGTTGGTGCAGCTGATATTCTCGGTCACATTTGCATTGAGCTGCACCATGTTTGAGCTGATTATATTCGAAATTATTGGGTATTTAGATTCTAGGTAAGTATGGCACAATTAGTTCTACTTTCAATGGCTGTATACTTTTAGCAGCATATATTCTTATATTATAGGTAAGATTTATATCTTAATTTTTCCACAACATGTCAATGTAGACAATAAATAATGTGCTGTATGGTGTTTCTGGAGGAATGTTATTTGTAAGCTTTAATTATGAAAAAAATACCAAGATTTATTTTGATCTCATAAATTTTGCTTAATTGCCTGATAGGCATAATCTGAAAAACATCTGTATGGAAAAAACTTCTAGCACAACTGGGATTCCATCCTGCAACCATCTGTCCCTATGGCTGGGACATACTCTTCCATCTGTCCCAGCTTGAATGGTGAGATAGTAATTGTAAACCTCCTATAAGAATGAGCATGTGAATTCGCAAACCTGTTGCACATACATTTACCTCCTCATCTAATTTGCAAGCTCGATCTTTAGAGGTTAAAAACTTATCCATTTGTTATTATTACCTAACCATCCCGTACCCCTGAATGAATGTCACCCCTGCCATCGTGGACCCTGTGGGTGTCGTAAGAGGCGGCTAATGGTGAAATACTGGAAAGTGGGCATCAGCAGCTACTGAAGAACTCTTAAACTGCGAACCCTAAGGCGCCTGCCAAGCATGGGGATTATGACTAGCCACCCCTTAAAGGGGTAATTCCCCTTTGTTCAGCAGAGTACAATTTGGCTGATACAGTACCCAACCATCATGTAAGGGCCAGCCTTGCCCGAGGGATGGATGGTTACTGGTTTGAGTTCTTCTCATGGCTCTTTTTCATTTTGTTGGTTTTGTTTGGTTCAATGTCCAAAGTCCTAAACTCATTGTGAGAATAAAATGTTTTCTAGATAGATATGTCAAATACAAGCATATTAACGAAAAATCTTTTTCCAGCTCAAGATATTTCCATTGGAACATGGGCTTGTACTCATTACTATTTATGGTTATAGCATTGATACCATTCTACATTGCTTATTTCTGCATCAGTAATGTCAGATTTGGTAAGTAAATCATTATTTTTTTACTTCTGCATTACAATAGCCATTACACCCAGCATCCTTAGGGTGAATTCATTGAATGCTATGTGGTTTGATAGAGTTGGCGCATATCTTGAACAACACAAAAGCTTGGGTATTCGAACAGGTTATGTCACCAGGTTTTTAATTTAAGGCAATTTATATTAAGTTGTTAGTAAAATTTTGGTTTATTGTTTAGAATTTAATACGGTAATTTGTTTACCTGTGTATATACACAGGTAAACAGGTACTGGATGAGGATATTATTGAATTCCTATTTTTGTAAACAGGTACATGATATAGTTTAGCAATATTATAGTTGATTCCGTCCACTGTTTGGGGAATTGATTCAGTTTGAATTATTTCATATTTCAATATTGCTATACTAGAAAGGAGATCAGTATAATATCAGTAATTATCGGCCTATAAGCATAATGTCTAACATATATAAGTTGTTTTCAAAAGTTATAGTGTATTTGAAGCGCTCGTAGCGAAGTTTGCTTAGCCATTCTGAATCGATCAGCAAAGTTAAGCAACGTCCGCCGCGGTCAGGAGTTGGATGGGTGACCGCTGGTGACATTACTACTGAGCGCTTTCGTTAAGCCGTCGGTCCCGGTTGTTGTCTTAGGATGGCAGTCGTTACAGCATGGTGGTAGGGCACTTTGCGAATGCCCGCCTGGCTAGCTACCACCCTCAAGTTGAAAATCTGTCGCCAAGCACCTAACGTTGTGTTCCGGCAGCTGTCCTTGAGAGCCAGTAATTCTAGGTTAGCCTGTACAACATCTTCGACCACATCATCACTTAACATCAGGTAAGATAGTGGTCAAAGGCTAACCTATCATGCATAAAAAAAAAAAAATAAAAAAAAAAGTTATTCTGCATCGCCTCACAAAAAAACTTGATGAGAACCAACCTATTGAACAGGCTGGTTTCAGAGTTGGATACTCTGTCTTGGACCACATTCACACAGTAAGACAAATTATTCAAAAAAGCAAGGAGTACAATCAAAATCTTTATTGCTCCTTTGTTGATTATAGCAAAGCTTTCGACTGCTTGGAACAGGAAATGATTTGGAAAGCCCTCAAAGAACAAGGTATAGAAGACAAATATATAAGAGTGATAAAAAACATATACACTAACAGCACTGCCAATATACAATTAGAAAAGAAAGGTACCACCATAAACATACAAAGAGGTGTGAGGCAGGGTGATCCATTGTCACCAAAGCTGTTCACAGCTGTACTTGAGAGAATTTTCAGAAACATTGACTGGTCAAAGCAAGGCATAAACTTAAATGGCTCTCTTCTCTCCCACTTACGTTTCGCAGATGACATAGTGTTATTTGCAAACACTTCAAATGAACTACAAAACATGCTGACAGATTTAATATTTGAAAGCAAAAAGGTGGGTTTGGAGATGAACATAGAAAAAACAAAAGTTATGACTTAAAATGAAAAAACTGAAATCACAGTTAATAACCAATCAATAGAATATGTAGATGAGTATAACTATCTGGGTCAGGTAATATCAACCTCAGAGACAAAAGAGGTGCAAAGAAGGGTAACAAATGCATGGAGGAGATACTGGAGCTTAAAAGAGATCATGAAGGATAAGCATTTACACATCAAAGTCAAATCTAAATTATTTGAGTCCTGCATTCTACCAATCCTGACTTATGGCTGTCAAACATGGGCACTCACAAAACTACAGCTCGACAAATTGATAAACTGTCAGCATTCTATAGAAAGAAGTATGTTAGGAATTACGAGAAAAGATAGAATAAAAAACTCATACATCAGACGAAAAACTAAAGTCACTGAAATAAGTCAAAAAATTAAAGAGTTAAAGTGGAGTTGGGCTGGTCACATGGTAAGAGGACATGAGAAATGGTGCAAAAAGGTTACAACTTGGTACCCTAGAGGTAAAAACCGTAAACAGGGCAGACAGCACAAAAGATGGGAAGACGAAATTGTAAAGATGGCTGGAAAGCAGTGGTCGAGACTAGCACAAGAAAGGGAACACTGGAAGTTGATGGGGAGGCCTTTGCCAAACGGCAAACAGACACAGAAGAAGCTGCATTTTGATGTCATAGTATTTCAATCAAATATTATTAATACAATAATTGTTACTTTTTATATATATATATTATTGTTAGTGTAAGTAGTGTCTGAATAAAGGGCTTTATTATTATTATTATTACATGATATAGTTTAATTTTGTTTTAGTGTCACAGAATGCAATAAGGCCATTGACAATGTTTGTTTGGTTTATCTATTTGTATTTCTTCTGGAAGATTGGCGATCCATTCCCAATATTGAGTCCAAAACAAGTAAGTAAATATTAACAATACTATTTACATATAAAGCCATAGCTTTGGCATTATGGTTAGTGATATTTATTACTGTAAATTAATTTAATATGGATTTTAAATTTTCATAAATGTTAACTTAGGGCGCTAAAGTTTTATTGGAAGAGTTCAGTAATACAAATAATTTATTCATAACACCAAAAGTTACATGTCAATAATTGCACTTAGCATTAATTCAATAAGATTGATATATTCAATAAACATACTACATTCAATAAAATATAAAAAATAGAACATGTAAAAATAACATATTATAAGATTATACATTCGTCATCAAAAGTCTCGTAAAAGAAAATAATTTTTTATGTCATAGAATATTTTTTGTAATAACCAAGCTCTAAGCTTACTTTTAAAACATGCAGTGGACAATGATATGGGCAGAACTAAATCCTAAACAGTAGTGGGTTGTATAACAATTTCAGCAATAGTGCTTGAGTGCTTCAGCCTGGGAGTAATTAAATAGTTCACATATACTTGTATAGAGCTTCCTTTATCCACTATTTTCTTCCAAGACTGCTTGCTTATAACTGAACTATTTATAATTGACCTTTGGATCAAAATCATTTAACCTGTTAGCAACATATGCACCCAAATTTGGGCAAACTCAGGTTATGCAAGAATCAAATTTATTCTAGAAACCAAAATTATGTATCTAGCCACTGTTCATTTTCCGATCTTTGTCACACTATTCTCAAGTAATCTGTATCTGTTGTTCCTCCTGTGGTTACTCAGTATATTTTCGGAAGCTAAGCAGATGGCCTATAAGTCCATTTTTGAAATAAATCTAGTTTTATATTGTTGAACCAGAACTAATGGATAGTAGTTGTTATGTGTAGGACTCAATAAACTCAAATACCTCAAATTTTAATAACATAGTTTTAAGAAAATTTTAATTAACAAAATTATGGATTATCAGCTGCGACAAAGTAGTCATGTTTGTTTTTAGTTAATGAGCTGAGCTAAACAATCAACTTTTAACTGATTTTTGAGTACCCTTATTCTATGTTGCGTCAATAGTAAAATATTTTTTATGATTTAAAGATTTGATTCCCAGATAGCTTTAAAGGCTACCAGAATTCAATAAATAATGTTGAAATATATAAGGTAACAGGATTTTTTGAATAGGATCTCATTTAAAATAGATTAATTTTTAGGTTTCAAATATAAGCCTGCATAGGTTTATATCTAACAAATTAAGTGTTTAAATAGGAGAGTACCTACTTTGACTGATCAGAGGAAGTATAATATATAAAAAAATGTTATGAGCAAAATTGTCATTGGTGCATATTATTTAATGTAGTGTGTATAATTTCAGGGCATATTTTCTATAGAACAGGGTGTGTCGCGAATAGGCGTTATTGGCGTTACTGTAATGGCTCTGCTGTCCGGGTTTGGTGCTGTCAACTATCCATACACATCCATGGCTATTTTCATCAGGTAAGTCTAAGTTCTATGTTTTTGTAACTAACAAGCACACAACGAGGAAGACTAACAAGGCCCACCTGATGATAAGCCTCTGCTTGTAACAGATACATTTCGTCACCAGTGATGAACTACACTACGTCCGTCACCCATACAACTGTTGAGTCTCATGTGCCTGTAATAATACGGGCTATTATGGACTTCTGCCAGAACACACTGTTAAGTGCTTGGCGACAGATTTTCTGTTTGCGGGTAGAAGTTAGTCAGGCGAGCATTGGTAAAATGCGCTCCCACCATGCGGTTATTATTGCTCCAATATATCTAAGAATAAAGCTATTTAAAAATAATTGGTTACACACTCAAATAATTAACGAGTTATTGAATGTCACAGTCTGTACGTTCTTAAAGAGGTTCGCATACAATACGACTATTTACTACCCGGTTATGCGTTAGCAACGGATCACGCGTGACGCCTTGTGGCGGTCGCTGCGCAACTATTTTTCTTGTTAATTACTGTGTGCCAAGGAGGTTGGTATAATAAGTTATCATACTGTTATATTTTATGTCTAGTAAAACCTTGCTATGCATTAAAATAAAACTAGATGTGATTTTGTAAACAAACATATGTCAATATACATACAAGGCAAACATGTCTATGTGAGTCTAACATGAGTCTTTTAAAAGTGGCTTGCAGGTATCTAGGTACCACGCGTTGTTAATATCACGAATACTTCGTTTTTGGATTTTTAAAAACTATATTCGTTTCAATTGAATTTCTCCACATTATAAGACCATAGCTAAGAATAGAGGATATCCGTCTGTGTAAAACTTTCAACTTTCATATAATGACTAGCGGCCCGCCCCGGCTTCTCACGGGTAATTACGCCTATAAATTGAGATGTAAGCTATCCTATCTTTCAATTTGAATCAAATTGCGCAAGGTGTGCAAATCAAATTTAAAATCGGTTGAGTAGTTTAGGAGTCCATCGCGGACAAACAACGTGACACGTAATTTTTATATATAAAGATAATTCTGATTAGTGAGTAGTTTAGTTCCCCATGATGGCAATCCGTCATATTAACACATATTCTGTTAAAAATGCAACCGGCTACCGTTTCGAAGAAAGCTCTCTAAAGTTCGGACAGACATACAGTCAGCCAAAGATTAGTAATAGGGTCCCGTTTTTTAGTACAGAACCCTAATGGTGTTTCTAACAAATTGCATTTGGCAATGAGGTGCATGATAACATAAACATTCTAATTTATAATTTTGGGTAGCTGTTGATATATTGAATTGATTTTCTAAAGGAATGGATTTCTTCTTCTTTCTTTGTTTTGGCTTTTATCGTTGTTTGACGATATTCTGCCAATGTCAAAGTATGACCAGTGTACGTTTATTTAAATAAGTCTGGTATAAACAAGTAAGTAATCAATAAATGTTTTAGAGACCTGTAAAGATATAATAGACATAATAGTTTAGTCTCGATCGTGCGCTCGGTAAGTCAAGACCTCCTGAAGATGCTTCGTTTAGAAGCGAAACTAGTCGGGTATTCATCCGGGTATTCATCATTAACAGGAAAATTAGGCGGAATTGTCACTAGATATATAAATTTATGCTTTTTTAAGTGTTTTATTTAAATATTATTTAATGTGTTTTAGGATACTTTTAAAAGTATTTGTTATTATTAAATATGGATTTCCGCAAAGTAACGCCTGAATCTATTCATTAATAGGCTAGTAGTTCACAGGTAGGTTAAACATCAAAGGGATTAAAGTTTTGGATAGGGATTTATAAATATTATTTTTTTTTGGATTAATAAATATATAAGGGAAAGGGTTTACTTACCATTGACATATATATACTAGACGCGGCATCTGAAACAAGGATAGTCGACCGGTGCAAATATGCTGATCCGACACTTGGGAGACCGACTTAGCGCGCGCTTGCGAAATCACACGTGTTAAAGTTGCTCTCGAATTAAAATTTTAAATCGTTCGGTGAAGTGTAAGAAACTAGTGAAATCTAACACCTATGAAACCATCATAATACAGACAACAAGATACAGCAACTCGGTTTACAAATCTTTTATTTGAAACGAAGAAAATACATGTAAACAAATCAGATCAGCTGTTGAAACCAACGTGTCTCAGATAAGGAGCAACCGGTTAACGGCCGCTGCAGGTAACTAAACCTATCTCTTTCTTGCCAAGCATCGCGCGTGTATCACTGTGCTACTCCCACGCACCCTGTTCGCCGCTTAGTCACGGAACCGCTTAGTCATACTTTGTTGTTTTGTAATTTTTGTATGCAACAAGAAAAAATGAATTCAGACTGCGCTGCTTGTAATCAAGCTATATCCTCAACGCGGGCAGTCACATGCGTGGATTGTAACGGATATTACCACCCTATGTGCGTAAATTTGGCTGCTAAAGACCCAAAGAAATTGAATAACTGGCAGTGTCCAACATGCCGGGCTAAACAGCCAAAAGTTGATAACACAAACACGCCAGTTCGTGCGTCTACCTCACAGGAGGCTTCAACCTCTAGCGCATCATTAAAGTCCCGCGCTAACAAAAGAGTGGCGGTTAGTTCTCCTACCACTGACCTAGAAAATACCTTATCGGACACTTTAGTTGCGAATGAACTACTTCTTCTTAGACAAGACATGGCTGAGATGAAAGCGTGCTTGGCAGACGGAATGGCACGGTGTTTGGAGAGATTAGATAATCTTGACCAAAGGATTAGGGCATTAGAAACTACATACGAGTTGATACCATCACTTCAAGAAACTATACACCAACTTCAAGAACAGATTAACCAACAAGGCCAAAACGCATTAAAAAACGAGATAGAAATTATGGGTATCAACGAAAACCCCAATGAAAATCTTACGCACACTGTTTTGGTCACCGCCTCCAAAATAGGAGTCAGCCTTTCCGAATCTGACATAGACTGGGTGACGCGCGTAGGTCCTAAATTTAGGCCTAACGCAGACAGCAACCCGCAACGTCCCGTCTATGACTCAAAGTTTCCCCGCCCTGTTATCGTCAGGCTGTCTCGAAAAGCGAAGAGAGATGATATGCTCAAGGCCTCGAAGACTGTTCGCCATCTCACATCAGTTGACATCAACATTCAGGGCCCCGACAGAACACTTTACATTAATGAGCATCTCACTAAACCAAACCGTATTTTATTTCGTGATGCCAGAGCCAGGGCCAAAGAACACGGGTATAAATTCTGCTGGGTTAGTAATGGAAAAATTCAAGTCCGAAAAACAGAAGGAAGACCGCCCCTTGCTATCAGCAGTTCAGCAGATCTGGCCCGGATTTCAGCGCCTGTTGTTAATCACTTACACTAATCATTTCACAATTCACAAGTTCGGTATTTTGTTTATTTTTTTGTATCAGCTATTTAACTTTTTAAATTTTTTTTAATTTTTTTTCTAAAAAGCAAAATACCAAAATCATGTCATGTAAACAATTTAATTTATAATTATTTCGCATATTTTGTCGTAAGAACCACCTACCCTCTCCCAACACTTAACACACACACATTAACACAACTCACTAACTCATTTAGGCGTTATGAGACTTTCGAATACAGTAAATATATTTTATTAGTGGTACAAACGTATAAACATGTCTTTGTGACATCACCTATTATAGTAAAATTAACAAGCAAACTTGGCTGTTACGGTGCGACACCAACCTCGTTTTTGAATAAGTATTTACTCGTACTACTCTATTGGATTCTAAGTAAATATGGATAAGTCAGACTTATACACAGACATAGAGCAAACTCTTGAGATCGAGTGTAGTACCGTCGCCCATCCGGAAATGTGCAAAGATATTATTAATACCTACAATTTTAAAACTCTTACATGTAATATTCGTAGTATACAAAAGAACTTCTTCGAGCTTCTTACTTTATTAAAACGTCTGAACATAACTTACGATGCTATAATCCTTACGGAGTGTTGGCAAACTCTTGAGATCGAGTGTAGTACCGTCGCCCATCCGGAAATGTGCAAAGATATTATTAATACCTACAATTTTAAAACTCTTACATGTAATATTCGTAGTATACAAAAGAACTTCTTCGAGCTTCTTACTTTATTAAAACGTCTGAACATAACTTACGATGCTATAATCCTTACGGAGTGTTGGCTTCAAGAAGATCCACACATTCCACAGTTACCTGACTATAACGCTTTTCACACTTCAAAGGTAATTAACAAATGCGGGGGAGTTACGATTTATGTTAGGGACTGTTGGTCTGCTTGTGCCTTAGAGCACCCCTTCGACGAGGCAAATTGTCTAGTGGTAAATATATCTAACAGTACTACAATTATAGGTATTTATCGCTCTCCATCTTTCATCAGTACAGACCTATTTACCACATCGCTTGACTTGTTGCTCGAGTCAATGAAACATCAAAAAGCGCTTATCGTTACTGGTGATACGAATATCAATCTACTTGTTGAGAGTCTAGATACCGGAAATTCAACTTATCAGTGTGTCATGGCGGAGCACGGTCTCCTCCCTGCTATTACTCACCCAACTAGGATATTGAGTTGTATTGACCACGTATACGTCAAAACAAATGGAAAAGCGGCAGGAGTGGTCTGCAGTTGCCCTTTAACAGACCACAGTCCCATAATGGTGGGTCTCAATTTAACAAAAGTTAATCCCGTAAAACTAAATAGATTCTTATCAAGGACTGATTATACAAGCATAGCTAATGAGCTTAAAAATACAAACTGGGACAAAGTACTTAATAATGATAACGTGAACATCGCTCTTTACGAGTTCAACCAGATTATGTCAGAATGCATTCAAAAACACACCCGTAAAATCAAAATCAGCCGTAGAAAGTTCAAATTGAAGTCCTGGATCACCCCTGGTTTAATAAGGTACATGAGACATCGTGACAATCTTCACTTGCAGGTTAGGGAACAACCAAATAATGAATTCTTGAAAATTACGTACAAACGCTACAAAAATTTCTGTAATAATCTGTTACACAAAATTAAAGTTAACCACGACAACTACCAACTTAGTGAAAACTCCAATGACCCCAAAAAACTGTGGAAGTCTATAAAAAACGTCTGTGACATTCCTTGCATGAAAAAAAACTCTCATGAGCTACTTCAGAAGACATGTAGACCACAAGAAGTCCTAAACGAAGTCAACAAGCACTACGCAACTGTCGGGTCATTGTTGGCCTCTGACACTCTACAGAAACTCAACACAACAGAGGCGACACTCTGTGCCAAACTTAAACCAAAAAGTACTATCTCAAACTCTTTTTTTATGATAGCCACTGATCCCCATGAAATTGGCAGAATCATTGCAAGCCTCAAATCTGACAGTGCGCCAGGAATAGACTCAGTTACACCAATTTTATTGAAATACTCTGTAAATGCAATTGCTGAACCACTAGCACACATTTGCAATCTGAGTATGTCATCTGGCATATTTCCGGATTACTGGAAGAAGGCTGTAGTCTCCCCTATACATAAAAGTGGGCCCAAAGATAGCGTGGAAAACTATCGGCCAATTTCACTTCTCAGTATATTATCAAAAATTCTGGAAAAACTTGTCAATAAGCGTCTCACTGATTTTCTTGAAAAGAACAAGTTACTGTCCAATCGCCAGTTTGGTTTCAGACGTGGACTGTCGGCTGAGGATGCCGTCCAACTTCTGGTGGAAACTGTGACGTCTCATCTGGACAAAGGGAACAGAAGCGTGGGCGTGTTTCTCGACCTTGCCAAAGCTTTTGACACCGTTTCATCTCCTATCCTGTTAAAGAAATTAGAAAGTTTTGGCATCCGTGGAACCGCACTGGCGTGGTTTTCCAGTTACCTTAGCGGTAGATGTCAAGTGGTTAGGATCGGGGAACACATAAGTGACGAGCGTTCAGTCGCCTATGGAGTCCCCCAAGGCGGGATTCTCTCGCCAACCCTTTTCACGTTATACATGGATGACATTCTCAGATTGGACATCTCAGCTGACCTCATCTGTTACGCGGATGATACAGTTGCGATTTTTAACGGCGTAGACTGGGAAAGTGCAATGAAGTCAGCAGAAAAGGGCATGTCCGCAATTGCGAACTGGCTTGATTTGAATCTGCTCTCCCTTAATGCGACAAAAACCAATTTCATCCCATTCCACATAACTCGCGCTACTGAGCCAGGTGTACCTTTGAGCAATCTTAAAATTCACAACATCAATTGTCGAAAACTTAAATCTCTTGATAACGAGGAATTTAGCTGTGCATGTATTTGTATAAACAGAGTACCCTTTATCAAATACCTTGGAGTTCAAATTGATCAAAACCTGTCATTTAAACAACATATCTCATATGTGGCTAAAAAGACTCGGAAACTCATTTACTTAATGAAAATACTCAGGCCAGCCGCCAGTGTTGAGGTAAGGAAATTGGTGTATGTCGCATTATGCCAATCTTTGCTACAATACTGCATTGGCGTTTGGGGTAGTGCTGCCAAGACACACTTGATTGAGTTGGAAAGAGCTCAACGGGCTGTTATAAAAGTAATGCTGGGAAAACCGCGCCGGTACCCAACAGACCATCTCTTCCAAATAGTAGACGTCCTAACAGTGAGGCAACTTTATATCGCGCGCGCTGTCACTGTAAAACACAATAACTTCCCCGAAACGTTCAACAGAAGACGCCCAAAAAGGATTCCTCTCATAAATGTCAACACAGTATTCGCACGTCGTCTCCCACCTTACTCCCAAACGTTTACTTATAATGCCGTGTGTAAAGGATGTGACCTAAAGGAGTGCTCACATCGGAAAGCTAGAGCTAAAGTGAAAAAATGGTTGCTTACACTCAATTATGCGCAAACAGAAGCTTTAGTAACTGTCTACAACAATTCATTGTAACACAAGTTAAATCAACAAATAAAGTAATTTTACGTTCATGTAAGTAATGTAAGGACCAAAAGTATTTAATTACACAGAGGCTCAATCCTTCACTTTAATATTAGGATACATGATTCCACACACACCTCCATTCACACACCCTCTCACGCTCACTCATCCATCCTTATCTCCCTTTTCACACAGTAATAGTTTATAATGTTTATAATTATATGATTTTGATTCGAATTTAATTATATGTAAATTATTTTAATGGTTGTAATTATGTACTTCTTTTGTTTAATTTTTATTTCAATTCTTTGAAATTCTTATTTAACTTGAATCTAAACAAAGTTTCAGCTAGGACCAAAAGCAACTGTAAGATTATTATTATTTTATTTTATATTTATAAAAGAGTAACCATACCTTCTGCTACATTTGAGTAAGCCGCGCGATAAATCAAGCTTTAGACAATGTATTTGTTATAGCTGGCTGCATGGGAAACACACTAATGGCACGATTACAAGTACTTACATTCCGTCATGATGTATTTCCATATCCAAAGTGTGATTCCTAGGTGGTCATTCTGGTCCCCAAGATACAGGCCTAGCCGAGTTTGGTGCCCACTGATAATATAAAGTGTGTGCTACATAATGATTATTAAACATTGTCTAAATTACTCATACGGTTAGTTAAGCAACTGTAATGTAACATACATTTATACTTTCTGTGAAATAAATATTTACTTTACTTTACTCACGTAGCTGGGCACTCGTAAAAAGTACACGCGCTTAACGTTCGAATATTGTGTATCATCAATTGTGTATTTTGAATATACAATTATCGAACGTAAAGCGCGTGTAATCTCTACGAGTGCCCAACTGCGTGTGGGGGGGAGTATGCCGGCCAGCATACTTGCACTGGTCGACTATCCTCGTTTGAGATGTCGCGTCTAGTATATATAGGTCAATGATACTTACTAGCTTTCCGGGCGCGGCTCCGCCCGCGCGTATGTCGGTTATATCGCAAAACCTTTTTTTGCGCAGTTGGATAAAAACTATCCTATGTTTTTTTCCCGGGTCTCAAACTATTTCCATACCAAATTTCATTCAAATCGGTCCAGTAGTTTTAGCGTGAAAGCGTAACAGTCATACAGACTAGAGTTACTTTCGCATTTATAATATTAGTACTGATAATAAATATGAAACACAAATATTATTGGTTTTTATTAAATTACTTAAAATATATACATATGGAGAGAAAACATGTGGTAGAATAGAATTAAAGTTGGTGTGGTGGGAAAATTAATGGATTTAATTTTATATTTTTCAGGCCAGTCACTCAGGCTGACGTATTATCAATCGAAAAGAAACTCCTCCAAACAATGGATATGATCTTGGTCAAGAAGAAGAGGATAGCGCTAGCTGAAGCAAATAGCGTGGGAGGAAGACAGCAGTATAATTTGCAGGATCAGTCCACTACGAAAAATAGAGGTTTTTGGACCAATATATGGTCCAGTGTTGGCAGTTACGCCAACCCACTTGGAAGTGGAACTGAAAGTAAGTATTCATTTCGCATACTTTCTCGATCTTGGGTATTCTTTCTTGATCGATTAACTAGGTTATGCAACATTCAAGGCTATGAACATCATCTTCTGGTTTGTCATTATCGGTGAGAAATCCTGGGTGCAAATTCTTCCATGATTTGTTAATTAGCGATGCCTTAACATTGGCCCAGCAATAAGCCAAAAGAAAAACTTTGTACTTTAAAGTTATCGATTTTAATGAGTCGTAATGCAAGACAGTTAACAATAAGAGATTTGTGGTAATTTAACTTCACATTTTGTATAACGTTCTGATCCATTGGTTGAATACACGCCGTGGAGTTAGGTAAAAGGAAAATTGACGAAGGACGATAAACAAAAGACTGACGACGCATTGGCTTATTGTAGTCCGCACCTATACCCGCCCGGGTCCCCCGCGAAGCCCATTGCCCGGCCGGATCACAGCGATCACCGAACAAGCGAGAGTGCGGATTACTGAGGCCCTACTGTATTCAATATAGAACTGTGGTAAGGTATTTTGCGAATGAAAAAAAAAATGAAACTCTGTCTCCAAGCAATCTAACGATGGTCCGGCAGTTGTCATTGCCAGTCAGTAATTCTAGGCTAGCCTGAACGAAATGTTCGACCTTATCATCACTTACCATCAGGTGAGACGGGGGAATGTCTTAAAAATATTACACTGAAGCATTAACCATGAACCTGTGGCATTTTTTTATAATAATGCCGCAAAGTTTGTTTTCCAAAAAAATGCGTAAATTGTAGGTTGTTTGAAATCTTAAAAAATAATCGGCCAAGTGCGATTCGGACACGCGCACGAAGGGTTCCGTGCCATTAGCAGTTATACAACATTAGACATATTTTAACCGTTTTTGTTTTAACGTGCGTGAGTCAGACTCGCACTTGGCCAAACTTTTTTATTTGTTGTTATAGCGGCAATAGAAATACATCATCTGTGAAAATTTCAACTGTCTAGCTATCACCGTTCTTGAGATACAGCCTGGTGACGGACGGACGGACAGCGAAGTCTCAGTAATAAGGTCGCCTTTATTAAGGTGGGTACCTTTGGGTACGGAACCCTAAAAATGGACAGTTACTGCCACATTTGCAAATGAGCCACCAAGCTGCCGAAGAACTGTTAAAATGCATGGTGGAAGGGCTTTTTGCGAATGCCCGCCTGGCTAGCGACCACCCTCAAGTTGAAAATCTGTCGCCAAGCACCTAACGGTGTGTTCCGGCAGCAGTCCTTGAGAGCCAGTGAAATTACAGGCACATGAGACTTAACAACTATGTCTCAAGGTGACGGACGCAGCGCAATTCGTTACTTGAACGATGAACTGCATCTGTTATAGGCAGAGGTAACCGCTTAACATCAGGTGGGCCTCGAGCTTGCTCCGTCATAAAATACTGACCTTCACATTATTAATGCTAGGAATTCGTTTTTTTTCTAAGGTAAGTTTTATTTCACCTAACACCGTTCAATATAGTTTTCTCAAGTCACGTTCACACCTAGCACTTACCACGGCCAACTAACCTTGCACACTACAGACTGAGTTATGGAAGAAAATCACACTAATATTATAATGGCGAAAGTTCATGGTACATAATGTTTGTATGATTGTTACTTCTTCACGCTCAAAAGGCAAAGAGTATTTGTATGAAATTTGGCATACAGATTACAGATACTTTATAACCTGGACTGACACAGGACATTTTATCCCGAAAAAACCACGGGTAACACCGCTCGTTGTGTAATAGTATATTATGATACAAGTGAGCTAAGTTGCTCATTATACACGAGGCTGTGGGTTTATGAGCCGTAGGCGAGGGCGTAAATCAGCCGAGTGTATAATGAGCAAGTTGCTCACGAGTTTCATACGCACATTTTCAACACCCTTGCGTGAAAAAAAATATATTGCACAAATGCGATACAAACAACATATGAAAGTTATGGAAAATAGCGCGTAAGTTTTTTTTTTTGCGCGCGTCAAATGTATGTTGGTTGATTACATATAGTTAGCTTTAAACCTCTTTGTTGTTACAAATCTGCATTATCAGTTTAAATTGAAAGTGCTCTGTTTACTCGCATATAATTTGCAGTTAGGTATTAACTTAACTTTGTAGGGATACATTACCCGGTTAAATTTAAAATGCTGTTGACTCGCATATAATTTGCAGTTAGGTACTAACTTTGTAGGGATAATTCTATTACGCACTAGTGTAAATATTATTATGCACGACGGTGTTATAGTTCGGTTTATGGCGCTAAGAACGATGTAATACTTACTTAACGAGCAAGGGTGTTGAAAAATTTTTTTTTCCTGATATATCCCAAGTTAAGGCACCCAGTTCGTACAACCGGTGGAAGTTGGTTAGATACACGCTTGAATTGAAAAATTTTGTGCTAAAATTTGTAATTCTATTATATGATTTTTTCCAGATATACCTCAGCTCCGACAAGAGATATCAGGGCTCGAGGAGCTGAGCCGGCAGCTGTTCCTGGAGGCGCATGACGCGAGGACGATGCGGGAGAAGATTGAATGGTCCAAAACTTTTCAGGGGAAGTACTTCAACTTCCTCGGATATTTCTTCTCACTGTATTGCATTTGGAAGATATTTATTGTAAGTAGAATTGTGTTATCTCAGTGAACACTCTCTCGCCACGCATGCATGAAATGTGATGAGAGTGAAGATAGTAAGAGAGAAATGTCAATATTTTTAGTAGCCTTTGACCACTTTCTCACCTGAAGGTAGATGAAGATGTGGTATAATATGTTAATCAGGCTATCCTAGAATTACTGGCTCTCAAGGACAGCTGCCGGCACACACTGTTAGGTGCTTGGCGACAGATTTTACTACTTGAGGGTGGTAGCTAGCCAGGCGGGCATTCGCAAAATGCCCTAGCACCATGCATAACAGACAAATCCCACTGTAAAACATTCAATAAATTATAACCTCAAAATCTGATTATTATTTTTTTTTCATTCCAAGGAAGTGTCCGTGACTAGTTTTTAATTTCGATCGCTTAAGTGATTATTGTAGAACCCAGAAAACAAACTCACGGCTCAGTAAGACTCTAGGCTAAAGTGTAGGGATGAAAAATTATGTCCTTTTCTTGCAAGTGGAAATCCATGGTTTCTGTCTACCCCTCCGGAAAGCAGGTGTTATATATGCATGTATATTAAAAAAGTATTAGAAAATTTTTAAACTAAATCTGTGTCTATGATTTAAAATGTGTAAAACTGTTTTAAAATGTCCTGTCACTAATGGGGTATAAAAAATACATAAAATTGCATGTGATTATGTTTTGTAAATAAAACTCATCAAAAATGAAAATGTTATTTATTGCTTTGTTACTAGTTGTGAGGCTAACCTTGTTAAAATTATTTATTGAATGTTCCAGTGCACAATCAACATTGTGTTCGACCGTGTTGGCAAAAAGGACCCGGTGACGCGAGGCCTAGAGCTGGTGGTGCACTGGCTGGGGCTGCGGCTTGACGTGGCTTTCTGGTCGCAACATGTGTCCTTCCTACTCGTCGGGTGCATCGTGCTCACTAGCATCCGCGGCCTGCTGCTCACGCTCACCAAGGTATGTTGCTCACGTTCACTTAGATATGTTAATCACGTTCACTAAGGTATGATGCTCACGCTCAGTAAGGTATACTACCCGTGATCACTAATGTATGTTACTCACGCTCACCAAAGTATGATGCTCATCAAGGTATTTTACTCTCGCTCATCATGTTATATTACTCACTTTCATCAATGTAGGTCACTGAAGGTTTACTACTCTTACTTACCAAGGTATGTTGCTTACGATCACCAAGGTATGTTACTCACGCTCACCAAAATATGTTACTCGTACTCTGCTTACCAAGGTATATTACTCACGCTCACCAAGATATGTTATTCACGGTCGCCAAGATGTGCTCTCAATAGTGGTCAATTATAAAATACCCCGGAAAGTGCGATTCTGGCCTTAGTCTTTTGAGACAAATCGTAACAATCCAAGATAGAAAAAAAATCAAATATTGTTTAGTTGCTTTTATCTTAATTATATGGTTACATAAACATATTATACAGAAAAACTAGATTCCTAAAACTGACAACTTTAATGTGCCCCCATTTCAATATTTTCACAGATAATTAAACACAAAAATAGTACACAAAATATCTTAGTTTCAGGATTCTAATTAATTCTGTTAACGAGTGAGACCTGTGACATATGAATATACATATAAACATACAATAGAGTGACGGTAATAGGACAACCCAAAAGGCAAAATGAAGGAATTGCCCTTTGGGTACTACCATACAATCATCGTCAATCATCATACAATCAATCGCGCTCAATCCAACGGGACACGATCGGGGACCGCGGCCCGCGTGTTTTGATGCGTGGAGCTATTTAAAAAGGTTGAAATCTGACTTTTAATTTTGAAAATACACGAAATTTTGAAAATTGTAACTGTTAAAAGTTGATAACTTTTTCACTATTGATGCTAAGAACGTAAAAACAACGCAGGACGGTCCGCCACCAGCGGCTGCAAATTACCAAACACAAAAACACCACACAAATAGGAAACGAACAAAGACAACACGAATATATGAAATTTCTTACAAAAATATTTGCAATAACAGGTTTTACCTGTCTGGTATAAAATTTTAGTATGGGACGATGCTATTTAAACTGTTTATTGAAAAAAAAACAAATGAACACTTTAACGCGGGCAATTTTAATGTTGTTTGTTGATAGTCATTGATTTTGAAAAGTAATAGTTTCGACAAAATGAGTTCAAGTGAAGACAATGAGTGTGATGAACTTAATTCAATGCCACCTGAAATTCTTCACCTCTTTAGAATTATCCCAAACCAACATAATCCCCGGAAAGTCCACTTTAAAATTCATAAATTGTACATTTAACAACTATCTTCAAATAAAAAAATCTGCCTAGGTACTACATTGTTTTAATTTCCGCGCATTATTTCAGAAAAGCACTATACAAGCCTTGGCCACAACTAGGCATTGATGGACTTACGTATGTGTGCCTTGGCTTCGCCTCGGCCCATATTTACACGTTCGTCCATCAATGCCTCCTTTGCTGGCCGCTGCAGTAATGTACTATATTTCGTTTTACCATTGCTGCCGTCTCTTTCACTCCTACGCAGTCCGATAGTGATATAATTTCAGCATTTGACAGCGTCTTAATAACACACACCCTATACCATATATATATATATGGTATAGGGTGTGTGTTATTTTTAATATATATATATAAGGTGAGTATTAATTCATCAACAATACTGCGGGGGATGGTGTAGAATCGATAACTGAATGTGATCCACTCATAATTAATTTTCACATAAACAAAATTAATACCGAGTTCATTGCCCTCGCAATGCGTAGGTATACCTACCGAGTTCATTGCCCTCGCAATGCGTTAGAATACCTAGAACGTGTGTGTATGTGTGAGTCTAGTCCACGGCGGCCGCGAGTGTTGTCGTCGCTATCATTCTCAAAGTCAACGCGCCACAGCTTAGGCAATAGTTAGTATTAATTTTGTTTATGTGAAAATTAATTATGAGTGGATCACATTCAGTTATCGATTCTACACCATCCCCCGCAGTATTGTTGATGAATTAATACTCACCTTATATATAGTCAATACTTTGATAGATTATAGAACTGATATTGGCATGGCTTCAATATATACTCTTTTTTATTCCAGTTCTTCTACAAGATCTCATCATCGAAGTCCTCAAACATCATCGTCCTGATCCTTGCTCAGATCATGGGCATGTACTTCTGTTCATCAGTACTGCTGATGAGGATGAACATGCCTCCGGAGTACCGCATCATCATCACCCAAGTGCTCGGAGATCTGCAGTTCAACTTCTATCACCGTTGGTTCGATGTTATATTCCTAGTGAGTGCTTTGACTAGTATATTCACTTTGTATTTGGCTCACAAACAACCCTCTGTCAGCTAGTTGATAGAAATTATCTGGTGTGATCATAATAATTAATTGTAAAATCGTCATAATAATGTCAAATTTGGCTATGTCGCCAGTAAAGTTATTGTTAGTCTATTTGGCGCAATAATTACATAACTTACTGTGATGGCAACATAGACACGATGATATTCATAATAGCATGGCTGTCCAATCTGAAGTGTAATAAAAAAATTCTGAAAAAATCGCCATTTTTTCAGAAATTTGGTCACAGGCAAGATAACACAAAAAATATCGTGCCTGAGCTATTTTTTGGGTTTTTAATTTTAACGTACACTCATTTTACAGTATAGCGTTATAATCTTATTAAGTGGAAACACCTAACGGTGTACTCCGGCAGCTATCCTTGAGAGCCAGTAATTCTAGGTTAGTCTGAACAACATCTTTGACCACATCACATCATCGCTTACCAGCAGGTGAGATAGTGGTCAAAGGCTAACCTATCAGGCATAAAAAAGTTATTGGTAATCTTCAGATCAACTTCTACCACACTGGTAAGATTCAGTATCAGTGTTCTAACATTGTATTTGGCTTGTAAACAACCATCTATAAGCTAGTCAATATAAGATATCGAATGTGATGTGATTAGTAGTATAAGTGTAATCATTGAAACATCTTAAGACATTTGGTGATGTGGCCAGATAAATGATCTACTTAGACAATATGTTTTATAAAGACCTTAGTACAATTGATTATTTTCAAATTTCTGGCTCTAAAATGTGCATGTGTGCTCGCTCACACAATAAAATATATTTTCTGTACATGTATGTAGGTATCATGGAGCTGGTAATACCAAAATATTATATTTAAATTATCTTGTGAAAGCATTTAGCATTACTGCAGCAAATTACGGTCATTTTTAACCGACTTCCTAAAAAGGAAGAAGTTTTCAATCGTCTGTATTTTTTACACTATAGATGTCGCTCCATGTTTTTAATATTAAGACTAAATGATACATTTAAACTGTGAGTAATTACCACGGTAGGATAATATTGGAATAACATTTCCACTCCAGGCCCAAATGAATCCATACTGGCTAAAACAGTCCAAACCGTTACAAACAAATTTCCCCAATAAAAATATTAATTGGGCTGTGTAAATCATATTAATCATATTATTTGAATATCGCACATTATGACTCGGTCATGTAATATCCGAAGAAAACGAGTAATATATATATATATATATATGCCCGTTGATAACTACAAAATCAACGAAATGTTTAAACTTGAATTTTCTCCCTAAGAGAGCCCACTTAAAAAGAAATAAGAAACAAAACCGAAGTAGAAAACTTCGGTTTTGTTTATTAAAATATTAAGCTTAAAATGTAAATTGGGTGTATGTCTAAATATGGTTAGTGCTTACTAAATCGTGTGAGATTATCTCGGTTACAAAGGAAGTTTTAACGATCACACAATTTCTCACCTTGAGCGCACTGTCCCCTATGATGATGAAAGTAATACAACTAGAGCAATATATTACGGCTCAGCCGAGCGTTCCTCCATAGCCTAGTGGATAAAGCACCGTGTTTGTAAAACCTGGACATAATCTCAAGTTTGATTCTCGCTTGAGGTGAGGAATTTTGTGGCCTAAAAATTTGTAAATGTGTTACATATGAAATTGGGAAGCCAATAATTTATAAAAGAAAAAAAAAATGTATTTTCGACTGATTTGTATATAGCTTAGCGCATTAATTACAGATTGTCGCTTTGGATCTAGTTGTATTGAGTTCGGTCCACGGACCAATTCAGTTTAAGTGGTAAAAATTATTATCTGCCATTATCCGAGTCTGCAACTGGGCCCTGTAGACGGCAATATACTCGCCCACTATTACATAGTACTAAAACATTATCCGGTAAACGTGGTTGTATAGATACCTCTCTCTTATTTCGGAATATAAAGTTTTATAATAACATTATTCTATGATATGTATATGTACAAAATCTAATGGAAGGCAGAAATAGCAACTAATATGTAACTACAAAGATTTTCTTACAAATCCGAGTTTATTCTCTCTGCCTTACGAATTGATGTTTGAAATCTCAAAATAGATGACGAAGAACATCATACTGACTATAGTTGTCGTTCCGGCGCTCAAAGTTGGTCTTATTATAAAAATAAAAGTTAAATTCAGACTATGAGTTAATAAACAACGGTAGCTCAAATTGTAATACAATGTCTTTGCAACGGAAGCTGTAATCAGTATATACTGTCGGATATAGTCAGAGAAATACTAAAATATCAAGTTTTATGCGAGGTCTAGTTATTTTTTGAGACTAAATACATTTTTGTGAAGAAGGTAACCAAACAGATTACATAATAAACTCAGTTTTTTAGTTAACGATATTTTTTATCATAGCAGATAATCAGCTAGACACAGTACTTCTGTTTTAAAACAATTTTCCCGTTCAATCATTTTGAAAGAGTTATTCATTGATAACTACGTATTGGTTTGTTTACTAAAAGTATCTCCGATTAAAAACAATGTACATTGTTTAATCATTTCGAGACTGTTGTTGAATGTTGTATATTTATTTTACTTATGTTAAGCGAAGAACAAGATATATATGCTATGCTATTAGTACAGGCTGCTATCAAGTCGCGCAAGACGTAGCCCTGCCTGTCCCACACAAGCTTCTGCGAGGGTGTTACTTGCGTGAAATTTCGAGTCAATGATTGTTATATAAAAACAACAAAATCCCGCTACTTTTAGTAAAAAACACTATTTTACTCGCTTCAAAGTGCGCCATGTAAGCGCGCGAAACACTCAAGGAAGCATCGCCGATGTTTACGACGTTTGAACTAACAGACCACGTATAGTATAACTGTTGGAATGAATGAATATCGCTAGCTCTTTTCATCCTTCGACGTTGGCATAGAGAATACAAGCACAGTATACAAACCAGGTATTTATTGAATACAAAATACGATACCGGTCCGCTTTCAAGTGCTTTGAAGTGATTGTGCCCGTGGCGGGCGCGCGGCAATCGATACTTGTTTTTTGTGCCCGTGGCGGGCGCGCGGCAATCGATACTTGTTTTTTGTGCCCGTGGCGGGCGCGCGGCAATCGATACTTGTTTTTTGTGCCCGTGGCGGGCGCGCGGCTATCGATACTTGTTTTTTGTGCCCGTGGCGGGCGTGCGGCAATCGATACTTGTTTTTTGTGCCCGTGGCGGGCGCGCGGCAATCAATACTTGTTTTTTGTGCCCGTGGCGGGCGCGCGGCAATCGATACTTGTTTTTTGTGCCCGTGGCGGGAAGCTTGGCAACGGAAAGGATATGAATAGGAATGTTATCAAAAGTACCTTGTGTTTTTACACAAGGTACTCTACAATACAAATTGTCAATGCGGCCACATTTATTTTCATGTAGACTTTTATAACTTCTCAGTGGTTTTCGAGACTATTTTATGTCATAAATTACGTTTGCTTACGATTTTCGGTACAAATATGTTATACATATAATATAAATATATTGTACAAATATATTATGTATTACTTATAAGCGATTATTAGTTAAAAAACAGTACACTTTGTTAACTGAATATTAGGCGCAATTTTTTTTACGATCTCAAGATTTCAATGGATTTGTAAACGAAATCAACGAAACTTATATTTTATATGACCATTGTTCTCCCCTTAAATAGTGTTGCGCAAAGTAAGTAAGCATAACTTATATATAAGTATGTTGTCTTAGTTATAATAAAAGTTATAAATATTTGCCCTTTGTTGAAAAGCAGTTGTTTCTTTTGAAACCTGTCTAAAATTGGATAGTGTGCCTCATTTGGTAGTGACTAAATTGGCTCTGGGATCCCCCCTACCGCCACTAGGATTCACAATCAAGATCCACATGTGGATCAGAGAATCCGCATCCGAACCTCGGACATGGCAATGCCACATCAGGCAACGTCTCCTGATTGAGTCTCAGTAGTGTGTGATGTGTCTACTGCATGCTTGCTTCCTGCCTTTGTCATTTATTAAAACTTATCATATTTTTTTTTGTATGCCTGATAGGTTAGCCTTTTGACCACTATCTCACCTGATGGTAAGTGATGATGTGGTCGAGGATGTTGTTCAGACTAACCTAGAGTTACTGGCTCTCAAGGACAGCTGCCGGAACACACCGTTAGGTGCTTGGCGACAGATTTTCAACTCGAGGGTGGTAGCTAGCCAGGCGGGCATTTGCAAAGTGCCCTACCACCATGCTGTAACGACTGCTATCCTAAGACAACAACCGGGACCGACGGCTTAACGTGCCCTCCGAAGCACGGAAGCGCTCAGTAGTAATGCCCAACCAGCGGTCACCCATCCAAGTCATGACCGCGGCGGACGTTGCTTAACTTTGCTGATCGATTCAGAATGGCTAAGCAAACTTGGCTACGAGCGCTTCAAAAATATACAAAGGAAGTGTAGCTGTGTGCATTATATGCTTGTGTAAAATTTTCTCCACATTATATTGTTTTGATATAAGAGCATACTCCTTATTGTTTATTTAAATCAATTATAACATGGGTTGAACAACTGGCGAAACCAGTGACAGTTCTGTGGTATTGTTTTTTTAGTGTGATTGTGGCGGAACAAGCTCGAGGCCCACCTGATGTTAAGCGGTTACCTGTCTAAAACAGATGCATTTCGTGACAAGTGACGAATTGCACTGCGCCCCTTGAGACATAGTTGTTAAGTCTCATGTGCCTGTAATTTCACTGGCTCTCAAGGACTGCTGTCGGAACACAACGCTAGGTGCTTGGCGACAGATTTTCAACTTAAGGGTGGTCGCTAGCCATGCGGGGATTCGCAAAAAGCCCTTCCACCATGCGGTGAAGCTCAAGCCCGCGGCGGGATTCGAACCATAGACATGCTGCGCGGCAGTCCATAGCCAATGCCACTGAGCCATTATTGCTTCAAAATGTTAAAATGTAAATAATGTAAAAAAAGAAATGTTATAAAATAAAATCAGTATATATTATTTATACATTTATTTAACAATCTTTATAATATCTTACAATAAACTATATCGTAATAGTTAAAAATAGAAAATGTTTACTTGGAAAGGCCACCTTAATAAGAATAACTTAGAATTAGATGAAAAAAAAAATACAGATATTTCCAATTCTCTTCGATTTTATCAGCTATTTTAACTACATAAAAATTAAATTTCTTTGAAGAAAAATATGCCTATTTAAATATTAAACTTGAAATTGATTTAATTAATGTAGTTTATCTAATGTACATTTACAAAAATACTTTTCCAATTTTAGCACTTTATTTGGTACTTTAAATGATTTATGTTTTTTTTATTCTTGACTACTTTATTGAATATCTTTTTAAAAGAATGAAACATTTGACCAATAGTTTTGACTTGAAACTTATTTTATAATGTTAGACATAAATATTATACTTTGGTGTTGTCATTTTGAGCACATTTAATCATAATTTGCTATCGAAATCACACTTTTGCTATAGCCTGCTGCTTTCTGATCATTAAAAACCACTGCTGGTACCTTTTTGTAGTATAAGATCATTCAACAGCAATAGTAATAAACTTGGCAGTGTACGTAATTCGGCCCCTACTCAACCAACTAAAAATGTTATTAAAATCTGTAAATTACTCAGATTCCTAAAAATATAAACATAATATAACGTATATGAAGTATATACATACATACGACAAAAATACAACAATAATCTCATTGCCAGAATAGAAAAAAAATGCTTGAAACGCCATTGTAGAAAAAGGATCAAAATGCACAGCAGATTTGTTGTAGAAAACACAATAAAAAAAATATGGTCCGAAACGCGCTCATTCATTTTTTTAAATAAAATTTCAGAGAACACGGTTCTCAAAGCATAAAAAAGGCAAAGACCTGAGATATTATTATATTTATGAGGTTATGAAGAAACAAATCTATAAGTGATCAGAAAGCAGCTCGCTACCCTCTCATGTCCAATAAAGTGTGTTGGTGTATTCCCCCGTGAGAACATAGTGCAGTTGACAATTGCCGGGGGGAGTACCCCCTGATATATAACAGACGAAACGTTGGTCTCCTACACCATGAGAAATCGGTTGAAGTTGACAGGTTTTTGTCTACTCCCCCATGAGACCTCTGTTACAGTTGACGATTGGGACGGTCTACTCCCCCATGAGGTCCTCGTACTGCTTGCGGAAGCAGTCTCCGACGGGGAAGAAGTCCCAGCACCGCTGTGTGTACATGTTCCACACGTACGTCTCTTGACCTGGATAACAAAGTAATATCGGCATATTATTACAATCTTTTTTTATGTTATTGTGACGGAATAAGCTCGAGGCCCACCTGATGTTCAGCGGACTAACCTCTGCTTATAAAAGATGCATTTCGTCACAAGTCACGAATTGCACTGCGCCCGTCACCTTGAGACATAGTTGTTAAGTTTAATGTGCCTGTAATTTCACTGGCTCTCAAGGACTGCTGTTGGAACACACCGTTTGGTGCTTGGCGACGGATTTTCCTATTGGTCGCTGGCCAGGCGGACATTCGAAAAATGCCCTTCCACCATGCGGTGAAGCTCAAGCCCGCGCCGGGATTCGAACCATGGATCATAGCTAATGCCACTGAGCCATCAATGCTTATTACAAGCACATTAGAATTAATGAGTGTGAGAGGTAGACCAGAAAAAAGATGGATCGATTGTGTGAAAGATGATGGACAACAGAAGAGAGTGCAAACATATGCTTACCGACACCAAATAGAGGGAATTGCACCAAATTGTAGGAAGGTGATGAACAGTTATCTTAAGATCCTTATTTCGCCTATGAAGAAGAACAGGCTCGAAGGAAATAAAATGTTAAAAATTTCATAAAAGACTCCAAAACAAACGCGACAATATAAAGGTTTATTATAATGAGTCTTAGTTGGTGTTGCAAAAATATTGCTCTTGTTTCTTCTAATTTGCGCCTGTATGAATTTATTAAATAGTTTTATTCATTTTGCAATTCTACAGGACAATTCTATCAGCACGCTTGGCACGCAAGTTACTGGTGTGACTCTGCAATGACTTGCTTGTCTAAAAGCTTTCGTTGTAGTTGTTTGCTGTATATTTATTCTATAATAGACTATAAATTAAAAAAATATACCATGGGAGCGTGCCTCGTATCGCCCGAATACGGTCAAACTGAACCTATATATAAGCGGTGGTTATGCGCTCAGCTTAGTTGCATTACAGATGCTGAGTGCGTTACATGTTTTAGATACTTTAATATAATGCCTAATTACTCAACAGTCTGCAAAAAAAAGGGTTGACTACAACAAAATTTAAGAAGTCATTAGGTGGCGAGAAAGAGGTGACACTAAAAGAGGGAAATTATGTATTGAATAATTGGTGACCACATAGCTCTCGAATATCTATTAGGAGAACGCTCCATCTGAGCCCGGAAGCATTTCTATATAATGTTCTTACAGATTGATATCAATCTGTATCTTGTAGTACTAAAATGTATTGGATATTTGTACCTGTATACTCAGTGTCCGGTTTGTTGATGAGATGCATGAGGAAGAACATGTAGTTTGCTAAATTATGTTCTCTCTGCACGTGAGTGTCGAACCCGTGTGGAACCTGCACAAGTCAAATATGTTTTAGTCGACTTAAGGAAAATTCAGCGTCTTAAAATTCTTTACAAACATAAATAGAAGTAAAACAATATTATAGTAAAATGAAGTCTCCAAACGATCAGATTGTCATCCGAGGTTAATCTATAGGTTTTTTTTTTTATTTCTGATAGGCAAGCCTTTGACCACAATCTCACCTGATGGTAAGTGATGATGTGGTCGAAGGTGATAGCAGGCTTAACCTAGAATTACTGGCTCTCAAATTGCCCCTGCTCATAAATAATGATTTACATAAACCATCCCGGACGCCAGAAGAGGCAAGTAGGAACTCGAAATGAACATTTTTACATGGTCAGTATAGTCGCCTTACTAGCTACCCACCCTCGTGTAGAAAATACGCTTGGCAGACGTCTTGAGCACTGCAATGTAATATAGCAGTTATTCAGAAGGCGCTGCTGTCTACCTTCTGGCATTTTTCCTTTTATCGCCTATTACGACATCCACAGGAAGTCCTATTGGGGTGCCAATATATACTATATGGCCCGGCACCCATTATAAAAAAGCGAAAAAGTTCATGCAAAATTTTTCGCTTTCCTATTGCTTCCGCTATTTGAATGAAACGGTCAATATTTTTAAATTTGTTTCATAATGATCACAGTCCAAGTAAAAGCTTGAATGTATACGTACTTTATCAAAGTAGTCCTTATTGATGCCGCATATGAAGCAGTTGGACTCCATGTCCTCCTTCACCGACTCCAGCTGGTCACGGAGCTCACCGAAAGCGTCGATGATCAAACCTGACCAAACAAATTACTTATTATTTTTTACTTATATTATTAAACAGTATCTAAACATACAGGTTGACTTGGCCGTAATGGTCCATTTAAAACTCTCAAGCTTTCTTTTTTTTATTAGCACAGCACACAGGTCATGCAAGTTCAAAAAAGAATTTTACACGCAATTGAAAAATTGTTTTAAAATGTTATCTAAACTTTTCATTGCAATCTCGCTACATGTAACTTAGATACTCAACTTATGTTCTTAATAATCGATTTTAATAGATTTTTCTGCCCTATATTTTTTATTTATTTACTCGCAAATGTGTTGAAAAACATTGTATGTTTTACGGGCGGTACGGGAATTACGAACCTTTAACCAAAAATTAGATAGCCCTCAGTATTCGACTTCTGGCTCTTACTAGAGCTTCGATCGTAATTCCTTACGAACCGCCCTTAATACACAATGTATTATTACAAGCTACGGGTACATCTAAATTTCCGTCCGGACGACGTGGCTAAGGCTATGCGATAGAAAGGGAAACGCCTTGTACGTGAATTACAGATATTAGGCACTCCGTGCTTTGCGAGCTGAAGTGCACTTTATTGCTTTGTAGCTAGAGTCGCTTATGTATTGTAATGGCTTTGCAGATTGATCCATCTGGCTCTTTTTATTCGGATATAATACTAGCTGTTACCCACGGCTTAGCTCACTTGGGAGCATGGTCGTCAACAACGCTACTAAACTTAGTAATATGTGCAGTTTTGGTATTCTGTTGTACCATAATTAAGTCAGATTAGGTGGAATAATAGACCATTTAACCTAAAATTAATCACCATCGAAATTGGTATATACTCGTAATTACGGCTTGCTCAGTTGTATGAACTATGAAGTATGCGGCTATGTGGTTGCTTCTCTTCAGAACTCTATCTTCGGAAAGGATTGTATTTCTCGGTCATTTTAGAGCTGTAGAGAAAAAGCTTTGTAGGCAGGTAACAACAAACTTGGATTTACTCGGAGGGGTGGCAGGTGGTTCAAAAATAGGGGATGAGCTTATTATCTGCTATCAGGCACAGTGCCAGACTTCAGTATGCTTTGAGATGTGGGATGTGTGGATGTATATCTAACTTAATCTAATTAATTAGCAGATAGAGTAACTATCAATAGTAATGCCAGTGTAAGGAACATAATCAGGCTGTAGTAATGCTATGATGTTAACAAAGCCCTATAGGTATAACACATTCCACCTAGACGAAAAAATTTCATAAAACACTTGAATGGTGCGCTAGGTATCTAGCGTTAAGTAGCGGCAAAGTGAATTTAATTCAGGATTGATATTTAGCTATTTTAAATTTAGTTCGATGTCACAGAACAATAACTTTCAACACAAAATCAGATATAACTAAAATTAGATATTTTTACAACAGAATTGGTGCCATTGTGTTAATTGTCAAAATAATGGTGGTTAATGGTCAACCTCTATGTTTTCGTAAACCTGCACTGCACGAGTACAGACAAATATTGCAATAATTACGAATGCAGCTATTCGTGTTCTCGCCTCAACTCCATATGAAGTTTTAGAAATGTATCCAACACCTAAACCATTGATTTGACACGATTCTGACTTATTGACACGATTTCTGCATGCTTATGACTTTACTGCGACTACTTTATAAAAATGTAACATGTGTTACTTATTTATAACTTGATGTATAAATGTACAAAATGTACAAATCCAATTTAAAACAAAAAACATGTTTCCGGTGTAACAGTTGAAGAGTTCTTACCCTGAAGGATAGCCAACAGGATAATAATGATGAAGAAGAAGAAGGTGATGTCGAAGATGATCCTGTACACTTCGCTGTCATCACCATCAGGCGGCTCCAGCTCGTCACCGATACCGCCGCCGGCTCGCACGCCTTTGTACAAGTTGAATACGAAGCACTGGAAATGGTAAAAAGGTATATTAAACACAATTCAAGGGTATACCCCGGCCAAGCACTTAACGGTGTGTTCCGACAGCAGTCCCTGAGAGCCAGTGAAATTACAGGCACTTGACAACTATGTCTGAAGGTGACGGGAGCAGTGCATTCCGATTGATATGAAATGGATCTGTTATAGGCAGAGGTTAGTCCGCTTAACACCAGGTGGGCCTCGAGCTTGTTCCATCACAATAAAAATAATACTAGATGTCATCCCATCCCCATATCAGAATCAGATCAGAATCATTTATTGACCATAATAACTAAGAACGCTATTCTAGGCAAGTCAGTATACATGTAACATTTTTATATAAATATTTAAATATCTTTATAACTAATACTTTGGTCACCTAATGTTTCCAATTAAAATGAATTAACTTAATAATAACTACATTCAGGCAATCATTATACATCGAAACGTTATTTAAAATGCATTGTAATTAGTAAAATTAATAAGAATGGAAAGAACGAAAGGACAAATTGGAGTCATGAGTCATATGTCATGTTCGCTTAGCGGTTTGAGCATACGCCGGTTATAAGGGTGGATGGCGCGGGTTTGAATCCGGCACATGACTATAATTTTAACCCTCGATGTAATTTTATAATCAAATAAAACGACTGCGTCATGCCTATTGGGGCAGGCAGAGGGAGTACTGCCACCATACCTATTGGCTATTTCTACCGCCAAGCAGTAATGTCCGCATTACTGTGTCTCAGTTAGAAGGGTATGGGTGCCGGTGAAATTACAGGCACCCGAGACTTAACAACTATGTCTCAGGGCGCAAAACAGTTCGTCTCTCGTGACTAAATACTTCTGTTATAGGCAGAGGTTACCGCTCAAAACCAGATTGGCCTAGTGCCGGTTCCGTTAGAATCCCATAAAAAAAAATGTTTTAGGTAAATTATCAGTCTACGTTGAGTTGAGGCTTCCTGTACATAAACGCATTAGTAGTTCAAATTGTACTGCGAGAACTCTAATGTAAAACTGTATAATTCCTGATTTTCAAAGTAGAAAAATGTGAGGTTGTGAAATTTCCTACTGAGTCGACTTCATCGTTTTCGTTTATATAGAACTGATCGTGTAATGGTGCGTACTGATCGTGACCATATGTTTGTATAAGAGCGTATACTGAGAGTTAACAAGTGTATATTGACATTTAGGGTGTGTATAAGTGTGTTTACTGAAGTAAGGGTGTATTTAAGTGTGTATACAGACTGACTATAAGCATGTGTGTGTATAAGAGCGTATACTGAAAGTAAACACGTGTATAATAGTGTATATTGACATGTAGGGTGTGTATAAGTGTGTTTACTGACGTTAGGGTGTATTTAAGTGTGTATACAGAGTGACCGTAAGCATGTGTGTGTATAAAGCGTATACTGAAAGTAAACCCGTGTATATTGACGTTCAGAGTGTGTATAAGTGTGTTTACTGACATCAATGTGTATTGTGTGTATACAGACTGACCGTAAGCATGTGTGTAAAAGCGTATACTGAAAGTTAACACGTGTATAATAGTGTATACCATTCAGGGTGTGTATAAGTGTGTTTACAAAGGTCAAGGTGTATACTGACCGTAAGCATGTCGTGGCAGTTCCTATTGACCTCGTCGTCCTCCTCCTGTACGTAGAACTTGCGGAAGAAATTGAACGCGATCACCGTGTAGATGTACACGATGATCGTCAACAGCATCACCGTCAACACCAGCTGAAATCATACGACAATAATGTTTGTACAACTTCTAATGTCGTTAATTATAAACGCCAACCTAGCGCGTTAATTTTGTATAGGTGTTAACGATGGCATT
Organism: Plagodis dolabraria; assembly: GCA_963854805.1. Classification (NCBI taxonomy): domain Eukaryota; kingdom Metazoa; phylum Arthropoda; class Insecta; order Lepidoptera; family Geometridae; genus Plagodis; species Plagodis dolabraria. The sequence goes on from OY978466.1 coordinate 7,943,652, forward strand.
AAAATGCCAGTGGATACGGTTGGAGGAGGCCGTTGCTACCACTTACAAACACTATATGGTGGTGGATGGTGAAAAGAAACAGTGAATTTATTTTACTACATTTAATTGTTTTTATGTTAAATATGATATATGAATACTAATATCTCTATCTAAATCAAGTAAATAGCCGCATAAATTTATACATCGATAGATATACGTTGCATCCCATACCTTGTTTATTATTAAGTAATAACTTGTTTATAGCACCTACGTGTAAGATTTGTATCGAAACTTAAAACTCATTTATGTGTGCATTTTTTTTTGATGAATTCTTAATATCTGAGAGTGAAGACATCATTGATGACCATGACGAGGACGACACTCTAGCCGTTATGATGAGGATAGTTAAACATTTTTTTTTGTTTACAAATAATTAAACCAGCCTAGTTTCAGTCTAGTAAGGCAGATTCCTGATAGGAATCTCTAATAATTAGAGATGTAAAAAAATAATGAATAGATTCAGGCGTTACTTTGCGGAAATCCATATTTAATAATAACAAATACTTTTAAAAGTATCCTAAAAAACATTAAATAATATTTAAATAAAACACTTAAAAAAGCATAAAATTAGAAGCGAAACTAGTCGGGTATTCTTCCGGTTAGGCTGCGTGATGTTTATGATGTCACGTAGATAACAGGAAAATTAGGCGGAATTGTCACTAGATATATAATTTTATGCTTTTTTAAGTGTTTTATTTAAATATTATTTAATGTTTTTTAGGATACTTTTAAAAGTATTTGTTATTATTATGTAAAAAAATACTTTCTCATTGGTACGGAACCATCGCGCATCGTCGAGAAACTCACCAATGGCCAATTTTTAAAAAAGAACAGATCTTCTTTCATACTTACTACAACAAAAATCGTTTCAGAGATGTTTGTAAACTATATCGACTATATTCAATTTAATGGATAATTCTGAACAGGTCACATAATGCTAAACTGAAATATCTTTCAGTCTTAGCATTATAGACAGGGACCTGGTGATTTGGTATCCCAAATGTGACCAATTACTGTTGGTCTACTTTACATACCTGCTTCCCGTTATGCGTGACGGACTGCAAAATGGTCCGCAAAGTCTTGAATCCGACGGCGACGTCGAGCAGATGCGCCGCGAAGAAGAAGTTGTTGAAATTGCCCATCACGGAGAACGAGAAGTACCACAGCGAGTACAGGAACGAGTTGTCCGTTATCGTCACGCCGGCCTTCCACACTTGGTAACGCCAATCAATGTTTATAATGCTGCGGGACATATACACTTGTTATTTTGGTATAATAATAACTTTTATATCGTTAAAATAACGTCAGCCTCGCTTTGAACGGGGTTAAGCACATTGTATGGCGGCCATCTTGAAGCTGCCATTTTGGGTCTTTGAAAGTGCAGCGATTAATTTAATTCGCACCTTATTTTAGTATTGTTATTTATCTACATACATGTTTGTACTATTTTGAATCATTATCATATTTCGTTTTCAATTATCGTGAGTCAAGTATTTTGTATATTTAGTTACCTATGGCAATTGGCAACAAACGCTTACCAGCCTGTGACGCGAACGGTCGGTTACATACAACTGGGCTAATTTTTTAATAATTATGCAAACAGTCTTCGATAATTATCTTAACTTAATTTACTTATATCCACTTTATTTTGATAGTCAATCAATTGTTTATAAAATTTTCTATGTAACTTTGGCGTCAATATAACTCTTGTGTAAATATTACTTATTTACACAAGAGTTATATTGATGATATTCGTGTTCGGAATATAGTGTATTTTCAGAATTTTATTCATTGAGCTACCATCCCTCATTTACAACAATACACAAAATCGGACACAATCATCCGCCCAGCAGAGCTATTATGTAACTCTCGGTGGTCTTCGTGAACGTCAGAGTGGACATCAATTTTTGAATTAACCGTCTTGACGATTACCAGACTTTCTGAAGACGAGAGAATGAACGAAACTAGCCACTTTTGACGTAAAATTGGTATTATGTAACTCTAATGACAGCTTGAAGACCACTACGAAACGTCAAATGAAGAAGGGAGCTTTATTGCTCACTGGTTGGCGGGTTTTTATTGCGAGTTTGCGTTGAGATAGAGATTTTCTTATTTTAATTGCAAATTCAAAGATCCATATTGATTTATTGAAAATAATCACTTGCTTTTTTCTGATTTCAGCCACTCATTCTGTGGAAATTTGGACTTTCGTGTTAATTAACACTTGTGAAAGTCGAACAGGATTTTTCTTTGTTTCAATAATATTGCTTTGATATATTTGCTTAATATTAATTCGATATTCAATTTCGATATTAATCTTTGATTTTAGGTAGCAATATGGCTAGAGCTATGTTGTTGGCAGCTGCAGAGGAAGAACGCCTTAAAAAGCTGTTGATCTTTATTAACTACGTATACCAGCTAGAACTCACGGTGTTTAGTCGTTATCTCCGACCGGTGTTCGAGCGGTAAAGACGCTCATTCTCAAGGAATGCGGGCAGCTTCGAGGGCCGCTAGACGCGCACTGCGGGCGGCTGCTCGCAACGCCCTCTGCGAAACTTGAGGAACGGCGGGCAGCAATGGCATCGCAGGCATGGTAGGGGCGCGTACGTCACTGTCACTATCTTCACTGCACTCGTCAAAAGTATGTGTAGGGTCTTCGCACACTATTGCAATTACGTCTGATTCGCGGGTAAACAGTTTAGCACTGGTCGAGGCACAATTAAGCACGGGTTTCCACGCAGAAGGTAGATTCCAGCCACCGTCCCTATTAAAATTTGGATGACGGTTTATTTCAATAGCCTCACGTACTTTCCGCGGCACAAAATACTTTTCTCTCGCTAGTACGGATGCTTTATCAAACCGTATGAAATGTTTCGTATCCTTAATTAGGGCGTGCTCGGCTATTGCGGATTTCTCGACTTCAAGGTTCTTAATACACCTGACATGCTCCGTCAACCTTGTAGCGATGTTTCGTCGTGTTTCTCCGATATAGGACTTTCCACAATCACACGGCACTTTATATACCCCAGGCCCGGCAAATGGTTCTCTGTCTTTCGGTGAACGTAGCATTTGTCGGAGTTGTCCTTGTGATCGGAAAATCGCCTTAATTGAGTACCTCCGTTTCATCAGGTATCCGATTTTATCCGTTATTCCTTTGATGTAAGGTAGATACACCGGCGATCTGTTGACCATGCCTGCGATGCCATTGCTGCCCGCCGTTCCTCAAGTTTCGCAGAGGGCGTTGCGAGCAGCCGCCCGCAGTGCGCGTCTAGCGGCCCTCGAAGCTGCCCGCATTCCTTGAGAATGAGCGTCTTTACCGCTCGAACACCGGTCGGAGATAACGACTAAACACCGTGAGTTCTAGCCGGTATACGTAGTTAATAAGTATGTCAACTCACGTTAGTTTTTATGAAAATAAAGCTGTTGATCATTGAGCGCAGGGTACTCAGGCAGGCTAGCAAGCTTCTATTGTTGTTAAATTCCTTTTCAAAAATAATATACAGTGTTTGATGTTGCTAAATATGACGTTGATACTGTCTTGCAGATATTGGCAGCACTGGCATATTATGCCAACGGCTGCTATCAAAAGAACATTGGTGCCTATTACCACCTAGGCCTGTCACAAGCCTCTGTGTCACTCTGCTAAGAGATGTCACCAAAGCCCTAAATAACCCAGAGATTCAGGCCAAATATATAAAGTTTCATATGACTATGGTAGAGCGTGAGGACATCACAAGGAGGTGAATTTTGCAATTTATAAATATGTACTTATCTACTTTTAATTTTCTTATACTTAATAAGCATATGCATCAGAGCAAAAGGCATGTCTTCACATCATTTCATGTACATTTAAAGATCAAGATACTATAAAATGCTGTCATATAAAATAGTAATACTGATAATAAACTAGAACTTCATGTTGCAGATTCATGGATAAGCATGCATTTCCTGGTGTGGTGGGATGCATTAATGGCACTCATGTTGCAATCATTCGTCCCAGTGAAAATGAAGAAGCCTACTACAATAGGAAGCAATACCATTCATTGAATGTCCTAATTGTATGTTATGAGTTTTGATGTAGGTAAGGTATAACACAAGACATGTATTTATAAACCTACTTACTTAAAAAACATTTGTTTGTTTAGATTTGTGATGCTGATTTGCGCATCCTGCACATAGATGCATCTTTTGGAGGTCAGAGCCATGACTCTCATGTCTGGAATAATAGCCAAGTAAAGGCTCTGATGCAAGACATTAATGCTGAAGGGGAAAGGTGTTGGCTTTTAGGTAAGTAAACAAATTTAAATACAATTGGTTGCACAGATACGCATATATATATATATATATATATATATATTCAAATTCAAATTCATTTATTTACAAGAATGTAGTTTGGATACAGCAGGTGGTAATGCTTAAAAAATATACCTTAACATTCTACCATTACAATGGTGTGCAAATTTTTACATATTAAAATTTTAAAAACATTATCTGTTATTGAACAAAAAACACCTCACATAGGTAAAATAGTGCAATACAACAAGAGTACAACAAACATTGCTGTTTCATGACTCTTTAAAAATATCTGATTTTGTTTGTTTTTTTTTACAGGTTGATGCACTATGCAACCCGTATCAAGGCAGGCAAAACAGTCATACTGTGTGGTCTTGTGTAACTTTGTATTACAGAAGAAGGAAATCCTTTAGAAGGACATATAATAGGATGATAATATTAATAGGAACATAATGAAACAAAATTAGCAGAAGAAAAATGTAGTCACAGAAGTCATTTCATATAGCTTATTAGTATAATTTTAAGATGTTTAAACAATGTTATACTGACTTTTTCACTAGATTTTAACTAGAGTAATGTTTTTTAAGAGTTTGTTTGTATTTAAGTATGTATGGCTTAATTCTTTGTAACCCTCTACAGCCTACACTGGAACACCGATTTTGATGTGAGACGTGTCAGGTTTTTTTAAAATAATTCTTTTGTATGATTGTATGATACTAACTGCGCTCCGCGGTGCCACCCGCGAGGTGATGATAATGATAAGTAGCCAATGTGCTATTCCAGGGTCTTCTTATCCGTTACGCTCTTGACAGAGCGGTCGTGATCGTTATGCAGTAGTACTGGCAGGGGCAGATGTGATGCGCCTCACGATGTTTCGCCACCTTTGCCTGCTGGAGGTCATTCTGCTGCACTGGTTCAGGGAACTTCCGATGGCAGACTTGATCTGGTCAGTCCAACGCGTGGGTGACCTTCCGCGCGGGCTAGTGCCCTCTACTTTTCCAGGGTATGAACCATCTTAATTCCAAATTTCATGCAAATCCGTTCAGCCGTTTCAGCGTGAAGGTGCAACAGACGACAAACTTTAGCCTTTATATTATATTATTTTTTATTGTCTACCATTTTATCTCTAAATTGTAACTTAGTATTCTATCAGAATAATAAAATTAAATAATGTACATATTCTAGTGTAAGATAATATGATGGAATTTTTATTACTTTTTTAGATTCTCCACAAGTCTTTCTTGCTGGTTCTTCTCTGTGGATTTAATCGAACTAGCTGAATAAAAAGTACAATACTCAATAAATACTTAATCATTTATTTATAAACAATACAAAATACAGCAATCCTATCCTAATTCTAAAAGGGGGATGAATCTAGCACCAATGTCCTGCTTGGGGTGTATTGTGCATTTCCCTCCTGCCAGCCCAGCCCCAGCCGCTTCTTATCCTCAGTATCATGTATGGAATTGCAGTGGAGCAACACATTCTACAGTTTCATTCTCATGCAAGCAGCCCTGGCACAGTGGACTCTGTTTCTCCAGTTTTGTGTAGGTGATAGTAGGTATTGATCACAATGGCTAGTATTGATCCCAATCATCACATGGAGATCTGCCCTCGTGAGCTTAAGTAGATTGTTAGATTATTTTTTGTTTTATATCAGGAAGGACACCGCATATTTAGTCAGACTTCTTGTTTCATAGATTTTGTAGTTGTTTCTCAGTGTAGACATGCAACAGATTCTGTGATTCCTTTGCTGTGGGCTATGCAACATCTGTAGAGACATTCTTTTTTACTCCTTCCCTTGACAAGAATAACTGCTCTATTATTACCCTGATATGAACTGTGGCTCTTATTACAAGTAACCGTTACCTATATAATTATGTCTGCAATCTGCAATCGGGCATGACTCTTGACCTAGCTGTTGGTTTCCTTAGTGGATAGGTGATTTCCGCACTGTCAGTGGTAAATGTAAGAAGCTCGTTCTTGATTTATCTTCTTGCGTTTTGTTTTTCTTGAGTTGAGGGTTGCCGCCAGCTCTTCCCACTTCTTCGCTTTTATTTGTTTTTCTAATGGGCACTTATTTATAATTCGGCCCACTGCCAAATCGGTATTCATTTCCATGAACTCTATTATAAGTTGGAGTTGTATGTCAGATATGACTTTGTGTGCAGGCATCCTAAAATGAGAAACTGTTATCACACTGTTGTTATGAGCCATGTAATTGTAACTTTTAATCACATCATCTAGTTTTACTTTGCTCACTTCACATTCACAAGTAATCTAAAATCATCCACTTCACGAACGTTTTTGTTTATCGCGCGAAACATTGACTGATGTTGACAAACAAATGTCAAAATAAAAAAAAAACTTAATATATCTTGCGTTTCGATATTATTTTAGGAGATACATAATTAACAGCGTATCTAAGATATGTGCGAGTTATATTATGTACTTAAATGATTTCATAATTAAATGATTTTACTCCCTATTTAAATAATTATATAATCACAATATAATTACCATTTTGCGCCTTACAATTACATGTAGTGCCAAATGGCCCTAAGATAGGGCCAGAAATTTCACGAAAGCATAAACAAAACACACAAAAGACCCAATCTATTTCACTTTTGTTAGTTTATTCAACTTCCATCGTCAGTAAAAATGATAGATAATTCCCCTGAATCGCACCCCAATTGCCTTCGTGTTGAAGTTCACCAAGAGATAGCTAATAAGCCAGCTGGTCATCCCTCAAAACAGCTGTCATGAGAAAAAGCTCTTGATTCTCTTGACATTTGTTCAAATAAACAAATCGTTGTTTAAGTTGTAGTTTAAATATGTGTAATAAATTGTTAAATTTGCCCGGGACTGAGTTCGAGTACCGAGTTATCAGTTGTGATCACGCTGGCCTGCTACACTTGGAATTCCAGACTATATTTGTAATACTGTAAGAATGACTTAACTAGTTTTATTAATACTACGGTCATGTTGCATAGTATTTTCATGCTTAGACTGAATTGAGATGAAAGTCGCAGCAGCCGGAAGTTTTACCGTAAAAAAACATTTTCGACTTTGTCTACATAGTTTGTTTTATAGTGATGAATTGACGGTGATGTGATGAAGTGTTACCTATTAGTGAGTATAATGGATAATGGTATGTATCATTAGTACTCTTACAACTAAGACGTACAACCATGGCCTATCCGTGCAAATGTGCATCAATAAATTTTAATGTGTATTCTATTACATTGAATAAATAGCATGGATAGATGTTTATGTTTAAAATAATGAGATACTCACTAATGCAGCAGCCCCTTGCTACCCTCGTCTTCCTGTGCGGAGAAGGAAGTCTTCTCCATGCCGAGCATGTTGGAGATAGAGTCGAAGTCGTATGTTTCACTGTATTTCACGCGGACCTTTTTCTTTACGAACTTGTCCCAATAATTCACCGGGAACGATCTATGGACGAGAGAATATAAGGATAGTGAAAAAATATATCAGTACTAATATTATAAATGCGAAAGTAACTCTGTCTGTCTGTCTGTCTGTCTGTCTGTCTGTTACGCTTTCACGCCAAAACTTCTGGACCGATTTGAATGAAATTTGGTATGGAGATAGTTTGAGACCCGGGAAAAAACATAGGATAGTTTTTATCCGACTGCGCAAAAAGAGGTTAATGTTTTCGCGCGATAACCGACATACGCGCGGGCGGAGCTGCGCCCGGAAAGCTAGTTTACTATAATTAAAGCAGATTTGTACAACAGAACAAAGTATATATAAGATGTTTTTTCAAAAAGCATTGACATTTTATCAGGCTCAGGAACAATGCACTTCTTATATACCTAATTAGAGTCAACGGTGTCATCTGCTGGTAAGATGGCTACTTTGTACAGTGAAGATATGAACCTTGAACCTCTCAAAAAGTTACTGCCTCTGTTAGCTATATGGCGCTACTGTTAGAGATATCTCTTGTCACCTTTTGGAGTTAAAATTAGCTTCATGCCTATTTCAGGGTATAGAAAATTATAACTGAATAAATTAGAACCATCGTATAATTTTTCTTTTCATTGTAATTTGTAAGCTCATTCGTTTAACAAAATACCCATAGGGTGCCGGCTAGAACTGCACCTATATCTTTCTTTGTGAGTTTAAGAGATGACGCAGAGAAAAAGAACACGAAGGTGGGCAACAGTGACTTCCGAAGACCTGCCATCTTACACTGAGCATATTTAAGACGCCTGGCAAGCGTAGGGAATATAACAGAAAATGGGCCAAAGTCTTTGTTCAACGATGATCGTCACAGCTGTTGATTATAATTACTTACAAATATACATAACCTTTACCAGTCGTCGTAACAAAAATAATCACGACACAATAATTCAAAGGTTTGTATGATGAATTAACTGGTAGGTTTGACACGATACCAGCACACGTCGCAGTATTACTACACATTTATACTACAAAATATGTTTTTTTTTTTTTTTTTTATTTCTGATAGGCAAGCCTTTGACCACAATCTCACGTGATGGTAAGTGATGATGTGGTCGAAGGTGTTAACAGGCTTCACCTAGAATGACTGGCTCTCAAGGACAGCTGCCGGAACACACCGTTAGGTGCTTGGCGACAGATTTTCAACTTGAGGGTGGTCGCTAGCCAGGCGGGCATTCGCAAAAATGCCCTTCCACCATGCAATGTTTTCATTTATATTTCTAAAAACATAAATCCGCTGTGAGGTGCCGGTCTTGAATTGCACTTCCCCATAGTGTGCATTACCCGAGCAAGAAAATCACTTCTGGAATAAATTGAGTTCTACAAATAATTAGAGCGTTATACACTGTAAATGTGCACCAAATAAAAAAATTGTGCACTTTGCCGTTTTGTTAAAAAAAAGGAAAAACCAATTCTGCTGGAGTATGGCGCACATTTACGCACAAATATAAGCTATCTGTCCATATACTTAATTTTTCTTTCCAATCATTCGATTAAAATTTTCTTGCTGGAACAACGTTACTCCAGCATAATTGGTTTGTCCTTTTTTTTTTAACAAAACGGCAAAGTGCACAATATTTTTATTTGGTGCACATTTACAGTGTATAAAGCTCTAATTATTTGTAGAACTCAATTTATTCCAGAAGTGATTTTCTTGCTCGGGTAATGCACACTTCCCCATATCTTCGGAAGTAGTAAGAAGAGGCGAAGAAAAAATACCAGGAGGTAGGCAGCAGTATCTTATGAAGAACTCCCATCTTACACTACGATGTCTAAGACGCTTGCTGAACGTGGGGATATGTGCAAACTGCATCTGAAGGACATTTGTTCAACAGTAGACATCATGGCTGTTAATGATGATGGTATCATCAGCCAGAAGACGTTCACTGTTGTATATTATATGCCTGTGGGGTTTAACATAATCTCCACGCGTGGCAGGCGTCTTGGGGATCGCAGTTGCTGGTGCAAATTTCTCAGAAGGCGCTGCTGCCCGCCTTCCAGTATTTGTCCCTTAGTCGTCTCTTCCCACACATTCTAGTCCAGCACCCCACAGGATGATGATGATGACAGCAAAAAATATATTATTTACTTAGCAGATATAACGAGCCTGTCCCAGTGGCTCTTCAGGTCATCGTCCTCCGGCTGCTCAGCGATGTACAGTCCGTCGAACTCCAGCTTACGGGCGATTTCCTTCTCGCGCTTGAAGATGGCCAGGGGCACCTTTAAATTAAACACATGTTTATTACCTCTGAACGAATGTTTTGTCACCTCACTATTTTAAGCCCTCGTAGTGACGTTTGCTTAGCCGTTCTAAGCCAATCAGCTAAGGTCAGAAACGTCCGCTGCGGCCCGAGCGCTTCCATGCTTTGGAGGGTACGTTAAGCCGTCGGTCCCAGTTGTTGTCTTAGGATAGCGGTCGTTACAGTTTTACGAATGCCCGTAGCTACCACTCTCAAGCAGTAAGTCTGTCACCAAGCACCTAAAGGTGTGTTCCGAAAGCTGTCCTTGAGAGCCAGTAATTCTAGGTTAGCCTGACAACATCTTCGAACACATCATCACTGAGGTCAAAGTGTAGCAATCAGCTATGTCAAAAACATCAAGTATTCCTTAGGTGACGCATACAGTGTGATAGTTGGGGTACACCATTCAAGGAAATTTTGTACATCTGATCAAGGTCCAGGCTTAATAGGTGTTGAACAAATCTATCAGAGGTTTAGAGACTAAACCTTTGACAGATTAGCCCGATGAAACTAACCTTTTTAATGAGAATAGGCTCCCAAGAACAGCCTGAACCCGCCTTTGCATGATAGACACGTATGCCGACATAAGCGTTAAAGCATATTGGCAATTTACCACCCTCAAGTAGAAAAAAAAAGCTGTCGCCAAACACCTTATGGTGTTTGCCAGACCGAAGTGAGGCAGAACCAATTATCTTAGCTGTTTACTACCCTACGTCTCTTTCATCTTTATATGTAATCAGTTTGACTATGCCCGTAGTTAATACTTATTTACTCTTTTCATCTGTGTTTTAACAGATCTGCTTGACACAACCTGTCTAATAATAACTGATCTATTCATATTTCTACTTTCAGTTGATAGTTATACTAAATTGTTTATGAGGAGGGGTAGATAACGCTTCTGCCGCGAAACTGACCTAGGTAACTACCAAAGATAAGCCAACGCAACGCCGCGAAAAGCTTTGTGTAAATGGACTATACAATTCAAACAATACGTAAAACATGAGATTCAGAGATGATGTTTACAATAATTTTAAGTCTTTATCAATAATTATTTTTTACAATTGTCACAAGTGTTCTTAGTTAATATTTTAAAGAAACATATTGGTTATTTTAAACTTGTTAATACATTATACAATGGTTACTAAATCTAGCTACAAACACGAGAAAACTGTTTAAATTTTGTATTTCCCAGCACAGACATGAGTTTCAACCGAGAGTAAAGAATGGATTGTTATCCAATACTAGGTAAATGTCGTGAACTTTATTACAAACCTTTAGATGGTAATATCCGATGAGAATAGCGAGCGAGACCACAGAATGTAACATAGCGGCGATATTGATAACGTGTTCCATGTAAAAGAAGTCCTCGTCTATGTGAACCACTTCTAGCGGGTCGTCGTCTTCTTCGCCGCTGCCTGCAACAATACCAGACGAGATTGCTTGAGTAAACGATATGGCATATCTTTTACATTTCAGTCACTTACCAGTCTCTCAACCTCAACCTCGAAGCGCTCGTAGCGAAGTTTGCTTAGCTATTCTTAACCGATCAGCAAAGTTAAGCAACGTCTTGGATGGGCGACCGTTAGTGGCATTACTATTTAGCGTGCACGTGCCTCTGAGGGCACGTTAAGCCGTCGGTCCCGGTTGTTGTCTTACGATGGCAGTCGTTACGCATTTTGTTAGAGCATTTTGCGAATTCCCGCCTGGATAGCTACCACCCTCAAGTAGAAAATCCGCCAAGGATCTAAGTACCTAACGGTGTGTTCCGGTTCGACCACATCATCACCAACCTTAGTGAGTGATCAAAGATAAGCATTTCAGCTATAAATAAAAAAAAATCTTTGTCAGCGAGAGAATATTAAAGGACCAACTGAGACTGATCTATGTGCTATATAAAAATTCTTTCTCCTCCCATTTCCGGAAAGTTATTCCTTATTACAACAGTAATTTGTTTAATATTTGTAATGGATCAACAAACTGCTAATTTTGGGACTACAAAGTTCCTATTAGGAATAGGAATAATTAAGGACATACACAGAGAAATCGATTTAGGGTAGTTGATGAGAGGAAATTACTTACCATCCCCACTGCCGGAGCCTGCACCAGAGCCAGATCCGCCGGAAATGACGTCACCGTCGCCTGATCCGTCATCGTTGGAGTCCAGAGTTGATACCTGCAAACATATTTGTTACATAATCAATACTTTATATAAAATACCATTGTTGTCTGTTATTTGTTTTCTGGGCTAGTAGGCAGACCAGAGAGTTTTAGACTACTCGTGGGAAAGCGTTGTTCCATTTGTAATAAACCAATCAAGATAAGCCAGGTTAACAGCCAGGTTCACTGTCTGAATAAAAAATGTTCTTTTATAAATGAGTGAATAAAGACAGACAGATGGACGGACACGGCTAAACTGTAGCTAGCTGTAGGGTTCCGGTTCCCGATGACTTTATTCAGTCATAAACGAGCAATCACATAATATTTGTTCCGATAAAAAGCAGTATTCTCAACCTCTCGTTATCTGTATATTACAAGAAAAAATGTATGGGAGAAAGCTGTAATAAACGTTGGAATTATGAAGCACACATTTATAGGACAGCGCCAAAGCGCAACTGGGACTTTGCCCTAATGATTGATAAAAAATCTAGTTACCTGGAAGTTTGGGAAGAATATCGGAAATAAAGAACTAAGACATTTTTGATATTGTATAATTTTCCAAGAATTTTTTTACGATTTTTAACGTGCAACAGTGTGTTGCTCGGTAAAAATCGTTATTTTTTTCTGGGCTTATTACGAGTGGAAAAATTAGTCATGTGCGGGATATAATTTTTCCTCTCTTTGTAATTTTGAAATGGAAAAGTGTGCAGCGGACCAAGAGTCATTAAAAAAAATTAAATTAAATGTTAAAAATACTAGGTAAGTGCTTGGGTAAGTGCAAGAATTGCATTTGCCTAGTACAATAAAAAAAATGTACTACTGTGATTAGTTCCAAAAGTGTAACACTTTTTTTTAAATTTATTTATCAACATTGTGTATTACCCTAGTGATATGATAAGTAGTGTCTACAAACCTAAGTACGGTTTAAACAGTCACTTACGTTCTCGACAAGTATACAAAAATTAAAAATATTTTAATACTATAATACATTATAAACTACAAAAACAAAGTGTGTGTGTGTGTTATCTGACAGATGCGCTTTGTTACAAATAGTTTCAAAGTTTCAATACAGTTGTTGCGTACGCACACACAACGAAGAATAATTGCCTGTGCGGACGCGTTACATAGGATGATTCAATTTATTTTAACAAATAATATTGTTTCAATACAAATTTGATGTTTGTAGGCATAAAAATAGTTACCTTGTAGAAGAGAAGCACGAAGTTGATGCAGAAGGCGAGCACGAGCGCGACGTACTTGAGGTTGTAGAAGTTCCTCGCGAGGAAGGAGACGGCGCGCCGCGTGTACTGCGACAGGTCCACTTGGGACAGGGCCGACGGCGCGGGGCCTTGCACTGCCTATAATATTATATAAATTATGTATACATATTAGGTTTCATAAATAATCACAATAGCTTTTATTATGACAAGAAGTGACGTGACGGGCAAGTAGTCTTTCACGACTGCCTATACATTAACAGTCATATATGAGAAAAGTATAGGGAGTGCTCTGGTTAGTAAGAGAAGATAAAAAACAGCATGAGAAAGGTAGTGTTTGAACAAATGTCAAAGGGAATTCAAATGACACTCGTTAAGCGAGTACATATCTTCATACTGAATTTCGAGTATTTTTCCTATTTCTTTTTTATGTTATTGTGACAGATCAAGCTCGAGGCGCACCTGATGTTAAGCGGACTAACCTCTGCCTATAACAGATGCATTTCGTCACAAGTCACGATTTGTAATGCGCCCGTCACATTAAGACATAGTTGTTAAGTCTCATGTGCCTGTAATTTCAATGGAGGTTCCTCGAGTGGCCACTGGCCGGCTCAGGGGAACTACTCGGTGTCACAAATTTAGAAAACGGATTGGGATCGGAATTGATGATCGTGATTTTTGCTGATAATAAATTTACTATCAGCAAAAATCACATAAGAAGGCACTCGTATTGTTCTTTTTACAACTTTTAAATTACCTACATATTAAATTTAAGAAACAAAGTAATTTTACTTGTTACTGTGCTCTTAACGCCTAAACAAAGTAGTGTTTCCAAAATCCTACTTCAACCTTAAATATAAATGCTGTCTCAGAAATTCTCTGTTAATGCAAATTAACATGGTTTTTGTACAAATTAATCAGTTTCAATTCATGTATCAGATTTGTATTTCAAAACGTCTATCGCCATCTATTGAGAAAGTGATGTACTAACCATTAGATCGTTGTTCAGGTTAGTGAATTTTATCTATTCTAACTTTAGTTCAATAATGTCATGATGGTGGTCAGAAATGCAGAGTTATTAATGTGTGCATTCATAATTCAGAACTCAGACAGTTGTGACTATATCAACACCACTGTATAAAAATATACAAATTCAGTGCACAAGATTGTTTTATTCAGTCGCTCAGAAACATCAAGAGCCCATGCTAGGTCCCTTCAGGACACAAGGTGCCGCCATTGATAGGTGTCGGTGCCTTATAAATCAAACCAGGACTAAGCCGATGTACGCGTGACTCCTCATCAGATGGTTGCGTGCACATACTCCCAACAAAAAACTGTATTGATATTACTGAGGCTATTATATATCATATAGCACGAAGTTTCGGCTAGAACAGCGTGCCCAGGTAGCCGAGTGGTTTAGGCATCCGGCGCGAAATCGGAGGACCCGGGTTCGATTCCCGCCCGGAGCATAACATTTTGTGCTTCAATAATTTGTAAAATATGATTTTCGCTTAGAACGCGAAAGTGCTTGTAATCATATTTAGAAATAAAGTGGATATTATTGCAGTAGCAAACATGAATTCACCTTTTTATTTTCAAATTAATATTAGGAAAGAATAGCGTTTTGCCCATAAGTTTGCTTTATGAAGAACCATTCGCAAAATAAATACTGGTACACTGTTTTGAGGCGATATAATATTATTACAGGGGCTGGTAACTCATATATTCAGAAGCATAAAAATTATCGAAATAACCAAAACTCCGGAGCATATTTAACAATATAAATATATGTATCTAATCACCGTGGAAAAAATAAGCATTTTAATGAACCAATATTGTTGGCGTATTTACTTACCTTTTTACATCGACTAGGCTTTTTCCAATATCCTCGCTGCTCAAAATGTAAGGAAAAACCGATGTAAATTCAGTTTTTTTTATTGTTAGACTGTGACACATATTTTTAAATATTATTAATAGTAACAACAGCTAAATACTAAATATGTATTAGTTATAAGAACATTATTGTTGTATGTTCAAATGGACTTAAATAAAACACACAATAATAAAAAAAACAAACCTTTTTGCTTTCCGCTTCGATGGCTGACATGGCGGCTTGTTGCGCAGCCTGGGCTTCTAGCCTTTCTTGAGCTTGTTTCTTTGCTTGCTCACCGCTGAAAATAGGAAAGATATTTTAATATTTATTATGTTTGTAAAAACGCACGCTCCTTCCCCCAATAAGATGATTAAAAAGAGCGATAGGAAAGATTTGAGATATGTACTCATTGTCATGTTAGCCCAATTGGATAGAGCATACCAAGGCTAAAGGGGTGGATGGACGCGGGTCCCGCACATGACTTAAATTTTTCTTGTAATTTTGTAATAGGAAAGATGACTCAAATAATTAAACAACCAGAAATTGTGATGTTAACTTTAGGCCAATTATATCAGGTAGGTAGGACCTACCTACTAAAGTCTATGTGCAGCTACTTTCGGGATATCCATATTTAATTATAACAACCGCGAGAATATTGGATCCGTTTTGATTCTACACGAATATTCGATTTTTTGAATGGTTCGATTGGATAATAATCTAGATATTGTCTCATCACGAAACGTAACCCCACCGTCAATATGTTTCTATTTGCGTAATTATAAATTAATTGGCCATCGGCTAGACATGAACACCAACGGCCAGGCAGATCAGTTGACCAACTAGTGAATAGTTGACGTGACCGCACGACAGAGTGGACGTGTCTTGGATAGCTAGCGTAACGGTTGTATTCTTTTTGGACGTTTCGTTCCATACAAAAACGCTTTCCCCACAATACGACACCCATACCTGGACTGTGGTAGTATGTAATTTGTTTCTAACAAAATCTGATTAAAGTTATAGAAAAATGGCGGTTTGGCGATTCGTATGTAGGTATAAAGTATTCACATTTGTTACTGATACAGATAAAATACAGTAAAAAAAGCTTTAGTTAATAAAAAAGATTAAAATATAATCGCATCACCATTTTTAATGATTTCAATAATACTTTGTTAGTTATAAGACTTATAAGTTACATAATTGGCCTGCTAATCACGCGATTTGTTTAGTGAACAATGACATTCAGTGAAGAGGCCTTCATTTTAAGATTGGAAAATCGCTAGAGTTGGTTCCCCATGTCTAGCGATTGTCTGATCGCTTGAGTTGCCCGCCTAGAATTCCACATATTTCCTCAGACTCCTGTGGCATTCGAAAGAGTCAACAAAGATGTAAGTACCAGAAAAGTGGGCAGCAGCGCCTTCTAAAGAACACACTGGGATTCCCAATTCCAAAGACGCCTCTACCAAGCGCTGGGGTTATTGCAAATCTGGGTTTGCAATAATGGACGTTATAGCTGATGATTACTATTTATTTTCTTATTGTAAAGAACAGACGTTGATACAGTATTTGGAATAATGCATTTGAAATAATCATAGATAACCATATGTGAGTAACATACCCGAGTAGATCAATGAGCGATGGAGGCCGCTGTTCCTCAGGATGCTCCCCGGACTCGTCCGGTGACGCTGCCTCCTCCTCGCCTGATGATGGAGACGAGGTGCTCGGAGACTCGTGCGGTTTCACTTGGATCCTGTCGAGAATTGGGAAACATTGCATGATGCATATTGTCTTAGTGCTTCAGTATATATATGTAGGTATAGGTAGTTTTTTATTATTATTAGCTAATATTAGATTAGAGATACCTACGAACAAAATTCACGAAATCGACTGTTCGTACTCCCCCTTTTCGTCTCCAAAACGGAGTCGATTCAATTATTCTTGGGCAACTAGATGTTAAGAAAGAATATACCTATCTAGGATTCTATCATTTTATCATATATTAAAAACTTTTCAAATTTTTCTGGTGGTCATCTAATCATGGCGGAAATTTAACTGAGTTTAATCATTGTTCATTAATCACTTTTTCCATTATATCAGACGAGCAGAACCAAAGTAACAGCCTGACTAGTCCAGCGTATCCCGATAGCCGAGCGGTTAATCCAAGCGCATCATAGATTATAATTTAGTTTCATGCATAAACGCCCCCATAATAACGGGTAAGATACCCCGCCCGTAAAGCCGGAGAACAGGGGCTCAAATCCAGCTGCAGACAAAAATGTTGGGCTCAATAAAATATGTAAATAAAATATATCAGTTGTAGACTACGTACTCGCCATTGTCTTCTTTAGTGATATCCAGACCGAAAGCTGATACTTGCAGCTGTCCAGTGTCGTCCGCAGGCGGCAGAGCTGGCAGATGTCTAGCTGGACCTGAGTACATTCAATTGACACGTAAGCATCACAGCATACATTTTCACTAGGTAAATATTTTTAAAATACTGACGGAATCTTCCCTTATAACTGTCCCGACTTAAGTTAATGTTGACGGTTCCAATTTCCATATTATATACTGTTAGATGTCGTACAAGGCAACTTATGAAAAAAAAACACCTAATAAGTCGCATGGCATAAGTTTATATTGTGATATGGTTAATATAGTTGAATGGTAAGAAGCTGTGTTGTGCAACAACACCCCACTGACATCGACTTGAGTGGTAGCATGCTGCCTGATTAGGCGCATTTTCCCATTTTCCCCAATTTTGACATTCAACAGGACATGAAACAGTCCCTATATTCTTAAACTGTGGAAAGTTGTGTAGCTGAGCGTTGCGAGGATGTGTAACGCGCTCCTTTTACAAGCTGTGCGAGGTATTGCTACTCGCTTACTCGCATTCCACGGTAGCGTCCCTCACGCACATTCCTCGCTCACATTCAAATTAATATATTTCGGACAATAAATCCATTTTGTTAGAAACAATATTAAAAGTTACTTACTAATGTTAGCTTACACAAAATAAACATTAAATAAAAATATTACACGACTACTAAAGTGACAATTATCCTATGGGACAACCCATACGAATGATTTTATAGACGGACTGGTTTTCTGAACATCGTTCGCACAAAATATCTCACTCAAAGGGAGAACATGGATTGTCCACTACCGTCCTTAGGATGCTAAAGTCCTTGCACATATTCCTCACTCACATCTCTCGCACACATCTTTCGTTATTTTGTATGTACGAAGACATAGCTCTGCTAGCCCTTTAAGCACAGCACAGCTCAGCTGCGCTCGAGAAAAATTGATTGGTCGACTTTTTCCTCTTACAATGATCGTCTTCATTGCACATTTCTGTTGAGGAAGCAGCCTAAAGCGTCGCTTTGGAATCTTGAAGGTTCAATTCCCGAGTAGAACGTGGATTTTTCTGCTAACTAACTTTCAGTAGCACTTCGGAGTCTAGAACTCAACCTGGGAAATATCACTAATGTCAGCCCATATTAGAAGGAGAAGAAAACATATTTGGCTAAATGTGACTCTATCCCTTCGAGGAATTAAAGGCGAGACGATTATCTTGTTTTGTTATGTGAAAATGCAGGCAAATTTAATAAAAATTATAAACATATAATCACGTTTAACAGAGATAAAACCGAGATCATTCACGATTGGAAGTGAGATATGAAGGGAATCAACTTTTTTTTACATTACACTTTTTCAACAGTTGCTTTTATTGAGCCTATTCCAGTTTCATAACGCGCTTATACAAAAATGGATGTTTTCAACTTTATTTCTTTATATTTGATATGCTAGCATTTGACCACGACCGCACCTGGTGATGACCGATGGTAAGTTATAATGAGGTCGCAGATGTTGTTCAGGCTAATTTAGAATTTACTTTGAAAACTTTTACGGCACAATAGTGACTTTAATTCTGTTAATGCTTTTTTATTTTACAATATGCATGTATTTTCCTTTATATTTTATTTAAAATACACATGGTTTTTCCTTTATAATTTGAAAAAAAAAAATGTTTTTTACCTTAATTTCTGTTTGTAATACACTTGCATTTTACTTTATATTACCGCATCAGTGCTTTTCTCTTAATAATATCATTGTAATACGCGTGATTTTTAATTCGCATTGTCACACCTTTTTTACTTGTTTGAATCACGAGTACTACTTTTTGTTTTATTCCAACACTAGTGCATTTTTCTTTATACCTACTCTGTTTGAAAGACGCATGCTGTTTTACATTAAGTACCACACTAGTTTATTCTTTACATTTTGTTTGTAATATCACCTATGTTGAGAACCGTCGCGTCGTACGATACGCGCGAGCATTGGGCATTACATGCACAGCCTCGCCTTTGGCTCGAGCTGTAATAGGTGCAGTTTAGTGTTATGACCAACATAGTCCACTTTGTATCATAACGTACTATTTCACGGGGAACTTGTGGATTTATTTATTTGGTTCTTTACTACGAAGATACCTACAGAAAGGGCAGAATTGCAGAGAAGGATGTTAGATTTTGCCCCCACTTCTCCGCGCATAGTAAATAATATAGTATTGTTTACCTGACTTTTGTGGTTGATATTATAACAGAAAAATCTCACTTCCATACGTGATTGAGTCTAGTTATGTCTCTTTATAAAACGAAACTTCCAGACATCGTTAGTTTTAACAATGCGTATTACAGGTATTAAGCGTCATCATCAATACATTATTAGGTACGTACCTGTTAATCCCAAAAGCAGATTTTATTCTTTGTTACCGTTAATAAAAATTAATGCCAATTCGTATAAACATTGTCGTAATTTAGAAAACGATTAATGTATGTACAATTATTATGTAAGTATACATACAAGTTATAAAAACCAAATTAAACCTGCGTTTGGCGATTTAGTGTGTTGTCATTCTGCGTTTGGTCACTGCCTACACCCATTATCATAATTGTAGAACAACATTAACGTATGTTAAAGATATTTTAGTCTAAGAATGCACGCCCTTCCAATGTCTTCACCTACACATGCAAAATTTTGCATTGCAAGCATTGGTGCTTCAGTGTTCGCGGTGTGTTTGGAGGACATGTCCTAGTTCACAGTAAAATCGCTACACACACATACGTTTATATAATCACCTTTAATGGGAGGGCGTGCATTTTAAGACTGAAAGATCTCTATGTATGTACCCCTAACATGGTAGTACGTAGGCATACATTTTTGCAGAAGTTATTAAAAACGAGGGTAGAAAGGAGAAATATGATAGAAAACTGTGACGAGCTTCTTAATTTGGAAGACCTCTCTCTATATAGGTTCGATATTTATTAGGGTATATGTACCTAAGTAGTTTTTCTGAAATCCAATAATGTAGTTTTAATATGAATAGGCCATATGTAGTATAAAAAAATAAGTTAAAACTATAAATTCTGAATTTAAATTTAATCTTCACAAATACCCGGTAAAGAGCGAGTTAAGGTATAAAGCTACGTGGAAGTTTGTTTAAATATTCCAGTGTAAACAATGCCTAAAAAGACCCCAGTGACCAAACGCTATGCGTCGCAAGCGCCACGCCAGTATACTTGCTGTTGTGCCTTACTTGGTGCGAGCAATCTGTGCTTCAACTGACCGATTTTCTCCTCTTCCGTCGGCTCCGGGGGAGGCTCGTCCACCTGAGGACCTCGCATCAGCCCCAAGAGCACACCGAATATGTACCTGGTGGCGTATGGAAGCATGTTAATTATAATTAACAGTTGCCAAATTAAGGCTTTATGGTCTGTGGGACTTCAGTAACCGTGAGGGGAGAGAGGGGCTGACATGTGTGTGAATTCTAAGAATATAAAACAGTTTTGAATGTGTTCTTTCTTCTATCAAATTGGACTCTATTAAAGTACGTGTACCCCGGCTCATTTAAGTACCCAGTGACCTATATATATGTACAATAAATACCTTGCAATTAACAAAAATATATTTAGGTGCAAGTTGATTCTTATATAAAAAAAAAACCCAATTCGTAAGTAGTTATTTGAGTCGAGTATATTATATGGATAAATATCGAAATTTCAGGGTCTTGGAGTAGTAACTTCGGTGTCTTGATGTATTGGAAATGGTATTCTTTTAAAATATTATATTTGTCCGGTTACTAAATAAGCTAGTGATAGTATGACTTTTTTTTACAATTATATCTGCCGGAATTATATCTGACTTAGTGTGTGTATAGTATGTCTAGTCGTTTTCTAAAAATAAAAAAGGCTATCGAAACAGGTAGGTAGTGGAAAATAAAGAAAAGCTGATTCTATTGAAAGGAAAGCTTGAAATATTTTATCATTTATCCCTAACTTAAAACTTACATTTGCACCTATACGTTTATGCTGTGGTTGGCAGATCTTCACAAACATAGACAAAAGAAAAAATAAAAAGAAGTGGACTAATAGTAACGGAACAGAATTTTACAGGAAGACTCGGTATAGTTAGGTGAAGGTTATTGTTATGTACAGAAGATATTACAGATTCAAATTTCTAAAATTTACTTTCTAATGCTATAGGAAAGGAAATAGGTGACAGAAAAGTAGAAGAAAAAGAAAATTCACGGATACAGTCCTAATTTATTATCTATGTGAGAAACTGTAGGTACTGAAACTTTTCTCAGTATTAAGTTTGGATACGTCCAACCAATCTCAATACTTTTTACCAAACGCAATACGAGCAAGTGAAGCGAAGAGCGTAAAAAATCCAGTAAGATTGCATCATAGAATCTTCATTTGTTGAATATGTGGCGTTTATTACGCACCTTGTTTTCGTATTATTATTTTATTTCAATTCGTATTATTATTTAGAATAATTACCTACCCTTTTTAGTTCTCGATAATAGTGTCTTACTTTGTATGTATCCGAACGCAACATTTAGGTTAGCTATGGAATCTAAGATTATGGCAACTGGCAACACACGCATACCAGCCAGTGACGCGTTCTTCAGGCAGTTACATTTGAACAAATGCGCTGCGTATTTACGGCAAACAATCTTATATTCTTATTATATTATAACTGTTTCAATATACGTTTTGATATCTTTGGTGAAAAACTAATTATTTGTAAAATTTTCCGTGTAACTTTGGTGTCAACTTGTGTAATAAATAGTGTGTAATAATCTTCGGTATTTCATTCATCGAGCTATAATCCATCATACGTTAAAGAAACAAGGTACAACAAAATACAAAAGCGGATACGGGCTGTACGATCATGCACCCACATCAGCCCCCAAAAATCTATAAAAATGCAGCTATATTTTTGGTGTATACGAGTATAATCTCGCTACTCTTCCTTCCATAGCTTGGTGAAAAGGCCACCTTACCTAATGAATAGATTCAGGCGTTACTTTGCGAAATTCCATATTTAATAACAACAAATACTTTTATAAGTATCCTAAAAAACATTAAATAATATTTAAATAAAACACTTAAAAGAGCATAAAATTATATATCTAGTGACAATTCCGAATAATTTTCCTGTTATCTACGTGACGTCACAAACATCACGCAGCCTAACCGGAAGAATACCCGACTAGTTTCGCTTCTAAACGAAGCATCTTCAGGAGGTCTTGACTTACCGAGCGCACGATCGAGATTCGAGACTAAACGGCCAGCGGCTAAACACGCCTTTATATAGGCCCGATCGTGGCTCACTGTTCTTTGTTGTAGCTTACAATTGGTAAAGATATACGTTTTTAAAGTGATAATTACATAAAAAGGTTATTGAATTGTTAACAGAATATTTTTAAGTTTTGCATGGTATGTTTAGTGTTAACAAATATGAGAAATGTTGAATAATATAGTAAACAATATTAGGAAACTAGTTTTAAACTTAAAATCATGAAAGGGTCGCAGAATGACGTCATAACTGGTTCGGCGGGTAGCTCGGTTCGGCAAGTAGGCAGCTTCCACGATGAAACAGTCACAGGACCTGCTTGTAGCTACTCGGGACACGTGGGGATGACACGGTGGGTGGCGTACCTACAACCGGCCATGTTTGCTCTCCCCTCCAAGTATTACGTTACGAGTCAAATCAATGTCTAATGGACTACGTAATTATCAAATAAGCTATTAAAAGAGTCAAATCGAATAATTACAAGTAAAATGTAAAGCATTAAATTAAGTACAGATTAAATCAAATTGAAACCTAACAATTTAAACATTATTTGTAATTTTTGTTTATTATTTTTTCATAACGTGCCGAGCCAAGCCACCCGTCGAACCAGCAACCAGTGATGACGTCACGCTACGAGTCACGCCACCCACCGTGTCATCCCCACGTGTCCCGAGTAGCTACAAGCAGGTCCTGTGACTGTTTCATCGTGGAAGCTGCCTACTTGCCGAACCGAGCTACCCGCCGAACCAGTTATGACGTCATTCTGCGACCCTTTCATAATTTTAAGTTTAAAACTAGTTTCCTAATATTGTTTACTATATTATTCAACATTTCTCATATTTGTAAACACTAAACATACCATATATAACTTAAAAATATTCTGTTAACAATTCAATAACCTTTTTATGTAATTATCACTTTAAAAACGTATATCTTTACCAATTGTAAGCTACAACAAAGAACAGTGAGCCACGATCGGGCCTATATAAAGGCGTGTTTAGCCGCTGGCCGTTTCACACTATCAAACACCGAGCTCGAGGCAAAAACAAGGTCACGATAAATTGCTCTCCAAATAGTCAAAGAGTATTCAGTAGGGCCCAATTGTGCAACACTGCAGTTGCACAGAGGCATTTTGTTCCGATCCCCCCCATGTCTCTCGACAGCGAGACAAGCCGAGGTCCGAACCACAGTGGTGCCCTTGAGCTCGCTGTCAACCCCTCCTATAGTAGCGGCACGTTTTCGGCGTCCGCAGGAGACGGAGGTATAAGGCGCTTTTCGCCTTCTACGCCCGTCTCGGGAGAAGTGCCTTCGGCACTTCTCCCTCCCGGGCTACTGTAGGGCCAGGCCCTCGCCCAAAACCCGGTGGAGCTGGACGACCGCACAGGCGGTAGCCAGCATCTTTGTCCTCACTAAAAAAAAAAAAAAAAAGCTTGCCGTTTAGTCTCGATCGTGCGCTCGGTAAGTCATGACCTACTGAAGATGCTTCGTTTAGATGCGAAACTAGTCGGGTATTCTTCCGTTTAGGCTGCGTGATGTTTGTGACGTCACGTAGATAACAGGAAAATTAGGCGGGATTGTCACTAGATATATAATTTTATGCTTTTTTAAGTGTTTTATTTAAATATTATTTAATGTTTTTTTGGATACTTATAAAAGTATTTGTTATTATGCCACCTTACCTGTTTAAAACTGTATGTTGATAAAAGTATTATTTTGGGGGAGCTAAGTAAGATTGGTTGGTCAAATCCAGCTTAAATATTTCAACTAAGTATCCACCTACATTTTCTACAAAACACTTAAAGCGCAGGTGCTAAGTGCAAAAGCTTACTTAGCTGGAGTACAAATAACAAGGACAATACAAATAGTTACATTATAGTGATGCATTTACCAATGACTGTGCCACATTACCACATAGGTGACGCGTGAAAAGAACATAAGAACAATCATTCAAATGTTCATTCATTATCTTCCTTACTTGCTAAGGCCGGAAACACATTACTGTCTCGAGTTATCTTGCTACATAAGTTATACAGGGTGACTAGTAAAGGCATCAAATGCTGGCCCGACCTGAGGTTATCTAAACATTTACTGGAGCCAAACTGATTCTCTTTTCAGCGACATGTATAAAACTGCTTAATTTTGGAATAAACAGCCTTTGATTTTTCAACTGTAGACATTTTCGTTAATAAGGCGTTTTGCCATATTGTCTTCCCTACCCGTTTGAAATTAGCACCCAATTTACGCCATACGATTATTACATCTACCCTCACAAGATAAAAAACAAGATAAGTAATCCTGTGAATATTTGAATCGGTGACTCGTAACGCTTAGTTTTATGGCCTATAAACTTACGTGAGTATTTTTGGTATTTTATATCAGGCGCCTATTATCTTATATACATTTTATCATGTTTGGTATGAGCATATGAGAGAAATATATGAGAGAAATATAGCCATTCCATTGAATTTTTTCAAATTTCAATGGAATGGCTATATTTCTCCCAAGCCTGGGCATGCTATCGCCTAATTGTCCAATATCACATTTTACAAAGCGTTCGTTTAATCAAAATCAGAATAGATACATATAAGATGACCCGAAATAATAATGCGACTCCAGCCTAACTAACAGGTTTGCAAGTCAAATAAACATTAATCTATATCAAACTTAGACACATACTTTTTAAAGTTTCTAAAACAATAAGTAATAATTGTATATCACTTAATATCATACAACACGTAATATTAAACGGCGAAACTTATATAGATCCACTCTGATTAGTGAAAAATTATGTTAAAATTTTATTAAAACTTTCGTAACTAGGTCGTAGTACACATTTAAATAATATTATTCCGGACTTTCAGCGGATCACGTTCTTTTGGGGTAAGAGAGGGTAGGTAAGATCACGGGCAACGTTATAGTGGTATTTATAAGCGTCTCTACTCTCACACTTACTTTCAAGTATTTTTTTTAAATAGGTGGCTCAAATTTAACATGGATATTTAGGAGATAATTTTATATTACTTGTCCTCTGTAGGCTAACAAAACGTTTTGCAGCGAAAATAAAAGTCTATTAACGAAAACTTGAATTGAATTAAAATAAAATAACACGATAATATGGATTTTCCAAGCGTCTTAAGTTAAATAATTCATTTGCATTTATAATACGCGTTTACACGTTTATTCTAACAAAACATAAACAAACAATCAGATTATAAAAATCATAATTTATTGACAGTCACAGTTGGCTGTGGATTACATATGCAATAGTATTTTTCATTGTCCTACCAACCTCTCTTTACCCTTTAGCACACGACCAGCTGAACATGCTGTATATTCCTTTACGCACCGTACCATACGGTGAACGCAAATTTCCGTAACGAGATTTTAAAAAAAGATGGTACGCTTACTTGCAAGCCCGTAAAACCAACACTAATGCTTAGCATATTTGAGCCAATATTCACGTTACTTGTATGTACGACCAAGATCATGAGACACAATAATTTGACCAAATAAATAGAATATTTGTACAAATATGACCAAGCAACGTGCCAGCAAGAAACATAACCTTAACACTAACTAAACAAATAAGATTCAAACTTACCTAACAACAACCAGCACGCCGTATCCGAGGTAGTAAAACAGATAGAAGAACATCTTAAAGAATCCTACAGCCAATTCGCCCGGCGGCATCTGTGACATATCTGCGATCTTAGATTTTATGTATGAAGGTGATAGAGCTGAAAATGCCGTGGCTATGCCGTCCTTGATGGATTGCAGACCGCGACGGAATGGATCTTTGCCTGCCCTGGAAAAAGAAAGATACATTCAAACAAAATAGAGAACGCAAATGAAAGAATACAATGTTAATAATATTATTTCACGTTATAGCTTGACCAGTGGCATGCGCATCACACCTGCTTTGCGAAGTCCCAGGCTCGAGTCCCAGATTCGAGTCCCAGATTGACCTAGTGCTATACAGACCGTCTTCAATCCGGACTATATTTTCGGAATAAGACGTTTTTGGAAGCTGTACGGAACATGAATCGAACCCTTTACATGATAATATACCTCTATTGTTTTATTCGTTCAACTCCATCCTAAGGTTGCCTGGTAGAGATCACTTTTAGTGATAAGGCCGCCCATTGTAACACTATGTTATTATAATTTAATGTGTAATCTTTTATATTTCTAAAGTGGTGTAACAATAAAGAGTTTTCTATCTATCTATCTATACTTATTCCCTGTCTTACATGTAAGCTGCAAAAATTTGGAAAGTTGACAGTATTTATGTTACTCTTGTATTTATGTATCCCTCTGGGATATACAAGCCTGATGTCAATTCTGTTTATATTACCATAACACCTGTCTATAGTTAGATATCTCTATTTTTGCCCGAAGTGTGTATATTTCAAAGATAGCTTGTACGCAGAAGCTGATGAAAGCTACGCAATACTTTTCAACTAGTTATATTTTTTTTTTTTTGCGATTGGTAAGTGATGAAGTTCTAAAATGGGTTCTGGCTGTCAAGAAACGCTGCTGGAACATTCTCAAAATTACACTATGCGCAGAAAGTGCTAGAGATTTCGAAAATCCTGCGATACCCTATCGACTGCCATTCTAATATCACAACTGGGATTGACGGCTTAACGCGCCCTTCGAAGGACATGTATATTCAGTAGTAATGCCACCAGCGGTCGCCCATTCAAGTCATGACCGCAGCGGACGTTGCTATACTTTATCGGTTAAGAACGACTGGGAAATCTGCGCTACTAGCGCTTAAAAGGTTTTCTATGGTATTCCTTACCTCTCGTCGTCATCGTCTCCCATATACATATAGCTAGCCTCTCTGTTCTTGGGCCCACCCGCTGATTCTTCCGAAGCAGCCATCAGACCGGAAGCGTGCGTCATTTCAAAGATGGCGTCTTCACAGAAGTTGACGAAAGCTTCTAACTTTTCCTTGTCACCTCCTTCTGTTACTATGCTGTAGAAGAATGCGCGTTTGGATTCCTGGAGTAAATAAAACGTTATTAATGGATTTCTTTAATATTTTTAATGATATAATATTAACCTTCTAGTGACACTGCACTGCCGTCGTCACTCCGAGACATTGCGTTAGTCCAGTAATTCCACTTGCCACTGAGCTCTTACGTCTATACATTGTTTGCACACTACTGCTTCACGGCAGAATATCTCACCAAGCGGTGGTAGGACGGACTATTGTTGAAGAGGCCTACCGCGTGTTATATAATTATAAGTTTATTGTGGGGTTTGGGTTATTCGGAGTTGAGATCTCGCTGTAGGCTTGATCTTCGCAACACGATGGTAAGGCTTTATGTAAGCTTATCAGGCTAACTCAAGCGACCTGAAATAGATAACTTGTTACCAAGCAAGAAATGGTAGTTTTCTGCCAGATACTTAAGGGTATCTGGCAGTACCCTTAAGAGAAAGCTCCATTTTCATAATAATCTACCAACAGGTGAGAAAGTGGAAAACGGCTACCCAAAATTAAAGATATTCCTTTTTATCAAGTTATGTGATAATGATCAGCTCCATCAGAATTGGAACAGTCAAAGCTCAGAGGCGAGCATCTTTTAGTTGAATAGATTTTTGGGACTAGTAATCTACATCTTTACCTCATTAGTTATATTTGTTCAGAGGAATGCGGAATGAAAATAGTACATCGTCGAGAAGAATACAAGAAATTCAATTTATAATGCTTATAATTTTAGATAAAGCATTTTGCCAATGCTCTCTAATTAACCTTTAAGAAGAAAATCTCTAGCCAACTAGCTGTCAATTATTCAAGTAGTCGTCCTTGAGCACCAATTCCCATTTCAGGTTAAGCGATTGATATCCTCCACCATCGTTTACCAAAGGTAAGATAATGGTCGAAAGTTAACTCATCAGCTGTAAAATAATGCATATACAATGGTTCTATAATCAAATAGTGAAACTATACACACCTTAATCTGCGGTTTCTCCCACTGCTCAATGTTGGACTCTTTGATCTCGAAGTATACCCGCTCGATACGTTTGGACCCACCCATGATCTCGATGCGGCCCAGGAAAGGTTCGAAATAGTTGAGTACCGAACCGGCTGTTTCAAGGAATCGCGCCAATCTGTTGTAATAATTATTATATATTGATATCAGTTCAATTATATTAGCGATTTAAAGAGTGTTCATCTAGTTCTAGAAGATCTCACAGTGAATATAGTGTCAATATTAGCCCCGTGGGGTGCCGGGTTGGAATGTCACTTCCCCTTTTCTTCCTGTGGGCGTCGTAAGAGGAGACTAAGGGGAAAATGCGCCAAATGAGCAGCATGCCACTACTCACGTGGATGTGAGCGTGGATAAGACGCACAATATGGCTGTCATCTTAGTGCCCTGCCAGGGTGTCATACAATATGTTCTTGTGTTCCTGTCTTTTATGTTGTTAGCGTAAACATATTATTCGTAATATGTTCTTGTGTTTCGTCCAGTGAATAAGAAAAAACATTTTGTGTGACCCTGATATTGTGCCCGATGAATGGCAATAGGCTCGCCGCCTATTACATGAGACCAAAACCCAATTGGCGAAACGTGGGTGTTTACACAGCTCTACCTACCCCTTCGGGGAATACTGGCGTGATTATATGTATGCATGTATTATTAACCTTGATTTAGTATTTTTGAATCGACTTTTATTATAGATACACGGTTTTGATATCACGCTGATTTAAAAACATTATGTATAGTTGCCGTTTGATGAAGGTGGTATAAAACCGATCTTCAAAGCAACAGACCGGAAAACTTGTAAACAAATAATGGAGAAAGGACGTCCATTACTGGGGCAGTTCTCAGATGTTAAAAGTGTGTGGATCGTTATGAATCTGAGAGAGACTCTGTGAAGAATAACATAAGTGTGAAAAGTATCAGGACTGAGATGACTTGCAGTAGAGTGGAAGAAAAATACACGTTGTGCCGATCCCACTTAGCGAGGGATAAGGTCACGTCAAAGAAAATAGATCAAAAGGAGCGAGGACTACACTACACACAGCGCCTCATAATGATGCCCATACCTTCAATTAAATTTCAATTTCAAAGGTTACGGCCTTTAATTATGTAAATGGCATTTAGTCCATTGTAGAACTTAACTGTCCTCAAAGGTCAGGTAAGAGGCGACGAAGGTTAATGCCAAGAGGTGCGCAGCAGCGCCTTCTGAACAACTGCCATTTTAGACTACGATCTCCAAGATGCCTGCCTAGAGTATGGCAAACCCAAATAATATAAAAATAGAGGAGCCCTTTGTTCAATGGTAAATATCATGGCTGTAGATGATAATTATGAGGGCTTAATTTATTTGGAAGTACTATTTCCAGCATCATACCAAATTCTATTCGTTTGTCACTTATCAGAAAGTCGTTATGTTGTATTTAAATTAATAATTTAGAGGATGGTGAACTATAGAAAAGAGAAAACGCACAGTCATAACTACGAGCACTTACCTAGGTTCATTGGGCATGTGTTCCGACAGATTGGTGAGCAGTACCGCCAAGTTGAACCCGATCTCCTTCGCCGGTTCGTGGAACCGGTCACAGAACCCGACATAGTCTAACTTGCCGTCGTGGTTCGTTTCACAGCACGCTAGGAGGAACTCGATCTCTTCTCTGTGGAAAAATTTGGACGAATTAGAAGTCTTCATAAGCTTACTTCTATGCTTTAGATCCCTCTTAACTCCAGGGTCTCTATGTGTGCTTTGTCCATGAAATTATGGAAGGAGCTGCTGGATATTCAAATTATCCGCTCATTATGCAAGCTCTAATTTGAGACGATATCCACCGAAATAGTTTGAAAGCCTTTGGCTACGTTATTTAAAATTCCTCGATCAATAAGACCAACTCTGTATTCGGAAACAGACTTCGAGGGGATTAGGGTTATGTACTCGTATGTGATTCAATAACTATGAAAATGTTTTTTTCTCAAAGTATTAAAATTTGGTACCAGTATAGCTATATCGTTACGACAGAGTAATTACCGGCTCTCAAAGACAGCTGCCAAAACACACCGACTGCTTGGTAATATATTTTGTACTTGAGGGATAATCTAGATAGGAGGGCATTCGTAAAATGCCCTACCACCATGCTATAACGACTGCCATCTTAAGACAACATCCGGGACCGAAAGCTTAAAATGCCCTTAGAAGCACGGAAGTGCTCAGAAGTAATGCCACTATCGGTGACTCATAGAATTCTCTAAGCTCCCACATTTTCCAGATATGTTTATACCTACATACTAAGAATATTCTTCTCAGGAAATCCCATTAATTGTCCAGGATCAGCACCAAGACCTTGCTATTTTGGATGTGAGGGTATAAGACTTACAAAATGTAATCCGTATGGTCTACGAGTATGTCCATAAGACTTCAAGGAGAAAATGGATCAGCAAAAGTGTTTATTTTGCTGTTCCATTTTCCCCTTGAAGTCTTTAGGCACCACCCATCCGTTGTTACTGGCGTTGATTTCATTGAATCTGGTGATGGAAGCGAGGTCCTTCAGCTTGAGGCACACATCAAAGTACTTTAAGACTTCGATATATTATATGCTCCTGAGACATCAATGAGCGGAATACTTACGGTTCATAACTGTTTGCTGTTCTATATTCTCCTTGAAGACTTTCGGCAGGTTAGTGAGTATTTACGAAACATACCTACTTCATACATTCTACCTCCGTTACACCCCATGAGACTTCAAAGAGAAAATGCTAAAGTAAGAGAGTTTAGTTTGCTGTTCGATTTTTTCTGTGAAGTCTTTAGGCAGCACCCACTCATAGTTCTTGGCTACAGTCCCTTAGGTGATTGACGAGATGACCTATAAGACCAGCTGAGGAACATGTGGAAAATATTTGAAGCAGATCCTACCAGTTTCTATGTCTACCAGCAGATTACCAATCGTTTCTGAGAATTAAAGAGTTGATTGCTTACGGAGTATAGCTTTTTTGCTGCTCCATTTTTTCCTTAAAATCTTTGGGCAGCACCCATCCGTCGTTATTGGCGTCGATTTCTTGGAAGCTCGTGCTGGACGTTAGGTCCTTCAGTTTAAGAAACATATCGAAGTATTTGAGAATCAGTTCCACGTTGGAGGCTGATTCTACGAGGGTGTCTACCATCTGTTTTCCGATTGTTCCTGAAATACAAATAAGTTAGTATTTAATCATGTTAGTATTTAATAATAATAGTCTTTGACATATAGCAAGAGATCATATTGATAGATTGTAAAATAAAATAACACGATATATTCTCGTATAATTAATTGTTCTTTCCAATTTTTTACTACGCTTTGCATATGAGATTAGTAATTTTTAATACATTAGAATATACTTGTGTATCTTAGTCTTTCAACACTATCTCGCCTGATGATATGTGATAATGTGGTCGTAGATGATAAACAGGCTAAACCTCGACTAGGAACTGAATC
The DNA here is from genome assembly GCA_963854805.1 of Plagodis dolabraria. Taxonomy (NCBI): domain Eukaryota; kingdom Metazoa; phylum Arthropoda; class Insecta; order Lepidoptera; family Geometridae; genus Plagodis; species Plagodis dolabraria. The sequence goes on from OY978466.1 coordinate 7,976,046, forward strand.
TGAAGTACGTCTAATGGAATACGCCGTTAGGAGTTTCGCGACTGGTTTCTACTTTAGGATGGTGGCTAGCAAGGTAGGAATTTGCAAAATACCCTACCACCATGCGGTGGAGCTAGGTGCTAGCAAGCCCGCAGTGGTTTTGAACCATAGACCTGCTGCGCGGCTGTCCATAGCCACTGGGCTATTAAATAAGTTTGAGAAATAAGAGTCAAATAATGTACCGTTGACAACGTTTCCTTCAAGCATAGAGAGCATCATGGTGATCATGTCTTTCTGTAAATTGAGGAGTTCCTTCAGCAGGTCCACTTGCGACGAGTGCTTCGACAGCTTGTCCTGCATGTGGGAGAATAGGAACAGGAAACCGCCTACTGCGTCCCATAACCTGGGGAACAAGACATTTTATTCTTAAAGTCAATGTTAAAATCAGTGATTTAATTTTGTCGTCTACGACGTCCTTATGAAAATCAATTACAACATTTTACAATTAAAATATTCTACTGACGCTTTTAACAAAAATGGTAAAGAGCTACTTTGAGTAGAACAGGTAAGAAACTTGGGGCCATTCTTTTTAAATGTTTCTCACTCTGTTAGGCTACGGAGGCTTGACCACAATTTGCCAAAAAAACAATAATTTAAAACGAAGTACATTATTTTAATTAATATTATGCCTGTGTATATTTGTTACTCTTCCACGCTGTAACGGCTAATCTGATTACGACGAAACTTGGGTCAAAGACAGTATAGGTCCTGGATTAACCCATAAGATACTTTTTATCATCATCATCACTTTTCACCATAATCTACGCGGATGAAACCGCAGGGTGCGCCCAGTTTTTCAATCTTTAGATCTGTATAAAAAGAATGTAACACGGCCAAATTCAGAACTGTCTTAGCTTGTTTTTGTTTTCTTGCAACATTTATTCGTGACATTTTGGTTGCATTACTAGTTCTATGAATAAGTAGGTATATATTTGACTATTGAAAATAGAGGGACCATAAAATAGTTTACAGACAGAATGATAAAACACAAGTTACATATAGTTTGTACCCACATAACTACCTAGTGTGAAATCAAGTTGTAACATGATTGGTAATATCATTAATACTAGTAGAAAAGATGTTCCTATACGGTCATGCGGTTTGACGGCAAGCACTTAGGTTTTTGCTTGATCTGAGCATGTTAACCTTTCGCAATCTTTGACAACGTTTTCTTGATGCTTGAGTTAAGCATTTAAGTGTTTGCCACGTAGTTAAGTTTTTTTTTCTAATAAAAGCTTTTTACCACTTGAAGAGGATAATACCTTCGATCTGATAATTTAGCAAGAGGTTGCGAGAAAAATAGATAAGCATTACAGTAATTTAGATACATAGATAGATAAACTCTTTATTGCAACACAAAGCTTAATTTAAAAATAAATAAAAAACTTACAACTTAAAAATAAAAAACAAATTTAGCACACTAAGTAAACATAGTAAAAGATGGGTACACAATTTTCTATTCAAGTAAAAACTGTTTGGTAGCATTGGGTACAATATAATTTGCTTTTCTTGGCCGAATTCAAGAGTATTGTTAAAATAAATTCAAATAGGTTCAGGATATGTGGGACACGTCACGCCTGACCATTACAGTTGGAGTGTCTCCGTTCTCGTACCGCGTGACACTGCAGTGCGCTCGTCATCTCCTTCGAGACAATGGTTTTCATGTTTCGTTTGCCCAGCAATTTCACTTGCTACAGTACCCTTACAACAGTAACAAACACTAGTTAAGTGTGTTTTGACACTATTGCTTCATGGCGCAAAATATCAGATACTGCGATGGTGCCCACCAACATGGAATCTTGCTAAAGAGACCTACTTAAATTAATATTTGCAAATACAGCCCTAAATTTAAGCGATATATCAAATACAAAGTACATATAAAAAGTGCAATATAATGTTTCGTTTTTATGTTATTTAAAATTAATAATTTATTTATAAAAGATAACTAAAGTGTAACAACAGATATTTCTGACTAAAATTAACATATTTAACTTAAAAAAATAAAATTTAAATAAAAAATTTAAATTAAAATTTTATGTTATTACAACGGAACAAGCTCGAGGCCCACCTGATGTTAAGCAGACTAACCTCTGCCTATAACAGCTGCATTCCGTCTCAAGTCACGAATTGCACTGCGCCCGTCACCTTGAGAGTTAAGTCTCATGTGCTTGTAATTTCACTGGCTCTCAAGGACTGCTGCCGGAACACACCGTTAGGTGCTTGGCGGCAGATTTTCTACTTGAGGGTGGTCGCTAGACAGGCGGGCCTTCGCAAAATGCCCTTCTACTATGCGGTGAAGCTCAAGCCCGCGGCGGGGTTCAAACCATGGACCTGCTGCGCGGCAGTCCATCTAATGCCACTGAGCCACCCTTGCTTCGAAAAGGTTCCTTTTATGTCATGACAAAATGGAGATACGATATCATGATCGACAATAGAACGCAATTATCTATATTTACTTTACAGTTATGTTGATACCTGGAATGTGCCAAAGCCTGCTGATTCTGCGTACAAGGACCCTGGATGACCTCAGTGAGTGTGTTGAACACTTGAGAAGCTACTTCGATGGCTTTGAAGAAGTTAGCCTTTCCTGCCGGGTCGATTAGTTCCTGTGAAAAAAAATATTTTGGTATTTAGTGTCGCATCGTCTCAAAACTTCTCCAGTCGGTCTAAAATATTGGTATACTTCGATCTCGGTGAAAAGTTTTGTATCAGTACCGGGAGGGTGTCAAAGATCTGCAGAATATTGTGGTACGGCACCAATGGGTGATAATCATATACTGCACCCAGAGTTGCCATCAAGCAGGTCTACGTAGGTATCTCTCTTGCACTACACCAGGAAAGATGAAGATTTGGTGAAATACATACCACTGAAAACTAATATGAGCTTGATAGTTCATCTTTTGGAGCCTCACCATAGTGTGACCTTCAAATCTTTTGTCGTGAGAGTTTACTTGTGGGCACAAGTAAACTGTCAACGTTCATCTCACATAAGCTTTGGCCAACAGGGGTCAAGTTTCGGCACTTCCTAGGTCCGTTATACCTGACACCGCCGCAACACATCAGAGCTAGCTTGATAAAATAAGTTGTTTTACGATTTACCTATAATATTGTATGTATGTTAGTCTTTAAGGTATCTATGCCTGTGGTACATTAACAATTATTGTTGCCTGATATAAAAAAAAAATATATTGAGCGCCGTGGGGTGCCGGACTAGAATGGCACCCTCTCATTGCTACCTGGGGGTGTCGTAAGAGGCGATTAAAGGAATATGGACAGCAGCACCTTCTGAGGAACTGATATCTTTAACTGCGATCCCCAAGACGGCTGCCAAGCGTGGGAATTATAGCAAACCAACCCTTTAATGGGAGAGGCAGTATTCAATAATGGACAATCAGGCTGATACGGTAAGTACAGTACATAATTACCAGCGTATGCTACTTTGTTACCTTGCTGGAGTAGTGCCAGTAGAAGTCCATGATGGACTCCTGCAGCCGGAGGAGATAATCCACAGTACAGATGACAACGTTCACTGTCGTCGTATTACCGGCCTGCGTTCTCAGGTAGTTCTGCCAGTCTGGTGAAAGTATACGTTACAAATTATAATCACGGAACTAAATCCTCACTTATTGCCGCTATGTGACATCAGTGACATAAAATTGACTATTAATTAAAATGAAAGTATTCTTCTTGTACCGTTTTTAATGCCAATAAGAATAAGATCATCACTCTGATGAGTGATCATAATACCTAAATAGCAATGACTGAATGTTGACAGTGCAGGCGTACCAATAAGGCTGTCAAAGTAACGTTTGTTTTTTTAGCTTATTTGCTTAGCAGACGTAAATGAGGTATTGCAGTGCATAGGTACTTATTGAAAAGACAATTTGCGAAGGACCACGAGATGAAGCTCAGGGTCGCGAGGCAGGGCTGTAGTTAGAGTCGAATTTAAGATAGGGCAGCATTAGTTAGAGGTAGGGCGGAAGTAAAAAAATATCTTATTCGATCTGCCCTCGTAGCACGGGCTCCATGTATATCACTGACCTCAGGTCAGTGATGTGAATTCAGTAGCTATCTGTAGATAAATAATTTCTGTGACAGAACATGAGCATGAATCTAAGAAGTATTCAATCCTCAATGATAAAGAACAAGCGAACAAGATGGTTGAACTTCCAGATGTGGATGTAGAGATCCACATCTGAGTGAGAGTGAGGTAATAATTAATTGTTGGGTTGGGTCACAACTAGTAATTAGAAACGACCAAAAATGCCGTTTAGATCATATTGTTTCTGCAAACTTATTACAATAATTAACATAATAATAAAAATATTTAAAACAGCCGAATTCTACGATTCGCCATGTCAAAGTCAAAATTATTTATTCAATTTAGGCGTCTACGACGCTCTTATGAAGGTCAATTACAAATTTTGATACTTATCGAAATATACTACATTGTACTGCCACGTTCAGCAAACAAAAATTATAGAGCCACTGCGAGAAGAACGGCCAAGAAACTAGGAGCCATTCTTTTCAAAGTTTTTAACAATGGGTTACATACTATATAGTAAAATTATTACAATATTTATTTACATTACGTAGGTGACAGGCACTAGCTTGGCAGAGGCGAACCAGTCCAAGCATTTTTGTCGTTTGAGTAATCACAAACTGTGTAGAGTAAGATTTCTTTATCAAAATTTTCTTCACGTGCAACTTGAATTTTCTTTCTGTGAGCGTTGTATTATTATATTTGGGCACTTTATTATAAAACCGCAAACATTGCCTAAGAAGGATCTTTTATTTGTCTTTGTTAATCTAAAACCTGGCACCGGTATTTTATCTTTATTCCTAGTGTTATAATCGTGATTGTCACTGTTAGATTAAAATTTCAATAAAATTTTTACGAACATACATAATATTTTCAAATATATACAGACTTGGTAAAGTTACTTTATCAATTTCTTTAAAAAGATCTCTGAGGGATTCCCTAGCATCCATTTCATAAATGGCTCGAATTGCACGCTTTTGTAAGATAAAGATTGTCTCTATCTCAGCAGCAGCTCCCCACAGCAATACACCATATGACATAATACTGTGGAAGTACGCGAAATAAACGAGCCTAGCAGTAGCTATGTCTGTTAGCTGTCTTATCTTACGAACCGCATATGCAGCAGATCTAAGTCTTCCGGATAGATCATGTATATGTGGATTCCACTGTAAAGTTGAACCCATTTTGATTGAAAGTTGAATCAAAAGAGAGTTTATCTAGGCCAAGCTTAACGTTTGGTTCAACATAAGTAACATTTGGTAAAGAAAACTTTAAACATTTGGTCTTTTTTGAATTTAAGAGAAGATTATTAGCCGCGAACCACTTAGAGATCATAGATAACACAATATTATTTACATGAATAAGTTCACCATCTTTCCTATCTACTTTAAAAATCAGGAAGGTATCATCTGCAAATAAAACTATATCGCAGAAATTTTTAACCATGCAAGGCAGATCATTTATATGCGCTAGAAACAGAAAGGGTCCTAAAATAGATCCTTGCGGTACTCCTATTCTTACCAAAGACCCGGATGTTATTAAAAATGCGAAGAACTTCACTCAGATACTGATTTCGTTCTTTTATTTTTCAAAACCAACCTTTTCATCGTAGCCCTTAGCAGGAAATGTACGCGGGGCAACTGTTCATTCATGCGCTTGAAGAGTGAAGACCTCCTGATGACGCCACATTTAAAATCAAACGCTTCAAAAACTCTTCCAGTTTGGGTACGTGGCGTTTATGAAGTTACGTCTGCTTATCAGGAAAATAAGGCGGAATAATCATATAACTATGTTTTTGAAGTATTTTACAATAATTTTGTTGTTTTTTTTCTTTCTTTAATTCGTTCGTCCTTTAATGTTGTTTTAAAATGTTTGTTATAATTAGGCAATGATGAAAAGGCTATCAACTTTGTTGATAGTTATGTTCGAGAACTTACCCAAGTTATGCCCTTCACACGTGAGCTGTATGAAGCGGAACAGCGCGCACGTGAACTCAGCGTCGTGCATGTTCTTCTCGCCCGCAGCGCCCTCCAGCCCTACTCCCAAACCTGCACAAAACAACCATCATTAATTATATAATTTTTTTTTTATTGCTGATAGGTAAGCCTTTGACCACAATCTCACGTGATGGTAAGTGATGATGTGGTCGAAGGTGTTAACAAGCTTAACTTAGAATGACTGGCTCTCAAGGATAGCTGCCGGAACACACCGTTAGGTGCTTGGCGACAGATTTTCAACTTGAGGGTGGTCGCTAGCCAGGCGGCCTTCCACCATGCGGTGAAGCTCAAGCCCGTGGCGGGATTCGAACCATGGACCTGCTGCGCGGCAGTCCATACCCAAAGCCACTGAGCTATCACTGCTTCAGAAAACAAAAAAACATGATCTATTTTAAACGAAGCAATTTGATCGAACTTGCTAGGGTATAATTGCGCCCTACCACATCTTCCTGTGCGAGTCGCAAAGGGCCTAAATGAAAAATACCAGAAGGTGAGCAGTAATGCCTTCTGAAGAATTGCCATCATAGACTGCGATCCCCAATTCGCCTGCCAACCGTGAGGAAGAAAGCAAAATTGTGTGGAAGGTGTCCAATGTGGAAGGCTATCAGCTGTAGACGATCTTGTTGATACAGCACAGTACAGCTCACTATAATCACCACGCAACAAGCTTCGGAGTGGCGCCTTCCAATTGAACCGAACCCAAAACAACCACGCCAAATTCTATCAAAAGTCAAAGCCATGTTGACTGTTTTTCTATCTTTGACTATCGCGGTGTTGTGAACTCGGAATTCGTCCTTTTTATTCTGCGCCGGAAGGTCAACCAGTAAATAAAGAATGTTATTTGAGCGTTATGCGAATGCAGTTTATCGAAAGAATTTTATATATTTATTCTGTCCTACGTTCAAATCTATCTTTATTATCTGAGTTTCATGATGCTAGTTAAAAATTAAGGTGAACTCTCAGGCCAAAACGAAGCAAAATAAAATAATGATGCATTATGTCACGTGTCTTCTGGGTCGTAAAAGGAAAATGAATAAACTGAAATTATGTGTAAAAAGTCGACCCAATGAAATTATGATATCAGTACTAATATTATAAATGCGAAAGTAACTCTGTCTGTCTGTCTGTTACGCTTTCACGCCAAAACTACTGGACCGATTTGAATGATATTTGGTATGGAAATAGTTTGAGACCCGGGAAAAAACATAGGATAGTGTTTATCCAACTGCGCAAAAAGAGGTTAATGTTTTTGCGCATTAACCGACATACGCGCGGGCGGAGCCGCGCCCGGAAAGCTAGTTTTGTATAAAATGCAGACACAAACCGAAATACCAAATTGGAAAGTCATGAAGAATGAGTACAAAACTTAACTAAAAGCGTGAAATATCTATAATATTGAATTGCTCGCCACTGACGTGAGTTTCCACCCTGAGATATATGTTTTTTTTGTGTAACATAGGTGCATTACCGTGGTTGGTTGGTTATGGTTCTACGTCTGAAGAGGAATGGAGAATCTTTATACCATATTTTGGACATTTGTTCTTACCTTCGGCTTTGGTATTTCTCTCGAACGCATCTAAGTCAAGCACGGAACATGAATTCATCAGACCAGCTATCGATGTGAAGAAACCCACGTCTTTTTTGTCTTTCAGATGTTTCAGCATACCCTGCATCGAGAAAGAATTCATAGAGTAATATTATAAGCAAAGTTGTAGATAACAAAGATTAAAAGGATTAGTACATACAGGCCGGTGTCTCCCATACAAACCCATAAGTATGTAAGACACCAACCACGTGTGTTGTTTTTGTCTTGTTAAAGGGGAAATATTGTATCGACCGCACATGGATCAGATAAGTTTTTTATTTATATCTTGACAGGCTAGCCCTTGACCACTATCTCAACAGATGGTCAGTGATGATTTAGTCGAAGGCATTGTTCAGGCTATTCTAAAAATACTGTCACTTTAAGAAATGCCACAACATACCGTTAGCTGCTTGATGATAGATTTTCTGCTTGAGTTCAGGGTTGCTAGTCAGGCGAAAATATAATAAAATTACAAAATGCCCAACAACCAGGACCAGTTGGTCCTTAACATGATCTCCGAGGCAGGGAGGCGCTCAGTAGTAATACCACTAGCTGTTTACTTAATTGATCAGTTAAGAACGACTAAGCAAGCTAAACAATGGGCACTTCAAAAAGTTGACGATGATGAGCTTACCATTTGAATTTCAATATTTCCTCCCCTGAGTATAGAAATGCCGAGCTGCAAAGTCTTCATCACCATTTCGCTGGGAACCCCCTTAGAGGCGGATATGTGCAGCAACACCATCTCTGCCACGCCTCGGTCTGCCAGGCGTGCTTGGTGGAAAAGCAACTTTTGTTTTTCCATTTCTTGTTCCTGCAATTTTAAGAGAAGGGTGAAAATCGGCAGTATATTATATAAGTTGCAAGCATGTCTTGTCATTGCGCGCAGTTTACAAAGGCTACGCTGAATTTACAAACGTACCGTAATAGCTCATTGTATTATGTACAAATGTCGACCAGCTACCTATTGCAGTTTATAATAATGTACTTACTTAAGATCTTGTATGGCACCATAAAATAATCAGCCCAGAATATGTCTCAAAATGTTAATATGGATGAAAATTGTTAGTCTAACGTCACAGTAAACTTTATTTGCACCCAAAGGAGTTTTAATTATTATCGTTGCGTAATTTTAATTAACGTTACTCTCCTCCAGTTTCTGGAACGTTAATCGAAGGTTTGAATAGTTGACAGGCTAAATACTGAAGGCTCATTTGTCAATGATAGCCAATGACGCGACCGGCGACCAATGAGCGTCCAGTATTCACTCTGCTAACTGACCAAGACTTTGACACCTTCCAGAAACGGGGGGCTAGTACTACGGAAAGGGAATAAACAAGTATTTTAGACCTTCCCTCAGTACTTTTTACCAACAGATATTTATTATAATATTATGCAAAGTTAAAATTTACGGACTATAATATGTGGGCACCTTCAATAATACAAAATGTAAAGCTATGTTTTTGTAACAGATTTCATTGGCTTTTTTATTACATTGTTTGATATTGTGTAAACGTAGCATTATAGTCTTCGAATATTGTGATTAATTTATTAAAACACAATAACTTAGATATTGACATGACCTGATGATCCATGATCCATACGTGACAGATAAATTGCGTCTATTTTTATCTTATTATGTTAACAATAAAAAAACTAGGCAATGAAATGTTAGCAATAGATTTGTTTATGATTCAATAAGTTAAAATGTTCGTACCTTAATCATACATACCATGAACGTTTCCATAGAATTCTGCATGCAACATAATTTATAAAGATCCAGGTTTTAGTAAGTAATGACATAGCAACCACATACCTTTATAACATCAAATCGTATATGCTAAGTGGTATATTCTTAGTAAGAAAGAAGTATCGATAAGTAGACATATTCATTAGTTCAGCTGAAAACCAGCAGTGCTTGTTTCAATTTGAAGAAAAGGTAGCCGTGACGATAAATCAATCAGTGCGCACTTATTGCTTTAATTTTTTAGCGTCATTGTTCCCAGTTAGCTGTTAGCTCTGGTGTTGATAAACATTATTTTTTAATAGAGGAATAACTTTTTCAAAATTACTTTTTCATAAACTGGGAAAATAAAAATATATAAATCGATTATATTAATTTTAATATAAAGAGCAAAAATTGTTTTGTGAAGAGTCAAATACTTTGAGGGCCAGGCCATCCTACAAAGATGTACAGAACAGATTCAAATTTTTCGAAGCCCACTGCACTAGTGTCACAATGGTTGAAAATGTTGGTGTATATTAGTTTTAGAACCATACGACTATTCGTAAGGCCGAAGGGCACTCGCAGGAATGTCTCTGTTCTCCTCTTTTTGAGCTTTCAGTTCGAGAACACTTCTTTTATCGAGTGTTTTTGAAAACAATAGTCCACTTAAGGTGTCAGATATAGTATGTTAGTTATTGGACTGTTAATAAGTCCAAAGGGCAATCACATAAATAAGTATACGCTAGATATATTATGCTGACTATTATAAATCCGAAGGGAACTTACATGAATACTACTCTTCCCCTCTTCTTCAGCCTCAGGTTCACCGCCACCCTCTTCTTCTTCCCCACCGCCCTCTTCTTCTTCTTCTCCACAAGATTTGGCAATGATGTGTGCATAAGACATGTACAGAGGATCTTCCTGTAAAACGAAATATTTAAAAAAAATCACGTTATTCTTACAGTTATATACCCATATGTTTTATTGCATAAAACACACATTTTTAAGTCAAATAAGTTTATACTCACATTGTTACTCTTCAAATGCCATGCATAACACGCATATACCTACTAGTATATTCTCCAATGGTGTCTAAGCTTTATGGCTATTTAGTGAGATATGTTTTTAATTCCAATGTGTTACCCAGGTGATATGTATAGTTAGGCAAAATATAGCCCACATATAAGTATGATGAAAAATACTATCTTATAATATATATTAACCTGTAAAGCTCCAGAGCGTTCGGTCATGGCTCCACGGCAGAAGGTAGTGACAAGTTGTGTCAGGGGATCCGGCTTGCCTTCTTCTTCCACCACGTCGCTCTTCTTCAGCTCTGCGTCTTCGAACGATTGCTACAGAATAAACTTTACTATATAATCATTTTCACCAATAATGTAATGGAAAATGCAATAATATATAATCTTATAAGTATATATAATATCTTTCCGTTTCCTTAATTGGTATATTAATAAATATTCTACCTTCTCAAAAATCTGACGCAGTAAGAATACTTTTGAATGACACAGTCGTTGAACGACGAGTCACTAAAATGGAATGAGAACAAAAAACCCTTCCTAAATTAACTTAGAAGTAAATTAACAGTAAAGTAAATCAGTCGTCTTCTTACCGTTAGATCTTCTATCATTACTTCTTGACCGATGTTTTCTTCTTCAAGCCACAGCTCGTAGTAAGTGCGCGAGAATATGTTGCAAGCTCGATGTCTAGTAAAGAAAAATATGTTAAAATAAAGAATAGGCTCTAAAACTTGCAGACTTCAAGTCTTCGAAGGAAAAATTCATAGTGATTGCAATTACTCAGTAACAAATACACGGTAAGGGTCACCCTCAATTGTCCAAAGTAAAAGAGAAACATTCGCGTGGCTTTCTTCGTTTCGTCTAGAAAGTCCTACGCCGGGGAATCTTCCACTATTTCATACTATTTTGGAATATAAATACTTGATGTTAATTAATTTGTAACTTACCGACTCATCTTATACAGATGTATAGATCGCAAACAAGCAATGGCAGCTCGTTTCCGAGCCGCGCACAACACACGCTTCCAGTTATTTGAGCGCTGTTTCGGCTTTGTCGCCTTGTTAGTCCAAAGCAGCATGCGACATGTCATTTATGTTTTAAATCATTACAACTTACTTTATCTATATGACAAGCAAAGTTTTGACAACTATCTCATCAGTTAGTAAGATTATGTAGTCAAAATACATAGCAAACCAAATATGTTAGAAAGGTCTTATCTAAGCAGTCATTGTTACTGCAATAGCACAATTTTTTTTAAAGCAGTGATCCGAGCGGTAATAGCTATTGTTGTGCAGATCCATGGTGCGATCTCCACCGCCAGCTTGAGCTTCACCACTGGTGGAAGGGCATTTTGCGAATGCTTGCCAGGCTGGCTACTACCCTCAAGTAGAAAATCTGTCACCAAGCCCCTCATAGTGTGTACCAGGGGGCAGTCTTGGAGAACCAGTTATATTACAGGCACATGAAACTATATATATATATATATATAATAACTGTATATCTCAGGGTGATTTATGGGCGCAGTGCAGCAATGCATCTGTTATAGGCAGTGGTTACCACTTAACTGTGGGCCTCGTCCGTGCTCCGTCATAATCGCATACAAAATAAAACAATGCCATTTTTGCATAACACAAAAACACACATCAAACTAAAGGAATTCGTTATCTCCAAGGGAGTACTAATCAATTAAAACTGTTACGAACGTTGCTTAACGTAATTATTTTAAAGATTTAAATATCGAAGCGACATATACAAAGAATTACAGAGTTTGTTATATCAACATTAAAAACGAAATTAGTCTACAATATATTTCACGCACACACAAGACAAATCAGTATAAACCTGGGCAAGGAATGCAGTGAGGTTTGCCTAAAGCAGGCAATGACTGCGCGCTTCCTTTGTATAGACACCACTGATCGGTAAACGTTCTTGCTCATTTGTTGCGGGTGGTCGATCTATATGTCAATACATAAGAAATGAAGTAATATTTCTATAAAAAAGTTGATAGTATCTCAATAAAATCTCCCAATATTTGTCTCACATGAAGCTCTATATATATTTCTGTATTCGACGATGAAGATGCTTGAACGTGAGTATGGATCTAAGTAGCCTTTGCGCATTTTGCGTCTCATGTGAATTACATTATCTTGTATTTAAACCTCGGGAAATGAAGAAATTTTGGATTTAACCATGAGATAATCCAGTGGTTTAGGTATAGAATCATATATTTTATAATACAGTAATTAAAAAAATGTATGGAAGTGTAACCGTACCGAAGTTGATGATAAGTTTTAGATGAAATTTAAAAATGTTAATAAAAAGAACTGTTCGGCATCTTGAATGCCACCGCGGACTTAGCTAAAATATATTATCAAGTAAGGATGCTGCGAATTTATAAAAAAACAATGAAGTTTCATTAAATCGGATGAATACTACATAAATAATTACGCATAAATAATTTATAACAATTTCTACGTGGAAATAATCTATTAAAAGGAGGTGATTTTAATAGATTAACAGACTCCCATGAGTCTGTTAAAAAGGCCAAAAAATTTAGTCCAACTTACCATATGCAATCCGAAGAGCACCTTGCTCATAGCCACGATACGCTCCACAGTATCATCAATTATCTTCACTTTGTTCTCAGCAGTTTCTATGGTGATATTGGTTTTGCTCTTAGAGCCTAGTTTGCTGTACAGGTAGTGTTGCCACGACATCTCATCGGCCGGGTCTATCTTGTCCGGTAACGTTAGCTGGGTCTTGGCGAATTCGGCGACGTCTTGCTCGGACATTTTCTAGAATAGGAGAACCTTATGTTAAGAATTTGGTACCAAAATTTGTGTGAACTTAATATTATACGAGCTATAAGCTGAGCTTTGTGAGGGCTCGTGTTTATTTTACGACCTGATTCTAGTGGTGTCATCTAGTATTAAGTAGGTTAACTACGATGTATTTAAGTATTGAGTTTAGTTCTGTTGCAGCCATGTTAAATCTGTGGTTTACTAACAGATGGCGTGAGTAGTACAATAACAATCTATCCAGTGACTACAAAATTGTTTATGTTCTTTTGTGTTAAATGGTTATAAAATTATGTATTTTTGACATAACACATCTAAATATGAAGTTAAATTACTATGTTAAAGCACAAATATATAGGCATGATAGTTTTTCGATAAAGTGTACCACAAACTGTTCAAGTTGTGGGATAGTGATAGGGCGCACTTCGCTCTATTTTTAAGTTTTCAGTACCTTCAAGAACCTATCCTTGCAGTGCTGCACCAACTCCTGCTCTCTCCCCGCGAAGAGATTGAGCCCAACGGGCAGCAAGCGCTTCAGACACGCCACCATCAACGACGCCTGCACCTCCTTGTCTTTGTCACGCTTCTTGTCACGGTGTTTCTTCTTCTTCTGCAGATTGTGGGAAGAAGCAATTAACATCATGAAGTATGAACTTTTCTTATTTGAATAATATTTTGCCTTCAAAAAAGCACAAGGTGTTGACCGAAGGCAGATTTACTGTACAGATTTGAAATTAGATAAATGCAACTACTACCTGACTAAACCTTCCAATATCTGACGAAGAAATTGGAATGTATGTGGCTTATACAAGTATAGATACCATTTTTGATGGATTGTGCCCGAAGTGCAAGTACAATAGTAATAATTCCCTAAAAGTAACTAACCAGCAATATAATCAATGTATCATATCATAATATGAAAGGTAATGTAACATCATCATCATTATTAGCCGGAAGACGTCTTCATGTTGAGAAGCCAGTGTTTTGCGAATATGAGAACGCCCTATAGATTTCTCATTCGGTTGAAAAAATCGGCCAAGTGCTAGTCGGACTCGCGCACGAAGGGTTCCGTACCATTAGCTAAACAACATTAGATTTCATATTTTAACCTTTTTTTGTATTAACGTGCGCGAGTCCGACTCGCACTTGGCAAACTTTTTGTATTTGTTGTTATAGCGGCAACAGAAATATATCATCTGTGAAAATTTCAATGGTATAGCTATCACCGTTCTTGAGATACAGTCTGGTGACAGACGGACGGACGGACATCGAAGTCTCAGAAATAGGGTCCCGTTTTTACCCTTCGGGTACGGAATCCTAAAAATGGAAATGCATTCGACGAACAGCCGGAAGATACATGTTTAATCCACGCGCGAGGCGAATATTTTGTACTCAATACATTTGTGGGTGTGATATAAGCATGCGATAATGTTTGAAAATCACAATTTTGAAATTATACGGTTATTTAAGGTTTTACAGTCTCTTTTTAGTAAGTGTATTTGTATAATCTAAATTGGCTACGCTCATTTTAATACATCTGGCCATGTTGATTACGAAGTCAGTCATGTAATTTGAAGAAACAGGGTTCAACTGTAAGAATACTAACCTTGCCACCGCTCTGTGGCGTCCCATCGACGACGGCCGTGACGCGCCGCGTGGCCGTCGGCATGATGAGCACCTAATGTACAACAGTACAATACAAACACATTATCACAACACAATGAAATGACACATGTCACAATTAGTCAGGGATATGACACTAATAACAGCTTTCATCACTATACAGAATGAGACAAATAACATTTACGAAATTGAAATTTCATAACGAGATAATATTTGAAATATTTTTCAACATGAAGCGAATGACATTTCAATATGAAACAAATTACATTTGACATGAAACAAAGTACATTTAAATATGAAACTAACGACATTTCAATATGAAACAAATAACATTTATAAAATGGGATTGAATCTAAAGACGATTACACAATACTGAAACTACAATTTCAAAATGATACATGTAAAACTTGTCGCTAATATTTCGAAACATAAACAAGCACACATTTTACTGTAAATGGGATACAGTAAAAAATAACAGTTTCAATAAATTCGTAACTATAATTATTTTTAATGAATTCGAAACTAAATTGCCAATTAAACTTTTAATTTGTTTCACTTAGAGATATTTTTCAAAATGGGACAAATAATTTAAACATAGACATATACATTACGCTTCTGAGAATTTCAGACAAAAGCGTCTATTGGTATCAAGGAAATCATATTATTTTTCAAATCATATAATCTTTACAGTCCATATACAACTTGTTTTTAAAGCCTTTTATACCAAGTTTATATGTAGAGCTTTGCACAAACTTGGATGGCAAAACTGTACAACTTTGTGATGTTAATATATCAGATCGCATCGTTTGAAACGCTTCAATATCATGAGATAGATTAAATTGATATGTTACCCAAACATATGTTTTACGTTACCATATTGTCGATTTCGTTGGCTGATATAAAGTTCTGTTCCTCTTTTAAGAAGTATTGACTCTTGGACCAAATGTTGAATATCTCTGCGACGTGATTGTATAGTTCTTCCGCCTCTGAAATGACATAGATGTGTAAATATATGATGCTAAGTTATTATTTTACAGAAACTTAATTTTGAATAATATGTATCTGACATTATAATCAATCAGTTCTTTGCGCAGCCTTTGTAAATTTTATCGTATCTATCTGCTATCTCACTTTTCTCACTATCACTCTGTATGGGGCCATTCATAATAAAATTGATTGAGAAATCAAATGATAAACAAGTGAAATAAATGATATTATAACTTTTTTCTATTATTTTTAATTTCGACAATTAAGAGAGTCACTATGGGGGCCAAAAAGTAAAGGATTGGATATCCTTTACTTTTTGGCTGAATGTAGAAGTTAAAAAAACATACATAAAACACGTCAAGCATGTTTTTCGCAAACTGTATGAGTAGTAACCATACCTGGAACATTGTTCCTCAGCCAGTGATTTCTCTGAAGGTCGACGTACTTTATCAAAAGAGGGTAGAACGAATATATATCCCTCACGAGCAGCTGCCAGTCCTCTTGTATCTGGGACTCTACTTGTGAAGTATCGTCCGTTGAAGACTGCAAATAAATATACAAGTAGGAAAATTAAATGATTAACTGTGTTTAATATTTTTATGTTTGCAATAACGCATGCTTTGCGGATTACATTAAAAAATTACAAATTTACGAGCTCCATCCCAATACGATGGTTAAAACAGAACGATAGGAAAAATTTGAGTTATGGACTCATTGTCATGTTAGCTCAATTGGATTAGAGCATACCCCGGCTAAAGGGGTATGCTACGATAGGGTTCGAAACCCACACGACAGAAAAAAATTTTTCCTCTCGTAAATTTGTAATTACTGTGTTGTTCCCAAATGATTAAATGTTCACCCAAGAGAGCGTAATACAAAGTCTATATAGGCAAAATAGAGAGCGTAAATAAGTCACACCTCTTGGAGTGCCAGGCTATTGGCTATTGCACCATGCCGTATCTACTAAGAGGCAACGTAAAGAAAAATACCAGAAGGTGGACAATAGCACTTTCTGAAGAACTGTCTTGGTACACCGTGATCCCCAAGACGTCTGTTAAGCGT
Organism: Plagodis dolabraria; assembly: GCA_963854805.1. Taxonomy (NCBI): domain Eukaryota; kingdom Metazoa; phylum Arthropoda; class Insecta; order Lepidoptera; family Geometridae; genus Plagodis; species Plagodis dolabraria. The sequence continues at coordinate 7,992,939 of OY978466.1, forward strand.
AGGGATTATGGCAACCCAAAATGAGGACTGTTTTTGTTTAATGGTGGACATTATAGCTGTTGACAATTGATTGATGAAGTTTATTAAAGATGATTTGTTGCGTTTGCATTTGTTTTTCTTGTCTTTATCAAATGCCAATTGCTAATATAGCCTAACTAGGCACAAATTGGATTTTCCTCCTTTCTAATTTGTTGCTCGTCATCTCAAACTTTTGGCACACAAATCCTTCTGCACGCGGTCTATTCATTCGTCATTTGCCCTACCTCTACTTTTGAAGACGCCCAATTAATTTTCAACATCCTTTTCGTTATATCATTTTCATCCCTCTCTACGACAACATCATACCACGTTAGTATTTATTTTAAAACTTTTCTGTGATTGGTGAACTTTCAAGCTTACTCTGATATACTTTATATTCTGATATCCCCTATCTTGTCCATTCTTGTTAGACCACACATCTATTTTAAGATCTCTGCCACATGGAAACTATTTTTTTTAGTTTCACGGTCATGACTAGAGAGACTACTAGAGAATACGGGTGGATGGAACACTATCAATTAAGAGTAGAGATATATCTGTCTACCTACTAATACATTTATACAGAAATGTCAAGCTCAAAACAGTAGAGCGCAACCAGCACGACGGGTGTGGTTTAAAAAGTGTACAGTGCACAAAAACATTACCTGAACGTGATTGATAAGGCGCTTAAAAATGTGAACAATGATATGGCGCTTAAAAATGTATTGTGAACTCGATGGGTCCGAAATCAAAGCGGTAACTATATGAGAGTCACAATTCTTAACATTCCCATAGCTGTTTCCCAATAGTGCACAAAAGATAAAAACAAAGTTGTAGACAGATTTTTTTGCTCTTAATATAATGAACAATAAATAATCGTCACGGATTTTATTCCGTAAGTGATAATCTGAATAACACAATATGGACACTTCTTTCCTCGCTTATGATAGCCTTATAAATAAATTCTTTCAAAACGTTTACCAACCTTGATGAATCCCCTCAAGCTCTCTTCTTTATGGAACATATTGTCAGTCCTCTTCCGTACCCTCTCAGCTAGAGGCAGGAACGACTCCCTCAGCAGTTCCTCGGAGCTGTTGATGATGATCTGCTGCGTGTAGGTAGCGATGCGCGTCATCCAGGGCGCGCTCTCGTTGCCGATGTTCTTCTTTATCAGCTTCAGCACGTTCTTGAGGAGCTGGTTCATGTGCTCGGATGTGACCATTGTCACGTGGTTTCTGGGACAGGAAATCTTTGTTACCCAAGATATTGGTAAAAAATATACATATATTCCGCTAAAATGTTCCCAAGTAAACCAAAGTAACGTCAGAAACGTCCCGTAAGCTCCGGCATCTACCATTGTCTTGGATATCGCACACGATTTTTGAAATAAGGCAATATTTTTTTGGTAGGAAATATACGAGTAGGCGTGTTAATAAAAAAAAATGAACTTGTTATTGATGATGGAATTCCTTAAAGTAACAAACAAATATTATTTTTTACTTTACGATTTTTTCAGAAACCATATTCCTTTTGCTTGTAATCCGAGGTGGTCTTTTGAGTTATTATTTTATAGGATCTAAACGAGCTCACCAACGTACATTTTTTTAAGGAACGGTTATAATAGATGTATTTTATAACTGTCAACTCGAATGACAAATATCTTACATCCCCTATATCTTCCAGTGAGAGTCGTAAGAGGCAACCGAGGGAAAAATACCAGAAATTGGGCAGCAGCGCCTTCTGAAGAACTGTTATCTTACGCTGCGATCCCCAACATGCCTGGCAAGCGTGACGAATTAAGACATACCCCCTCCCAATAAGGAATTAAGGCATTTTTTCAACGGTGGAGGTCTTACGGCTTCTATTGACGTGATGTGATGTGAAGACCATCATTGTAACATCTCAAAATTAGGCTTATTTCGCTGAAACCTCAAAATTTTACCCAAATCCGTTAGCTCATCAGTACTTGTGACTTAATATGGGTAGTAGGCCCACCAGATGGCAGGAAGAAGCATAACAATAACAAAATGATGTTGATGATGTAAAAAAAAATCGGTGATACTCCAAAAAGTATTCCTAAACATGGTCTATTTCACTTGGTCTTTACCAAGATATCTTTATATACAATACCAAGAAGTGAGCTTAGTGCTTACCCAGCAGTGGGCGTGACGTTATCAGGCCCTTGAGCCCACCAGAACGGCAGATAGGAGCACAGCAACGGGAGCACCACGTCTATGATGTGAGGAGCTTCATTATAGGTCTTCTCGGACTCAACGAATTGGTCCACTTCGCTGAGGATGGTCTCGAGGGTTGGCATTGATTGTTCCATCTTCGCCATTATGTCTGAAAGCATACGGTATAAACTTGCATGAATAGCTAATAGGCTAGCTATTAAATTTTCTTATAAGCAAAGCGTAGAAATATTGTGATCTGCCACATATGGTCAATAATAAAATAAATTTTAAGTTGCAGTCAGCTCAAGTCACTCAAAAAGAAAATAAACTGGAAACTAAAACCTTTTCTTTACATGGACTGAGAGCGCATTTTACCAATATTTCTCTTGATAGAAAGTGGTGTTGCGGTCGAATATGTTGTTCAAGCTTGATGTCGAGCGACATATTCTCTACTAAAGTAGCTAGCCAGGCGGGCATTAGCATAATGCCCCACTACCATGCTATAGCATCTGCCATCCAAAGACCGGAACCGACAGAGAAGAGTGCCCTTCGAAGCACGGAAACGCTCCGCAGCAACAACCGGGCGGTTGTGACTGTACTGCGGAGCGTTTCCGTTTCATGGGTGCCCACCCATCCTATTAATTATCGCATCGTGGACGTTGTTGAACTATTTGATCGGTTAAGAACAACTGAAAAAGCTCCACTACGATTGATTCATAGACTGACTTCCACAATTGGAAGTGGAAAGCTACATCAAAATGATGTTACAAATGGTGAACAAAGGATTTCTGGCATGACCATTTTTTTACATAATTTAATTGGATAGTTACCTTGCGCTTCCAGGGAGTGATCAGCGATCCTGTTGAGCAGCGAGAACTGGTTGTGCTTGTTCAAGTGTGGCTCGAGAAATGCCACCGGGAATGTGGAACTGAACGCACCCAGACATGACCCCTGGATATCGGATGGTAAAAATTAAAGACTTTATCGCGTACAATAAACTAGAAAACATTTACAAAACTACAACGATAGGAAACATTATGGTCATGTGCGGGATTCCAACCCGTGGAATGGCAAATTGAACTATAGATGTCGCTCCATCCCCTTGCGATGGTTTAGAACGAAAGGACAAAATAGAGTCATACGTCATATGCCATGTTGGCTTAGCAGTTAGAGCATACCCCGGCTATACAGGTGGATGCCGCGGGTTCGGATCCCACACATCACTATATTTTTTCCTCTCGTTGTGATTTTGCAATGTTAACCGCAGAGCATGCGTCATGGCAAAAATAAAAATGTTTACTGAAACGAATCAATGTTAAGCTTCTTCAAGCCAACTTCATCAAGTTTTTATCCCTGCGGGGAATACAAGCATCAAGATATGTTTTTTTTATTTATTCCAGACATACGTATTCCCAAAACACACAGAAAACCGTTACTGATGTAACGAATTGCAAAAATATAATATTCTCTTACAATAATAGCTATCAGAAACAGATATACTTATAGCGCAAGGTTATTTTTACAGTTTTTTTAATATAAAATAAGCGGCATTAACATGGTATTTTTTTAACATAACAACACATTCACAATAAACTTACCAACGCCGGTTTGTTCCTGTCAATCTCAGTTTTCAAATACTTCCTGTCGTGGGTAAGAGATGCATTCGTGCCGAGCGTGTACAGGGACCCCAGCATCTTGTATGACGCCACTTGGATTTCATCCACTGAAACGGATATACATATATTTTATATTCATAAAATATATGGTTTTCAGTGTTCCATACTAGAAAGTGGGGCCTTTTTTGAAGCCTATACTGTTCGGATTTTACTTAATGCCTTACAGTACCCGAATTAGCAACTTGTTGCTACTCAGTACGAAAACCAAACAAAACAATGTTGAAATAAGGATCATATTAGCTCACGCTGTAACATGACAGTTGCGGTAAGCACCAAGTGTCCGAAATGCACGTAAATTACAAAAAACTACACTTATCATATGGACCGTTTTATATATATACCTATTATTTCTCTTATTGGTTCTTATTATTTGTGGTTTTGCTTTGTACTTTATACAATAACCACACCAAGTTTGACGCGTGTAAATCATGCCAATACTTTAATATATAGCAGTAGCAGTAAAAACAAAAAAAAAGTTGTAATATTTTTTTTCTTTTATGGGACCCAAATATTTTTTTAGGTACAAGTTAACATCCGTCTCCTTCGCCATACTCCAGGCAAACTGATATTAAATCTGTACATCCGTAAAAAATCGTATTCAGTATTGGTAGCCAAGAGAGCGTTGAACACGGGGTGGATAAGACAAAGGGCGCAACTGTACAGCAGCGCGGCAACGCAATAAAGTTACCTTATGAAGAGTCGACACAGCCTATCGAGCAGCTCGGGTGCATCAATATCCCCGCACAACATATTTTGTACATAACAATAAGTTCCTACGTGTTCCCCTGATTTCTAGCGAATTATAGCCTACACAATCAATTATAAATAACTTCGGGTACATGAAAGGATAATATCCACGATCGCGCTTGTACAAGTACCAGAGAAGCGAAAAATGTCGTATATAACTGAAAAAGGATACATAAAATACGAAGAAGTTAACAATATTTTTATTTTATATGTATGCTATTACATTTCAGACATAGTAAAAGTAAGTAAAAATAATGCCATGTTACAATATACAATTTATTTTTCAATGCCATAAAATCAATTGGAAGTCGAAAATAAAATTTTCTAGTAGATTTAATTTTATAGCTTCGCCCAGATATGTGAATTTCAAATGTTGCTTTACTTTTGTTTTAGTTTAGTGTTTTTACAAGGTATTAGAACTAATTTGGTATGTATGAACATTATAAAAAAATAACATATGACTCTTAAGACTTAACCCTTTCATATGATACATTTTTAATCTTAATCATTAGCGAAAATCATTGTTTCAAATTAATGATAATCATCTCAGTTTCCCATTATATCTCAATTACTATAGAAGGAAATTATTACGCTATCATTATAGTTCACACAGGTGAAACGTTACAGTAAACATTTAATTCTAGGCACAATACGACACAAAAAATGTTATCGATCCAAACAAAGACACAGAAGCAATATTTGCAGGGGTAATTAAGAACATCTCCAGAGTTAACAACGTCTTGCAAGAATTAATTAGCAACTACGAACATCTTCAGAAAATTTATAAATCGCAAGAAAATCTAGATAGCGCTACGTCTGACGCTGAAATCGACGAAGTGTATAAAAGTAAAGTCAAAAAGAAACGTACTGACACTGAAGTAACTTCAAATAAACCCTCAGATTATTTTCCAGCGACACAGATAATATGGTCGAATGAAGAAAATAACGCCGAAGAAAGCGAAAATGTTTCTGAAGATGCAGATGGTGAGCAAACTGGAACGCTTGTACAAAAACCTGAAGATGGATTAGAAATAAACCTCAATGAAGAAGAACAGCCTGCTCAACAGAAAAATGAAGACAGTGCAGCGTCTGATGATCAAGTCAAGTCTGAAATAGACGATCAAAGCGACCGTGAAAAGCAAGATCGGTCAGAATCAGACGGCGAGACTCAAGAAATGCAAAGAAAAGAACCCATAATTTTAAGCCAAGAATTTGTCAAACCTAAACAAGCAGAAATCATTTTCGTTGATACTCACGAAAGTGCTCCGAGTAAGGTACACAAACGAATACGAAATAAAACACCGAAGGAGTATCAACCGGTGACACCACCTAAAACTCGATATAGTAAAGTATCAAGTAGTCATAGCTCAAAAAGTAAGCATTCTAGTAAAAATAAACACAAGGACATACTAAGGTCTGAAGATCAAAAGAAAAAAGACGCAATATCAATCGATTCTAAAAATCTTGACAATATTAGTAAGGAGAGTGTCAATGAGACGAAATCTAACGCTTCGAAGAGCAGTGTTGAGACGAACAGAAAAGTAGAAAAGAAGTTACACTCTGAAGCATTTTCACCACACAATATTTGGGATGAAATTATAAGCAATAAACCTATACAGCTAGAAGCTCACAACGAAATGATATTTGAGAAAGTTCGTAAAGACAACAGGGGCTCACGTTCAAATAAAGCTTTGAAGATGAGACGTGAAAATCCTAAGACTGCTTTAGCTATTGTTGCTAATAAAAATAAGGTGAGTCAAACCTTTTTTACTCTTGCACACATATTATAATTTATCTAGAGAACTATTACTAGCGGCGATGTCAAGAACCCCTGACCGATTCAGATTATACAAAAACTTATATCTTCTATTTATTTAAGCTACATTGCTACAAACATTTCATATAGATTAAATACCCGTTAGAATGTTATCCTTCGGCCTAAGACCTAACCTGACCTTGGTCAATTATAAAAACGTAAGGCGGTCTCTGGTTGTTGCTTTGCTGTTGAGATGTGATATAGCGATTTTGATCAAATTTGTCACAGAGATGTCTTAATATTCTTTAAACGTGGAACATTATCAATATTTTAAACACGTCATTCAAAGCAAAAATTCACTAAGGCCCCGTTTCAGCATGTCCTAATAAAGTTTCGGGTTGCTATGCAACACATAAAATAACTGAATGATAAAAATGACAGTTAATATGCAGCGCGTTTCAAGCTTTAACCGATGGATAGGCTAAATCGATGACTGTGAAACGGAAAGATAGTGTTTTGTTTAATAAATATGTTCTGGGTAGTAAAACCGGAACTTACTCGAACATTCTGAAACAGGCCCTAAGAGGAACAAAACTGTAGCTACTTTTGGATGAGTGTACAAATTAATCTACCTATAGTAGTTAAATAACCCACCACAAGCTTGGCCAAAGATGGCAGAGATCAGAAATAATATCTGGAATATATCAGGAGAAATTATAGATAGTACCGCCCATTATATAATGGTATCTTTCATGTTTTTAAAATTCATTGTCATTTTAAAATATCCTTGACAGTTAAGAGTCATCGTATTGTTTTTGAGACTGTAAAATCACTTATGATGATATTGTAATCAAATGTTAAATTATTAGTAATTAAAAAATACACAAGCCAAAACTTCGGACTCTCTTGTGCTTTCTCCTGCCCTTACTTTTCAACATTATCTTGTTAGTTGTAAGTACTTAAGACGGCTTACCAGCTGACCGGTTGTCGAACGGTGCCTGTGCCGCTGCGCCAGCCATTTATGCTTGTTCGCTCATTTCACTGTCAAATCTGCTCTCTCCAGTACATAAATAAAGCTCAGCGGATATCAATAATCACGGTAGTTGCTGTCAGAAGTCTAGCTTTATGACTTGCCGTATCGATAGTTTGGATCAACTTTCTTACGATTTCTATAGTTTTTATGACTGCGACTGCCAGAAACGTTAGTATCTTCAGTATATTGTTGGCCTATACTGTTTATGGGGCAGTCATATTAACATATCAATTGTGCTTTCAGACGAAAAATATCCAAAAAACTTTGTCCAATAATAAAACAATCGACTTTACGGAATCAGAGGATGGAAAAGACGAATTTGAAGCCAATGTCTTGAGAGAAGCCTACGGTGATGCATGCTTGAAACTAGTCGTTAGGAAGTGCTATTTGGTAAGAACAGTCATTCTTGAACAAAATTCTTTGAAATCCAAAAGGTTATTTTTAACTTTTTGAAATAAAATTGGAGACATTCTGTATAAAGGTTACAGAATAGTAATTATAGGTAAACGTAGAAGCGGGAGTCGTTCCGCAGCGGTGATTGGCGTCACCAATTTATCCTATCAATCTTATTTTGCGTCTGAGTTTCACAGCAAGGTAGAAGAGAATTCTGTGTTGTTCGCCCGAAAAGCAAATAATTAATGGAAACGATTTTTGTACGTTCTCTACAGTATCATTATCTAAAATCTCATTGAGAAGACTGCAAATAAATATATTTCTTTATCTATAAGAAAGGGGGAGTTGACCTTCAAAGTTGCCAGGTGGGGGCCATTCTTGTCATGTGGATTATCTGATATAATAAACAAGTTAAGAAATTTCTATTTTTGTAAAAAATAGTAATTGATACAGATATATATTTGTATATACAAAAAAAAGGTGTACAAATATATATTCCAAATATAAATATAAATAAAATATATATTCCAATATATATTTGTATCAATTACTCTATCTAAACAAACAAATACGCCGATTGAATATGTAGTTTTTGAATAGGGATCAAAATAAACAATATATTTTATTGCTATGTATTATTGCAATGCGGAATCCTAACAGAGTGATATCGCATACTTAAATTTTTGCTGTATTTATATGTTGTGAAAATACTTAACCATAAATGTTGTAATTGTATGAATGTAAATTTTTTATTTTTTTTTATTGCTGATAGGTAAGCCTTTGACTACAATTTCACGTGATGGTAAGTGATGATGTGGTCGAAGGTGTTAACAGGCTTAACCTAGAATTACTCTGGCTCTCAAGGACAGCTGCCGGAACACACCGTTAGGTGCTTGGAGACAGTTTTTTTTTTTTTTTATTTTTTTATTTTTCATTTATTTAACTTATACGTTTCTTTACAGTGTTTAGTATAAAATCATTACAAAAACCGCAGATCGGTTTGTATGAATGCTTATTGTATCATAAGTAAAAAAATAATAATTAAGATAACAACAAATAAGCCAAGTAATTAAATTATAGATAGGAATAAACGTATACATAATAATAAACTATTCTGTGTTAAAGGTAAGCCAGGTAGCTAAAATAGAAGGTAAATATAACATAAAAAATAACAATACAATTACGCACACTGCTGCATTGATGCCCAGGGGGCCAACTCCCATCTCTTAATTCAGTCTTATTTTAACATTACATCTACAATTTTAATTCGCACCACCACATATCACTATAGTATACTTACATTAGAACTTCAACGTGAGAGCGGGATGCATGCATTGAATCAAGTCATTTGTGCGACAGAGGTAGCACTATATGAACATTATTGTTTCGTGACGGCCACAGTACCAACCTTAGTATCAATAATTTAAACTTGAAACAATGACGTTTGCTTTCCATAATAGTTTATAAAAGGTGGGAGTTGGGCCCCAGCTCCTACAAAACCGGTTCGCTGCTAATACAACGCACCGAGTTCTACTTTAAACATTGAACTTTATACGGGATGTACCAAATACTTGAAATCAAATAGTGAATACAAAGCATATAGTTGGTTTTTTTGTAGCAAATCGTGAAAGTATTTTTTGTATTTGTTGACATAATTGGTATCGGTCATCTCTGATAAAACTTTAGCAGGTATCTCGTTCATAAATTTTGGTATTAAGTATCGTGTTGTCCGTTTACCGTAATAATTTTTAGCATTAGGGATTTTAAGTTTACATCGATAAATTTCTCTGGATTTTCTGTTACTAAATTTTATTTGAACTTCTTTGTTGTGAAATTGTTCGGTGAGGATTGACATCTTGAATTTAGTGTGGACGGGTAGTATTTTACAATATTTAAATATTTCTATCATATTTTCTGCGTTGCAGCATAAATTGTTTTTGGTATTCTTAGGTAAAATAATTTTTAAAATTCTTAGTTGTAAATTGTAAATTTTGTCTAGGTATGTTTTGAAGGTTCGGCCATAGCTAGTAATGCCGTAGGAAATAATAGACTCAGCAAGCGCATAATACATATTTATAAGTAATTTGAAGGGGACTTTATATTTTAGTATCGAAAATTTTGCTATCATTGCCCTCAACTTGTCACAAATTGTATTTATGTGATGGCTCCAATTAAAGCGGTCATCTATAGTGAGACCAAGATATTTGTATTTTTCCACTTGCTCAAGTTTGTCACATCTGCAGTGGATCTTATCTCTTGTACTGATTGCATGTAAACATGCGTGGTTATGTCCAGTTATTTGCAGTTTTCTATTAACATTGCATAGATAATTTGAACGGACGTGCATGATTTGTGTTTTTTTCGTATTGATCACAAGTCCCATATCATGAGCCCACTTACAAATGTTTTTAAAGTCCTTTTCAATGTGTGACTCTGCAATTGATATGTCTTTATTTGCCGCGATAAGACATGTATCATCAGCGTATTGAAAAACTGAACAGTAGTCCACGATGTTCTCCATGTCATTCACATAGGCTAAGTAGTGAATCGGACCCAGTACTGATCCCTGCGCCGTTCCTGTTTCAACAGATATATCATCGCTGAATTCATTTTCTAGTTTTACTCTAAATTTTCTATTATTAAGGTAGTCTTTGCACCAATTTAAGAGAGGACCACGGATTCCTGTGTTATCTAGTTTCTTAATTAGTGTGTCATGGTTTAATGTATCAAAGGCTTTACTAAAGTCTATAAATAATAATATAACGTGATTTTTTTTCGTCTAGGTATTTATTTATTTCGTCTGTAAATTTTTTTAGCAGCAAAGTGGTAGATTTATTTCTTTGAAATCCGTATTGGGCTGTAGATAGTATATTATTATCTTTATAAAACTTTAGTATTTGATTACCAACGTACTTTTCAATTATTTTGTCGATAACTGGGAGAATAGTGATTGGTCTATAGTTCTCGTATGCTGAATGTGATCCTTTTTTATATATTGGTCTTATTATACCTGTTTTTAATTCAGTTGGATATTTACCTATGTGAATGCTTGTATTAATGAGTTTAACTATAATCTTTGTAATTTTATCGCAAAGTGACTTTATATCTATACAATGAATACCGTCTATGCCAGGAGCTTTATTTATATTTAGATTCTACTTGAGTGTGGTCGCTAGCCAGGCGGGCATTCGCAAAATGCCCTTCCACCATGCGGTGAAGCTCAAGCCCGCGGCGGGATTCGAACCATGGACCTGCAGCGCGGCAGTCCATAGCCAAAGCCACTGAGCTATCACTGCTTCATTAATACATATTGCTTATTATTAGTGGATATGTTACCATTACGTAATAGTTTCTGTATCTTTTAGGCAGTGAAATCGGCAGGAAAAGCTGTATGCGATCAATTCAGATGCAGAGGAACGTATAAGGAAAAATTCGATGCTTTTGCGAGAACTGCGTGTATCAAAGAGTTTGCCGGCGATAATAAAACAGAAGCTAAAGGTGCTGCAATCACTCGAGGTCAAGCGGGTAAATTGAATAACTTACACGCTCGAGTTCAACCAGGTAAGTTTAATTTACCCATATGTATATGTCATAACGTAAGCCCGCTAGGCTGCTACATTAGGTGGACATATAACATCATCAAAGTCGCCGATGGCCAATTACCTCAATTTGTGACATAATGATGAAGATCTTGAAACGTAAAGTTATTTTTAATAACATATAGTAGCCAGTAAAAATATAATTTTTAATACTGTCTGTCTTTCGGATTGTTTGTACTGAACCGATATCACTACATAGAATTTGCCTTAAAATATAGTTTAGCGCGGATTTTTCCGAAGTGGCATTTCCGCTCGCAATATGCAATAGAAGACACCATCACGAGTTAATCAAACAATTTAAATGGAGCAATTATCGCTTTAACATCAAAATATAAAGCCGATTTTACAGTTTAATAATTAGTATACACAAAAATTACAATTTAATGGTAATTGTTATAACAATGTAAATTATAATATAATGCCAGGGTGAAAAAATTGGAATAGGCAGAATATTATAAAGTGGTAGACTAAATTTTCGAAAGTGAACTTAGAATTTTCTATTTTTGCAAGAAAAGTTAATATCAGTATGCGAAGTGTTTGGTTTTAATTTTTTTCGTAGGTAGCACGTGCTTATGAGCTTAGGTGTAAATCTGATTTCTGTTTGTAGATTTCGACCCTTAACTGAGTTGCGTTTTCAGAGTATACAGCTTCATTCAAAGATTTCACCAGAGAAGGCTACATGCGAGCATGTTTGCCGCACATTCAGGCTATGCTGCGAGAGACTGAAACTCCACAGGTATGTCTAACACAGAACAAATCTTTACCACGTAGGATGGATCCTTATTATAATAATAAGGCAGAACAGTGCGCACGCTCTTTATTAAAAATCAATTCATATTTAGACTAAAATTTGAGGCATATAAATAAAATCCAGATGGAGGAGTGTGCGTAAAATGGTTCCAATTTTGAAGACTTTATTTTGAATGTACGCAATACAGTGAGTCTCTTTCTAACTACTGTGTATTTGATAGAAAAAGTTACTTCCCAGATATCCAAATCAGAAAATTACAATTAACAATCTCAATAATTAAATATCTCAAGTACATACATAAGTAATCTCTGTATGAGTTATGAGCTAACACACACAAAAAAGAGGCGAATAGAGAGCATCCTCCTTTTTGTGAAGTAAAGAACATACTTTAAATTAGAAAACATTTGAGAAAGTGTAAACGAAACCACCCTGTTATTATTTCAGATTCTTTCAAGACCCCCAAACCAAACAAAATCTCTAGTTCCGAAAAACAAACGCTTCAACATACTTCGCGATAGATACGAAAAGGCTTGTAAAAAGATATCCTGCGAAAAGTGTCAAATAGCCTGCAGAAGTGCAGCGGACAACCTCTGCGAGTCGTTCGAGTGCAACAATGACAGGAAAAGGGCTTACAAAATAGAGTGCAAAAAAGAGTGTAAGAGAATGCACAGAATAAGGAAAGGCGGCAGCAGTAGTGACAGTGATTCTGACAGCTCCGAAAGCGACAGCAGTAGCACTGGTTCTGGGAGCACTAGTGGCTCATCTAGCGATTCTGATTAGTCAATATAAACGATTGGAATTATATACAGTTTTGGGTTTTTTTTACAACAAAAGAATCGAATTGAACCAGTCGCTGCTAATCACATACAAACTATATGTAGACGGTCTATAACCGGTACCAGTGGTGTCATGTTAAAGCGGACCAATGGTGAAATCGTTAGTTCTTAGTTTTTTTGTTGATGAACCAATGGGTCACATAGAGCAAAAATAGACTGTATTTTTTTTATGCATGATATGTTAGCCTTTGACCACTATCTCACCTGATGTTAAGTGATGATGTGGTCGAAGATGTTGTTCTGGCTAACCTAGAATTACTGGCTCTCAAGGGCAGCTGCCGCAACACACCGTAAGGTGCTTGGCGACAGATTTTCTACTTGAGGGTGGTAGCTAGCCAGGCGGGCATTCGCAAAATGCTATAACGACTGCCATCGTAAGACAACATCCGGGACCGACGGCTTAACGTGCCCTCCGAAGCACGGAAGCGCTCAGTAGTAATGTCACCAGCGGTCACCCATCCAAGTCTTGACCGAGGCGGACGTTGCTTAGCTTTGCTGATCGGTTCAGAATGGCTAAGCAAACTTCGCTACGAGCGCTTCAAACGTTACATACGTGTTTACCGCAACTATTGTGCAAAAAATAATGAAGTAAACATTATTTTGTGACCAATTGAAATTATCAGGCCACGTTGCGGGGCACGCTGATATGAAACTTATTTCAAAAGCAGTTTGTTTTCCCTTTTAAGGATGACATTGCCGTTTTCTAGTTCCTACCCAGTCTGTGATACTGTTTATGTTCGTCTTAAGTTTGCTGCTCGATTAAGAACAGCTAAGCAGACTTCGCTACGAGCATTATAAAACTGAATCTCCTCCTTTCTTTTTTAAGTCTGTAATAATATATTCAAAGACAATTCCAAGTGATACTCACGCAGTAGATCCGCGCCGTATTCGCAGTTGGCGAGATGGTCAAACATGGAAGTGAGGATGGGGAGAAGTACGCCGTTGATGTAGCCCAGGGAGGTCGACGTCTTCAGGTGGGTACCCCGCAAGTGAGCGTATTTACCCTGGTAATAAGGTCAACTATATATTAAGTGTACCTAATAAGTTCAAGCCAGTGGGGTGCCAGTATAGAATGTCGACCCCATCACTTCTCATGGGTGTCGTATGAGGCGACTAAGGAAAAAATACCGGAAGTCGGGCAGCAGCGACTTCTGAGGAACTGTCATCTTATACTGCGATCCCTGAGACTGTGCTCAGCAGTGGGGAGGCTGTGTTCAGCGGTGGACAATACGATTGATACAGTAAATAACAATTTCTGATTGAAAGTTTATTTTTGTCAACTCTATTTAGCTACCGAGTCCCGTTGCAACGGAAATGATTGAACCTCTATTTTAGTGCACTGGATATGACTAAAGCCCGAAAATGATAGAAAAAAATTCCGACCGACGATCCGGGAACTAAAGGGGTTCGAACATTTTTTTATGGAACCTGACATATCCAACCGCCGCCATTTTGTTTTATTTTACAAGTTTCCGCGCACGGTGAAAATTATACATGTATACATAGGTATTGGAAAAATAGTAACAACATATCGTGGATCTCCGTTCAACACAACAAACAACTTTAGTTCTAATATTTTAATCAAAACCAAAAACATTTTTCAGAAAATAACATCAAGTTTAATAGTAGTCGTAGATTAATTAGAGATTGTTAGCATTTTCCAATAATCCTGTATAAGGTTAGACGATAATTATACAAACAAAAAGTGTTACGTAATATCATGTTTATGTAGTATTATTATTGTCATATACAATACCCGAAAACGTCTCGTTTCAGAAATATTTGGTGGTACATAATTACACGTGTACGCATTCTATTGCATCATTCATAACAGTTCTTAGGTTGATTAAACTATTTATTAGAAGGAAATTGAAGCAATGACGTCTAAGTTGCATTAGCCTTGGTCCATGGTTCGTATCCCGCCGTGGGCTTGAGCTTTCCCGTATGGTGGAAAATCTGTCACCAAGCACCTAATGGTGTGTTCCGAAAGTGCTTATTCCAATAAATGTTAAGTACCCATATATTTAGAACCTATAGTGTTTTTTGGTATAATAATTAAAAAAATAATATATAATATCTTTATCACGTGTTTTGTAATGGTGCAATTTGAACAAAAACATAAAAATCTTAACAATTGAATTGTATCCACATTCATACATCCAGCATTAACTACTAAGCAAAAATTACCTCTTGCAAATTAAGTATGGTATGTCCAAGATCGTCAGCGACATTGTTGAAGAAGGTGAGCATGGAGGTGCGGATGAACTCGGGGCAGTTCTTGACGAGAGACTTGGCGTCGATGCCCTTCACCAGCACTTGCAGGCACCGCACCGTGATGCGGACGTCGGGGCCAAATGCCGCCAATCTGCGTTGGACAATCATTCGAGGAATGTTCAATTAAAGTATTTTTTTTCTTTCAACCCTAGGCAAGAGTAGATTTTATACGGGATAGGAGGGTAAATAGCGGTTCACTTGGTGGTAAGCGATCATTATTGCCCATGGTCATCTTTAAGGAAATTGAACGGTGAAATTGACTACAAAATTTATGAATATAACCTCATTCCTCCTTCACGCTTTTATTACCGAACTGGCCGCTATCGTCAGAGGGGCCATCCACACATTATAGATACGTGGAAGTCTCGCACTACCCGATTTAATCGTCTGTTTCTGCCACGTACCTGTAAGTTGTGGAATGCTCTTCCCCCTGAGGTTTTTCCTCAGGTCTACAACCTAAACCGCTTCAAAAGAGGCGTGAATAGAGTCCTTTCACTCAATGGTAGGCAACACACCAGTAATGCTGCGGATATTACGGGTGTTCATAGGCGGCGGTGACCACTTACCATCAGGTGGACCGTCTGCTTGTTTGTCACCTTTTGTATAAAAAAAAAAAAGAATATGGAAAATAGATATTCCGCTTACAAGGTCAAATAAGTGTACCATGATCACTAATAATCACAAGTTAAGAAGAAAACAATATTAAAATAGAGAAAGAGTTATGGAATATGCTCATTACCTTATAATAATCCATACCACCAACAATCAGTTAAATCAAACTTACCTAGATCTCAACAAACTGGCCAGTTTGCAGAATAGTGCGGCAACCATTTCTTTCTCTTTGAGACTTGCAGCGCCGACGTTGTTTGTTGCTGTTGCGACTGCAATGAAGTAGTTCCTATGCGTCGAGAAGTACTTCTCCATTAGGGGCAGGACCACCTAAACGAGAATTAATGCTTAGTGGAGAAGTAATACCGATGATTTTTGAGGGTACTTTTCCGTGATGATATGGTTAATTTAGAGTGTGTAAGAGTAGTCCCCGACTTTGTTGCTTTATGATGGTTTTTGCACTGTCTTAAGGAACACCAAAATACGGGTCATATCATCTTGGGTTGAATATCCATGTAATGATTTTTTTATCCTGATCAGTACTTCAGATCGTAATGAGAAAATTTTAGGACCAGAAGATGATTATATGTAATAACAAATTTAATCAAATACATAGATATACATCAAATACATGATATAGAGGTCCCGTAAATAGAGAGTGATCTTGCTGCCATCTTTTGGCTATAGTTCCAAACTCTGGATTGCTACTGCAAATTAAATAACTTTTCAGCTCTGGTATAGAAATCAAGTTTGTGCAATTCCCAGTCGACGAGAGTAGAACGAATAGAGAGAGTCGAACAAGGTGTAGGTTTAAACCTAAATGAGCTATCATTAGCTACAAGAAATCGCAAGAAAACTGAAAATGTGTCTCTTATTTCCTGCACTGTAAAATATTCATATTTGTGTCTATCAGCTCTAATGATTCAATGCAATGATTTCAAGTCCAATAAGTGCTATTTTGGATCGGTTCGGTTTTGGCCCATGGGCCTTTTTACTTACGAACATTAATTATTTAAAAGTTTAAAACATTTGAAGGTAGTTTAAGAAAGGAGTCCATCAATTGAGCGCCATAAAGACATGTGGAATGTGGAAATAAAATATTTTGTTCTACATAGGACAAAATATTTTGTGATATGATTAGGTCATTTTATTTTACGTTCATTCATTTATGAAATCAATTTTTTCAAATCAAATATTTTAGACAACATAACTGATTTTTTCTAGATGGTGACTGCATAATATAAATCGTAGCTAAATAACGAACGCTCTAATTTTTGTATTGTGCCTATATTTGTGACAGACTTCGTAGTAGAACATTGATTACAACATACATAACATATTTTAAATTCTGTGTACCTTTTTGAAATATTTCAACTCCGACTTGTGTTGCTTGGAATATAATAAAGACGACACAAAATAAATTAGTACAGTGTGCATTAGAATAGGAAGAATTGGTGCTTTTATATATCAAATAAGAAGTGAATTGAAACGGTAAAAAAATCTGAAAGTAGTCAAAATAGGTATATACAAAAATATCAGTTTAATAGCAAATAACTCTATAGACTTATTATTCAGTATAATAGAAAAAAACTGATAATAACAAAAAATGTGTATTAAATTCAATATTAACAACTGCAAATATAAAATAGTTATTCAAGAATCGTTAAGATATATAGCTTCACGTAAGACTTAGGTAAAACGTATTATCCGATATTCTAGAGATACTCCTAGAGATCAGAAAAGCAATACCATATTAAAACCAGAAAAGTACGTTAGCTTAAGGCCCGTAGGATTCAAATGCAGCCAACACTCGCCTTGATGACTAGGGCTGCCCATATCTGATAGTTTTATAGGGTACGTAAACGAATGAGAAGAGTATGTAAATTAATATATTGAGCTAGAAAACTATAGCGAGTTTAATTAAGCTAAGATAAAGCCAATAAGATGACATAACTAGATAGGCTGTCAAAAATCGAAACACCTATCAAAACAGTAGTGACAGTGACAGAAGCGCCAGTTCGGACGGAAGAATTTTGACTTTGGCAAATACAGCATAACCATCTTAACGCCAGTTACGTGCTGAGGTCCACGTTTAACGTTGTCTACAATCGTGACTCCAACAAGCTCGAAACTGGTCGGAGAAATTTCCGGTTAAAATTACGGGAGTCCAAGCCCGTTCCTAAATAATAAATATAATATATTACAACGGATCAATACGTATCTACAGATATGATTTTTATGAATTATATGAATATTATATCATATTTTATGAAATCCTATCTATTAAATTTATATATATTCGCGTTACTGATACATACGGCTACGGCGCAGCCCTGCCTAGCGCACGTTTGACATGGAAGTATGCGTGCGTATGTACAAGCCGCGTTGCATACCGCTATGAAGATAAATATTTTTTCTGGTTTTAATATGATATTATAGATTATAGATGTGTTAGAAAGTTACTACCTACAATATTTCAATTTCTAATGAGAAAATACATGTAACGAAACTGTTCAATAAGCAAAGTTGCATACCTTAGAGAAGAACTTGATATCCCTCGTACTGGTCTTAAAACTAGGTCTTCTGCTGAACGTCGTCGACGGTTTCAGAAGCTTCATGTTGATGGTCGCTCTATCAATATACTGTATCAACTTTTCTAATAATGAGTAAGCGAATCTGAGCTCTATTACTACGCCGGTAGTGGTCTGTTCCGTGTCACTTTGGGATACTTTGCTGGGACGGTGGAGCTTGTAGCCCTGGTATTGTAAATATTTGAGGAACTCTTGGGAACGTTCGCGGTCCTTTTTCTTCTCTTTGTCTGTGAGAAGGTCGTACGGTACGAGCTGTGGATGGATTCCTCCTGTAAAATACATAATATTTATTGGTTTAATGTGAAAACATATTTCAGCTTGATAATGTTCGTAGGTTTCAGAAGTCGCAACTACAATAACACTTAACTTGTTTTTAATGATTTTGTCAATTTTAATACATAGATTTTGGAATAGTGCATTTAATTTTTATAAAAATACGTCTGAACGCTGTTATTTGCGCGTATCTCGGAAGGACTAATTCGATAAGGGGCAGGCATTGAACTGTCTATCTCAGGGTGACGGGCGCAGTGCAGATCTGGACTTCAAAAGGGCTAGTAAGTCTTTTGCTTACCTCCATTGGTGACTAATTCTTCTTTCTTCTTTTTAGCCCAGATGTCGTGCGCATTGTCAGCCAACCTTTCTGCCATGTTCTGCATTTCTCTGGACAGCGTGAGATTGGTCATGTCCACTGGATGGGGGTTGTAGTTGAATGGAGTTGCCGAATCGAGCTGAGGGAATGTCATAAATTAGTAATTTACTGTATTAGAAACATATCTCTCATAGCAATGCGGACCGCCTATATAATACCGTATAAGTAATGTTTGTCAAATATATTACAAAAGACACTTAAATAATACAGACATACTTGCCTAACACCTATAAGTTTTCATAGTGTACGTAAGGTTATCTTTAAGTAGGTACATTTCTAGCCCGATCAAGTTAAGGGCGCTATTAAAAATATATGAGAGAAAACGTAACTTGTTACATACTCGTATGTAAACTATAAAAACTCGTTCTAGGGATATTGCTGCAAGCATAATAGTTAATGAATTAGGTTTGAGCCAGATTAGTCCGCCTCCAACGGCATTTTAATGTAACTATCTGTTGCTAATCACTATTTACAAGAGTCAGAAACATTACCTAGTCAGCGTTACTCTTTGATTTTGGCCGATCGAATAATTCAAGCGAGGTTTCTCCCTCTAGTCAACAGTGCCCCTGGACAAAAGAAAAATATACGGGCTTTTACATATGGAAAGCGCGAACTAATATGGCCCCGCACTAATAGCTGAGAAGTGTTGTCAACAAAATATTTCTAGTCTGTGTAACACAAGTTTCCACAATATTAACCTTTGTTAGACCTAACTACCATAAATTATGTATTGTTCATACATACATTATATATCATCCTTACGAATATTTTTATTTCCAAATGAAATAAAGATTGGTTAAAACATATTAAACATATACAATAATGAAAAACATAGTAAAATCAAGTTAAGAATTATGTACTAAAACAACCGGTCATTACGGCTTTCAAAAATAGACGAATTCTAATATACATAAGAGAAAAATATCTTCTAAAAGATTGCGCCATATACTTGTTGTTAGGGCCGCGTCCAAAGTTACTATGGGGTGGGAGTGTGACACAAACGACTACCACCGTCCGTGAGATAGGGTGTGATATATTTTATAAAGCTCTTTGAATATATAACCTTCCGTTCTCTTGCGCAGTTCAGTAACTAATGCCACAGGACACAGGACCATCACTATTACAATCTAAATTCATAAAAATAACGGTAGCCAAGTTTAATTATATTTCATACTGCTCTCACAAAAAGATATAGAATACATTGTGCGAGTGAAATGGCATAAAGTTTGCATATATACAGAAAGCAGCCATGGACGCTGGGGTCAATAAATGAAATTCTTTTTTCGTCTGACCGTAGTTAAGTTGGAGCGATTCCACAGTTACATAACGATATGAGCCTGTGTTTTTGACAAATAGCGATACGCAGTCCATACAATACCGCGTAGTTTCCAGAGGCACCTGTTACTCCGCCCCTATACACCCTAGCATGGTTCTTCACTTTGGACGTGGCTTTATTTCTGTGACATACTATGCAAAACCACATATATCAACAACGACAAAGTAATGTGTGGTATTCAGTAATAAATACTAGAACCCCTTTAGAATAGCAGTACCATACATAGATATTCAAACAGTAGAATGACTACGTTTTGGGGCCGAAAAAGTGCAGAATCCCAAGCGTGACGTCTTGAGGTGGTCTTTTTTTACTAAGCATATTGAATCATTTTGGTTTTGCATAGAACATCGAATATTTTGTATGTAGCATGTTATAACTCAGTTTAACCCCGATAATTGCGAGTACTTAAACAGATACATTGAAGAACTAAGATACTGAAAAAGAAAGATAAGAGAAATAAAGACATAAACACCAAAAACGCACAAGATAAAAAGCTCATTTTACTTGATCACTGCTTTTTTATTCTTACCATAGGCTCAGGTCCTCGCTGTGAACGAAACGGGAAGTGCAGATATATGAAAACAATTGTCAAAGGTTACCACATTGCCTTGCTCAGGGACATTATGACATACCATGCACAACTAGAGCTCGTGCGAGAAGTAAAGCGTAGAGTTTAACAGCGTGGCAGAACTTTAAATGAGAATCCTTATAATGATTGGTAAAGCACTTTGCCGAACCGGCCAGCGATTAGTGATTTATGCATGTAAATCTAGAAATGAGTTATCGTATATAAGTAGCGAGTGTGTAGTTATTTGGGGCCTCCAGCCTGATTCTCGTTGAGAAGCCCCGAATACCTACACCCAAGAAACGTGAATGTGAATAGTCTCTCGCCTTCTCGTTTATCTTTTTTTACTTAAATTAAATAAGCAAGTTTGACCGAAGTCTCACCTGATGAAAAGTGACGACGCGGTCGACGTTGAAGCATGCTTGCCTAGCAGAAACTCTGTACTTGAAGAGTTCCAGATTACCTATATCTATCAGGAAACAGAGACGCTCGTAGGGTGTTCCATACTACGGCCGTACGCATTATAAAGCTGGATTTAAAACGCTTTGTGCGTATTTTCGGAGTTTCGACCACATATGGATACCATGATCCTGTGCGTCTTGTTAAAAAAAGGAGAACAGGGAATAAGGTTGTGCAAATCGATTACAGATTTTCATTCGTTCTCGCGCTCACCTGTTCTCCGTTCGGTGTTGGTTTTTCAGCCGCTTCAATGAGCTTCTCGAGTAAAGAGAATCACATCACATTCATGTTCGGGCTAAGAGCTATACTCAAGAGAGCAAAAATAATAATAATAATATTATATGTAAGTGTACATTTATTCACGTCCTTGCAAGAAGTCTCGGGAAGACTTATCGCCAAGATTTCTGAGCGAGAGGTAGTTCTATTGCTGGGCTCAAAGCGAGTGTACGAGTGCCACCGGCGATTACTCTGTGTGTACTAGTCTGTGGCTCTACAATTCCAGAACACCTCCTTGATCTTTAGTCAAAGCATCGGGATCCTTGGCGTCGACATTTCCAGCGACGTTTTGTTCCGAAGTTAATTGGAAGACAATGTGAAGCTGGCTTCCAAAAAGCTTGGAGTGCTCAATAGAGCGGAACAGTCGAAAAAACATTCATAGATTAATACATGCATCTCTTTTGTTCACACGGGATCTGTATAATTTCTACGTTTCTTGAGCGAGAAAATAGTTCATAGCTAATCGCTTTCTCGTCGGTGCGCGGCGGTGGGTAAAGTGCCTCACTCCTTGTTTATGCTACAACCTTTTGTTAATTTAAGAACTATAATACCTAACATTCAACAGGTCTTGTGCTTTCATAAAATATTAGCTGCTGGAAAATTCTACGCAGTATATGTGTTATCGGGCGATTTTGGCGTTTTTCATCTAATCTCTATAAAACGTTTAGGTTTTAAAGCCCTATGACACGGTCGAACATGCATCAAAAAATATTTTAACGTGATAATTCAAAAGTGGTTAAACTTCTCCTTGCGTAAACAATGAAACGCTAATTCATTAAGATGCCTTCGCAATGTTGGGATATATATATAGTGTAATAACTAATTTGAGCTAAAAAAGAGATATTTTAAAGTGATTGAATTCAAATAAAGATATGCATACCTAAGCCATGAAAATTATACAGTGAAAAATCAATAAAAACTTGACCTTATACTATAAAAAAAATTGGCATAGCTAAGTGGCACACAAGGTATTCTAATTAAGCATTACAGCAGGGAAATAAATATACCCTCTCTTTTTCAGTTGCTTCTTCCTGATTGCATGCGTTAAATTATTTGTATGAGAAAAGACATCAGAGACATCTAGTAACGAACAAGTTACATTTAAGTACATACAATAATGTATTGCGGTGGGGTTGGTAGACTAAATGTCACGTTAAGTAAATTATTTACACAACTTTGCCTAAGCCAATATTAGAATTCTTAATTTTACAAAATTATAACAACATGAAAGCATTCGTTGGTTTCTTAGACTGAGGTTTGATTAGTAGTTTCTACCATATATTACGGTAGTAAAATAAATCTATGAGTATTACACAAAAGGCTGATATTTGCACAAAGTCTTATGAAATGTCAAAGGATATTAATAATCATTTATATATCGAATAGCTATTAAAATTCAAGATGGCCGCCACACAAAATCTTTTCATCTGACTACAAAGTCGATGATAAAATGGGCACATTCCATAATACCATTGTTGATAACACCACTATTAGTTGGAAATGGGGATCTTTTTGGAACACATTAGGGTACTTACACCTCCGGATTTGGATTGGCGACGCATTGAGCTGCGGTTGGTGCTGGGGATGTCCACTTCTGAATGCTCTACCGACCAGCCGATGGCAAGCAACGCCTTCAGGGACTCCCGCACTGGCTCCTTGTAACGCTCCTTCTCCTGTAAAAATATTTGATACCAAAAGTCATAAAAATATACCAAAAGATATAGCCAATACTTTAGTATATATGCACTAGGTAAAAGTTTTGACTCTCTGACTATCAAAATCCCTACTTCTGATATAAAAGTGGTAGTAATACGGAAATAGTTTTGTAGTACATAATTTTTTTTTTAAATTAGAGTTATAAAAATTTCAGATAATGACACCCCTACTAATATAACAATACTAAAGTACGTTTTTTTTAACACACAGTACCGAAAATTGTACTGCGTTGCTATTGGCCAACGTAATCAACATAAAGTCCGTTCCACGTGAAATCTGTAGTTACATTTAGGTACATTCAGATGAGCCTTCGCCTACCTGCGCGGCGAAAAATATTGCTTGTAACAAATCAATACTAAAATTCCAACTTTTGAATTAGGGTATGCAAAACAAAGATAGTACTGAAAAAATGTTGTAGTTAAGTCAACAAATCGTCTCGTCATACGTTTGCCGACGTATCACTGTGAGCTCAACCCAATTGAACTCGCTTGGTTTCAAGTGAAGGCCTATGGCAGGAAATAACAAAAGTTATAAAATTTATGAAGTCTGAACTCTTTTCTTACAAGGAGTAGCTTATTTATTTAATCGTATGACTACAGGTAACATTACTACATCAAAAATACAATAATATATAAAAATGTCAATAAAATAAAATTAAATATCAATTTTCAGGTTCTCCAGCCAAGTAATAAATTCAGGAGGTAGATCCACAATATCACTCCATGGTCCTGGGTATGAATGGATGAGGCAGTGCTGGAAAATATGGTCCATAGTTTGGTTTTCCTCGCCACATTCGCAGCATGCACTGTCTGTCCAGCCCCATTTGTGTCGGAAGTAATTGCAGCGCTCGTGTCCTGTTCTTAGTCTATTTAAGCGACACCATGTTTTACATGGAAGGTTCAAGCCTTTGGGTTTGGAAGTGGGGTCAATGCTTCGAGCACCAGAGTTTTTTGTAGCCTCATGCCAAATCTTTTTCCATCCGTCTGCGATTTGAAAATGTTTTATGCGATCGGCATGAGCGTATGGGGGATGCCTCGACTTTAATCGATGTGGTGGTGAGCAAAAGAAACCAGCATGGATACGTAGTTCTAGGTGTAGCTAAATTTTTTCTGTTTCTCTTTTTAGTGCATGTTGTCTGCGGAGATGAGGTGGTTCTATGTGGCTAAGTACAGGAAGCCAGTGAAGAGGTGTAGATTTGATAGTACCGGATATACAGCGCATGGCTGCGTTCAGTTTAGTGTCTACTTTATGAACGTGAGTACTTTCCAGCCAAACTGGGCAGCAGTATTCTGCAGCTGAGTAGACAAGGGCGATACC
Organism: Plagodis dolabraria; assembly: GCA_963854805.1. NCBI lineage: Eukaryota > Metazoa > Arthropoda > Insecta > Lepidoptera > Geometridae > Plagodis > Plagodis dolabraria. The sequence goes on from OY978466.1 coordinate 8,017,714, forward strand.
CGTCGTACGCAAACAATCCGCAGACGCTCCCCAGGTCGTGCCACCTAATTTGTATAGAATGTTGTTGCGTGTGGATAGTTTATGAGACAACTTGTTTAGGTGTTCTTTGTAGGTTAGTGATCTATCGAGGGTTACACCGAAATATTTAGGAAAAGCGTTGACATGAAGCTTTTCTCCCTCATGTATGTCTCACTCTGTGGAAAAAATGTTTTCCCTCGGCGGGTATGGCTACTATATGGAATCTTCCCCTCGCTTTGGATATAAAATAGCACTCTCGACTTGTTAATATGTTTTTTTCTGCTTTAGAACGTCCGTACTTACGTAATAATTATGTATGTACTTACGTAATCATTGAGCATATTGTACGGCTTCAGTCTGGGGTGAGCCTTCTGGCTGTCCGACCAGGAATCGCCGTACACCCAACCATTCTCAATTTTCCTGGAAACCAAAATAAGTTTGATCACGATACACAAAAATCCAGCTCAGATATGGTTAGGAAGGTAGTTAATAAAATAAAAGAAATTCTCTACAAAGTAGGTGTTTATGTAAGGTTTTTCTACCATACCTTGAAGCCCAGGCGTCATGGTAGTGCTCCGAGAACTTCTGCACGATGGTGTTGAGATCATTGTTCAGCGCGACTGAGGACGTGTTGATCGGCTGCGGGTCGTACTGAGGATTGTCTGATACTGACGAAGAAAACAATCAATTATTATTAATATTATATGAGTGTCCATAACGCGTGTCATGTTTTTAAACGAGTGCCCAATATGAGTGTAACGTTTTTAAATGACTACTCATGATGTCTGTTATTTTTAAACGACTGCCCACAAGTATAAATTCATTTAAAGAGTCTCTCTGGTAGTCAGCATCAGGGTTACATCTGGAGCGGATGATCTACCTCCACCGGTTTCTGTCCAGCGCGTCCCTTACGACCGTGTAAAATTTGGAGGACGACGAGTCCTTCAATTGATCGGTCCATCTCGTTGGTGAACGACCGCGTGATCTTTTACCTTCGGTGTTCCCAATCACAATCAGTCTTTCCAGATTTTCGTCGTCTCTGCGCATTGTGTGGCCGAAATATGAAAGAATGCGCTGCTGGCATATGGTGGACAACGGAGTTTTTACTCGGAGCTGGACCCGGATCGATGCATTGGTGCTTTTCGCAGTCCAAGGTATTCTCAGCATTCGCCTCCAGCACCACATCTCGAATGCATCGATCCTTTGTCTCTCTCGGGCCAGGATTGTCCATGTTTCCACTCCATACAGGAAGATAGGAAAGACCAGGGCTCGTATCAATCTGATCTTGGTTTTGATACCAATTCCTCTCTTCTTCCAGATGTTGCTTAACCGGGTCATCGCTTCCTTTGCCATTCCGATTCTCCTTTTTATCTCAGGGACACAGCTGCCGTCATTGCAGATTTGGGAGCCCAAGTACACGTAGCGGTCGACGATATCAATACCAGGTATCTTGCAGGTGACATTTCTAAGCTTTCCGGCTCGATCCACTATCATCACCTTGGATTTTGCTCTGTTTACTGCGAGACCAATGTTGCCACTTTCTAACTCGAGTCTTTGGAAAAGTTCACTCAAATCTTCTATGGATGTTGCCAGAAGAACGGTGTCGTCGGCATATCGGAGATTTGATATTCTTTTTCCACCTATAGGAAAACCCTTCTCCCAATTTTCGATCGTCTTTCGAATAATGTACTCTTCATATATGTTAAAGAGTGCAGGAGACAAGATGCAACCCTGTCTCACTCCCTTTTTTGTACGGAACATATTGGAGCATTCAGTGCCCATCCTGACGAAAGAACGGTTTTCAGCGTACAGACTCTGGATTAAAGCAACGAGGTGCTCAGGAGCTCCCATTTCGAATAGCACATTCCACAGTTTTTCCCATCGCACGCAGTCAACAGCTTTTGTGTAATCGATAAAGCATAGGACCACGGGGCTGTTGAATTCCCTGCTCTTCTCGATGATTTGGCGGACGTTAAGTATTTGCTACCGTGTTCCTTTGCCTCTAACGAAACCTGCCTGCTCTTCGGGTATTTGTCGGCTTAAAAAGTAGTTGAGACGTCAACTAACTACATGGAGGAGGATCTTACTCGCATGAGATATTAACGCAATGGTCCTGTAATTTCTGCAATCCTTTGAAGAGCCTATCTAGTGTAAAGGTATAAAAACCGATTCTGTCGAGTCTTTTGGCCATCTTCCAGTACTCCAGATGGTGTTACAGATTTCGGTGATAGCCTTTGTGCCTTGTTGACCTAGGTTTTTAAGAATTTCAGCTGTAATAGCATCCTTACCCGGTGATTTCTTGCACTTAAGAGCTTTGATGGCGTGTTCAATTTCCGATGGTAGGATATCAGGTTCTTCTAGCGTCCATTTACTATTAGCGTTAATAGGCTCTCCCGTGTCATATAACTCCGCGCAGTAATTCCTCCAGCGCTCTTGAGCCATGTTTGTAATTAGACGCCCGTCTTTATGTTCAATGGCACAGGTTCTTGGTTTACGTGTCAATTCCCTTACTTTTTGAAAGAGATATCTGGATTCGTTTTTCTAGGAGTGTTGTTCGAGTTCGAGACAGATTCTGTTTATGTGGCTTTCATGATCTTTTCGACAGCGTAGTTGGACTTGGCGGTTAAGTTCTGCATACCGCTGCTGATCTTCTGTTGAACATATGCCGTTTTCCTTTAGTTCACGTCTCTCATGGATGATTTGGATCGTCTCAGGTGTGATGAAATCATTTATAACAGGTTTCGCCAGCTTATTATCACTAGCTGTTTCCTCTATCATCCTTTTGAGATATTCCCATTTGCTGTCACTGTCTGTCATGCCACTTGGAAGGCCTCCCATTCTCCGGTCAAAATATTCTCTGAAGCTACTGAAGTTTATGCTTTCCATTTTGGGAACCATTTTAGATTTCTGTATCCTCTTTAGCCGCACTTGAACTGTTGCTACAAGAAGCTGGTGATCGGAGCCGCAGTCAGCACAGGGGAAAGTTGAGACGTTCGTCACTGAGCTTCTCCATCGCGTCCCTACCAGTATGTAGTCAATTTGGTTCCTACATCTGTCACCAGGAGATATCCAGGTGCATAATCTGCGGATATGATGTTTGAAGCAGGTGTTGGTAATAGTAAAATTTGCTTCGCAGCAGAACTGTAACAGTCGCTCGCCCCTATCATTACGTTCTCCAATTCCATATTTGCCCGCAACACGACGAAGGTGGTCTACGTCTGTGGTATCTCCAACTTTGGCGTTGAAGTCCCCTACGATGATAGTAACTTCTCGTTTTGGAATTCCCTTAAGTGTCGCAGTCAACGTATCGTAAAAGCCCTCTATCTCTTCTTCAGTCGATTGTGCTGTGGGGGCATATACCTGCACGATGTTAAGCTTGCACGGTATGGTGTTCATTTTGAGTGTTATTATTCGATCGCTAACTGGTTCATATCCCACAACGCACTCCTTCAGCGATCGTGGCACGATGAAGGCCACTCCTCTGCTGCTATCACGTTCTGGGCCCGAAAAATACACTGTACTTCCGGGGTCAGATATAAAGTGACCCTGTCCTTTCCAGTGTGTTTCGCTTAACCCTAGCAGGTGAACGTTCTTCCTCCGCATCTCGTTTTCCACAATTCGTAGTTTGCCAGGTTGGTTAAGGCCGCGCACATTCCACGTGCCGATGCGATGGGGATGGCGGATCGAGTAAGATTCATCAGTAGCTAAATTTCCATGCGGCGCCTGACGAATCACGCGCGCATGTCCGGTGGCACATTTCACACCATCTCTCCCGGGAAGATGGCGCCGGGCGTCAGCCGGATCGCCAGACATACTATTTACTGTTCTAATACCTTTCATGCTGACTCTCATTTAAAGAGTAAAAAACGCAATTGCAATTTTTACCATAAGCGTATTTTAGGGTTCCGTACCCAAAGGGTAAAAACGGGACCCTATTACTGAGACTTCGCTGTCCGTCCGTCCGTCCGTCAGTCACCAGGCTGTAACTCAAGAACGGTGATAGCTAGACAGTTGAAATTTTCACAGATGATGTATTACTGTTGCCGCTATAACAACAAATACAAAAACTAGGCCAAGTGAGAGTCTGACTCGCGCACGTTGAAACAAAAAAGGTTAAAATATTAAGTCTATTATTGTATAGCTAATGGTACGGAACCCTTGGTAAGAATGGTAAGAAACTCACAAACATACATTCGTACAAGCAACCTGAAAACAAAACACTCCTTTTTTGGGCAGTCGTGTAAAAAAGAGTGTTATTTTTGACAGGACTACTCAAAAGGAGTTTAATGTCTTGAAATAACTGTCCAAAGAAGTATAAAAATATTTAGACTCCTTACATCATCTCCAGTGACACTGGCTACGTTTTTATTGGCGTGTCAGTAATATTATTTCATTTTAATCATTTCTTTAATATCATAGAGGATTAAAAAATGTTAACCGCGGCAGAGTTTCTGATTTTTTTAATGTTACCTGTAGTTTGTTCCTTTCCGTAGAACTCGTCGTCATAGTTCTTCGACAACGAATAATCAGGAGGCAAAGCGCATCCTGCAACAAAAACACACTTGTGATGGAACTTTGTCAAAGAAAATCAAACAGTACTAAGTTCCACTATATAATATAATAATGAGTATACATAAATTACACTTATTATTTAGTTTTTGTTTTATTCATATAATCAATAGATCATACAATGTCAATCGCCATAGTTTCATATCTATAGTCTATTTTTTTTAACAAACGAGTACTGAGTATGTCTCTCGCACATTTTCTATATTGACAGAGTGAGATGGGTCAATGTCTTTGTTCTTGTTTCGAAATTGTTAAGGCCCGTTCATATTGAATACTTCTAAAATTTAAAGTAGACAAAATAACGTTATATTATTTTATGCTTTAGCTTTAGCAACGCAGTAAAATGTTCAGTACTCGTTTGTTAAAAAACAGACTATAGAAATAACCACTAATATATACAATAAGTACCCGTTAAAAGTTTAAGCCAGTAGTCGACAGAAATAAATTAGTAGGTATATTTAATTTGACAAAATCATGAAATACTTTTATTTCCTATATGTCATAAAGTACACTATCAAGGTGGTACGTTTTTCCGCTTTTAGGTTAGCCTTTGACGACTATCTTACCTGATGGTAAGTGATTATGTGGTTGAAGATGTTGTTTATAGGCTAACCAAGAATTACTGGCTCTCAAGGACAGCTGCGGGAACATACCGTTAGGTGCTTCGTGACATACTTTCTACTTGAGGATGGTAGCTAGCCAGGTGGTCATTCTCAAAATGCCCTACCACCATGCTATAACGACTGCCTTCCGAAGACAACAACCGGGACCGACGGCTTAACGTGCCCTCTGAAGCAAAGAAGCGCTCGGTAGTAATGTCACTAGCGGTCATCCATCCAAGTCATGATCGCGGCGAACGATGGTTAAGAGCCATTTCACAAAATCACGCTACTGACGTTTAGGTAAATGCCAGCACATCGCTTACACAAGCGAAAGATGTGACGACGGAATAGCGTGACTGTGAGTAACTTATTTTGATATTTGCACTCATTAATAAATAAATATAAGTTGTGATATAAACAATTGTGTAATTGGCATGAGTAAACAATGATAATTTAGAGTTATGTTAAATATTCTCTCCTGGCCAAGAAAACAGAGTTAGTATCACAGTTAATTGAGATTAGATTAATTGAAGAATGCACTTTCTTCTGATCTGTTTGGAATAACACTATTTAACGCAATAAATCGTGTTAAAACGCTTATATAATTCGTGGAAATTGGCGCAAGGTCTTTAATTTTTATTCCATAATTATGATAAATTATCGATATTCTGGTACACTATGTGTCAACAAGATTATATGCCTGATGTATGGATTTTTTCAAAAGTTAATTTGATGAATTTTTATACAAGAGATAGAGCTCAGAAGATGGCTATTAATTCGTAAAACAAGGTGCGGGAGATTGGTCACTACAAAATACTTGAAGTAATATTTGTAAATGTGGTACATTAACTGAAAAGGGAACAGATTATTCTATTTTTATCAATTATTCAACAATTTGTAGATCTTTCCTATGATAGTAAATTAAGCGCGCAAAATCTTCGATACACGCATCAAAATATGAAATGCCTCTTAAGTTAGCTGAACGGATAAGAACGGCTAAGCAATCTTCGCAACAAGCGCTTCCTCAGAAGTCGCCCCGTATACTAGACAGTAGTTTTTCCAGAGTCAGTTTAACATTTCCAAAAACGTACCAATAGCGATAAGACATGGCAGAGCCTTCCCGAACAACTCGGGCTCGTAGTCCATCTTGCTGAGCGAGTCGAAGATGTTAGAGAACAGCATCATGGTGAGCCGTTTCTCCTCGTCCGAGGACGCGCCGTAGATCCCCTGCCCGCCAGTGCTGCCGTAGTACTTAGCGCACCGCTCGTAGTGGAGGGTCAGAAGCTGCAACGATGAACAACAATTGTGTTAAAACTAGTGGCTTTCTTAGCTGTAAGCCTCGCGAGGCGACCATACTTTCAACACTATATAATGTATATCATATCTCCGTCCGTATTATGCAAAAATTCCAAAAACTTAATCGAAAAAAAATTGTGGACTTATCAAACCTTCTCACAAAATTTCGTGAGATTGATAATTAGTTGAGAAATACGACTTGTGGACGAGAACAACTGGACATACGAGAGCCTTTATGTATAAGTTATTAGCAGAGACGCTTGGCTCGAACTAAGTTCTCGCTCGGTCAATAAATAAAATGCGATAACTCAATTGCATAAGTCAGACAGCAATAATATCAGCCACAGCCAGTGGTGTCTTTTTACGCTCAGCTCGGGACTTCGTTAATAAGTTGTCCCGTGTCTTTGACTAAAATAGGTGAATACAACGTGGTATTCAGTTCATTTTTCATCATTCAATATAATTTAACAATAGCGATTTAACTTGCGCATATAATAAGCAAATATCTAATTCTTTTTTGTAATAATTTATATTGTTTCATATGTTGTGTGGCCCTTTCGCTCAGTCTGTAAATTATCCAAATCATTCAAGATATAGGCTCAAAGCAGAATATATGTATTTATCAAAATAATAGAGGTATTTCTTTTTACATCCCTCCACTCCAAATTCACATATTTCATTGACATAAAAAATCAAGTTAAACATAACTAAGTTTACTAACTAACTAATTTTATAACCAATTACTACTGATAAAATACAGCCCTAACTTAATGCGTAGCGGTATTCATACCCTCAAAGCCACAGTGGTGTATTCGGAAAGCTTGGAGACGTCCACAGTAAGTTTCCTCAGCAGCTTCAACAACATGGAAGGCTGCATCGCCGAGGTCAGCGCCACTAAGAAGTCCGATACCGCCTCACGCTGCCCTTTCGTCAGCATACGGTTCTTTGATAACCTATAAAACGTTATGATATGATTCCACCAAAAATATGTTCCACCGCTCTTCCGTCTTTTCTTATCTAAAATACTTAATAAACCTTGGATATACGGCGAAACATTATGGGAAAGAATTCTTTTTTGGTTCCAAAAATTTCTGCGATAGAAGGACTAAGGTACACAAATTTTATAACCTATTTATTGTCTAGCCTATTGGCTAATACTAATTCAAATTAATTAATACTAGTTCACGATTTAATTTTCTTATTTACGACTATAGATTTCTTCAAAACTCAATGAAGTACTGTAACTGTATCAGCGAGATTGTCCAATACAGTCTCTCACCATTAAGGGGGTTCGCCATAATCCCTATGCCTGGTAAGCGTCTTGGGGATCATAGTGAACAAAATATGAAGAAAACAGCTCCTTAGAAGACGCTGATGTTAATCTTTTTACGCGATAATATTCTCTGTCTAGTATACCGTGGTACGTATGTAAGCACCCACGTTTCACCACATTAGTTTTAATCCAATATAATAAAGGGCGACCCTGTTGCCATTTATCTTCCCGGCAGTTCTAGACTTCGGACTGCTGTTTTATTTGTTTAAATACGTATCAATGTATATTTATTTATAGTTTTATAACTGTTATTTATTGTTTTAGTTATTTTATGTGATGCACGTTCGTGATGTTGGTCGGGAGTGCCGTCTGAAAACCAGCGCTTAGGGTTATTTTTGAACCTGGCACATGCTGAGACGGGACTGTTCCTAGCATCACGCAACATTGCAATTAATTTAATTGTTGTATAGTTTGTACCTATATTTATTTGATTGTGCTTCAGTAGAAGCTATTGTAATGTTATGTAATGCTGGAATAAACTTCATATTATTTCAGGTATCATTCATTAGTTATTTGTTCAACATGCGACCAAAGTTGTTGGTACGACTACCGAATTTAAATCCTAAGCTAATAAATTTGTTTAGAAGTGAATCACGCCATTTTAATATAGATTACTGAAGACAAAGAGGGATACAAGGCCATAAGACCTAAAAAAATTGGCTCTCTAGCGAAAAACGCATCTGTTTACCTCTACCAGAAAACATAATATCTGGTAAGAAACACACTGAAGTCAATAGTACAAAATTAGTTTATTCTAAATTACAAACATTAAAAATTAATAATAAACACTAAATAAGGTAACCTATGGGGTGCCGGGTTAGAATGTTACCTCCCATAGTTGCCATAAGAGGCGACTAAGGATAAAATAACGGAAGGTGGGCAGCAGCGCATTCTGAGGAACTGTTATCTTGCACTGTGACCCCCAAGACTCCTGCCAAGCGTGGGGGTTATGGCAAAACAAAATAGTTACCTATAAGTGTCTAGATGAAGGATTTCAAAATAGCCTGATATAAGATAATAAAAAACCAGTAGATCCAGCAATTTTCAGGCAGTTTTTGAACAATAATTACCTATAAACAGTATGCAGGGTGGCGTCCAGAAGAGACGCGTAGTTCTCTGCCTCGTTGTAGAAGTTGGCGTGTTTGATCAGCAGGGGTAGGATCGAGTTGCCGATGTAACGGTTCATTGAGAGTGCCATGTCAGACTCGCAGCCGTCGTTCTAAGGATACACATAAATTCTGTTGGTGAAACTGTTTTACAATGTATAATTCTGCAGCTCTGGCACCGTATTACCATCGCCTAGACTCAAACCATTCAGTATTATTTGTATGGAACTCAACACTCATCAATGCCGTATCGACACGCGTGGACTCAGGATAAGTTCGCGAGTATATGTGAGAATGAGGCGAGGCGATGATGATCAGGTGCCGAAGAGATGATTTGATGCATGAGCTAAGCATTTGAAAATATTCCAAAAACTTTTATTTCACCAATCTGTTGAAATTAGGCACCGTTTCTGCCAGAAAACTATAGGCTATCTAGATGTTAGTATAATAGTGATCGTAATGCATTTTTGGTTGGTAGGATGTGTAAGTTTAATTCTTATTATAGATTTGCATGCTCTGATTCTTAGTGCTTGTTGAGTAAAGTATCAGGCATTGATGCTCGCAAAGTAAGCATTATGATAAAATCTATAAGCTTTTCATTTCGTGACATTGTAAATATTTTATCAGAAATATATTCTTGATGTGAAAGTAATAAGCTGATTGTGTTTATGTGTCATTATTATTTTCCTATGTATACATCAGTTTTGCGACTACATACATAATGATATTTTATACTTTTTTTTAAGCGAGTTACGAACTCACCACTTGATATTTTCCACATTTTGAAAGAACTGTCTAAAGCATAAAAGTTTAAATAACGAAACTGTATTTCTGTAAGATAAAGTTGTAGTGTATGAGAAGATTGATAAAATGCCTTACTATAGTATATATTAAAAAAACAGATTAAAGAGGGTGTATGGACTTATTTATATAGACTTTGGTACATTCAATTAGGTAACTACTATTCAGTAAATTTCTATTACTATATGCGATGGAATAATATATAAATAAAATATATCTATGTATATACGTATCTTACATGGGTATTAATTGGTATCACAATAGTGTTGATTTGATGACTAGTTAAATAATTATTTACCCATATCTGAATCACATTTACTAATATCCCAGGATATTAGTAAATGTGATTCTGAGGCACCAAGTTCTGACTATGAGACATGATATAGCAGATATAACGTTTTTACTAAAAATACTATCAAATCAAGTAGACGGTCCAGATCTCCTTAGTAGAATACATTTAAATGTCCAACACAAGCGCGTAAGATTAAACCCACCCCTGTCGTACCCAGTGGTTATAGTTTTATAGGAAGAGTTTTTTTTCTATAATTAGTATTAGTACTAATCATAGAAAAAAACTCTTCCTATAAATAAATCTTTTTACCTTTTTTACCTGTCTAAGCACATCGATACTTCTTTCATATAACAAAAAACTCTTGGGTTATCTAAATAGTTGTCCTTCACTATTATCATCTTACTTACAAATTTAGATCAATTGACTTACCCTATCCAACATTGTAGCAGCGCGCAGGTCGGGTAGGAAAGCTTCTTCGAGCAGTCTGTAGAATAGCTCCTGAGTCTCGATGCCGTACACGCGCTCCAAGAAAAGACCTACGCTCTGCTTGTGGCCGGGAATCAATCCCGACGGCATGTCTGTTACAAATAAGAAGGCAAAATTTATATTTCATTTTTAAGTGAAAATTACTGATCATATCCTTATAGACTTTGACCACTATAGCATCTGTATTTAATTGATTATGTTGTGGTATATAGTTATCTAAATATGGAAATATCTTTAGACACGCGGAGTCAAACGTTTTAAGGGTTCCGTGCAAGTAAATGGGATCCTATCACTAGCCAGTTTATAGGGAATTATCTCTTGAATCATAAAAGTGGTCTTTTTACAGCGGGTATCATTACAAATGATAAAGATAACAACAAGTTAAAATAAAGGTCTCCTAACCAAAAACAATTTTTGCTCTATCGTAAAAAAAAGTAATATAATGCAGGAGACAAATTTGCTTGTATGTTAAAGATTATATATAAAAATGTTTAATATATTATAAATATATAAAGCAAGTTAATTTAAATGTAAAAAAAAACCGAAAGGATTCTAATAAGAACATTTAACGAGGTAAATCTTAGACCCTAAGGGTTGATGAGACAATCAGTATTTACTAGTTAATATGTACAACGCTCACCCGACTTAGGTCTTTCCTCTCCTGCGGCCGGGTTGTTCAAAGTAAACCTGAGACTGAGCACGCCCTGCAAGTCTTCCAACGGTACGAGAGAACGGAGGATGGCACGAGCGCGGAGCGATTCATTCTTTCCCTACAAGAACGAAATTATAAGTAAGTATTAGACACAACCGATAACAGCCATGAATAATAAGTAAGAAATGATAACATTTGTACAGATACTTTCGTTTTTTTTTTGCTTGAAATGACAAAATAGGTTATTTTGTGTGACTAACTTGTGAATGTGACTAACTTTAAATTAATATTATAATTTTACCTATTCCTACAAAGTGAAGGTTCTATTTGGCTCATGTGTAGAATATATTTTAATAGTTATAAGAAACCAATGTTACAGCTGTGAACTTTTGTTAAATAAATAAATACATTTTCAGTCGTCTCTGCACTCAGTTGCAACATTTGAAGCGCAGTTATGTTGAGATATTTTACTCTCGTATTTTTGTTATCATAAGGCGATCAGAGATAATTAAAAATATAACGCAATGAGGCCGAATTACGAATGTATTTTGATGGCAGAAAAGTACATTGCATACCGAGGAAAGAAAGTAACCGATTCCCACCGAAGGGGTAGTGTGGCTATAATAAATTCGAGTTGGGAAACGCACTCTCTACCGAGTGATACATTGTGCTTTATACTATACACACGAGTAAAATAAAAGATATTTTTTAATGCAAGATAACTTTTGGGTATCCAGTTACTTATTAAACATAGAAAGCTTTTCGCGCATGCTTAATGTTCGCTTGTTTATTCTTTTCTTTGTTACTGTTCTTAGAAAAAGCTAGTGGCCAGTATGATCTGAATTATTTAAAAAAGGTACCAAACAAAATAAGAACAAAAACAGGGGATTTTCATATACTTTTGATTCCTGCTCAGCGCTTCAGAAATGAATTGCCATACAACTTTCCCTACCGCATGTTTGTACTGAAATCATGTAATTACTGACGTATGACGTAATTAACACCCTATTAAAAATACGTATTTTCCAATCAAGCATGGTATTAAATATATTGTAAACACGTGTATGCAATATTTAATAAACTTACAAGAGCAATAACAGAAGCTTCGGGAGCGCAGCGGCCGAGCAGATCGACAAGGGTGCAGTAGAAGTTGAGGATGGCCGCGCCTGTGTCGATGTAGTCTTCGTCCTCATCCGATTCCGGAAGTGGATGGCTGAACTGCAATATTCATCACTTATTAACTTACCGGTAAGGTTTCCTTTAGTAAACAGTGTAGTTAAAGCTATAGGTATTTAGAAATTTACATGTCACAAAAACCTTGCTTGCAGGTTCGAACCTTTATTACACGACTGCCCAAAATAGGAGTGTTATGTTTTCAGGGTTCATGTATCCATACGTATGTATGTTTGTGAGTTTCTTTGACCGATTTTAATTTATAAGATATCGTTAGATTTGTCTTGATAGCGCAAGTAATACTAGGTACACAAAAAAAAAAATAAACAAGGGTAGATACTTTAGGCGCCATATTGTGAGAAATAAAATACTTTTTCTTCCAAACCCATCGAGTATCAAAATGAGGGGCGATTCCATAAATATATATAACTTACAGTTTTAGTTTCAATGGAACGATAAAATGCAAATAACTTATTTGCAGTCGAGTTTTTTAAAATTAATTTATATTTGTTTCCCTCTTCTGTTGAAAGATGCGATATTCAACCACCAAAAGTCTTAACTGTGCCATCGAGAAGTTAACAGGAGACGCGAATTTTTTGATTTTATTTATAGTTTTAACTGTCACAAGAGGTTTTTTTTTTTTATTTTTTTTATGCTTGTTAGGTTATCCTTTGACCACTATCTCACCTGATGGTAAGTGATGATGTGGTCGAAGATGTTGTTCAGGCTAACCTAGAATTCTGTGTGTCGTGAACTCGTGGAACGGTTATTGCTGATGTCCATCAAGATATAAAATTCAAGTATTCAATAGTTATAGCTATCTAGCTTAATTCAGGTCGAGAAAGCCACTCATGAGGGATTGATACTCTGTCTCCAACAATAAAACAAAATTATCTCAAATACCGTAAGTTTTGTTTTGAACTGAACTTTTTTTGAAACTTTCCACCTAAATAATTATTGTTGGTAGCATCACGATTCGTCAGCTAGTGAGGGCGCAAGAGGTGGAAATTAGCCTATTTCTGAGCATATCGCGCAGAAACACCCCTACTTGCAGCGAGTATCCGATTAGAAAAAATAAATACACTCAGCAACAGTCATTTCGCAGAATTGTTTTGATAAAAAATGTTATTACGCAAAGTTCTTTTAACTCTCTCATAAAATATTAACTTGTTACTAATTAAAGATGATGTCAAATGGACAGGATAAAAGGAATATTTATATATAAGATAAAAAGAATTGGTAATAAAAATTTGTAATTTTGTAAGATAAAAAGAAGTTAAGTAAAGTCGTGATAGATATTTTTTTTGAGTAAATAGCTTACTACGACGTGAGTTAAAAAGCATGAGTATAACGAAACGGGCGTTAGGTATAAATGTGTACGCATATAGAAAGAGCTGAGGAAGGTATGGACATACTACGTGAAGAAGGATATAATATGTGCGATAACGAGCCACAGAACAGAATGGGGGAAAAAAACAAGTTAAACGACCCCACTTGTCGTAGGATAAATACAGGAATAAAAGGAAGTCAGTTGTTTACTTACGTTAATATCACCGTCCTGCTCCAAGTCCCTCAGTTTCCTCCTATCGGCGATCCTCTCGCTCATCTTGTTAGCGTCGACAATAGCCTTGAGCAGACCTTCCCCCTCGCCCCTCAGCGCCGGCCCGAGACACTCCGGCCGTCGGATGAGCAGGCGGATCACCAGGTTCGCGTTCTCTTCTACGCTTTCGCCGTTCACCTTACAAAACAATCACAATATTATACACTTTTCATGGTGGAAGGGCATTTTGCGGATTCCCGCCTGGCTAGCTACCACCCTCATGTAGAAAATCTGTCGCCAAGCACCTAACGGTGTTCCGACATCTGTCCTTGAGAGCTAATAATTCTAGGTTAGCCTAAACAACATCATCGACCACACTATCACTTACCATCAGGTGAGATAGTGGTCAAAGGCTAACCTATTAGGAAAAAAAAAACTATTTTTGACTTCACAAAATCTGGCCAATCACAGCAAGCGTATATTTTTGAAAATGGAACGGGATCCCTGGGAATGACGTAATTTTAATCTTTTTTGGCTTATAGTCTAGTATTTGAAATTATTAGGTGATACAGGTGGACTAGTATGGTGGCAAGGTAATTAATACTTTTTTACTTATTAAATATTATTTAAGTTATGAAGTGATCAGGCGGACATGTTACCCGCCTGTCCATAACGGTTTCATGGTCATCATTCTCGATCTACTTGACTATGCCCTGCGCTCGCCACTGTTGTTTATTCAGTAATCTTTCTTGCTACTGTGCCCTTTACAACTAATCACAGTGTAATTGAGCGTAACTGAAAAACGACTTGAACGAAATTAACGGTATTAAAATGGGACAAATTTAGTCTAACGTTGGGATACTTTAAACGACTAAAAAATTACAATTAAGATGATATAATAGAAAGTTTTGCGTGGATGAGCACGCACATTAAAAAACGCATGGACATGATAATCCCTTTTCTTTCCTATTGTTTTAAAATCTGTTATATACAAAGATAAATCTTGTACAAACGAGTTGTACTTACCCAAACGCAGAATCTCAAGAAGTCCAGATACCTCTCACCCTCAACTGGGTCCCAACCCAGGTCGGGGTATCCCTTCTCAATAAGTTCCGAGTTGCTCTGCAGACCACAGCGGGAGAGGTATACCGCTATCTTTTCTAGATAGTGTTCTCTGGAAGAATAAATAAATGTTATATATTCGAATTACCAAAATAAAGTAGATTCGTGGGGTGGGTTATAACCAAACCCCCATATCTTTTCATGTGGGTATCTTAAGAGGCGACTTAAGGAAAAATACCAGGCGGTGGGCAGCAGCGCCTTCTGAAGAACAGCCATCTTACTCTGCAATTTCCAAGCCTTCTGCCAAGCGCGGGAATTATGGCAAAACTCCCCTTAATGGGGGAGCTGTAGTATTTTTTATAATTTAGAACATCCGAGTCGGCAAAAGTAAATATGGGGTCAAATCGCCTGTAGTAACAGGTAAAAGCACGTATGAGAGAAAAAATATTTTAAATCTGTCTAACCGGCTCGGATGTATTTGTAATTTTTGAGTAAGTCTACATGCACATTGATATTGTTTGATTCGTTAATGGTCAGAATAGTTTTGACATAGTAACTAATAGCGGCCCGCCACGGCTTCGCACGGATATTTACGACTATAATAAACTATTTCGAAGAATTGGTTTGATGCGGTTCCATAACTGACTGGTTTATTGTTTATTATGTTTTTTTTTGTTTACTTTTAAATATAACAAATAAGTGTTGATTGTTTACTGTTTTGACACTATTTAATGTTTTGACTAATTCTATTTTTATAAACTATGCTATATTTAAACTTGTAAAAAGATTTATGGTAAGTACCTACATTTTGTAATGTAACAGATAAGTAACCATTGAGTTTCTATATGTGAAAACTTTTAAATGGTGCTAAGCTATATACATTTATAAGTAACTCTATAACATATCACTGTTTGTTTTCCGAATAAACAAAAAATAAAAATAAATTAAGATATAAGCTATCCTATCTTTCAATTTGGATCAAATTGCACACAGTGTGCAAATCAAATTTAAAATTAGTTCAGTAGTTTAGGAGTCCATCGCGGACAAACAACGTGACACGTAATTTTTATATATAAAGATAATACTTTTTTTTATTAAAGGTAGTTAAAAACGAGTTTACCAATATGTCTATAGCACGATCCCAAGACGTAAATACCTTGTCGAAAAATCACACGAGTCACATTAATTTCACTTTCAAGAGGTTCACATTAATAACATCAATGAGTTATTGGGATATATATATACATAAACAAATACTTGAAGACCTTTTGTGACATGAGGGAGTGCTACTTTTTTTTTTCTTGCTGATAGGTAAGCCTTTGACCACAATCTCACCTGATGGTAAGTGACGATGCGGTCGAAAGTGTTAACAGGCTTAACCTAGAATTACTGGCTCTCAAGGACAGCTGCCGGAACACACCGTTAGGTGCTTTGCGTCAGATTTTCTACTTGACGGTGGTCGCTAGCCAGGCGGGCATTCGCAAAAATGCCCTTCCACCATGCGGTGAAGCGCAAGCCAGCGGCGGGATTCGAACCATGGACCTGCTGCGCGGCAGTCCATAGTCAAAGCCACTGAGCTATCACTGCTTCAAAGCTACTTATACGGTTTACACGAACTTGTAATCAAACACAAGTATTATTGTGAATTAAACTCACCTCAAAGCGAGCGCCAGTTCGGTATTCTCCATGAGACTGGAGTAGGCCACATCAAGTGGCGTGGACCCCCTCAGCGAAGGCCTGGACAGCAGGATGTTAGAGTTCTCCAACAAGAAGTCGAAGTGGTCGAACATGGCCTTCTGGTTCTGGCGGCCCGTGCGGCAGAAGTAGCAGAGGAAGCGGCAGCAGGCCACCACCATCTCGTGGGATGTGTCCTGCACGTCGATTGGGGTTAGTTTTTAATATTGATGCCATTGTTGTGGGGATGAGATACCATAACGTGAAGTACGGATTGTTGTGTGAGATTGCACGGAATTTTATTTGTTACATATTATACCCATCTTTCTTCTTTCAATTTCAGAGTCTCACTCTTGTCGGTGAAGTATTTACCAACTTTCTCTGTCTTCAGCTAAATCTTTGACTGCCTTGTAAGACACCTCATTTAGGTTTTCTTTTATCTGGTCCTTACATGGAACAGTTATTCTTGGCCTTGTTTTTCCTCTTTTACCTTTCCCTGTATGATATTTTTTTATAAAGGTCGTACAAGGAGGCCTATCATCTTCTCTCTTCTTGTTTCAATAGATTTGAGCAGAGATCGGTTCTCATCCACTTAGCTTAGAAGAGGAAGATAGATTACACCCATATAGTCAGATATTTAGACACATTGGCAGACTTTTTTTGCCGATGTACTGAATAGTTTTTGAGGCAGTGTTATATTGCCAAATTTCACGCAGATGCTAACCTTGAATTACTGGCTTTCAAGGAAAGCTGCCGGAACACACCGTCAGAAGCTTGGCGATCGATTAAAATAGTGCATATTTGCATGATTTGAACGGCTGTATCAGTCACATCAGTTAGTCCGAGTCACTAGTGTTTTGGGTGCACGCAAGGTATCATCACAAAGTAATGCACACTAACTCAATGTGTGTGTATGTGCAAGGCTAACAAGCAAGATCAAACCTTCATTTTGAAATAGTATAGTGTATTAAGTAGTACTATAATTGAGGTTTACCTTCTCCTTGTTATCTTCAGTAGGTTGTTGCGGCGAGGAGGGCTGCGCGTCGGACTGCGCCTGCGCTCGTCGCCCCAGAGTGTTCATCATCACTGCCATCACGTTCTCATGGACGCGGAGCACTCTGTATAAACACATTCATCTTTTATAGCATTGTAATTCTTACACTAACACACAAAATTAAAACGAGAGTAAACATTCGGAAAGGGATTCGAACCCGCGCCGTCCACCCTTATAGCGGTAGTATGCTCTGACCGCTGAACCAATATGACGGTCTAAGATCCTGCTATAAGACGACTTTCACCGAGCTGGTTTATGGATAAAAAGTATTTTATATTCAATTAAATATGACAATAAATATATTGCAAATGAGTTGTCTAAAAAAGCATATGAATTATTAACTATAAAATATTTTTTTAAACATTTCACTGGTTTCTGTAATAGACAAATTCCAAACCAATAGAAAGTATGGCGGCGGCGTCCACCCTTATAGCCGTAGAATGCTCTGACCGCTAAACCAACATGACATATAACTCTACCTCTCATTCTTAGTCTTATGGGGGTGGAGATGGTTGTAATTTTGTAATGTAATCCGCTGAGCATGCGCAAACATAAAAATTTATAATTCTTACCTGATTAAGTCAGGATGTTGGAAGAAGGTGTGGTTGTTAACGAGTTTCCTGCAAATTACAAAATGTTGTCTTAATCAATACATAACAATAATAAAATATATAAAAATCAATCATGTGCAGTTTGGTGTATTTTGCGGCAATTCCACGTTTTAGAAGTAAGCAATCTTAATTTTCTCCCAAGTAACTCACCATAATCTCTTTCTCATCAATTCTTCTTCCTCCTGACTCATCTGCACGGGCAACAAGGCTCTGATCTGACTCAGTCCGACCCACATTTCAGCGACGTCCAGTTTGGTCTTCGCGTTGATGACGTAGGTCTTCTCTAATGCGCGGATCAACTCGCCTATCGCGTCGTATTGTTGGACGAGAAGACTAGAAAACAGATGTTTAAAATATGATACTAGCTAATATATATAATAACTAGCGGTCTTGTTGGTTTGTAAAAAAATACAAATATATACACATTTTTCTCGGTATTTTTTTCGCACTTTGGGTTACATTATCGAAGTTTCCATACGAATCCCTAACTTTTTGAAAATCCTATATTATCCTATATTTTGAATAGCGTATGTTCATCAATTATATTGTAAGATTCTAATGGTAAAATAATTTTTCAAATTTGTCTACTGGTTTCAGAGCCTATTCAATGCAAACAAACAATCAAATCATTCCTCTTTATTATAACAGTTTAGACAAGCACTATAGTTATATACTCGTACTTACGTCCTTATATTTTTTATAGGTTTATTAAATGTCATTATTACTGCACATAATGGGTTTCCTTTGCGCACTACTAATGACGTTAACGTTTGATACCTAAACTCTAACTAAAAAGTTTATTTTAGCAGTAGATACATAGAAACATAACAGAAGCTACAGTAGAGAGTCTAAGGATCGTCTTCATATATATATTCATTTCGAGATTTAAATCGATCTTATCATGCAGTTTAATGTATGGAACATCCGTCAAAAACTGCAACATAAGATCGATCACAAGTTTGTGATGTATTTATTTATTGATAGGAACCTAAATCTAAGACCCTAAATCCTATAAATATCTTGTATTACCTGAACATTTCCCTGACAAGTTTAGGAGTCTCGATCTGGGACTCCTCTGCCCACGTGACGATGGTGCCGATAAGGACTTTGCGGAACTTCTCTTCAGGAGTCTTCTTCACTGGCTCTTCTAAATCCTGTAGAGGTGAAAAAAAGTAACTGTAGGTGTGCAAAAATGTGTGTGTTTATAAAATCGGGTTCAATCCCCGGATCGCACAAGTAAATCGACATTCCTGACTAAATAAAATGCAGTATAAATCTGGAGTACATTTAATTTAAATTCCCGAGGGGTGCCGGGCTGGAATGTCACACCCTCTCTCCACCCATCTCTTCCCGAGGCGATTAAGGGTAAAATACTGTAAGGTAGGCAGAATCGCGATCTGAGAAACTGCTCCTATCTTACGTTGCGATCCCCAAGATGATTGCCAAGCGTGGGGATTATGGCAAACCCACCCTTTATAGGAGAGGCTGTGTTCAACAGTGGACATTCTAGCAGATACAGTACAGAACAGAGTCCACAGATAGTTAAATCAGCCAGGACGTCTTAAAAACGAATCCAAAGGTAAATTCCAAATAAGTTCATGAAATATTGACTGATTTGATTTGAAAACTCACCTTGGCTTCTTCTTCCAATTCTTTCACAGTATTTATGAGGCTGTAAAGTTTACCAAAAGCACCAGCTTTCGTCTCAGGCTCCACGGATTCCTATAACAAAACAATATTCAAATATAAAATATTACAAAAAATATTCAAATAATTTTTAGACCATTATGTTTACTAAAGAAAACAATAAGTAGATGCTAAATTAATTTATAATGGCATATTGAAAGTTTAGCATCCACTAATATTGGTAATTAACAAAGTAGATGTAAATACCCTTCGATAGATAAAATATTATTTTTTTCCATTTTGCAACTAAACTATCCTCTAAATTTTATTGTTTAGTGACCAACTCTAATAATAGCATCTAAAAATGACTTTCTCACCTTACATGCTCGGAAAAGTGTTGTTAATTATTCAAAATCTTCCTAGAAAAGGATGTTGAAGTTTGAACTTCTACAAAAGTTCCAGCTAAATGAATGTAGGCCAACTGGGCGGAAGCTAGCGCAATAGTAAGCAGGTGTTAGGTGGTAAGTCCCTTTAGCAGGAGTTCACCATAGTGGGTACGGTGGTACCAGGTACAGTGTCAGATATCCTTCCTCAATTGGAATAATGTGGAAACACTACTGTGTTTAGGTAGAAAAGCACTGTAGCGTGTGAAATTACTGGGCGAATGCGAACTATCGGCTCCGAATCTAATAAGCGAAGTGTAATGTCAAACAGAATGGGCAGGGTGACAGTGAAAAAATAAGTAAAAACAGAAATAAAAAAGTAATAAACCCGACTGCATATTACTTCTTTTCGTTGAGCGTTTTATCGTCCATTGAAATTAAAACTGCGAGTCATATATATATATATATATATATATATATATATATATATATATATTTATGAAATCGTTTTTTAACACATAGGTACATAAAGTGGTGCAAACTAAAAAAAAACTCACAATGGCGTCTAAAACCAGTCAATGTGTGGGGTAATAGCAAAAAAGAAAACATGTTTCGAATATCAATACTCACGTCTCCGTCAGGTTCCTGAAGGGCATTCAGCGACACGTGAGACATGAGCCTCCCGTGGAACTCCATCATCCGGACTATGAGGTCTTCACCGCAAGGGCAGTTCTCTTTATCCTCATCTTGGTCCATATGTTTGAAACCTGGCAGGCATCAAGAAAACTATTATTAGCAACAAATATTTGATGCGCTGCCTTTAACGTATTGTAAGATTTGTTTAAACGAACTGACAGCTTACATCGCTGTCGTTGAACTATTGCCTGTAACAGCAGAGGGTTCTTGAAACATTTGACATCAAATAGAATGAATGGGGGTTGCTACCGTAGTGTCAGATCTTCTGCCTCCAAGCAGCATTATGCAGGGCACTGTAGCAAGTGAAATTACAGAGCAAGCGAGATAAAATCACTACTGTCTCGTAGTAACGAGCGCAGTGCAGCGTGCCATTCACAACGAGGACAACTATTTAGAATCAGTATTGAACCCGTGCGAAGACGGGGCGGGTCACTAGTGCAAAATAAACAAAAGGCGCTAGGCGGTTTGTATATATTAAAATGATACTTACTGAGTATAGCGTTCATTTGCTCTCTGGGTGGACAACGGAACTCTCTCGTCTTCTTAGCGGCGACTGCACTAGGCAAGTCTGACTGCTTGATCTCTGTGTAACGTCTGTGAATACAACATCAAATATATTATTGTTCGTTTTCTTTTTCAATGATAAGATTGGCAATCCATGGAGACACTGTGCGGATGCAGGATCCATAACGTTGCAAGAGATGTATTAGATGTACCTTTTTTTAGTGATGGTATAATTATAGGTTAAGACGTATTTTTATGAAGTTGGAAATTATTATAGCTACGTGCACATACTATCTGATATATAAAATTCTCGTGTCAAAATGATTGTAAAAAAACTCCTCCGAAACGGCTTGACCGATTCCTATGAAATTTTCAGTGTATATTCAGTAAACTATTTTTAAATTGGGTATATTAAACTTTTTTATTTTTTTGTTTGCCGATATGGCAAAACAACGTTTGTGGGGTCAGCTAGTATATTTATATTTATGTTTAAAGAAAACAATTTGTAGGAGGACGAGTTAATCTATAACTCAGTAGGACAAGCCAGGTAGGTCTAGGATGGTCGCGGGTTTGAATAGCACTAGTAGTAATTAAAGAAATGTAAGAAAAGAGGTAAAATGCTTAGAGAACATTACTTTAACTTCACTATCGGTCGAACGTTATTGCGAAATATCTGCTATAGATCTTGTGGACATAGATATTTCTATTATATGTATATATAGGACAGGTTTAGCTAGCGTAGGCGGATTTCTTAGAAACTTTGAATGTCTGCTTGATAAGTTAAGTGAAATTAACATAAAATTTGTAATTATTGGGGACGTAAATATTAATTTACTAGACCCCTCAAACCCTGACTATAGAAACCTGCTGGACCTTCTCGCTTCTCACAGCCTGAATATAGTGGTGGATTACCCGACTCGCATCTGTGCGACTACATCGACATGTATTGACCACATGTATACCAACCTGCCAGAGGGCTTCATTGCCTCTGTGCCGGTGCGCACGCTCATCTCTGACCACCTCGCGGTGCGTGCGGAGATTACCTGCGTTCCGTGCCCCCCGCCGGACCCACTCACCCAGCTCGCTAGGGACTTCTCGCAAAAAAACCGCGCTAATTACATTGCATTTATATAGCGTAGATTGGCCTGCGATTAACGATCGCAATAACAGTGCAGTGGCGTTTGCAGGAGCCGTAAGCAATGTTTTAAAAAATAAATATGATATCTGTTTTCCGATTAAACGGAAACCGTATATAAAACGCGACTCGTCGTGGATTACACCCGACGTACATAATCTAAAATCTATACTCTTTGACATAAATGATCTATCTAAATTATTTCCTAACGAATTGACATTAACAACAATTATCGATGATTTAAATAATAAATATGACATACTCATTAAAAACAACAAAACTTGCTTCTATTCTAATTCAATCAAAAATAGCGCAAATCCGTCGAAAACTATGTGGGGAATAGTCAATACGGAAAGGGGAAAAAATAACTCACCTAAGCTGAACTTCTCAGAAATAGTTAAGGATACCAATGGGGCAAAGTTCAGTTCTCGAAAGGACGCTACTAACGCTATGAATTTGAGGTTCATAAACGCCGCGCTAGCTTGCGGAGCTCCGAGAGCAGACGTAGATGCAGTTCACCGCACTTTATGGGCTGCTGGTCATCCGGCTGATCGCTCGCTAAGACTACTCACTTTTTCTAGCGATGAGGTGTTTCGAACTGTAATGACCCGTATTCCCCCTAAAAGATCTAAGGACGTATATGGAATGTCCATGGAGCTCATCAGAACAGCCATCGAACCACTTGCGCCTATATTAGCTAATCTTTTTAATAAATGCCTAAAGGAAGGCGTGTACCCAACGCCCCTTAAAATATCGAAAATATCACCTATATTTAAGGGCAAGGGCAAGCGAGACGATATGGACGCTTACAGACCGGTCTCCATCGTCCCCGCTATTGCCAAGGTGTTCGAAAACGGTCTGAGTTCTAGGCTGATCGCGTACTTGACGGACACCAAAGCGCTCTCCGAGCACCAATATGCCTACCGTGTGGGGAGATCCACTACATCTCTGACTCGCGAGGTGGTACGGCGTATCTTGGACGCTCGCGAACGCAGGCAACAAGTCGCAGTCTTGTGCTGCGACCTTTCCAAGGCCTTTGACGTAGCCGACCACCAGGTACTCGCAGTCAAGCTGAAGCACTATGGAATCGTCGGGAACGCGTTTTCGGTACTCACTGATATGATGCGAGACCGGTCTCAGGTCGTCGATGCAGGTGATGGGTGCAATAAATCAGACCCACTATCAGCAACAATTGGTGTCGCACAGGGCTCTTCGGTCTCGAATATAATGTTCTCCCTCTTGCTTAACGATCTGCCCGATGCAATCACGTGCGCAGACATCCTCATGTACGCGGATGATGTAGCTGCGGTGGTAACTGCGCCTAAGTTAGACCAGCTCGAGGAGAACCTGAACATTACTGCGTCACACCTCGCTGGATGGTTCCGTGTAAATGGTCTGGTTCTAAACTTGAAGAAGACTCAATTCGTGCACTTTGTCTTATCGGGCCATTCCACGAGACCACTCACCGTACTAGTAGACAGCATAAAGTTGGAGCAGGTAGGGAGCACTACCTTTTTGGGATTCGAGATCGACAGAAGTCTGACGTGGGAAAACCACATACACACCCTTTGTGGCAAAATAAGTGCCGCGTGCTTTGCGCTCAGACGAGTGTCCCGAGTGGTATCCACAGAGGTGTCGCGCGCCTGCTACTTCGCCACGGTGCACTCGCGGCTACAGTACGGCGCGGAACTGTACGGGCGTGCTGCCGACTGGGAGCGCGCGTTCCGATCGCAAAAACGTGCTGTGCGAGCCATCGTGGGAGTCTCGCGCCACACCTCTGTCAAGCCCTACTTCAAGCAACTTGGTATTCTCACATTGCCTGCCATCTTAATATATCAGGTTGCAATATACGTAAAAACTAATTCCCATGTATACCCGAGGCGCAATGACTCGGGCTCTTATAATTTTCGCAACGGAAGTAGGCTAGTGCAGATTCCCCACTCCCTAGTCAAAACAAGTAAATTGACACACTATGCAGGTCCAGATGTCTTCAATCGCCTGCCGGATATTGTAAAAGATGCTCCAAGTAACGGTAGCTTTAAAAACAGATTGAAGTGCTGGCTCATCGAGCAGACATTTTATAGTTTTGAAGAGTTTTTAAACTTTGATAGTACTAAACGTATTTAATACCAATGATTACCTATAAATAAATAATAATGTGAAAGTTAGTAACTTTACTGTATATAATATATACTTTGTTACCTGCTTATGATTTTAAGTAAGGGTTAATTTAATGTTAAGTAATTATTTTGAAATATTTATTTTGTTAACTTATAATTTAGTATCCAAAATGACTTGTAATGTGCATTTACCAATAAAAGGACTTTGACTTTGACTTTAATTCGCTTAACACGTAGCAATAAAATAGTAGTTCCCTAACTCATCAACTACCATTGAATAAACACCGTTAGTAGGAATTCCCCATAATCTTCACGTTTGGCAGGCGCCTTGGGGATCACAGTATAAGATGCTAGGTGTTCAGAAAGCGCTACCCACCTTCTGGTATTATTCCATCTTCGCCTCCGGCGGGAAAATATATAAGGGGACAGTTTTATTCCGGTGGCTCACGGGGGACCAAATGTAATTAATTCATTACGGGTCTGTTTCAGCATGTTCGATGAAGTTCCAATTATACAATACAGAACTTATTTGGTGGATAAATACTATTTTGCGTTCCACATTGAATAGTACTACTAATAATTTATGGGTAACGTGAAGTGGCAAGTAAGAGAGTTCTTTCATGGGTAAGTGTACCAAAGAAAGTGTGTATATTTTTGTGTGAGATTTCGAATGACTTTGTTTAGGGGGATGTTTATTACTTCTGCAAGCTCAAAATAGGAGCGAAAGGGATTCAGCAACTTTTCACCTAATTTAAGGCGATAAAGGGCCCATACAAATTTCACAAATTCTTGTTGCTAAAACACAAGCCCTTACTTTGTTTTTTGACATAGCAACTTCGAACTTAAAACAACTCGGCTGAAGTTCCATTATAGACGATTTTTTTTGTTTACCTCAACTGATCAGTCTGCAGATCACCAACGAAGTCGTGAGCGAAAGCTATGATCGCCTCCACACGATGCCTCAGTTGTATGTCGTTCAGATGTTGCAGTAGGTAGCACATTTGTAGTTTGGCCCCTTCCGCCATTTTCATGTGGAGTAGACCTTTGCGGTGCTCGTCTTTGCCCTCTAAGATATAAAAAGGTATCTTTAACTAGGAAGCAGTGATGGCTCAGTGGCATTGGCTATGGACTGCCGCGCAGCAGGTCCATGGTTCGAATCCCGCCGCGGGCTTGAGCTTCACCGCATGGTGGAAGGGCTTTTTGCGAATGCCCGCCTGGCTAGCGACCACCCTCAAGTTGAAAATCTGTCGCCAAGCACCTAACGGTGTGTTCCGGCCGCAGTCCTTGAGAGCCAGTGAAATTACAGGCACATGAGACTTAAGAACTATGTCTCAAGGTGACAGGCGCAGTGCAATTCGTCACTTGAACGATGAACTGCATCTGTTATATGTAGAGATAACCGCTTAACATCAGGTGGACCTCGAGCTTGTTCCGTCACAATAACATAAAAAAAAAAACTATAATATCTCAGTGTATAGTAAAGCAACATATAATATTGTTATTATCATGTTTTATTTATTATATCATGTTTCATTTTTTCTAGCGGTGCTTCGCAAGTGTGTTTAACAAAATTTCAAAAATTATAAATTTAAACATATACACAATAGTTATTGTGACATAACTGTAAAGCTAGACGGGTACTAGGTAACGCGTTTTTTTAGATATTTATATTTTCCATTAAATTGTAGTACATCACTTTGCTCTATTGGCGATGATTTCCGAAACGTATTTGATGTTACAATTTTTTCACACGTTGGGTTACATTATCAAAGTTTTAAAATTATAGAGATACTAGCTTTCCGGGCGCGGCTCCGCCCGCGCGTATGTCGGTTATCGCACAAAAACATTAACCTCTTTTTGCGCAGTCGGATAAAAACTACCCTATGTTTTTTCCCGGGTCTCAAACTATCTCCATACCAAATTTCATTCAAATCGGTCCAGTAGTTTTGGCGTGAAAGCGTAACAGACAGACAGACAGACAGAGTTACTTTCGCATTTATAATATTAGTACTGATAGTACTGATTTGACAGTAAAAATAATTTAAAAAAACACTAATAGAATGAGATATATTTAAGTCCATATACACCGAACATTTTTGACTATCTCTTAATACGACCGACGACGAATAATACGAACAGATCAAATTTGTATTCCTACAGTTATATTTGTAATCTAACCTTTGTCGAAGGTGGGGTCCCAGGTCTCAGGGTTGGTCATGATGAGGAGCTTCTCCACGTCCTCGTCGCGCATCATCCCGACCAGCAGCAAACGGTCCACCAGCTTTATGAGGGGCCTGGCACAAATAATAATTAAAATATTAAAAATTGACTAAACATTGTGAAGTAAAAGCTATAATGAAAATATTTTAAATTAATACAATTCCAATAGCAAATATTTCATGTCACCCATAAAAACATTTTAAATTTTCATTCATGAGAGGGATATGGTTATTTTCTATTTTGTCTTCCAAGTGTAGTTGCCACTAGGCATTCAATAATAAAACTACGTTAGTATGGAAAAAGTAACGCACGCACTAATAATAGACAAAAAAAATACTAACCAGATCCCTCTATCTTGTAATATTATTATGTAATATTATTATAAATTACGTAATATTATAGAAAACGTATCATAATATATTCCATGCATGTTCTTGAACCTAATATTTGGTTCTAGTTTGGTAGTTTTAGTTTTATTATTTATTTTAAAATAACTTTGTAAATACTTATATAATTTAACGATATTATGTTTTTTTTTATGCGAATATTTTAGCCTTTGACCACTATCTCACCTGATGGTAAGTGATGATGTGGTCGAAAATGTTGTTCAGGCTAACCTATAATTACTGGCTCTCAAGGACAGCTGCCGGAACATACCGTTAGGTGCTTGGCGACAGATTTTCTACTTGATACATCAGAAGCATAGATATTAGGTTCAAGGACATGCATTCAAAATTTCACCCAGTTTGAACTTGGTCTTTAAAGTGTGACTAAATTTTTTTTCATGGCAAGTGCTATAGTCTAGTCCCGTTTCGTTTTTCCTTAGTGGGCTACAAGAGAAAAACGAAACGGAACTGAAAAGTGTCGAGTTATGTTTCCAGGCAACAATTGCTGACATATGATTTTTTCATAAGTTTACTGTCCCGCGTTGTGTTTATCCTGGCATCAGATGACAATCTTAACAATTATAAATAATGCTACGAATAAATATGTATATGATATGAATTAAAAAAAGTGTTGTAAAACTAAACAAACCACTACAGACATGAAGAAATTATCTTTGATCCCGCTAACAGTAATTCTCTCTGGAACCACTTCCAAGGAGATGTACTGTCGTGTTGCTGATTGCATCTACAGCCTTAACGTTATCTTAGGTTTTCGGGATTATTACACATAGTAATTAAACAAATTTAAACGGTTTAACTCGCGTATGCTGGTTCATTACTATCTACAGTCTTTTTATTTATTTATTCAAAAAGCACAATGTAACTCTCAGACTAAGTCAAAGACATTACAAGGCAAAACTAATACAGACAATAAGTAAAATTAAATATGGTAGGGCATTTTGCGAATGCCCGCCTGGCTAGCTACCACCCTCAAGTAGAAAATCTGTCTCCAAGCACCTAACAGTGTGTTCCGGCAGCTGTCCTTGAGAGCCAGTAGTAGGTGAGCCTGAACAAAATCTTCGATTACATCATCACTTACCATCAGCTGAGAATAGTGGTCAAAGGCTAACCTATCAGCAATAAAAAGAAAAAAAAACTAACATTATGTAACACAAAATAAATCCAAATCAAGCATTTGAGCAAGCATGTTGTTATAAAGTGTTATAAACCTAGCTGTAGGGGCATTATGGGCATTATTATTTTAATGCAACAAGCAAAGTGTGTCGTAATAACCAAAAAAAATGCAACTTACAAGAACAAATTCTCATTAGTCCCTCCAACCGGATCTCTGTTGTGCACCTGGTTCGTTTCCACTGCATCTGCCAACGCTTGCATCACGAATTCCCTCACCACTTCCAGGGGGAAGTATGGGGAGTAGAGATTGCTGATGTCTGTTATGCTTTCTCTGTGAATAATAAATTAAAAAAGTTGGAGCAGAATGATGAGGGTAACCTTTAAATATCAAAGAAATTGCCACTTGTCCATAGAAGTTGATATCAATAAACTAAAATGGTACTACAATTACTGTACCAGCCGGATTGTCCACTGCTGAACACTGCCTCCCCAATATGGGGGGGTTTGCCATAATCCCCACGCTTGGCAGGGTCTTAGAGATCGCAGTTTAAGATATCAGTTCCTCAGAAGGCGCTGCTGCCCACCTTCCGATATTTTATTTTTAGTTGCCTCTTACGATACCCACAGGTAGCAACGGGTGGTGACATT
The DNA here is from genome assembly GCA_963854805.1 of Plagodis dolabraria. Lineage (NCBI taxonomy): Eukaryota > Metazoa > Arthropoda > Insecta > Lepidoptera > Geometridae > Plagodis > Plagodis dolabraria. The sequence continues at coordinate 8,046,835 of OY978466.1, forward strand.
CTAGCCCGGCACCCCACGGGACGACAATTAGGTGCTCCTTGATATAGTTACGTTTTTAGGGTTCCGTACCCGAAAGGCAGAAACGGGAGCATACTACTAAGACTCCACTGTCCGTCTAGCAAGACAGTTGAAATTTTCACAGATGATGTATTTCTGTTGCCGCTATATACAAATACGAAAAATGTAACAATCGACAAAGTGTGAGTCGGACTTACGCACGTGAACACTAAAAATATGTATCAATATTGTGCCTAATGTTGTATAGATAATGGTATAGAATCCTTCGTGCACGATTTCGAAGCGCATTTCGTCGATTTTTATTTATTTAATGCAAATAATACTTTATATTAGCAGTAGAACTTTTTGTGGGAGTTCGTCCGGGAAAGTACTACCATCACACCTTTTCTGCCGCCAAGCAGTTATGTTCACATTAATATGTTCTAGTTTGAACTGTATGGGTGATAGTCAAAATACAAACACAAGAGACTTAACAATTTTATGCCTCAAGGTGATGGGCGCACTGCCGTTCACAACTTGTGACGCTTATCCCGTTGAAATTATATACAAAACACTAAGTATTTATGTCTTGGAGTGACAATCGCAGTGTGGTGTCAAGCAGAAAGTAATTTTTATGGACAGGCGTGCGTAACGCTTCTAATCAGACAAGAGATATGATTATCACGATATAAAAAGAAACTTACGCGATGTCAGTCATTTTCATCTGCGGCCTCACGCTCTCGGTCTGCAAGGAGCGCAGGCTGTGTCCCATATCCGGGTCTTCGTACAAAGACTTCAGCTCAGGGCCGAGTGGAATCACGAACTCGTTCTTGCATGTTTCCCTGAAAAAAATACAATTAAATTAACTTAGAAAAGATTTTTTTTTATTTATTTTTTTATATCTGATAGATTAGCCTATGTCCACTATTCCACCTGATGGTAAATGATGATGTGATCGAAGAAGTTGTTCAGGCTAGCTTAGAATTACTGGCTCTCAAGGACTGCTTCCGGTATACACCGTTAAGTGCTTGGGGATAGAATTTCTATTTGAAGATAGCTAGCCGGGCGATCATTCGCAAAATGCCATACCACTTTGCTATAAAAACTGCCAACCTAAGACAACAACCAGGACCGACGGCTCAAGGTGCCCTTGGAAGCACGTGCGCGCTCAGTAGTATTTCCATAATGGTCTTCCATCGAAGTCATGACCGCAGTGGACGTTGCCTAATTTAGTTGATCGGATAAGCTAACCATAACACAACTTTAATTACGACTGTAATTACATTGTAAGCGTATTAATTTAATCCTAGATTGCCAGAAATGTGACATAATTGAATAAATGATATGTATTTTTTATTTTCATTTCATGCTCTATATAATGCTAAGTGCGAAACTGATTAGATGAATGTCTTTGACTGTAACATAAAAATCTTGTGTACTTACATGGTGGTAGCATGCGATTCGAGATGCAGCGCTATCAGTAGATCGTAGAACCCTTGCCGCAGCGGGCCCGACATGTACTGGGACTGTATCGCGTACAGGAGCTGCTTCTGGTCCACGTGCGTACACAGCGCGTGGGCGGCTCTGCGAACATACAACACGGTTTATATTATTCGAGGTTTACAGAATTCGATTAATTCGGTTCAAAATGTCTTTTAGTATGTGTCAAACTTACGTTAGTTTTAATTAATTATTAATATACAACACATTATTTTATCATCTTCCCACCCTTATTTTAATCGTATGAGATCGATATAGTGTGATTTCCTTATCAAAAAAGACCGTTTAGTGAAGGACAAGAATATCACACCCCATGTGATGGGGTATAGTATTAAGCCCGCTACCCGTGGGTATAGTATTAAGGGGCAGAATAAAGTACCGGAAGGTGGACAGCAGCGGTTTCTGAAGAACTGCTATTTTACACTAAGATACACGAGGCGCCTACCAAGCGTGAATTATGTCATACGTTCCCCCTCACCTTAAATTGGGGAGGCTGTGTTCTGCAGTCAAGTGGAAAATCCGGCTGATACAGTAACAACCTAAGTACATACGAAGGCTGAGCAGGAAGACCCATTCACCTGATGAACAGACCTACCAGGTCTGTCGAGGCAGAAAGATTTCTGTCTCGAAGCAGTATTGTGCAAAGACTATTGTGTTAGGCCTCGAAGGGTACTGTAGCAAGTGAAATAAATGGGCTGGGATATAAAGAGACTAAGAAATAAGGTCTTGAAGTGACGAGTGCAGTGTAAGGTTAGGAAGAACGGGAAATGTGACACTGCAACTTGGATTTGGCGAGCGACTCGTCCGTGTCAATCCTACTTAACATACACCACATATAATTGTAAAAACTTATGGATCCGGTGTTACGGTCGGCCATCTTCCTGACGCCAATCGTCTTTCGGAATGCTTTCGTTGGTAATATACAAGCTACCTTTCGGGTATCAATGGCGTTAAAATAGTACGGAGCCCTGTGTGCGTCCATACTGCAGCAATACCACACACATGTTTAAATAACACTTCAGGTCTATTCGTATACAAAAGAAAGTCTACATAGGTCGTAGAGTATGCTCTACGATCACTACAAGTTGATGTGAACATCAAGTTTACGCAGTAAATCTATTTTGGTTTTATTTTTGTCCGCAATTAGACGCAGAAGTGCTTCTCTCCCATAAGTATTTTGAAGACGAGCGGCACAGTCTTGCGGAGAAAGAGAACTTTAATAATCATAAAAAAATTATCGCTCTAAAATCTTTTCGGCTTAATTCCATTTTCGTTGCGTACGTAGAACTTTGATGAGTGAAGAAAACAATTGAGAAATGATTTACCGCCAATTATTTTTTTACAGAAAAGGTTGCAAGTTGTTTAAAAAAATATAACATTCGAAATTCAAATAGTTCCGATTAGCTAGAAGTGCAAAACTTTTAGAGTGCCCCATGTATAACTGGACTAGGCCTACTGGACAGCTAACTTCAAGATACGTGTTACAAGGTATATTTATTTCGAAGCTTAACACGCTATATTTTCTCCTGGAAGCGTGCCTGAAAATACTTCGTCTATGCGTTATGCGTCTTTATATTATTTAGCCTAGAACTATAGCTTCTGGAAAATAAGTATCAAATAATGAAGGCAGAAGAAAGAAAATCTCAAACGAAAGGAGCACCTGAATATCATGGATTGACCATGATTCTAAATTTATTGTGCCACCTGGGTTGTTCTATAGAATAATAACATTACCTGTAATTGCTTTGGTAACACAACGCCGCATACAACGTGAGGGTGTGGGCGTGGAAACTGAGGAGCTTGTCCATTTCGATCAACTCCAGAATGTCGATGCAGCGATCTTCCTCTGTAACCAAAAGTTGTGTGTGAAGGAATTTTGTTTCACCCAAGTATTACCAAATTTTTATGTTGATTGAGACAGTCAAAACGAGCCAACATCTCATCTCAATGTCTTTTCTTTTTTACTTCTATTTTACAACCTGAAACTGCTAGAGACACGCCCCTGTCATTAAATTTTTTCCAGCTACGGATTATTGTAAATTAATACGCGGAGTCTACGCGTCAGCCTAAACAAGTTTAAATTAGTCTTGTTTGTAGTACAACGTATGTTGAACCATAGTTGTCGCTCAATCTCCATACGATAGTAAAGAACGAAATGACAAATTAAAGTCATGCGTCATATATAGCTATAGGGTCGGATCAGATCAGGGATAATGTAGAATTATAATGGTGAAGGAATTATTATATTAATTTAGAGATCTATTTTATCTTTTAGTAAAGAATAAAGGGTTTCTGGAGAACGTCGGAGATTTGGGTACCTGCAAATCACAATATTTTGCACAGTAGTTATTTACCCTTTTAATGCATAACATTTTTTTTTTAAAATATGAACAATTATGTGATATTAGCAAATATTTATAGTATTAGATTTAAATCGATTTAATTTAAATAAGATTTGTATGTTTAACATGTTTAATATAGTAAATTGTTGTTCACTTTTTTATACTTGGATAATTTTATAGGTTTATGATATATTTATAATTCACATATCATCATGATTATCACTTTTTAGATATTTACTATTCACATAAAACCATTCAGAATTCTGAATTGTTTGTAATGGATGGTCGTTGTCATTCAAACTTATTATTTTTGGTCCAATACTGGAATTTCCTAACATATTTCTTCATGTCAGTGCATATTTCTTGTTTTAAAGAGTTCTTAAGCAGTTGTCATGGTGGTAAAAGATAATAAATTCTTTAGCGATGTCATTGCCATCTAGTGTTTCTTTATTGTACTGTTATAATAATGAAAAAACTGAACGTATCTTGCTTCTCCATATTAGTTTGTGCAAACTCTTATACAGGGATCTGAGGGTTCGTTTGGCTGAGCCTGACTAAAAGGTTTTGTTCTTAAAATTTGAATTTAAAAAAATTGGGTTGCTTTTTCAGGGTAAAACAGGGGAATACGAAAGTCTCGTGTATTTTTTTCCTCACAGGCCTCGTACTCTGCGGTCGTGACGTCCGGTTCGTGTGAGCTTAATTCGCTGGTTCGATTTTCGTTTAGGTAAAAAATTAGTTGCCATAGAATGTGTTCGTATTTTCTCTTCTTTTCCAAATGTACAGTACATAGACAGACAGACAGACATAGACAGACATTTATTTGTTTCATTAGCACACATACATTTACATTACACAAATATTAATGAGAAAGTACAAAAATTGAAGATACATATACAAAAGGTTATATAACAAAACAGCAAAGCATATGGAATAGAAAGGGATAAAAAGTTTGATGATACATATAAAAACGTAGGTAAGTACTTACATAACTACTAGATATATATTTGAAAAACAAACATAATCAATATAAAATGTATGCATCTATTTGTGTGCTACAGTAACAAAAAGGACTCGGCTCAGCATTATGCCTCACCACATCGCTAAAATGTAGCTAGGCGCTGGTATTCTGCCAAGACCTCCAGCCAATAGACCCTGTGAGGATAGGGGGTGCAGAAATATTGTAAGAACGAAAATACAAGAATATACATAATTATACAACAAAGCAAAGTCCAAAGTAAAAAGTATACATACATAGTACAGCAAAGTATGAAACGGAGTAACTATCATTAACTAACACAAGAAAGGCGCACTATAATTGTTCGAACCAGACAACCCAGTTTTTTGTTTATCCAGTAAAAATGATTTATAACATTTTCTGGAGGGATGTTGTTCCAACACTTGGTTGCCTGGTATCGAAAGCTTCCTCTGAAAGCTACAGTTTTAAATTTGCTGTAATACAGCTGTAATACAGCAAATTTCTTGTTGATCTCATACTGTAGTTACTTTGAGTGCGTTGCAGTTTAGAATGGAGATATTTTGGCAACCCAGATGCCAAAATGCAGTGGACTAAAACGGCCAAATGTAAAGACATTCTCGAGGCCATATTTAAGGTGGACGTTTTGTTAAGATATGGAGTGATATGTGCCCGTGGAGGAATATCATAACAGAAACGACAGCAAGCGTTTTGTATCCTTTGGATAAGACGACTAGTTTTTGCAGTTAGGCGCGGTCCATATACTAGATCTCCATAATTAAGTTTCGATAGAATTATTGACTCGCACACCTTAACGCGGATTGCTTCCGTAAGGTAATTTCTAATTTTGTATAATAGCTTCAATCTGAAAAAACAGCTTTTCACAAGATTTAGTATATGGTTTTCAAAACGAAGGGAACTATCAAATAAAATACCCAGATTTTTGGCTTCATTCACCTGATCTATACTTTGACCTAGTATATTTACGTCATAAGTTTGTTTTTCAATGTCAGTGATCAAGCGCTTTGAGCCTAGAACCATGAATTTAGATTTAGACGGGTTTAAAACTAAAGCATTGTTTTGGGACCAAATGGCAATTCGACCTAGATCCTCATTTATCTTTTTTACTTCAACAAGAACATCTTCAGGGCGCACCGGTAAATATAATTGCAAATCATCTGCATAGATGTGATATTTACAGTGATGTATTTGCCAGCAGATGTCAGCACTGTAAATTATGAAGAGCAGTGGACCAAGAATAGACCCTTGTGGCACGCCACGATTAAAAGTTTTCACCGTCGACAATAGCTGTGACCCATCTTCACGAGTAATTTTAACATACTGAGATCGGTTTTTCAAATAACTATCAAACCATTTTATTGATGGTTGGTCAACTCCATAGAACGCCAGCTTTGAGAGAAGTAGAGGAACATTTATAGAGTCAAATGCCCTAGAAAAATCAAGCAGTACTAAAATTGTGGCGAAACCTCGGTCTTGCTCTGCAAGTATGTTGTCGACAACATCCAGCAAAGCGGTCATTGTTCCTCTGCCTTTCCTGAAGCCCGACTGAACATCAGGTAAGATATTGTTACGTTCCACAAACCGAATAAGTTGATTGTATACCACCTTTTCCAGAACCTTCGAGAGAACTGGAAGTATGCTAATTGGTCTTAAATCCTTAATGTCAGCCGGCTTTGAGACCTTTGGTATTGGGTTAACTGAAGCGATTTTCCATTCACTGGGGTAAGTGGAAGTAGATATGGACTTATTAACTATACTGGTTATTAATGACAAGGTGTGTGGCAAAGTTAACAAGACCATGTCCATGGACAATCCGTCCACTCCTCGAGCATTAGTTTTGATTGACATAAGAATGTTGGCGATTTCATGATCAGTTATGGTTTGAAGGGAAAATGATTCATCATTATGTTTGTTAAATTCGAAAAAAGTCATGTTGGATATGGGGATTGTGTTAGTTCCCGGAACATTCAAAAAGTGGTCATTTATGACGTCAGGTTGGTTGAAATGGTCAGGTAAAAAATTATCATTTTTGGGGGGCAGAACATCTTCTCTCAGGTTTTTCCAAAGTTTCTTTTCATTTCGAACTTCTGAATTAATGCGAAACTCATAATAAGCGCGTGTTTCGTAATAAATACTTTGATCTACAAATGATTTTAAATTTTTATATTGTGTTCGATCAGTATCTAACTTGGTCTTACAATATTTATCATGCGCCTCGTTACGATATTTCATCATGATCTTCACTGTATCTGTAATCCAAGGTAGCTGTTTATCTTTTATTTTTATTTTTCTACACGGAGCATGATTATTAAATAGAGATTATAGATGTTGTTAAAGCATCCACCATCACATCAACAGAAACTAAATCAGTAAAATGCCAGCACAGAGACGAGAGATCGTCATCGAACATCTTACGATCTATGTTCTTGAGTGGTCTATAAACTATTGTTTTAGGAGGTATTTTATCTCTTTTTATATTTAAAATTGCTGATACAAATGAATGACCAATTTTACCAGTAATATTATTCACACTAACATTACGGACTCGGCAGTCTGTGCAAATTAAATCGATAAGAGTGGCACTATTATCTGTAAAATGTGTTGGTGAAGCTACAACTTGTGACAAACCCGTGTAATTTAGAAACTGGTTTAACTACACAAGCACAATAATAGGGAAAATTGAAAAAGGCGTAGAAACTTCTTACAAGAAGTTGTAAGGCGACGGCAACGTTGATTAATACAACCACCACCACGGCTGCTAGGCCGCTCCTGCCCGAGCCCTCTTTCTTAATTCTTTCGTCATTCTACTAATATATCTCTCACAGATTTATTTGAATTGTATAAATTCAGTCCATTTACCTAGATTTCAACAAGATATATTCAAAATTATAATTAATTTTGCCGTGGCAGCGGCCGGCGATGCGCCAGAAGAATTAAGTAATATAATTTACAAAATACATTACATCAGTAAAATATATTACAACGGTATGTAAGTTATGATATCTTATTTTTCATAGAAAAGAGTTTCGTGTTACTGCATTATCTGGATCGAGCGATGAAGATTTTATTTATCAACATTTACTGTAAGACATGTAAATTGATACAAAGCAGCTAACGACTAGTTTACCTGGTATGTGGAGAGCTAGCATGGAGACAGCATCTTCACACAGCATGGACCAACCACGGATATCCGACAGCTTCAGTGCGTGCACTTGTAGGGACTGGTTAGGAACCTGTACATTAAAATAATGCGGTTAGGAACATTATGAAGTAGATTTATTTTTTAACTACTACCTCTAATGCACATTTCGTTAATATTTTGATAATTGGTAATTACGAATGCAATCTCTCTGGTCTATGAACGCAATTGTTCCAACGTAAAATAAATAAATTTCTGTAATAAATAGATTCAGGCGTTACTTTGCGGAAAACCATATTTAGTAATATCAAATATTAAAAAAATATAAACAAAACATCAAATTTAAAAATATATCTAGTGTCAATTCCACTTAATTTTCCTGTTAAGTCGACGTGACGTCACAAACGCCACGCAGCCACATCGGAAGAATTTGCGACGCAGATAATTCCCAAAACAGGGAATGCTAGTGGAAGCCTATTTATATAAAATAATTATAGTAAAACAGTGTATTTAGAAAAATATTTTTTTTATTATTACCGATGGAGTTCAGGGGTTATTTTTAGTAAGAACGAGATATTTCTCGTACTTACTAAAAATAAGCTAATATAATATATCTTGATAAGCGCAAAATACTCTCGACGTGACGTATGCACTTATATATCAGAATTGTTTATTAGCCATATATGGCTAATTAATAAAAACATTAGTAGCTATACTAGGCAAGTCAATTTACGAGAAACTTAATATTAACATAATAAAAGAATAAAATTTGGTAAGCAATACACAATTAAGATCAACAAGTAGTAGCTATACTCTGATTGATCTTAACATATAAAATAAAACCAATACATATAAAACCCCCCCAATGAACAGCGACGACAAGCATGTTTTGCCAATCCCCTGGTAAAAGTACATACCGACTTTAACATGATAATAGTCTGCACAATAAAGAATTGTGTTCGTCACCCAAGATAGATGTTAAATCTCATGTTGAATTATTTCGTTGGAAACTGTCTTGCAATTTATAACCCAAGACTGTGGCTCAATCTTAACGTTCTTCTCATGGAGAAACTTACCACCTGAAGAAAATGTTGAAAAATCTTACCCTAGCCCATTGATGCGGCTTCAAACACTGCACTTTGAGCCTTGGCGGGAACTGCGGTATCACATGTTTGTCGCTAGTGGGCAACACAGCTGCACTGAGCGGGAGACTGGTCGGAGAGCGGCCCAATTCTATCTGTAGGATCTCTCTGGACGTTGCTTCCACGAAGATCGCTGGGAACAGCTTGGTTTCTGGTTCCATCTGAATCATAAATAAGGTTAAGAAAATTAGACATTTGATTACCATGAACGGAAGATGTAGAAAAGTGAGGACCCTGCAAATGGCTGACTGCAAATGGCTAACACACTGTGACGTTCAGAGGTGGCCTTTCATACCAGTCCTCGGTAGCGTTTTTGATAGGCTGTGCTGTATCTGAACTGATTTTCACCTACTTATAATTGTTGTATATTCTTAACTAGCTTTACGGCCGCGGCCCTGCCCGCGCACATGTCTGTTATCGCGCAAAAACATTTTCTTTATTTGCGTAGTTGGATAAAAACTATTCTATATTCTTATCCGGATCTCAAACTATTTCCATACCAAATTTTATCCAAATTGGTCGAGTAGTTTTAGCTTGAAAGCTAAACAGACAGAGTTACTTTCGCTTTATAATATTAGTACGGATTGTAGACAATAGTTATGATGATAGTAAAACTAATACAGTGCCATAATGCAGATCTATGTTGAAGCCTTATTTTCAACCTTGAATGGTGAAATTGACTGCATTTTGAAATTTGAATTCCTAATGGGTTTCGTTTCCAAAGGAAAATGTTAATATGAAATTCAATTCTATTACCATTGTAGTTACACACTCATATCATTATGGTCTTGTAATGAAGCCTATAGGTGGAACGGTTACAGAAATATTGAATGTTTATTAACTTATCAAATTTGGTATCATTAGAGTTGCCCTTGCATATAGAGCACGGAAAACCTAGATTAAGACTATATTCTAAACAATATTGGAAAAAATATTCTTGACACTTAAGAACGTGCGTTCGTTTTACCGCAAGTCAAATTCTGCGCGATCTATATTACGCGGCGAACGGCTCAGCTCTGACGCACACTACGATAGTATCTATGTGTGCAAGAGCGCTATGATGCGAAAAAAATTGATACTTTTATTTATTTACTTGAATTTTGAATCGGTTTCATGTTGTGAATATAATTATTTACTATAATAAAACTGTTTACAGGCCAAATCTGTAGGTACATTGAATATATTTTAAATTAATGGTTGCGTTATATTTTATCTATAGAAGCCAAATCATTTTGTTTTCGTATGTCTGTCTATCCCTTCAAACGCTAAAGCTTAAAGTGTGAGATGATATTAAGGATATTTTTTAAATAACGGTCAAGTGCGGGCTGCACCAAACAATAAGGAAGTTTATTTAGGTTTCCGTAGTAAAACAAGGAAACTATCATGAAAACTTACGTTGTTTTGACACATTTTGTATCATAAATAAGGAAACCTTAGTTTAGTTTTGCCATGTGCGTTTCGCCGTCTGTCTGTATGTTACAGCCATTTTATTGAGACATTATTAGCACTAGAAGATTGAAATTTGGCACATGTAGGTAAAAATATTACGAGTTGCTCTCATACCTAAAAAGATACCCCATCAATTGGGGTATAAAATGAAGTTTCTTGTTTGGTTTGCGTTTACGAAATATTCAGCAATAAGCTAACTTTTTTTTTTTTGAGTTGCATGTCCCTTCTAACTCACGAAGCCCAAAATTTTTAAAACTCAAGGTCCTATTTGTACCTAAATGTACGAAATTACAAACAAGATTATAATGACGATCTAGACTACTAGTTTACGAGCCATAGCTGACCAAGTTAACGCGTAGTTCAGGCCGCGTGAACTCTAAACAAATTCCATAGTAAGAAACAGAATCTTACCGTAGAAAACTTTGATGGCGATTAATGTAATAACTGGTAAAAAGTTAGTGCTCTTATTGCTTATATTCTAGAATAACATATAATTATTATTATTACTTTTAAGTTTTTAAGGCGCGTGTTAACTCGCGGGGCGTATCAGGTATATGTAATAAAACACAAAGTTTTAGCAAAAACATTAAAAACTGGAGTCTCTTATTGACATGGAGTGACTTTTCCTGGGGTCAATGAGCTCTGGCAAAAGACAAGTTTCATAAAAACTCAATAATCTCGGCTCCATTTTTGTTAACCAGAATACGTCGTCTCTTGTGATTCGGGTTGATTTCAGACGGTATTCTGGTCCTGTCCACACCGCAAACAAGCAAATGTTTCTTTAGCTGAAATAAATCGTATGTACATAATTACTTTTTTTTATAAAATTAGAAATAAAAACAATTGAATTATAAATTATTGGTGTTATCACCTAATGTGGAGCTCATGTTTCTAAATTACTGACGGGTCTATCCACGCACGAATTAACATCAAAATAATATTTTGACTAACCTCGACGTTTCAATCAAGTTGCATTGACCGTGGTCACGAGTAGACTGAATAAGCAGGTGTCATCGTCTTGAGGAACAGCGGGAGCGTTTTAAATCTACCCCCGCTTGGTTTTCGTTAGTGTCTTTATTACTGTCACCTCGACACACTACACTAACAGTATCGGAACTTGCACGCGACGGCAAATTACGACTCGAGCACTTTCTTATTACAGGATTCCACGATGTAGACAATTTAAATCCATCTTCCCGATTGAAATTTTTGTACTTCTTAATTTCTACCGCTTCACGTACAATTCTAGAGTAATAATGCCGTCCAGTGGAGAGAATTTTTCGATCATGTAGCTCGATCCAGTGGTTAGGTCCTGACTCCACTAAGTGCTCAGCTATTGCAGATTTATGCGTGTCCCAATTCTTCACAGCTACGATATGTTCTTTGACCCTTTCTGCAATAGTGCGTTTAGTCTGTCCTATATATGAGCTACCACAGCTGCAGTCAATCTTGTAGACACCAGGTGTTTGATATGGAATAACATCTTTTGCTGTTCTCACATGGCGTGCTAATTGAGATAACGGTTTATATACAGCCTTTAAAAACTACTTTACGGATCTGGCGCATATTATGCAGTACTTATTTTTTACCATCATATATAAAACTTTACCTGTTTTTAGCCCAATAATCGCAGCAGCACCTGATGCGGCGGCATAATTAGTTCTATATGATCTTTTAGACCGTCACGCGTCTGCCACAACTGTGATCGCAGGAATCCCATCTATAATATCTCCGTTTTCATTTGCTAGTTCAGTTTCTTCCTTAGCCGCCTCTCTCATACTAGTTTCCGCAGCAGCTGCCCACCAGTTGGAGACGTCACTGTGGCACTTCTTGTAGGTTTTAGGGTTTAAATTTGGTAGGTCCATTGCAGTAAACAACTCATTTAAGTTAGTCTGTCCACAGCCAATTAACAATGCACCAGTCAAAGCAGCATGAGTTAAACTTATATCAACCGGTAAATTGTCACATGAATTAATTTCAAATTTTTCGTTGCACATATTACATTGGAAGTAGATGACTGACTCTAGACCAATAAGCTTCTCTTTTATAATTTGTATATTACTTAATGTACACCCTAAGCCTGGGTTGTGATCTGATAAGGCTTTCAATCTATCAAAAAAGTGATTAAAATCAACAATCCTTCGGCCTACAATCCGGAATGGTGAGCTGGTTGATGCATTTGATTCTACACTCTGAAAAAAATAATTGAAATCACACATACATATTGGTAACCTTAATACTTTTAACTCCAGAGTGCTTACAAAGTTGGGCTTTTTTGGTTTTGATTGGATATTACTAATAAAAATGCTACTCATACTTCCGATCTGTATTAATTTATGTTTCATGTTTTTTATTTCATTCAGGTAAATTCAGACATTCTAATTATTATCAGAGTTTGGATATTCCTCTGTCGCACTTTGCATTTGAGTTTTTTCCTGTATCACTTCCAGACCTTCTGTAAGCGACAAAAAAATTTCCTAGAATCATAACGAATACAAGTTTAATTTTAAAATCCATTCTGATTATATCACTAAGAAATATTTTTAATATAATATGTACTAACCCTACCATCATTGGGCTCATTTAACTTTACTTCATTTGAATCATTACATTTTGGTGCATCATTAGAATAACTTGATTGTTTAGCTTCTGGCTGATTGACTTCCGTCAAACAATGACTTTTTTTTAGTCTAAAATAAATGGGCATATCTTCTGGTAAATATAAGTAAATATCCAAATAAATGACGCGCTAAGATAACTGAAAATCTGTCAAAATAATTAAATATTGTGAAATAATATTAAACATAATATCCATCCAAACCACACTAGTCTAGTGCAAAGTATTTAGGTACGACGACGAGTGAAGCGAGGAGGAGTGTTAGGTGCCTTTTGACCACAATGCGCGCGCTCAGCGAGCGTAACACGGCAGCGGCCGGCGATGCGCCAGAAGAATTTTAGAGCATTTAACTTGTCATCAAAAATTTTCATACTTAACCTCAAAAGTTATATCTTTTTGTTCTTCGTTTTTGATTGTCTTTGCAATGACTCATTACCCTGTTTCGGGAAGGGTATCATGGGGGAGGGGGACAACCACCCCCCTCCCTTTTCGCATGGCAGATACTAGACCCTTACCATCATAACATATCATGATATCATCATATAACTGATAAGCTGGCACACTCTACATAACTAACCTTTTTGCTTTCCTAGCGCAAGCCAAAGATTTATTGTTCTTACTAGATTAGAACATTTTGCGTTTATATCTGAAAGAAAATAAATTAAGACAGTAAGTAACACCATCACGTAATAATCATAAAATGGATTAATAATATACATAAGAAATTAACCTTTATCAAAACTACCTCAGCTTAATAATTACAAATACTTTTAAAAGTATTTAAAAAAAAACATTAAATAATATTTTAATAAAACACTTAAAAAAGCATAAAATTATATGTCTAGTGACAATTCCGACAGATATATAATTTTATGCTTTTTTAACTGTTTTAATTAAATATTATTTAATGTTTTTTGAAGATACTTTTAAAAGTATTTGTTATTATTAAATATGGATTTCCGCAAAGTAACGCCTGAATCTATTCATTACTACCTCAGCTATTCACACAAAACAAATTCATCACCAATATTCATACAATATTACTTACCAAGTATCAATTTGAGCAAGACACGCTTGCGGCTAAGGTCATTGAACCGTATCGCCTGCAGACACAAAACGGTACGCGCGGGATGCGGGGGAGGGGAAGCGAGCAAGCGACGCGTCCTCTCGCTGGGAAGGCCCGGCGCGTACTAATCGAACAATGGATGCGCGCAAGATTTTATAGGTTTGTTTGAAAAAATCAGCTTAAATTACAATGTCCCTAAAACGTGCAGGAAAAAATATTGAAATATTAAGCAATATCTGTTGTTTTATGAAATTAGACTGCCAATTACAAATACTTTCGGGAACTAGGTAAAAAAAATTGTTAAAGTGGACCGATTAACTCGTTTTTATGCCACGACAGTATTTTATTTTTGACACATAATAAATAATATATTTGTAATATAGCTCTGTAGTGCACTTTGAGGCTTCATACTCTTCATAATAAAGGTATCATATAAAATACTATGTCACGTTAAAATAGTATTATTCGACCTGAAAAACAGCTCTGCGACAGATTTCCGGAAAACAGCTTGCATAAATTGCTTTCGGTTAGAAAAACTGTTTACAAATTATTATTTTTTTCACTGATGTGCTCTAATATAGAATTAGACCTTTTCAAAATAGTATTTTTCATAGAATTTACTGCTTGCACTGTCACGATATTGACTCTGAAAAAACGCAGATATACGAACTTTTAGCCGTGAATCGAATGCACGTTCTTAACCTAGTTGATAAGTTTAGAACAGCGAGGAAAGCTCCACTACGAGCCCCTAGGTTTGAACTAGTGATGATCCTTCGAGCCGGATGAACTACGTTCCATAAGACTCTGGACTGCTACTGAGCTTTTTATTAGAAATACACAACAATACTGTTTGACGCAGTTGATACCAATACTTTGAAATTCTAAAGCGACGATAAAATCAAAGAAGTCATTCATAAAACAAGTCATTAAAAACAAATACACTACAAAATAGCTAAATATTACTTCGGTAATGTGGTACTCACTCTAAACCTAAAGCTAGTATCCTTTCCCTCGCAGGTGAAGGCCACAGTGCCAGTGGAAGTATCGACGGAACACCCGACGAACATGCCCTGTGACGCGCCTTTAGCCGTCGCCTCTGCCATCACTTCGTTGTATAACTCGTCAGCGCGCACCATGTAGCACGATTGTCGGTTAACACTGAGAAAAATAATTCAAAGGTTTATCTGGTTACTTAGCACTAAACAAGAGTGAGAGATAAGCTTGCTATATCATTTCTTATAAACTCAGTCCTTATGAAAATTACACTAAGGATGAGATTAATAACCAGCTTAGACAAAATTTCAAATGTGTACAACACCTGAGCAAAGTCTACATTCAAACCGTATTGAAGATATCCTATTTATTTCTTAAAATTAAAAATAGAATATGATACAAAATCGGAATCAAAACGATTAGTTCTAACTTCATTTTAAGCATGGTGGTAGCGCATTTTGCGAATAATCGCCTGGCTAGCTACCACCCAGAAGCAGTCAATCTGCCGCCAAGCACCTAACGGTGTGTTCTGACGGCTGTTCTTGTGAGTGACTTGTGAGTTATTCTAGGTGACTCTGAACAACATCTTCGACCAAATTACCATCAGGTGAAATAGTTGTCGAATGCTAGCTATCAGCTATAAAAAAAAGGACTATACATCGGAAATCTGAGATTACAATATCTAACTTTAAAATATTTGTTGATATTGACTAAGCTCAGCATTTCTTTGCAAAGTGTAAGGACAAAAATAAGTATATGTCAGGTTTAAGTAAATTAGCCTAATTATCTCACAGGATGCCAAAATATTTTATAAAAAAAACTACAGTAATTATTCACCTCTCAATAACCCGGTCGTATTCGTCGGTGATGATTACTGATGACTTGGTGACCTTGTTCTGATTGAAGTCCTTGGAGTGGAGATGGTATTGAGTCGTCACCCACCCGATGTAAACGTGCGTAGGGTCCTGGCCGGGGAATATTCTGGAAAAAATACGTACGTGTCACCATTGTGTATGACAATGCACTGCGCTCGAGACTCCGAGAGTTTACAACATTCGTTTTTAAATCTTGATTGCTGGGTAATTTCACTTCCTACAAAGATCAGTAAAAACACACTGCATACTGCTACTTGGAGGTAGAATATCTGATACTGCGGTAGAACCCACCAAGACGGTCTCTTGTTTAAGAGATCTACCAACTGGTTTGTTTACTGATTGGCACCACCCGGGGACCACGTGTGGTGTATCGAGATTAAAGGGTTCCATCCCATGGACAAGGGTGACTCAGTCCATAAGCCAAAATACGCCCCAAATAGCCTTTTAATGAAATACCCACATCATATATATAGGAAGGTGGTAAGGCGTGGTTGCGAGTGCCCAAATGCTATACTTGCAGTCGCTAAGCAACTAACAGTGTTTAGGCAGCTTTCGTTAAGAGACAGGTCTCATTTTAGTTTACCACTTTCGACCACATCATCAGTGACAACCAGAAAAGATTGTGCTCATTTGTAAAAATAATCAGTCAACATTGAGTTTCCCCGCATGGTGTGAGGACATTTTGCAAATCCTTGCCTGGCTACCAAAGGTTTTCTACCACCCTCAAGTAAAAAATCTGTTGCCAACTAACAGTGTGTTTCGGCAGCAGTCTTGAGAGCTAGCAAAATTACAGACATATGAAACTCAACTGTATTAGATGTAAGGCGAGATGCATCTGTTATAGGCATAGGTTTATGCTTAACATCGGGAGGGCCTTGTGGTTGTTCTATCACTATTAAATAAATAGAAAACATTTTCTTCTTGTCCAGCTTGAACTAAACTTACCTGACACCATAGAAGTATTCGTTGATGAGCTTTAAACAATCAGCATCGAATATCTCATTGCCGACGGTCTCAGTTGTGGCGGCCGATAGCGTTGTGGTTGTCATCTGCTTGCGGTCTTGTGTTGGTGTCGCCATCTAGTTTGCAGTATTGAGATTATTATATAATATTTTTTATATAATCTCATTCGGTAATATTCTAATTATGAAATTAAATACAGACTTTTATTGGCATATTTTATGTACATACTTCTTTAAGAAAATTAAAAAGTTAAATTAAAGCATTGTTCTCCAAACAAAACAATGCTTTAAAACAATTTTTTAATTATTAAAGTACAATGTCTCCCGACCAAAGAGGTTTCAATTCAATGTAAGTACACATTATCTATGGTGAGCGAGCTGCGCGCGCAAGGCGCTGCGCTGGTTCCGAGCCAATAGACCAATAACAGACTTTTTCCATTTTGGCGCTATTTCGTACATACGAATTTGAGTAATATTTTGTTGGATAAAACTTTAGTAGTAAAAATGTCAAGAAACACCCACGATACTGATGATTTAACTCCACCTGACATTCTAGAAACAGCTACAAAACTGACGAATAGTTTTTGCCAGAAAAATCAAGAAAAGCGTATAGCCACAGAGAGTTGAAATACAGGAAAAATTTTTTTAATATAGCCATGAGATTATATAAAGTAGTGTATGCAACTGCATATAATTAGGTATTAAAACACTCGTGTAATCTTATTTTGAAACTCGCCTGCGGCTCGTTTCAAAAAACTACACTCATGATTTAATACCCTCTATTATATGACAGTTGCATAAACTACTATTAATACAGTCAGTAACTAAATATTAACTAATCTATAATTGTGATATACTCCTAGAATAACGAGTAGTCATCGTCATCCGCCAAGCGTTCACTGCAAAACATTTGCCAGATTATTCGTGGAGGTTAAGGCGGAGGCCTAAGGCACTCCCTACACATAACAGTGATCATGATAATTTTAGTATTACATTTTGCAGAATTTACAAAGACAGGCGACCTAATCTTTTTTGTAAATTGGCGCCCACTTATTTCTTGTGAAATCCGTCTAAGGTCAATATAGAAAATACATAACGATACAAAAAAATAACAAAACAAATATTCAATGGACATTAACAAAAGCCATTTCTTAACTTCCTGTTCGGGATTATTTGTAAGAATCAAATCATCTACAAATGTAAATCTCATGTCACATGCATAACAGCTACGAATTTACTAATAGAAAAAAAAATAGCCAATTCCATCACTTTAGAACGATTTTAGATGAATTAGGCAGTAAACTTTAATCAAAGTGTTTTGCATTACATTGACATAATATTTTTTCCTTTTTGATGGAACTTGCGACTTTACTAACGTTATAACGAGAGAGTATGACGGAAATTATATTACCCTTCAGACAACTCACTTCTAACAAAAGAGATCAAAATAACAGTTTGACACCTGGAAGTAGGATTTGTAGTAACAGGAGAACATACAAATAAATGATAAAAAATCATGATATTAGGATAAAATCATGCCTAGAATCTGATTATATAGACTTACATATCTGTTAATATAATTCAATAACGGTTTTTAATAGCGTAGATACATATTAAGATACTACCATATAT
Organism: Plagodis dolabraria; assembly: GCA_963854805.1. NCBI lineage: Eukaryota > Metazoa > Arthropoda > Insecta > Lepidoptera > Geometridae > Plagodis > Plagodis dolabraria. Next base: position 8,065,543 of record OY978466.1, read on the forward strand.
AATAAATAGGGTTTTAATAGGGAAAATTCAGCCCCTTTTACACATTTATTGACATGTGACATTCGATTACAATAGTTCAACATACTATTTCACTTGATAATGCTATTTAATCCAGTGGATAAAATACATAAATTAATCTTCTAAATATCGAGAAAAAAAGCAAGAAATCATAATCACATTATTTTGTATTCAGTTATAGAACTCGCTTTAAGCATCGATTTTAGTTACTATGATATTGTTAAACTACCATGAGTTTCAGATTTTCAATAATCAACAATAGCTCTTACAACATATTATTATCTGTCTATAAAATATAACTTCAACATTTGCAAAAGCATTGATATTGACATTTAATTTTCACAAAGGATAATTATGTAAGTAGAAACGTGTTTCTTGACCAGATTTACATTTATTCCCATTACTTATTTTTTATTTTCGTAGTTCGAATAAGTAGTTATATGATTATTGAAAAATCTTGCCTCAGTTTAGTATAAAACATCCACACGTTTAATTTTGTAAAGGGGTTACACACTCCTACGACTTACGTTCAGGCCTGTTTGGCTTCCGTACAAGTTGGGCCTACTAGCTCTCGCTTGCATGCCGTTATTGTATTTTTGATTCGCCTTGAGAAAATAAAACTTCGATAAAACACAAACTGATGGCGATGAAATAATCCAGTGAGCACAGAACAAATAATGAATTTAATTTAACTTAATTAAAAGAAAACAATGATGAATAATGAAACCAAAGTCTGGGAACAAATCAGATTCAAAGTTTTACAGTCATTTTTATTTTAAGTGATGATACCATAAATCACCATCGTTAGATGAGTCCGTAAGGTAAAATAAGAAGTAATGTAAAGTACGTAAAGTTATTTTCTGTTAAATAGACTGTACAGTAACGTTTGGAGAATATATCTATTATGAAGTAAACATGTAATGGCCAATAGTAATAAATTAGCGTGACACCGCACTCTGCAGGAGCTGTTCCGCTTTTTGCTGTCGGAAGCAAAGACCTTTCAGGGCCATTGCGTCTTCTTAGTAAGGACCTAAGGTTGCAATTTATGAGCTATGACCCAGATATGTGTGGAATTTGAAGGAATCGAGGTATTAGATCAGGACAACAATGGCATGAAACTCCTTAATGACTAATCAGTTAAAAAACAGTTTATGGTAACGCAACAAAACAAAATTTTCTTCAAACTTCTCGAAGTTTTCAAACAACTCTCCTTTTAAAACAAAACACAATCAAGCTTCGATCGAAACTAGAAGAATTTATAGAAACAATGATGTGTAGATTCTTACCGATGACACCTTGATCTGAGGATTGGGCCTCCTCATCGTCCCACGTTCAGGAGATACTTCTGTGTCACTGAAAGGGTCTGGTGTCTTCGATTTGCGAGATTTTGCGCGGTCGCCGCTCTCTCCGCGTTTGCTTCGGAAGAACCTGCGTAGAATAATATGTGATTATAATAACCAGGCATTAACTGGGTGCTATACGTGTACAGGATGTTTGGAAGAACGTGACAAAAGGATGAGGGCGGGCTGCAGGCAGCTAGGATCACCTACAACATTAAGTTTATTTTTATAACTCTTCTTAGCCCTAAAATGTTTTATTGATCTGCTTCACTTTCAGTTTACTTATAGGTGAATTATAAAAGCAAAAGACAGATACTCGTACATTTTCATACAAATTTTTAAAGACTTACTTGAATGGCGACCGTCCACGTTTATCCTTCTTATCATCAGGACTCAGCGTTTGAGCGCCTAGCTCGTACTTCGCCATCTCTGCCTCACTAGTCGAACGGTGCATGCCGTTTACTTGACCCGAACCTGCGACAGATTGCAAGCTTTAAACACAATACCTTTGAGATCAATTTTGCTTGATACGATCCGAGGATATCGTAGCTATTGGACATTGAATTGCAAGCTTTATAAGCATACAGATAAGTTTCAGTTTTACTCGATACAATCCAACAAATTATCGAGTTCGATAGAGTGAGAATTGTTTCAGAACAAGCAAATGATTTTGGACAGAGTCAGACGTAGAATAGCTCTCTATCAGTCTGTCGTGTGGTATTAGTATTAAGCAAAATAAGTTGTGTTTTAGAAATTATAATGCCATTTTAATATTACTATTTTAACATCTTTTGTGCATGTGTTGTTTTTTCGTGTGGATGACATTTCTCACGTTGTGTGCAAATAAATGATCTTTATCATATCTTAAATGCGAAAATGTAACATTGATGAAACGATATACCAATGTTTGTTGTTCAGACTAATTCGCAATAATTTACAGATATTGAAAAAAAACCGTAACGTTCAGCTCAAATGGGCAGCGCATAGATTAAGTACATCTTTTTGATTACCGTAAGTAGATACTGGCTGCATACTTCGCATAATAAAATTATGCTTAACTCGATAAAACCCAATATAAGCAACAAAACATTTTCCGTTATTTTTTCTCTTGCACGAGCTTAATTTTGTAATTGACTATATTATAATGTTAACGGCTTATCATCGCCCGGAAGTCGTCATATTTTTCTTTGTTGGTGCCTCCAGAAATAAATAGCTAAGATAGATATGTCTATTATAGGTAATGGGGCCAAACTCTCACCTATTAAAAACTACTATGGAAAACAGACGTCATTATTTTAGGCATAAAATATCAATACTGAGACCAGTACCATGTCCGTCATGATACAATGATGTCGCTGTCTCTATTGCAAAAATGACACTATTCATTGCGTGCAGCCTGCTTTCATGTTGAAGTCCGAAAGTAAGTTCATAGTACCAGGCCTGGCTCACTCCGCACGTTAGGTACAAAGCTTGTACATCGGCGTATCCGTCCGGCGAGATTATTTTACGATGTGTACCGATTCAGATGATATCAGAGCAATGCGCTGGAAAGAGAGACGCTTTATAGGTGAATATAAATATTAGGCTCTTCGTGCTTAGGGAGCTGAAGTGCACTTTATTGCGTCGTAGCTAGAGTCGCTTATTTATTGAAACGGCATTGTGAAGTGATTTATCTGCTCCTTTCTATTCTGTGGTAGTGCGAAATAAAATTGTAAATGTGAAGTTAAAATATGAATGAATTAATAGATGGTAGTTAGCGCCCTTATACTGCTAATAATCCTTTTAAATATATTCAAGAATACAAAACAGCACAAAATGGATCATAACATACAAATGATTCCTAAAGCCAAATGAATTCGACCATATCAAAAGAAGCACAAATAAACACGCGAAAACACTTGTATAACAGGTAACCTGGTTGCAAACCATAGCCTTGGGTTCCTCGAGGGATCGAGGTTTTCCTCGGAGGCCTGGACGGCATTCTTTTGATCTTGGAACTGGGCATCTCTTCCTGGTTTTCGTCGTAGTGAAGACCTTGTGGATATGGGGCAAACAAACAGGGATCATTAAGCTAATAGGCTGGGGTTTGAGCAAACTCAACACAGTCTGATATGGCATTCATACTCAGTAACTACAGAAAGTATAATGAACACAGACTCGAAATCTATAAAGCCAACTTCGGCAATTAATCTTTAACCACATAAAATGTTTAATGCAATATCGCTATCAGAAAGTTTATTGCAGAGTGCAAATCCTTACCAAGTTGAATCATACACTTTTAATTTATGAAAGCCAAATACTTACGGATGTATATGCACTGAAGAAGTTTCAAGTTTATATGTTTTTGGATTATAGATTTCGTCCAAATTCAAGATCAGTCTTTTTAGAATGGAGCTGTACTTTAGTTTGATATTTGAACTGTTTCAATTCGAACTCTATGGGTGCCGGTCAAGACCGTTGAATTATAGAATTTAATACCAGAATTGGAGCAGCCAAGTGATTATGGCAGCCCTCCTCCCCCTGTAACTCAAATGGGGAGATCTTGATTAAAAGTTCAACGTCATGGTGGTTGATGACGATAAATGAGAACCTATGCATGGTGAAACATAGGTTTATATTTTACATTTGCTTATATTCGCCCAATAAATTTATAAAAATCCGTAAAACAATGTCCAATTTACACTTCAAATGTCAAATTGAAGTTAATTTCCATGCCCATTCCAGTGGGACAATAACGCTGCTGCTCAGTATGAATTCCATATTGACATAGGGTGGGTATTAAAGTAGAGATCTTTCAGTCTAAAAATGCACGCCCCTCCACTAAACGAGATTATTTAAATGTGTGTGCGGCATCGATTACACCTAGAACTCCGACACGTGCGCGAAGATCGCACACACACCACGATGACTGAAAGACCAATGATATTGGCGAGGTTGAGGGTATTATACACTATTTTGCATGTGGGGGTAAAGACATTGGAGAGGCATGCATTTTTATACTGTAAGATCTCTATCATACTAAACTTGTCAATACTAAAACGGTTATTGGCGCAACATATAAGTAATAACTAAAATGGATATGCAGGCACATCTGTAAGGCGAGACCTTGCTAAAATAAGAGGGGTCGCAATCATATTTACATAAAATCAAAACGCAACATACAATAAAAATACTAAAAGTTGAATTAGTGACAATGTCGATTTGTTGATCTTCACGTATACATTTCCTTAATTAAGGTGCTTTTCGTAATCCAGAATTCAAAATTTATTTTTAAATTACAATTACAAGCAATATCTTTATCATTGTGATAGCGATTCGTATAGCACTTTTACTATTCAAACTTTCAATAACTGAAGTAACGCAAAGCCAACAAACACACAGTTCTTAATTATTCTAAGACATGTAAACAGGAAAAAAAGACAGATTTCCTGTTTCCAAAGACTCAGAACTTCGACTTCCTTTAAGATAAACTACAGAAGCGCGTTTCAGGGAGAGAGCTGGTACAAAAGAGATCGGTTTAAAAAACTGTTTAAAAAAAACACTATAATTCTAACTATAATTTTTGTGAACCTTCTTCACTTTATAAGATATTAAATGACGTTTATTCTTCAATTTTTTTTTAATTTATTACAATGTGGCCGTGTAAAGCAAAGTTGTTTTACTTGAACGAATAGCGCATAGCTCTGACATAAAGTGAAAATCTTTTATTAAATTTAGTATATTGTAACATTGAAATATTCCACATTCCACTGCCAAATGAAGAACGGGCAAGAAAATCGGGGCCATCATTTAAAAAAATCTTTCAACAATATGTTTTAAATCTAACATTTTTTTTATAACAGATTACGTAGGACTTGGCAGAGGCTGAACTTTCTAAGCATTTTTGTAGGTTAAATAATCATAAACGGTATAGTATGCTCTCTTTATCAAAAATGTTTTCCAGGTGCAATTACAATTGTCCCGTTGTGAGCATTGTAATATCTATCATCTTCAAGAAGTTAATATTATCTTTAAAGAAGTTGACGAACTACAAATATTTAAGAACTGCATTACAGATGTATGAATAACTAATCTACCTTTGATATCGTTTATAGTGAACCCACTCCGCATGATCTGGTCGATGTGGGCCGGCATCTGTGCTTCCACAGCCTCCTTCATCAGTATTTGTTGGCGTTCTTTTATCTCCACCCATCGCCTGGCTTTCTCTTGTTCACTGGAAATATAGCATGAGTATACTTAAACGTTAAATGTTTACTTATATTCGAAAACGAGTTTAAGTTGGACACTCATGCCTATAATGAGAAATTCTAATTTTGTACAGTTGTATCGCGCTTGAAGAGTAGTTTAAAATAAAAATGCTCGTATTATCTTTAAAAGTTATTGAACACCAATGCACGTGATTTCATTTATTACTCCAAATGCCGTTAATCCGCCTTAACAAAATGAAAAAAATTACAAATAATAACAAATATTCTCAGAATTCCGCGTATAGATAAAGTACTTCGGGGACTGAGTCACCTTCGACCGCGGGAAGGTGAATTTAATCTCGTAACCCCACACGGAAAATGTCAATTAGGTAGGATGCTTAAGCAAGAGGCAATCTTGGTGGGTACCACCACAGTGTCAGATGTTCTACCTCCAAGCAGCGGTGTTTGAAGGTACTGTAGTAAGGGAAATTACCGGGCAATCGAGAACTAAAACTAATGTTTCAGAGTGTCGAGCGTTGATACAATGATTACACTATAACTGTACTGGGCAGATGTGATGCTTACAATCAGGCATCGCATTGTCCGTCAAAGAACAACATTAACATAAAATAAGTACCTATAAATGTGAGACTACTCAGCAATATGATCAAAAATATTTTTTTAATTTTGTATTTCCCGCCATTTACGTCATTGTCTTAACATAACGTCACTCTGACAACGTCAACGAAAGCTCTATTCTCAGAGTAACATTACATACTTTGAGGCTTTATTATATTCTATTAGATATTTAGGGTGTCAGCGACGTTGAGTGGTAGCATTTTGCAATGGTAGCTGGTGAACTCTACAATATATAGCTTACATCTTTAATGAGTTTACTCTAAGGTGTATATAATATATCTTGTACCTACTTTCTTTTAACTTAGTAATGGTCCCTTGATGTCAATTCGGAAGTACAGTAAACATTCTTACCCAATGAAGTCTGCTTGACATATGACAGGTAGAGACAGGCGCAGGAACTCCCAGTTAGCCTTTTCCATTGTTTCGAAGGTGTTGTGGGAGATCTTCAAGCAAGGCGGCGTCTCTGTTGACGATAATGATGACTTATCAAATATATTATTTAAAGTCCTCAAAATACACTAGGAGGAAGACCAGTTGTACATCCAAGACATCGTGGATAAGATGTTGTAGAGAAGGAACTGATCATAGCTAGCCCAAAACAAGGTGTAATTATCGCCTTTTAGACCTAAGAACCCCCAGGTTTTGAACTAACAGATTAATGGTTGACGCACATACATCCAAACGGCACAGTACTGACATCGCCTCAACTCAAGCTGTTAGAATCCTGTCTGTATGGAACTTCATACTATATCGAGCACTAATCGACACCGTACCAGGAGGTCTACTCCCAAAAACGAAGTTCGAAGCTTCGATTCGGATCGAAGTATCGACGAACATCGAACTTGTACCCTACTACCAAACAACTTCGGATGCGACTTGTACGGACGATCTTCGTTTCGGATTCATAGACAAATATTATAGTGGAGTGATATTGAAGTCTTTGGGCAGGTTCTTTATGGTAGATATGATGAATAAATCAAAAACTAATAACCAAAAAGAATTTGTGAAGAAGAATGTTTCGATAATTAATAAATTATTTATTCATGAATGTGTATGTGGAATTTAATGTATTCTACAATTTGTTTTCTTAGTAAACAAGTATTTTTCAGAGTGATGTTGTATCGTCGACAAACAAAGAACCTAATTGAATGTTCCCTAACACTATAAACTCTTTCATAAATTCTACTTCGAATATGACAACTAGAATGCAACCATGGACTTACATTAGTAGATAAGCCCATATGTGCAATACACCGTTCGTCAGAATGTTTTTATTTTCTCAAGTAGCAGACCCATTTTTGGGGTTTTCGTCTTTTTGACGTAAGTACCTATTTCTCGCGCTGCATTTTATGAACAACCATGCAACGCGTTCCTAAATTAAGTAAACCTAGTCTTGAAAACACAAGAATGATTTCTTATTTATTGTAACGGCGACTCTTGTATACAAAGGTATTTGTACATTCATGTTCCATAACTTTTTTTTCCACCACCAAGCCCATCACCATTATACATATTATTATAAATATATATATATATTTTGAAGCAGTGATGACTCTGACAGACGTAACAGTAGGGCGTATCTATCATGAGATTATCATTCATCCATAATCAACTTACTGTCTAAATACGAAGTAATAAATGTCAAATAACATTTGGGAGTAGGGTCAAATACGGGCAATATGTCAATTCACGAAGTACGGATCCGAAAGTGTTTCGTGGTAAGAAAAGGTGCGATCCGTCAAACGAAACTTCGAACTTCGTTTTTGGGAGTAGACCTCCTGGAGGTCTACTCCCAAAAACGAAGTTTAGTAGATCGCACCTTTTCTTGCCACGAAACACTTTCGGATCCGAACTTCGATCCGTACTTCGTGAATTGACATATTGCCCGTATTTGACCCTACTCCCAAATGTTATTTGACATTTATTACTTCGTATTTAGACAGTAAGTTGATTATGGATGAATGATATTCTCATGATAGATACGCCCTACTGTTACGTCTGTCAGAGTCATCACTGCTTCAAAATATATATATATATTTATAATAATATGTATAATGGTGTTGGGCTTGGTGGTGGAAGAAAAACTTATGGAACATGAATGTACAAATACCTTTGTATACAAGAGTCGCCGTTACAATAAATAAGAAATCATTCTTGTGTTTTCAAGAATATGTTTACTTAATTTAGGAACGCGTTGCATGGTTGTTCATAAAATGCAGCGCGAGATATAGGTACTTACGTCAAAAAGAAGAAGCCCTAAAAATGGGTCTGCTACTTGAGAAAATAAAAACATTCTGACGAGCGGTGTATTGAACATATTATGGGCTTATCTACTAATGTAAGTCCATGGTTGCATTCTAGTTGTCATATTCGAAGTAGAATTTACGAAAGAGTGTATAGTGTTAGGCAACATTCAATTAGGTTCTTTGTTTGTCGACGACACAACCTTCACTCTGAAAAATACTTGTTTACTAAGAAAATAAATTGTCGAATACATTAAATTCCACATACACATTCATGAATAAATAATTTATTAATTATCGAAACATTCTTCTTCACAAATTCTTTTTGGTTATTAGTTTTTGATTTATTCATCATATCTACCATAAAGAACCTGCCCAAAGATTTCAATATCACTCCACTATAATATTTGTCTATGAATCCGAAACGAAGATCGTCCGTACAAGTTGCATCCGAAGTTATTTGGTAGTAGGGTACAAGTTCGATGTTCGTCGTTACTTCGATCCGAAACGAAGCTTCAAACTTCGTTTTTGGGAGTAGACCTTGTAACAGGAACAGTCGAGAACCCCTTTTTTATAATAAATATTTTAGAAAAATAAATTTTTAATTAGAATCTAATAAAACATTAATAATAATAAAACTAAATAAAACAACCTTACTTAAACTGAATTAAACTGCCTAACTTAAACTGATCCGAAAACTGATCCTATTTTTGCTTGAACATAACTATCGTGTTTGACTAAAAATTCTGATCCCAAATTTTCTAATTACTAAAATAGCCTAAAATAACATATTAAATATATTTCTTTAATCTAAAATTATTGTGATTTGAAATATGGCATGTGAATCGTCTAGTATAGTGGTAGGACCTTAAGAAGTGACCTATTGTAGTAATCCATTTTCTTTTAAGGTAATTAAGAAAGAACGTATCTAACCTAACAGAGAACCTAACAGACAACTCCTAAATAATATCTACTCAACCTAAAATTTAAATCAATCAAATTAAAATTTACAATTAAAATAAGAATCATAAAGATATCTCTATATGAACTTGTTAAACTAGTTTTTATACAATAGTACTTTTATAATAAAATAATTGCAATTCACTCTAATATATTATATAGAATAATACTTATTCATTTGATGAAGTAAAAGGAATAGAATTTGAATGTATTATTAGAATAAGGTAGATATTCTGAATAAATTAATAGAAAATAATAAATATCTCATAAAAATATTGAAATTGGCTATCTAAGACCAATAGGACATTATTAGAGAAACTGAAGTCTAAAACTAGGAAATTCATTGTAAGAGATGTTACATAGAAGATATATTATGTATCTATTTCTATACCATAATTCAAGGCAAAACATTTGTAAGCGAAGTACCTTTATGGTATAAAATCATTAAAAAATTAATTAAATCGTATTAAACCATTAAACGGCTATATATTTTTTGTATGGGAGCAAATAATTGTTTCTTAGAACAAAATATAAATTACAGGAAATTAAAATGAAAAGCAATGAATATATTTTACAAATAGATAAAAGCAGATAAATGAATCCTAAAGTAATTTGTACAGAACCCAAATCTAATAATACGTGTAAATTATTATTGTAGATAGTCTCAAATTAAAAATAGGTACCGGGAAAACCTGACATAAAATCTAGTTAAAATAAGTAGTGTAGACTTTGGCTTATAATACCATAAGTATAATAATAACTACAAATTAGGTATGTATTGGCTATTGCAAGGAAAACAATATGAAACTAGAATTTACTTGAATTATGTACTCATAATAATATATTATCATGACTCCTAAGACTTCCTGAGATTTCCTCAAAAATTGCAAAACATATTAAAGCTTAACTTAACTTAACCTAAGATGCATAACTGCTTATCTAGTAAAGTTAGTGAAATATATTAGAAGATATTTTCTCTAAAGTACCTAACATTGTAACCTAGACCTTAACTCTAGGAAACTGAGATATTGGATTTAACTATATTATGTTTTGTGAGAGAGACTGACAAAGGAAATATACCAAAAAGGATAATCGAAACTTCGTAATCACCTTATATTTTAAGCGACTTCAATCATTTGAAGATCTAAATAAAAGAAGAGACTAAAATTAATTTAAATTATATATTACAAAATCCGTATTATGTATTTCTAAACGAACTTAAATCTATCGGAAATATAAAGGAAACTATGTGATATTGAATATTATATTCTAAAATACAAATTGACCATTTACTTCCTCAACTTATATTCACAACGTCATATAGTAAAATGGATATTATTATAAGATAAAGTATTGCACAAAATTGTTTGATGAAATTTGATTAAGTAAATTTAATTATTTTAAAATTGGTCTAATTAAAAGAATAGGAGAATGGACTATACTGATAGTTCTTAGATTATTTTGACTCTTGACTTCGACACTAATAAATTTTGGAAGTATAACGTTTATTGGAAGTAAACTAGCAAATAGGCATTTTATAATATATTGTTATTATATGATTTTATTATTTGATAAGTTGCAACTTTGATAATTAGATGGATCCATCGTATTTTAGTTAGCAGTTTTAAGGAAAAGTTCAAATGCTGAAGTGCCAGGGACTTGCAACCCCTGGAGTACGTTTCAGAAGGCCTTCTTTACGGCGCACGACGCCAATGCTCATCGGTTCACTTAGGTAAAGCCTTCTCTTTAAATCAAATACTGCTTAACTTCCTAATTTGAACACATTATTGGATAATTCATAATATCCATATAAGGAATGTCATTGATTGATTATTTCTCAATTTACTTTTACATATTTCGTACACGACATCATGTCTAATTAGTTAATATCATTGATATGATATCTTTCAGTTTGGAATAGAATGTTATTTAAAGTATTGTGGTACAATTCATATTATTATTTGATTTCAATGAAAAATTTGGCTATATATTTTAGGACTTACTTTGCCTAAGTTTTGTAAAATCACGTGTTTGTGATATCAAAAGTGAATTATATTTGTACTCTGACTCAAGTACTCAAATATGAATATATAAGGTTTAGAGTAGTTATCTTCCCTCTGATTTTCTCATGTCGAACATAACATCTTTCATTCTTACAGCAGAAAGACTTATGAAGGTGTGGTCGCATTTGCGCCAATATTCAACAATGTATCATCATGGTTGAATATAATTTATATTTCATATTGTTGTTTACATATATACGAGGACTTACATGCCTCATTCTTGTCGTAAAGGTGTCAATCCATATTTGGTTGAACGAACCTAAAGCATTCGTTACATCAACTTAAATACTTGAGTAGAATAATCATACACATTTATAAGTTAGCATTAGTACTTAGACAAAATAAATTTTCTAGAACAATATTCACAAGATATTGGGGTAGGATTAGGACTCAAGGGTCACTGGTGGAGTGTTGGGGATTCTCCACCAGCTTGCACGGCCCCACACGTCTAGGGGGTGACTTTGGTGAGCAAGGTTGCCCCTCCATAGGACGGAGGCCCGGTTAAGTTCGGGCCTACCGCTGGGGCAAGATGGTGACTGCTAACGCGACCCTGTCTTGCCCCACCTCGGCGGAGGACTGCTCACGGGGGGGTTTTAGTGGGTTCAAGTCCCACACATCCCCTTCCACCACCCCCTTGGTGGAAGGGTAGTGCGAAGGCATTTCCCCTCCAAAAAAAAAAAAAGGATTAGGACTCAAAATCAATATAATTTACTATTTGAGTAGATTAGAACTGATAAACCCAAGAATAAGAGTTTATACTAATTGAATAGTATATCAATACCGTACATTTTATAATACTCAAATAATTCAATAAAACTTACTTCCATAACTTTTCTCCACATGATTTTTATGATCTCCAAATATTATCGTTCTCCAAATGTTCTTATAGTAGACTTTTTTTATATTTTAGATTTAAGTGAAAATTCCTCTGTAAAACAATATGAGAATTTCGATTTTTCATGTCAGTTTGTATTCTTGACAGATCCTCTCAACATTTTCAAAATATTCTATGCCTCTTTCTTTTTAAACATAAAATGAGGTCGAAAATCTCTTTCCAGATTTAGGACATCAAAAAGGTTAGCATTCACAAAAATTTACTATAAAAATTTCTTACTAAGGATGAATAATTTATTTCTGATCTTTAGATTCTCTACCATATTCAATTATATTATAAGTATTTAGTGACGGAACTTCCTACTCCAGGTATGTTCCGTTACAACCTCCAGTACCGCCTTGACTCGGGACAAGATCGTGAGTAGTTGTGTAGAGGCGTTGTACTGTGCCAAAGGGATACAAGTTCGTATGCGTGGTTCGTATGAAAATATATTCCAATTGTAATTGAACTAGAAGTGAAAAGTTAAGAGTATTGCTCCACATTAAAGTATTGCAGCATGGTTCGTCATTACCATTTTTTGCACTCTTTAAAGCCAACTTACAACAGGTACACTAGGTAACGAAAGCCTATATGAAGACAGGCATCAGAAAGGCGACTTTGACGTATGGAGAAACGAAACATTTCCCTATTATCTACATAAAGGTGTCATTTAACTGTTACAGTAAACAATATTTAATGAACTCAATACATTATGTACTCGTATTATATTATTGTAGATTCGCCAAAACTCACCCTATCCATGAGAATGTAGAAGATGGTTAGGAAAGTTATGTAAACAATACGTACCAGAGCCAGCGGGTATCCTGGTAACGTCTATCCTGGTGTCGGGCATCTCGTCAGTGTTCTCGAAGATGGGCTGGTCTTTCGTGTACCAGTGAGTCACGTCGCGGTTCATGTTGCTGTAAAATATAAATTAGTTATTTAAATTATAACCCTGAATAAGATTAAATATTACCAAAAATGATCAAAAATACCCACAGTTTATTAAGCTGAAACTTATGCTAGTTATTTGCGGTCAAGAGCTATTCAAGCAGCGTAAAAAAATGTTAGATTAATCGGCATAGGGTGTTTTACTCATTGACATTAATGAAAACATCAAAATAAAAATATATGCTCTTAATAAGCTTGAGAGCCACAATGTCAGCAGGCAAAGGCACAATATATGTAGACAGAAGGTCTCTCTGTTTCTCGTCAGCTCCGCGAGCGGGACTGGTTGGGGCATCGAGCATCTACTCATGGCCCCTGCGGTTTCTCGTATCACTACTCGTTTTCTTTTCCCACTTGGGATCCATCTTGGATATGCTACTCTTAAGTGGTTTATGCAATGCACTGTTGAGCTACTTGTGATGTTTTCTCTCTGAGAGAGAAGGTTTATATACGCATATAAACCTTTACTCTGATGCTGGGGCCAATTGCCACAGAATCTCAGTAGAATAAAATCTTTAAAAAATAGCTGAATTTATTGGTCATCGTGTATTTTTGACAACTATAATTTATTAGATTATTAAGATGGTGAAAGGCCCCGACCAATTTCGTTTGAAAACTCACTCTTTAAGTATTACTGTTTCCGAGATCCTCTTAATTGTTCCACTAGACCTTCCATATACCATTCTCACGAATATCCCATATCTTTAATTTTTTTTAATACCTACATTACCACCCACAACTCGGACTAATCATTAGGTTTTACTTACAAAGAAATTTTCACTAGCAGTCCGGAGTCTTTAACAGTGCCTAGTACGTACATCTTGATGGTAGAACTTTTGGAGCATCAGAAGGTAATCCAATAAAATAACGGTATAAACTTACACGCAGAAAGGCTCGTATCCTTCCTGAAGACCGCACGTGGTGAAATACTTGAGGCTGTTCACGTCCTGTCCATAAGTAAGTCTGGCCTTCTGTCCCACGCCCAATGTACAAGCGGGGACAAAGTTATCCCCTTGCACATCAGCGAATGTAGTCTCGCCGCCAAGCGCGTCCATTAGCAATTCTCCGTTAAGGGAGAAACCTGGCATCAATACTTGTGTTAGTTACTGCGACAGGGATTCAGAATGAAAAAAAACAGTCTATCAAAATGAACCCGTATCTAATAACGTGTTTTTTGAGTAAAGATAAAGAAAAACCTCGATCACACTTGAAGGTAAAATTCATCAGTGTGGGCATTTTAATTTCGGTATTTATTAGTTTTTTAGGCAAAAAAAATGTTGATATACAAATAAAAAAAATATCACAATATGGCCATAATTTGCCAAACACTATCAAAATCATTTCAGTAGAAATATTTAAATAAGTGTGTAGAAAAAGAAACCCAATAAAAACAAGTCTTGCATTTTATAAACTAGATATTTATGTATATCTTAATTCCATTTCAATATATTTCTCTTTTGAATAAACTTTATTGCTTAAGCCTTTTAGTACTGTATTACATAAAATTAAACACATTGCTCAAACAGACTGCGATTAAAAACGAACAAACTAGTTAACGTGTTAGGTACTATGTTATTTACAAATATGTTAGAAAGCAAGTAGTGTTAGCAGTAAAACTAGAAATTTAGCTACCTAATTCAATATTTTTTGTCATCATAGTACGGTGCACATATTAGTCTAAACATCGACATCCTATCCCAGTTATTTTAGAAGAAGGTCGATGGTTATAACTAAGGAATATAAATTCGGTTTATGTGTGTAGGGCTTTCACAAACATACATGTACTACTGTAATGACAATGGAGAACTATGGGACTGCCTGTCTTTAAATAATTGTATGTGTCACCTCCATCACAATTCCTGTCAAACCATTTAGGGGGTCCATGCTTATCAAACAACGTCGAAAATCTTTGGTCAATGATATAAAGTTATAAACTCTAAAGTGTTTGAACAACTTTTTGACGATATTAAATGCACATGTATGGAAGTCGGATCGTGTTTATAATTTTTCAACTCTTTTTTTATGCCTGTTAGATTAGCCTTTGAACACTGTCTCACCGGATGGTAAGTGATAAAGTGGTCGAAGATGTTGTTCAGGCTGACCTAGAATTACTGGCTCTCAAGACAGCTGCCAGAACACATAAGTGCTTGGCGACAGAATTTCTACTTGAGTGTGGTAGATAGCAAGGTGGGCATTCGCAAAATGCCCTACCAACATGCTATAACGACTGCTATCCTAAGACAACAACCGGGACCGACGGCTTAACGTGTCCTTGGAAGCACGGATACGCTCAGTAGTAATGTCACTGACACACATCGAAGTCATGACCGTGGCGGACATTCCTTAACTTAGCTGATCGGTTAAGAACAGCTAAGCAAACTTCACTACGAGCGCTTCAAAACTACATAGGTCTTGTCTTAAGTGCGTGATAATCTCAGGAGTCTCGGATATGGTAGAAAATATCACGATGAAGTCACGATGAAACGGTCTGACTTCCATACTCTTATTTGGCTGGAATCTCTTTAAGTACTAATAATAAGGAGCAGCTCTAAACACTCCACGCCCAAAAAAGGTGTTGAGATGTTTCTACGGATACGATATCCCTACAGTTTTAGGGCACTATTTATATGAAGGCGTGATCCATGCCATTTAAAAAAATCAAACTACATCTTCCATGATGCTATCCTATTCTGACACTAATCATGAGGTGCGATTCTTTCAAAAAGTAGCAAACCAAAAGCGATGCGATGCGGTGTTTCTGTCGTTTAGTTTTCTCAAGCATATCTAAGCGTTTAAAGGTCGGCCGTGACTTTTAAATTTTGAGGTAAGTAGCGTGGCAGAAACATCTTTGGGTTAAGCTTTTGAACTGGCACGATCACTGACACCATAGTTAACATTACCAACGGGATATTTACGATCGTTTCTTATGTTAACTAAATGCAACATTGAGATTTTATTTACCATCCTCTACAGAAATCAAATTGCTTTTATCTACCGAAGCTAAGGATTAAAATGGGGTAAAACGTGATTTACAGCAAAAAATATAGGCGGAAAAGTCATCAAATTAAGCAGTCATTTTGTTGTATAAGCAGAGGGTATAGTTGTCAGTATTAGATTCTCTAACGAATACGGTAAATGGTAATTAAAATGTATAGACGCCATAAATGTACAAGGGTCTATTAGACAAGCAAATACAATTTGATCATTAGTATACCGATTGCTTTATATAACTGTGGCTTAAGCAGTCAAATTGTGAAAAGCATCTGGTCAATTCAATACTACATATTCAAAAAATCATAAAGCTTAAACTGGTAACTGGATCTTTCCGACTCTGTCAATTCAGTCGTTCACTTGCGCCAGGCGTTAGTACGAAAACAAAAGTGAAAGAAAAATGTTTCTGCCACAGAATAAAAAGCCAACTATGTACCAAATCGAAAATGCCAAACTGTAACTGGTTTGTATGATATTTACTTATCGTCTTATCGATCAAATCGAGAAAGACTCCGACTACGTCACCGACTGCCCATTGCTTGCCGAACGACTCTGTGCTACCGCTGAATACTTTTTCCTCCTTGAAAGTAGAAAAGCTATTGTAGACCTTATTTTGATACGTATATAGCCCTAACCTTGTAAAATATTCCAAAAGGGGTTATTTAAGACAGAAAAGAAGAGGGGAGATTTCTACTTTAGAGATCGGAAAACAAACCATTTTTATGAAACCTAGCAATGCATAGGTGAATTTACGGGGGTAAATTCCAAAAAGTATTACAATTTTAAGTTATTATATGTGTCGTATATCCGTAGGCCATATCAAGGCCTACACTAAATTAGCTGGGTTACGTTGGTCGATTAAGCCAACATGCTGGACAATCCAATGTGGATGTCTTACTCAAGTAGTATTGTCTGTCCTATAACTTGTGTCTCTATAAGCCGGAGCCAAGTAAGGGAAGTTCGGACTTTGCCCAAAGCGCTTGGAAAACAATTCTAAGTAAACCCAGAGAACACTTTGTTGACTCTCTCTTCTAGCATTACCATAATAGGCATAATATCAACGTATTCTATTACTGTATTCTATTCAGCATCGTGTTCAAAGAAAACCAACATTGTTTGTTTACCGATCTCAATAAATTATTGCTACTTTAACCTGAGCAATTCACATTTGTTTTAACAAATAAGACACAATCTTACAAAGGAATTTAACATATATTTAAAGGTATTTCTAGTCTATGATATACATCTTTAAAGGGAAAAACAGACCACAAATGAGAAAAGTTTAAGGTTCGTTTAACAGAAAATTATTACAAATTGTTATCAATAGTTAAACACAATGTTACATAGAAAAAAACCCTAAACACAGTGATGCTCTGATAAAACTATATACGTAATGTATTAAGTATTTTAAAGTGAAATTTGCTTACCTTCGTTGAGAATGTTAGGACTTGGGAAATAGCTACTATAAAATCAATACATTAGCCAAAAGGAACTTTTTCCAACAATAAAAATCTAGAATTCATTATTAAAGTATATATTATCCAGCAAAACATAATCTAAGCAAAAGTAATATCGTGATTACAAATCCAATGGTTGAACCTTGACTAGATTAATTGCTTAGCTACGTTTAACACTATTTAATCCCCGCTGCCCTATACTAACGTCCCCTGCGGGAGCCCATGGTAACACTGATGGACGTTGGCCCATGTGGGAGTCGATGACCATAATTATGTGGAAATTATTACCATCTACCCTAAGCAATAATCGATGCGGTGGCAGACGGTAATTTCTACATGGTTATTGACTTCTACGTGTCGAAAACAAAGGCACACGAGACCTAGAATTTCTATCAGGATTTAGGAATAAAGTTTGTCATCCGTCCCCGAGAGGCCAGACGGTAATTATTTAGTATGGTGTACGGTGTCCATTTCTTATATGTGGGGGCCGATGCCCATTAGTGACCCCATCTGTCACCGCATGGGGGACTTTTGTGGGGGCAGCTGGGAGCTGGATAATTTGTTTAAAACGGCTATGAAAAAACTATAACGTAATTCGAGTTATAAATATTAAGTAATTTGAGTTATAGATACATAGATTTAACCTGACGGGGCTATTATCACCACCAGGTGATTCTTGACAGTTTTCAGGACTTTATAGTTTATCAGAGCAACACGTCGCCTCATCTCCGAGCTGACTCACTGATGGTCTGGTCCACTACGTCCAGAAAGCAGCCGACGATATCTCCGACCTTCAACTGCAGTCCGAATGTGTCGCTTGCTCCCCCGTGCACTTTGAGCGACTATATTGTACTTAAATTATTGGGGATCCGACTATTTTGCTATTTTGTCTATAGACATCATTTCAACGGATTAAAGAAGACAGGAATAACTCATGTAAATCATATTTTTTAAGTGGAAAATAACCATCGAAAAAAGATTGTAAGTAGCTCCAGAGATAGAAAAGTTGTGGAGTGTAAGTACTACGAATAAATGTGTAAAGAAGTGTAAAGAACTCTCATACTGATACCGCTTTGATTTCGGACTCATCAGTTCACAATTGACAAAACACGCACAATCTTTCATATACAATTGGATCGATTACTTAATTTGGCGCTTAAAAATGATCGCACCTGACTGGTCGCGGCAAAGTAATGTTGTTGCGCCGCACGGTACACTTTTTAAGCCACGCCCGCCGCGTTAAGTTTTGCGGTCTGCTGTTTTTGAGCTTGACATACATTTCTTTACATATCTCTTTGTTGATAACGTACACTATTTTCATGTTCGCTCATGTAAGAACAGGATAATAAATGAGTTATGGAAGTAATTACGAAAGGTCCCTGGAACAGCAAGTGACCCGCGCATGTTTTTGAACCTTCAGGAAATAAAGGTATAAGACCGACTAAGACCTGTCAAATTGTTAAAAACAATGCATAAAAGAAAAGCGCAAGTATCGCAACGTCAATATCGATGTTTGTACGTGTAACACGAATGGAAAAAATTAAGGGTAAGAGACTGGCGTGGTTTGTTCATGACATGAAGAAGGACGAAGAGCATATCTCGAAAAGGGTGTTGAGCGTGAATGTGGATAGATATAGGTGTAAAGGAAGTGCGAAGATGATATAGATAAACATAAAATCTCTTTTGAAATGATTAAAGGATGTTATCATAATAGGAGTAGAGGAAATCCAGAAGGTTTGGATAAACTGCGTGATACGGATAAGTATGTAAAAGGTGTAAGTAGTAAGAACAACAGAACTGAGTTGTGGAAAACCCGTGTCAGGTCAAACGAACTTAGCGTGGAATATGGCCAGGAAGAAAACGAAAGCTCAAAGTATTATTTCTAATATACGGGTATCGCGATCGACAATTATTTCGACTTCAATAGGAAGCTTTTATGAGTAACATGCTGCCGGGGTATATGATGAAGTGAGGCAGTGATAGACGTGCGGAAATAGATATGGACTGTTGAGCCGCAGGTCCATGATTCAATCCACATCGACAACATGAGCTTTACTGCATGATGGAAGGGCAATTTACGCATCGTCGCCTGGCTAGTTACCATCATCAAGTAGGAAATCACCTAATTCTTAAACATGAGATTCAACAACTGTAGGTCCCAGGGTTACGGGCGCAGCGCAATTCATCGAAAAATGCATCTGTTATAGCCAGAGGTTACTGATTTATATCAAGTGGGTATCGGTCGTGTTCCGTCATAATTCAATAAAAAGAAGAGATGTAATAGATACATACTCGTATAACTAGAAGTGTTGAGTAGAAATGGAGGTAGATATAGGTGTAGATGAAGACCGAAGAAGATACGAATGAACTTACAATCTCTTCTAAAATGACCAAAGTTTTTTTATCTTAACTACTTGCAACAATATTATTACTTATATTTATGCATACGAGTCATTACCGTCTTCATTTTCCTTACATTTAGGTCTACATAGAGTATGTCAACAATTTGAGGCAATCAAGTCCACAAAATATATCAAATATTTCAATTGCACCAGTTTATTGCAGATAATAATCGTAATTAAAAGCCTGAGTTTTGAGCCAACTTTACACTGCGTAGTCGTTTCGACATAGGTCTAAAGGTTTTATAAAAGGAAAGACATATAGCTATACATATTTTTTCATTGGAGTACTTTCGCAAGAGTCCTTTTGTATCATGGTCTCACAATAAATAGATAAAAGTAGCTGCTACAAGATATTAAAATATTGTAGGACTTACGTTGTATCCATCGAAAGCCCAGGAGTTCTCATCCTGACCCAACATCATGCCGGGAGCCATGTCGGCATGAGCCCAGCCCACCTGGAAATTCACAATTTTCACATTTTGGTGGATTCCGCATTGTTACAGATTAAGATTTAAAGGGTCAGTTTTATGACGTACCCTCATGGGTCCAGCGGTAAGGATCTCGAACTCAAAGTACCACTTCCCAGAGCTGACTGCGTAGTTCTTTTCAGCTCTATACGTTCGGAAGTCAGCTTGCTTTTGCTTCGATGCTTCCGCCAGTAAAGCTGTTTAGAAAACAAAATGAAATAGGTAGGTACTGTAAAACTGAAAGATAATAAAGAGTTTGTTACTTCTACTGTATTTCTTATTACATTTCTTTCCACTTTTTACACTATTAAGTGATGACCCACCATATCTTCCAGTGAGTGTAATAGAAAGAGGCAAAGGGTAGACGTTCTGTCTGTTTTTGGTAATGATGATGGTGACTGCTCGACCTTAGGTATTTATTTCTTAATGTTGTTGGATAAAAAGAAAGCATTATGAAGCTAGCTCCTACCTTCATGTTGTTCCCCAGTGGGGGGTTCCAGGTTGTATCCATAGACGAGCAGCGTCCTGACTGTTTCGGAGGCAGTGTCGCGATTCGCCTTCTTGATGGCGTCGTCCACTTTCGGATACGGCACCAAGTGCGGAGAACGGTGCATATCTGGATCCTGTAAATATTAGTGTCCGATTTGTAAAAAAAAACAGCCAAATCAGAACCTAACTTGCACATCACGAGTTCTGAACTAAAATACAATATACTTTTTATTTGCATGTAAGAGCGTGTGCACGGACTTCGACAAGTCGGGTTCTTCTCAGCGTTCATCCATCAAGCCATCAAGCAACTTACGTTCAGAAACATCACTAGTTTGCTACGAGACTGGGAACAATATGAATTATTGCCGTTATTCTATTCGTGATCAGTGCTAGTGTATAGTCATTTGAGAGACTGACTGATCTCGAAGCTTACATCACACAATTCTGCAGTTGATTCAGCAGTCTTGTACTAGCCGAATAGGCAACACTTAACTAAGGAGTCAAACTAGTGACAGTTAGCATTTATAGAGAAGACCGTGATCAGTGTACATTAGTGATGGAAGACGACAGCAGTACCTGCAGCAGCAACTTAGACGTACGTGATACGTTATGGCGCACACCTCATAAGTTATGAACTGAGTGAGATTGTAAAGAGTATTCTGCAAGGCTTGGTCCATACCAAGAATTGCAGAATACTATCTGTACCTCATTGAACTAGCCTAACCTCAGCGTACATATTTATATCGTTTAAGAAGACACAAATCACTAAAATACTCTTGGTGTATACTTCAATCTACAGTTTATGGGACGTGACCCCCAAGATAGCTTCCACCCTCCTGCTATAGCCGTCTATAGTGTTTTAGTGATTTGTGTCTTCTCATTTACACGATATAAGCATGTACTAATAAAACTTAGATGTTGTTGATGGCGATGAACAAAAGTCGAAATAATAAATAAAATAGTACAGAAACTTACAAAATAAAAATAGATATATAAATAGATAGTATACAAGCTGGCAGAAGTCTTCGAATTGAAGGTAAAGTGTGACACATTTCGCTGTGACCCTCACACCTAACAGTAGACGAATGTTACGTGTGAGAGTCACAGCGAATGTGTCACGCAGATAGAGTGCTGATTGATGAAACTGCGATGCTAGATGATAAACAATAGAATAAAATAATAAAACTTATAAAAAAATATACATATCATAATTGATTTATAAGAGAGATATACAAAGCACATGATATTGGATATAAGCTTAATTCATGGGTATAGAGGATATGGAGTGGGGGCGTGGCACATGTCACCAGCATGTGATGAAACTGACCCTATACATTTCATTTCGTAGAAACTTATAAAAATAGATAATAATGAATAAAGCGTAATTATTAAACTAGATAGACTCTCCATCCTTGAAGGGATAAGCGACTTAATTTTTCTAATCGTCTTTTTCTCGGACGTTATGCCAGGCAGAATACATCATCAGAGAACTTGAAAAATAACTAAACAACTACGGAAAGAAAAATATCAAGTTCAATTTTGGTCCAGGTAACAAACACAGAGCGCCATCTGTACCTCATTGAACTTGCCTATTGTGTATCGCAATATATCTTGATAATAATGGGCGGGATCGGCTTAGTTTCATTTTTACTGTTGATAGGAAATTCTTTGAGCACTAGCAAGCCGGGCATTTGCAAATGCGCTACCACCATGCAAAAGTTGTTTAAGTAACATAAGTCCCAGTTGCTCGTAATGCGAACTTTAAGAGTACTTTACCTCGTTAAGGCCATAAGTCCATCCCTGCTGTATCCTCTCCCTAGCCCACAGGTTGTGTGTGTTCTCGGCGAGCTGATCGACCAATTCATCCATCTTTGGTGTCAGGGTGACAGCACTCAGGTCTAGTGGTGCTGGCTTGTATCCGTTAGACTGGAGTATATGTCAATAATTATATGTCAACTATTCAGAGAAATTATTTATTTATGATAATACAAAACAAATTACAGTCTATTTCTCATTAATATGTATGATCATGATATAGATGTGAGTGCTAATAAAATTCAGAACTGTATTGAAACTCTAAATCTGTGTTTTGTACTGTACTGTATCAGCTGGATTGGTTATTGCTGAACACAGCATCTCCAAATAACCTGTTTTTTGGGGTTTGCCATAATCCCCACACTTGGCTTTATTGTTTAACTAATCATGTTTATACTTACCTACTTTCCCCACAATGGAAATGAAAAGCAGAGTGTTTACCTCTGGTGAAAGACCTAATTAGGCACGAATTGTTTTGGTCTTATGAATATTTCGAGTCCCTTTCAGGACCCGTTCATCCCTTGTATAACGATCTACTATTAATAACAAACCCAGTTATAGTAACCAATCACGTGCAACTGCTACTAGAGGGTAATTTTTTTGCGACAAAGCAGCGCTTTGTTCTCTGAAGATGCAAAACTTGTTCTTGAAATACATGTCCAGAGAGCTAAGAGATACATACCTGCATGAACGGTTCGTTTGGAAGGCGCACGTTGCGTATACGCGCCGGGGGCTTGTCTAGGGCTATGTAATATCCTAGCGCGAGAATCGTCCTGAAAAATAACACAATAAGCAATTTTATCGTTTCTTTTTCCTTTAAGCATTATGATTTTGAAAAGAATATAGTCACCATACCTATTTCTACCACCCAGCATTAATGTTCACATTACTGTGTTCTGGCATGAAGGGTATGGGTGCCGGTGAACTTACAGGCACACGAGACTTAACAATACAAAAAAAATGTTCAACCCATCACTAATGGGTGCAGTGCAGCGCACGAAGTGAACCTCGTGCTTGTTCAATTACGATAACATGAAAAATATTAACTCCATTTGTTTGTTGAAGCGCTCGTAGCGAAGTTTGCTTAGCCATTCTGAACCGATCAGCAAAGTTAAGCAACGTCCGCCTCGGTCAACTTGGATGGGTGACAGCTGGTGACATTACTACTGAACGCTTCCGTGCTTCGGAGGGCACGTTAAGCCGTCGGTCCCGATTGTTGTCTTAGGATGGCAGTCGGTATAGCATGGTGGTAGGGCATTTTGCGAATGCCCGCCTATTACCGCTAGCCACCACCCTCAAGTAGAAAATCTGTCGCCAAGCACATAACGGTGTGTTCCGGCAGATGTCCTAGAGAGCCAGTATTCTAGGTTAGTTTGAACAACATCTTCGACCACATCATCACTTACTATCAGTTGAGATAGTTTTTGAAGCGCTCGTAGCGAAGTTTGCTTAGCCATTCTGAATCGATCAGCAAAGTTAAGCAACGTCCGCCGCGGTCAGGAGATGGATGGGTGACCGCTGGTGACATTACTACTGAGCGCTTCCGTGCTTCGGAGGGCACGTTAAGCCGTCGGTCCCGGTTGTTTTCTTAGGATGGCAGTCGTTACAGCATGGTGGTAGGGCACTTTGCGAATGCCCGCCTGGCTAGCTACCACCCTCAAGTTGAAAATCTGTCGCCAAGCACCTAACGGTGTGTTCCGGCAGCTGTCCTTGAGAGCCAGTAATTCTAGGTTAGCCTGTACAACATCTTCGACCACATCATCACTTACCATCAGGTGAGATAGTGGTCAAAGGCTAACCTATTAGGCATAAAAAAAAAAAAAACAAAAAAAATAGTGCTCAAAAGCTAGCCTATCAGGCATAAAAAAAAATTATATTACAACGAAAGACTGCAGACAGTTATTTTATGTAGAAATTAAAACATTTTCTAGTTTGTTTTAGATGACCCACCACCCACAAGTAGAAAATCTGTCGCAAAGCACCTAATAGCGTCCCAGAATAGTCCTGAAAAACCAGAAAGTAATTATGAAATTACAGGAGCATGAGACTCAACAGTTCGTCACATGTGACCAAATGCATCTGTTATGGGCTGAGGTTACCGCATAGCATCTGAGCCTCGTGCGTGTTTGGTCACAATCACATAAAAAAAAAATTTTGGGACACCATACCTTAGAGTTTACTTAAAAAGTAAAAAGATCATACTTGAGAGTCTGAACAGCGAGTTGGATATCGTAGCGTTTCTCAGCGGGCGGCAATCTCTCGAAGGGCACCAGGCACGGGTGTACCTTGTGTAAGTCCTCGCGCTGGTCTCCGTACATCCAACCAGCCTCAATCTGTATTTAAGGACAAATTATTTATAGAGACAAATTAAATGAAATAAAATTACAATAAAAAAAACTACGAGCGGTAGCAGAACCCACGTCTTTCCATCCCTGATCGGTTCCAATGCCGCTCGTGGTTAATAATGTTTTACTTCTGTGGTAATGTTGTCTGTCTGTTGCATGGTGGTAGGGAGTTTTGCGAATACCCGCCTGGCTAGCTACCACCCTCAAGTAGGAAATCTGTCGCCAAGCACCTAACGGTGTGTTCCGGCAACTGTCTTTGAGAGCCAGTAATTCTAGGTTAGCCTAAACAACATCTTCGGACACAATAACTTACCGTCAGGTGAGATAGTGGTCAAAGGCTAAACTATCTGTCATAAAAAATACACAATATTATATTTCAAAAAAGAGTTTCAGCGGTATCAAATCACATGATCGTAGCGACCAATTGACATCACCACGGCGTGACATAACACGGCTATCGAATTTATCACGAAAATAAAACTGAACTGATACACGAGATAGCGGTCAGCCCCCATATTTTTTTTTTTTTTTTTGACGCTGGGAAAAATGCATTACGCATGCCCCCCCATCGAGGGATGAAGGGGGTATGTGGGACTCCCCGTTAGAAGACCGGTATACCCACTAAACAACCCAGCGGCATTCCGGCATCGTCTGTTTGGAGAAGGACTGGGAGACTGGCAGAGCCTTTACGTCCAGTCCCTCGCCGACGACCGCCCGCCTTTACAGCGGGGCCTACACGCCCCTCCCGACAGGAGGGGCTCGGGAATGACCAGGAATGCTTGGCCATTCCCGCCCAACGGAGGTGGTGAGCACGTGCAATGCGAGAGAAGGAACCCCCGCACCTGTCTCTCGCTACTCACCACAGCGGTCAGCCCCCATGCCTCTACTTTGACCAACTTAAAATTCGACCGTCATTTGTACGGAATAGTCTTCTTTTTAGTGCAATACCATAAGGGATGAAATAGGATACACTACCATATGTACATATGTACTTACCTAACTTTTATATTACCTTATTCATCGCCCACATCTCGTGTATGTTTTCAGCAAGTTTGTCCCTGATTTGTTCGATGTAGGACGACAGCGTGATCTGTGAAAATAATAAAAAATATACTTTATACTGATTAAAACTATATTATATCAAGACTAGTATTGAAAATTCTGGAAACTATGACTTTTGGTAAATAAGGTCGGGTCCGGGCCGAAAAGTCAGTCTTCCTTTGAGCTCGAAACATGATACACTGCAATTATCTTTGGAGCTAGTGCTCCAAGCGAGGACAGTTTTATACAGTGTACTGTGTGAATTAGTATTCTGTAAAGTGCGAACAGTTCAGTGCTGTTTTAAGTGTAGGAACAGGTGAATAAAGTTGTGTAAAATTTTATTATACAGGGTTATTGGTAATATGCTAACAACCTCTTAGGGTTGACATCTGCTAGTCCTGACAATCATTTTGACACATATAAAAAAAAGAATACTTTTTTTTCGTGTTTTTATGTTTTTGACGGAATATGTACGAGGCCCATCTAATGTTAAAAGTCTCTTGTGCCTGTAATGTATTATTTCATATTTTTTATTACTTTGCTCGACGTAAATATTCAAAACTCGATTCAAAGGGAGCACGGCGCGGACCAGTGTTGCCGCGGGGAACGCTCTTAGCTCGGAGCAGGCAATTAAACACAAAAAAAAACAAAATACAAAAAATAAATCTCATAATGATGTTAGGACTAGCAGATGTCAACCCTAAGAGGTTGTTAGCATATTAACAATAACCCTGTATAACGTACTCTGTAGAGTTTACTTACAGCTACAGTATCCACTGGAGTAGGAACAAAGGCAGTATCGTCTTGCACTAGCGGCGGGCCGGCCAGAGCTCGCTTGTTGAGGTTGCCGAAGTAGAAGCAAGGCTCTAGGCTCAGTACTTGTTGTGGCAACAGCGACTCTACTAGTGGAGAGTAGCCCTCTGGAGCCGCATAGCGCAATCGGCCGTGTTCACCGCCCATTAGGAATCGGCAACTGTGGATGCAAAATATTATTTATACTATACCTGCTCGGAAAGTACCTTGATACTTTATCAAATTTACGGTAGAAAGTACGTCATTGCATATCGAACAAATATGCGGGGAGAAAACGCATCTGAGCGGGAGAGAAAAGTGTATGAAAATCCATTTCTTACGTGGTTTTTCTTATTTAATTTTGGGTAAGACTATGCGCTGGTAACCTAAATATCAAAAGCCAAAAGTTTTTACAGTGAGTTTTTATCTGTTTGAGGATTTTTTTTTTTTTTTTTTTTTTTATGTTATTGTGACGGAACAAGCTCGAGGTCCACCTGATGTTAAGCGGTTACCTCTGCCTATAACAGATGCAGTTCATCGTTCAAGTGACGAATTGCACTGCGCCCGTCACCTTGAGACATAGTTGTTAAGTCTCATGTGCCTGTAATTTCACTGGCTCTCAAGGACTGCTGCCGGAACACACCGTTAGGTGCTTGGCGACATATTTTCAACTTGAGGGTGGTCGCTAGCCAGGCGGGCATTCGCAAAAAGCCCTTCCACCATGCGGTGAAGCTCAAGCCCGCGGCGGGATTCGAACCATGGACCTGCTGCGCGGCAGTCCATAGCCAATGCCACTGAGCCATCACTGCTTCTACTCTTACACTCTTACTAGGATTCAGTTTTCGTAGAAAAGTAAAATAAAAGGTAGGTGTAGTATAAAGCACTATGTATCACTCGAGAGAAAGTGCGATTCCCGATCTCGGGTGTTTTAAAGCCCTCGCCTACGGCTCGGGCTTCAAACGACACCCTCGACGGTCATCAGTCACTTTCTCCTCTCGGTGAACAATGTACTATGTATGGCTAAGCGAAGTCATTGCAAATAATTGTACATATCAGGGGTAGACATGGTTTATTCAACAAGCGTTATTTTAAAATCAATCCTCAAACTGTGACATTGCGAATACTACAGCGCTTTGGTGTGAACTATGACATTGTGAAAATTAACTCCAGTTGAAAACGATACATGTTTGAGCACGTAGGGCATGAAATAATCGTCATAAGAAATTTCGCCAGTGTGCTTTTTTTTCTGAAAACATTACTATCAGAGGCAGGTCTGGCTCACTCCGCACTTTAGGTACAAAGCTGCAGGTACATCAGCGTATCATTCCGTACGGGATTATTCTACGGTGCGTGCCACGTGAAAAGAGACAGTGCTATGCGATAGAAAAAGAGACGCCTTGACTTCAAAGCGCGGAGTACCTAATACTAGGTACTCTGCGCTTTGCGAGCTGAAGTGCACTTTATTGTTTCGTAGCTAGAGTCGCTTATTTACTGGAATGCCTTTGGGGAGTGATCCCTCTGGTGTTTTTTATTCTGTGCCAGAAGGCACTACAAATTACCTGTACACAATACACAATTACTAAGGTAAATTTGTATGGAGAGAAACCTGACTCGCGCTTCTTCTCGCAGTGGCTCTATAATTTTTGTTTGCTGAACGTGGCAGTAAAATGTTAAAATTTGTAATTGACGTCGTAGACGCCTAAATGGAATAAATGATTTTGACTTTGACTAGTATTTTTTTCTATGAGTGTGATAGCTACCAGGGCATTTACAAAATGATCTGCCACCATGCTAAAATTACTGTCATCCTAAGACAATAACCCGGACCGACTTAACGTGCTTTCCGAAGCACGTGGAGCGCCTATATACCTTACTGTTACCTAGGGGTTACCCAAAGAGATATCTCTTTTCTGTGGGGTCACCCATCCAAGTAGTAACGGCAGTAAACATTGCCGAACCTATTTGATAGACTCTAAGAACCATTAGGCAAGCTCCGCCACGAGCGCTTCTACAACAATTTAATTTAGTTGGTTTATCATACATATTTTTAGTATAATCATTCTGAAAGTTTATGATTATCTCGCAGTTTTTATTGCTTATAATAAGGTGAGAAAAATATTTATAAACAACTCATATCAACAATGAGAAGTTAAGAACCAGCTTTAAATTTCACTCTACCTGAGTTTACTGGAGCAGCTTATGACAGGGAAGAACATGCCCTCCAGATTGAAGTTGGTAAAGGATCCTGTGACCCTTACTCCGTTGAACATAAAGTTGATAATCGGCACAGTCAGGTCCAGAGCGCAGCCAATTACGTCACCTGAGTAAAAAAAACATAAATAAAACTTTTACATACAACTGTTACATAATTACAACTAGACGAAAATTATAGTCATGTGCGGAATTCAAACCGGCGCCATCCACCTCTAACGCCGGGGTATGTTCTAACCGCTAAACCAACATGACAGGACTCAGGAATCTAATTTGTCTTTTCGTTCTTAACCATCGTATGGGGATGGAGTGACATCTATAGTTCAACTTACGTTGTACTACAAACAAGACTTATTGCAATTAGCTTTACATTTGTTAATGTGTTTTCTGTTGATTATAACTTGTTACCCCGTGGCTATGTAGACCAATATAATTCTGAAATTCATAAATCACCAACTATTGCTGTCTCAAAAGTGAAGGTATAGATTCGCAGTTTAACTACGATCTTAGCTTTTTTGCTTCTTTGATAGTTCTCCTCGGCTTCGGCTACGCCGTATTTGCAAAGAAGATGAGCGGTGTGCGTGGAAAAAATCCACCAATAGAAATTTAGTCATAATTTTTATTTTATAACTATGTTTCCGGCCGCGGTTCCGCCAGTGCGTATGTAGGTTATCGCGCATAACATTAACATCTTTTTGCGCATTTGGATAAAAACTATCCTTTGTCCTTCCCCGAATCTGAAACTATTTCCACACCAATTTTCATCCAAATCGGTAAAGTAATTTTGGCGTGAAAGCGAGAGTTACTTACGCATTTATAATATTTGTATGGTTTTTTTATTTATTTAGCTAGCCTCGTTAAGCGTAGTGGTCCTGTTGGTAGATTGTTTCTTTTCACACCGCTTATCTGTCTCTTATATACCTGATAAGTACGCAGCCATATAGTTTGTTTGATTTGGCTTTACTTCAAAATATATTTTTTTCAGTCTTCGAAATCTCAATTTGTACAAAGCTCAAGTGGCTGCCCATTGGCCTTCACCTACGCATATCCTCTCTCTTTTGTATAGTATTTTATCTAATTCCCTTACTTATACCTGGTAGGTACGCAGCCATATGGTTTGTTTGACTTGGCTTTACTTCAAAATATATTTTTTTCAGTCTTCGAAATCTCAATTTGTACAAAGCTCAAGTGGCTGTCCATTGGCCTTCACCTACCCATATCCTCTCTCTTTTGTATAGTATTTTATTTAATTCCCTTATTCCCTTATATTTTGAATTTGAATTCCTGAATAACTCGAACTACAGAACTTCATGAATAACTCAACTCAGTCTAAGGTCATCAGAAAATCTGATACTGTCATCAACCGTTTCTAAAACAGTTAATGGAATACACTTGCAGTAAATATAAGAAAGGCCCAACATTAAATTCATTAATATAACTTCAGAATTTGATGGTTAATCTGCCATACACAAAACCCTTACCTTTCCTGATATAAGGCTCCTCAGCGTGTGTTCTGTTGACGGGCGTCTTCCGCCCCCCGGACCACATGAAGGCGCCGTCGAAGCCGTACGAATACAGATCGTCACCGACTCCGTTACCGCCCCACTTTTCACCACCGCCCGGGTACGGAACGTACCTGAGATATTGAGGTTAATAACTTCAGCTCTTAGAAGTGCGTTACGAAACCGCAAATACATAACAGTCAAGTACCATAACATAATATTATCAGTTTGAAATAGCTACTGCAGCATAGTGTTGTATATAGTTCGGAGTATTTTGTTTAATAAAGGCATCCCATTAGTAAAAAAAAAAATAAGTACTGAAGCATTATTATATGCCAGTTTAATATCTGTATGGTAGAAAGCAAAAGTAAATATTTTTGCTATACATTTTTATACTCACTAATCGTTGCTAGGTTTTTGTACCTGTGGCGATTAGAGGCATAATAGATGGTTCCGTTCCCTCCGTGGGCCACTCGGAGGAAAGGAATTTTGCGAATTCGCACCTGGATAGCAACCACCCTCAAGTAGAAAAACTGTCACCAAGCGCCTAATGGTGCGTTTCGGCAAATGTCTATGAGATTCAGTAATTCTAGGTTAGGCCTTAGAACACCTTCGACCATATCATCACTTACAATCAGGTGAGATTGTGGTCAAAGGTATTTTGCGAATGCGCGCCCGGCTAGCTCTTATAAGTAAAAAATCTGTCACCAAGCACCTAATAGTTTGCTCCAGCAGCTATCCATGAGTCAGTAATTCCAAGTTAAGTCTGTTAATACCTTCGACCACATCATGATTTACCATCAGAGGAGATGGTGGTCAAAGTCATTTTGCGCACCGTGCTAAGTATCACACCCTCAAGTAGAAAATTCTAGGATAAGCCTGTTAACACCTTTGAACACATTATCACTTACCATCATTTGAGATTGTCAATGGTCAATCCTACTAAAAAATTAACATAGTCTTAATGTTAGAGGCCACGTTCATATGTGATACAACATACCCAGTAGTGTTGGCCCACCCGATGCGAAGATGCGGCATCATGTGCGTCGTCTTCTCGATGTGGTCCATCGTCACCTCGAAGTACCACTTGCGGTACACGGCCGAGCCCTCCACGCGGCCCACGAATATGTTCGGGCGGACGCTGGAACAAAATATTTCAAGTTTAAACCATTTTAAAACGTCGTCTCGCCTGTATTCTGTATTCTTTGAAGCAGTAGGTAGATGTATCGAAGCCCCTCGTTTCCCATACATGTTTTGGACTCATGTAGGGTAAGCCCTTACAGACTCAGGCTATTACTGTAAATTTGTTTGTCAGTAATACCACCAAGGAAGGTTACTTCGCCAACACCTTTTCGGGAGTCGAACCCAAGACCTTCTACGGTAGTACTGTGCAAACAATATTGTACAAAGGCATAATGGGTATTAAAGCGAGTGCAATTATTGGCAACCGAGGGCATAGCTTTCCATTGACGTCCGTCGGTTTTGGGGATGATATTTTGTTACAGAAAGCTTACATTATTATAATCACTTGCATAAGCAAACTATAATTATAAACTATAATATAACAAAAACAATGTATTACCTTGTAAGGACAGGGGTGGGAAAGGAAAGGGAGACCCTCCCCCCAGTCATCGAACCCCCCTTTTCCGTGCGAAACGATTCAAAATTTTTTATGTAAGGAAAATTTCCTCAGAAATTTACATTATATAAAAAAAATGACGAAAAAGGGGGATTTGCAAATTTAGTAGTTTTGTTGGGAAGTACCCCTCCTCTCCTTCCAACACCCCTCCCCCCCCCCTCGATTCGACGGACGTCAATAGAATGTCGTACCACTGTAACTGATGGACAGGCGTGACGCTTAGGTCGGTTACCATCAGGCGGTTGATCGTCTTAATATTTCTAGAACTAGAGTCTTAAATAATCTAGGTACGAGAGTATTGTTACCTGGAGACATGGTCGACCAATGCCGTCTGCAGCAGTAGATTCTTCCCCGGTAGCAGGTAGTCACATATGTTGTTCTGTGAGGAGCGCACAGCCACGCCGTTACCCACGCAGAGAGAACACAGCACGTCTAACACTTTCGGATCACGGCCGTGCTTTTCTAGCAGAGATATTATCACTTTGATGTGCTCGTCCTGTGGAACAACAAATAATTTTATTATTTACCAAGTTTGACCCATTGAGTGCTGTATCGTCCCATCTTAGGCGTTAAAGGTGACGAAGGGAAAAATATTAGTAGGGCTTACCTAGCAGCGCATTCTTTTATGCATAATAGTTAAGCCTTTGACCACTATATATATATATATACACTATATATATACACTTCTGAAAAACCGCCAACTTACACTACGTCCCTAAGACGCCTGTCAAGCGTGGGAATTATGGCAAACCTCCCACCCCCTAGGGGAAGCCTTTGTTCAACGGTCAATGTTATGGCTATTGATGTGTGATAATACAGAGTAGATAAATTGTTTTTTTTCTAGTCATTCTTGCCATTTAGCTAAGGCAGATTTATAGTTACACGATTTCCACAGAAATCAAGGTAAGTAAGTAGACGACTGTATGGACCACTTCGAAAGAAAAGGAATAAGGAATATTTAAAAAGCAATACATTTGGTTTGTAAAGAATTTTGACAGTAGACAAGTTTAGATATTTTTTATGATACTCTGACGGAATGTGCTCCAGGGTCACCTAGTGTTAAGCGGTAACCTCTGCCTATAACAGATATTTTTTATCACAAGTGACAATCTGCACTGCAGCTATCACCC
Source organism: Plagodis dolabraria (assembly GCA_963854805.1). Classification (NCBI taxonomy): domain Eukaryota; kingdom Metazoa; phylum Arthropoda; class Insecta; order Lepidoptera; family Geometridae; genus Plagodis; species Plagodis dolabraria. The sequence continues at coordinate 8,099,096 of OY978466.1, forward strand.
TGAGACATAAAGTTCAGAAATCTCATCTGCCTGTAATACACCAGCACATACCCTTGAAACCGGAACACATTTCTGCTTGGCGGTACAAATAAGTATTGTGTAATTTCCGGCACGGTTAGCGCACAAAGATTTGTCCTGCTACTAAAAAGAGAAAAATTTGGCAACATAGGAGGATTTGGAATAACACATATTTGGAAAGTGGACTGTGTCGCCCGCACTGACAGCCAGATATCCGGTCTTTGGAAGAGATATGTACATATTTAAATAGATATTTTCATCTCACAAGCTCGGAAAGGGTTGTTCGAAATCTGCGTGTTTTTTTTTTTAATTCGAACCTATAAAATTTCCAGAGTGTGTTGAAAAAGTGATGTTTTTTTTATTTTTTTTCTATGTGCTCCATCTTAGACCACGCCAATGCTTAACATCAGGCAGGGTGTGGTCGAAAGCGAACCTATAACGAATAAAAAAAATACTTTATATATTGCCAATTTTAGTCATTTTACTTTTTAGTGGTTAAAGGTATAGCTAGTTGGAACAATCTACGTATACGTGAGGAACACCCAAATTTCTAAAATATGTCAGAACCACGTCGGTTTTTCTAATAAAATCAAAGGTATATTTATGCAGTTTGTCAACGCCTATTATCTGATACGAATTTTAAGTCGCGAAAATATCTGCTATATATGTGTTCTTTACTCACCCTCATCATGTTCAAAGCTTCAGGCGAGTCGATCAGCACGCAATGCAACACGTCCAACATGCCGGTACCCTCTCCGGAAGCTTGCGAGCCGAGGCGGGAGAACAGCCAGTTGAGACGGTTGGAGTTGGCGAATTGAGCGCAGTTGGTGTGGTTGCCTTTGATTATTGCAGCTGGAAGACGAACATATCTGATTAGTTTCTGTATGATTTTTAGCAATTGCGAATATGCCTGTTTATCCGCAAATAATCGAATTCAAGTTCAGACTACTGCTACCTACGGAATAGGTACTAATGAACACTTTTGTGTTCAATTAAAGTGACTTTATCTCGACGGTTGGAATCAAGGAGCGGTGAACATTAACGCAGACGTAAGCTAACTTAGCCGCCATCCATTTGATGACCAGAGATATGTTTTTTCACAACCTGTATAAAAGACACATGGTCAAAGTTGCAAGCAAAAACGTACGCGTTCCACAATTTAATTATACGACAGACGTAGAAACTCACAAAATTTTTGGTTCATGGTAAAAGATTTTGAATAGTATTTGTACGATAGAATGTGAACGAGTTCTTCGGGATTGTGAGAAAATAATAAGATTGAAGAGTTCTTCAGAACATTCATCACGGAACAAACGATTAATTACTTAAAGAAACTACTATTCAACTCATTTGTAGGGGCTACAGGTGTTGAGTGACTTCCGTAATTCCAATATTACGAACAGTGCGATGTTGAAGCGTAATTAGAGCATCCGAAATGTAATTGGAGAATCCATCCCCGAGGTGGTAATCACACATGGGGGGTAACCATTAAAACGGTTACAGATTAATGATTAGAACAAAGACTTCGGATCTCATTCCAACGTCTCGATAGCTAAGGGGTGAAGTTGCCTGGTGTATAAAACTAGCGGATTCGATTACCACCAGAGATGCAAATGTTGTACTTTAAAGATTTGTATATCATATTTTATCTTTTCAGTGTAACTTTTTAATTAGCTTACCCAGCAACTGGTACAGGTATCCAGAGATCATCTCCCAGCTCTGTCCCGACTCGTCGCCCGCGAGGAACCCGGCGAGGAACCCTTGAGAAGTGATCACGTTGATCTTGTCGATGGCTTCCAAGATCAGGTTCAGGATACCTTCCTCTTGGAACAGATCTTGACGGTTGCGGAGCGCTCGGAACTTGTTCTGTTTCTCTTCGTGTTCTGCGTAGAAACATATTAATACTTAAATATCCAATACGATAAAAGCTTGGCAGTTAAATTGTTCAAGGTATTGCCTTGAATACATCAAATTGTCATTTGGGCAGATGACAAAATACTAGCTATTTGTATAAATATTTTGTGATCTTGTTCTGGAAATGGTCTATAAGTATATCGACAAGAATTTACAAGACAGGGTTTAAGTGAAAAATCGAGCGGTTGAAGTTTAAGACCTTCACAAAAAGCTGGAAAACCTGTTTTATTTCGGTATTTTTCTGTTACTTTTCTATGTTAAGTTGAACTGGCCGGTCACATCTCCATACAAACGTCGTAGGGGGATCACTCCCTTATTTGAGATTTTAGATCCAGAATTGAGCATAATTCCGATTGATCTCGACATTACCTAGGCTTGTATGATGCCGAAATTTTAAAAAGATAATTTAGTTGAAAGTTGTATGCCCCTAAAACTTGACGTGAAAATGTCTCGAGGCTCATTCATAACTGTTAAGTTAATCATTTTATTTAAAAAAACGTTACGATGCAAACCTAGATAATAAAGAAATCTTTTTTCTATATCATGCTTTGTTTTCGACCTAAATCCTCAAATAAGGGAGTGATCATCAGAAATTTATCATGTAAGGTAATGCATCGGCTACAACCAATTGTAGCCGGACGCGACTCTTCGGATTTCATTGCCCGTATATTTTGTATTGTGTATCAATTGATAGGGCACAATGTAATTTTATTCAATACAGGGTTATTGGTGAAACGCTAACAACCTCTGAGGGTTGACTTCTGCTAGTCCTTAATTTTTTTCTGTTAGTCAACATTTTGAGAGGATTTTATTTTTGTGTTTTAAAGCCTTCTCCGAGTCAAAAGCGAAAAGTAATAAAAAATATTGAATAATACATTACAGGCACAAGATACTTTTAACATTAGGTGGTCCCCTGGCCCTATATTCCGGGCGTATATAAAAACCAAAAATATATGTAAAAAAATATCATCTAAAAAAGTTTGTTAGGACTAGCAGAAGTCAACCCTAAGAAGTTGTTAGCATATTACCAATAAACCTGTATAAATAATATCACATCTGTGGCAGACACAGTCTCCGAACTGCTTCAACATCATACTCGACAATACTCGACCGCGTCATCATTTACCAACAAATAAGATACTTTGCGGTCAAAGGTATACCTTTCGCTAGCTGTTAAAAACGTATTGTTTACTTTAAATTCAGAAAAAACTTACCCATATCTTCATCAGGCTGTGCAAAGTAGTTGATGAGATCTTCCAAACACATGACCATCTCGCCGAGGTTCACGGACGCGAAGAACATCGAGTGGCGACGGTTTTCTTGCAGTGTTTCTAGACCGCTGTGGAGGGAATATAACTTGTAAGTTTACTGAACGATAATGCTTTTAAAACATGAAATGTACAGAGCATATGACCATTCCATAATTTTCAAATCTAAGTTTTATATTAGAAAATATATATTTTAGAAAATGTAATTAATTGGAAATATATATGCAAAAAGTAATGATTATAATAAATTCTTTCATATTACATAATTATAGAGTAATTTTAGGACTTGGACTACATTTACAGTATCGGACTTTCATCCATTCAAATCCTACTTACACTAAACCTATCTCTAGAAGGCCCACTCACTTGATGAACTTCGTGAACAGAGAAGAGCACTTCCTGATGACCCTGGCAGTGCGAGACTCCTCCTCTTGAGACCTAGAGAAGTCCAGCCCGTCGTCCATCTTGCCTTCCTCGTGCAAGATAGCCTGCTTCTCTTCCACTTTACCCACGCCTTTCTTCTTAGTTTCGTACGACTGTTGGAGAACATTTATGATACAATTTATTACTGCGAAGGTAGATGGCATGATGGCATAGATATAAGTGATGGTCATGAGGTGTACCTCATAATGTATGGACGGGGCTGGGGCTCCTTTAAATAGCTATCAGTAATCGTAAATTATTTGCATTTGCAGGATCCTTACGGAGACTTCGTAACTTTCAAATTATTATAATCTTGCATTGAAATTGTGGTTAAAATATTAGGATCATCATCATCAGCCGGAAGACGTCCACTGTTGAAAAAAAGCCTCCCCAAATTACGGCTATTAACCGACTAGAGGCCTGTCCATTGCCATTTCAATTTCTGAGAGTTATATCGGTGACTTCGGCGAATTTCCTTGTTCCGGATTTTATCGACAAACAAACTCAGAGTGAGATTCTTCGAGCAACCTCTTTGTCGAATATGCCCCAATAACCTTTGACCCCAATCTCACCTGATGGTAAGTGAAGATAGCATGTTTTTTAATATTTATAACTGATAGGGTACCCTTGACACTATCTCACCTGATGGTAAGGTGAGATATGGTCGAAGATGTTTTTCTTTCTAACCTAGATTTACTGGATCTCAAAGACAGCTGCCAGAACACAGCGTTAGAAACTTGGTGACAGATTTATTACTTGATTGAGCCAGGCTGGCATTCGCAAAATGCCCTACCACCACGCAAAGAGAATGCCTCTTATTATACATAGTTTTAATTTAACGACATCTGACAGGAAAGTGCGGTACGTTTTTTACACTCTTAAGCCAATAAAAAAAAAACTAAAAAACTTTCGTTACAGTAACTAACCTTGTAAGACAACCACAGTCCGGTCTCTGAATGCTGCACGATGACAGTGGAGTCACCATACTTGATTATAGGCGCTCCAATCACTTCCAAGTCCTTGTCTTCCAGCACTTGTTTCTGGTCATCCTTCTCTTGACGGAGGCAGAAGGCACAGGATGCTGTTGTGGCTTCCTCTCTGACAAATATCGAAATTTCGAATGAATATCTGTGGTATTTGACAAACTTTCATATAGGATAATGTGTGGACTCAAAATACAAGTACAAAAGGTAATCAGAAAATCTAGAGCCTGAACAACTTTGTATATTTCTAACAAAAGGCTAACACGCTTATCCAAAAGAGGACAAAACACCTACGTACATTATCTAGATGGGATGTATGAGGCACTTTTTTATAGTTAAAAAAAAACGAGTTCTCTAGAAGTATCTAATGTAAACTCCTTGCATGGGACTCACTTCATGGCGGTTATAATAGCTTTGAGTTTGCAGTGTAGTCCAAATTGGCTTTTAGATAAATATTTGGTGTAATTTTGCCTTTTATTTACTATTTGGCTAAATCACAATGAAACAGAGTCCATAGATAGTATTTTGTTGCTATGATGATATAACTAAGTGATAAAAGGTTAGTGAAGCATCAGGCGAATAAAAAAAATTGCAAAAGGTCCTGATTGGACGACTCTGGAGAAGGACGAGCCGTAAATTATAAGAAAGGAATAAGAGTATTGAAGTCGGCTAACTGGCTCAAAAGTGCGAGTGCATCTAATGATTTCCGTCTTGAGTAGACGATTAAACCAGTTTTAATTGATCCCTTAATAAGGTTACAGCATAAATACACAAGAGTATAATTTAGTCACAAAATAATTCATTTCGCTATGGTCCTACACCCCTAAATGTCATCCAATAATGATCTGCCGTATTCACATACGATGGTTTAAGCTAAAATCCTAGGCAGTACAAGACAACTCACCTGCTGACCAAATACAGTTCATTCTGGTCGTTGACCCCGAGATACCGCCCAGTAGTGATGTGCCGTATGCGCATCGGATGGTACCAATTGATGAAGCCGCCAGCCCACTTAGTGCGAGCCAGCTCCAACCGCCACAGCGACCGGGCCTGGGACATCACTGACCCGCCTTCGTATACCACAATACTGAAATAAAGAGATCAATTAATGATGTTATGTACGGGTCCCACGGCGATAATTTTCATCCTTTTCTTCTTATAAATTCCAGTTGATCGGTTAAGAACGGTTAGGCAAAACTATACTAATAGAACTTTAACACTTTTTTATATATAGCTGAAAGATTAGCTTTTGACCACTATCTCACTTGAGATAAGTGGACAAATGAGTGGAGGATGTGGTCGAAGATGCGGGACCGACAGCTTAAGGTGCCATCCGAAGCACGTCCACGCTCAGTAGTAATGCCACAAGCAGTCACCCGTCAGGTCATGACCACGGCGGACTTTGCTTAACGTAGTTTATAAGATCGTATGCTACGCTAGGAGCGCTTCAACTTCAACTCACTTGAGGCCGCCATCCTTGCTCCAAGTACTCGGTATGGTGAGACACTCGTCCCCCCCGTGGAAGAACCGCAGCACGTCACCTCCGAACACGTAGCCTACGTACTTCATCCGAGATATGCCCGTGCCGTACGGCTGAACCGACCAGTGGGTCACGTGGAACGAAGCGTTCACGATTGACACTTCATTCTCTTTAGTTGTGTGCTGGAAGAAAATACGGTGTGTTAGGTATTGATAAACCGTTCCTATTCACGGTCTTAACACCAATCTCTGGGGGTAACCTTTCTAGACCTGGTCAATATCTTAATACCGTCGCTAATCAATAAACACAATAATAGCATTTCATGTAATGCCGCTATTAAGACTCTTAATAACTGCATCTCAAAGTTGAGATCGAAAACTGCCAAAAAATGCATTTTGATATCGATCTCAATATTCATTTATTAAAAGAATAAGCATCTTAAGAGCCATCACAAGACAGCTCTTGAGCTTATGGTATATAGGTATATATATAAGCTCAAAGCTATAGCAAGGTAGAGAATATCATCAAAAGATTCATTTATTAGATAGACCTTATTATGGCTCAAACGACTTCTTTCGCACTTCTATCATGATATTTATTTATAGTATTATTGTAATGTTATATTGTTCAATTTGTTTGTTTTTATATATGATAATAAGCACTTTCGCGTCCTAAGCGAGATTGCGTGCACCAATAAGTTGTTTATGAAACTTCTACAAGGAATGTAGAAACGCTTGAATAAGACTCGACGTTGATAACTCTCATTGGAAATAAAAAGTTTTTTTTTATATATGAATACAATTAGCACAATGTATTGTACTGAAGTGACTCTAATAGACGACAATTTTGGTATATAATGTGCTACGGATTACGTACTAAATAATTAATTTTAAATTATTTTTTTACATACTTTGACATTTAACGTAAGCAGTCAAATATTTTATTACAAATGAACACACAAAAATTATAAACTTTACGAAAAATGTGACAAATACTAATGACACAAATATTCGGCCGGGAAATATTGCATGGAAATTTCAACCTTTCTAAACATTGAATTGAATTTGTACAGAGATGAACACATACTATATATTTATTAACTATATATAAGTATGAAAACATAACATATATCTAACGATAACACTTAACAGAAAAACTGATACTAATAAGTCTAATTTATACCACAGACGTACACTTTCAAGTAAAAAATCATACGTCACAACATACAGGGTAAATACAAGAACACAATCCATTTCCCTCACCGATACGAGAAACATTAATTCTGCATTTTTTCGTTGGGGCAGTTCCGATATTTTCATTGGCATCTTACCCTAAAGTTCAGTAAAAAACTGCATTAAGTATCCCATATACTGACAATTTAATTACAAATAAACATCTATTATTGTATTAGCAAAAAAAACTTGAGTCGCTTAGCAATTCATAAATAAATAAAAATAGGTGGGATTGCATATAAGTTAGTTTAATATTGTACTAAAACATATCTTTAAATTCTACTCAAGTTCGTGGAGCTTATTATAAGCTCTGCAAATTTAATTTGGCTAGCATAAAAGCTTCATATTTAAAAAAAACTTCCTTTCATACTACGTGTCTTACATACAGTTAATTATTGGCTAGAATAAAAAGTTGTATTAATGCTATAACAAACGAATGCGAAAAACAAATGGCAAATTATTTATTTGGCATTTGTTTATTCAGATATATATTACGAAATCGAACAAATGCTAGTAGATTTTAATTTGTCGATGGTTTGACACATTTAAACTTACTTGTATTAGCATGCCAATAATAACATTAAAGCACATGAGTGTATGGAATCTAAAATACACAGTGTAAATTGTGAGGTGATAGGATATGATGCTATGATATATTGGTATTTGTTTGTATATCTTACTTTATCATAACACTGTTTAGTGTTTATAGGAGAAAAAACCCGAACCTACGTACAAATTTGGCGGCAATATTGAAACTCAAAATACAACATTTGAATGTGGGGGTTAAATCAATAGGTATTGAAGTCCCTTAGGACCTCGCAACCAATGATCTATCTCTTATTTTACACCTTGTTTAGGACTTCAGAAGTACCACCTATTGGAAACTTGACATGCTTTGCTTATTCACCTCATTTGCATGACTGCCGTGAAAGTGAATATCAAACACATATTTTGACGCTATTGAATATTCAAAGTCAAAAAGGGTGCCATTATAATAATAGAAAATATAATTTATTTTACTCACTAAAATGACTCGAATTCCGAAAGTAGCTATTTATTTTTGTATATTTAAAGCATTTCAATATGTTTGTTGAGCTTCATACTTCTATAATAGTTTAAGGCAGGAGTCACGTTATTTAATCAAAGTATTTTGAGATTACAATTTAAATGTAAAAATGTGCTAAATATATTTTAAAAAATCATGAGGTATATTTCAATAGGACTTCAAACATTTACTGCAAACTAAATTTGCACACATATAAAACTATGTAGAGGCACCAATACTCATGATCAATGTAGAAAGAAATCATAAATAAGACGTAGTACATCAATTCTATGCCGCAGTGAGGAAGGCCACGGACCGAAACCAATTTAAAACAGTTTGTCCGATCCCACTTAGCCAAGAGTAACAACGACTTTCAGCAATGAAGAAACTATCGTAGATAGAGACATCAGAAACACATTTACAGGTCCTCTATAAAAAGGTTCTAAGTATACAACTCTTATTACTTTACTAAACGTGTTCAAAGTTCCGGGAGAAAAACAAGTTTTAAGGCCTGGGGACCACGCCAACAACCTTGAGGCACTGATTCTAGCCCATAGAAACAGTGCCTAAAGGTTATTGGCGTAGCTGCTATAGATCAGATTTTTAGACTCAGATTATCAGACGCCTTTTTATAGTATTATTTGTAGTATAAATTAAAAACGTTTTTTTTTCAAAGTGACAAATTCAAATTACGGTATATATATATATATATATATATATTATAAATATATATGTATGTCGTCGATAAGATAGTAAATCGTGCTCATTAAGTAAAAAAAAAAAACATTCGCATGGTTACAACTGCTTAAATTAGCGATGCCTATATCATTTTGTTTCTGTTAATCTAAAAATAAAATTATTAGTGAAACAAAGCCAATATCTTCCCACATCTTGTAAGCTATTTTAATAAAAACTCAAAAAGTATCAACAAAAAATTGCTTTAACTTCGCGCTTATCTTAAGCTTTTTTAGACCTTCTTCAAGCTTATATAGTGGCCATAAAATAAAAAGATAAATGTACTCACCAAATACCTCTCAGTAGCAACCGAGACAAGAATCAAGTCGTCACCGACGCGTACTTTCTCACCCTCGGATCTGCAAGTTTAATTAAAACTTTGTAGAAGCCTTTGATCACTATCTCAGCTGATGATAAGTGATGATGAGGTCGAAGGAATTGTTCAGGCTAATGTAGAATGACTGGCTCTCAAGAACAGCTGCCAATACACACCGTTAGGTGCTTAGCGACAGATTATCTACTTGAGGGTGGTAGCCGGTCAGGTGAGCATTCCCAAAATTCCCTACCACCAAGCAAACATTAAGATACATTACATAATAAGTAAAATTAGATCAATTAAGCCATAATGTATCTAACATTAAGGCTCGATTGATCTAATTTGAGTTTGGATCAGTCTGCGTAAAAGATTCCATATTGAACCTTATCTCAACGGAATAATAAAATTGATAAACGATTTTACTTTACAGATCGTGGAGGAGCGCGCTTCTTATGTGGGAAGACATACGAAGCGCGCTCCTCCATGTTCCTGAGTGTAGTTACTACTGCATACCCAAGTGATCATATTTTAAATTTTAACATTATGTACAATTAGCATTTACAACCACACTAAGTCGTAGTGGTACAAACGAGTTCTACAAGTCTAGTGAGAGTGTACAAATGCGTATCAAACATTTACTGTCGAGGGGTACGAAGGCACCTTCGTGAGTGAACTGCTCTATAACCAGAGATGGTGCAATTATGTCTAAGTGAATTTTCAGTTATAGTCCTGAGCTTACATCTGTGTCCTGTAGATGGTAATAGGCTTGGCTCCTATAACATATCCTGTATTCTCCGAAGTAATATATATAGTTACTTAAATCACCCACGTGTGGTCAGAGACATACGGTTAATGCGTGAATATTGTCTCTCATGAAACGTATGTCTGACGACACGTGGGTGATTTAAACACCTGTGTATATTTTCCCCTTCGGGGAATACAGGGAGCTACGGAACCGAGCCTATCGCATCTACAGGAGACAGTTGTAGACCCCAGAACATTACTGAACATTCGGAGAAAACTCTAATAACTTGTCCGATCCTGCTCAAGCGAGGCCTTTTACAATTCTTTCAGGTTCTATTGCGTCTCATTGATGCTGTTCTCTATCAATATGTGAAGGCATCTAGTTTATGTCTTACCTCTGTTTGCTGGCAGGGTGCAGAGTCCACCAGCACGCTTCGCCCTGCGAATGCTCCTGCAGACCGACGTCAAACGCTAGCTTGTCTTGAGATGACGATGTGGAAAGGCACGCCAAATACTGCAAACAATATTAATATAAATAATTTACTTGTTATTGTTCAAATAGGGTCACTATTTTCTGTACCGAAAGGGCAATAGGAAACTCTTTTCAGGGTGAACAGTTCTCCATACAAATGTCGTAGAGTGATCACTCCCTTATTTGAGGATTTAGGTCCAAAACAAAGCATGATATCGATTGATTTCTTTATTATCTAGACTTGTATCGTAACGTTTTTTAATAAGATAATTAACTTGAGAGTTATGAGCCTCGAAACATTTTCATATAAAAGTTTTCGAGGCACATAACTTTCAACTTTATTATCTTTTTTAAATTTCTGCATCATACAAGCCTAGATAATGACGAGATCAATCGGCATTATGCTTAATGTTGGACCAAAAGTCTCAAATAAAGGAGTGATCAGCATGTAACGTTTGTATGGAGAAGTGACCGGCCGGTTCAACGGTAACGATACTGCAGTATGGATCCGTTCACATGTCATGCTTCTTTAGTGCATGAACGGATTCTTCACTGGTTAGTTTTAAAGAATGGATATGGCCTTTTCATTAAGTATATTTAGATAGGCTGCGTGATGTTTGTGACGTCACGTAGATAACAGGAAAATTAGGCGGAATTGTCACTAGATATATAATTTATGCTTTTTAAGTGTTTTATTTAAATATTATTTAATATTTTTTAGGATACTTTTAAAAGTATTTGTTATTATTAAATATGGATTTCCGCAAAGTAACGCCTGAATCTATCCATTATAAGAACTGTATTTGTGAGCCCAAAACATGACACCCACATGCGAAAATGTTTATCTTTCGGTTACCCTCACATGGAATCTTATTAATACAACCTTATCAAGTTGTAAACATAATTATTTTTTATTTCTACCTACATATGCATCTCTATTAATTTATACCACCTCTCTGTTTTTATTCCTCACATATCTATATTTTTCCATTCTAAGATTGACTCGAAGAGATCGGTTTAGGCGATAAGTCCGCCCATTGTGCCATAGCTTCAAGAATTCTCTATATGTGTTTTGTAACATTTGTGGTGTACAATAAAGAATTATTTTATTGTATTTTACAATTCAACTTAAAACTGTGATCGAGTCTATCTGATGATTAGACGTGACGGCATGTTGGCTTAACCTCGGGTTTTTAAATTATTAATACCGTCTTTTTTATGCGATTGAGACGGAACAACCACGAGGCCGACCTGATGTTAAGCGGACTAACCTATACCTATAACAGATACCGACATTTCGTCACAAGTGACGAACTGCACTAGGAACATCACCCTGAGCAAATATTTTAGGTCTTATATCTTCATATCTGTGCTCAGTAGCCTGTATTGGTACCAATTAATTCAATTCTAAACTTCTTCGCGGGTTCGGGATTTAAATTCGGCACTCGAACCAAACAAGAACTTTGCTCACTTGTTGAACAAACAATAACTATCGACTTCCTTATCATCCCTACTTCAATTTTGTAGCTCAGTAAGTAGGTCAAAGTTCTTAAGATCCCGCTGAGATACTTTCGTAGCCTGCGGTTAACCACAACTTGTACTGGGGTACAGTTGTTTAAACCTTTATCTTGCTATCCTTACGCTCTACACCAGCGAGGTTGGTCCAACGTATTTTTTAAAATCACAAAGGACGAGAACATAAAGAGACAACAGAGAACATAAAGAGACAGGCTTCGGTTTATTACCACTCGACTGCCTGATGCCAATACTCCATTGGTATTAGTCATATTATTACTTTACTCATACTCATATATTTCATAAACAATGTTTACATGTCAATGTTATAAATTTTGAGTTACTGAAGATAATTAAATCAAAATAAGTACGTACTGAAGATAAGTACTGAAGATAATTAAATCAAAATTACAAATTTAAAGTCACAACATCGATATCAAAAATAATAATAATTTGTCAATAAAAATTGTTAAGTATATTTAGATAAGACTCCATAGTAGTTTATCAGCTATCTTTCCCTTAACTAGGACATGAATAAGGTAAATAGATCTATTATGCGCGTAATGTGCAGCTACACCCAACTTCTCAGTTTTTTGATAACAGATAGGATGGCTTCTTATTAATAGCTCACCTATTGGTATGAATGGTACCAGATCAGGTCAAAAGATAAAATACCCAAATACCTTTACTGATCCGGCTGCCCCATTGTTAAATTTACTTCAGAAAGAACTCATAGCACCCACAAAGAACTGTCATAGGAGTGTCACAAGGCCTGAATTAACCACAGAAAAAAGCCACAAGTCATAAAACAAGATTCTAACCATATCACTGTTGAGATGCCGCAAAAGTATAGCATTGCCGTAAAGCAAGGTCCTGTGTCCAGAACCCGTCCCTTTGCCCTGAAATAAAACAAAAACATTTATAATGCATATCGTCAAAAATATAGCAACTGATAGCAAAATGAGAAAGTATAGACTGTTACATGTATCTCTGTCTAGTTAAGTTAGTTAACTCCTATCTGAGTAAATGCTGAATATATGATAAATATATTTATTTATTGCTCAAAACATAGATCCCATAATATTACTCTTATATATTGAGAGTTAAAGTTTACAATTAAAGTTCCGCCATACTTTGCCTGTATAGGCATTATCAGAGATAGAACATCCGTAACTAAAATTTGTTTCAAGTGACTATTCTGTTGGCAATGGTATATATTATTTATTCTGTGACTGTTGTATATTACAGTTTCATAAAATAAATATATCTGTGATTATCATAAACATGGAATCGAAAAATGAAGCAGTATGTAAATAATTTCAGCAATATAAGAGAGGGTTGCCCCTTTTATAGCATCATAAAATTCATAAAATAAACACAAGCGGACTTCTTTGAGCTATAAACTCAGCTTATGGGAGCCCTAAACTTAATGGATCTCCAAACATATCTTTAATAAAAAATAATCAAAGTAAACGCTTTCTAAAAGTAAAGTGTTAAGCTAATTTTTCTATTAGTAAGAATAGTGTTAATTAAACAGGTAATAAGGATTGCTAAATTTTATATATTTATTATACAACCTGTTAATAATATTCAAAGATAGTTCTAATTTATAAATTTATCAAGCACCATGCTTTAAAACTACAATACAACGTAAAAGGAAAATATTAATAAAAATAAGAAATAACAAATGGTTTTATGATAAAAATTAGGGATTAAGATTGTCGCAAACTACACTACTGCAATGTATATCTTTGAAGAATTTATTTTTGAGAGGTACATTTGAAATCCATCATATTTATATGTTACATTCGTTCTATTGTTTAATTAAACTAGACGCTTATTGTCAAACTTAACTATACTACTAGAACTGAAAAATGCCCTTAATCACAGACGAAGAAGTAAGTACCTAGCGACTTACACAAAAGTGAATCTTGACATGGAACGCCGCGCCAGAACAATACAGCGATAAGATGTAATATCTACATTTTTATTTGCTTACGGTTGGTGCTAAAGCCTTGCTTGGCTTTTTTGTCAAAGGGAAAGGCGTACTCGACTTCTCTGGCAAAAAGTTGCGGAAATATTTCGGTATAATAGCCCGCTTATTATGATGTGAAGTAATATATCCATCATAATATAGGTATAGCCCTTTACACCCTATTAAACATGAGAGTGACGATCAAAAAATAAAGCGTAGCGATCAGCGCACTTGAGGTCTTTCACTTTTATTACGAGTGGCGACGATGTCCGAATTCTTTTTCTTCGTCTGTGAATAGAACTTTATTAGTTCTAATTTGAAACTACAACCAGGCCTGGCTCACTCTGCACTACAGGTTCATCGGCGTACGGGATTTTTATACGGTGCGTGCCGCGTCAGAAGATATCAGAGCTATGCGATATAAAAAGAGACGCCTTGTAGGTGAATATAAATATTAGGAACTCCATGCTTGTCGAGCTAAAGTGCACTTTATTGCTTCGTAACTACAGTCGCTTATTTATTGGAATGGCTTTGCAGAGTTATCCTTCTGTTCCTTCTTATTTAGTGCTACAACCCACCCAAGGCAGTTTGAAATTTAGCTAGACAATAAGTTCTTTGATCCTAATTTTTTTTCATTAATCAAAGGATGGAATATTTTGGATTAAATACACAATCGATTCCTAGAATTAATTATTACATAATATACAAAGAAAAAGCATTTAAGTATATGTAAGGTAAGAATTCAGTCTGTATTCATGAACGTGTAATGGTCGATTAGTAACAACCGAAAATCGTTACGAAGAAGATGATATTTAGCTTTGAATTTTTAATGATATTAGTGATAAATAACAAAAAATATAATTAAGAGCCAATCAAAAATTTCCAACAATGATAAAAAACCACCATATTATGCAACCATGCATTATTACCGACGACCATAGATACTCACTAAATTGTTGTTACCCTGGAATGTTCAAACATGAGCCAAATATGTAAAAATTATTCACAAATTTTGAATTTCACATGTTAAACACATATACGTAAAAAAGATGCATTCAAGAGATTTGCCGTTTAAAATCTTTAATGGAACCAATATTAGGACATATAATCATTTTATGTGTGATTTAGTCAAAATATAATTGAAAATTATTCAAAGGGTGATACAGATATTTAAGGAAAGGCAAACAACTGTTAATTTTACAGGTTTTGTTTATAGTGAATAATATAATAAAAATATACATTTACATATATAAATAATTATAAAATATACACTTACAGTTTCTGACCCTGCCGCAGTGACCAGTTCTTGCAGAGCTCTTACTGACAAAGCCTGAAAGACAAAAAGTTGATAAATTATGAGGTGCAGAAAGACTAATATTTTGAAAACATTAATTACAACTCATTACATCATCCCATGATCATCCCTACCTACCCTTATCCTTCTTGACTAAGACAGACGCTCCTTGAGCATCTCACTTGTGGAAGGTATACCCGCTACCTTTAGGAGTATTTACTAGTAATTACTCGTAAAAACAAGAAACTAAAGCGCTCTGTTGTTGTGTGGGTGGTGTGAAACAACACTCCATACTCACATTGACGTGACTGGTTTACTGCTCATTAGCCTCATTTTTTATGCTATAGGTGGCAAATGAGCAACGGCCACCTGATGGAGAGCGATTACCGTCGTCTATAGACATTTCTAACAGACAGGGCATCAGAAATACGTTGCCAATCTTTTAAGGACTTTGTTAACTCGCTTTTTGAAGGACCCCATGTTTTAGCTGCTAGGAAATACCGTGGGTACGAAATATATTAAAAAAATACTGCAGGTGTAAGGCAGAAAAGATTGCATGTTTCGCGCTGTATGTGATCTCAGCGTCTATAATATGTTGATAAGCTTTCTGTCGATGGCGGCTAATGCGGTGAGTAAACCACGACGTTGGCATGAAGTTGAATAATTTTCTTCAGAACACTCTCGTTTTAAATGCGATAAAAGAAACAAAGAGATCCAATGTTTCTGCACATATCCTAGATGTTCAGAAAGCTTGGGGTAGTTGATAATTCTGATAGATTTCTCTTAACTCGCCTTTTCCGACATCCAACAAGTTTACTTCTGGAAATTAATTTTTGGACACCAACCCCTAGTTTCTGAATCGTTTGCCTTCTTCAGTAAACAGGTTGAATACTCAACGCTCATTGGTCACTTATCACGTAATAGAATATCATTGACCAATGAGCGATCAATATTTAGCCTGTCTACTAACCAAGGTGTGATAGCAAACGACGGCTTTGGGGTGTAATAAACGGCTTATCTATACATTATAACATGATGTGGTCAAAAAAAAATTGCTAAATCTTCAATATGCAGAATTAGACCTGTTATAGTTTTATTATAAGTATAGATTCTACTACCAACATACGGCAGGCGGTCACGTTCTACAGTTCTGCATTTTTTACAGAGTTTTTGACTTTACACTACAAATAAATATGTAAAGAAATGTAAGTCAAGCTCAAAAACAGCAGGCTACAACTGGGCAGTGCTACAACTTCACCTTGACGCGACCAATTGGATGCGATTTTTTCTAAGCGCCAAATTAATAAACAATCGAATTGAATTTGGAAGATTGTGCGTGTTTTTTTAATTGTGATCTTGATAGTTTTGAAATCAATGCTGTAATTCTATCAGATATACACTTCTTTACATGTTTATTTGTAAAGATCACACGTGCCGCACTCCCTTTTTTTCACGATTTAAAAAAAATATATAGGAAAATCATAGAGCAAAGGACTTTGCGACTAAGCGGTGGAAAATTTTCTTTGACCGCTGCAGTCTAACAGCTGTTATGTGAGCATTAATTCAAGTAAATATACCTTAGGTCTGGCCAAAAGACATAGGTATAATTTCGCATAGATTGACATACTATACGTTAAACACTAACAAAAAATATAGTTAAAAGGTTGTCTTAGGTTTTCGGGATTATAACACGTAGTAATTAAACAACTTTAAACGGTTATTAAAAAAAAATCTCTGATGGTAGTAAAATAATTGCTGAAGAACTCAAATGACAAATAAAACCAATAAGTCACCCCGTGACCACGATCACTGCAAAGTATTTGAAACGTCTGGACAAAAATAATGATAAATGTACGCGATTTAAACCATTCAAAGTTGTTTAATTACTATAGTTAAGAGGTGTTTAAAAATTTAGTTAAGTGGTGTGAAAATTAAGTGGTGTGAATCTGGCCTTCAGAGATAGCTAGCAAAACTTACAATTACATGCTTAGCGACACATTTTCTATCTACAAATGACAGTTTCTACCCACACAAGAAAAATACTCTCAACTGCGCAGTATTTAAGGGTATATTTTAGACGAACGCCCCCATACAAAACGCAGCTCCAATCTCATTTTAATAATAGCGAATAAAACTCAATGATTTTTTACCTACGTAATCACTATCTTCTATCGAGGTTTGTGGTGCACCAGATTTTCATTAAATTATACAGTTCTCAAAGTACACTAGCTCAAAAACTCGCAATTTAAGATAAAATAAAGACCCAACATTAAGCACCTCTTTCAAGAAAAAAAATGCACGTTTTTAAGATTTCTATTGCTCCACAAACATGGGGAATATAATGAACTTTCTATAACGGGAAGTTATTTATACAAGTGTACTATATATTTTGAATAAATATGAACTATGAAATACAAAAATTACGCTCGAATAACTCCTAAGAACAAGTGCTATCTACTAAAGTTTACTAAACGCTATATACTAAACTATGTAATTATTAGTCCAAAAAAGGGTTCAAACCGGAAACGATAGGTCTAATAATACGGTATATTTTCATGCGAGTTTTTTTAATAACAAGTTTTGTATATAAATAGGTTAACGCTTTGGCTGGCGGGTATATGTCCTTAATAAAACGGTTTTAATCTATATTTACTTCATCCTTCGTTTAAACACGCATACATACAATTAGTTATTTAAATAAGCCTACACAACTACAACAAGAGGAGAAATCTATATAGTACATATTATATATAACTATATGTACCTACGTTCACTATGCAAACTTTCTCTTTTTTCCATGTAGCTAAAGTTAAGTAAGATCATTCATCCATCATTGTCTAACAGGGTCTGGTAATGGGACAAAACCTTGGCGTCCGAGGAGGGGAAACGAACGAGCGTGTCCCAGTTTCGGGTTTCGGGACATTCAATCAAGTGCCAAGTAAGACTTGCGTCAATCGTTAATCTTTTATTTCGATTTACAGTAATTCTTCCTTGCTTGCTTTTACTTACCCTTTTTTGGAAGTATATATATAAGGAAGACATATTGACTTTAGTTCAGAAAACGATTATTTCATAAAGCACCGCATTATCTCGTATTTGCCTGAGAATCTTTGTTTTAGTTAGTCATATTTTTCCAACCCGATATTTTTTTGTTTTCGGTTATTATGCGACACTATTTTTCTAAATATACAATTATAAGAACCACCCAATACTACGTAGTATTATTGTATGTTCTATGTCATTACTATAAGTATAACCGACCGAAGTTTTTTAAAATAAAACTCGGAAAACGGAAATGGACACTAGTCAATTGACTACCACGAAAATCATTGATGCGCCGTGGAAGTAATATATATTACTGTAATAAATCATTAACTGAATAGAATTAGCCTAAAATAACATATTATAAATAATATACTACATAAATAATGTTGAGAATAAATTATAAAATAATAATTATTTAGTAACCGGCTAGGACTCGCGTAATATTTACCGGATATTGCTCCGACCAGTTTCGAACTTATTTGAAGTTCTTCGTCTGGGAGTCACGATTGTGCACAGCGTCGAGCGCGGGCCTCAGCACGTAACTGGCGTTGAGACGGTTGCGCCGCAGCTGTCAAAGTCAGGATTTCTCCGTCCGAACTGTCACTTCTGTCACTATTATTACTTATTTACATTCCCTTACCTACCAAAACGACAGTGACAATCACAGTGATAGTGACAGAAGTGACAGTTCGGACGGAGAAATCCTGACTTTGACAGCTGCGGCGCAACCGTCTCAACGCCAGTTACGTGCTGAGGCCCGCGCTCGACGCTGTGCACAATCGTGACTCCCAGACGAAGAACTTCAAATAAGTTCGAAACTGGTCGGAGCAATATCCGGTAAATATTACGCGAGTCCTAGCCGGTTACTAAATAATAATTATAAAATAATACTTAATGAAATCTACATCATCATCAGCTGGAAGACGTCTACTGTTGTACAAAGGCCTCCCCCATAGAGCGCCACAAAGAACAGCTATTAGCCGCTTGTAACCATTGGCTATTATTGGTTTAATGATAAAGTTATTAACTAAATTATCGCAATAGCTAACATAAGTAACAGAATAAAATAGTTAAATAATGTACTCGTATGTTGGATTTTAACTTTTTGCATAAGAATATTTATATATCGAATGTTATATTCGGATATATTCTGTGAAAATTTCAGAAGTACGAGACGCAAAATAGCATTGCTGCCGAGTGCAACACTCAGTTTTTCACCTCATTCCAGCGAGGAAAATGTAGTTAGTTAAATTTGCGTTAATTTATAGTAAAAATACTAAGATTGCTACTATTTAAAATAAATTATTTTTATGGAACTTTTATAGAGCATAACATTTCCACGCAGATTCCGAACGATAAACACACCTTTCCGTGCTTGTAAGATGAAAAAGATTTTCCTTTCTTTCAGGCCGAAACCTTATCGTCAAAACCTAATACCGGCTAAAGCTTAACTTATCTTAAATCACAACAGGTAGTCTATGCGTAACATAGAAGAGAGAGTACAAACAGCCCTTACTCGAAATCCCTCTGCTACAATTTTCTAATCAGACTGTACCGATCGGAGGACGGGTTCAACTGTTCTGTGATTCGTAACGTACCTGCTCGATGACAAATACGCATTGCGACAGATCGGGCGGTATGTTCTTGTCGGCGATGTTCTCCAGGAAGCAGTGCCTGTTGCCGAATCCTTCGGCCGCCAGGCAGACACGCTCGCCTGTCGCCGTACATGACAGGCAGACCATGTCTTCCTGTAAACAAAAATAGACATATGAATAAAATATAACAACAGTGCTAAGCGAGACGTCAACGCGGGCGTCCCGAGCTCTCCTTGAAAAAGACCACCGAATGTGGTTGAAACTATAGTCGGAGCTATCTGACTGATTCACGTGAGTTATGCCGTATTATTTACTAAAAATATTATATTTTTCAACAATAGTAAAACGCTATTATCTGAATATTAAGGTATTTTATCACCTATACAAAGTATATCGACAAATATATTTACAAATATATCAATGAATTGCGAGTCAGCCTCGCGCACCTAGAGTGTATGTCCCAAAACCCAATAATTCTTGATACGTCATTTAAGAAAAAACTGTCTGGGAGATTCAGTGCATGGTTTATTTAATGCATTTCTTATATTTTCTATATGAAGTCAGTTTTCTTTTTGTTCTGTAAAATTTGTTTTATTTTGTTCAGCAAACATTTTATTTGTTTTACAAAAGTAAGACTTAGAAGGACCGGACAGACGTACGGCATATAGGCATTGAATATATGTGCTATGGCATAGGCTTAGTAATCTAGTACCATGACACTAAAAACTTGCTATAGGTAACACATTATAGTTTATGTCAGATAATCAAGTTATCCTTCTTGTTCTGTACAAGCACTGTCTTAAATATTCCCCTACAGGTAGTAGTGTGCAAATGTAACTGTTTTAAGCCTTGAAAGGCTTTGTATGAGTCATAATTTGATAGCATTAAATTTTAGCATCGTTTGGTATAAAAATCGAAGCGTCTGTATTTTACAGGGAAAATGTTCAGTATCTATAAAATGCCTCCTAAAATGCCTGTAGTATTCAAATATTATCCAGTTTTATGATAAAGGTTTTTTATCATTAACACCATTCTGTAAACTGTACCGAACCAAGAGAGAAAATTATGTAAAGCGCGCCAGTGCTACCTAAATATGGACGCCTACCGAGCCCTCCATTAAAACCAGGGCTTTAAAAGGGTTTCATGAAATCTAACAGAAAAGGAAATTAAGTCAATTTTCACAAACTTTAACAAGCTTGCTAATATTTTGGAATTTTAAAGGGTATTTCCTTATTGACCGAGCGAGAACGCTGTCCAAGCGAAGCGTCCTGCTTTCACTTACACATAAATGCTTTCGTATGTCCGGTTGATTTTCAGTATTTTTTTTGTCGATTCTGTTTAGGAAACTTTTCAAAATGACGGAGATATGATATACATATAGTGTTGTAAGTATGGACGCGTACGCAAAATTTAGTGGCAATGTCCCTGATATGCACGTCGTTGCCTACAAGTGATAGGCTCTCTCTCTCTATCTCTCTCTCGTCTATACATGTGCACAGTACAGTAATTATCAGCGTAAAAATCGTAAAAGTCTAAAAAATCGTAAATTGAAATAAAATCAATTAAATTGTGTTCAATTTTAACTATGCAAGGTCAGACTTGCGAGATTTACAGCTCGGAGAGCCACTAGGATATAATAGCTTCGGTTCTAAAGCGCATGGTGACCAACGACGTCATGAAAGATAGGGCGCGGGTTGCTGATAGATGCGATACTGATTTTCAAAATAGAATAACATACATATATAGAATGTGTTAATCCCTAAGATTTTTTTACCTGTAGATGTGTTGTATGGCCTCCATATTTACTAGACGAATACAGGGTAATCACCTGAGTCACTACCAGTCTTGCACTTCCAAGCGTCCGGTGAATACATCGCCGCTAATCGTGTTTTTTAGGAATAATCTGTGGCCAATATGCCTTTCTTGTGTCTTTAGACTCTGCACCAATTATACAGGCACTGTGAGAGATAAGAAAACTGTTTAATTTCACGCGTAATTATTGCTTTTATTGATGAAATAGAAAATATCGTCATATTGTTTTATCTTAGGAACTAATTTCAATGAAATGGATGAGCGAGATATGTGTATCGTTTGGTGTGAGAGAGTGAAAGAGATCGCAGCATAATGGTGATCGGAACGTCTCGTGGCGGTTCGGTGGTAACACGAATTGCTTATTTATCTCTTTCTAACAACAGATATGACGCATAATATTTGAACGTTCTTTCCTTGTCATTACAAACTGCATATACATGTGCGTAGGTATGTATATAGCTAAATTCTAGTAAGCTTTTAGAGCAGTGGTGTTCGGATATAACTAATCTATATATTTCAAATCACTGGTTAATCCAGGATCTATTATTCTATTTATGTTTCAAGTTTCATAAAAATCAGTTCAGTTCCGAGGGGAAGGAATAACAAACATACACATTATGAAGTACTTTAGTGTTCGATCTGACAATAACTAGACAAATCAAATATTTGACGTACAAGTTCTGTATATACGAATCGCGTAAATGACAATTTAAGTGTTGACAAATAGAGGCCTTTTATACCGCCGTTTAAAAAAAAGCTTTTGATTTGGGTAGGATACGATAGGATTTTATTAATTGCGAAATATACAAATTACGATTATGACTTGTATAATAAGATCAAAAAAGGATTTGACGACTGTCTGCGCAATCTCACATCCTCACATCTTCAGTCACTCACACATTTTCGCATTTACACTCGAGAGCAATGAATCCGGGTCACTTAAAGAATCCTAAAAATCTCGGAAACTAAAAATGCTAGGTTAATGCAATAAATTGTATTTAATAGACAATGTAATACTCCTTAAATGAAGGTATTAAAAGTTCTTAGTTATTGTAAAGTTATATCATAAAAAAATCAAATTTGAAAAAGGGCCACTTTCGAAGATGGAACTACGAAATTACAGCATTTGGTTTTGCTTTTGTTTGTAATCTGTCATTTATGTGGGTACATAAACCATGTTGATAGTGCTCTATATTCATTATTCAAGCTGAAATTATGTCGCTTACGCCTGAAGAATGCACCAGAATACTTACAATGCTGGAAACCGGCCGGAGTCAGCGCGATACAGCCAGGACTGTCGGTGTGTCGCTGTCAACAGTACAAAGAGTTCTCCGACGTTACGAAGAAACTGGTTCTAACCTACGCAGACCAGGAACGGGCAGAACCAGGTGTACCACAGCACGAGAAGACCGATACTTGGTGAACACCATGCTTCGAAATCGCTTTCTCACAGGAACTGAACTCACCAATCAGTTTCGACGCCTCGGAGGAAGTAACCCAAGTGCATGGACAGTAAGACGTCGGCTTGCTGAATCTAACTTAAAACCCCTTAGACCTGCAAACGGCCCTAAACTGGAGCGTGGGCATCGTATTTCGAGACTAAGATATGCCCAGAGCCACGTAAATTGGAGTATTGAAGATTGGTCAAAAGTTATGTTCTCCGACGAATCAAAATTTATGCTCTACAAGCACGATGGAAGACACAGAGTGTATCGAAGACCAGGGGAAAGATTCAAGCAAGCATGCATCGAAGAAAAAGTAGCCTACGGTGGTGGGTCTGTACTTGTGTGGGCCGGAATTTCTTCTGAAAGTCGCACAGAGCTGGTGATCATAGAAAACGGCTCTTTAACTAGCGTAAGATATGTGGAAGAAATCCTCAATGATCACGTTGGTCCATTTATGGTCAATTTAGGTGAGGATGCTATATTTATGCATGACAATGCCCGACCTCATACAGGTAGGATTGTGAATGACTACCTTCAAGAGATGAACATTACTCGTATGGAGTGGCCAGCGCGCAGCCCGGATATCAACCCGATCGAGCATGCTTGGGACGAGCTAGGCAGATGCGTAAAACAACGAAACCCTCCCCCAATCACGCTTCGTGAGCTCAAAATTGCTCTCACAGAGGAATGGGAGAATATTCCCCAAAATCGTATAAGGAACTTGGTGTACAGCATGCCAAACCGCGTAAACGCAGTAATGGAAGCACGAGGAGGCAATACGAAGTATTAAAATTCAAGAAAATCGTAATAAAGTTCAAAAATTTCATGTTTCCTATTTTTGTTTTAAGGAGAGATCAGCAGTTTTTTCTTTATGTAATTTTGTGTTAATAAAATGTATGGTGACTCATATTTTTTTTACTTTCATTTAAGGAGTATTACATTGTCTATTAAATACAATTTATTGCATTAACCTATCATTTTTAGTTTCTGAGATTTTTAACATTCTTTAAGTGACCCGGATTCATTGCTCTCGAGTGTATAATATTGGTGTGTTTGTGCACGCGTACCAGTTGATGATAGTTATATCTTATCTTCGTTGTATTGTTTACATATGTTTCTTTGATAACTTTTGTCAATAGATAACTATCTCGCTCGCACATTTCTATATTTTTATGGATTAAACATGATTTAATAAACTGTAACATAGAAAATAAGTCCTTATTTTGCTTCAGCTAACGTCTAAAATGGTGTACACATAAAGCTACTGACGTCAACCCATCAAGGGAATGCTATTGCTGGTTGTTGATGTAAAAGAAGACACTGTTCATTTAGCGCATTTGAACAATTCTCATAATTACAATGAGAGGAACAAATTATAGCCATGTGCAGGATTCGATCCCGCATAATCCACCTTTATAGCCGGGGTATGTTCTAACCGCTTAGCTAACGTATGACTATCAGTACTAATATTATAAATGCGAAAGTAACTCCGTCTGTCTGTCTGTTACGCTTTTACGCCAAAACTACTGGACCGATTTGAATGAAATTTGGTATGGAAATAGTTTGAGACCCGGGAAAAAACATAGGATAGTTTTTATCCAACTGCGCAAAAAGAGGTTAATGTTTTTGCGCGATAACAGTCATACGCGCGGGCAGAGCCGCGCCCGGAAAGCTACTAATTTATAGTTTTGTTCTTAACCATCGAATGGGGATGGAGCGACATCTATAGTTCAACTTACGTTGTACTACAAACAAGACTACCTTTTGCAATTACCTTTAAACTTGTCAACGATGACGCAACACTATAACTGTAATACTTTTATTTTTTCAATGTTGTTTTTATAATGATAAATCATAGTCATGTACGGGATTCTAACCCCCGCCATCCAGCACTACAGCCAGGGTATACTCTAATCGCTAAGCCAACATGACATAATATGACGCATGACCCTAATTTATCATTTGGTTCTTAACCATCGTATGGGGGGTATATTACTGGCAATAAAAAACCAGTGCGGAAAATATTAATAATAATTTACTCATAATGAACTTAACTACATCGTTGCAGAAACTGATATGACTAGAATGGTAAACAAAAAAAAAATATACCTAGTTGTGTAATAGAGTAGTTGTGATTATTAGAAGTTGCAAAATAGAGTCGAAACACTTTCCTTCGCAATATTTTTAAGCTATTCACCAACCAACAATAACATGAGTATACGAAACGTTCCCTTATCTCTTTTATCAACAAAATATCCCTTAACCGACACACTTTCACATAGAATAGGCCTATTGAATGACAATGCAAATAAAGGATTACAGTACTGAAATAACAGTCCCCTTTCGTTGTGATGGTGACGAAACGTTTTATCGGGACTGTCGTGGACGATTTGGGACTTAGGATAAATTATTATAGAGTTAACATGTAGGTACAGGATTTCACTATAAAGTTTTTTGAAGGACTCGTAGCAAGTTTGCTTAGCCGTTCTTAACTGATCATCTAATTAAAGCAATGTCCGCAGTTTAAATTGAAAAATTGAAGAACACGACTGCCAATTATTTGTTTTCTTTTTTAGCGTTTTATCGTTCCATTGAAATTAAAACTGCAAGTTATACATATTTATGGGATCGTTTCTTAGAGCCCTTTATTTTGAGACCCCACTCTATGGGTCTGGGAGAAAAAAAATTGTCTCACAATATGGCTTCAAAAACACTCCATTTTCTTTTTACTTTTTAGGGTTTCGTACCCAAAGGGTAAAAACGGGACCCTATTACTGAGACTTCGCTGTCCGTCCATCCGTCCGTCTGTCACCAGGCTGTATCTCAAGAACGGTGATAGCTAGACAGTTGAAATTTTCACAGATGATGTATTTCTGTGACCGCTGTAACAACAAATACAAAAAGTTGCCAAGTGCGAGTCAGACTCGCGCACGTTATTTCAAAACAAGGTTAAAATATGAAGTCTAATGTTGTATAGCTAACGGTACGGACCCTTAGTGCGCGAGTCCACTCGCACTTGGCCGATTTATTATGTTTCTAGTGTTACCTGCGCTATCAAGACGAATCTAATGATATATTACACATTAAAATCGGTTGAGCCGTTCAGAGATAATGGTGGAATAAAGAAACTCACAAACATAAATAGTTCACATACATAAACCCTGAAAACATAACACTCCTTTTATTTGGGCAGTCGTCAAATAAAAGGAGAAGTATACAAGTGAGTAGATTACTAAGGCGTTCAGCTTTAAAGTCGAATAAAAAAGTAGACAGTTTTGCTTCAACGACGATTTGCTTCGTTTTCATTGTGACCCTCTGTGAAGAAGCCTCTGGCCATAAAGCGAGTTTGATTTAGTTTTGTCTAAGAAATTTCAAATTTAATTTATTATATCTACTTTACATCAGTGCTCACATTTAGAAATAAAATTGTTATGGATGGTGCGACGGTATCAATACTAACTCCTTCAGTATTCTGAAATGCGCTCGTGCAAATTGCAGAAATATGCAAAGTAAAGAACGTAAGATTTCTTAACAGATAAAGAAATATACATTTTTATGGAGGTATATATGAATAAATAATTTGATATTTTTAAGTAATTTGATTTTTTCACTGGGCATTTTTAATAGGCATTGTTATAGACTTACTTACTCGTAAAGTACCTGTAATAATTATTACGAGCAGACTGACATTAATATTAACAAATATTTGAATTCTTCCGCATAAGAAAAACAAGTGATTTGAATGGCATTCTGCCTCGCACAGCCACAATGTGGGACCGATATGTCTTAGGAGACTTTAAGAAGAGAGCATATTCCCTCCTGGAAAAACAACGGAATCGACTTTGTACGAAAATATTAAAATATTACTTTATACTGAAAAATATGAAATAACTTGCGTAAATTGTTGATATGCTGCTTCAAAGATTCAAGCTAATATTTTCTTCATTCGAGGCAATGATACCCGAGCGGTAATAGCTATGGCTGCCCGTGGGGTGCCGGACTAGAATATCATCCCCCATTGCTACCTATGGGAGTCGTAAAACGCGACTAGATGTAAAATACTGCAAGGTGGGCAGCAGAACCTTGTGATAAAATGATCTTTTAAACTGCCATCCCCAAGACGCTTGCAAAGCGTAGAGATTATGGCAAATCCCCCTTAAGGTTGAACTGGCCGGTCACTTCTCCATACAAACATCGTAGTGTGATCACTCCCTTATTTGAGATTTTAGGTCCAGTTTTAAGCATAATACCGACTAATCTCGTTATTATCTAGGCTTGTATGATGCCGAAATGTTAAAATGATAATGAAGTTGAATGTTATGTGTCTCGAAAACTTTATATGAAAATGTGACGAAGCTCATAACTCTCAAGTTAATTATCTTATTTAAAAAAATCCGATACAAGTCTGGATAGTAAAGAAATCAATCGTTATCATGCTTTGTTTTGGACCTAATTCATTAAATAAGGGAGTGATCACCCTACGACTTTTGTATGGAGAACTGACCGGCCAGTTCACCCTTAATGGGGGGAGGCTGTGTTCAGCAGTGGACAATTCAGCTTATACAGTACAGTAATAGCTATGGACTTCCGTGATGCAGGTCCTTGCCAGCTTGAGTTTCAACGCATGGTGGAATGGCATTTTGCGAATGCTCACCTGACTAGCTACCATCCTCAAGTAGAAAATCTGTCGTCAAACACCCATTAGTGTGTTCCGGCGGCAGTCCTTGAGTGCCAGTAAAATTACAGGCACATGAGACTAACAATTGTATGTCTTAAGGTGACGGGCTCGCTCACTGTTTATGAAACATAAATGGGAAACACTTGGAAGTATATGTATACCTACCCAATAAATGAGAATCATCAGAATTGGATGATCTAGTATAAAAGGTAGCTATGCATAGATAAACGTTAATATATATATACGCCTCGACCTAAACCCTTCATCTTGTTGAAGGAAGTCCGTTACAAAGAGTTTATAGATTATAGATTTTATACCGATAAGTATAAAACTTGCCACGCTTGGCAAGCTACCGAAGATTTAGGATAATTAATGATGCTGACGATTCACAATTGAGAAATAACCCTATATATAAATGCGATAGTCCTTCGATTTGAACTTTACCCAGTCTTTACTAAAATACAATGCCTTTCCGAAGAAAATGCTTTGTTCTCGTAATGATTTCTCTTCTAGGGTTGTCGAAAAGTATTCAGAATCAGTTTGTAAGTGTCTATAATCGAAAGGAGCACACAAAGAAAACTCGTTCATTAATAATTTATTAATGGGTTTATATATTTATTTATAAAAAAAAATTATTAATTTATTCTATGAAAACGTGTTATTTTATAAAACCAATAAAATAATATCCAATGTCAATTTTGCCTAATTTTCCTGTTATGCCGATTTGGCATCATAAACAACACCTACACATACTAGAAGAATTTTCAACACGTATAGCTTCTACACGACTCATCATCAGAAGGTACCGCTCGATCGCGAAATACTCATACATTCATTCAGTACGACGGAAGGACCAAAAATGAGTCAGCTCCCAAAAATAAGATTCTGTAAAAAGGAGAAAGAGCCAATTCCTTGATTTTGGTCGCTCTAGACATTGAAATCTCGATAAAAATACCACACTATATCTTAATTAGGTTCAGTGAGCATACGTACGAGTATATACCTAAAGAGCAAACAAAATAACAAAAACTAAACAAAACATTAAAAAGATAGATTTTAGAATGAAGCTCTCAAAATGTCGAATGATAAACAACACCACCTTACCGAGCTTGTTAGGCGAAAAAGGTTTTTATTTTATACTCCAAGGCAGTACCTATACTCAAAAATTGTAAGTAACTCCAACAAAAAATTGTGACTCCAACTCCAGCTGTACCTGAGACGGCCGACAGGAATCACTTTGTGGCTATTGGAATTTTGCAGCGCGATTTTATTCCACAAAACCTATTCCAAACTTTTCACATTATCTACGAGTATATATAAAGTTTTGTTTCAGATATTTTTATCCAACCCCACTGTTACAGCACCTTCAACGGTAATGTTTTCGGCTAGAACATTAAACAATTCCCAAAAGACCATCGAAACGGTGAGATTAACCAAACCAAATAAACAAGCACAAAGACAACGACCACTTACAGACCTATAGACCCTTAATGGGCCGTTTGTATCGGACCCTTTTTCAGCCAGATTAAATAGTCATTACGCGAAAGGTAAATGGGAATTTTGTGGTATGTACGATCGCTTTTGTTCCTATGTTTTATTCAAGAATTATACGGCGAAAATCTGAGGAAAATGAATTATTCATTTGTTATTGCAAGCTATCGCGTGTATCTTAAAAGAATATTATAAGGCCTGTCTATATTTGAGATGTAGGCCGAGACATAGAATAACTTATACTAATTATATTTTTGTATGAAATTCTCTTGAGTTTCACAGAAACCGGCAAAAACACTCACGGTGGGTGTGGATAAATTAGAGTTATGAGCCATTGTCACGTTAGCTCAGTCGGTCAGAGCATACTCCGGCTAAAGGGGTGGATGACGCGACTTCGAATCCTACACATGACTATATTATTTTCTCTCGTAAATTTGTAAAGATTATTTATTTTTAACCAACTTCGAAATAGGAGGAGGTTTTCAAATCGACTGTATGTATTTTTGTGTGTTTGTTACGCGATTACTTCGCCAATCATGTGTTGATTTTTAATTATTATTTTTTCGTTATTATTAGAAAATACCTCCAAGTTGATACCATTTAAATTTCATCAAACATCGATCGAGTAGTTTTTAAGTTACAGTCAATTGACTGGATATTGTATTTGCATATTTGGTAGATGTACTAATTTCTTTATAAGGAAGAGTAACAAGAGATTCTTTGTCTCTTTGCACCTGTCCAAATTATACACTAAATCGATGGGAGAGACGACACCGCGTCGGAAATGTAGGTCATTGCAGACATTACGTACCGGTCAGTAGAGCAGCTGTTGGAACACCTGCTTCAGAATTCGCGTCAGGATTTAATATTACTTACGATTGTTTAGCGCCAATAGTCACTTTTAATATGTTTTCAACACTGTCGCTCGTAACGGGCCTTTAAATGCACCTATTTTAGTGTCATAATATAGTCTATTACGCACTCGTGCTTTTTATTTACTTAACCAATCCATTGTTTTAAATAGAAAAAAATACAACGTTTCCACACTTCTCACCAAGGAGATTGTAGCTTGTTTCGTTCGTTTTTCATATAAAAACAAACCAAAGAGTTTTTTCAAAGTTAAGCAACGGTCATGACTTGGATGGGAGATCGCTGGAGACATACTACTGAGCGCTTCCGTGCTTCGGAGGGCACGTTAAGCCGTCGGTTCCGGTTGTTGTCTTAGAATGGCATTTTGCGAATGCCCGCCTTGCTAGCTACCACCCCCAAGTAGAAAATCTGTCGCCAAGCACCTAACGGTGTGTTCCGGCAGCTGTCCTTGAGAGCCGGTAATTCTAGGTTAGCCTGAACAACATCTTCGATCACTTACAATCAGGTCATCTACCAATTCATTATTTCTTACTACCTAATATTTTTACAAAATCTAGCGAAAACATAGAACAAAAACATAACATCATCTAAATGGACGGCAACCCTACAGTCCACAAAGCGCGCTAGCGTCCCATTACCGGTCCTATTCATGTGGAAAGCTCTTTCAATTAAAGCTCCTTTTTACAAACTTTCTACGTCACTCCATGTCATTATTCAAGGAGACGCCGAGAACCTATACCTGTGATAAATGCTAAAGTTTCGACTTTTATTAATGATGCATACGATTCAGCTACAAATGCACGCTCATTTTTTATTCATTGCATAAAGTCTAGCCTTTGACCTCGCTTCTGAAGAAATTGTATTCCCAACCTGCCTGCCAAGTGTGGGTATTATGGCAAGCCCAGGAAAGCAGTTTTCAGCAATGGACCATGTAGATGGTATAGTACAGTTGATTCGTTAATTACTTTCTAGAAATCACATGGGATGCTCTTGATTCTATCACAATTAGTATGTAAATATATCGTGGATATGAATATTTCCGTATAAGTATCATATTAGAATAGTTTTCAATCATCATCATCAACCGGAAAACGTTAACTGTTAGACAAAAGCCTCCTCCATAGCACGCCAGAAAAAACGGCCACTGTCAGCTGATGTCGTCAGTCACTCTTGTCAGTCAATCTAGCGGGGGACCTACCACCTCTGCGTCTTCTAGGTGTAATGCAGCAAAGTGGCCTGCCAATATTTCTTCAACATGCAAATTCTGAGAATTATGTCAGTGACTTTTAGGTCTTTGGCGAATATCCTTGTTCCGGATTTTATCGTGCAAACAAACACCGATCGTAGCTCTCTCCATAGCGCATTAAGCGACTTGTCAATTAACTGATATATTTATTTGCATATCTGGATGATTTAATGGTTATTGCAACATGATGAACAGTTTTTTAATCGAATGAATGATCTTGTAAGAATGAGGCATCCCTTAACCGAGTGGAAAAAAATATTTTAAAAATGGAACCGACTTCCGTCACTTAAGTGTGACGAACTTGTAGAAGTCGGACCATGATAATGCTATGTCAGTGTTTTGAATCAGCATAGTATCCACTTCGATAAGTTATTTCATACTTTTTAGTGTTGAAAGTCGTCGGTTCTCAATTCATCTGTTTTTTTTAATGTTTGTTACTAATTGAAATAATTATTTTTTTTAATTTGAAAGCTGATGCTTGTCGTTTGGTCCCATTTAAATTTCATCAAAATCGGTCGACCTGTTTTTGAATTACACTCCAATAACTGACAAATATTTTCCTATCTTGATGACAAAGTCGTTGACAGTGTCACGATCCCGTGAGTAGCAAGTGTCACTAAAAAGAGTGAAAAAAATGTTTAACCAATAAATGGAACCGACTTCAACAGTCAAAAGTGTGAAATAACTTGTCGAAGTCGGTACCATGCGCACAATATTGTGATAATAGGTACTTTTGGACTATCATGGTACCAACTTCAACAAGTTATTTGACACTTATGAGTGTTGCAGTTGGTTCCATATTTTGGTTAAAAAATATATTTTAATATTTTTTGTGTTTCTAACATTTTTTCACTGTTTACAGCTTTACAGAACTTCGTAACTTTTGTCAGTGGAGAACCAACTTTATTTATGATCCTATTTGTATATAATATATGATAGTTTCATAGAGGCTTACAATATTGTCATTTTTAGCTCAGCATCCATTCGTCAGGTCTTTTCGTTCATCACACCATCGTCTCCACTTGACAGACAACGAAATCATGTTTCACATATAAATAGCTATATCCATGTTCAAATATATAGCACAATGATTCACCCTGAACGTTGGCACAGCAGACTACCGACGTACTATGACATTAACTGTGGCTATGTCTGCTGTCAAATGGTGGTTATTTATAGAGGGAGCGCGTCCGGACAGTACTATACATTATATTCTATGGTGCCACTAGAACGTAAATTATAGATGGATTTACGGGGATAGTAGATAAACTTACAGGGTCATCTACAAAATCTATATCCAAGCCCTACTCCATCTTAGGCGCAGCTCCCGATTGGACTCTTTTGATGGACACGTATGAAAAACACTACAAAATTCCTGAGGATGTTCGTGTTTCGTCTTCCAGACCAGACATATTTCTATACTCAAAAGATCTTAAACGCATAGTACCTATAGAACTTACTGTGCCATGGGAAACAAACATACCTAAGGAACACACATTAAAAACAAACAAATATTATGACCTAACAAATAAATTAACCAAAAACAGTTATGTGGTTAATTTATATGCTGTAGAAGTTGGAGCAAGGGGTATACCAGCGAAATCTCTATATAACCTACTTAAAGACCTTGGCCTGCCAAGAACAACCGTAACTTCCATCCTAGAACGTGTATCTAAGGCGGCATTAGTAGGATCTTACCAAATTTGGTTAGGTAGGGGAGGAGGCTTGAGCGGGAAGGGGAGCGTTGATGCATTGTAGAGAGGCCTCGTAACCCTGCACCTGGGTTGCAAGTCTCAGGCCCCTCTAGCCTCTTCCTCTGCAACGCTATGGACCCGGAACCCGCACGGTGAATCCATGGAATGCTAAGTAATTCATCTCTCTTAAACGCATAGTACTTATAGAACTTACTGATCCGTGGGAAACAAACATACCTGAAGACCACACAATAAAAACAAACAAATATTATGACCTAACAAATGAATTAACCAAAAAAGGTTTTTTAAATAATGTACAAAAAAATATATTTAAAAAATTTGGCGGTCCGAAGTTAGCTGGGTGAGCTTGTAAATACATAAATAAATAAATTGTACGGACACCTCAGCCTGCCCCATTTGGAATATACGGGCGTGATGATAAGTATGTTTTATACAGCTAAAGGTTTCAGGTATCGTGTTCAAAAAGTTACTGTGGCACGTCACGCAAAACCGCAACACATTACCATCTCAACAAAGTTAAAAATGAAAGCACCAAAAGTTTGAAGCGTCCAACCGCAGGCGTGACAAATTTGTCAAAGTTTAATTGCTATAATGCAAGGAAGTTAATATAACAAATTTATAATCGCTATTACTGTGAATGTGCGTTTTTATAATTATACTGCACGATATTGTCGTGGAAGTCGACTTTTACGATGTTTTAGTGTTTTTATAACTCACAGCCATGGATGTGATAGATGCCATTTGTGCAAGATTTCAGAAGAGTTCTGATGCCATGGTCTCTGAGCCATCTGGCCATAGCTGAGGCTCTAATACTTTTTTTTCATCCACACTAATATTATAAAGAGACAAGATTTGTATTTTTGTATGCAACGAATAAACTTAAAAACTACTAGACCAATTTGGATGAAGTTTAGATTTTACCCAACTGCGCCAAAAGTTAATGGTTTTGCGAGATAACCGACATACGGGCGGGCGGAACCGCGGCATAGCTAGTATCTGATAAACTAGCCTTTTACCACTATCTCACCTAATGGTATGTGGTCGAAGATTTTGTTTAGGCTAACCTAAAATTACTGACTCTCAAGGACAGCTGCCGTTAGGTTTTTGGCGACAAATGTGGTAATTGAGCGTGGTCGCCTGGCAGGCATTCGCAAAATGACCTAATCAAGATTTTCTATATTATTATCTTTTACCAATACAAGCTTTTGAGTATATATGTCGTGTAATTTGGCTCATCAGTTAACTTGAGACACTTTCACCACTTCCTGCGGAAGTGGACTTGCTGCGCGGCATTCCATAGGCAATGCCACTGAGCCATCATTGCTTCATAAAAGCAAAAGGGCTCTACGGATTAGATAATTCTAAAGCGATGATAGCCACGTGGTAATTAGCTTCAGATGCCATTTAGCACGTCGCAGGTAGACACGTTGCATAAATGCAGGCTTGATCTTTAGAATACAATGATAGGGCATTAGATTTGCTCATCTAGATTGCTATCATTCTCAAGTAGAATATACTATCCGTATTTGAGAGCCTCCCCATTTCTTCCCGTTTGGGTGTCGTAAAAGTCGACTAAGGGAAAAATACTTGAAGGTGGGCATCAGCGCTTTCTTAAGAACAATATCATCTTGCACTGAGATCTTCAGGGCACCTGCCAAGCGTGGGGATTATGGCAAATAGCCCCTACATAGGGGAGGCTGTGTTCAGCAGTGGACGATCCGGCTGATACAGTAATTTGAGAGCCAGTGTGGGTCAAGCCTACCACAATACAATCTTTATCATCTTACTGAAAACTTTTATGTATGAAATGACTGATAGATAGAAAGATAACACTTAATTGCACTTTTAAAATGATTAATTACTCGTATTAGTATGGATGAATCAAAAGAGGATCTCTGATACAGTCAACCATATCAAATATTCCCAACAACACAAGGAAATATTTACATAAAGTTATGAGCTCGGTTTTATGGCCAGTCTCTTTCCAGACCCAAATCCTCCCTCCGACCAGTTACGAGCACATCCTAACTTTGAGGTTGAGATCAAAGGCAAGGTTCAGTAATAAAAAACAGACGTAGACTCGAGCTACTAGTTTTATACGCAGTAATAGGCAACTGAGAGTACTGCGTGTGTACTTACTTAAGTTAAGTTTGAGTAGAGTTTTTTTTTATTGCTGATGGTCAACGACTTACCTGTCTTAGACCACATTCTCACCTGATGGTAAGTGATGATGTGGTCGATGATGTTAACAGACATACTGAAACGGGGCCTTAGTATTATTTGTTTGTTACAGTTGGCTAAATTATGTTATTTCAATAAAGAGTTCATCTATCTATCTTAATTACAGAAAAAGTTGAGAAAAGAGGCAGATTTTATTTCTCAATCGGGAGACATTGTAATAGAATGCCAAAGCGTCCTAAAATCTTATTATTAAAACGGTTTCACTAAGGTCCCGAAATCCGAGAAGTGTTCGCCCCAAGTTTAATCTAAATAGCCGAAAAAACCTTGAACCTTGAAAGCTATGTAAGGTGAATGATCACGACTCCGACACAATAGACATATATAACTCCATTTATCTATTATGACTCCGATTTGAAATTCAAAATACCTATCCAAAAATATTGCACACATACCCTAATTAAAGTAAAATTAAAACTTCTCAGATAGATTACTGTCCTTATGTACGAATTAATGTAAGTATATTGTTTTAATATTTAATTTACTTCAAAAAAGAAGGAGGTTCTCAATTCGAACGTATTTTTATGTGTGTATCACCTCATAAGTCTTTACAGGGTGTACCGATTTTGATGTTTTAGGGTTCCGTACCTCAAAAGGAAAGAACGGAACCATTGTAGGATCAATTTGTTGTCAGTCTGTCTGTTGTTAGGACCCTTTTTCTCGGAACGCGTGGAGGTAACAAGCCAAAATTCATATCAAATAATCAGGTCTACTGTCCATTGAAGTTGTGAAAAAATCAAACTTCTAAGCCAACGCAATCAAGAGAAGCAATGATGGCTGAGCTGTAATAGCCTTAGACTGCCGGTTCCATAGTTCGATCCCCACCTCTAGCTTAAGCTTCACATTCGCATGGTGGAAGGGCAGTTTGCGAATGCTCGCCTGGTTAGTACGACCCTCAAGTAGAAAATCTGTCACCAAGTAGCTAACAGTGTGTTCAGGCAGCAGTCTTAGAGAGCTAGTAATATTACAGACCAGGGCGCAATGCAATTCTGACGCAATAACGAATTGTTATAGGCAGAGGTGATCGCTTAACATCATTTGTGCCCTCTTGCTCGTTTAGTCATAATCAAATTTAAAAAAAAACCGTGTAATGTAATCGCCAATTCCAGCCATATCAAAACTGTACCTATATATCTTGATTTTTATGCCACAGAAGTGCGTGTTCATCTTAACCTAAATATCCGTAAAAAGCTTAACCTTGAAAGCCCAAGCTTTTGTAATGAGGAATTTAGATTTTCTTGACAACTTTATCGGGCCAACTTTCAAATACTTAATGGTATACATTAATTTAAAGTTTTGTTACCAATCTCGCTACAGATCTTAGATTAATTTGTAAATTAATTATTGAAGTACTCTTTATATATTTGAGCCGTTTGTTGTAAAGAAATTGAGTCCGTAAGGCCCAGGAACTCATTTTATTTTCAAAAACTTATCGGAGGTACAACTAAACGGTGTGTTCGGGCAGCTGTCCTTGAGAGCCAGTAATTCTAGGTTAACCCTGTTACCACCTTCGACCACATCATTATTTACCATCAGATGAGATTGTGGTCAAAGACTTACCTACAATAAATAAAAAAAAATTCTTAATCCATGCGTATCAGAGATAATGATAACAATTGAATTTCATTCATTTATGGACGATATTGGTACCACGTTTGGTAAGTTTATTATTTACAATTTATAAAATGATTACAGTAATCTTACATGAGAACTTCAACGTGAGAGCGGGCTACACGCATCGTAACAAATCACTTGAGCGAAAGAGTATACGAACAATACTGTTTCGTGACAGCCATGGTACTAATCTCAGTATTAATATTTAAATTACACAATTACCAATTTACGAAACGAAAAATTTAAGTCATGTGCGGGATTCGAACCCGCATCCATCCACCCCTTTAGCCGGGGTATGCTCTAATCCAATTGAGCTACCATGACAATGAGTCTATAACTTAAATTTTTCCTATCGTTCTTTTTAACCATCGTATGATACCAAGGGATGGAGCGAGATATATAGTCCAACTTACGCTGTACTACAAACAAGACTAATTTTGCAATTAGTTTTAAACTTGTAAATGATGACACAACCAAGCAATTATAATATTTTTTTTATGAATTATGAATGCTTACAACATAGGACTGAAGTGACCCACCAAATATTTTGCCCATGGGCCAGATACGTGATCTATTTATTTAATTATTATCTTCAGGCGACCAGACCTCTTAATCCGTATGACGTCAATTGAGTACCTAATTATTTTTTTCTTTCTTTTTTTATCAAAATATATTTAATATATTTTCACATATTCCTATGTGAAATTTGTGTATATGTTACAGCCAAAGTAATAAATCTGGATATTATATATACTGTCTAGCCATTATATATAACGTCTACCCAATTTAGATAAAGTGATAATTGACACAAAATGTTGATATTATTCATGAGACTCATATTTCTATTGGTCACGGAGGGCGCACCAGAATGGTTAAAGAGCTTAAAAATAAATATAAGAATAGTAGTAATTTATGTGGCGCATCGCCGGCCGCTGCCGCGCCCGCAGGGCCACGTTCTAAGTCTCACAGTGTAGTTGTTTGGTTGCTTTATCTTACTCCAAGGTTCGGTACGATACGATTGTTTTTTAACCTCAAATATCGATTTTTGGCAGGGGAATTAGCAATATATATATAGATGTTTGAAAAGCAATAACTACCGTTACCTGCAAAATAACTAAAAACCTTTAACAAATCTACTAAAAATGAAATCATTGTTTGTAGATAAAAATACAATAGAGTGACTATAATTCTCTCACTAAGAAATGTCAAGGTCATGTCAGTTAAAGATTCAAAAATCGCTTTTGATAGTTAAATAGTTGCGCTTTACTCGAATGTTGTGAACGACGACGTTAGAGTGAAAAGTTGCACTCCGAGTGCACTCCAACCAAAGTTCGGAACGACCCCCAGGTGTCGCGTCGCGGGTAAGATGGGTTTTCCGTCTTCATTGATACCACACCGCATTGTTACTCTGTAGTGCTGCCGAGCTGACTCATTAGTATTATTTGTAACAAATATGGTATCTCTCTGGTAACAACTACTTTCTAAGAATATATTCAAAGTATAACTTACCGTACGCAAGAATGAAACATCATCTTGCTCACTTGCTCCTCCTTCCGCTTCCGCCATCTTGGTTTTCTATATCACTCTACTGCTCAGATTTGTTCAGACTCGCTTCCATTCCACGGGAAATGCATCTGTGTAGAGAACAATAATCATAAGGTTTCTTCAAAAAATAATGTTACAATATTACTAATTCTTAAACCTTAGATATTAAGGTTAATGTCTTCGCCGCTCTTTCGATACAAACGAAGTTTCGTCACAATTTAAACATTAACAAACCGACAGTTGTGAACTGTATTATATTCAATTCAAAATATTGGCTATGCTTATATACTCTGGAAGTTTGCAAGTTTTATTTATATGAAACTCGTGAATAACTGAAACGAAACCTCCGCCACGGAGATCGGCTTATGATTCATAAATGCTATTTGGAGATGCACTTTTCCAGCACCCTACCCATGTCAATAGTAAGTCTCCAATAAATTACCAACAGAAAAAGTGTGAAAGTCACGACATAAAATTTAATAAAAAATTAAATCAACATCTTATCTCTAAGGCGTATCTCAGTAGATGAATATCTTAATAATAATAGGTGTTTGATCAAATGTCATAAGGAATCGGAGAACGTGAAATGCCATCTGTCAAAAACCCAAAATGGCGGATTCAAGATGGCGGCCATACAAGGTGCTCCGACACTGCTGAAGCAAGGCCGTTTCCCGTCTTAAATGTCAGCGTTGGCCTTAAAATTAATATAGCGAACGGCGGCAGATTGGCATCAGATAGTTCCGCCCAGCCACAGAAGACAGAAGCCCGGGTGTCTTAATTCCGTTCAGCAAATTAAGTGTCAGGAATATCGGTTGCGCTGGATATTATCACATGTTCCTCAATACTATTTAATTAACTTTACATAATATTGAAGCATTGATAGCCGAGCTGATTAATAGCTATGGACTGCGGTGCCGCAGGTCCATGAACCCTACCGCCGGATTGAGCTTCACCGCATGGTGTAGAGGCATTTTGCGAATGTTCGTCTTCAGCACAATGTGTTCCGGCCGCAGTCTTTGAGAGCCAGCAATTCTAGGCCTAGTCCGTCTACCATTCTCGACCACATCCCCACTTACTATCAGATGAGATATTGGTCAAGGGCTAGCCTATCAAATAAAACCTTTTTAGGAAACAATTTCTGGGCCAAATACTGTATTAAATATATACAGCAATTTATATTACACTTTACTCTTATGTTAATAGTTGAACATTTTCAGTCTGTCAAAACCGCGAAGGGATATTTTGAATTTATTTTGGGAAAATATATATGTATTTATATATGTTATTGTGACGGAGCAAGCTCGAGGCCCACCTGATGTTAAGGTGACTAACCTCGGCCTATAACAGATGCATTTCGTCACAAGTCACGAATTGCACTGTGCCCGTCACCTTGAGACGTAGTTGTTAAGTCTCATGTGCCTGTAATTTCACTGGCTCTCAAGGACTGCTGCCGGAACACACCGTTAGGTACTTGACGACAGATTTTCTAATTGAGGGTGGTCGCTAGCCAGGCGGGCATTCGGAAAATGCCCTTCCACCATCCATACCATAGACACATAGAACCATGGACCTGCTGCGCGGCAATCCATAGCCAATGCCACTGAGCCATCACTGCTTCGAAAATGTTCTATATATTGCTTTCAACTTAAGTGTAAAACCGTAACCTTGGTTGGCAAACTGCATAAAGAATATTTATGTCTACATTTTATGAGTAAAAAAAGCGTCAGGGCTATTACTGCGGCGTTTCAAAACGATCGATGCCAAACGTGCTCGTTATTTCCATGTACTCTTACATCTGCATAAGAAGCAGCGTTGTACGTATCACATGCAAAGCTTAAAATAGGGCGTTTATCAACATTTTTTTTTATATATCTGATACGATAGCCTTTGACCACTATCTCACCTGATCGTAAGCGATGATGTGGTCAAAGATGTTGTTGAGGCTAATCTAGAATTACTGGCTCTCAAGGACAGCTGCCGGAACACACCGTTAGGTGCTTGCCGACTGATTTTCTACTTGAGGGTGGTAGCTAGCCAGGCGGGAATTCGCAAAATTCCCTACCACAATGCTATAACTACTGCCACCCTAAGACAACAACCGGCACCGACTGCTTAAGGACATATACCCGCCAGCCAAAGCGTAAACCTATTTATAAACTAGTTATAAAAAAAAAACTCGAATGTAAATATAGCGTATTGTTAGACCTATCTTTTCCGGTTCGAACCCTTCTTTTTTGGCCTAATAATTACAAAGTTTAGTATATAGCGTTAAGTAGATAGCACTCGTTTTTAGGAGTTATTCGAGCGTAATTTTTGTATTTCATACTTCAGATTTATAAAAAATATATAGTATACATGTATAAATAACTTCCCATTATAGAAAGTGCATTATATTCCCCATGTTTGTGGAGCAATAGAAATATTAAAACCGTGCTTATTTTTCTTGAAACGGTGCTTAAGGCTCGGAAATTACGAAATAGTGCCAACATGATATGGAAAATCTCATAAACCAGGTACCGGATGGTACTGCAATTTAAATACACGATACTCAAGGATATAAGTAATACTTTCATCGATTTCAAAACATGTTTCCTAATAATTGGCTCGATAGAAAAAAATCTCAAAAACACCTCTGAAAATAGAGGATTCCTACTTTTTCCGCCAGATTTTAGTGTATTAAAATTTGTTTTTTTTTTCTAAAATATTGATTTTTTAAGTACAATAAATTTCATTGATTATTTTAATCCAAAAAAAGCACAGTTAATGCGTACTGAGCCTGTTTACAAAATGTCACATACGCCCTTTCATTCCGAGAAGCGTTAACATCATGTCGCACTATTTACTCCAGCGATCTACGTATATTGCTATCATCCTCGCTCATATCGCGGTCAGCCGCGTCATGCGTCGGACCTGTGTCACTTTTCTCGGCGATCTCAATTAAAATAAAACATGGGTAAAATTATAAATAAACGCTTTGGGAATGCAAAAAAGATGTATAAAAATCGTCAAAAACGCATGATGGACATAATAAGGTGAGCATCTATGGCTTCCTTTCTCCATGTACCTATGTATATATCTCTTATATTAATGAAATTATGATATGATTGTGAACCCTAACGCAATATAAAAAACACTTCAAACATTTTACAAGACATAGGTACAACTTTAGCTACCTAAAATAATTATTATAAGCAATATTCAGAATTTTTCGTAATGAATGTGTTGTAATTATTTTAGATGGATCATGATTAATTTATACAGTTTCTGACAATAAGGCACAAAGGTTATGCACATAATTTTCGACTAATTAATCGTCGTTCAAATAGCGCATAGTAAGTGACATCGCTTCGCAATTGAGAGGTACGTGGATCGAATCCAGCGTAAAGAGATTCTTTTTGGTCAAATTTTAATTTTACGACATAATTCTTAATAATACAATAATAATTTTACGTATGTACGTGGACCAATATAATGTGTCTGACAGTAAGGCATAAACGATATGTGTGTAATTTTCGACACCTTGGTCAATGATTGTATAGTGTGTAACTACTGAAGTCGAATCAGAAGATCGAGTACCGTGGATCGAAATTCACATACCTAGATTCTTTTTGGTGACTTTTTTATTTGTATTACTTTTTATTTGATACGTATTATATTTACGTATAATTAAGTTTTCTGACGCGTATTCAATTTACGATTACAATGCTTGCAAATTTATTAGGTATCTCGAGTTTCCATGTTTTCTGTGAAATCTTAATAATGACTTGTAGTAATGACACGAGCAGGTACCCTTGATTGTTAGCGGAAACAAAGCCAGGATCTGAATGAACTACGCTACTTGATAAAAAAAAACAAAAATTGGAACCGACTCCAACACCCAAAAGTGTGAAATAACTTGTTCAAGTCGGTACCAGTATAGTTCAAAAGTACCTATTATCACAATATTGTGCACGTGGTACTAATGTTGGACTTCGACAAGTTAATTCACACTTTTTGGTGATGAAGTCATTTCCATTTTTATTTAAAAAAAAAACACTTCTTTTTATGACCCTTGCTACTTACGGGATCGATTTTCATTCATTGTCAACGACTATATCATCAAGATAAGTAAATATTTTTCAGTTATTGGAGTGTATGTCAAAAACGGCTTGACCGATTTTGATGAAATTTAACTGGAACCAAACAACAAGTATCAGCTTTCAAACAATAAAAGATTTTTTTAAATCGATTCACCCAGTCTAATGTTCTGAGGTAACAAACATATAAGAAAAAACAGACGAATTAAGAACCTCCTCCTTTTTTTGAAGTCAGTTAAAAATACCCAATAGTATAACCCGCTATTTGTATTTTGATCAGGGGTAAAAAAGTTTTTTTATGATTTTCTTTGTAAATTTTACACAATATACTTGTTTTTGTAATAAATAAACCATCTTTTGTGTAACAGCTTACGCCTTGCATCAAAGTAGATACATAGTTCATGTTCATCAAAACCATAGTTCATGTTCATTAAAAATGAACATACACAAAAACTGCAAAAATCAAACAAGTTGGTAATAATCAAGACTAAACTTGTTCTACTGTAGGTATGGTAAATTTATTAACTGTGTCACACTATGATATTTACAGCATACAATCAACTAATGGTTGGTATCATGTATGCGTACTAGATGGCGCTTCAGCACACATCACATTCGTGTGTGACAAGATAGTTTCTACTAGTTCTACTAGAGAGCGCTCTAAATTTTTAATCAAATAAAATATTACCGTTGACTTGCGGACGTGGCGCCATGTACACCGCGAAGTAAACACGCGAGGAGAAGTGGGGACAAAATCTAACATCTGGTTTTAGAATTCTGTCCCTTAAAGTTGGGTCTTTCTTTCATCTAAAATTACGAGTTTTTGAGCTAGTGTAATTTCAAAACTGTATAATTTAATGAAAATCTGATGCACCATGAACTGAGATGGAGATATTTGGATATTGATTAAGTAGGTAAAAAATCATTGAGTTTTATTCGCTATTATTAAAATGAGATTAGAACTGCGTTTGTATGGGGGCGTTCGTCTAAAATATAGTACGGAAGCATTCAGTAGTATTGCTACTAGCAGTCACCCATCCAAGTCATGACCGCGGCAGACGTTGCGGTCATGACTTGG
Organism: Plagodis dolabraria; assembly: GCA_963854805.1. Taxonomy (NCBI): domain Eukaryota; kingdom Metazoa; phylum Arthropoda; class Insecta; order Lepidoptera; family Geometridae; genus Plagodis; species Plagodis dolabraria. The sequence continues at coordinate 8,142,958 of OY978466.1, forward strand.
ATGGGCTTAGCTGATAGGTTAAGAACGACTAAGCAAACATCGCTACAGGCGCTTCTTTCCTTCCTACGAAAAAAATGTATTGTGTGAGGGCGATAAGTCCTGCATTGACGTCCCGCATGTCTATGTTAATACGGGTAAATGTCTTCGGAACATTACCGTAATACAATATGTAATTTACTACAATACATCGGACCTGCTTCACGCAACTTGACAGTTCCACAATTTCTCAGGCTACAGGTAAACACCTGCCCAGATAAAATGGAAACCTTTTACTAAAGGCGTACCTTTTACCTGTAGACCTTTGGCTCGGTTTCGGGACCATTTATTATATGGAAAATGCTCGATAGGCATCGAACGAAGGTTCACGATCTATCAGCATATTTACAAGCTTATAATTTATATGTTGGCCATTATTTATCTCTCGTCTATCTGGATTTGAATAAAGGATTCGATGTTCTCACTGGTATATTGGCTCTAGTTTTTTTTATGTTATAAGGATGAAACAAGCACGGGCCCACCTGATGTTAAGCGGTAACATCTGCCTATAACAAATGAATCTCGCCACAAGTGACTAACTGCACTGCGGCCGTCACCATGAGACATAGGTATCATGTGCCTGTAACTTTTTAGGCCCTCAAGGACTGCTGATGTAACACAATATTAAGTGTTTGCAACAGATTCTGTACTTGAGGGTGGTGGCTAGCAAGGCATCCTGCGCCTTACCACCATGCAGTAGCTCGAGCTGGTGGTGGGGATTAAAACTATGGATCTGCGGCAGACCATAAATATTAGCATCGCTTTATGATTACAGACTAAAATACTTAATACATTTTATTTAGGTGGAACCGCACTGAGTTGGATTCTGGCTCGAGTTTACTACCGACACGGTTAATCATGCGAACAGAAAATAGCCTAGCTTACAAAAAAAAACAAAAAGCAACTAAACAAAACGCCAAACGATTATTTATACCAATATCCTTTTCATAAGATTTGTTCTTGTACCATTTCCTGCATTTATCTTTTTTGAATTTCCACACGTATCTACTAGGACGTATGAAAAACATCTCTAGTATAAGATGAACTATTTAAGGAACTAACTATAAGGTGCAGTTTGCGAGAAAACAATCAACAAAAAGTCAAAACATAATATAAAATACAACTTTAATCCTCCCCATGGGTATAATTTTCGTCTCTAGGCGTTCCTACCGCTGTAAACGGAAAATTTACACAAACGAGTTTAGTTCCAAATATATTATTATGTGTCACTAAGACAAAAACATGTAACATGGTCCAACAATGGACCCCAGTTAAAGCGTTCGTCCCAGCCGTGTGTCCCGTTTATAATTCCGGCCTCAATTTATCTGCCCGAGGGAGCATGTAAAATGTATAAAGCAATCTTTGTGTACGACACAACTTGGCATATCGTAAATCATACAAAATGTTCATATAGGTACGTGAGGTTGCGATTACAGGATCGAAGCGGATTTTTTTCCCTGCTTCGGATGGCACGTTAAGCTTTCGGAGCCTAGCTGTTGTCCTACAATCGCATTCGTTATGCTGGATTTCCATTAAAAGTGCTTACCATTGTATAGTGTTATTAATGATACCAGTGTATACTACTTTATATCGCTGATACCATTAAAAATGCGAGCAAATGGGGTTCTTATTAATTTTAGTGCTGGCCACATAATAGTTATTTTAAGTTATTATTAGAAACAGGATATTTACCGTGTTTTTGTTTGTTTATGAGCTCTCGGTATCGACGGAACTGTTGCAAGCGCCATGATCACGACTAAACTGAAGTCTATGCGAGTGGATGGTCGGCACTGAGAGCAGACGAACCGGTCTACCCTCTTTCTTGCAAGTTTTCTCGGCAAGGCGATGCTATTATTGTCACTGTCACTCACACTAATATTTAAATTGATGATAGTTTTAAACCGCTCACCGTTCTCTAACCGCTAAGCTAACATGATATATGATCATCTATAGTTCAACTTACGTTGTACTACAAACAAGATATTTTTACGAGAAAAAAAATTATAGGCATGTGCGGGATTCGAGCCGGTAATCCATCCCTATGGATAACGATCGATCTTTATAGCCAGGAGACCTACTCATGTATGACAATAATTTGTTCTTTCGTTCCTAACCAACATATTGGGATGTAGCGACACCTACAGTCCAACTTACGTTGTATGGTAATTGAAACTCTTGTCAATAGAAAACAGTATTTTAGACGAGTGAACAATCTTGTAAGCATAATGCCCCACTAAAAAGGCTGTTTTTTATAAAAATACAAATCATACTTCAAACACTGAAAAGTATATAACTTGTGGAAGTCGGACAATGAAAATGTGAAGTCAGTATTTTGAATCAGCATGGTACCGAATTCAACAAGCTATTACAAAATTACAAATTTACGAGAGATAAATTAAGATGATTGTTAATTTTTTTCTCTAGTAAATTTATAATTTGGTAATGTGATCCGCAGAGCAATGTAATCAGCAGCGTTATTCCAAAAATAAAAATATTAAAATCTAGTTATTTCATACTCGTCAGCGTTGGAATTATAATTGTATACAATCTAGCTAGCGACCACCCTCACGCTGAAAATCTGTCACCAAGCACCTCACGGTATTCTCCAGCAGCTGTCCTTGAGTAATTGTAGGTTATTCCTGTTAACTTCGACCACATCATCACTTACAGAGTTATCAGGTGAGATTGTGGTCAAAGGCTTACCTATCAGCAATATATAAAAAATCTAAATTTCGAAATACCTCAAAACCATCAAATCATCATGAGTGCCTATTCATATACCGTTAAAGTTCAAAATACATCCGAAATATCAAATGGGCCTATGTGAATAGTATACAGCTTTACTAAAAACTACATCCTTATAATCATGGAGTTTAGGTTGAATATATTTAAATGTCAGAACGGGAACAACAGGTTGCGGCCATTTGATTTATGAACACCCTTTTATATCGAATTATAGCACGATGAGGTAATAAATAATGCAAGCTTATACCTCGACTCGTGATAAACAACACCAGTATTAATTGTGATCGAGGATTTTCGTCGGTTAATCAAGAAACTTTTTTAATTTCTTGATTTGTAATGAATTCCCTTGTGTTGTAAGTTTTTGGATTTGTTCAAATTCAAATGTTTATTTGCCACAATACATCATCACATTAAATTTTAAGTATATAATATATATCTATGATATATTCGTATATAATAATGTTAGGTCACTGTATGCAGCCTGCAAGCAGGCGTGCAAATTTTGAACATTCTATGTTAATTTAATTACTTAGTCATATTTGGCTCAACAAAAAAGCATTGCAATTCAAAGGGGCAATGCTGCCTGCATGCTGGGCACGCTGCTAACTGGGAGGGGGCTGGAGAATTTGGACTGTCTATGAGTTATCACTTTATTAAGTATATGTATTCTTTCATGCTGTAAAACAATTGTTATTTAGCCAACTATTCAATATAGCTCTAAAAACATTGCCATTCAAGATTTTAATATCTTCTGGTAAATTATTATAGGCCACTACGCACATATTAAAAACATTTCTCTTATAAATATATTTACGGCAGGGAGGTTGATATAGTATTATATATAGTACTAGCTTTCCGCGCGCGGCTCCGCCCGCGTTTATGTCGGTTATCACGCAAAAATATTAACCTCTTGTTGCGCAGTTGGATAAAAACTATCCTATGTTTTTTCCCGGGTCTCAAACTATTTCTATACCAAATTTCATTCAAATCGGTCCAGTAGTTTTGGCGTGAAAGCGTAACAGACAGACAGACAGAGTTACTTTCGCATTTATAATATTAGTACTGATAGTATAATATAGTATTATATATATATCTATAGTATAGTATATGATATAGTGTTCCATTGGTTAGGTTGGTGGCTAAACCAGTCTGAACGGGAATTTCTGTTCCAGTTGTTCCGATTGATTTGACACCTAGTGTGACGATAGAATAAAGACTAAGCAACCTTCAATAAGAGGGAGTCAAGCAGTAACCTGACAGCTGCCCTTGAGAGGCAGTTTCCATTAAGGCTAGATTGCTCTTGGCGCTCTCCATACAAACGTATTATCGTCATACTTTAATTACTTCCACTTCAAACTTGTTGCAACTTGGCATGTTTGACTTTGAGCCTAATATATACGCATCTGATCTGCCAGTATCTGCAAATTACGTATTTTCAAAAATATCACTGATATTCACATTTAGGGGTTAAATATATAATAATTCGAAAAACTGGCAAACCAAAAGCATTTATCAATAATATGCAAAACCTATCAGGCTTAAAAAAAAAACAAAAAATATACCATTTTTTTTTATAAGTACCATGTGTTAAACACTAATTTAGTGTTAAACACTTGGTATTTATTTTTGTTTTTTGCCTGATAGGTTAGCCTTTGACCATTATCTTACCTGATGGTAAGTGATTCTAGGTTAGCTTGAACAACATCATCGTTGTTCAGGCTAACCTAGAATGACGAAACTACGTTTGTATGAGAAGCGCTGCGTGCACTTTAGGTTTAGCCTGATATTTTCTGTCATCCATAGCCTGATGAGAGCCACGACCACATCATCAATTACCAACAGGTAAGAAAGTGGTCAAAGACAAGCTTATCAAGTACTAAAATACAGAGTTCTAGTCTATAAAGTTCCGCATTGATAAATTAGGTCTCTATTGAGGTGAACCAACCACTATATAAACAAGAAACAGTATTTTGACAGCAAAATTCGATAGAATAGATATGTATCGATAATGTAAAAAAAAAACTATTGTAATTTTGGTGAAGTCAACTACTACAGAATGGTTACAAACATAAGTTCATAGTTTAGCGACTTTTGTCGTGGACCTCTACATCTCCTGCATACAGAACTATAAATATAAACAATATAATAACATAATTTTCCATATCATAGCAGCATTCAGGAAAAATAAGCATTTATATAATTCAATTATTTTAGTGCGAATAGCGTAGACTAGCAAAACACTACGTAACGGCTACGAGGCTACGAGCTACGGGAACGTAGCTTCAATCTTGTCTAGGAAATATCCTAAGAAACTTCTCCAGTCGTTCATAGATACAAAGTGTACTGCGGTTACTACTTCAATGGGTCCAATCCACTTTAAGCCGTTGGTCCTGCTTTTGTTCATCGCATTGTGCGAATGCCCGCTAAAGTACCTAAGATTAACCCTCAAGTAGAAAATATGTTGCCAGCCCCTAACGGTGTGTTCCAGCTGCTAACTTTGAGAGCCCGTTCCAAAACGAGGTTAAGCGTGCAACCCCAGGATACCGTACGTGCTGAAAGTTATCTTTTTTATACTAGGTGGAACCTGTTTATCATCTTGAACCACAAGTCCCTGTGGGCTGCCAGGAAGATATGGTGTACCCCTCGCTATAAAAACAAATACCAAAAACTAAAAAAGTTTGCCAAGTGCGAGTCGAACTCGCGCACGTTAAAACAAATAAAGGTTAAAATATGAAGTGTAATGTTGTACGATAGCTAATGGTACAGAAACCTTCGTGCGCGAGTCCGACTCGCACATGGCCGATTTTTTACCATAATACCAAAAAGTATTACGAATTAACAAATGAATTAACCAAGAACGGTTATTTGGTTAATTTTTATGCTGTGGAAGTCGGAGCAAGGGGTTTACCAGTGAAATCCCTATATAACCTCTTAAAAGACCTTGGTCTGTCATCCTAGGGCGTGTATTCAAGGCGGCATTAATGGGATCTTACCAAATTTGGCTAAGCAGAGGAAGCTCATGCAGAGAAGCTCATGCGGTGGAGGGGATCATTGATGACATCGTAAAGTCCTTAACCCTACTCTTTGAGTTCCAAGTCCCTGGCGCCTGTGACTTGGGCCTTCCTCTGCAACGCTTTGGACCCGGCACCTGCACGGTGAATCCGTGGAATGCTAAGTAATCCGTCTATCCCAAACAAAGACTTGGGTGTAAAATAAAAGTTGTAACTTAAACATTTACACCACAAGCCTTTTGCAGCTATCTTTTGAATAATTCTTTAATCTTTTTTGAAACAACAAACTTATATTTACCGTTACTAAACAAAAGCTCACTTGTTTATGTTTAGAATGACCGTTTTAACAACGGCAGGGATATGTTTGCTAACCTTTTCATTCGAGAAGGGTTGTAGAAAATGAAACATAATGTCATGCATTAAAGTTCATTTTGAATTGTACTAAGTAAGAAGGGAAAGAAATTTGTATGCCCATACTTTGCGTAACAATTTTAATAATCACATAGTTTGCTGTACAATTAGGTATGTCTTAAATTACGTCGTGATACGGGGCAAGAAAAATGGTTCTTTGTTTGAGACAAAAAGCGGGCATGTTATGTACGTTATTTTCATAATAAAAGGGGTCCTTAGACAGGGCAGCTTTCTTGTGCATTGTTATTCGACCTAGCTACAGCAAATAATAATGCCTAAAAATTTTGAATGATTATAATATATGATTTAAATTTTCCACCAAAGATAAGAAGGTTAGCCTTAACATAGCTTTTTTTTATATATTGCTAGCATTTGCCTACTATCTCACCTAAGTAAGGTATATGGCCGAAGATGTTTTTTCAGGCTCACATAGAATTATAGAGATGCTCTCAATGACAGTACCGGAACACCACAATGTGCTTGGCAACAAGATTTCTACTTGAGGGTGTGGTATCAGGCAACGACAATAATCGTGATCGGTGGATCTCAGTAGTAATGCCACTAGCGGTCACCCACCCAAGTCATGACTGCAGCAGACATTGTTAACCTAGTTAATTGGTAAAGAACGTTTTTTAAAGCTCGAAGCCTACCTGATGTTAAGCGGACTAACCTCTGCCTATATCAGATGCATTTCGTCAAAAGTCACGAATTGCACTGCGCCCGTCACATTGAGACATACTTGTTAAGTCTCATGTGACTCGTGTAATTTCACTGGCTCTCCCGGAACACGCCGTTAGGTGCTTGGCGACAGATTTTCTACTTGAGGGTGGTCCACCTTGCGGTGAAGCTCGAGCCCGTGGCGGGATTTAAACATGGACCTGCTGCGCGGCAGTCCATAGCCAATGCCACTGAGCCCTCGCTACTTCGTACGTTTAAGCAATCTATGCTACAAGCGCTTCAAAAGTTATGTAAACTCAAAGAAAAATATGTTATAGACATAATAGTAATGAATCATACTTAAATCCGAAAATTGATAAACGACATGATTCAGAGGTCATCGATCTTCAACGTTCCATTATAGATAGGTAAACCACATTCTTATTACATTCTAACACATACACTATAAATGACAAAGAAATTTCTTCCCTAACAAGTAAATAATACGGTTAAAATTGCCTAAGATAGCATTGCCATCTGGATCGTGAAACAATTTTCCTGTTTTCTTCATTTCAAGGTTTAGGTAATGCTCGAATTCCGTAGAAAGGAAATATTATTCTGGTCTTATGAGATGTGCGTGACATACTGACATATTATCTTTGCTGAGAAATTCGGGGCTGACTTAGATTGGCGATAAAACGAAGGAAAAGGCGTGATATTTTGGAGCAAAATTGACATATCAAGTTAGGAGCAACTCTTAGATTACTCTTTATAATTTATTATGGAGATGTTAGATTAAGGACCCTGTCACATTCAACGGTATTCAAGTCGTTTGTCTTCAGTCTCATTTTAATATAGTTTAATTTTTACTGTTAATTTATTATTTTTATCGTGTATATTAATATTGTATGTAACGCTTTGGTTTTTTAAGCTGTAATGTTGCATATTTTTTATTGAATAAACAAATACAAATACAAATACAGTCGCATAGTTTGTGAGCGACCGCAGACACGTCAAGGTATATTCCATTTAGGGCCTGTTTCAGAATGTTCAAGTTCCGGTTTTACTACCCCGAACATATTGAATAAATAAAACACTATCTTTGGGTTCCACAGTCATCGATTTACCATATCCATCGGTTAAAGCTTAAAACGCGCTGCATATTAAGTGTCATTTTTATCATTGTGAGACAAGTGATATATTTTCTTCCAAACCCATTGAGTGTATCAAATGAAGCGAAATCAAAATCAAACGAAACAATTCCATAAATATAATACGTTAATATAATATAACTTGCAGTTTTATATTCAATGGAACAATAAAACGTTTTACGAAAATAAATACTGATTTGCAGTCGGGTTGTTTACTTTATTAATTAATTTATATTTGTTACACAATGTTTTTGCGTTGTCTATTGCATTATTAAAGAAAAAATATGTTACCGACCCTTAATAATAAAATAATGGTAGGATATAATATGTTAAAACAGATAATAATAAAAAAATATTTTAAAGAAAACATTAAATTAATATTTAAATTAAACACTTAAAAATAAAAAAATAAATCTATTGAAGATTCCGCCTAATTTTCCTGTTAAGCCGACGTGACGTCACAAACACAACGCAGCCAAACCGGAAGAAATTTCTACGCGTTTCGCTTCTACACGAAGCATCCTCAAGAGATCTTGACTCTACGAGCGCACGGTTCTCGATCGTGCGCTCGTAGAGTAGATTAGGGGATTGTCACTTGGTATATTTTTATATTTTTTAAGTATTTTATTAAAATATTAATTTAATGTTTTCATAAAATATTTTAAAACATTTCCGAAAAGTAACGCCTGAATCTATTCATTATATTAAAACAGATAAACTTGTTGACAAATGAATTGTGACCGCTCTGACCTCCCCGGTCTCAGACATGGTCGCTGACCGAGACTCAATTATCTGAATTGAAGACTTGCCAAAGTGCAATGGAGCAAAGTGTGATAACGATCCAAGGTAATTGATAGAGCTTTTAACTCTACTCGCCCTAGCTTCACAACGTCCAATACGGCAGTGGAAACTTGAACGCTAAAATAGGTGTGGAATATCATTTTCAACTTTTCATTTGTTCTCTAAATGTTTCTCTAATATTCTCCCAGAGATAAATTATAGTCAGGTTGCAGTCATAAAACGAAACTAAAGTATATTCAATTATGAAAAAGTAACTACATAAAGGACAAAGTCGAAGACATACCCTTGTCTTTATGTGTTGTTATAGAAGACATTTGATACCTATCTCACACGAGTGGGAAAAGGATCATGGCTAGTTCTAAGCATGATTGTGTAATGAGATTATCAACTATATTGCCCGTTTTCTCACAGACCTCAACATATACTCTAATAAAACGTATATGTGTTATAGGTAATAACCAAAGTGCACACAAAGTTTTAGCTGGCTAAAACTAGGTGGAGCCAGTAGCAAGTGGTTGAACTTGGTGAATTCTTTTCATTCACGGCTAATCAGCTACTAGATGCAGCTGGTTGTATTGGGAGCTAGGTGTAACCGCACTTCAGCTATTAGCTGACAAATACGTAAACTGTGACCAAACAAAACAACCTTTTTATCCCTGTACCGGCAGGATGAGGTAGAATCTGATCAGAAAGAAAGTAGAATCGGGAGTTATAAATAAAATTTAAATAAACTAATATAACTAATTTCCTGTTAACATTGTTATATATTACCTTTGTATGAATGTATAATTTTCAACACCCTTGCTCGTAAAGCTTGAGTGAGCTTTATTATATCGTTCTTAGGGTCATAAACCGAACTATAACACCCTCGTGCATAATAATATTATGCGTAATAGAATTATCCCTACAAGGTTAAGTTAGTACCTAACCTGCAAATTATATGCGAGTAAACAGAGCATTTTCAATTTAACCGGATAATACAGATTTGTAACAACAAAGAGGTTTAAGGCTAAGTATATGTAATCAACCACCATACATTTGCAGCGCGCAATTTTCCATAACTTCGTATGTTGTTTGTATCGCATTTGTGCAATTATTTTTTTTTCCTCGCAAGGGTATTGAAAAAGTGCGTATGAAACTCGTGAGCAACTTCCTCATTATACACTCGGCTGATTTACGTCCTCGCCTACGGCTCGGGTTGCAGCCCACAACCTCGTGTATAATGAGCACTTGTAACATAATATACTATTATGTATCTATGTATGGGCCAGAATCCCAAAGTCAAATCCCCAAGTCCAATATCTTTCTGAGCATACTATACAAACACGCACCACACACAAAAATAATCCAATATCAGAGGAATGACAAAATGCAATAAGAGAAAAACGTACGGAATTTATCACGACATTCATGACAAACAAATAGATCTCTCGTGGCATTCGATTCGCAAAAGGAACAAAGTTTGTATCGTAAAAGTTATTTGTTGGTGTAGCGTAGCAAATAGCTTTACGGTACAAGTTTCAAGTGACTATAGCTCAGTGAGCATAAACATCCGTGCGTGAATCCTTGATGAAATCCTGCCATAAGCTGCTTCAAAGCATGGTGGTAAGGGATCCTGCACACCGCTCCCCTGGCCACAATCAAATAGAAAATCTCCAGCCAAATACCAACCTAGCGTGATTAATTACAGCCGCTGTCTTTGGGAGCCATTACTTTCTTGGGTAAAGCTATTTAGCATTCTCAAACACATATTCACTTAATAAAAACTGCTAAGATGGTGGTCAATGGCTTATCTATCAGCTGTAAAAAATGGGATTTTGATTTAAAAAAAGTACATATATTTCTCAAGTAGTAGTTGACATAAGATATTTATTATCCCGCTTTACTGAGTATTTCACGAGGGACCCTAATATTACAGCTTTCCAGGGGCGGCAAGGAGCTAGTACGAAATATTTATATTATTGCACTCCTTTCTGCCGCCTGAGGTTCCAATATAGTTCGTTCAAAAACTAAACGCACAGAGTATACTCGTGTGAACAAAATGCTATCAAAATCCATTCAACTTATGTACAAAGGCTAGTGTTTGTAAACAACACATACAAACTTTCGCATATGATATGTGGGTTTTGTAATAAACAAAAAAAATATGGAAACAAAAGAATAAGGTTTAATTTAACTTGACCGTTTTCAAAAGAATTACATTTTGGTAAAAGTACAGGCTGACATTTTTATAGCTCTCTAGGGAATCTTGCGTGGAAATTCACGTCGGTCAATGAACTTTGCGCATTGCGCTCACGGCAGGATTAAAACACTGCTGTTAGAGGTAAATTTAAGAATATTATTCAATGAAGCGTAAGCAATAGATAATTAATTTGCTATCTTTATCTTACCAGCACACGTTAGCAAAGCCAATGATTTGACTACTAGACGCTTTTACGATCAGCAAAAAGCGTAAAGAAAATAACGGGAAAGAAGGTTTTTTAAGGTTTTGTGACGGATCGCGCACGGAGCCCTGTGCTTATAACAGATCCGTTTCGTCAAAGTAACGAACTGCACTGAGCCTATCACTCTGAGACATACAGTTGTTATGTCTTATGTAATTCAGGCTCTCAAGGATTGCTGCTGGAATCCACTATTATGTGCATGGCGGCAGATTTTCTTGAAGATGATAGCTTGATTCACAAAATGCCCTTCCACCATGCGGTGAAGCTCAAACCCATATTTCTTAATCGTTACCGGGTCTAATCAAGCACGAATTAATATTAAATCAAAATATTTCGACTAAACTCGACGTTTCGATCAAGTTCCATTGACCGTGGTCACGAGTAGACTGAATAAAACAAGTGAATAAGCTTGTGTCATCGTGAAGGAGCGGCGGGAGTGATTTAAATCTACCCTCGTTTGGTTTTTGTTAATGTCTTTATCACTGTCACCTCGACACACTACACTAACAGTATCGGAACTTGCACGCGGCGACAAATTACGACTCGAGCACTTTCTTATTACAGGATTCCATGATGAAGACAATTTAAATCCATCTTCCCGATTTAAATTTTTGTACTTCTCAATTTCAACCGCTTCACGTACAATTCTAGAGTAATAATGCCGTTCAGTGGAGATAATTTTTGTCATGTAGCTCGATCCAGTGGTTAGGTCCTGACTCAAGTAAGAGCTCAGCTATCGCTGATTTATGATATATACATAAGCTCAAACAGGCGGCGGTAGGGATCGAACCGTGGAACTGCGGCACGACAATCCATAACTATTCTATATGAATGCTTGGCTATCACTGCTTTGATAGCAGCCAGCTAGTGGCCATTATATTGAATGTGTTTACTGTTTATTAGAAAAAATACTTAATTTAAGAGACACGTTCTTAATAATTATGTATATACATATTTAGATGCTGGAATATTTACTAAGATAAAAACTTATATTAATATTTCATACAAGTCAGAAGACAAAACCGTTTGTAATTCGTTAACTTTTTTGTCTTGTTAGATATTTATTTTAGTTAAACATATCTGTAAAGCGGAATATTTACCTAAATCCAATACTTAATTAAATTTTATACGTTTTTAACCATATATTGCGTATATTTGACATTATTTTTATCACATCATTTCATATACTCCAAGTTGAACAGTGTTAGTTATCCACATCCTACGAACAAATTGGTAAAGAAGTGCAACTCCATACATTTACTGCTTTGCTTCGGACCCATGAAATTCACAATTAACAAAACATGCACAATCTTCCAAATTTGGATTGGCGCTCGGAACCAGAACAAAGCCACAGCTTATATTTAATAAATTTAAATCGTGAAACTTTCATCGTCTCCCCAAATTATTATTTACGGTTTAAATAAGGGATTAACAATGATTTACGGCGGAACAACAGATGGAATATTTAATTTCGGTAGGTCCAATTCGGATTTTATGCGAGAAAGTAACAGTTTAGCTCGAAGTTCAGAAAATAAATATATTACGTTATTAATAAATCACTTGGGCGAATTGCCAAATAGTATTTATATTAATGTATACTCCACCTTATTCTATTAATTTTCATGTAAAGGTTATCTACAGAGACCTCTTCAAACTATAAAACTGCCCATTTAAACTACGCAATTAAGATTTAATTAATACTAGCTTTCCGGGCGCGGCTCCGCCCGCGTTGTATGTCGTATGTCGGTTATCGCGAAAAAACATTAACCTCTTATTGCGCAGTTGGATAAAAACTATCCTATGTTTTTTCCCGGGTCTCAAACTATTTCCATACCAAATTTCATTCAAATCGGTCCAGTAGTTTTGGCGTGAAAGCGTAACATACAAACAGACAGAGTTACTTTCGCATTTATAATATTAAGTACTGATTTTCTTTAACTGTATATAATAAAGAGTAGTTGCAAAAATAATAAAGGAATAGCTTTCTTGGACGTTAAACGAGACCAGATTCTTGTGTGCATATTATGCATACTATAATTATAATGATATTGAAGCACTCGAATTGTTCCTCCATCGTTCCTATAACGGATCAACTAAGTTAAGCAACGTCAGATGTTGTCATGACATGGATGCACTAGTGGCATTACTACTGAGCGCTTCCATGCTTGAGAGGGCACGTCAACGGCATGGTTTAGGGCAAGGTAGAGATTTTGGCGAATTTCCACATGGCTAGCTTACCACCCTTAATTAGAAAATCTTTCGTATGACTGTACGTTCTAGTTGTTATCTACGGATCCCATTTTTCAACATATTGTGGTGAAATTTTGTGAGCAGGTGCGATAATTATATGGTTTGAGATTTTTGTAATTTTTCAAAATGGCGGATGTGAGTGGGATGGAAACGCAGGAATGAAATTCAGTCGCAGTCTTTCACTCACAGTGCCACTAGTCTATATATAATCTATGGTGCCATATCCAGCCAGGATAGAATTTCTTAATTGCAGATACACCACTCTTTGAATACTATTTCACCTGTAAGTGATCATGTGGTCAAAGATATTAAACATACAAAGCAAATAATGCAATTAAAAAAAAGTTACTTAATAACGACTTCAAACATAATATACACTAAAACAAAAAGTGCACTTAAAGTAAATAAATCAAACCACCCTATACAGTTTTTTTTTGAGAAATGAAAATGAGAACATTGTCAATGTAGTCGAAGCCAATTACATACGCATTATTAGGGATAACTCAAATACTATTCGTCAGATCCTTTGAGAGCCAGTAATTCTAGGTTAGCCTGAACAACATCTTCGACCACATCATAACTTACCATCAGTGTAATAGTGGTCAAAGGCTAACCCATCAATCAGTACTAATATTATAAATGCGAAAGTAATCTGTCTGTCTGTTACGCTTTCACCCCAAAACTACTGGACCGATTTGAATGAAATTTGGTTCCTATGGAAATAGTTTGAGACCCGGGAAAAAAACAGGATAGTTTTTATCCAACTGCGCAAAAAGAGGTTAATGTTTTTGCGCTATACCGACATACGCGCGGGCGGAGCCGCGCCCGGAGAGCTAGTCATAAATAAAAAAATAAAAATAATGATCTCACACAAATTTTCATGGGACATAACAAGCACCAGCTTTCGAAAATCAAAATATTACCAAAATCGGTACATCCTATAAAAAGTTATGAGGACAGACAGATAACGTACAAAAAAAAATATAGTCCAATTAAGAACCTTCCTTTTTTTGAAGTTATTTGAAAACTGGTTTCTAATAACAACTGCCCGAAAACACTGTTGGTTACTAGGCAGATTTTGGATTAGATATTTTCTATATACTGTACTGTATCAGCCGGGTCCACCACTACTGAACACAGCCTCCCTCATTTATGGGGGGATTTGTCATAATACTTTGCTTGGCAGGCGGCTTGGGGAGCGCAGTGTAAAATTTAGTTTATAATATTTATTAGTGTCCTACTTCTTCTTGGTCGTGTACTTCATTACTGAAGGTCGTGTCCCTGAAAGGCCTTCATGGCTCTATAAATAATATATCTCCATTCCCTTCGGTTTTCGGCTTCTCTTAAGGCGGTCGTTACAGTGAGTGCAGTCACTTGGTCCGACCAACGGCTAGGTGATCGGCCGCGAGGTCTTTTTCCGTCTACTTTGCCGACCACAACCAGCTTTTCGAGATTATCTGGTTGTCTACGGGCAACGTGACCAAAATACCCCAAAATCCTTTTGTAACAGATTGTGGAAAGTCTATCAGTTATGCGTCCTACAAAAAGTAATAAAGGCACACTACATTCTGAAGGACCGGCATTCAACCCTGCACGTGTTACAAATACAATTTCAAACTTTCTCGTCCTAAATAGAACATGAGAACACCTAGTAGAGCAAAAGTTACACAGAAAGTTTCAAACACCAAATTCAAGGAGAGCGTCGATCTATTCCTTATCTCTAGCGCTAATGTATTATTCAGGCACCACGTTCTGTACCTCAAGGAAGTACTTCATTCGTACAGTTGACTCTTGAATTGTATCTCTACCCAATGTAGAGCACATTGGGTAGAGTAAGAATTTGTTCCAGTGTCTATTTCTAGAGTAGGTATTTACAGATTTGTAAAAGATTCTTCTAAGGAAGATGACTGGTGATACATACATTTTAAAACTACTTCCAAAATAGGAGGAGGTTCTAAGTTTGACTGTACGTTTTTATGGACGTTTGTTACGGGATTACTTTTATTTTTTTTAGATTATAGCTTTGGACCACTATTTCACCTGATGGTAAGTGCTGATGTGGTTGTTCAGGATAACCTAGAACTTTAACCACTATGCTATAACGACTGCCATCCTAAGACAACAACCGGTACCGACGGCTTAACGTGCCCTTCGAAGCAAGAAAGTGTAATAATGTCAATAGCGGCCACCTATCCAAGTTATGACCGCGGCGGACGTTGCTTAACTTTGCTGATCGGTTCAGAATGGCTAAGCAAACGCGAGCGCTTCTTTGAAATTATAACATAATAGAATTTGTACAGTTGAATCTAGAACTAGTGCAGCAATCTTAATGATAGTTAACAGTACGAACAGCAGATACTTAACACTACGAACATTTAAAATACCATTGATGTAAAGCAACAATAACGTATAAATATCTACTCTTAATAGGCAATTTTTTTTTCTAAATATTATGATTACTATCACTACCGCGTACTAAGCGAAAAGCGTTCCCACGTTGTGTTTACCGTCCATAGCCAATAAAAATGGTTTAAGCCTTTATTACAATTTTCATGGTAAAGGGAGCAAACTAGTTTGTTCAGGTGCTATAGCCCTTTATTATTGGAACTTTTCATTGAGTAGTTAATTGAGTTTCCCAGGCACCCGTGACTTGGGCCTCTTCCTCTGCAACGCTTTGAACCGAGCACCGCCGCACGGTGAATCCATGGAATGCTAAGTAATTCGTCTCCTTACAGACCTTGAGGAACAAATCAATGTACCTAATTGAAAATCTAGCCTTTTATTTGTTCCCTTTTGTAGGAGAATATCCACAAGTTAGTAACAGTAATTCCAATATCGGATAAAATATTTGTACGATCATCACGTTTCCATCTCTTCAGGGAGTTGGGCGGGCAAATCTTGACATGATATCTTACAAATAGATCTGGCGAAAAGTTCAGTTGCGACGCGTATTTGGATTTTATTTCTTATCAATTTCTTACACTGAAATGAAGATAACCAAAATGCGTCATAGTTTTCCAATCCTGATCACATGTATGTGCATGGAGTAGGTAGTTATATATTTCGTAACGAAAAATAACATTGTAGACTAATAATATTGCTTTGATTTTATGGCAAACCGCCATTCTGCATTACCAGAATGGCGAGACTGCAACAGCTGTAAGTGGTAAGAACGATGCTTACCATTAGACGGATCTACGACATCGAATCACAAAACCGAGTATTTCTCATTGGTAAATAAAATTTAATTGTCCCGAAGACTTTTTGTATAGGCATTCACATTTCCTCCCAGAGAGATATCGTTTCAAAGAGATATTTGAAAGAGATACCGTCTTCCGTCCCTTTAGAAAAGCAAAGTCCAAATCGTTAAAAATCTGGGTCAGCCAGCAGTCATTGTTAGTAAAATAAGCAGTAACTAATACTTGATCTGTGATGTAGGCGTGGACCGTGAACAAGACCGTCACCGTTTGACTTGACACACAAAAAATTGGCCTCAAACTCTGAGCTATGCTATTTTGCGAACTAACCTTCAACAGCTATTTTATTTGTATATACTCTTGCGCTACCAAACCGCTAGAAAATTTATCAGTGATTAAGGGTATCTGGACATTTTGAACATGCTTTTATCCTCTCACGATGGCACGCTCTTTTACAAGCTTTTATTTACTTTCACCTGTTCCGATATTTCTAATCAAATCTCGCAAATGAATTTTGATTCACTTCCCGGTTACCAATTGAGCTGAAATTTTGCACACACGTGTAAATCGCGTGACAGAGCAATATTATGATGTCGTGGTGCAGATCTGATGATGAAGCTCCAAGGTGGCCAAAGTAACTTTGCAATGAAACCACACAACCTCATCGAGTTTGGGCTCATTTGAATTGTCTTGACTACTTTTTGAATTCTTCGTTCTTTTTATTAACAAGAACATAATAAAAGCTTGTATTTAAAAAAGTTTATTTTAAAGAGAAAAGCTTGTTATATTTTTTGAGCGTACTTGCAGCTACTATCATTAATCATATTGTATATTTTGTTTTTTATTTATTTGTAATTACCACTAGCATTTATACCCACATTAAGGAGCAGTGTACAAACAAGGCCTACCCGTACAAATGCAAATCAATAATGTAGCGGTGGGGCGCACCATCGTAAGTGAAAACATCTGTAATAGAATATATGAATTAATTAACGCATTTTGTATTTAACACCGCCAGCATGCTGGGCACCCTGCCAATTGGCTGGCTGGAGCATTTGGACTGCCTGTGAGTCTGCAACGACTTATGGATTGTCTAAAAGCTTTTGTTGTTGTAGCTGTAGTATTGTATATAGTTCGTAGTATTTTGTTACTAAAGACATACCGCCATTGTAAAAAAAATGAATTTAGAGTTTTTTTTTTTTTAGGGAAGGCATTTATTTCCCTGGAGAGAAGTCCCAAGTCGGGAGTAGAAGGCGAAAAGCGCGCCGAACACGCACCGCTACATAAGGGTTGACAATGGGCTCAAGGACACCACTCTGATAAGGATATCGTCTTGAGTCGTTGCCGAGACACATCGGGAGGGTCGGAACTAATTGCCCGGTACAACTGCAGTGTTTTACTGTTGAGAGTTGCGGATATTTACTACTAGCTTTCCGGGCGCGGCTCCGCCCGCGCGTATGTCCGTTATCGCGCAAAAACATTAACCTCTTTTTGCGCAGTTGGATAAAAACTATCCTATGGTTTTTCCCGGGTCTCAAACTATTTCCATACCAAATTTCATTCAAATCGGTCCAGTACTTTTGGCGTGAAAGCGTAACAGACAGACAGACAGAGTTACTTTCGCATTTATAATATTACTAGTACTGATGACTATTTGGAAATACACTCATTCGGTCTTTATTTTTGCTTCGAGCTCGCCGACGAAGACTGTGTTTGATTGTGTAATTTAAAGAAATAAATTTCACCCACCTTTGATCGTTATATTATCACTAAAACTAAGCAATTGTGTATATACATTACAGTTCTCATGACAATACAATAGACAACATCGATTGACTGACCTGGTGAGTGGAACTCAGGTCAAAAAAGTACGAGTCCGACCTCGCTCTTTAGAGTTCCTTATTGTAACACCCGAAAAAGATAATTATATATATTTTATTATATTTACTTTCATATATACTTACGTATCATTCTTTAAGTATATATTTTTTTTTTTTTATGTATTATGTTTCTTTATACTAATGTATGAACTACGAATTTATACGAATGAACTACATCCTTCCGCATTTATTCGATTTTCTAGTTAAATGAGGTCTTGTCTTGACCTTTTAAGAAAAAGAAGTCTTTTTTTAAAACTTAAAATAGCTTAAATTAAACTTGGATAACCCAGTAAATTAATGGTATGAATCTAAAATGGCGCCGAAAATCATGCCCTCTCACTTGCATATTACAGACAGCTATAGTGTGCAAGTGAGAGGTCATGATTTTCGGCGCCATTTTAGTTTCATTTTATTATTAAACTAGTTTATAGGACGATATGGTATATTAACGGCGCAAAGGCAGATGAAGTAAGAGTGTGTCTGAGTCTAAGAAGATAAATGATGACTTGAAAAACAGAATGGAGGATTCGGGATTAGTCAGCAGAAGTAGAAGAGGGAACTGAGAGCATAACAGTATGTATACAATTGGCTACGACGTACTTGTGAACTAAAAATACTCAACCAAATCTTTCAGTATATAGTATAGAAGCCATAACCACCTAACAACTTCAATAACAAGTCTTTAAACAAATCAATGTCTGAAATATTTACTTAGACATTCAAAACAAGTTATTGCCCTTACCCAAGGCGACTAGTGTCACAATGAAACAAAACTCATATTCATGCTTCACTTGCATTTTCTGTAACACCTTTGGCAACCCTACTACGATAACAGACGTACTGTGACAAGGTTGCAAGATCCACGAATCGTATTAGCCGATACACCACGGTCACAATGATTGAGTTATTATTGTACTCGTAGTGTCAAGGTGTCACTCAATCAAATTGTAGTGAATGTATTTAGTATGCTTGAAGTATGTAAGTGGAACTATGTCAGAGAGCAACTCAGCCTGGTGTTTCTTTGCGCGATGAAATCCAAAATGAGGATATTCGTTGAGGAACCAGTGATCACAACCAGAGGCGGTAAATGGCAATAGGCTCGCCTCATATTATTACCGAAACTAATTCTGACGTATATTTATAAATTTAGTATTTTTTTTACTTTTTAATTTAATTGCTATAATGAGACAATTATGTGTAAAAAAAAATTATAACTTACATTAAAAGTATTTTTTTTTTTACATATAATTGTATCATTATAACTACTATATAATCTAATCCACCGCCATCCCTTGGGTCTACTGTTATTTCTCTCCTTCCAATGGTTGTCTGGAAGAGATCGTGATTCAGCGATAACATCGCCTATTCCTAGATTATTTTGAATTGAGAAGTGTTTCAATATATATCCTTCTATCTATCTATATAACAATATCTTCTATCTCACTTCGCTTTACAACCGCACTCGTGAAAATACCTTTACTACACTATTACATAAGACCCACTCATTCTAGTGTGTGCACAGCTAACCCAAGGATAATGCAGCATGCATATATTTCCAAAGGTCGCGTCGTGTGGCAAGGACGCAGCTGAATTCAACGAGCTTATCCGCGAAACGAGGGCAGTTTGCCGCGTTATGCTGTAATATTATTACACAATTGTGTTTTATAACAAGTTATACCACTAGTAAACACCTTTACTACCATATTATAAAAACTTACGCTCATATTTATATCTAACTAGCTTTCCGGGCGAGGCTCCGCCCGCGCTTATGTCGGTTATCGCGCAAAAACATTAACCTCTTTTTGCGCAGTCGGATAAAAACTATCCTATGTTTTTTCCCGGGTCTCAAACTATCTCCATACCGAATTTCATTTAAATCGGTCAAGTAGTTTTGGCGTGAAAGCGTAACAGACAGACAGACAGAGTTACTTTCGCATTTATAATATTAGTACTGAGTACTGATAGAGGAAGGCTTCCGGTAGAAGCCGAAACATTGTCGATAGCGATATCGACTCATAGTAAGTTCACGCTCAAACACCTTTGCTACCTTGAGAGAAGTACTAGTTTATAAAAATACTGAATATGGGATATCTCCACATAGTCACAACAGATTCAATTGCTGTCTCCAAATAATATACCTATAATAGAGTAAACGTCCGCAGAGCGGCAGAGCCCAGTCTCAACGCTACTACACTGCAGTTGAACCGAGGCAATTAGTTCCGACCATCCCAATGTGTCTCAGCAACGACTCAAGCCTAGATCCGTATCATAGTGGTACCCTTGAGCCCGTTATCAACCCCTTCTTTAGTAGCGGTGCGTATTCGGCGGCCGCAGGTGTCGGAGGTAAAAAGCGCTTTTCGCTTTCTACGCTCAGGAGAAGTGCCTTCAGCACTTCCCCGTCCAGGATTATAAAAGGGCAAAAAAATATGAGAATGGGATAGAAAAGTATTTCTGTCTGTGTGTTATGAAACGCTAGTCTTCGTAGCTCTTTCTTTACAAACATAGTATCGTCATATTTAAATAGGAAGTATTGAAACTAGTTTTTTGCATTATCCTTTATTCTAAAATGTATGCTTCTGGCCTGCCAATTATGGAGATAAATTAGCCCCTTTACTTTGCAATAATAGCTGTAAGACTCAGAAAAAAATAAAATAAAAATTAAATATTCGAGGATATAAATGAATTCTTACATTGAAATGGTCTAACATTTCAATGTAAGAATTCCCCTACATCCTTGAACATTTAATTTTTATTCTATTTTTACGGAGTCTTACAGCCTTTATTACAAAAAAAAACATATATATACATAAGCAGAAGCCACTTAAAAGCCTCCGCAATATATCTAAACACTCAACTTTTCACCAAATACCTATATTTAATATATTTATACAAAATATATAAACCTTGGTTACATATGGAATAAAATATATGGTATTGTAAAGGAACAAGCACGATGCCTAACTCATATTAAGCGGTAACCTCTGCCTATAACAGATGCATTTCGTCACAAGCGACGTACTGCACAGCGCGTGTCACATTGACATATACAGTTGTTAAGTCTCATGTGCTTGTAATATTACTGATTCTCAAGGATGACAGATTTTCAACAGATATGTCCTTGGCAACAGATTTTCTACTTGAGGGTGGTAGTTAGCCAGGCGAGCATTCGCAAACTCTATAGCTATTACTAATGTATTAACTTAAGCGTCACATTTGGGGGAAACTATTTTGTAGAATCGCTACTTTACTAATAGTCAACATTAGAATTAGAACAGAACGTTAGTACCTACCATAGAGATATAAAAATGCTTTTTCTTTTCTGTGGTTAGTACCCACTACAAGCCAATCAGATATAATACAATAAACTACGTATATATATATATAGTACAGATTACGTAATATATTGTATCATGCAAATTAAATCAAGGATAAGGAATTCTTTTGACCTTCGAGCTCTTCGGAGTTTTACGACACAACATCGGTAACCCAATTTATAGACGAAATCACTGACGTATCTATAAATCAATACGAGAAGTGTTTACTACTGCTGGAAGGGATAAATATCTAGTAGTATAAAAAAACAACGCTAAATCACCACAGTCATAAGAGTCTACCAGATAGTACTATGTATATGAAAGTAAAGTGCCCCAAAAAGTTTCGACGATATCAATTTATACTGGTGTCGATTATGTAGTGTACTGTCACATTGTCCACTGCTGAATACAGCCTCCCTTTAAGGGGGGGTTTGCCGTAATCCCCACGCTTGGCAGGCGTCTTGGGGATCGCAGAAGGAACTGCTGCCAATCTTCCGATATTTCACCTTTAGTCGCCTGTTACGACACCCACATGTAGGCAATAAGGAAGGTGAAATACTAGCCCGGCACCCCACGGGAGTCGATTAAGTATTACGAATAAATATGTAAGGAAATATAAGTCAATATCAAAAACAGCAGAGTTTAAATCTTACCGCGGCGGGCTTGGTTCAAAAAGAGTAACAATCGGATGCTATAATTTATGACCGCCAAATCAATTAACCAATCCAATGGAATTTGGAAGGTTATGCGTGTTTTGTTAATTGTGAATTCGATGAGTACGAAATCAAAGTGGTAACTGTATGAGAGTTAGATTCAATATGAAATTGAAAAATATTTTTGCTATGTATGACCACGCATAACTTTTTACTTTTTACATAGTCCGAGTTTGATGATTCTTTTTTTATTGATAAGGGTTATATTTCTGAGGTCATCCCATATAAATTTCATCAAAATCGGTCAAGTAGTTTAAATTAATTTTAAACTAGAATTTAAAATTAGGAGAATCCTTATAAAATTTACCAGAATCATATTATATATATACATAATTTACAAAGTTCATTATAAAATATGTATACAGTGCAAATTCAAAAGTATTCAAAAGTAAAAATTCAATTATAAATCTAATTATACCTATATAGATGAATTTACAATAGCTACGTACAGAAAGAAATACATTAATGTAGTATACTACATGAAAATAAAATTATAAATCAAGGATAAGGAATTCGTCTGACCTCCAAGATCCGCTGAGTTTTACGACGCATCGGCTACCCGGTTTATTGGATAAGTTGCCAAAACACTATCATTATAAAAGTAGTCACTGTACTTTGGGATAACAGTAGCTATAATAGGGGTAAATAAAGTCACAGTATATTGGTTAGTTTTAATGACTAAGCTTACCTATTAGCATAGAACATATATAATACTATTAGGGCCTGTTTCAGAATGTTCGAGTAAGTTCCGGTTTTACTACCCAGAACATATTTACTAAACAAAACACTATCTTTGCGTTTCACAGTCATTGATTTGGCCTATCCATCGGTTAAAGCTTGAAACACGCTGCATGTTAACTGTCATTTTTATAATTCAGTTATTTTATGTGTTGCATAGCAACCCGAAACTTTATTAGGACATTCTGAAACGGGCCCTTAGTGTTTAATTTAAATTATAAATATTTTCAAGAAATAAGGAAACACATTGCTTTCGTCATAAAATTATATGACTTATTTATTTAGTAACAAAATCCACATCTCTTAAACCGACAGCCAATAACGGATTTACATTATTTGTTGTATCATATGTAGGTAAAACGATAAAAAAATTAAACAAAATTGCTCTAAAGCCTTCAATTTTAATGTTGTCTTAGGTTTTCGCGATTGTTACACATAGTAACTAAACAACTTTAAACGGTTTAAATCGCGCTTATTTGTCATTATTTTTGTCCCGACGTTTCAAACACTTTGCAGTGATCGTGGTCACGGGGTAACTAATTGGTTTTATTTGTCTCATGAGTTATTAAGAAATTATGTGGTCTACAGTCAGAATCTTTTATTAATCATAAAGTGGGAACGTTTTTACGCAGTATTCGCTCAAAGTGTCCAGAGGTCACTTAAATTTTAATTCTTCAAAAAACATATCTGTAATAAAAAAAATATAAAAAAGAGTACAAGCTGTTAGCTGTTAGCCACAGTAAGGTTAGTCTAAAACTACGAACTATACTAAAGTTTTATTAGGAAGCTATAAACTCAACTATTTACGATTATTTTAGAGATTGTAAGGGGATCGAATAAAATTAAGCATAATATCGAACACAAAGGACCAATAGAATCACTCTGCAAACCCTTACGTTACCAACGTATATAAGTGACTTTAGTAACGAATAAAGGACACTTCAGCTCGCAAAGCACGAAGTACCTAATATTTATATTCACCTACAAGGCGTCTCTCTTTCTATGGCATAGCCACGCATAGCTCTGATCTCTTCCAACGCTGCACACACCGTACAATAAACCCATCCGGACGGATACGCTGATGTAGATATGTACCTATAAAGCGCGGAGTGCGGCAGGCTTGGCATAACGCATAAAAGTAAAATATTATACAGCTGATCTTTTCATTGGGCTGATCTTATTTAGAATATAATCTGCTTCTCCAATCCAATACAAAGTACTTGCCACAGCAACTCTTATCATCTCTTTCCGTGACACTTCACCAACAGCCAGAAATGAACAACGGCCAAAATAGCAACAATCCAAGACGTTGAGAATGACGACAAGAAACATTCTCTTAGTACGCCATAGTGGCAATCATGACCACACAAACACATGACAACGATTAAGTTTATAGATATACTTAGAAAACCAAATGCTCAGGTAGGTACCTCACAAAACCACAATTAAAGTAAAAGTTAAAACCAAGCGGGATTCGAAGCCGCAACCATCAGTCCTTCAGACAGGGACATGCTCTGCCAATTTGAACTACCGTGGCGAAGGTATCATAGTTCAAATTTATCCTTTCACTGTTTAACCGTCTTAAGGGAACGAAGCGAAATCTATAAACAAACTGAATTTAACAACAAACAAGTCTTATTTTTCCATTAGATTTAAACTTATTTGTAAGGTTATTCATTTAACAGTCCAGTGACTATTAGAGATACGAGATCTAATTTTGCTAAACTTGGTTGGTATGATATATGTGTACGTAAACATGAAATACGAGTATTTCTGACCCAGCAAAACATTCCTACATCTAAGTCCCTGACCTGAGGGACTAGGATTGAAGGATGGATGTACACCGGTTTAAATTTGTTTGTCTCGTGGGGTAAATTAGGGCGCCTACGTAAGCGTCTATAATGTATGCGAATAGCCGAAAAGGTAAAGGTTTATTTGTTGGTAAAATCAAAGCGTAGAAATTGAAGGGCGATGGATTTAGATAGTTAGAAAATTCTTTATTTGCATACCTTAAAAATAACATTACAAGGAAACAACGAATAAACGAATACAAAGGGTGGTCTTATTGCTTAAAGTTATTTCTTCCAGACAACACCTATCAGAGGAAAAAAAAACTTGCAAAAATTAGCCAGGTTGGCAGTTAACAAATTAAACATTACTTATATAATAGTTACCTAACTAAGATTAAGGATTTACTAAGGGCTGGACGGTGGCATCTACGCGTAACTGAGAAAATGAAAGTAATCCAGTAAGTTAAGTCGGGCTAGAATGTCACCTCCCCTCTATTGCTACCTGTGAGTGTCGTATAATACCGGAAGGTGGGCAGCAGCAACTTCTGAGGAACTGATATCTTAAACTACGAACCCCACGACGCCTGCCAAGCGTGAGGATTATGAAAAAACCCCACATAATGCGGGAGGCTGTGTTCAGCAGTGGACTAACGGGCTGATACAGTACAGTAAACTAATTCAAAAAGTATGTTCAAACATTAAAGTTGCTATCAAAAATCAAAAAAAAAACAATAAACCTTTATTTCAGACATAAAACAGTCCATATTATAAAATAGAAAAACATAGAATTATAGTTAGATAAGATGAGGAATTTCTCAATATAATAAAAAGTCACAGCATACATTCAATACAACACAATACAAATCACTATGTTTGGTGTTTGGATTTAAAATAAATATCATTTTCCTACAAGCGTCGATGGGGTGTGTTAAATTACCACTTTTAAGGGTATATTTTAGACGAACGCCCCCATACAAAACGCAGCTCCAATCTCATTTTAATAATAGCGAATAAAACTCAATGATTTTTACCTACGTAATCACTACCCTATTATCTAGGTTTGTGGTGCATCAGATTTTCATAAAATTATACAGTTTTGAAATTACACTAGCTCAAAAACTCTTTATTTTAGATAAAAGAAAGACTTAAAGTTGGAAGCATCTCTTTCAAGAAAAATAAGCATGTTTTTAATATTTCTATTGCACCACAAACATGGGGAATATAATGAACTTTCTATAAAGGGAAGTTATTTATACATGTGTACTATACTTTTTAAATAAATCTGGAGCTACGAATAACTGGCTCAAACTCCTAAAAACGAGTGCTATATACTAAACGCTATTTAATAAAAAAAAAAATTATTAGTCCAAAAGAAAAAGGATTTAAGCCAGAAACGATAGGTCTAATAATACACTGTATTTACATGCCAGTTTTTTTTTTTAATAACAAGTTGAGTTTATTTAAAGTTCACGCTTTGGCTGGCGGATATATGTCCTTAAATCTACAGGATTCTATCCCGAAACGCACAAAAACCTTAAAAGGAATTTTTTAGTAACAGTTACGGAGTCTGTATATGTGCGCGTTAGATGGCAATATCCTTGCCCCTAAAACAGGTGACCAATGTCTGGACAAAACTTGGGTATTTCAACACCTCTGCCGACCCCTTCGGAAAAAACAGCCGTAACGACATGCTTTTTTGTTAATATTATTGTATTATAATATTTTCAAGAACTTGTACCGAATGAACCTTTTTTTGTTGCTGATAGGCAAGTTTTTGACCACAATCTCACCTGATGGTGATGCGGTCGTGGTGGTGTAAGTGATGATGTGGTCGAAGGTTTAATAGGCTTAACTTAGAATTACTGGCTCTCAAGATCTGCTGCCGAACACACCGTTAGGTGCTTGGCGACTGATTTTCTACTTGAGGGTGGTCGCTAGCCAGGCGGGCATTCGCAAAATGCCTTTCCACCATGCATTGAATCTCAAGCCCGCGGCGGGATTCGAACCATGGACCTGCTGCGCGTCAGTTCAAAGCCAATGCCACTGAGCCATCACTGCTTCAAAATATAACATATAACTTCCTACACTTACCTAACACCCGAAATAAACTGATATTCGTAAGTAATCAGAAACCTTTTCAAACGAGACGTGCCGGCGCTCACCCAAATATATCCGCGTATTTCCAGCATTCGACCTTTTTGGAGCTTATTGACCGACCGAAGCGAATGCTTACATAGCAACTGGAGAATCACATCTCTTCCGAATGATTAAACACACTGGCACGAGTGGCACATACATTATACTTACCTATAACGATACAATGGTACCTACTAAAATATTGCATGTTAATTTTTATTTTTTTTTATGCCTGATAGGTTAGCCTTTGACCACTATCTCACCTGATGGTAAGTGATGATGTGGTCGAGGATGTTGTTCAGACTAACCTAGAGTTACTGGCTCTCAAGGACAGCTGCCGGAACACACCGTTAGGTGCTTGGCGACAGATTTTCAACTTGAGGGTGGTAGCTAGCCAGGCGGGCATTACGTGCCCTCCGAAGCACGGAAGCGCTCAGTAGTAATGTCACCAGCGGTCACCCATCCAAGTCATGACCGCGGCGGACGTTGCTTAACTTTGCTGATCGAATCAGAATGGCTAAGCAAACTTAAAAATAATGATATAGAAATAATGTTAAATAATGTAGAAACAGCTAAATAATACAGATTTATATCACCTTACTATAATAATAGTAATACTGTACTTACTAAATATTGTTTAGTATATGTGTTAAAATTATTATTATGTTTTATTATGTTAAATAAAATATTGTATAAATGTGTACATGTTACTACATGTTATAGATTGTGTAACTTTTTGGCAATAACTAGATATCTATATACACCGACGAAGGAGGCCTGGAACCTATCGCACGGGTCTGTATGGACCTAGTTTAGGAACCAGGAGCTCTCTTTACTTGTAATTGTGTAAAATTGCCTGTACCGAAATAAAAAACAAAAAAAATATTATTATATTACTCTTGTGTAAAGATCAATCAATATTGGTTCAGTAGAAAGATTTGTTGACATTTGTTTACTGAAAACTTGTTTACTTAAAACCAAAATTTTGTCAGCAGATTACCATCTTGATTTGAACCCAAAAAATGTCATCTAATGTTTTTTGTATGATATTATGATTGAACACACACGAGGCCTAACTGGATTAAGCGGTCACCTTGTAACGGAACATACCTTGAGTAGGAAGTTCCGTCACTAAATACTAATAATATAATTGAATGTGGTACAGAACCTAAAGATCAGAAATAAATTATTCATCCTAAGTAAGAAATTTTTATAGTCAATATTTGTGTATGCTAACTTTTTTGATGTCTTAAATCTGGAATGAGATTGTGACCTCATTTTATGTTTAAAAAGAAAGAAGCATAGAATAGTTTGAAAATGTTGAGAGGATCTGTCAAGAATACAAAATGACATGAAAAATTGAAATATCATAGTATTTTTTAAAGTAATTTTCGCTTAAATCTAAAATATAAGACATAGGTATGATTTGCCTACTATTAGAAGATACTAGAAAGAAATCATACTAGAAAAACGATTTATGGAGAGCATAAAAAATATGTGGAGAAAATTTATGTACGTAAGTTTATATTGAATTATTTGAGTATTATAAAATTTACGGGATTGATACACTATTCAACTAGTATACACTAGTATTCTTGGGTCTATCAGTTCTAATCTACTGCAATAGTAAATTATATTGATTTTGTGTCCTAATCCTACCCCAATGTTTTCTGAATATTGTTCCAGAAAATTTATTTTGTCTAAACTAACTTATAAATGTGTATGATTATTCTACTCAAGTATTTAAGTGGATATAACGAATGCTTTAAGTTTATTCAACCAATATGGATTGACACCTTTACGACAAGAATGAGGCATGTAAGTCCTCGTATATATGTAAACAACAATATGAAATATAAATTATATTCAACCATGATGATACATTGTTGAATATTGGTGCAAACACGACCACACCTACAATAAGTCTTTCTGCTGTAAGGATGAAAGATGTTATATTCGACATGAGAAAATCAGAGGGAATATAAATAACTCCTCTAAACTTTATATATTCATATTTGAGTACTTGAGTCAGAGTATAAATATAATTCACTTTTGATATCACAAACACGTGATTTTACAAAACTTAGGCAAAGTAAGTCCTAAAATATATAACCAAATTTTTCATTGAAATTAAATAATAATATGGATTGTACCATAATACTTTAAATAACATTCTATTTCAAACCGAAAGGTATCATATCAATGATATTAACTAACTAGACATGATGTCATGTACGAAATATGTAAAAGTAAATTGAGAAATAATCAATCAATGACACTCATTATATGGATATTATGAATTATTCAATAATGTGTTCAAATTAGGAAGTTAAGCAGTATTTGATTTAAGGAGAAGGCTTTACCTAAGTGAACCGATGAGCATTGGCGTCGTGCGCCGTAAAGAAGGCCTTCTGAAACGTACTCCAGGGGTTGCAAGTCCCTGGCACTTCAGAATTTGAACTTTTCCTTAAAACTGCTAACTAATATACGATGGATCCATCTAATTATCAAAGTTGCAACTTATCAAACAATAAAATCTTACAATAACAATATGTTATAAAATACCTATTTGCTAGTTTACTACCAATAAACGTTATACTTTCAAAATTGAATAGTGTCGAAGTCAGAGTCAAAATAAACTATGAACTTATCAGACTAGTCCATTCTCCTATTCTTTTAATTAGACAAATTTTAGAATAATTCAATTTACTTAATCAAATTTCATCAAACAATTTTGTGCAATACTTTATCTTATATTAATATCCATTTTACTGTACGACGTTGTGAAACTTGTGAATATAAGTTGAGGAAGCAAATGGTCAATTTGTATTTTAGAATACAATATTCAATATCTCATAGTTTTCTTTATATTTTCGATACATTTAAGTTCGTTTAGAAATACATAACACGGATTTTGTACTATATAATTTAAATTAATTTTAGTCTCTCCTTTCCTATTTAGATCTTCAAATGATTGAAGTCGCCTAAAATATAATGTAATTACGAAGTTCATTGATTATCCATTTTAGTATATTTCCTTTATCAGTCTCTCTCACAAAACATAATAATAATATAGTTAAACTATAATATGTTTTGCAATTTTTTAGAAAATCGCGGGAAGTCTTAGGAGTCATGAAAATATTTTATTATGAGTACATCATTCAAGTAAATTCTAGTTTCATATTGTTTTCCTTACAATACATACCTAATTTATAGTTATTTATACTTTTGCTATTTTTAAGCTAAATTCTATACTACTTATTTTGTCTAGATTTTATGTCAGGTTTTCCTGGTATCTATTTTTTTATTTGAGATTATCTTCAATAATACACGTGGTATTAGATTTGGGTTCTGTACAAATTACTTTGGGATTCATATATCTGATTTTATCTCATTGTACAATATATTATTTGATTTTCATTTCAATTTCCCGTAATTTCTATTTTGTTCTAAGAAACAATTATTTACTTCCTAACAAAAATTATTTAGCCGTTTAATGCATTAATACTCTAACAATTTAATTAATTTTTAACGATTTAATACTCTAATGGTACTTCTCTTATGCTTTGCCTTGAATTATGATCTAGAAACATATGTTTCATGTAACGTCTCTTACAATGATTTACCTAGTTTTAGACTTCAGTTGTCTTAATAATTTACAATTGGTCTTAGATACCTCATTCCAATTTTTATGAGATTTTTAATATTCTCTGTTCTCTTATTCAGAATGTCTACGTTATTCTAATAATACATTCAAATTCTATTCCTTTACAACATCAAATGAACAAATAATATTCCAAAATTACATTGAATGATTAGCAATTATTTATTATAAGAATACTATAGTATAATAACTAGTATAATAGGTCCATCTTTATGATTCTTATTATAATTATAAATTTTAATTTGATAGATTTAAATGATAGGTTAAGTAGATATTATTCAGGAGTATTATCTGTTAGGTTAGACAAGTTCTTTCTTAATTACCTTAAAAGAAAATGGATTACTACAATAGGTCACTTCTTAAGGTCCTACCACTATACTAGACGATTCACATGCCACATTTCAAATCACAATAATTTTAGATTAAAGAAAAATATTTAATATGTTATTTTAGGCTTCTTTACTAATTTGAAAATTTGGGATCAGAATTTTTAGTCAAGCACGATCTTTAGGTTAAAGCAAAAATAGGATCAGTTTTAGGATCAGTTTAATTCAGTTCAGTTTAATTTAGGTTGTTTTAAGTTTTAATGTTTCTTTATTAATTATTATTTAATTTAAAATGATTATATTTGGAATTTTAAATATTTGGGATTTAAAAAAATGTATAGGATCCTGGGGCCGTTACAATTTCCGCCTATAAAAGATGCAGGGCATCACAACGAACTGCACTGCGCCCGTCACCCTGAGACATACAATTGTTGTCTCATGTAATTTCAGGCTCTCAGAGACTGCTGCTGGGATACACTGTTAGGTGCATGACGTCAGATTTTCTATTTGAGTAAGTAACAATGTGTTCCGGCAGCAATCCAACATGAGACTCAACAACTGTATAACGGTGACGGGCGCAGTGCAGTTCGTCACTTGTGATGAAATGCATCTGTTATAGGCAGTGGTTACCGCTGACATTATGTGGCCTTCGTGCTTATTTCGTCACAATAACAAAAAAAACACAACAGATTCAAATACAACTCCAGCAGAGCGTGCTTTCTCTTTGACCGCGCAAGTTTCGTCGGAGTTATTTGACTCCGTAGTCGTAATAATAATAATAAAGTGTGTATTCTGCAGTATTCTACCCCAAATAGGCAGCACTGAACTTTCACGTGAACTCTATGCAGATGGCTACACATGTCTCTACATAGAAATACCTACAAAATACATGTAGAAAAGCTCAACGGACAACGATGTAGAACTTTGAACTTTGTTATAGAGCTATAATACTGAGCTATAGATTAAAAGGTTCATACGCTGGCATTGCAGCAAAGTGGAATAATCTTTTCATCCCACCATCTCGGAAAGAGTATTTTTAATCTTCAATATCTGAGTGGAAAAGCCGTTTTTATTCTCTAGAGGATAAAGTAAATTGAATTTAGAACATCGTGTGCACTTAGTTTGTGAATTAAAAAAAACATTAAACCTATTTAAAGCTACCTCTATGGTGCCGAATATATCATACAACTTTTTTTTAATTTGTTAAAAACTCAGACTCGGAACCTTCTTGGTGTTCTTTTTTCAATTTGCTTTGTACGCGCTTCTTTACGCGGAATTTTTTAGTCATTTATGACGTCAGATTTTCTATTTGAGTAAGTAACAATGTGTTCCGGCAGCAATCCAACATGAGACTCAACAACTGTATAACGGTGACGGGCGCAGTGCAGCTCATCACTTGTGATGAAATGCATCTGTTATAGGCAGTGGTTACCGCTGACATTATGTGGCCTTCGTGCTTATTTCGTCACAATAACAAAAAAAACACAACAGATTCAAATACAACTCCAGCAGAGCGTGCTTTCTCTTTGACCGCGCAAGTTTCGTCGGAGTTATTTGACTCCGTAGTCGTAATAATAATAATAAAGTGTGTATTCTGCAGTATTCTACCCCAAATAGGCAGCACTGAACTTTCACGTGAACTCTATGCAGATGGCTACACATGTCTCTACATAAAAATACCTACAAAATACATGTAAAAAGCTCAACGGACAACGATGTAGAACTTTGAACTTTGTTATAGAGCTATAAGACTGTGCTATAGATCAAAAGGTTCATACGCTGGCATTGCAGCAAAGTGGAATAATCTTTTCATCCCACCATCTCGGAAGGAGTATTTTTAATCTTCAATATCTGAGTGGAAAAGCCGTTTTTATTCTCTAGAGGATAAAGTAAATTGAATTTAGAACATCGTGTGCACTGTTGTGAATTAAAAAAAAACATTAAACCTATTTACTGCAACCTCTATGGTGCCGAATATATCATACAACTTTTTTTTAATTTGTTAAAAACTCAGACTCGGAACCTTCTTGGTGTTCTTTTTTCAATTTGCTTTGTACGCGGTTCTTTACGCGGCATTTTTTAGTAATTTCCTCGCTGAGGTGGAATGAAAAGTTACGTGTTGCACTCGAGTGCAAAGATTTTTCACCTCGTGCTCTTTTGATTCCCTCGCTAACGCTCAGGATTCTAATTTTGAATCACTCGGTGCGCTCGTGATTCAATTTTAGAATCCTTTGCTTGCTCGGTCATCAAAATTGAACACGCGGTTAAAAAGCAACTCTGCACTCTTGTATAACAAATAACTATTTTGACAAAACCGTGCAAATTATTACGCCAGTGGAGTTTTAGATAGCAGCACAGTATAGATACATGATAAATAGACAAATAAAATATTACATTTAAGTTACAATTGGCGGCCTTATCGCTTATAGCAATCTCTTCCAGGCAACTATGTTCGGGAAGGAGCAATAAATGAATTATTATGACGGCTTGGTGCACAAGAGTATTGTGTAAAATTTTGCAAAACTAAATTAACATTTTCTAAATTATTAATACACACATACGAATATACCTAGAAATATATTCACTACATAAACAAAACAATCTTTTTTTTATACCCATAGCTGGTAGGCCGGCCTTTGACCACTATCTCACCTGATAGTAAGTAATAATGTGGTCGAAGATATTGTTCAAGGTGTTAACAGGCTTAACCTAGAATTACTGGCACTGCAGAACAGCTGCCAGAACACACCGTTAGGTGCTTGGCGAAAGATTTTCCACACCACGATATTCCTACAGAAATTCCCTACGACGTTGCTATAACGACTGCCATCCTAAGACAACAACCGGGATCGAGGACTTGACATGCCCTCCAAAGCACGGAACCGCTCCGTAGTAATGTCAGTAGCGGTCAGCTACGGAACTACGACGTAGGCTTTTAGCGGTAAGCTGTAGCAGGTATTGAAAGAGATAAATAGCCACGTGCTTGTAAGTTTCTAGAGTTGTTATTAAAGTTTAGAAAAAGTGGCAAACTCATTTCTATAGTAGTACGAACTACGTGGCCTGGAGGGTCTGTATTTTTAACCCTTAAGATTGAACAAGCCGGAACTTCTCCATACAAACGTGATTACTCAAATATTTGAGATTTGGGTCCAGAATTAAACATAATACTGATTTTACAAAATTACAAATTTACGAGAGAAAAACTTATAGTCATGTGTGGGATTCGAACCCGCGTCCTTGCATGTTATTGCAAACTTAACAATATTAAAATAATACTGATTTATCTCGTCGTTATCTAGGCTTGTACGATGCCGAAATGTTAAAAAAGATAATTAAGTTGAAAGTTATGTGTCTCGAAAACTTTATATGAAAATGTTTCGAGGCTCATAACTCTCAAGTTAATTACCTTATTAAAAATACGTTATGATACAAGTGTAGATAATAAAGAAATCAATCGATATCATGTTTTGTTTTGGACCTAAATCCTCGAATAAGGGATTGATTACTTGTATGGAGAACTGGCAGGCTTGTTCGCCCTAGAAGTTTAAAGTTAATTAAAATAATAAACACAAGTAAAGCGTGTACCTATATCTGGATGTATCATTGTAGCTCCTAAACGGATATACCGATATTAATTTAGACCTTTCTTTGTCTTGGTAATTTAACTGAGAGTGTAGAAAAAAACTCTATCCAACTACAAACATGCTAAACATTATTTAGGTAAACTTTAAGACACAAATTGTCAGTCTGTTTCTATCGGGGCTCTGAGTACGATTACCATAATTGTAATTGCAAGAAACACTAGGTTATTGCTTATGTAGCAAATCCAAACGGTAATACATGAATAAATACATATAGTGGCGAGGCATTAATGATATGTTAATTTAAACATGTAGATGGCGGTGGCTGCGGTATTCGACAACTATATACGTAGTATATAGTTAATATAATTAATATATTATATTTTAACATATAATCTATTTTGCGGAAATCCATACTAATATTATAAATCCGAAAGTAGCTCTGTATATTTGGATGAAATTTGTTATGGAAACAGTTTGAGACCCGGGGAAGAAGTAGCAGTTTTTATCCTAATGCGCAAAAAGAGGTTAATGTTTTTGCGCAATAACCGACATACTCGAGGGCGAAGCCGTGGCCGGAAAGTTACTAACAAATTTTAAGAAAACACTAAATCTATATTTTAATAAAACACTTAAAAAATTTAAACTATTCCGCATAATTTTCCTGTTAAGCCCAAGTGACGTCAAAAACGCCACTCAGCCAAACCGGAAGAATTTTCCTTCCTTTTTTTATTAAGTAACAGGTGGCTACGATATCACGTATTGAAACGTTGAAGTTTCCTAAAGTAATGTTCGATTATACAAAACAAAGTATTCGGAATATAAGACATGAAATTGTGCGCGAACAGATTCGATATGACTGTTTAATATTAATTAGATACGCTACACCCCGAGGGGTGCCGGGATAGAATGGCACCCTTCTCCCCCTTCCATATCTTTCCGTGGGATTGACCAAGAGCGATGAAAGGGATAATACCAGACGATGGGCAGCAGCGCCTTCTGAACAACTGCCATCTAACGCTGCCATCCCCAAGCCGCCTGCCAAGAGTGGGGATAGTGGCAAATCCCACGTTATTGGGGATGGCTATTTTTAACAGTTTATGATCCGGATGATACAATGCAGCATAGATACGCTAAGCTTTCAAAAAAGCTTGTACTGTGAAACAAATTTTGTGTATCGAGTTTTACCGATGCTAATTGCATTGTCTCCCGTAGTGTCAGCGGAATGCAAACCATGCTAAATGTGTCGCTACAGAGTAATGATTACATAGTATAGAACGCCGCTTCCCGCTGTCTATCTGTCCCTATGTATGCTTAGATCTTTAAAACTACGCAACGGATTTTGATACGCTTTCTTTTAAATAGATGGAGTGATTCAAGAGGAATGTATAATACATGCATAATATAATAGAGAAATATTGAACATTTTATATGTTTATAATGGATGATTTTGAAGCGCTCGTAGCCAAGTTTGCTTAGCCATTCTGAATCGATCGCAACGTCCGCCGCGGTCATGACTTGGATGGGTGACCGCTGGTTGGGTATAACTACTGAGCGCTTCCGTGCTTCGGAGGGCACGTTAAGCCGTCGGTCCCGGTTGTAGTCTTAGGATAGCAGTCGTTACAGCATGGTGGTAGGGCACTTTGCAAATGCCCGCCTGGCTAGCTACCACCCTCAAGTTGAAAATCTGTCGCCAAGCACCTAACGGTGTGTTCCGGCAGCTGTCCTTGAGAGCCAGTAACTCTAGGTTACATCATCACTTACCATCAGGTGAGATAGTGGTCAAAGGCTAACCTATGAGGAATAAAAAAAAAAAAAAAATGTCATAAGTAACCTCTAAAGAAAACATGTTTGTATTGTCTAATGACAAAAAAGCTGTGAACGTTGTATATAAAGATATTATGTAGTATATTTAGTATCAGCATTGCATGCGTGCGAAGCCGGGGGGTCTCTAGTTATATAATATAGCAAGTCAGCCAAATGAAATAAATCCATTTAGACCTTTTCACTGCAAAGGCATCACTTTAATGTCGTTCAAAATCCCAAGAAACGACATCAACAAAGTTTGTTCTTAGTTAAGGGAAACTGTTAACACAAATTCTTGAACTTCTCACTTTGGGACTATTATATTATACCACTTACTATGTTCCTTATCACTATCCAAAATGGGAACTTGCCTTGCCGCTTGTCTCATATAGGGCTCATATATTACTACATAGTATGAGACAAAGTCACTGCCCTCTGTCTGTCCCTATGTATGCTTAGATTATTAAATCCATGCAACGGATTTTGATGCGTTTTTTTTTAATAGATAGAGTGATTCAAGAGGTAGGTTTATATGTATATTATAATAGAGAAACACTGATTATTTTAGAGTTTTCTAATGTGATGTCGTTGATAAACTCATTTTTTTGCTCTTACATTGCAAACTCTAGCTGAACACTACGACATAGATCAAAATAATATACTACAGTAATGTAAACCTTGAAAAGGTATACAAAAAAGTCTGGGATGGTATATGTCTATCTCTTAGGAATACCCCACAATAATCATTGTTTATCCTTTACTTTTTGCATTATAGTAGGGCATATACTGTCTGGGTAGCTACCACCCTCAAGTAAAAAATCTGCCACCAAGCACCTAACAGTGTGATCCGGTAGCAGTCCTTGAAAGCCAGTAAAATTACAGGCACATGAGAATTAACAACTGTATGTCTTAGGCTGACAGCCACAGTGCAGTTCGTAATGTGACGAAATGCATCTGAAATAGGCAGAGGTTACCGCTAAACATTCAGATGGGCCACAAACTTGTTCCGTCACAAACGCAAGAAGAAAGACTTCAGCACAATATCAAAACTAAGTTAATCTGCACAACTATTTAAAAATTGAATTTGGAACTATCAAGAAATTAGCCATTCCTGATACTTTTTTGACTAAGAGCCTGTTTCAGGATGTTCGAGTAAGTTCCGATTATAGTACCCAGAACATATTTGTCACGTGCCTCCTCTTCTTTCCCGTAGTGCTTTGCAACATGAGCTGCTTCTTACCTAAACAAACTGTCAACTCTGAATAAAACTTCCTAACTGTCAAATTTCATAATGATCATCGCAAACTTTGTAAAGCTGTCCTCTATTATTTATTAAACAAAACACTATCTTCGCGTTTCACAGTCATCGATTAAATATACGAGAACATCGGTTAAAGCTTGAAACGCGCTGCATGTTAACTGTCATTTTTATCGTTTCAGTTATATTAGGTATTGGATAGGAACCCGAAACTTTCATTTCATTTTGAATCGGAATCGGCCTGTTTCTGAATGTTTGACTAATTTCCGGTTATACTACTATCTTTGCGTTTCACAGTCATCGATTTAGCCTATCCATCGGTTTAAGCTTGTGAAGCGCGCTGCATACTATCTGTCATTTTATATCTTTTCTTTATTGGGACATTTTGAAACTGCACTTAAATGTAATATACAATAAGTCTGTTACTTTTATCACCTACAAAAAATAAAGGTTTATTTTTTGCAGGTGATAAAGTAACAGACTTATCAAATCGAAATATAAGAACATCCGCCCCGTCGTCTATGGGATAGGCCGTGGGCTCGTCAGTCTATAAAAAACATACTAAAATGGGGTGCGCTGACCTAAAACGGATAAACAAGGGTAATAAACCTGTTCCTTCCTTCTATGTGGCTTTGTACGCGTAATTAAACATATTGCGTCTTATTCAACATGTTGTTTTTTTATAGACTTCCTCGTTAGTATATGACTATAAAAAATGTTAACCAAAAAATGGAACCGACTTCAACACCCAAAAGTGTCAAATAACTTGTTGAAGTCGGTACCATGATAGTTCAAAAGTACCTATTATCACAATATTGTGCGCATGGTACCGAATTCTTTTTCACTCTTTTTAGTACAAATACAAATACAAATACAAATACAAAATGTTTATTCTTGTTCAATACAAATAAGTTTACTTACTAATTTTGAAGCCCTGCCTGCTGCTTTAGTATAATTACTGTGTTGCAGCAGGGCAGTTTCTTCCCCGAAAAATTTTGCACTAAATATTTAATACGCTCAGACAAAATTATACATTAAATGTGAGTTTTGGGGGTGTGTATGTGTGTGTGTGTGTGTGTGTATGTGTGTGTGTGAGTGTGTGTATGTGTGTGTGTGAGTGTGTGTTCATTAGTGTATTTTTATATATTATTATTATAGAGTATGTTCATGAAAGAATGTTATTTATTTTTTACGAGCATGTTTTCTATATCCTCATAGTTTTTGTTCTGCAGCCATTCTATTAATAATGGTTTAAGTTTATATAGATTAAGTTTCCAAATAATATTTTTATTGTTACTGAATTTGTTATATAGCTTAGGAGCTAAATGATTATATTGTCTCCAGGCGATAAG
The DNA here is from genome assembly GCA_963854805.1 of Plagodis dolabraria. Taxonomy (NCBI): domain Eukaryota; kingdom Metazoa; phylum Arthropoda; class Insecta; order Lepidoptera; family Geometridae; genus Plagodis; species Plagodis dolabraria. The sequence goes on from OY978466.1 coordinate 8,182,219, forward strand.
GCACTTATATTTAGGAACTGGGCATATGTAGCGTCTTTTTTTAATGTCAGGTAGCGTTGGAACAGTTTTTACGTGGTATTTTCGAATACACTGATATATAAAAAGCTTTCTAACAGATAGAACATTGCATTGAACATAGAGCTCCGTCGTAGGATGTCTAAAAGGTAAAGCCAGCATAACTTTCAATAATGCACGTTGTGCTCGCTCAACCTTTATAATGTGACTTTTGCTACTTACGGGATCGATTGTCATTCATTGTCAACGACTATACGCTTCTAACGGGACCAAACGACAAGCATCAGCTTTCAAACAAAAAAGAATCTTCAAATTCGGTTCACCCAGTCAAAAGTTCTGAGGTAACAAACATAAATTGAGAACCTCCTCCTTTTTTGGAAGTCGGTTAAAAAGCGCAGCTTTGGCTCCGCTATGTCGAAGTCCTGAATTGAACCCTGGGTTCGACATATTATTGGGATTTTCTGACAAAAAATTCGTTAGTCCCGAGTCTGGAACCGTGCCGGTCAATATTGATCCTCTGAAGGGGAGTTCATCTTCATAAAGACCAAAATAGAGGAATCGATCCTTTAAAACCTCTGGTAAAATACAGGTGTTGGTGCAGAAGACCTTTGCTTAACATTTCGGAGTTTAGAGACATTAAAACGTATCTATTTGTATCTAAATCGCATTAAGACCGATGGCTTTTCAAATTCTAATTATAATTAGAAAAAATTGCGAGTTTGCATTTAGGAATTGGTTTTTTTATGGGATTGTGACGGATAACACGAGGCCCACCTGATGTTAAGCGATAACTACTGCCTAATGTATTTTGTTACAAGTGACGAATTCTGCGCGCCCGTCACACCATGGACATGCAGTTGTTAAGTCTCATGTGCCTGTAATTATACTGGCTCTCAAGGACTGCTGCCGGAATACATTAACAGGTGCTTGGCGACAGATTTTCTATTTGAGGATTTGTTTATTTTTTTTTATGCCTGATAGGTTAGCCTTTGACCACTATCTCACAGATGGTAAGTGATGATGTGGTCGAAGATGTTGTTCAGACTAACCTAGAGTTACTGGCTCTCAAGGACAGCTGCCGGAACACACCGTTAGGTGCTTGGCGACAGATTTTCAATTTGAGGGTGGTAGCTAGCCTGGCGAGCATTCGCAAAATGCCCTTCCAACATGCGGTACGGCAGTCCATTATATTACCATTCCGCTATATTTGCTTCATAATCATTAAAATTCACCGTTCACGACTTAAATTGTGCTTATTAAAGCCGTGAACGGTAATATATAAAAACATCGTAACATCCTCCATTTAGTAGCAACAGCGTAGTAAATAACCAGCATTAGCGAAAAAGGCGGGAACCGGAAGTAGGTTAATATTTCACGGTTCAAAGACATTCTATTTCAAGGTGTACGAAACTGGTCCGAATAGGTCAAAGCTCGCAGAGTAAACATCAGCTCGAAATAAGGGTTGATTCGTTCATACCCTATTTCAAGTCGCAGGTACGAGTATAATGAATAGATTCACGCGTTGCTTAGCGGATATCCATATTTAATAATAACTTATATTTCAAAAATATATTATGAGAACATTAGAATAATATTTCTATAAAACACTTAAAAAATATTTAAAATATATCTAGCGACAATTCAACCTATTTTCCTGTTAATCCGACGTGGCGTCACAATCGCCACGCAGCCACACCGGAAGAGTTTTCGACGCGTGTCGCTTCTACACGAAGCATCGTCAAGAGGTCTTGAATCTACGATCGAGAAAGTCGCAGGTATATATTATAAAAGCAAGCATAAAGCCACTAGTGAACTTATACAATGTACTGTTCTGTACCTAATGTAGCAGACGAAACTTCCACTGCTGAATATTGGCCTTCCCACGCTTGGCATACTACTTCGGGATTGCAGTTAATTAGATACTCTTTACCCCATAGGATACCGGGCCAGAATGTCACCCCCCTCCTCACATCATCTCTATACCTGGGTGTCGTAAGTGGCGACTAGTAGTAAAATTCCAGAAGTAGGGCAGCAACCTATTCCGAGGAACTGCTATCTCACAGTGCGATCCCCAACTTCCCCAAGACGGTGTCGGCCAAGCGTGGGGATTATGGCAAAACCTCCCTTCATGGGGGAGGCTCTGTTCAGTAGTTCACAGTTCCGGTGATACAATATACCTACATACTCTTTGGTATGAATGTTAATAGCTATGCGGAAGACGGAGGCTCCCGTTTTATACTGATTTTATATTTTTCTATGCCTATATTATTTATTGGAAAGCTGTGGATTGAGTAGAATAATCTCGTCCGGGCGAAAACGCCGATTTATCTGTAACTTTGTACCTAAAGTGCGGAGTGAGCCAGGCCCAGTTTGGGGTTAGAGGTTGTTTGCGTGTGTGTGTATGTCTGTGACCATGTATGTAGCAAAACTAATGATGGAATTGGACGCAAACAACCAGGCGACACCGCAAGGGCCGTCGTAATAGTAATCCTTCTTTCGAGTCTAGTATAAATTGTCGTAGTAGAACGATGGCTTTTCACCCTTTATAAGCCATTTAACGTTAACGGCGCACGGTGCGGCGTCAGGGGAGGAACAACACATTTCATTAGACGAGGTAAGCGATTTATGAGCCTTAATTTTGTTTGAGTATAATCTTAGAGTTACTGCGTAACTAAGTTTGCTAACAAGGTCACTGTGTTTAATACTGAGTTGAATAAATAAAGCTTTAACTAAGCCTCTGTATTATTATGATACAATTTTGAACTCTATTGGGTTAAAACAGAGTTCATTACTGACGATAACAAATCAAAAAATAGTTTACGTTTTAACAGCGCTCAAATCGAAGCGTACCTAGTAACTCTTAACCGATGTAATAAGTCGATCCCGGTTGTTGATTTTGATGGCAATCGTGGTTGAGCATTTTGCGACTGCCCCGCCCGGCTAGCTACCGCCCTCAGGTAGAAATTCTGTCGCCAAGCACATAACTTCTACGACCATATTATCACTTCCTATCAGGTTATATAGTGATCAAAGGATAGTCTGTCAGCTATATTTTATTCGTCACTAGATTTGATATAGGATATTGATGGATATACTATTTATTGATATAGGAAATTTTCATTTCAAAACTTGTCACCGTTAAGCTTAACGGTGGACTGTGTAACCTAATATCTTTTTTTTTAATTTTTCATAGGTACGCGTTTGACCACACCCTGCCTGATGTCAAGCATTGATGTGGTCTAAGATGGAGCACGCTTACCTAGAATAAACCTGTTAACTCTCGATTTGAAGACACCCATATTGTATCCATCGGGAAAAACTGACAACGGCAAGGAGTTCCACACTTTCGCAGTACAAAAGTGGAAACGAAGCGCTTCGTAAGAGTCCTGGGAATATCAACCATGTACGGATGGCGCCTCTCCGTTTGTCTGGACGTCTGATGGAAAAAAAGGGAGCGTGGAACTAAGTAGTTTTATCTCGCTTCGATTAAAGAATCATTATTAAAACTAACACTAATTTAGAGCACTATTAAGCAGTAAAACAATTTTAAAAAGCAAAGCACATAAATAGTTGCACTATTTCACTTTGAAAACTATCGCGAGATTTATCCACATTAACTTAGGAACCGGCTAGGACCCACGTTATATTTACCGGAAAGATTCCGACTAACTAAACAATTGTACTATTTCTGTGCTTGGGCACTATTAAGGTGCTAATGAATGGCATAGTTGAAACTATTGAAAATTGGCAACCTAATTTGGTGCCACAAAGAAGGCATTCAACCGACCTGGACACTACTATTCTAGATTTTCCACGTACTTCCAAACGGCTTGGAATGTCAAGTTTGGTGGTCTGTGACCGGGAGATAAGCAATTAGACAGTTTCCGAATTAATAGCACCCGGTGCGGATAAACATTGTTGTATACAGATTTAGATAGCGAATGAAATCCCTAATTTGATTGAGAGGGTAGATGAATATACACTTTGAGTATTTAATATATGAGAAATATAAACACAACTAACTGTGCCCCGCGGATCCACTACAACAAGAGTAGTGACGATCATGGTGAAAATATCCTATGTCTCTCTTAACCTCAAACATATATTCCAAGTTTTACTGAAATACAAAGTGCTGCTAAATTCTATCTTATTTTTACAATTAGAGTTGTTGTATTAATAATTTTGCTATTAGAAAGATCGACGAGGTCAGACAGACGGTTAAATTGCTAAAATAATTTATTCTGCAGATATTAGATTAAGGGCCTGTTTCAGAATGTTCGAGTAAGTTCCGGTTATACTACCCAGAACATATTTATAAGTCAAAACACTATCTTTGCGTTTCAGAATCATCGATTTAGCCTATCCATCGGTGAAAGCTTGAAACTCGCTGGATGTTAACTGTCATTTTTATCAGTCAGTTATTTTATGTGTTGGTTAGCAACCCGAAACTTTATTAAGACATACTGAAACCGACCCTTAATGTTCCAAGTATGCTCAAAGTTATAATATAAGATAATACGAGTATATAATATAGGAGCAGGATATAAATATGTCTTAGTACAGAAAAAACTCTGCAAAGGCGATATACTTAAATCACTTATTGAAAACAAAACAAAATCACTACAGAATCACGAACACAAAAAGTTTTAAGTAGACCTCTTTTTAGTTACAGCTGACGTCTTAAGTTAGTAACAGATAAAAAAATGTGGACTGTGACCGAGAGAAAAACAGTTGAACAACTTTCAAATCAATAGAATCCGAGGGTAAACTTGTCGTCTGTTTTATCGTAAAGGGCTCGTGATTCTAATACTTTGATGGATTTTTGATAGCTCCTGTATACTACTCAATTTTATTGTAAGGTCTGCCGAAGAAACATCTACATGATCTCTTGTAGCAGAATTAAGTGTTCTATATACGTGTTAAAAGTTTTTTAAAGGCTCAATAAATATTTAACTAGTTTCCAGGACCTGCGCCTTTGTATTGTCCTGCTTAGTCGATATTTTAATTTCAGTAACGGTTATTTTACAGCTTAAGGGCCTTACAGTTTTCAAATTAGTAGCTCGATGGCGGCTAGTACAAAAATCATTGTTTGATTTTTGTACTAGTACTCATATTGACATGTTAGTAACTCCGTTCAAAAATAAAAGTTATAATTTTTTACTTTCGAACGGAACATCAAGGAACATGGACGCTGTTTTTCGATATCAAAATCGTATGTAGATACTGATTAAAGATAATTATGTTAAAATTATTAATTCAATCTATGGATTGTTATGGTATTAAAGAAAATCGTCAATGTCATTTACTGGGAGATACGAATTTTGTCCCACAATTTAACGAAACTTCATTTCGCAAACAATTTTTAGCTCTAATAGCTTTAGTACAGCAGAGTATTTCTTAAAGATCTAAAGATTCTATGTATGTTTGACATTTTTAAAAGCTTTTGAGAAAGTAGATCGCTTTTAAAGTCCCGACTTTAACGTTCTGGTTGTAATTTCAGGACTGTAAGGGCTTTATACGATATATAACCGACTCGATATCTTGTTAATTTCTCCACTCACTCTCCAAGTTGTACTTTCGGTTACGAATAAATATTTATTCGTAGACTTTCGATAACAAACAACATGAGCTTCTGTGCTTTATAGTGCACCATAAACCCCCCGTTTGTACTATTGATCATGCCAAGACACCCATATTTTTTTCTGCGGTATCGCATCTCTGTTTTGGTATGATCATAGAAGAAATAACAGAAATGAGGTATGATGACCAATCAGTCAAGATTTAATAATTATTTAAATTTAATATTAACGCGTTTAGTTGTAATGTTGTCATATATGTTTTGTAAACACTCGTAGCGAAGCTTGTCGTAGCGACCAACTAGGTTAAGCAACGTTCTCTTGTATTAACACCTACTAAACGAATAAGCCTTCTTTTTGATGCTGTTACGCTAACCCAATGCCTTTATTATAAAGTCAACTACACTCGAGAGCAATGAATCCGGGTCACTTAAAGAATGTTAAAAATCTCGGAAACTAAAAATGATAGGTTAATGCAATAAATTGTATTTAATAGACAATGTAATACTCCTTAAATGAAAGTAAAAAAAATATGAGTCACCATACATTTTAGTAACACAAAATTACATAAAGAAAAAAACTGCTGATCTCTCCTTAAAACAAAAATAGGAAACATGAAATTTTTGAACTTTATTACGATTTTCTTGAATTTTAATACTTCGTATTGCCTCCTCGTGCTTCCATTACTGCGTTTACGCGGTTTGGCATGCTGTACACCAAGTTCCTTATACGATTTTGGGGAATATTCTCCCATTCCTCTGTGAGAGCAATTTTGAGCTCACGAAGCGTGATTGGGGGAGGGTTTCGTTGTTTTACGCATCTGCCTAGCTCGTCCCAAGCATGCTCGATCGGGTTGATATCCGGGCTGCGCGCTGGCCACTCCATACGAGTAATGTTCATCTCTTGAAGGTAGTCATTCACAATCCTACCTGTATGAGGTCGGGCATTGTCATGCATAAATATAGCATCCTCACCTAAATTGACCATAAATGGACCAACGTGATCATTGAGGATTTCTTCCACATATCTTACGCTAGTTAAAGAGCCGTTTTCTATGATCACCAGCTCTGTGCGACTTTCAGAAGAAATTCCGGCCCACACAAGTACAGACCCACCACCGTAGGCTACTTTTTCTTCGATGCATGCTTGCTTGAATCTTTCCCCTGGTCTTCGATACACTCTGTGTCTTCCATCGTGCTTGTAGAGCATAAATTTTGATTCGTCGGAGAACATAACTTTTGACCAATCTTCAATACTCCAATTTACGTGGCTCTGGGCATATCTTAGTCTCGAAATACGATGCCCACGCTCCAGTTTAGGGCCGTTTGCAGGTCTAAGGGGTTTTAAGTTAGATTCAGCAAGCCGACGTCTTACTGTCCATGCACTTGGGTTACTTCCTCCGAGGCGTCGAAACTGATTGGTGAGTTCAGTTCCTGTGAGAAAGCGATTTCGAAGCATGGTGTTCACCAAGTATCGGTCTTCTCGTGCTGTGGTACACCTGGTTCTGCCCGTTCCTGGTCTGCGTAGGTTAGAACCAGTTTCTTCGTAACGTCGGAGAACTCTTTGTACTGTTGACAGCGACACACCGACAGTCCTGGCTGTATCGCGCTGACTCCGGCCGGTTCCCAGCATTGTAAGTATTCTGGTGCATTCTTCAGGCGTAAGCGACATAATTTCAGCTTGAATAATGAATATAGAGCACTATCAACATGGTTTATGTACCCACATAAATGACAGATTACAAACAAAAGCAAAACCAAATGCTGTAATTTCGTAGTTCCATCATCGAAAGTGGCCCTTTTTCAAATTTGATTTTTTTATGATATAACTTTACAATAACTAAGAAGTTTTAATACCTTCATTTAAGGAGTATTACATTGTCTATTAAATACAATTTATTGCATTAACCTATCATTTTTAGTTTCCGAGATTTTTAACATTCTTTAAGTGACCCGGATTCATTGCTCTCGAGTGTATTTGGAAAATCGCACATCATGTAATGATTAGATTAGTGCAAATTGCCAAATAGATTATTCCGCCACGATAAACCAGCTGCAACGCCAGTGTAGAGAAACTTTTAATCTAGAGCACAGAATGATATAGCTCCATAACGTTTAACTCCAGTAGTGCTCTATGAACTCGTACGTATTACTAGTGGAGACATGTAGATACTAGAGTTCATGTGAAAGTTCATCGGAACCCAGTTCGACTAGACGACTGCAATAATATTAATTCTGACGTCTCGCAATAGACATACACATGTATTTTGAAGAAATACCCGCCTGGGTAGCTATATACCACCTTCATGTAGAAATTCTGTCGCCAAGCACCTAAAAGTGGGTTCTGGCAGCTGTCCTTGAGAGCCAGTAATTCGTGGTTAGCCTGAACAACATCTAACACATCATCACTTACTATCAGGTGAGATAGTGGTCCAAGGCATAAAAAAAACGTAAATAGATATGTTGTCTTTGAGTTCACGAAAAAGTTCATCGGACACCAGTTGTCGGTCTACGCCTCATAATGTGTCATAATAGATTTGTATATGTAGTTTTTGAGTTCACAGACAATACAAAAATGTTCTCCCTTGAATAATTCCTCCATGATCAATAAAGGCATCATTTCCACTAGTCAGTCAAGATTGACGTTGTACTATTTATAAAGATAATGTAGTATATCAACTGACCTATCATTCCACTCATCACGATGAACCTGTCACGCAATCAATATCACTGATTGAAAGGTTGTCAGTTCGGCCAAATAACTGATAGAGTTGGTAAGTATATTATTATCATCTTTTATCCTTGTCCTACCTATGAGTGGTCGGTAAAATATTCTCTAATAATACACAGGACATCAGAAGAACATAATGGACCGAGCGAGCCCGAAGCGCGAGCGTAGCGTCTCCGTTTCAGATTGGGCAAAAATGATTTCGTATGTCGGTTCGGTTGGTCTCCTTTACAGGTCGCATATCTGGACCAATTCTCGTGAAATTTTGTTGTTTAATTAAAATTTTTGTCGATTCAGTTTTTGGAGTTTTATTCAAAACTGTTGAGATTTTAATATTGTTAAGTTTGCAATAACGCCTGCTAGGCGAATCACATTACCATCCCGATACGATGGTTGAAGAACGAGAGCAAGAATTAAAGTTATGAGTCATTGTGTCATGTTAGCTCCATTGGTTAGAAGCATACCCCGGCTAAAGAGGTGGATGGACGCGGGTTCGAATCCCGCACATGACTATAATTTTTTCCTCTCGTAAATTTGTAGAATACTGTTGAGATTACTTGGGTCGACAGCGATAAAAAAAAAACAGACGCGAGGTCAAGAGCCACTAGTTGTAATTAGTTTACTTTGTTAAATAGAATAGTAAAAAAAACTGAATATTTCAGAGCTGTATTCACGATTATTCTCTATCGGAAGAAATATTTTTAAATCGTTTAATAAATTTTCGGATAGGGCATTCTATTTGTCATATCACCTAGAATATCATACATTGTTATATATCTCTGAATCTGCATATGATATATCTGCCTTTCTAAAAACATAGTTGAAATTACTCTTTGGATGACACATCTAACCGTTACATATTTGTATAGCTACAACAGTCGCTGTCACGTTATCAATTTAAAACTACGATGTCACTTTTTATATTAGCATTTGGCACTTTGCCGAATTCACAAAAAATCCCTGCAACAACTTGCATTCAATTTATACTATCCCTATACTTAGTATCTAGCTTTGCAGCCGCGGCTCCGCCCGCGCGTATGTCGGTTATCGCTTTGCGCAGTTGGATAAAAACTATCCCATGTCCTTCCCCGGGTCTCAAACTATTTCCGTACCAAATTTCATCCAAATCGGTCTAGTAGCTTTTAAGTTTATTTGTTGCATCAAAAAAACAAATCTTTCCTCTGTATAATATTAGTGTATACAACAAAGTCCCTTTCCGCAGTCTGTCACTATGTATGCTGAGATGTTTAAAACTACGCAAAGGATTTTGATGCTGTTTTTTTAATAGAGTTTTTTGTTTTTATGCATGATAGATTAGCCTTTGACCACTATCTCACCTGATGGGAAGTGATGATGTGGTCGAAGATGTTGTTCAGGCTAACCTAGAATTACTGGCTCTCAAGGACAGCTGCCGGAACACACCGTTAGATGCTTGGCGACAGATTTTCAACTTGAGGGTGGTAGCAAGCCAGGCGGGCATTCGCAAAATGCCCTACTACCATGCTGTAACGACTGCCATCCTAAGACAACAACCGGGACCGACGGCTTAACGTGCCCTCCGAAGCACGGAAGCGCTCAGTAGTAATGTCCAACCAGCGGTCACTCATCCAAGTCATGACCGCGGCGGACGTTGCTTAACTTTGCTGATTGATTCAGAATGGCTAATCAAACTTCGCTACGAGCGCTTCAAGAGTGATTTAAGAGGATGGTTTATATGTATAATACATGCATAATATACTAGAGAAACACTGATAATTTTAGATGTTTGTAATGTGATGTCAAGAGTACCCTCTAAAGAAAACATATTTGTATTGTCTAATGATAAAAAGCTATGAACGTTATATATAAAAACGTACTGTAGTATATTTAGTATCAGCATGGCAAACGTGCTAAGCCGGGGCGGGTCGCTAGTGTTTATATAATGCTGCGCTAAGCAGTTTCAATTAATTAATTGTTTTACAGTATGTATCTACATACTACATTATATATTTTTACAAATTATTGGAGCATTATTTGCTTATTTATAATCCGGTCTTGAATCTAACCCGCGTCCTCCGAATTCAAGCCCGATGCCTAAACCTATGACGTTTAAAGTAATACAATTGGAGCACGAAGTTTCGGCTCGAAAGAGCGCGCCCAGGTGGCCGAGTGGTTTAGGCTACGGCGCGAAATCGGAGGATGCGAGTTCGATTCCCGCCCGGGGCATAAAATTTTGTTCCAATAATTTGTAAAAATACTATTCGCGCTTATCACGCGATAGTGCTTGTAATCATATTTAGAAACATACTTATATTTGTGCTGTACATAGTGTTGTTAGAAAAGACATATCGACCTCAAGTCGAAGCGGGATAAGGGCCATCACCAGTAAAGGGAATTAAACTTACTCTATTATACTTTGAATTATTTTCATTATCAAACTAGCGGCCCTAAGTATATTACAAACATTTCAAAAATTAAACATTTATACACATATCATACGTATTATGACATAACTATTATAGGTACACTAATGGTATTGCGGATTTTTTTGTAGATATTGATGTCCTCTATAAAAATGTTATACATCACTTTGCTCAATTGTCAATCATTTTCGCAGCATACGCGATATAACGATGTTTTTTGGTATTTTTTTCTCACGTTGGGTTACATTATCGAAGTTTTCATACGGAGCCCTAACTTATTTGAAAATATTCTACAGCATATAATCATCAGGGATAATGTAGGATTCTAACGGTGAAAGAATTTTTCAAATCGGTCCAATAGTTTTTAAGTTTATTCGTTACATACAAAAATAAACATCTTTCCTCTTTATAATATTATTGTAGACAAGTACGAGACTAAGTCGCATTTAAACAAAGAAAACTGCAATTGCTAACCCAGTCACGAATACCCAGAGCATTCCTTGTCAACATTAATTTGAAATATTAGACAGACAGGGGTTGACAATGCCTCACCTAAACACGTAAAGAGACGATTAGCACAATTTTAAATAACAAAAAAGGCACTGGCTATATCAACACACTAACCTTTTTATTTCAAAAAGTTATTCATCCTCTTTTTGCAGATCCGTTATCTTTTTAACACATCATTACACTGGCCACAAATAAAACAAAAAAGTTAATTTTGTTATTGCACTTTTTGTTATGATGACATCACCAGACGTGGATACGTCATCTCGCGACGAAATGCCGCAGCCTACTGAAAACTGAAGCGCTAAAAGAGCTTTCGCTGAAGTGTTGCTAGCTTTGCCAAATTCTTTAGACACTTGGGAGTTTTTTCCACTTTGTATTTGAACTGGCGGACATAATTGTAATGCTTTTAGTGAATAGTGAGACATTTTCGTACATTTAAGTGCTAAAAGAAATTGATCCTATCCACTAAATGAGTGGTTCTTTTGTTTATTATATGGCAGTTTTCAACTTAGCAAAGCAAACGAAGCGATTCATATCACTAGGTAGGTCATAAAAATAAATGCAATAAGAAAATAAATCAAGTATATTAATTATTTTATGGATTACATGATGGGCACTGTATGTCTTTTTTGTACAGTTGTGAAGGTGAGTTTTATGCCTGTGGGTAGGCACATATGTCGACATAAAATCTAAATATCAGTTTTTAAACTGTCATAGTCATTTACACTATAATTATTATTGTGATATACGCATTGCAGCTACATGTATATATATATATATATATGTGGGTACACGCTATAGGTACGCTTCCTTTAACACAGCATGCAAACTAGTTAATAAACCAGTTGCCAACCAGTCACCGCGTTGTCATTTGCTCCCTTACTTAGTGCGTAGATATCGTACAATTATTAGAAACGGCTTATATATCGTGTTTTTGATTGCTTTTTTTCAACAGCGCCGAAATATCGAGACCTCAAAAGCAATTAGAAACACGGTAAATATCCTGTTTCTAATTATAATTATAAAATCTAAATATAAAGGTGACGGATTTATTAAAAAATACCTATACAGGGTTAATTTTTGAATCGTACCGTAAGGACAAGGTGCCCTTACGGTGACAGTTACATAACTAGGGTGCATAGCTGAAAACCAGCGCGCTGCCTATACCAGGTATTGTTTCTATGCTGAGCTATGTAATTTTTAAATAAATAAATATATTACAAAAAACGTTTTTAGGAGACAATCCATAAATTTTTAAGGTATTCTGAACTGCATTCACAGATTTTGGAAAAAAATTACAGTCAGCAAGAAAATTGGCATTTTACACAACATTTTTTGATGACAATCAATCCTGTCCCAATCCTGGATCAAAATTCTGTACTGGACCGACTGAGATTTGAGTGATCGCGTAATTTCGGTTTATGAATACTTAATGAAATAAATAAAAAGTCTGGCCTAAAATTGGCTCACATAATTGATAAGCGTCGGACTGAAATTCAACAAAGCAAAAACTGACGCGTTTTCTGCAACTTTAGTAGTACATCCAGTTTTTCCCATCTCTACCAGTCTGTTGAAATATTCTGTCCTTTCATATATCGTCGATAAAAACGAAAAATAGAGTTTTTTTATTTATATTATAGAACGAATACGATTTTACAGTCTATTCCAAACGATTTTTGGTTGCTCAAATACCTACTAGTGGATAATTAACCAAAAGAACCTAAAAGCAAAAGACGTAAAGCAAGTTATCGCAGAAATAAGACATATGTCGATTTTTCACCTCTTACAACTGTAAATATTATCGAAATTTGTTATGGACCCTTATTTGAAAGCGTGATTAAAAAAATACTTGATGCATATACTATAGGATACTAATTGAGAATTTATGGTAACTTATTTACAAAAGCAAAAGAATAAGGCACATTTTTGTCTACAAAACGTTTAAAAATGTTAAGTAGTACCTATTCATTTATATTTCTTAGCAGTAAAATCTTCGGTTGGCATGCGTTTGAGAGCAATAAAAACTACAATTTAAGGGCTTTACATATTTGAAACTCAGAGGTATTCTAGTAATCAGATCTTGAAACATTGAGAAATGCTTATGAGGCACTATAATAGAAGGTGTACTGTCTGAGAATTGTTGGCATATGAACCGGAGGTGAATCACGATGAACTTGAATCAATCACTGTAATAGTGAGTATTGGCATGACCTACAAATTAATAATGTAAACCGGCTCATCGCCAAAACGCTAAATTAATCCCATCACCGTGATACCGAACAATTATATAACTTAAACTCTAGTTAATACAAAAAATAAACTAAATTTTATTACTAAAAAATTAAAGTCGAAAATGGCATAACAGACTCACCACATGCGTCAATGGAACGCATAAAAAATCCGTGTTTCAATCAACGCTGTATGCACTGGTCACACATTTTACACACACTGGACACAAACACTAAAAAAGCTAATGTTCCTAATTCAAATTTGACAGGTGGCCTTTCCAGTCGATATCGAAAAAGAGGGGAATTAATCGAATTTTGATACGTCCGGGCTGCTCAAGCGCCGGACTATTTCAATTTAGAACGAACGGGACGCGCATGCGTACCGGCTGTGCTATTTATATTTTTGCTGGGCGACCCAACGACCATTATACTCTGAACTTTTGAAAGTTCAGGAACGTTAACTACACTCAAATCTTAGGTATCTAGTTATGTTGGACAGAAGTATATTGACGGGGAAATAAATACAAGATTGAACCCAGCCGAACTACCTGGTATTCGACAACTGTTCATTGCCCTGAAACATGAAACACCTTTATACCTTTACGGTATAATGAGGTCGTTAGGATGGTAAGGAGCCCTTTTGTGTGCCCAACGTGCAGTAACTCACCCTACTTGCGCAGACGTGATTGTTGGCATGCTAGTTAGACGTACTTTTGTATCGAATTTCACCAAATTGTGGGATACATGTGTAATTAATTGTCAGAGAATATTATAGACGTGAAGTGCCGGGCATTGCTGTCTGTGAGTCTCGTAAGAAGCGACTAAGGGTGAAATACTGGAAGGTGAGCAGCAACGCATTCTGAGGAATTGCTATATTAAACTGCAATCACTAAGACGCCTGCAGGTCCACTAATGGGAATGAGAGAGGACATCCTAATCGTCTCTCATTCCCATTAGTGGACTGATGAACGACTAGGCATGCTTCATCATTGTTAATTATTGGTAACACCATAATCTGTACTGTATTAGCCGGATTGTCCACTGCTGAACACAGCCTTTCCTCATTAAGGGGAGGATTCTCTAATCCCCACGCTTGCGACTAAAGCCCAAGCCTCGACTCAAATATCAGGCCTTGCCTTTGGCGCAGGCTAATAACCACCGCTAAAATGACTTGCTTTTTGTAAGTGATTATCGCGAGGTTTAACACTTGACATGCACTAATATAATTGCAAAGCGCTCGTAGCGAAGTTTGTTCAGCCATTCTGAGTTGATCAGCAAAGTTAAGCAACGTCCGCCGCGGTCATGAATTGGATGGGTGGTCGCTAGTGACATTACTACTGAGCGCTTCCGTGCTTCGCAGGGCACGTTAAGCCGTCGGTCCCGGTTGTTGTCTTCGGATGGCAGTCGTTATAGCATGGTAGTAGGGCATTTTGCGAATGTTCGCCTGGCTAGCTACCACCCTCAAGTAGAAAATCTGTCGCCAAGCACCTAACGGTGTGTTCCGGCAGCTGTCCTTGAGAGCCAGTAATTCTAGGTTAGCCTGAACAACATCTTAGACCACATCATCACTTACCATCAGGTGAGATAGTGGTCAAAGATTAACCTATCAGGCATAAAAAAAAATAACTACAAAAAAAAAGTTTATGGCAAGCTGCCTTCTGTCGCTATTAGTATCTTTTCGTTTCCGCAAGGCATTAAGATTGACTATTTGTGTACCCTAATTGTACCAACATCCTACCCACATCAACATCAGTAGTGGACGTTACTCAATTTGTCAATTGGTTCAGTTTTAGGTCAAATTCCTCACAAAATTCCAATGCGACGACAAAACCAACTTATAGCACCAGAACCTTAACTAGAAATATTTAAATCAGGCCCTCACTATTTGCTAATTAAAATAACGGGTCTTTAGAGAGAGAATTACAGGTCAAAAGGCAAAGATGATCTACTCATCCTCTCCCCTCAAAAGATCTTAAAAAGAACGGGATGGAGGAACGAGACCTGGCTGGTGTCAAAGAGGGTAAGATGTAAAATACCAGGTTGCACAGAAACGACACAGTGGTCTTGTAGTAAATGCAGTTTCCCTTGTGTCTGAATGCCTGAAATAACTGCTTTACAAACTTTCATCATGATGTATATCTACAACATAGTTTTTTGGTAAAAATAAATGTTTTCAAAGTAAAACGTTTGTTGTATTTTTTTTGTTTTATTAACTTTCACAATGATTTATATCTATATCCTAGTTGTTTGGTTAATGTCTTTCAGTATAAAACGTTTTTTTGTTATTGCATTGTTTTTCAAACTTTCATTTCATAAAAATGATAGTTTTTTTTTTGAAAAAAATAAATGTTTTGTATGGCACATCGTTTTCTATATTTTTTCTTGTTATTGATTTTCCGACCCATTTTTTTTAATGAACAGTAAATTATTTTTAGGTTTAACCGATCAACACGTTTGAACTACGTTATCTGCAGTAACTACTTGTTGCATTACTACTGAGCGCTTCCATGCCTCGGAGGGCACTTTATGGTCGGTCGCGGTTCAATGACAAAGTCTAATATCAAGAATTATTAGACTTTGTCATCGCTGAAACTACTTTGAAGCGGTCGTAGCGTAGTTAGCTTAGCCGTTGTTAACCGATCAGCAAAGTTAGCAACATCCTCTGCGGTCATGACTTGGATGGGTGACCGCTAGTGACATTACTACTGAACGTGCACGTGCTTCGGAGGGCACGTTGCGCCGTCGGTCCCGGTTGTTGTCTTAGGATGGCAGTCGTTACAGTATGGTGGTAAACCACCCTCAAGAAAATCTGTCACCAAGCACCTAAAGGTGTTCAGGCAGCTATCCTTTAGAGCCAGTAATGCTAGGTTATCCTGAACAGTACCTTCAACCTATTATACAAGAATCACTTACCATCAAGTGAGATAGTCAAAGGCTAACCTATAAAGCTATAAATAAATAAACTTCACTGACTGGCCTTTAGGCATTCTGAAAACCTAGACTATGGGGCTGACTGCAGCCTATACCAAGTACATTGGAAGAATTCTGAAGTAAGTCAATGCTCTGGCAAAGAGATTTGGCTTCAGGCAGGCGGATGGCAAAAAATCGAAGCCAAAAGTATTTTCCAATTATTTCCTCGTGTTCTCCTAAGTGTTGTTAGCGAAAACATAATTACTAATAATAATTAATTATTTTCTTGTGTTGTCTTTTGTGTTGCTTGATTAATAGTAGTATACCCACACCAAATACCTCGTGAGGTTGGCGAGCTAGAATGTCACCCCTCCGTGGCAACCTGTGGGTAAGAGGCGTCTAAAGCTAAAATACCGGAAGGTCAGCAGCGTCTTCTGAGGAACTGCTATCTTAAACTGCGATCCCCAAGACGCCTGCCAAGCGTGGGGATTATGGCAAACCCTCCCCATAACAGGGGAGGCTCAGCAGTAGACAATCGGCCTGATACAGCAAATAAGCTATTGGGAGGAAGATGCCGACGTACTAAAGACTAACAAAATGTCAATTGTCAACTAAAATAAAAATCGTTAAAGCATATTCAAATAAATAATATTTATTGTTAACCGTATAACAGCCGATCGTGTATTATTAAATACAATTATAATAAGTAATTATTTACAATTTACACAAGGGGAAAGAGGCACAAATTCATTATTATATAATTATTATCCTTTATAATATTTTGGACGCCTATTATATTGTATGCAATTTTATTTATAGTGATACATAACTTTAAATTATTTGAAATGAAACAACCTCTTAACGGATTTTTAACAGTATCTTAAAATCTTAAAATATGTTCATACTGCCTTAACATAACTATCTCAACACAATACGTCAACAAATCTAGAGTATTTTCAATATGACTTCGACCCTCAAAAACGTTCACGGTAATGCAAATAATATGTCTTAATTTCTACTATTATACAGTGTAAACTCCATGCAACGTCACTCGATTTAACGACACACTCCCTAAAGCGTCGAAATCACTTGGCTTTGGTTGGTTTAGCTTGTCTACCATACAATGATACACTTTTTACTACACCTACTCTCAATAACGACAACAAATAAGTAATAAAAAGTACCTTTAAAGTTGCCATAATTAGTAAAAACTGCGCAGCTGTGTACGTTCTTTTGTCGCATTATCCTAGCCCATAACTCGACTGTCGGCATCATGCATACCGAACTTTTTAAGAAATTCGCTATATTGTTTTGAAATTGGGATTGCTTGCACGTGTATACTGTTGTTGACCATGACTAATGAGTAGGAGTCATGGATCAGTACTAATATTATAAATGCGAAAGTAACCCTGTCTGTCTGTCTGTCTGTTACGCTTTCACGCCAAAACTACTGGACCGATTTGAATGAAATTTGGTATGGAAATAGTTTGAGACCCGGGAAAAAACATAGGATAGTTTTTATCCGACTGCGCAAAAAGAGGTTAATGTTTTTGCGCGATAACCGACATACGCGCGGGCGGAGCCGCGCCCGGAAAGCTAGTTATCTATACGTTATAATTCTTAGTTGCTCACAAACTTTTTTCTTCTCTCCAATGAACGACAACTCTATAACGCCATAAAATGCAGTCCTCAGTGTCGTTATATAAAGTTTACACTGTATATGATAAAGAATTCCTGTAAAAAAAGAAGGTTTTTTGATTTTGACAAAGCAACAATTTGATGTCTATCTTCATATTTCATAGTAAGCTTTTATGAATGCCGTGACTCTTTCTTTTTGCACGTTTTCTACGGCCATGTGCTGTTCACGCACGCAAGTCAATTAACAATAAAAGTATAGTATTTAATAAGTGTAGGATAAATTGAGCGTTATTGGAAGTGCGTTACGAAACCACTGAAAAATCTGCGGCCGGGAAAACGTGTATTGTATTGGTGACGAACGTAACAATGGCGACCGAAACGAAGCCGAGGCGGACATTCGTGAGGCACCATTGGCATCCGCGTGGACGATAACGTCCATTTATGAATGAAATTCTATTGTTCTCGTTATCTCGGATGCCAAAGAATTAATGCTTGGTCGCGGCCAAGATTTACATAGGACTATCCTCAAATGCACGGAAATTTAAAGACTACATAATCAAGTGAAAATTCCGGAATCAATGATGAATAAGAATATCTTTTCACGCGATTATATGTTCAGTCATGTTTCTTTCTATTTTCATTTTAAAAAGCATTCTATTTCCAAGTCATATCAACATAAAATCTTTAATTAGTTACCTCGTTGGTTGCTATTTTTCGCTGTTAAAAGTGCGTAGAATTTTCAACACGACAGTTATGATTTTCCGCCGAATAATTACTTTCATAGTAATTTATTTGGCCTTCTAACCACGACAGATACCTATATGTCGTGTATAATAGACGTTCATAGTTATAAGTTTAACGGGACTTAATCGTGATAAAAACATGTATATTATTTACCTCGTTGTTTTTACCAAGTTGCATTGGTCGTTGTCAACGTGATGGACAGGTACTTTTTCCAACTACCCGCATTTGATTCAGATATATATCGTATAGACACACAACACTGACAACATTCAAAATAAAACGAAATAAATAATATATATGTTTTTATCGCGATTCAGTCCCGTTATATACTTATAACTATGTGTTCAAGTCACGAAAGCCTTCAAGTTATTATAGATGTTAATGAAAAAACAACTTTTCCGGCCTCTGCTCACGTTTAGTCGAGCTGGTAGACTAAAAGAAGATGTTCGACACACAATTATACAAATTTCAAGGATATTTGTTAAAAGAATACACTATGACAATGGTACCTTCCTTTCCTGTGGTTTCATAACGAACCTCCAATGTCTCAAAACATTTACCGTTCACTATAACATAAAAATGTGTAATTTTCATACATTTAACTTACTTAAAAATAATATGAGTGAATAAACTCTAATGAAAAATCACAGAAGCATTTTGAATAAAATAAAAGAAATATATTAAAATATTTTCATATAAATAAAGATTTAGATTAAGTAGGAATCAAGCAGATAGTCTAGGGAGTCGATTAAATAATTATAATTATTTTAATAATACATTTGTTGAAGTTCAAATTTAAATTATATAACTATTGGTGGTATTTTCGTTTTCTTTATCATTATATTAGTAAATTTCATAAATCATTCTAGTTGTGTTAAAATTTTAGCAACACTTCACATAACAAATATAAATCCATCTACGAATAAATATGTAAAGAATTTTAACTTTCATTCAGTTGCCGAACAACAGTTGACAGCGAACTAGAAATAAAAACCCGCATAGAAGTTGCCCGCAGTGCCTTTGGTAAAATGGAGAAAGTACTGTGCAATCGCAAGCTCAAGCTCTCATTGCGCACCCGCCTACTTCAGTGCTATATATGGCCGATTCTTCTATACGGATGCGAGGCTTGGACCATCAAAGAGCATCTCAGGAAACGTGTAGAAGCATTCGAAATGTGGGCCTACAGACGCATGATGGCAATATCTTGGACTCAAAAGGTTACCAATGACGAAGTTCTACGACGAGTAGGAAGGAAACGAATGCTTTTGAACACCGTCAAGCACAGGAAAGTTTTTTATCTAGGCCATATATTATGTCATGATCGATACAAACTTTTACAACTCATCATGATGGGGAAGGTCGCAGGAAAAAGAAAAGCCGGTCGTAGGAAAGTCTTGGCTGAGAAACATCAGGGAGTGGACTGGTATCGCGAGAGCAGCAGACCTATTTCGTTCGCCTCGCGAGAGACAGAGATAAATGTACAGAGCTGATCGCAAACCTTCAGTAATTGGAGAGGCACTATAAGAAGAAGAAGAAGAATACAGTTGCCGCTTTGGTATCGGAGTCTTCAAGTTCACAGTTTAACAAAACACGCAAAATCTACCAAACTCTACTGTATTGGCTAATTCGGACTTAGAAATGATCGCATTCGATTGGTCGCGTCAAGGTATTGTTGCGCCGCACGGTACACTTTTTAAACCACGCCTACTGTGACAAGATTTACGTTATGCTGTTTTTGAAGTTGACTTACAATTCTTTACATTTTTATTCGTAGAAATCTATACAGAAAGTTTAAAAACCTTTGTAGACAAATCGTTTAATTATGTAGAGATGAAGATTCTGAAGTGGAATTCTGTACATTTAAAACGATCGAAATAAATTTAAGATGTTTACTCATGCTTTAGAACACAATTCGGTAGTCTGATACGCAAATTGATCTGTAAAATTCTATGTCCAAAAAAGTTTTCGAGAAGAGTTTATGCAACCATACGTTTTTACTCCCCTTTTCGGGGATAATATATTAAAGAACGTAACTGTTTTTTTTAAGATATAGTTGAACGTAAACAAGAAATTCCGAGAAAAATATGCGCATCAAAATACTTAGTTCTGCTAGTCGTAACATAAATCTAAATAACTTTAGATAAAAACACACTAAAAACCACAAGCAATGTGACTTAACCCGTTCAATACAAATTATTTTTGATATGACTTTAATTTGTTATGAATTTACAAGCTAAATTAAACTCCAACAAATGATTTCATTATTATACATCGCCGCCATCTTGTTTAATCTGACCTGTATCCAAGATGGCTTCCGCACTTGGTATCACAATGACATCTGTCACAATTTTGGCACAATCCAACTGACAATCTCCGTCCATCTCACTCTCACAGTTAACGCATTGATTCGCCTCTTCTATCTCACTCACACACACACTTTCTCGTTTAGTTTCCATGTATTTTGCCACGTCGAAACCTTCGTGTATCTCTTTCCCACAGTAGTTTGCACCTTGTAAGTCTTTCGAACAGAAATCCGTGATTTCCGAACATATTCTTTTGACGTTATCATCGACGCAACTCGCGCATGAGATTTCGTCGTCATTGTTAGTCGATATTCTCACCAATTTTGACTCCAAATTTTCTATTTCTAATGGCGTATCATCTCCAAGGGTGAAAATTACTTTTTGTTCGTTACTTACGGTGAATTTGAGGATCTCAGAGTCAGATGCTTGTTTTTTGAAGTTAGACGATTTTGAGGGTAGTTCAATAGATTGGTTATGGGCAAGTTTCATGTTGTATATGTTCGATTCGCTGCCCATAATTGATGTAGTTGACGCGTTCAGTGCTACCAACTCCTGTGGATTAAATCACTGATTAAAGAACATGAAGACAGTCAATTTAGATTATAGTCCATTTAGAAAAAAAGGGATCTTAATCGTTGCCAGTCACTATAGTCAAGGTTAGTACTATAGGTGAATATTTGTACCCAGATATTTATTACATTAATTAATTAAATAAATAAATGTTCTGATAATTTTACATTTATGGCATTGAGGTTAGGTTTTTTTTATAAATGGACCATTACACTGTTATGATAATATAGTGGAACTAACTACTCTCTAACTACCGTTTTATTCTACTCTGTGCTACTAGAAAATAAAAATAAAACTTACTCTTTCAAAAGGAAACAATAACAGAAAATATGTGTTTAATTCCACTCATAAACCCGGCCCATGCTCGGTGAATGGCAATAGGCTCGCCCAAACCAAACCCAAATGGCAAAACGTAGGTGTTTACACACCTCTGACAACCCCTACGGGCAATACACGCGTGATTATATGTATGTATAACTGGTAATGTACGAGAGTGCAAAGTCGACTCAATATAGGTATGAAATTTTTTTTATTAATTTCGTAGTTTTTAATTTGCCATACAAAATTGGCATCTGTATGCAACGTTTTCTTGTAATTATTTTGAGTGAGATTGTAATCATTGAGAGCGCCATATATTTCACTTTTTAGTTATAAACTCTTTGCAAATCTAGTGTCTTCTGAGTATTTTATATGACTTATGTATGAGGCAGGCACACATATTCTAAGCGTTTATATATGTCACGGTTTTATTAATAAAAGTAAGGTGACGGCGTTAGTCACAATAAAAGGTAGACAAAAAAAAATACATGAGATAATGTTTAATAATAAATTGAATATGAATTTTGCATGGTGGAAGGGCATTTTGCGAATTCCCGCCTGGCTAGCGACCACCCTCAAGTAGAAAATCTGTCGCCAAGCAACTAACGGTGTGTACCGGCAGCAGTCCTCGAGAGCCAGTGCAATTACAGGCACATGAGACTTAACTACTGTCTCAAGGTGACGGGCGCAGTGCAATTCGTGACTTGTGACGAAATGCATCTGTTATAGGCAGAGGTTATCCGCTTAACATCAGATGGACCTCGAGCTTGTCCCGTCACAATAACAAAAATACATATATGTATATATATGAATATTTAGATACAAGAATCAAACATTTTGTATTCGAAAATTTTGAAACGGAATCAGATAAAGGTATCTGATTCCGTTCCTATGATGTATTTTTTTATTATGTATTTAAAAATACAGTAAATAGATTATAAACCTTCTTTTAAGAAAACATACTTAATTAATCATTAACTTTGTTTTTGTAAATGTTGTGTATGAATTATATGCCTTGTATTTGAAATGTTGGAAATTAATAATAATAATTTTATTTATGCACGACAAAAGTGACCAAAGGAGAATAAAGCATTAAGCTTATATTTAAAAATGTACACAAAAATCAAAAACCTTGTATTTAAAAAAAGGTTTGTATGAATGACACGATGTATTTGAAAACGTTGGTAATCGTTCATAAACCATGCATTTGAAAATGTAAGTAATTAAACGTAAACATGGCGTTTGAAAATGTTGTAAGTAAATCATTAACTTCGTATTAGAAAACGTTGGTAGATGAATCGTTTAAGTTGTATACGGAAAAGTACACATTCATAAAAAACATTGTAATTGAAAATGATGGTAAAAACTATAAACGATGTATTTGATAACATTAGTAATAAAACATAAACCTAGTATTTGAAAATGTTAGTAATGAATCATAAACATTGTAACTAAAAATAGAGCTGACCTGATCATCATGATAGCTACCAACGCTTCTCGACTGGCGATGCCTTTTGGTCATCGCCGATTGTGGAGACTGGCCGTCCACTGCGTCCTGGGAAACCAAACAAGTTTATAATTAGGAAAATTATAAGTCCTGTACTATACTGCATTATCTTCGACTGCCTCGTTAGGGAAGCATCGTCAAGTGTCATCTCCGTAGGTATATAATTCCGTAAGGAATCCCGAAGTATGCGATTTCTGGGTCAGTCTATTAATGGGATTTTTCTGACATCGAATTTTTCAGTAGCAGACCGGAAATGTACCCGGCAAAATATAAAATGCTCGCCCCATTACAAGAGACCAAAAACTATCTCCAGAAAAGTTGGCGCTAAGACCCTTTTTCAATGGTACAAAAGGGACAGTTATCTTTCCAATCCCCTACCCAATAATGACAAATATTTTTAAAAATATGTTAAGAAAACATTAAATAATATTTTAATAAAACACTCAAAATAGTATAAAGATATATATCTAGTTACTATTCCGCCAAATTTTCCTGTTACGCCTACGTGACGTCACAAACGCCACGCAGCCTAACCGGAAGAATATACGACTAGTATCGGTCTTGCCTCACCGAGCACAAGACCTCCTGAAGATGCTTCGTTTAGAAACAAAACTAGTCGAATATTCTTCCGGTTAGGCTGCGAAAAATATCTGTTATTATTAAATATGGATTGGCAAAGTGGCGCCTGAATCTGTTCATTACCCCTACCCAATGACAATAAGTTTCGTCAATAAGTATCTACGGAAACAAGCTAATCTCTAGCTTTTATTTTTATCCATTTATCTCACATATACGTATTTATCTACTAAATCAACTGATTATAAAACGTTAGACACCTCCCTATCTCGTCACAATAGGGGCAGGGTTAAGAGGGTTGTCCTCTATACATTTCTAAAATAGTATAAACATAATGAACCTTATAACATACCTTAAATCTATTGAATTGTCTATATTTCCCCCTCTCCGAAGCGACGAGACTTCGCAACGATTGCGTGCGTTGACAATCACTATCCGCCAGCCAACGCAACCCGTACATTTTGGACGAGTCGGATCTGCGAGGGCAACAATGATAGTAACCATAATGAAACACAGAAAGCGGCAGAGTAATGACACCACAGAGAAGCAGAATGAATGAGTTTTATATTCCATAGATATTTGCAATTCAACGGGGCAATGCTGCCAGCATGCTGGGCACGGTGCCAACGTAGTGGGCTGGAGCATTTGGACTAAGTGTGAGTCTGCGATGACATAAGGGTTGTCCAAATGCTTTTATTGTAGTAGCTGTAGTACTGTGTATGGTTCGTAGTATTTTGTTATTAAAGGCATACCACCGGTAATATTGATATGTATTGTATGAAGAAGTGTAGATAAGTTCCCGTTCCAACACCCAACTGTATTCCAAGTGTGAACACTCATCAAACGCAACGTTGGAGCGGAAAGAAAACGCCACTTGCCGAGCGGGGAAACAGGACCATCGTCACAAAATGGCGAAGATTTCCATTAACACCGCTTCAATTATGGCCTAACCTGTTTGCATTGTTTCGAGTAACCTTAGGAACCAAATATTTAGCAAGGGAACCAAAAATTTAAAAAAATATTGTTGCTAGGCAAGCCTTTGACCACAATCTCACCTGACGGTAAGTGTGTGGTCGAAGGTGTTAACAGGCTTGACTTAGAACTACTGGCTCTCTAAGGCAGCTGCCGGGACACACCGTAAGGTGCTTGGCGATAGATTTTCAACTTGAGGATGGTAGCTAGCCAGGCGGGCATTCGCAAAATGTCCTAGCACCATGCGGTGAAGCTTAAGCCCGCGGCGGGATTCGAACCATGGACCAGCTGCGCTGCAGTTCATAGCCAATGCCACTGAGCCATCACTGCTTGAAAATGTTATATAATTTAGCAATGCGCACAAGAGTTTTATATGCACAGCACAGTTTTAAGTATTGAGGTTAAGCAACTATCTGTAAATAAATCGACAATCCGTCGCCAAGCACCTAAAGGTGTGTTCCGACAGCTGTCCTTGACAGTCAGTAACTCTAGGCTAGCCTTATCAACATCTTCGATTACATCATCACATACCAAGAGGAGAGATAGGGGTCAAAGGCTAGGCAAGGCGTTCATCCAAACAACAACAAAAAAATATATATTTAAAATTTCCAACCATACTCGTATACGTCAGATATAAATTAAGATATTAGATATAAATTAAGACATAGAATATGACAAAAATGACTATGAGAACTGATTATCAGTTTGTTAAAAATGTACAGCGGTCTAACTAAGGCTCCGTAACCGTCCATGACTTTGTAAACCTCACACAAGAGTTTTGCTCTGCGCAGTTCTTTGACTCGGATGAAGTTACAGAACGCTTATAAACAACATTGAATTAATTAATCATTAATTAATTTATCATTGACAGCTCAAGTCAAGTCTTGAAAATAATTTAAATTTAAATTTATTTTCACATAATTATTCCTATTTGGAAGATAATACACAAAAATAATAAATTAGTTACAGTAATAGGAACTCAATAGAAATAAACAACATTTTTTTTGTTTCTTTGATCTTTAATCACTTCTGAAGTCCCATGGTCAGTTTTTGCTGTGCTTCCGCCTGGATAAGGATAAGAAAGTGCCTTCAAGAGATTAAATTAAGTCATCGGCACGCAATCGGACGCCGATTCTATGTTCCGAAGGCAAAAATGTTTCTCAAATAAAGTCGCCGTGGAAACAACGCACCGAGGGCGTTCTCTTTGGAAACATGGAGCCCTGTGCGCAGTCTCCAACGAAGCAGTCATCGGATAAATTTGACATTTGTCAGTGTGTGCCTGAATGATTTTATTGTGTATATTTTTTATAAGTTTTTCTTTATTATTATTTGGTAATTTACACTGCAAGCGCTTAAAAAGCAATATGTCACAGTCTACGGGTCCCTCAGCGCCCAATACACATAACACACAAAACCAAGACGATGTATCAAATTTCTTACAATGTCAACAGTGCTCACAGCCCCGTTTTTTTAAAGGTAAAAAAGGTTTAAATATTCACATTGGCAAATCCCACAACAAAAATAAACCACCTAGTATTTTAGACCCTCCATGTTGCATTCCGAATCCATCATCATCAATACCATTTTGGCAAACCTTATCGAAACTTAAATCTTCCGTACCGGTGGTCAAAAGAATACCAAAAGGTGCTCGCATAACTGTAGCTCAAGATTTGTCTATAAAGATTAAAAAAGTGCTTACCGATTCTGACTCAATACAAACTTGGGAAAACCTTTTGACCTTTCCTTTTCAAGTTCTTCATGCTGACCCAAAAAATAAAAAATCACTTACATCATCCATTAGAGCCAACTGTATTGATTCCAACCATACCGGGCACCAGCAATATCAACAGCAAACATGTGTGCATACACCTCAGTTTCATAAATCACACAACTTGTTCAACAAAATAGAATCTAAAGTCAGCGATGGAGATTTGAAAGGTGCCAGTAAATTACTGTTTTCTAACGATACCATTGCCCCAGATACAATGGAAACTCTTGCAGCATTACAAGAAAAACATCCACCATCACCATTGCCAGTCTTTTTGTCTACTTCAAAGCCCACTGTGCAACCAATCGAAGTCACTGAAGTCGATGTGTACTCAGCGATTATGTCGTTTAGGAGTGGCTCTGCTAGGCCACGACGGTTTGAGCCCACAACATCTTAAAGATATGATAGGTGCTCCTGGAGATTCTGGCAGAGCACTCCTGATAGAGATAACTGCTCTGATTAATTTAATGATCGCAGGTAAGGTACACAAGGATATTTGTAATATATTATACGGTGCTAATCTGTGTGCTTTAAAAAAAAAAGATGGAGGCATTCGGCCTATCGCAGTTGGCTGCACATATCGTCGAATCGCTTCCAAACTATGCTGCAAAAAAATTTTAAATAAACTTACCGGAAAATTTCAACCTACTCAGTTAGGTTTCGGAAGCAAAGGCGGGTGCGAAGCAGCCGTACACGCCTTAAGAACTTACCTTCAAACAGATGTAGGTCAGGTGGTTGTTAAGGTCGACGTTAAAAATGCTTTTAACACTGTTACTAGATCTGCTCTGCTTGACGAAATTCAAAATCATACACCAGAAATATTTGATTATTTATTTCAATGCTACGGCTCGGACTCTTCACTTCTGTATAAAAGTCACCATATACTTTCATCGACTGGTTGCCAACAAGGTGATCCTCTTGGCCCTGCTATATTCAGCCTTGCAATTCATCCGATCATTTCATCCCTCACATCAAAATTAAACATGTGGTATTTAGACGATGGCACTCTTGGAGGCGACTCAGAGACAGTCTTGGAAGACCTTAAAGTTATCATTGAAAAATTTAGTTTTATTGGCTTAGAACTAAATTTTTCCAAATGTGAGCTTTTTATTCCTGAATCAGTCGCATCCTCTGAAAGGAATGCTATAATAGAAAAATTTAACGTTTTGGCTCCTAACATCAAAATTCTTAACAGACAATCTTTTCGTTTATTAGGGTCTCCGATATTCACTGACGCATTCCCTACGTTCATTACAGAACAAAAACTTAAGTTTGAAGAATGTTCTGACCGTCTTTCAAACATCCACGCACAGATAGCTTTTCATATCATCCGTTATTGTCTTTTTGTACCTAAATTAACATATGTTTTAAGATGCAGTCCGTTTTGGATTTTTAGTGACCTTTTGTCAACTTTAGATGATTGTATTAAAAATACCTTAGTCAAAATTCTAAATTGTCCAATGTCAGATATTTCTTGGTGTCAAGCCTCCCTTCCGATCAGATTTGGTGGTTTGGGTATCCGCAAAATTTCCAGTGTTTCACTCCCGGCGTTTCTATCCTCAGTTCATAGTACTTGTGCCCTTTTTTTAAAAATTGTTGAAAATTCTTTAGGAAATGTACAAATTAATTGTATGCAAGATGCTACAAATGCTTGGACTTTAGCCTGTCCAGGTGAAAGCCTTCCTAACAAACTCCATTCGCAGAGACATTGGGATGAGCCTATAAATAAAAAGATCTCAACTGACCTTTTAAATAACACAGTTTCTCCAGTAGATCGGGCTCGTCTTCTTGCCTCTGCGAAGCGAGAATCAGGTTTCTGGCTTCAGGCTTTACCATCTGTCAACATTGGGACGCTACTAGACAGTAAGTCGTTTGCCCTTTCTATCAGCCTGCGAATTGGGTCAAACACAGTCGAACCACATAACTGCTTCTGCGGAGTTCCAGTAGATCGCCAAGGACACCACGGCCTCTCCTGCCGTCGAAGTGCTGGCCGCTTTTCTCGCCACGCCTCTTTGAATGATGTCATCCGCAGGGCTCTTGCTACCGTAAACGTGGCGGCTATTCTTGAGCCGAACGGTATCGCACGTGACGATGGCAAGAGACCTGACGGAATGACCTTAATTCCCTGGAGTCGTGGAAGGCCGCTAGTTTGGGATGCCACTTGCGTTGACACACTTGCGGCGTCTCATTTACCATCCACTTACAAGACGGCGGGAGCAGCGGCAGTGGCAGCAGAAGGCTCCAAAGGGCGAAAATACGAGAGTCTCGGCGATAATTATATATTTCTGCCCTTTGGAGTAGAAACATTAGGTCCGTGGGGTCCAAGCGCATGGACTTTATATAAAGATTTATCAAAGCGGCTGATAGAAAAGACAAACGACCAAAGGGCTGGCGCTTACCTCGGCCAGAGAATTAGTCTTGCCATACAACGGGGTAATGCTGCCAGCCTTTTAGGTACTCTACCCGTGGATAGTGACCTGAGCTCTGTTTTCTACTTATGATTGCCTCCTGGTAGAAAACAGAGCTCAGAATTTTTAAGTGTAATATTTTTAGGTCATAAGTAGATATAGTTAAATTATTTATTTTCATATATGTACTCATATATGTACTGTTCATTTTATCATTACTACAATTTCCTTATTTTTTCATGCATGTATAATTGACGAGGTTACCGGTGTCCCCCATGCCACAATAGACCCGACCAGACGAGGTCACCGGTGACCCCAATGGCGTTTAACATATTAAATTTTACAGCAAAAATGCAGACGATAAAATATGACCATGAGAAATAATATGAGTTTGTTGTCAAATGTCACCATGAAAAAATGTCATCCCAGCATAGACAATGAGACATGATACATTTGTAAAATAGTAATTAATACTTACAAATGGCTTTGTGAAGTGAGCAACCGTTGCAGATTGTACAATGTAGGCCGGATGTCCGCAATGGGGAGCCCTCTACCGGCGCAAAGTTGTCCGATACACTTATTAAGTAGAAACATGGCGTAACGAAAGACTGTAACGTCACCGCCTCGGGCAAACAGAGGTATACTGAAAACATTAAGAAAAATATTATATTAATGTTTTTAACCAACGTGAGGGCTGGCGCCGCGGCTACTTCGGCGGAGCAACTCAAGCGGCGCAAGTAAGCTAACCTCGGTATGGGTTACATATTTAAGCAGTTTGGTGTGGAGACGTTGGGTCCGTGGGGACCGGGAGCTCATCTTCTTTTCCAAAACTTATTAGAGCGCTTGGTCGATGCGACGCGTGATCAAAATGCTGGCACCTATTTGGCTTAACGAATGAGCATTGAAATTCAACGGCGCAATGCTGCTTGCATGCTCGACACGCTGCCAATTGGTAGTGGGCTGGAGCATTTGGACTGCCTGTGAGTCTGCTATGACTTATAGGTTGTCTAAATGCTTTTATTGTAGTAGCTGTAGTGTTGTATATATAGTTCTTAGTATTTTGTTAAATAAAGGCATACCGCCGGTTTAAAAAATAAACAATGTTTTGTTTTTCAGGAAACTTTATGGGTGAGTTGTTAGCTTTTCTGTTCTTATTGAAATCTGCATTTTTATCTGTCTCTTTTTTAAACTCTGTTTTTGGATGACGCTCACATGGTAAAGATGTCATTCTCTTTACTCTGTCCAGACTATATACTCTATATCTGAGAACCTATAATGGGAATTAGGTTTCAGGATATGAGGAAGCTGACGGAGTAGATCTGAAGATGCTTAGCGACAGATTTTTCACTTAACTAAGCATGCGATACCCAGAAGTACTCCCATCAAGCCGCTTGGCAATAAGATAGCCCAGAAAATAATACTTTAACACCATATTTAACGCACATTAAAATCAATAAATATATTTACAGTACATACGAATTTACGTACTGGACACAAACATATTTGTATATATGTAAAATATATATATTGAAAATTTAAGCAGTTATATCAATAAACCATTTTCAGAAATCCAGAGGCGGATTAACACATTTGCCTCCATTCAAATTTTGCCGCCCCTTCTGACGTATTCATTTCCATACACAATACGGATAAAAGAAGGTAAATGAAAATATTTTAGAATGTAAACAATGGTTCTTTGTTTTTAAAATGCTTAATCTATATCTTATGAAAAATTTTGAACTTATTACATGCATTCTAAAACTGTCCAGTAAATTTTCTATAGAAATAACATTTATTCATTTTTAACAATGATTTTCAATTTCAACATTTATTATTTAAACTAATGAAAGAATACTTGTTCTAATTTTCCCTAGGCTCCAGCCCACTCAGCCTACTGGTAAATCCGCCACCGCAGCAATCCCTTTTATGTAAAACAGTATTTTATATATATATATATATTTATATATATATATATACTAGCGGCCCGCCCCAGCTTCGCACGGGTAATTGCGACTATAAATTGAGATGTAAGCTATCCTATGTTTCAGTTTGGATCAAATTGCACATGGTGTGCAAATGATTTTGATTCGGTTGAGTAGTTTAGGAGTCCATCGCGGACAAAAAACGTGACATGTTTCTTTACATGTTATATTTAGAATAAACTTATGGTTGTTTTTTATCCTCGTGTTTTTTTTAAAATAAAAAGTAATAACTAAATTAAATCCAAAAAGCATACAGTGATGGCGGGAAACAATAGATCACTTACTTGGGATCGGGCAAATCCGGAGTTATATCCAAGATCTTGCTCGCAGATCCGTGCAAAGTGATCTTATACCGAAGCGGTTGATTCAGGACAACGGCTGCGAGACAAGTGGCCTGCGCCGCGAACCCAGCGGCGACCGAGTCCAATAACGGGCTCGACCGGGGCTGCTCGTCGCCGCATATCGGAAATGGGACTCCACATATCGACCACGTTATTGGGTCTATCTGTGAAAATAGCAACATA
The DNA here is from genome assembly GCA_963854805.1 of Plagodis dolabraria. NCBI lineage: Eukaryota > Metazoa > Arthropoda > Insecta > Lepidoptera > Geometridae > Plagodis > Plagodis dolabraria. The sequence goes on from OY978466.1 coordinate 8,213,897, forward strand.
ACATTTTTTTATTTACTTTACAATAGGTTGGCGTTTGACCAAACCCTGCCTCATTTTAAGCATTGACGTGGTCTAAGATGGAGCACGCTTACCTAGAAGAAACCTATTTACTCTCGATTTGAAGACACCCATGTTGTATTATTACCCATTATTATTACATTTACGCCGTAAGAGTAACTTAAGAATAAATTTCGACAATCTAGGGTAGAACTATGCCGGAAAAATTATTAATAGATCCAGACTGATTTTGAGGAAATCCATAATTTAACTATGGATTTCCTCAAAATCAGTGTATATGTAACAAAAAATTTGAAGTTTCAAGAAATCATTATTTTATTAATTATTTTTATTTTATAAAAAAAAATAATCAATATATCTAGTAAGGGTTCCACCTACATTTCCTGCTAAGCCAAAGTGACGTGAAACTCTTAAGGTATTCATTTATAGTTCTTTTTAAATATTTGTTATAATTATATGAGGGTAGTTTTGATCTCTTTAACCAGTATGATATGAAGACCTTTTGAGCCACAGATTTTCAACGACTTTGCCGTATTTTAAATTTGTTATGGTCTTGACTTTTATGAAATCTCATATCAGGTAGACAGCTGCAGCAAAGGAAAAAATCAAATCCAAATATTTTAATATGACATTATACCGGAGAATTTGGCAGTATAACTCCATTATCTCAATATAATATAATCATAATCAAAACACGTGCACTTAGTTTTTTTTTTAAATAATTAGTATTTATTCAAGAAAATGGCACAATTTTACAATCTTAGATATCATTACGCCAGAAAAATTTTACAATTTTCTTCTCGGTTATCTGTTGCCAAACTAGGCTTATGGCCTGTGTCATAGCAAAGTTAGCTGAGTCGACCATTTAAATCTCACCTGGTTAATATAAAATATTTGATGCAACTGGTCTAATAGCTCATGCCTGTGATTAACCAGAGCTGCGTGCGATCTGGCAGCGAGTTCTCGTAACGCTGCGCACGATTGCCGCAACTCCTTCATAGAGTCGGTGCGTCGAGAGAGCGAGTGGTAATTCTGCATTAGTTCTGTACCTGGAACAATTAGACATCTTTATTTTTTGGAGAGATGTTCAAGTGAAGTAGAGTTCATGTTGTAGTGATCAAATGTTTGAGATTGAATTACATTTGTTATAGGCAGAGGTTAATCCGCTTAAAATCAGGGGGGCCTTCTGCTTGATAAATTACATTTTTAATAAAATTTAAAAAATCAGTACTAATATTATAAATGCGAAAGTAACTCTGTCTGTCTGTTACGCTTTCACGCCAAAACTACTGGACCGATTTGAATGAAATTTAGTATAGAAATAGTTTGAGACCCGGGAAAAACATAGGATAGTTTTTATCCAACTGCGCAAAAAGAGGTTAATGTTTTTGCGCGATAACCGACATACGCGCGGGCAGAGCCGCGTCCGGAAAGCTAGTATATAATATCTTAAACAAGTTTCATCTGTTATCTAAGAATTTGGGTATGCTGTTGCAGCTAAAGCTGTGTTAAGTCTATTGCAATGGAATGGAATCCCTCAGATCGAAATGCCAGATATGCTCCTAAATTGAGTATTTGGACTGCCAGTGGGCCTTCATTGGCCTTTAGATAGCCTGTATGCTTTCGTTGTTGTAGCTGTAGGAGGCAATATTGCTATTTTCGTTTCCTATGAGCCACAGAACTTCAATAAGTCCGACAGTACTAGAAGAAATGATGATAGAACTTTTTTTAGGTGTTGAGTAAAATATTAGAACTAAACTTTTTTTGGTTGTGTTAAATGGGGACAGACTACAAGATGTCGTTAGCATTTTTCAATAACCCTGTAGAGTATGTTGCTTTGGTTAATAAAGATTAATATATATATTTTACATTAAAATATGAACTTTTAATATCACATTAGGAACAACCGTAATTTTGATTAAGTACCTATTAATAATATCCGGTACCTTTCTCTATAGTTGAAGTTGAAAAATCTGTCGCCTAGCACCTAACGGTGTGTTCCGGCAGCTGTCCTTCAGAGCCAGTAACTCTAGGTTAGCCTGAACAACATCCCCGACCACATCATCACTTACCATCAGGTGAGATAGTGGTCAAAGGCTAACCTATCAGGCATAAAAAAAAAATTACATTACTCTAATGGTAATAAGGTTAATGTTAACTCTCACACTTAGTTCATCACGTTTCCGCCAGGGGCGCTGTTTAATTATTTATAGCTGATATGCTAGCCTTTGACCACTATTTGATCTAATGGTAAATGATGATGTCGAAGATGTTGTTCAGGCTAACCTAGAATTACTGTCTCTCAAGAATAGCGCCCGGAACACACCGTTAGGTGCTTGGAGACAGATTTTCTACTCGAGTCAAGCGGACGTATACAAAATGCCATTCCACCATGCTGCTACGACTGTCATCCAAACACAACAATCGGGAACGACGGCTTAACATGCCCTCCGAAGCACGGCAGCACTCAATAGTAATGTCACTAGCGGTCAGCCATCCAAGTTATGACCGCGGCGGCCGTTGCTTTACTTAGCTGATCGGTTAAAAACAGCTAGGCAAACTTCGCTACGAGCGCTTCAAAAATGATGAGATGATAGAGATAATAACATTTAAATGATTCTTAATAAGGAAAACGGATCTCTCATTTATATGTCACAACACAAAAGTATGTGATTTCTAAATTTACGAAGAATCTCTTACCAATATCCTGGTTTTCCTCAGCTAACTTTGCATGCCTCTCTTTCAGTCTTCTTATGTTAGCCAACTTGCTATCTCGCTCGTCGGCTAATATAATTCGCTTGAAACGCAATATTTCAATCTGTTTTGTCAGTCTTACGTGTTCTGCTCGTTGGAATGGGGAAGGTTTTGCCTGTAATAATAATAATTCATTAAAAAAAACATATACATATCTGGTATTAACTGGCGCGTTTAAACATCCACGATGACTTGATATTCGATGATGATTATATGGAAAATCTCGCCTGTGGCGCGAAAACTGTTTTCAATAGTTTTATCGCTCTTGTAGCTAGGTTTGCTAAGCATTCTATGGTAATGTAATTGACAGATTTTAAATAATATCGCTCGTATTATCTTGAAAAGTTATTGAATAACGATCCACGTGATTCTATAACTTAAAATATAAAATTATTATAAAAATTACATTCATTCAATTCACATTGCATAGTAGATTGTGCCCCGTGGGGTGCCGGGTCAGAATTGCACCTCCCCATATCATACCAATCGGGTGTCGTAAGAGGCGACTAAGGGAAAAATACTGGAAGTGGGCAGCAGTGCCTTCTAAAGAACTGCCAACTTAAACTGCGACGCCAAGACGCCTGCCAAGCGTGGGTATTATGGCAAATACCCCCCTAATAGGGGAGGCTACGTTCAGCAGCGGACGATCCGGCTGTTACAGTACAGTAGATTGTAAAATACGTCATTTTATTCGAGACGATTAACAGCCCGAGGCATAAGGCTGGTGTTTAGGTCGACGCTAAAATGGGTTTATGCACGAGTTACACACTGAAATGTTCACTTCAATTGCGAGGACATTAAACAATGACATTGTTAGTAGTATTATTATTTATTTTATGGTAATACATATATCTTTAAACTGATATTTTAACTATGTTCTATATTGAGTGTCATTGTTTCGAGAAAAAAATACATACCTGGGTCTTTAATGTATGGATATTATTAAAGACATTTTTTTACATGAAATATATAAAAATTTGAACCTCTTCGAACAATTTAAAAGAATTAACTAATATTTATGAACTTGTGCTTAAAAACAGACTTATAAGCACTAGAGCATAAAAAGCCGTTTTAGGCGCTTAAACCGGGCATAAAGAAGAACTTATCGAGTATGAGAAGTGAAAAAAATATTTTTAGAAGTCGTAAAACGGTTTTACTCGCTTATTACGTTATCTAGTGCAATAATTAGACAATCAAGTATGAAGCAATAAATATGTTTATATTTTATTTCCCAGACATAGGCGTTCGCTTAATCTATTTAGTAGAATGCGAGCCTATTTTCATCAAAGCTCTTATCAAAAAATCCCAACAACTAATTAAACCAGGGGCCTCGCTATTGGATTATCGTATCATAGTCACTACCGATATTGCTGCCCTTCAAACGGCTCTACTCTGGGGTGTCATGTGCAACGGAAGTTCCGGTCCATAGAAAAAGAAACCTACCTTTTTTGATAATATTATTTGATAATCTTGTAATGATTGACAGAACATTCAGTAATTACTGCCCTACTATGCTGCGCTATCACACACAGAGACATACGTTTAGTATAAGCCTTACAATAACAACAATTATTATAAGAAATAAATAAATTAAAATTTTAATAAAACACTTTAAAAATATATTTTTTAAATAGAGACAATTCCGCCTAATTTGTGCTGGTTGTACCTCCTGAAGATGCTTTGTGTACAAGCGCCATGCGTCGTAAATTATTCCGGTTCTGCTGCCTGGGGTTTGTGACGTCGGCTTAGCAGGAAAGTTAGGCGGAATAGTCACTAGATTTATTTTTTATATATTTTATTTTTTTAATTAAAATATTAATTTAATGTTTTCTTAATATATATTTTTAAATATTTGTTATTAATAAATATGGATTTCCTTCTTTTTTTTTATGCCTGATAGGTTAGCCTTTGACCACTATCTCACCTGATGGTAAGTGATGATGTGGTCGAAGATGTTGTTCAGGCTAACCTAGAATTACTGGCTCTCAAGGACAGCTGTCGAAACACACCGTTAGGTGCTTGGCGACAGATTTTCTACTTGAGGGTGGTAGCTAGCCAGGCGGGCATTCGCAAAATGCCCTACCACCATGCTATAACGACTGCCATCCTAAGACAACAACCAGGACCGACGCTTAACGTGCCCTCCGAAGCACGGAAGCGCTCAGTAGTAATGTCACCAGCGGTCACCCATCCAACTCCTGACCGCGGCGGACGTTGCTTAACTTTGCTGATCGTTTCAGAATGGTTAAGCAAACTTCGCTACGAGCGCTTCTAAATTCCGCATGGTAACGCCTGAATCTATTCATTTCTTAAGTATTTCAGCTGCAGTATTTTAAACAAAACATAGAGTATACGTCACTTGGCGCGGCAAAAACAAATGTAGAGGTAATTCTTATTTTTACCTCATACTGGAATCAAAGTCAAAGTCAAAGTCAAAATCATTTATTCAATTTAGGCGTCTACGACGCTCTTATGAAGGTCAATTACAAATTTTAATATTGAAATATACTACATTGTACTGCCACGTTCAGCAAACAAAAGTTATAGAGCCACTGCGAGAAGAACGGGTAAGAAACTCGGGGCCATTCTTTTAAACGTTTTTTAAAAATGTGTTAAGTACATACTATATAATAAAATTATTACAATACTTAATTTACATTACGTAGGTGTTGGGCGCTAGCTTGGCAGAGGCGAACCAGTCCAGGCATTTTTGTCGTTTAAGTAATCACAAACTGTGTAGTAAGATTTCTTTATCAAAATATTCTTCACATGCAACTTGAATTTTCTTTCTGTGAGCGTTGTAATATGTTTGGGCAATTTATTATAAAACCGCACACAATTTCCTAAGAAGGACCTTTTATTTGTCTTTGCTAATCTAAAACCTGGCACCGCTATTTCATCTTTATTCCTAGTGTTATAATCGTGAGTGTCACTGTTTGATTTAAATTTGCTCAAATTTTTACGAACATACATAATATTTTCAAATATATACAGACTTGGTAAAGTTAAAATATCAATTTCTTTAAAAATATCTCTCAGGGATTCCCTAGGATCCATTTCATATATGGCTCGAATTGCACGCTTTTGTAAGATAAAGATTGTCTCTATCTCAGCAGCAGCTCCCCACAGCAATATACCATAAGACATAATACTGTGGAAGTACGCGAAATAAACGAGCCTAGCAGTAGCTACGTCTGTTAGCTGTCTTATCTTACGAACTGCATATGCAGCAGAACTAAGTCTTCCAGGTAGATCATGTATATGTGGATTCCACTGTAAAGTTGAATCCATTTTAATTCCCAGGAAGACTGTCGCATTGTCAAAAGAGAGTTTTTCTAGGCCAAGCTTAATGTTTGGTTCAACATAAGTAACATTTGGTAAAGAAAACTTTAAACATTTGGTCTTTTTTGAATTTAAGAGAAGATTATTAGCCGCGAACCACTTAGAGATCATAGATAACACATTATTTACATGAATAAGTTCACTATCTCTCCTATCTACTTTAAAAATTAGGGAGGTATCATCTGCGAATAAAACTATATCGCAGAAATTTTTAACCATGCAAGGCAGATCATTTATATATGCTAGAAACAGAAAAGGTCCTAAAATTGATCCTTGCGGTACGCCTATTCTTACCAAAGACCCGGAAGAAGTATTGCCATTTATTCTAACCTTCTGTAGCCTGTCTGACAGATATGACTTTATAAGATCCAGAGCTTTTCCACGAATACCATAATGTGAAAGTTTTCGAATCAGAGTGCGGTGCTCTACACAGTCAAATGCCTTAGAAAGGTCACAGAATACGGCAATAGCATCCTGTGAACTCTCCCAGAATAAACAGTTTCCCACGCTAACTTTTATATTTGGAAACTGCGTCAATTGTAACTTAGCATACAATATGCTGCCGAAGATATATATATATAAGTAGTCACACTTTTAAAATAGTACTTACCTTAAAAGATAGGAGATCATTCAACTTCAACGCCAACCGAGGTCCGTTCGAAACCGGCCTATCTTCTTTTACTCTACCATTCTTCGAACTCGCATCTGGCGACACCTTATCTACACCTAAACAATCATCCTCTTCAGCCGAGAACAAATTCCTTTGTGACCTTCTAAGATTCAATTTCGCTTCGTCTTCGAAATGCGACCAGCGTTCATTCAAAGCCGTATTCTTGTAAATACGCCCTTTTATCTCTTGCACGGCCTCCTGGCGTTTCTTTATGGAATACTGAAGCAAATGTAACTTTCTCAGCTTGTCGGCGTTGTAACTTGGCCTTATTTCTGATTTGAGGAAACTCAACGACATATATCTGTATTTAGGTACACCGCTTATTTCATTCCTCAGGTCGTAGTTCTCAGCCGTTTCGCTCAAGTCTATCTTGCTAGCGGATAATTCTTCTTCCGAAGCGTTTTTAGATATATTATCACAGTTTATATCACCAGAACTAAACTCTTTTACATCCAAATTTTCAGGACTGTGCTCGTATATATTACTAGGATCAGTTTTTCCTTCTTCGTTTCTTCTATAATCTCTGTGCATGTTTAAACTAGTTGAATTTCTTATCGTGGCGAAGTTTTGCTGGAATCCTCTTTCGACAGGACTGTGACTTTTAGAATACTCCTTTTCGATCTTTCTACAAAATTTACTAGGCGAAACTGACCTCGGTTCTTTTAGTTTGTGGTTCAAAATCATTCTCGAATCTAAAGTTATCTTTGATAGATTGGTCCTGCCTGATGAGTCGCTAGATAAAGAACCATGTTCTAATTCATTTTCAGGTGGTATTATATCTAATTTTAGACTTTTGTATGAGCAGAAATAGCCACCGTGCATTTGAAAGACTATGGTGTTGCTTTTGAAGCAGTCGGAATTAAAGTTGGAGGCTAGGTTTGCGCCGATGTACCGAAGGCCGCTGAGGTACACCCCCCATGTTTGGATGACCACGTCTTGTGGTGGGTTTTCACACCCTTCAGGGTGAGAAATGTGGCTCCATACTCTAATTACTACGTTGGTTGACGACATGCGATGGGTTATTTCTGTAAAAGGAAAATATTTCATGGTACATTATTTAGTTCCATGTCATAATCATTAAGTATAATACCCGGCCTAAGATGTAAGGACTGTATTATATCTTCCTATTGGACGTCTGAAAGGTAGCGGGTATACTACCCACAAGACCATTCCCAAGGGGGTAACTTCAGACAGGTCGTCCCTTGAGTTGTTAGGTAAAAGATATCATGCCGACTCCACATTCGTGGGGTAGGAAGATTATGATATATCTATTCCTGTTTATTTCTAGTTTTGTGGAAGTAAGGCTTTGCCCACTATCTCACTTGATGGTAATTGATGACGTGGTGGAAGATATTGTTCAGACTTCAGGCTAACCTAGAAGAAAAGTCCCGGAAGACACCGTCAGGTGCGACAGATTTTTTTGAGGGTGGTAGCTTGTCAGGCGGGCTTTAGCAAAATGCTCTACCATCATGCTATAACGACTGCCATCCTAAGACAACAGGCGCCACCGAGGGCTTAACGTTTCCTCCGAAGCACGTGCACGCTCAGTAGTAATGTAACTAGCAGTCAACCCATGACCGCGGCGGACGTTGCTTAACTTTGATCAGTTAAGAACGGCTTATCAAACTTCGCTACGAGCGCTTCAAATATTTATTAAAAGAAAACAACTTTCAACACTAAAATGTATATACGCAATTTCGTTTACTTCGATAACATATTTATCCAGTTCTGCAGTAGATATTTTCAGTCCTTCAGAAGGCGCTGCTTCCTACCTTCCGGTATTTTTCCCTTAGTCGCCTCTTACGAAACCCACAGGAAGAAATACTAACCTGGCACCCTACGGGGCAGGTGAATTTATACTTAATAATTATTTTTGTACGTATAAATAAGTGTTGATAAAGAGTTCGAGAGTCGAGAAGATATAAATTATGAAGGTTAAAATAACATCAACAGAAATCTTCTCCCTACTGTTCTCCCACAATAGCGGGGTCGGCATAACAGGTTTCGTTTTTACACTGCCCTGTTACTAGTCGTTTTAGCACACGCAACATTCACACACATCTTTCTTCACACAGTCTATCCATACCTTCTTCATCCTTCCTTCTTCTCTAAGTCTTTCCTAACTATTACAGTCATGATGTCTACCGCTACACACGTTTCTCCCTCATTATGAGGGATTTGCCATAATCCCCACGCTTAGCAGGCATCTTGGGGATCGCATTTTAAGAGTGCAGTTCACCAAAGGCGCTGCTGCCCACCTTCTGGTACTCGTCCTTTCGTCGCCTCTTACGACTGCCACAGGAATATATGGAGGGGTGCAATTCTAGCCCAGCACACTGGAACCCAAAGATGCCTGCTAAGCGCCCTTAATGACGGAGATTGTGTTCAGCAGGACAATCTGGCTGATTCAGTACCCCACGGGAGCCCTTCCCTTATTCATATTGATATTTACATAATCATGAAATTCACATGTCTACCAGGAATGTAGATCAGAGTGTACTCGGATGCACGGTTGACACGATACGAGTAACATCAGAGTCAGTATCCGAGTGGACTCTGCCAAGTATACTCTGATCGCGTCAACGGTTTAAACCTGTAAAAACTGCAATTGTTCTTAAAAAACAGAAGTTGCAGAATCTATTCAGGGAGCAGGAAGGAGGTAATGTTATAGCCATACAACTAGGGCATGCTATTCGGATATCCGAATATCCGAATTATTCGGATATCCGTTGTATATCATTATCCGAATATCTTTGATGTTATTATTCGGATAAAACGGATAATTCGGATATTTATTTTCTAATAATTTTATGTTTTATTGTTAATTTTAATCATGCTTTTTACCATATTATGACACACGATACTTACTTTATAAAATTACTATTTATTAATTAACTAGTCTTATGAAGTTTGATTAATTATATTTATATAACGTGTGATCGCTTAGTGGCGGCAACCTTTCTTTTGGAACATCGTAGATTTTTATTTGTTTGTGCTTTAATCAAACATCATTATTGTACGACACACTTAATGATAATGTATCTGAAATGACTGAAAAGTAAATAACATTCTATTCTATTTCTTTGTTAAGCATGTTATAGACTTATAGAGATTTATATAAAAATTGGAAAATATTTTTAATTTTGAATTATTTTGTGTTTTGTTAAAAGTATTTTGTTTTCTTTTAAAATTAACCTAATTCTTTTAAAGCTAACAGAAGAGCTAATTTATATCTGTCCTTTTGATTTTTAAGCGATAAGACTGAAATGAGTCAATAAGTTACTAATTGTTAAGTATATTTTGGAGCTTTTAATGGTGATTTAATAAGATTTGTTTCATATTTTGCATTTGATTCGTACTTGTTAAATTACATTAATACAACATTTTTACACCCGACAGTAAAAAACTTTTTTGTCATGGGATTATCGGAAGTTCGAAGACAGGGACGGGACATCATTATCCTTGGGTCCGGTAACTTGTTATTCTAGCGGGAAGGTCACCAAAAATCTCAAGGTGGTGTTGGGTTTCTCGTCCGAAAGCCCCTTGTCAGCAACGTTGTAAAAGTCGAAAGTGTGTCGAGCAGGTTAGCATACCTTATACTCAGAATCAGCAAGCAGTATTCGCAGAAGGTCATTCAGGTTCACTCACCGACCTCGACACGCTCAGACAATGAAGTAGAGGCTATGTATGAGGAGATATCTGAAGCCTTACATTCCTCCGAAACATACTTCACCGTTGTTATGGGGTATTTCAACGCTAAGTTGGGCACACGGAATAGCGATGAGTTGAGAGTGGGGCCATTTGGCTATGGGCAGCGGAACCAGAGGGGCCAAGTGCTGGTCGACTTCATGGAAAAGGAGAGACTCTTTGCGATCCAGGAAGTGGACGTGGATAAGCCCTGATGGTTCAATAAAAGCAAATATTCGATGATGTCTCTGTAATCCATAAGGTGAAAACCAGAGGCGATCACCGTATCGTTAGAAGCACATTGAATATTAATGTTAAGCTTGAGAGGTCACGTCTGATAAACTCCACGCTCCGTCCTAGCGTTGCCCAAATCCAAAACCCCGAGAGCTTTCAACTCGAACTACATAACCGCTTCCAGTGCCTAGCTGAATGCGAAACAGTGGACGAGATAAACAACGGGTTGGTGGAAGCTGTCCAAGCGGTGGGGTCTCAGTTCTTTAAAACCCCCCACCGAAATAAACCGAAGAAAATCTCAGAAGAAACCATCAAGCTGATGGAAGACCGGAATGAGATGAGACTTCAATCTTCAGCTAATATGTCGAACTTCGGCAAGCTCAATAGACGAATTTCAAAGGCACTGCGACACGACTTCCGCGCCTTTAATACAAATCATATTAAGGCCGCAATCGATCGTAACTAAGGCTCCAAAGTGTTCGCAAAAAATCCATCTATAAGGCAAAGTCAAATGACCAAGCTGAAGATCGACGATGGCAGTATCATCTCATCAAAACCGGAGATTTTGAGAGAGCTTGAGAGGTTTTATGGACAGCTATGCCTCTCGACACAAGAAACCGTTGTCAGTGCAGCTCGGGACAAGAGAGTTAAACTGACCCGACAGTATACCGAAGACATCCCGGACATCAGCCTATACGAGATTAGATTGCCTCTCAAACAGCTTAAGAACAACAAGGCGCCAGGTGATGACGGAATCACGACAGAACTTCTGAGAGTGGGTGGAAAACCGGTACTCTCAGTGCTCCAGAAGTTATAAGTAAGGAATTAATTCCGTCATCCGTGAAGGTAAAACGCCAGAAGCGAGGAGCAGAAGTGTAGTGGTACTGTTCTTCAAAAAAGGTGACAAGACCTTGTTGAAGAACTACAGGCCCATTTCACTTCTGAGTCGTGTTTATAAGCTGTTCTCGAGAGTCATTACGAATCGCCTTGCTCGCAGGTTTGATGACTTCCAGCCTCCCGAACAAGCCGCGTTCCGAAAAGACTCTAGTACCATAGACCACATCCACACGCTCCGCTAGATTATATTATACAGAATACATCACCTTCGTTTCGCCGATGACATAGTCATAATGACAGAGCCGCTTGAGGAACTCAGTATGCTCAGCGACCTCAGTAGAGTTTCCCAGCAGGTGGGTCTTAAAATGAACTTGGACAAGACGTAAATTATGTCTAATGTCCATGTTGCACCCGTACCAGTAGTTGTTGGAAACGATACGCTCGAAGTTTTTGACCATTACCTGGGACAGACTGTCCAGTTAGGTAGGTCCAACTTCGACAAAGAGGTCGCCCGAAGAATCCAACTTGGATGGGCAGCATTCGGGAAGTCATTCTTCTCATCAAAGATCCCGCAGAGCCTGAAGACCAAAGTCTTCATCCAGTGTGTGTTGCCAGTGATGACATATGGCACCGAGACGTGGTCCTGAACTTTGGCCCTTATGGACAAACTCAGAGTGACTCAACGAGCCATGGAGAGAGCTATGCTCGGAGTTACTTGGCGTAATAAAATCCGGAACGTGGATATTCGCCAAAGAACCAATTACCAAAGTCACCGACATAGCTTTCAGAATTAGCAAGTTGAAGTGGCAATGGGCGGGCCACATTGCTGGACGAATTGATAACCGATGGGGAAGAAGAAATTGGTTGCCATATTTAGGTTTAGTTGCTAAAATCGTGGATATGTTTAATTGTTTTATTACAAAACTAATAAAGACAGGTAGATTATTTCATAAGAATTACGACGATATATAGGTGTTTATATGTGCAGAAAAAAATAATTTATAAATTAATTGCTGAAATAGCAAATTTGCAAAAAAATTTAAATAATTGGCAGTCATGTTTATGTTGGCAATTTGAGGTCATGTCAATTAAAAGCTTGGCAACGGAAGGGTTAAGTATACCAACTCCATACATTTGAAAATTAATAAAGACAAATAAACAACGTGCTTAATATACGAAAAGTTGCGTCTTCGGTAGCGCACCACTACTAAACAATTAAATTACACTAGTTCACTACAACAATTTTATACTTGAGATGGCAAAAAACTAAGTTAGCTTCAAAATAACAGTGTATAAAAACGATACATTGATAAAAAACTTGATTAAACAGTATTTTTAGTTTGGTTTAAACCTTTATCACTAGTATCCGAAATATCCGTAGTATCCAGATATATCCGAATAGTGTTTAGGGTGTATCCGAAATAGCCGAATAGTAAATTTGGTCGGATAATTGCATGCCCTACATACAACAAAGGCGCGTGGCGCGGACTGCGCATTGGAGCATAGTAGCGAAAATCCACGATTTCGTTGAATTACCGAATTTCTTTTGCCTTGGACGCGTTGGTTACACGCACTTCCATAATTTTAAAAATTAACTAGCGGCTTCGCACTGGTATTTAACAAAAATTGTAAATTGAAACACATAAAAAGTAGTTATTGTGACATAAATGTAATAAATTTACAAATTATTGGAGTACAAAATGTTTTGCCCCGGGCGGGGCCCCCCCGGGTACCCCCGGTAGTTAAACGATAAAGCATCCGGCGCGAAATCGGAAGGTCGCGGGTTCAATTCCCGCCCGGGGCAAAAAAATTTGTACTCCAATAATTAGTAAATTTATGATTTTCGCTTAGTACGCGGTAGTGCTTGTAATCATAATATTTAGAAATAAATGTAATAGTTAGAGATAAGGTATTGCGGACTTTTTTGTAGATATTGATATCCTCTACAAAAATATATTACACCACTTTGCTCTAGAGTCTACAATTTCCGCAGCGTACGCGATATAACGTTTTTTTTTTCGTATTTTACACAAGTTGGGTTACATTATCAATATTTTCATAAACTTCCCTATTTTTTTTTAAAATATTCCTTTACCTTTTTTATCAGATATAGTGTACGATTCTAATGGTGAAAGATTTTATTCAAATCGGTCCGGTACTTTTTAAGTTTATTCGTTACATACAAAAATACAAATATAAAAATCTTTCCTCTTTATAATATTATTAGTGTCGATAACTCATATCGAGTTATAAAACATTGTATCAAATATTAATGTGTTATTGAATGACAGTTATCGTTTATCTAGTATCTATGTTTATTTCTTTAAAACAGATAAGATATTTCTTAAGTGTAATTGCAGTAATTTGCCATATCCAACTGAAATTAATGTCCAATTGAAATACTTCTTAGAACCGACCCCATATTAGGATATCAGTAAGAACACGATGATACATACATATTTTGGTTTATCACCATCAACACATTAACATCATTGCAATGCTAAAAGAAGGAAATTTAAGTTGTACAGGGACTGGCTCACTCCGTACTTTAGGTGCAAAGCTACAGGTACATCGGCGTACCATACATCGTACAAGGTACGCCTGGTCAACTTTCCATTGAAGTGGCAGTCCTGGCCGTGCTACCTTCCTCGGTCTGTATAACATTGCGCTGCGACCGTCATTCCAAGACGTAAGTTCTTATGTCTCGTTCACCCAGTGATGTCAATTGCTACAGTACCATTTACGCCTAAACTTTACACCTTAAGGCGAGGCTTTCCACGGACTTTAGGTATTTTATGCGAGCGCGACGTATTCATTTACGCGACACAGAGTTGTGTGCGATGCGCCGCGTGCACGCTTTTAGCTCTCCAGGTAAGGTACAGTACAGTCCTACCTACGTAGCGGAGATCACGTCAGTATGACATTTTAGAATGGAATTAACATTTGTCGTGTATTGGTACATACGCCGGAAAAATAATCGGGTCTTGTAGGGGTTCGATCAGTACAGTAGTGTTTATATATGTTTATTGTGTACCTACGGTTATTTTAGATGGGTAAATTATCATTCTTAAGAAAAACATTTTTATTTGTGAGAACTACATTAAATTAATATATTAAGGTTCTATTATATTTTTACTAGCTTTCCAGGCGCGGCTCCGCCCGCGCGTTTGTCGGTTATCGCGCAAAAACATTAACCTCTTTTTGCGCAGTTGGATACAAACTATCCCATGTTTTTCCCGGGTCTCAAACTATTTCCATACCAAATTTCATTCAAATCAGTCCAGTAGTTTTGGCGTGAAAGCCTAACAGACAGACAGAGTTACTCTCGCATTTATAATATTAGTACTGATTATAGAGAAAGCCGTTTAATGCACCTATTCATAAATGGTAATTTGGTAATATTATTATATTTTAAATAAGTATATATATACATAAACTTCATTAAAAGAACACATTAAATGTCACAACCATGTCATGTGAGATTCCCAGAATTCAGTAACAAGTCTGTCTGTCACAGTTGTCCTATTAATTAATGGCGTCGAGTGATATAGCAGCGTAAAAATAAGTTTGATATTAGTTATTTTGTAAAACGAGTACCCTTATGCTGTCAAGACCGTGGCTCTTAAAATATGTATTTATGAATATGTCTTCGCAGATTTTTATTAATTTGGTGTGTTTAATAACAATTAATCTAGTGATTGTTTTAAGATGGCTACTTTTGTTTAATCTTTGTAGTTATAGCACGGTGCGAACATTTCACATCCATGGACGTCACAACCGTGGTTTTCATAGAACCACGGTTGTGGCGAGTGGCCCATGGTCGAGACAGAATTGGTTAGTTTTAGTTAAGTTTTTTTAAATTATTATTTTCAGACCATGTATTCAACATAATAACAAATCTCAAAGAATTATATCTCGCGTTTAAAATAAAACCAAATTTCACAATATTTTTGATATAATTTAAGCTCATTCCAATGAACTGTTTTGCAAGTTTAATAAAAAAGATATTATCCAAAACGATACTTGTTAAGTTGAGCGCTTATAGAGAGCATTTTTGAAACTAAAAATATGTATCAATTGTCTTGGTTGTGACAGGAGCCCCATTGTAATAAATTTCATAAAGCTGTCCTGTACTGCTAGTGCTCAATTCAAAGTCAATGAGTACAAATCTTACTTCATAATCATCGCTCATTAAAGCAATCATCTTCAGGCAGATATTTGCCTCCTAGCAAAATTGGCCAGAAATAAAAATAAAATTTGCCAGATAGTGTCCATTATTGAAGATACAGTAGAACCATATCCCGTAAAACTAAAAAAAATTAAGTCATAAAACAGGGCAACAGATACTATATTTAGATATAATGTGTCTATACGCGCACTGTTATAAATCAAAATGTTATTTGGAATTAAAAATTAATAAATGAATTTTAAGTTACTATATAAAAGTAGTTTATGAAATTTGTAAGATAAGGTTTTTAACATATTTCTAATAAACTCAGTTAGTATGTGTGTTAGCTTCTGAACCGACTTCAAAAAGTAGGAGGTTCGCAATTAGTCTATATTTTTTATTATGTGTGTTACCTCAGAACTTTTGACTGGATGAACCGATTTTGATAATTCTTTTTTTATTAAAGCTGATACTTGTCGTTTGATTTTTAAATGAAATTGAACGACAAGTATCATGAATGACACTCCAATAACTGAAAAATATTTTCCTATCTTGATGATATTATAGTCTTTGACAGTGAATGACAATCGATCCAGTAAGTAGCAAGAAGCACTAAAAAGAGTTTAATTAATTTTTTTTAACAAAAAATGGAACCAACTTCAACACTCAAGTGTGAAATAACTTGTCGAAGTCGGTTTCATGCGCAAAATATTGTTATACTAGGTACTTTTGAACTATTATGGCACCGACTTCAACAAGTTATTTCACACTTTGGAGTGTTGATGTCGGTTTCATTTTTCGGTAAACATTTTTTTATATTGAGAAATTGCATTAGTATTGGATTTGTTAGTAAATTTAAGTAGTATTTTTTTATAACTATAGAAGTAATATGTAACATTAAGTGATTTTTAATACTAGATGGATATAAATTGAATTATAAGTAAAAACGTAAATCTGGCTGTATGGAAACTCATGTTACGTCACGACTATGGTACTCAATGTCACACCCGAGACTTTGAACTAGTATTTTAATATTTTTCTAGGTTCAATGAGCTTGCGAAAATGTAGAGTTTTTATGTGTGATATACATAAAAAAAATCTAAATATATATTTTATTACAGTTGAGTTGAGGATTCCCCAGATAACAAGTATAAAGAGATACAACAGAATAAATTGAACTCATATTTTTTGGCATTGGACCTAACAATAGTGATAACAATTTACTAACCTTAATTTAACCATTGTGTACATATTAATAGTATATGGTTCGCAAATTGCGTTTAAAACTACACGAGTTAGATATAGTTTCAAACAATCAATTACAACATATCTAGATTCCATTCATCAAAATTGGTTTTCCTGATCCTTCAGGAACCGTTCGGAAAATCTAGATAAAAATTAGAATACGTTTTATGATATATCATCTAAATCCATTCAGCGGTGTTAAGCAAATTTTTGGCGAAAAATGGGCTTGAATTCAGCACTCAAAGGTGCAAAATAACTTGTTGAAGTCGGTACCATGATAGGTCAAAAGTACATATTATTACAATATTGTGCGCATGGTCCCGACTTCAACAAGTTATTTCACACCCTTGAGTGTTAAAGTCGGTTCAATTTTTGGGGTAAAAAAAATTCCCCCATTTTAGTGTCCCTTGCTACTTGCGGATTCGATTGTCATTAATTAGCAATAACTATATCATCAAGATAGGAAAAAACCTTTCAGTTATTGGAGTGTAACTAAAAAACAGATAAGAGTACAACTACACCGCGGTTTCCACAGACGAGTGAAACTAATTCTACACGGTCGTGAACTACAAATATTTGTTAAAGAAGTTGGAGTTGGTTACCCCTCACTATGCTTAAGTTGGTGGGGTGGGCACCTAAAACGTGTTCGCTAAAATAGAGCAAAATTTTTGAGTTCGTCCGTACCTTACTAATAGGCGTGCGCCTAGAGCGCTTGTTATGACTAGTAGTATCCTAATAGATGCAGTGTTCATTATGGCAGACTAA
The DNA here is from genome assembly GCA_963854805.1 of Plagodis dolabraria. Taxonomy (NCBI): domain Eukaryota; kingdom Metazoa; phylum Arthropoda; class Insecta; order Lepidoptera; family Geometridae; genus Plagodis; species Plagodis dolabraria. The sequence goes on from OY978466.1 coordinate 8,231,617, forward strand.
GGGCATCTCGTTTGTGACTTAGGTTAATTAATTATCAGTAATACATAATTAATGATCGATTAAGTGGCTACTGCGGGCTTGCCACAAAGGTGCTAAAATGAATGTTGATGATTTCATTTAATCATAGTCACTGACAACTTTGTGTATCATTCTACTACGAGTATTAATAAATGCATGTTTTTTTTATAATTATTGATAGGCTAGCCTTGGACTACTATCTCACTTGATGGTTATTAAAGATGTGGTCTAGGATGTTGTTCAGGTTACCCTAGAATCACTCCTAGAACTCTCAAGGACAGCTGCCGGAACACACCGTTAGGTGCTTGGCGACAGATTTTCTTCTTAAGGGTGGTAGCTAGCCAGGCGGGCATTCAAAATGCAAAACGCCCTACTACCATGCTGATACTACTGCCATCGTGAGACAACAACCGGGGCCGACGGCTTAAAAAACGGCTTGACCAATTTTGATTAAATTTAAATAGGACCATACGACAAACATTCAAATATAAAAAGAATCATATAAATCGGTTTATCAGTAAAAAGTTCTGAGGTAACAAACATTTAAAATAAATAGACGAATTGAAAACCTCCTCCTTTTTTGAAGTCGGTTAAGAAGCTAAAACACATACTATTTTTTGAATTTATAATATATATATTATTATTATCATATAATAATTAAAAAAGGGGAGTCAATCTATACTAAAAATTATAAAGTACAGATTTGATTATATATGGTAATGAAGTTAATACTCAAAGCCCAGTGTATACCCATACACTGGGCTTTGATTATTAACTTCATCATCTTAGACCCTGGGTACGAAATACTAGGCATTTGGCTAAAACTAGATATAGAAACAATAATTTCATTGCATTTTAATTTTCAAAAAACTAGTTCAAGTCACGGGTGTGACATCGCATATCATGGTCGTGACGTGACATGAGTTTCCATACAGCCAGATTTATGTTTTTACTTATAATTTAATTTATATCCATCCAGTTTTAAAAATCGCTTAATGTCACTTATTATTTCTATAATCATAAAAAAGACGACTCAAATTTACTAACAAATTCAATACTAAATTCAATATTTTTTTTTACCGAAAAATGGGCTTGACTTCAACACTCAAAAGTGCGAAATAACTTGTTGAAGTCGGTACTGTGATAGTTCAAAAGTACCTATTATCACAATATTGTGCACATGGTCCCGACTTCGAAGAGTTATTTCACACTTTTGGGTGTTGAAGTAGGTTTGATAAATAAAAATACTCACCCGTTTTAGTGTCCGTTGCTACTTGCGGGACCGATTGTCATTCATTGGCAATGACTATATCATCAAGATAGGAAAAAACCTTTCAGTTATTGGAGTGTAACTCAAAAAACGGCTAGATCGATTTTGATGAAATTTAAATAAAATCACACGACAATCATCAACATTCAAATCAAATAAATCATCAAAATCGGTTCGGTAAAAAAAAAACGGACAAATTGAGGACCTCCCCCTTTTGTAACTGACTTCCAAAAAAGGAGGAGGTTCTCAATTCGTCTGTTTTTTTTTACGTTTGTTACCTCCGCAACTCTTGACTGTGTGAACCGATTTCAAAAATTCTTTTTTGTTTGAAAGCTGATGCTTGTCGTCTAGTCTCATTTAAATTTTATCAAAATCGTTCAAGTCGTTTTTGAGTTACACTCCAATAACTGAAACATATTGACCTATCTTGATGATATAGTCGTTGACAATGAATGACAATCGATCCCGTAAGTAGCAAGGGTAACTAAAAAGATTCAAAAATAATTTTTTTTACCAAAAAATGGAACCGACTTCAACACCCAAAAGTACAAAATAACCTTTCGAAGAATATTTTGCGCTACTGTGATAATAGGTACTTTGGAACTATCACAGTACCAAGTTCGACAAGTTATTTCAAAGTTCCATTTATTTGTAAAAAAAAAACAGCCCTTTTCTTAATATTAACACACATATTAACCTTCACGATACTAACTTTCACTACTTACGAAATCAATTGTCATTCACCGTCAATCAGGAAGTCATCAAGATATGCGTAACGAGTCGAAAGTTAGCCCAGAGCATGTTTTATTTTGTTGTTTGATATTCATTTTGATCCTGTTCTGTGTGGCGCTGCGTAGATCGAAAAAATTGACACAGGTCCTACGTCGACGAGCTCTGCGAGCGCACTGGCGGTCAAGTGAGCGAGCTCTGATGCCATGAATTCATGTTAAAAAATCATATAAAATTAACATGATAACTTTTTTACATTTTTATTTATGATTTAATTACTTTTATTGATAAGTAATGTATAAAAAAATAATTTAAAATTAAAGATTGGTAAAAAGGGAGTCAAAAATCGTTTTTAAATTCGAAATAGAGGTAACTTTAGGATTTTTTTCTATCGAGTTGAGTTATTTATTATGTGGATCAGATTTATGAATTAACTCAAGAATATGCTTAAAAATAACATATATTTTTTTCAGTTTAATAACCGAGTTTTTTCTTTGAGAAAAGTTAATTCTTGTATGGCGTTTTTTGGCCAGGATCGCCTTAACAGTAGTATGCAAACAGTACACAGTACTGCTTCCAAACAGAATATCTGACATTGCCATGGTACTCACCAAGACGGAATCTTGCTAAAGAAACCTACCACGGTACCGCCTGGTAAAAACCTGGAGTATAATTTCGAGAAAGCCTCAAGCAATTATTTTAAACTAAATGCTAATAGAAACTAGATCAGTGGGCAAACCTCAGCATATCAACCTGACTTATGTGATGACGTCATAATCATATGCGAATGTGAGTCATGACTGCGCCCAATCAAGCGAAATGTGTGTCAGTTCTTATCAATAACGTTAATTAGCGTGTTTAGAATCGTTTGAGCGCGTTTAGCGTAATTCAGTTATGACATGCACGACTGGTTTGTTAATGATAATATTAATATTTAAAATAAGGAAAACAGGCATATTTGCCAATTTCTTAATAGCTTTATGTGAACAGATCTTTAGCAAAATCTTAATCTTGATCACATTATCTAAGGCAAACAAAAATCCGAAAAACGTTTCCTTTTAAATGTTCTCGATAAAATAAATTTGATTCTAAATTTACGCTTGCAACGTAAATATCGGAATTATTTACGTATGAACGTGTATTATAATGTTTCGAAAAAATAGCAAAACTTCATCAAGATGGACAAGAAAAGTTACGTTTTCTTGTCCATCTTGCTTATTAAAGCTTACTTTCGAATTTTACCTAAACTGATCGCGATTTTTCATTTTCATTCTCTCTTTCATTCCTACGCAGTCGGATAGTGACACAACTTCAGCATCAAAATTACCTATTATGACAATATTGCGTGCACGGTACCGACTTCGACAAGTTATATACGGTTCCATTTTTAGGTAAAAAAATTACGGGATCGATTGTCATTCACTGGCAATGACTATATCATCAAGATAGGAAAAATAAAACAACTTATGAGTGTAACTCATAAACGGCTTGACCGATTTTGATGAAATTTAAACGGGACCACACGACAAGCATCAGTTTTCAAATAAAAAATGAAACATCAAAATCGGGTCACCCACTAAAAATTACAGAGGTAACAAACAAACAAAAAATACAGACGAATTGAGAACCTCGCCCTTTTTTAAAAAATAACATTTTAAACATATATATTATATACATTTTATCATTATACTGTATGTACCATTAGCATTCACATCCACAGTAAGACGTAGGGTACAAAAGAAGTCTATGGTAGACTTCTACTTACTTATTACAAATGCGTATCAATAACTAAATCATTAGACGAGACACGACTTCGTTAAAAATGGGTTACCTTCAAAGAACTTACCTGAATTTGTAGTACAACGTAAGTTGAACTATAGGTCCACATACAATGGTTGAAGGACGAGAGCAAAAAAATTTTTAACAAAAATGGAACCGACTTCAACACCCAAAAGTGTGAAATAACTTGTTGAAGTCGGTACCATGATGGTTCAAAAGTACCTATTATCACAATATTGTGGGCATGGTACTGACTTCGACAAGTTATTTCACACTTTTGGGTGTTAAAGTCGGTTCCATTTTTTGTTAAAATTTTTTTTTCAATCTTTTTAGTGTAACTCAAAAACGGCTTGACCGATTTTGATGAAATTTAAAATGGGACCAAACGACAAGCATCAGCTTTCAAACAAAAAAAGAATTTTCAAAATCGGTCAAGAAATCAACCCAGTCAAGAGATCTGAGGTAACAAACATAAAAAAAAATAAAAAAAATATAGACGAACTGAGAACCTCCTCCTTTTTTGGAAGGCGGTTAAAAATTAGTGTTATGAGTCATAATGTTATGTGAGCTCAGTCGATCAGAACATACCCCGGCTATAGGGGTGGATGGACGCCGGTTCGAATCCCGCATATGACTATATTTTTTCTTTTCTTTTTTTAATTCATGATAGGTTTGCGTTTGACCACACTCTGCCTCATGTTAAGCATCGATGTGGTCTAAGATGGAGCACGCTTACCTAGAAGAAACATATTTACTCTCTATTTGAAGACACCCATGTTGTATCCATCGGGGAAAACTGACAACGGTAAGGAGATCCACTCTTTCGCAGTACGCACGAGAAAAGTGGAAACGCTTTTCTTTCTATCGTAAATTTGTAAGTTTGTAGTTACCTGAATCGATTTCTTTCCACTTAGGATGCGGCGAACATATCCTCTCGCTCGTGTAGAACGGTGCCGACATGGTCGTGTGGTGTAGAGTTAAATAGAAACTGCAAGGTGCAGTACACCACTCGGGTGGTCTAATGTTGTAACCAACTATCTGCAATGCAAGAGAATTTGGGATCAATAATGACAACAAGCTATTTTGACAAATTCGTTTGTCAAAATAGCTTGTTGTCTCAATTTTAGTCGACTCAATTTTAGTACCATATGTCACTGGCATGCCAATTCAATAAAAGTCAGTCATTGTTTAAGAGATTGGCCTCTAAATAAGAAGAGAGTGAGTGTTTTTCATACTCCTGAATACAACAAGCCACTGGTGACTACAACAACATACAATCTGAGCATGAATAGCAACTAGTAGCAACTGGCAAAATGCAGCATTTAAAGTAAACAATGATTCATAACCTACAGTGTTATGTTGTTAATTTACTTAATTATTAGCTAACATTTAATTGAAATAAAATAGTGGATGTATCTTTGAAAAACTGATTGCATTGAAGGTAGTGAGGTGTAACATAAGGCAGGTTTGGGTAGTAAAAAACCCTGATCTCATCAAACCTGCCTTATGTTATGTATGAGCTACCATGCTAGTGAAAAAAAATTACTCAGTAAAAAGGCTGAATCAATTATATGTTATAGAGTTGTACTTATGTCACAAAACATTTTTTTTTATTTGAACTAATTTACCTAAAATACAATAAATACCATCAAAAGAAATAGAAGTAAAAAACCATCCTGTACTTAGCTAAAAACATGACATGTATAAAATTACAACATATATCTACAATATCTTTATATTTATGATTATTCTGTATGTGATTGGACTCCTGAATGGCCGGACCGATTTAAAATAAATTTCACCCTACATGTGCTAAGAGGTTAGCTGTAATAAAAGAAACATACATATTAAATTGAATGCCATCATCAAAATCTGCTTGTGTGTAAATCTTTAAAAGACAGCCATAACCTCATTAGAAGAGATTAGAGATCGATTGACAATTGCTATCTCCATATAGCAATTGGCAATGGATATGAACATTATAGACACTAAAATCTAATAAGGTTAAACCTCAAGTACCTAGCATTGATTTTGGCACTAAACCTAGTCAAATGCCATTCAGATTTTAATGTTCACAACATAAATTTTAACTGTACACAGTTATCAATTATCATATGTATCGGAAAATATGTGAAGTACAAGACATTCACATTTTTGTTATCACTTTCCACTCTTATCAATTTTATTAGTTTCTTATGCAACTTGCAATATAATTTATCGCAGGGAGCATTTAAAGTAAACAACGATTCATTCATAAACCATTATTTGTTTTGACACTATGTGTCATTTTAATATATGATGTAATAATTAAAGAATAACAATAGTCAGACATTTTTGAGGAATAAAGTTTGCAGAACTATTACTTAGAATGATTTTTGCATGGTGGTAGGGTATTTTTCGAATGCCCGCTTGGTTAGCTACCACACTCAATGCTGATAGGTAAGCCTTTGACCACTATCTCAACTGATGGTAAGTGATGATGTCGTCGAAGGTATTAGCAGGCTAAACCTAGAATTACTGGGTCTCAAGGACAGCTGCCGGAACACACCGTTAGGTGCTTAGCGACAGATTTTCCTACTTGAGGGTGGTGGCTAGGCAGGCGTGCATTAGCAAAATGCTCTTCCACCATGCGGTGAAGCTCAAGCCCGCGGCGAGATTCGAACCATGGACCTGCTGCGCGGCAGTCGATAGCCAATGCCACTGAGCCATCATTGCTTCAAAATTAAATTAATTTACCTGTTTTAATATTGAAATTGATCCAAAACTTTGAGCTCAGATAATAAGTTATACTGCATACTTAATACTTTTTATATACAAGAATATTTGCCAAACGAATTTGTCAAAATAGCTTGTTGTCATTATTGATCCCAAATTCTCTTGCATTGCAGATAGTTGGTTACATTAGACCACCCGAGTGGTGTACTGCACCTTGCAGTTTCTATTTAACTCTACACCACACGACCATGTCGGCACCGTTCTACACGAGCGAGAGGATATGTTCGCCGCATCCTAAGTGGAAAGAAATCGATTCAGGTAACTACAAAATTACAAATTTACGATAGAAAGAAAAGCGTTTCCACTTTTCTCGTGCGTACTGCGAAAGAGTGGATCTCCTTACCGTTGTCAGTTTTCCCCGATGGATACAACATGGGTGTCTTCAAATCGAGAGTAAATATGTTTCTTCTAGGTAATAAGTAAGTAGAAGTCTATGGTAGACTTCTACTTACTTATTACAAATGCGTATCAATAACTAAATCATTAGACGAGACACGACTTCGTTAAAAATGGGTTACCTTCAAAGAACTTACCTGAATTTGTAGTACAACGTAAGTTGAACTATAGGTCCACATACAATGGTTGAAGGACGAGAGCAAAAAAATTTTTAACAAAAATGGAACCGACTTCAACACCCAAAAGTGTGAAATAACTTGTTGAAGTCGGTACCATGATGGTTCAAAAGTACCTATTATCACAATATTGTGGGCATGGTACTGACTTCGACAAGTTATTTCACACTTTTGGGTGTTAAAGTCGGTTCCATTTTTTGTTAAAATTTTTTTTTCAATCTTTTTAGTGTAACTCAAAAACGGCTTGACCGATTTTGATGAAATTTAAAATGGGACCAAACGACAAGCATCAGCTTTCAAACAAAAAAAGAATTTTCAAAATCGGTCAAGAAATCAACCCAGTCAAGAGATCTGAGGTAACAAACATAAAAAAAATAAAAAAAATATAGACGAACTGAGAACCTCCTCCTTTTTTGGAAGGCGGTTAAAAATTAGTGTTATGAGTCATAATGTTATGTGAGCTCAGTCGATCAGAACATACCCCGGCTATAGGGGTGGATGGACGCCGGTTCGAATCCCGCATATGACTATATTTTTTCTTTTCTTTTTTTAATTCATGATAGGTTTGCGTTTGACCACACTCTGCCTCATGTTAAGCATCGATGTGGTCTAAGATGGAGCACGCTTACCTAGAAGAAACATATTTACTCTCGATTTGAAGACACCCATGTTGTATCCATCGGGGAAAACTGACAACGGTAAGGAGATCCACTCTTTCGCAGTACGCACGAGAAAAGTGGAAACGCTTTTCTTTCTATCGTAAATTTGTAATTTTGTAGTTACCTGAATCGATTTCTTTCCACTTAGGATGCGGCGAACATATCCTCTCGCTCGTGTAGAACGGTGCCGACATGGTCGTGTGGTGTAGAGTTAAATAGAAACTGCAAGGTGCAGTACACCACTCGGGTGGTCTAATGTTGTAACCAACTATCTGCAATGCAAGAGAATTTGGGATCAATAATGACAACAAGCTATTTTGACAGTATCGTTTGGCAAATATTCTTGTATATAAAAAGTATTAAGTATGCACTGACAGTATAACTTATTATCTGAGCTCAAAGTTTTGGATCAATTTCAATATTAAAACAGGTAAATAAATTTAATTTTGAAGCAATGATGGCTCAGTGGCATTGGCTATCGACTGCCGCGCAGCAGGTCCATGGTTCGAATCTCGCCGCGGGCTTGAGCTTCACCGCATGGTGGAAGGGCATTTTGCGAATGCCCGCCTGCCTAGCGACCACCCTCAAGTAGGAAAATCTGTCGCTAAGCACCTAACGGTGTGTTCCGGCAGCTGTCCTTGAGACCCAGTAATTCTAGGTTAAGCCTGCTAATACCTTCGACGACATCATCACTTACCATCAGTTGAGATAGTGGTCAAAGGCTTACCTATCAGCATTGAGTGTGGTAGCTAACCAAGCGGGCATTCGAAAAATACCCTACCACCATGCAAAAATCATTCTAAGTAATAGTTCTGCAAACTTTATTCCTCAAAAATGTCTGACTATTGTTATTCTTTAATTATTACATCATATATTAAAATGACACATAGTGTCAAAACAAATAATGGTTTATGAATGAATCGTTGTTTACTTTAAATGCTCCCTGCGATAAATTATATTGCAAGTTGCATAAGAAACTAATAAAATTGATAAGAGTGGAAACTGATAACAAAAATGTGAATGTCTTGTACTTCACATATTTTCCGATACACATGATAACTGTGTAAAGTTAAAATTTATGTTATGAACATTAAAATCTGAATGGCATTTGACTAGGTTTAGCGCCAAAATCAATGCTAGGTACTTGAGGTTTAACCTTATTAGATTTTAGTGTCTATAATGTTCATATCCATTGACAATTGCTATATGGAGATAGCAATTGTCAATCGATCTCTAATCTCTTCTAATGAGGTTATGGCTGTCTTTTAAAGATTTACACACAAGCAGATTTTGATGATGGCATTCAATTTAATATGTATGTTTCTTTTATTACAGCTAACCTCTTAGCACATGTAGGGTGAAATTTATTTTAAATCGGTCCGGCCATTCAGGAGTCCAATCACATACAGAATAATCATAAATATAAAGATATTGTAGATATATGTTGTAATTTTATACATGTCATGTTTTTAGCTAAGTACAGGATGGTTTTTTACTTCTATTTCTTTTGATGGTATTTATTGTATTTTAGGTAAATTAGTTCAAATAAAAAAAAATGTTTTGTGACATAAGTACAACTCTATAACATATAATTGATTCAGTCTTTTTACTGAGTAATTTTTTTTCACTAGCATGGTAGCTCATACATAACATAAGTCAGGTTTGGGTAGTAAAAAACCCTGATCTTGATAATAGAAATTATCAAGATCAGGGTTTTTTACTACCCAAACCTGCCTTATGTTACACCTCACTACCTTCAATGCAATCAGTTTTTCAAAGATTCATCCAATATTTTATTTCAATTAAATGTTAGCTAATAATTAAGTCAATTAACAACATAACACTGTAGGTTATGAATCATTGTTTACTTTAAATGCTGCATTTTGCCAGTTGCTACTAGTTGCTATTCATGCTCAGATTGTATGTTGTTGTAGTCACCAGTGGCTTGTTGTATTCAGGAGTATGAAAAACACTCACTCTCTTCTTATTTAGAGGCCAATCTCTTAAACAATGACTGACTTTTATTGAATTGGCATGCCAGTGACATATGGTACTAAAATTGAGTCATCTACTTTTAATTTCACAATATTACATAAGTCAATATCACAACATCATTCACAGAATTTTAACATAGTAAATAAGAGAGACGAATTACTTAGCATTCCATGGATTCACCGTGCGGGTGCCGGGTCCATAGCGTTGCAGAGGAAGAGGCTTGAGGGGCCTGGGGCTTGCAACCCAGGTGCAGGGTTAAGAGGCCTCTTTACAATGCATCAACGCTCCCCTCCCCGCTCAAGCCTCCTCCCCTACCTAACCAAATTTGGTAAGATCCTACTAATGCCGCCTTAGATACACATTCTAGGATGGAAGTTACGGTTGTTCTTGGCAGGCCAAGGTCTTTAAGTAGGTTATATAGGGATTTTGCTGGTATACCCCTTGCTCCAACTTCTACAGCATATAAATTAACCACATAACCATTTCTAGTTAATTCGTTTGTTAGGTCATAATATTTGTTTGTTTTAATGTGTGGTCCTTAGGTATGTTTGTTTCCCACGGCACAGTATGTTCTATAAGTACTATGCGTTTATCTTTTGAGTATAGAAATATGTCTGGTCTGGAAGACGAAACACCAACATCCTCAGGAATTTTGTAGTGTTTTTCATACGTGTCCATCAAAAGAGTCCAATCGGGAGCTGCGCCTAAGATGGAGTAAGGCTTGGATTTAGATTTCGTAGATGACCCTTCTTTTACAAAATTGACGTGTCGTTTGTTTGTGGTCAAACCTTTGAGTACTCTATCATGGCGACGTGACCCCTATCAAGGAGGCACCTTGCATCCTACCAATAAGTGCCTTGCGGTACCTATCGCCTCCCGACATATACCACAAGACTTTTCGGTGGCTTTCCCCCATCTTACTTTGGTTTGGGAGGGTCATCTGAAAGGCGTATAGATAAAATTTTAATAAGGCTGGTGACCAATCGTATATTAAGGTACGCCACTTTAACACCAGAGGGATACAAAATTCACCTATGGTTAGCCATTCGCTTTGCATTTCTAAGCTCATTGCATGCACTTTATAGTTATCATTTTCGTCTTGTTGTAGAAAAGATTTTACAATGTCTTTATCCTCAACTTTCTATTGCGACCCAAAACCCGCTGTGCTAGACTGTGCATCTATCATAAATTGTTTGTGGAATTGAAGCCTCGAATCAAGGTTGGGGGCACTTTTGTCTTTTGGGAGAGATGCGACTATATTGTCTCGAGATTTTAATAAGACGTGCGTTTTGGTAACTCTGAGGTGTTTATAGAGCTCCGATAGTTGCTTTAATTTCATCCCAAATTAGTTTGATCCCTAAATAAAGTAGATGGGTCTGCCGAAAGTGCAAGCCCCAACCATGACTTCAATGTCCTTATGACGTTAACATCCAGCTTTGTTAAAAGGGATTTAGTAATGTCGTATACTAAAAAAGGCCAAGTCAGACGTGATGTTAAGTAGTTGTCATATATCCAAGCTTTTTTAATGTTACTTATTGGTTGTTGGTGCACCATACTAAGGTCTTTTATAAAGCTATCGACAACTGTGTCAAGAGATGGTGTGCGTCCTTTGTGATCTATCTTCCTACCAAGAAATTTAAATGGCACAGCTTCGGCAATTGTGGAAACACATTCTCCTCCTATCAAGAGTCCCGGGTCGTAAGAGGTAAATTTGGTATTCCGTCTACCCAGACACAGAGAGTGGCATTTACTTGGTTTTGTTCTCAAACCTTCAGTCCATGTGCAGAACTCATCCACTTCTCGTAAAAGTTCCTGACATTGTATTGGGTTGCGTGTCAGAATTGCAAGGTCGTCAGCAAAAGCTAAGATGGACTCTGTGTATCTGTTATTGATCTTAAACCAATAGCCTCACTTTTTTTCATGACTAATTAGCTTGTCAATTAAAATGTTAATTACTATATTAAATGCTATTGGTGACAAGCAACACCTTGGAACAAACCCACATTGTATTGCAATGTGTTAGTGTGACCCTTTTTTGATGATATAACAAATTTTAACTGGGAGTAATATGATGCGATGATGTCGCTGACCACAAGTGGAATGTTATACCATTTCATTGCGAACAATTTTCTTTTTTCAATTTTATACCTTTTAGACGTAAATAATAGGTTTTATGATTCAAGGAGTAAATAAATAAAAATAGTACTACATATTTTACTTGATATTGGTAGGTAAAACGGAATGTCCCAGTGATCAGAGACTGTCAAAAATTATGGTTTATTTTTTATTTTCAAATATGTCTTCCTCACAAAGTATTAATTTTCCTTCATTAAGGCTTCCTATAACAAGATTTTGCTATGAAAAATATGAACCTCATAATCAATTATTGGTGGTACATACTAAAGTTGAGCCCTTGAAACTTATAACAAAAATGAAGAGTCAAGCATTTTGTATTATAAGAAATAATAATAATCTTGAATTGCAAAATACAACTAAAATAATATCAGCATAGTCAAAAGGGGGCCCCTAACCTGATGGACAATGTTCCGAACTAAATATACATCTTTTGTGTTTAGAGGGATAATTATTAAGTAGCTAAATTCTTGCACTCATAAACATTGTTATATTAATATCAGCTTACCAGATCAGTAGGGTGATAATTTGGTTGATCAATACAGATGTTCTGATTAAAAAGTTAATACATATAAATAAATAGTAATACCACATTGACTCATTGTAGGTGTTTGTTAGTAAACCTTCATTGTGGTTACTCTTCTATCAGACGTATTCCATTGTTTACCTGTACGAGGCTCCTCAGTCGCAACTGCTGAGTTGCCAGTGGAGTCCATTCTCTGCATCGAGGACGTCCAAACATCTTTGGTCAAAGATCTTAGAGAAACAAAGGTGATAAACAGTAGAAGTTAATGTGATTCTTATCACAATGTACATCCTGTTTCATGTAGAAATAGCACTGTATATAAAGCCATGCTTCGATTACACTTTCAAACCACTTTTTATATTCACGAATTGCAAAAATTTGCGATAATAATTGCACTTCTAAAAATACCAAATAAAACAACTGACTGATATTTGTGGCTTGCGACAGCAAGAGCTATTTACCCGAAATCTTAATAATCTGTGGAAATATTATATATAATTTAGAGATGACATAAAAGCATCGAAGTAATAAGTACTACGTACAACAGGAATGAGCTCTATCTGTTCATCATGCAGCTAAAATAAAGAAAATAAAACCTTATATTGAAGACATAAGACTCTTGTTGCGCGCAAAATAAAAATGAATCCGAGTGAGAAGGCTACCACTGAACCCTGTGTCTCGTTCTAACAGTGACCTAGAGTTGCCAGAGCTAAGTCGATTTCAATCCTTTCGTTGTTTGTCGAAAAAATATGCGATTGATTTAATGTACTGAAGTAAAAACATTTATTTCTAAAATGTTTCTAAGCATAAATAATAATTTTGTACCAACATGTTAAAGCAATATTAATTGTTGCTACGTGTAGTAAAGCCATACTAAAGCAAACATTTTGCGATTGGTGTATATGTTTTCTTTTATTTGTGTGAAATACGGACATCTGACAAGGCAACCCCACATGGAATTGCCGACTCGGACGTTAATAACGGAGTGTTTTTTGATTTCATGATATTTTTGAAGATTTTTAGTAAAAATAGGGAGAATTTGTGTCGTGGAGGCTTGCGGTACCGTGTATTATCCTGATTGTGGTTTATCTTTTCACAGGTAATAGTTTTAAACATAATTAGTTAGTGAAGAACTACGGTGACCATGCATGACTATCCAATTCTAGTTCAAGAACAAATAAATTAAATACCTATGTATACTTTTATTCCTTTCTCTATTAAAATGACTTTGTTTCCATTTCAGATTTCCTAAAGATCCTAATGTTAGTTTAACTCATAATGCAAAATTAGATACAATGAAACATATAAGGAATAAGCTTGGTTTGTGGCAGAAACTTCAGCAGACTTTTATTTAACAATATCTGATTTAGAATTACACTTAAATGTAAACTTAACAGTTTTTTCTTACCTAATTAATGAAATATGCCACAATAGGTAGTTTATCGTAATTTTATCTCAGTCCAACTGCATGTCGTGTACCACAGCAACAGTAGGTAAGTACCTACCTACATGACGCGAGTGTGAAAATCAAGCAAAAACAGGAAATGTACAGTGCCGCAAAGGCACTGTACATTTCCTGTACAAGTTTATCATTAGCATCTTTGATTAAAATCCATCTGAAGCAATGATCTGCTGTCGTCAGATCTCAATTGCATTGAGATATATTATTTTAATGCGTATAAGGGATTATTTTTCAAAAAATTCTTAAGGTTTAGTTTGAACAAACTATACCTTAAACTTAAATTTACAAATTATTGGAGTACAAAATGTTCTGCCCCGGGCGGGAAACAGACCATTATTGGAGTACAGAACATTTTGTACTCCAATAATTTGTATATTTATGATTTTCGCTCAGTACGCGGTAGTGCTTGCAATCATAATATTTAGAAATATACCTTAAACTGTTCAAGCTTTTTGATAATATGTCATACATCAGTATTTTCAAATAACGACCTTGTTTCTATACCTTAGCTAATTTATTGGGTGTACCTGCAATTATTTATTTTTTTATAATTCGCTTGTCATGCAATCAGTGATCGTAGTAGGTAGAGCTATTTTGGGTCATTAACCTCAAATGTGTATATAAATATGGATATGAAAAAAAGATCCCTGGAGTCACATGTATTGACATGTATAGTAAAAAAAATATAATTTAAGATTTTATTCATTGTCTTGTCATTCTGAAATCAGTATACTGGATTGTGGCAACTTTCTTACATGATATTTTTGACTTGAAATTCAACAATATCAGTAATGTGGTTAAGTTGTTGATGAATAATGGATTTCAACACATTAACTTTAATAATATTCCTAAATTTCGTTATTTTGGGGGTTGTTTATTTAAACTCGCGTTTAACAAAACTAAATAAATAATTCACTAAGGGCCTGTTTCAGAATGTTCGAAAAAGTTCCGGGTTTTCTACCCAGAAAATGTTTAATAAATAAAACACTATCTTGCGTTTCACAGTCATTAATTTAGCCTATCCATCGGTTAAAGCTTGAAACGGACTGCATGTTAACTGTCATTTTTATCATTCAGTTATTTTATGTGTTTCATAGCAACCCGAACCTTTTTGGGATATTCTGAACGGACCCTTAGTTTGATAATTTACGGACTCATTTTGAGTACCTACTGTTATTTAAACTTTAACCTTTCATCATACTAAGTTGAACCACATGAAAACCATAAAACTGTAATTGTTATATATAATAATAATATATTATAATTACATCTATGTTCATCATACCTATTGAACACAAACCTGCCCTTGTATGTGTATCTATCATAATTGCACGGAATTTTCTATGTAGCTGCTTATTGCAGTATTATGAAGTATGAAAGGTTCTGTGACAGCCGCTCCATATAAATACAGATATTAACAATAACAAGATTTAGCTTTGAATACTCAACATTAATGTACATTGTACAATTTTCCACTGATGATTATTAAATATTTTACATAATATGTGCACTTGAACTTCATGTTAACATAATAATATTCCTAATAGCAATGTAACAGCTAAAAATAACATTAAGTATATAATACTTAGTACTTACAGAAATTTATAAACACGATACTAGTGCTATATAAAGCCAACTTTTAGATACTTATCTCAGTAGGTAGACATTCTTCAAAAATGATAATGATAATACAAAAGTTCATAGAGTGCTATGAAATGGACATAAAATTTGATTTACAGCTTATTTATCCATTCTCCCTATTTATATTTTGTATCTATGTGTATTATAACAATATTTTCTCAGCTTATTTTTACTATTTCTCTGTTTTTAATATCTTTATTTTCACAATAACTTATATTTTGCTGATTAAATTACAAAATTACTTTACGAGAAGAAATATTACAGTCATGTGTGGTTCGTCATCCGCCCCTTTAGCTGGGGTATGCTCTGACCACCTGAGATAACATGACAATGGTTCATAACTCTAATTTTTCCTCTCGTCTCTTAACCGTCGCATGGGGATGGAGTGATATCTATTGTTCAACTTACGCTATAGTACAAACAAGACTGATTTTGCTACTTAGCTTTAAACTTGTAAATGATAACTTATCTATTTTAATATTTTTATTTTTGCGATAATGTATGCTTTGCGAATTACATTACAAAATTACAAATATGCAAACGACGAGGGTTCGAATCCCGTAGATAAATTTTTATTTATCCTCTCGTAAAATTGTAATTATGTAATATTTTTCTGATGCAGTTGTAGCTTAAAATCCTTCCGTGAAGTTACAAACTGGCCTAACGGTAGACCAGCACTGCCTTAAAACCAAGCAGTGGACCAATTTATGGCATGTTGCAAATAAAACTTGACACAACACAATTTTTTTAATCATGTACCTTCTGCCTGTATAATTGTTAATTGCTGATTACATAATGATTTTCACTTAGTACGCGGCAGTGCTTGTAATCATAATATTTAAAAATATAGAAGGGTAGCGACATCATTCCGAGTATTTGAAAAAACACTTCTTTTGATCAGATGAAGTCTATTAGTCTGATTGATGGCCGCGCACCGTCCCCTATGACGGTTTAAGAAATTCAATTGGAGCACGACATTAGCCATTTGAGCCATTATGACAATAGCCGACCCCCCGGTAGCCGAGCCGTTTAGGCATCCGGCGCGAAATCGGAAGGACGTGGGTTCAATTCCCACCCGGGGCAAAACATTTTGTACTCCAATAATTTGTAAATTTATAAATTAATGTATTTTTCTTTCCATATATATTTTACAAGAGGATGGAATTTTATTTACGAGTATCAGTTTCAATTTATGTGTACATTCTGGTATACCTCTCATTAATACTTTGGCAGTCTGAATTCCATCACCTCTAACCTTAAATACTAGGCTGGATAGATACCAACGACAAGAAAAAAACGGTCAGCAAGCACCAAATGGCATGTACTACCAGCTGTTTGAAATTAAACTTTTCTGGACTCTTACTCTGGTACTTGTAGGTAGGTTTTAAAGTCAAAATTTTTATTTTCATGATTGCTATTTATTATTATTCTTGGATACCTACAAAGGCTCATGTAGTTACTAACTTCCTTCTTACAGCGTTTCTTAATTTCTCATTTCCAATGTATTGTTTCTCAGTTTTTATTTTCATTCAGCATCAGCAAAACCAATATCATCATTTTGTTGAGTACCTTGGCCTGTTTATAAACACTTTAACTTTATTTAAGTTATATCAATGTAGGTAGGGACTCTAACTGGAAATTTAGACATTGTTATCACTACTTAAATATTTCTTTCTTTTTATAATTATGTACTATTGAACTTCCGCAAAATAACAGCTTACTCTATGAATTATGTGCTTCTTCTAATTCCCTCGTGTTATAAGGTAAAGAAATTCAAGGTAAGGAAAATCTTTGATTCTAAGCTTGCTTAGATTAGTTTGTAAATAATCCAATTTTACAACTAAATGTAAATATCAATGAAGATCATTTCACTGATACAATGCTTAGCAGACTACGTTGCTGTGTTGAGTTGATTCAAGTAAAACACAGTTTTGAAGCGCTCGTGATAAAATTAACTTAGCTGTTCTTAAGCGATCAGAAAAGTTAAGTTACGTCCACCGCGGTCATGAGTCCAGGGTCACCCATCCAGGATGACCGCTACTGACATTGCTTCTTGAGCGCTTACGGGCTTCGGAAGGCACGCTAAGCCGTCGGTCCAGCTGGTAGTACATGCCATTTGGTCAATATGTCAAATTGTTTTTTGGTCGATGCGACGCGTGATCAAAATGCTGGCACCTATTTGTATTTATATTGATTCAACGATTTAGTATTGCAATTCAATGGGGTAATGCTGCCAGCATGGTTTGCTCCCAGCCAACTTGTAGTGAGCTGGAGCATTTGTTCTGCCTGTGAGTCTGCTATGATTTGAAGGTTGTCTAAATGCTTTTATTGTAGTAGCTGTAGTGTTGTATTCAGGGTAATTTGGTATATGGCTAACAACCTCTTAGGGTTGACTTCTGATAGTCCCAAGAAATATTTTAAGATATTTTTTGAAAAAACAAATACAATTACATGTTTTTTTTTGTGTTTTTGACGGAATAAGCACGAGGACCACTTAATGTTAAAAGTTTCTTGTGCCTGTTACGTATTATTTCATATGTTTTATTAATTTATTCGATGTAAATATTCAAAACTGTATTCAAAATGAGCGTGGTATGGTCCAGTGTTGCCACGGCAGGCGCCCTTGGCTCGTAGTAGGCATTGTCATTTACCACGACACATAGTACTTAAAACAATAAGTTTTTCTAGTACTACCTGAAACTTTTAAATTTGAGTCTTGAAGTATAAGTCAATGCCACGTATGAAAATCAAAAACGATAATCAGGGTGTGATAACTAAGGCTCATAGATGGTGATCATTATAATAACAATGACATCGATCAGGGCATTGAGAAACTAATACCAAAAGAAGCAATTCTAATTTGTTTGTATGAATTTAATTCTGCCATTTTATTCTCTTATTGAAACGCGTTCTAATTGGCTAAGTCAAGTGATTTATAGTGATGAGATGTAATAAATGTACAAATTTAAATTGATATTGACATTTTGTAGAAATACATTAATGTGGTAATTTAACCAGAAACATCTTAGGAGTTGAGTGTGAGTACTATTTATGCTTAGCAGTAAATAAGTAGACCGAAGAAACTACTTTCTATGTGTAACATAACATTACTTATGAAGGTACATATACATTGACATCTTATCACCTGGACGGTAATAAAAAATGACTTGTAATGTTAATAATATCAAACATCAGATGTAAGCTGACTGAAGTAGACACCCTATACATACCGGTTTCATGCATTTTATATTTTAATGATATGTATAATTTTATTTTATAATGTTACGAGTAAATATAGTTTGAGTTATTTGTACGTATTATGGAAATTTTATCTTGAAATAAAATATTACTATTATAATATTATTGTATAGTACATTAGATTCGACGGACAGACATCTCAAATAATTTTAACCGACTTCAAAAAAAGGAGCAGGTTCTCAATTCATCTGTATTTTTTATGTTTGTTACCTCAGAACTCTAGCCTGGTTGAACCGATTTTGAAAATATTTTTTGTCTGAAAGTCATGCTTGTCGCTTGATCTCATTTAAGTTTCATCAAAATTGGTGAAGCCGTTTTTGAGTTACACTAAAATAACCGAAATATATTTTCCTATCTTGATGATATAGTCGTTAACAATGAATGATAAACGATCCCGTATGTAGCAAGGGTCACTAAAAAGTGTGAAAATTTTTTTTAAAGATTTTGTCCGGCATCTTTGGTTTACGGGTGCAACCCTAAACAATGTTAAAGGTGTGACATGTTGCCCCGTCATTTTGAAACCACATTGAAGAGCGGAGAGTCTTGCAACGCTGATGCAAAAAATATCCTGCCCTGATCTGATACCCGCGCGGAAGCTACAGGCATTTCAAAATGTAAAGAGACTATTGTTCCACCCTGAACATTTATTCTGATGAAAAGTAACTATCTGATGACTGAAAACTTGGGCTATGATAGAAGCAGTTTATTAATGATTCAGGACTGTATATATGAAAAATCTATAAATAAGGACTTTAAAAATACTGCTGCTATTTATTTTGACCTAAAACATAAAATTAAGCTTCTATTTGATAGAAAGTATTTACAGACTTTTTAAAATTAAGTAAGTGTTAAATAAAAATGTATCATAAGAAATAATATCGAATTATCTCAACTTAACTGACATAAAAGATCTTAATGTTTAAATAGATGATACTTACTGAGTTAAGGGAAAAGTCTTGGCCATGTTGAATTTCGCTAAGTTTGTAGCAAGCACTCAGTGGGAGACTAGTATTATTTTATAAGAGCATTGACGCATGCTAAGTAAAAACATAGAATTTATTTCGGATGGAAAAAGATAACTTCCAGCGGAACTTGAACCCGCAACCCCCAGAATACTTCCTGGTACATTACCAATTATGCCATGGAAGCGGGTGCTGGACAATCGAAATTTCTCCATCCGTTTGAATGTACGTCTTTTTGACGTTGGCGACATCTACCCAAGTAGCAGAAAACTATTTACATAGGCTGGTAGGTTGATATACGATCAACACTGAACACCAAATTGATGAAGCCATTTTTATTTCTGATTAGTATTATTTTTCTTTTGAATAATAAACGTTTGTCCATGGCCTTTAGTAAATTAATTTTGGTCCTCATTTTACACATTACAGTATTCAACAAGAGATTTTGAGATTTACTCCAGCGTGGCAGATTTACATAAGGGGAAAACCTTGCCTGTTGAGTACCTCCGCCATAAATAAACTCACTATATATGGCCATATGATAGTCTAAATTTCCTATTATCACAATATTGTGCGCATGGTAGCGACTTATTGGTATTTGACACTTATGGGTATTGAAGTCGGTTCCATTTTCAGATTAAAAAATATTTATTATATGTTATTTTCGCATTGAACGGGTGATAAAAGAGACATATGAGAAGGTATGGGGTGCACAGGCAGGGTTTAGAAAGGGAATTGGATGTACGGATCAGGTCTTTTTTTTACGATGCATAGCCGAAAAATGTTTGGCGAAAAGCCAAAAGGTCTATTGCGCTTTCGTAGATTTAGAAAAGGCTTATGATAGGGTGAGTAGGCATGAACTGTGGTCAGCGTTGTCTATGCATGGGCTGAATGGTAACCTGATCCAAGCACTCAAATCCCTATATGAGGATTCCAGTGCTTGTGTTAGGATAAACGGGACATATACTGATTGGTTTAACATCGAAAAGGTGTTAGGCAAGGATGTGTAGCGTCACCGTGGCTGTTCAACTTATTCATGGATAATTGCTTGACAAATCTGAAAGACAGTGAATGTGGATTAAGAATGAACGAGTTACTCATCAAATGTCTACTCTACGCTGATGACCAAGTGATACTTGCGTCGTCAGTAAAAGAATTGAAGGAGATGGTAAATGTTATGCATGCGGCTTTAGAAAGAAAGAGAATGAAAGTAAACGTAAATAAGACGAAAGTTACGGTGTTTGAACGAGATGATAGCGTGACCGATTGCAATATTGTGATTGGAGCATGGAAGTAATAAGTACTACGTACAACAGGAATGAGCTGTTGTCGCAAAATTGAAGCTGAACCAGAGCTCGATAACTGTACCTCCTATCCCTCTCTGGCAATGGTGACAATTTTGAAATATGATTTAAGGACAATAATTTTATTAAAAAAAACTATTTGTGATCTGACGTCAGCAGATCATTACTTCAGATGGATTTTAATCGAAGATGCTAATGATAAACTTGCCCCTTGCGGCACTGTACATTTCCTGTTTTTGCTTGCTTTTCACACTCGCATCATATAGGTTACTTACCTACTGGTCCTTGTGATACACGACCTGCAGTTGGACTGAGGTAAAATTACGATAAACTACCTATTGTGGTATAATATTTCATTAATTAGGTAAGAAAAAACAGTTAAGTTTACATTTAAGTGTAATTATAAATCACATATTGTTAAATAAAATAGTCCTGTGAAGTTTCCGCCGCAAATCCAGCGTATTCCTTAGGTTTCATTGTTTCTAATTTTGCATTATGAGTTAAGCTAACGTTAGATTCTTTAGGAAATCTGATATTGAAACAAAGTCATTTTAATAGAGAAAAGGATAAAAAATACATAGGTATTTAATTTATTTGTTCTTGAACTAAGATTGGATAGTCATGCATGGTCACCGTAATTCCTCACTAACAAATTATGTTTAAAACTATTACCTGTGAAAAGATAAACCACAATCAGGATAATACTCGCTAACGCAAGCCTCCACGACACAAATTCTCCCAATTTTTACTAAACTTCTTCCAAAATATCACGAAATCAAAAAACACTCCGCTATTAACGTCCGAGTCGGCAATTTCATGTGGGTTGTCAAGTCAGATGTCCGTATTTCATACAAATAAAAGAAAACTTATACGCCAATCGCAAATTTTTTGCGTTAATAAGGCTTTACACGTAGCAACAAATAATATTGCTTTAACATGTCGGTCATAAATTATTATTTATATTTAGAAACATTTTAGAAGTAAATATTTTTACTTCATTACATTACATCAATCGCAAATTTTTCTACAAACAAGGAAATGATTGAAATCAACTCAACTATGGCAAATCTAAGTAACTGTTAGAACGGGACACAGAGTTCAGTGGTAGCCTTCTCACTCGGCTTCATTTTTATTTTGCGCGCAACAAGACTCTTACGACCTTAGCATTTTTATTTTCTTTATTTTAGCTGCATGATGAACAGATAGAGCTCATTCCTGTTGTACATAGTACTAATTACTTCCATGAGTAGATGTATTACTATTCTATCTGATCTAAGGTATTACTTTTATCTTCGCTTCAGAAAAACCCAAGATTACATAGTCCTCTTAGAAAAACATCAAGATTTAAAAAGGTAGACCCATAAAGTAACTTTGTATATACTGAAATAGAGACCAAACTTGACATCCCTAGGTGTTAATAGATTTTTTCGATGACGCCACGGATAGTGATTTCCATTTATAACAGATGGCTCTAAAGTAAAACAAATTAAAATACAGTGCTGCTATCTGTTTTTTATAAAGGCTCATCCCAGTTTGGTATGGTCTCTGTACCCATATAATATAGTATGTATATTACATAAATATATAGTATAGTCTTTTATAGATATACTATATATTTATGTGTCTTATTTTAGCCTACTACCTTATAAATTGCTTTCAATCATTATATATTTGTACCAAATCACCAATGCTTCCTGCCACTGGTGGAAACATCTAACATCAAAAGTAAGACTAAGATACAGCTAAAAACCTAGAAAGTACTTGATAACTAAATACAAAAGTCTATATGTTAATATATGTTTTATTATCCTTATTTATCTACTTACCTACAACTATAACAAACATAATTTATTTTTACACCTCATCGTAACAACGTATTTGGCACTATAACAACGTCCCTATAATGACCATAACCATCATAAAAATAATGCACAATTCACTTCTGACTTAAAATTAAATAAATTTAAGTTCCCGGCATAGAAATTAAACTAATCAAACGGCAATCTCCAAGATCAATAAAATTGGTGATAGGAATTAGGGATGATCACCGTCGATTCAAACCGATAATACTCGTATTATTATAACAATAATGCTCGATACTAAAATTTCGTGAATTAATTATAATTATTTCGACTTGAATTGAATCATTCTCTTATTATTTTTTTAAAGAGCTAATTAGTAAACTAAGCCGGGCAAGCAAAAATTGGCTGATAAGCCTATTTCTTCCTTTTTGTATCCATGCCAGAACAATATTCAAATAAAGTTTGTTACATTCAAATATCCTGTATTTAAATTAAAAATTACAAAGAAACGAGAGGAAAAATAATAAGAATTCAAAAGTATAGTTTCTAGACAGCTTTTTTAATCAGTAAATATTAGGGAGGGTCTTAACAAAAGAAATAGCGAGAATATAGCCAGGGCTTCACCAGTGAATACTGAGAAGTAGGAAGGGCATTTAAAAGGTTGACAAATTTTATCAGAAGGGATCAAAAACGCTTTAACAAGAGCACTATCGGATGACAACTTCGATGCATATGTATTGAGAACTAATGCGTTTACTGAACTGGGCTGAAGCATTAGGTGGCTCTTTATTAATACCCAAATGGGGAGTCGAGTATAGAGGGATGATGGAAAGTATAAGCAGAGGTTCAGGAAGGGTAATGAATTTAATAAAGCTGTGAAGAAGACCAGTAATATTATTCGTATTCCTCAAATCATACAGGTCAAAAAGAAGACTCTATTTCGGGAGTCAGGGGTGGTTAGAATTTTGAATTAATTTAGAAACAAAGCTATCTGAAAGGAACTGTCTGCGAATATCAAGAGGGGGTGTTGTGAATTCATGATGTTTATACAGGTTAATAAACATCATAGCGCAATCCTATTCACAGTATGATAGGGTGGAAAAAACAGGCATGTCGGTAAAGAGTAATAAAGAAACTTTAAGATAAAAATTAGGATATATAATTTTTCGTTTCACATGACAGATATATTCAAATAACAAAGATGACAAGTGGTAGAGAAAGAAATTTAACTGAATAAAAAGTTAGATATAAAATCTATAGAAACTCTTTCATTCAACACTCCTCCTTAAATTCATTTCTCCACATTCATCCATCCTTCAACACCCATAGACATATTCATATTACACCCATACTTAGCGTACACCACTCAAACTTTTGTTTCGACAAAGATTTCGTCAGTGCATCGGCAACCATACGAGTTGTTTCAATATACTTTAATTCAATATGGCCATGCTCGACTGCCTCTCTCACAAAGTGGTGACGCACATCTATGTGCTTTGTTCGTTGATGGTGAACAGGGTTTTGTGCAATAGCAACAGCAGATTGGCTATCACTGAACATTTTAATTTTACTCTCATTTCGATCAGTGACTTCAGCGACAAATCTCTTTAAGAAGATTGCTTCTCTAGCAGCTTCAGATATTGCTACATACTCAGCTTCGGCTGTAGATAATGCAATTGTCTTCTGCTTTCTGCTTTCCCAGCAAATTGCAGCTCCCATATGCAGAAAAACCATACCGGAATACGACCTTCTATCATAACAAGAAGCATGACTTGCATCTGCATAGCCCTGTATTTCACTCATACCTGTTCTCCTGTACTGTAGCCCAAGGTGCTTAGTACCCTTTAAATATCTAAGCACGCGTTTTGCAGCTGCCCAATGCTCTTCAGTATAGCATGCGTTGAACTGACTTAGATAGTTCACTGTGTGAGCTAGGTCTGGCCTCGTGCCGACCGAAAGGTACATTAGTGAACCGATAAGATTTTGATATGGAATTTTTGGATCCGGCTTATGTTCAATTCCAGGTCTCTCCAGCCTTTGACCAGGAACTGATGGTGTTGACGCAACTTTGCAGTCAACCATCCCAAAAACCTTCAATATCTTGTCGACATACTTCTCTTGATCAACCTTGATTCCAGTATCATCTTGTTTTATATGCATTCCCAGAATGAGCTCAGCCTTTCCAAGGTCTTTCATTTCAAATTTTGACATAAGGTCCTTTTTTACTTTGCTCAGCTCTTCTGCGTCATTCCAAAAAATTAGCATGTCATCCACATATACTGCTAATATGATGACCTTCTTGCCCTCGTATCTTGTATATACACATGGTTCATGTTTGGAACGTTTGAACCTCATCTGCAACAACTCATTGTTAAGTTTGTTGTTCCAAGTTCTTGGAGACTGTTTCAACCCGTAAATGGAACGTTTGAGAAGACACACATAGTCTTCCTTTCCTTTTTCCTCGTATCCTTCCGGTTGCTTCATATATACTGTTTGAAACAAAAAAATGAAATTTTTGAGAAATTTAAGGAGTTTAAGGCGTTTGCTGAAAACCAATGTGGCAAACAAATAAAAGTTATCCGCACTGATAACGGAACTGAATTTGTCAATAAACGGATGGATTATTTCTTGAAGGAATGTGGAATTCAGCATCAACTCACAGTAGAATATACACCGGAGCAAAATGGCGTAGCTGAACGGGCCAATCGCACAATCTGTGAAAAAGCAAGAAGCATGCTTGAAGAATCTGGATTGGAAAAACGTTTTTGGGCAGAAGCTGTCCATCATGCTGTGTTCTTAAAGAATAAATCACCAACAATTGCAGTGAAGGATATGACTCCGGATGAGAAATGGTCAGGGAGGAAATGTGACTTAAGTATGATTAAGGTGTTTGGATGCAAAGCCTTCATGCACATTCCAGAGCAGAAAAGGACCAAGTGGGATGCAAGCATTAATAAATGATGACTTCATGGCTCCAAGGAGATTCCTAAGACATTTAAATTGAATAAACTTATGGAATGATGTGCGTTAAAAACGTGGTTTAAAACGTTGAAACACCAATGCACATATAATAACTTTAACATTATTATTTTAGCTTAGGAATACTACGATTTTGTAAAATGGTTACCAAACCAGATAAAAGAGCGACAAAACTGTTTGAAGTTTTGAATTCCTATTTGCCGACGTAAGTATCTACCTTAAGAACTACGTCCGATACTGCCATAAAACATTTTGCGTGAAAACATGGTTTTCAATATGTAAGATTATTCAATCTTACGAATTTTAGTAATCATTAGTCACATTAATATTATAAATCCGAAAATTGTTGAGAGGAAGTATTATTGTTGCAAGTGACTATTAGAGGACGAAAATTAAAACGAGAGCTATCACAATATTGAAAGTCACATAAAAAGAGAAATTTAAACATTGTTGTTTCACTTATACAATTTAATAGATTATGCTACTGATTTGTATGAATGTAGTAATCGATTAATACATAATTGATTCCATCCCTAATTGTCAAATTACTGACAACTGTTATTTTTCTTTTTTAGGGTATCGGCATATGTCTTATTTAAGTTAATGCTATTGCCATAAGTAGAAATTCATTTCTGCATATTTAACACAACGCTATCTGTGATTTATCGAAATCCCTAAATTTGAGTGCTATGCTACAAAATATAAAATACGTTAAAGCAATGACTTTGTACGTATGTCAGTGATCTGTTTTATTTGTTTGCATTACATGTTGTCATTATTTCAGTCATAGGGATGTGAGACTAATGGAAAATAATTGATTAAATAAAAATCGATTTTTATTTGCTCATAAATAATCGATTTTTCAAAAATCGATTTTCTAGATATTATTAATCGATTTCTACGAAAAAAATCGATTTTTCTGTATTATTTAAAAATACATGCTTTTCATTTTCCAATAATAAACCTAAGAGATTCATATTAACGATTTATCAGATTAAAAATCAAATAAAATTATATGAATATAAAATTACCAATTCAAATACATTTTTTTTATGCCATTAAGGCAATGTTCTTTTAAAATTTCAAGGTAATGAATTAGGAAACCAAATAGCATTATGGATACAAATTTAGTACGAAACGTAACGTTAAATTTATTATAATAAAAATGAAATGATGAGAATTCCAACAAAATGACAAACTTATTGTCTCAAAAAGTGAAATATAATAAAATATAAAAAAATGCTGTAAGTGTCCAGTCCTATTTTACATTTTACTAGTTTTAAAATAAAATACTCAGAATGAGAATTAAAAAACTAAACGACTACTCCATAGAGATTTTTGAGAAAAAGTAAATTAAATTACAAATCTTTCGCTAATCGCCAAGATTAAACAATTAAATAATAATTATTGTCACAAATGCCCAGTCCTTTTTTTTATATTTGACTAGTATTGAAATAAAAAAAAAGATATAAAGAAGTTTTACTAGCCCTTTTGTATTTTTTTTTACAAGCAAGTCCACATTTTGTACACTACTACTATAAATGTAAACAGTATAATATTGTTAATACAATTTACATTTATAGTGTTTGCACTTGTCCCAAGAACAATGATTCTAAAAGCTGCATTGACATACATTATTTAATATGTAGAAGAGATTAAAAAAAAAAAACTTGAGGGGTGTAGTTTGAACAAACTATAATTATTTTAAGGTGGTCAAGCTTTTTGGTAACTTATTATACGTCAGTATTTTAGAACATCGACCTTGTTCACTTTATCTGATATGATTTTTGGTACAACCCGAATTTCATTATTTTTTATAATTCACTTTTCATTATTACGCAGATTGTAAGGTAAAACTTTTCCTGCTTTTCTGGAATATCCCCATCCTCATGAATATTAAACAATTATAGATGTAAAGAGAAACTACTGTCAAAATGTTGTCTTTCTTTCCCTTGCTACTTTCGGGCTACGCTTTTTCAGTCCGTTAATTGTTCGTTTTTGACATTTGAGAACTCTTGTTACCTCTGTAGCATTACCCCAAACAGTAATGGAATATCTTATTGAATGTATATATGCATAGTACACGGATATTTGCGATTTTTTATCCAACAATGGCTTAAGTTTAAGTAGAGCGTAATTACCGCTCGCCATTTTCTTCCAAATTTTATCAATATGTGCTTTGTGACTTATTGTGCTGTGTATTGTGCATCCTAAAAATATATTTTCTTTAGAAGTCTCATTATCAGTAATGCCTAACCGCAATGGATAATGCATTATAATACTTTTATCGGAGTTCAGAATTATACCATTATATATGAATTAGATACAATATAATAATTAAAAGGATCATTTAAAAATCCTGAAGATTTACGTTTGGTCTCAAAAACTATAAATCTGTCGTTAATCTACAGGTTTTTTTTCATCCGGCGCATAGATACGAGCTGTTTCTGAAAATCGATTAAAACACGTAATTTATATAATCGATTTATTAAAAATCATGTTCAATCAAATTTTTTAAAAACCGATTTAGATTACTAAAATAAATTGAAAATATAAATCGATTATAAGAAAATAATAATCGCTTTCTAATAAAAATCGATTATTTTTAACATCCCTATATTTCACTTGATTATTTCTGAGTTTGTATGGTCTGGGTAGACCGTAGAATTTGATTTCGACAAATTTGATTTTTCTTTCCAAATGTTTGCAAGCCTCCGAAATGGGTAAAAGATACTATTGTGATTATTGCGATAAGACTATGTCCTGTATGCCATCGATAATTAAAACACACAATAACGGCCTTCTCCATCAGAGAGCAAAACAAGAACACTTTCAGAAATTCAAAGGTAAGAGATATCTTAAATTTACAAATTATTGGAATACAAAATGTTCATCCGGCGCGAAATCGGAAGGACCCGGGACAAAACATTTTGTATTCCAATAATTTGTAAATTTATGATTTTCGCTTTTAGTACGCGGTAGTGCTTATAATCATAATATATAGAAGTAAGAGATATCTGTTTGCATGGTACTTAGACATGATTGCTCAGTGTAATATATATATTTATAATTTCGATTCGTGGTTTTTGACTCTTTGACATAGAGATTTAACGGAAAAGCACTGGAAAAGGTTAGAACATCCCAGTGTAGGAAGGTTGGATGGACAGGTTACTGGACTTTCTGAAGCGGTTGATATTGAGGATCTTTTGAGGATGAGGAAAGGAAAAGCCGAGGTTCTGAAGGTCGAGTGAGTGGAGTGACACTCAGGGGCGATATAGTGAGGGTTCTGGCGAAAGCCCATAAAAAAGTAAAATTTTTATGATGATGAGATAAGTAATTAAAAAAAAATATCTCAGAACAGGGAGAGCGCGGGGTTGCTGTTGTAGAGATGAATTCTAATTGTCTATGATTATAGTCTATGTTTTTAAAAGCAAGTTATTTTCAAACTTGGAGCGATTAGTGTTTTTGACAAATGTCTTGAAGAAAATTTTCATTGTACTAGTTTTTGAGAATTGTTTGGAGCAACTTATAAGTTTGTAGTCGATGTAATTTTTTATAAAGATGTAGAGTGTTCAAAGGTATTAAGAAATTAAAAATGTGTGAATGAATTAAAGCCGTTTATATACTGGATCCCAATAATTAAACACCTTGAGGGCGGATTTCGATAAAAGGTCATGGGCCCTTTGCCCTCAAGGATAAGATGAAGATGAGCTGAGCTACCTACCCTGGAAACCATATGGTGATGAAATTATTATTTTATTTACTGGAAATAATTATATAGAAACATGACAGAGGAACTGTCAAAACTAGATAAAAATACGAACTATATTATTTGGAAAAAGAAATTACATTTATTACTATTATCAAAAGGACTAAATTCAGTTATACAAGGGTTAAATGATGAACAAAAAATAAAGGAAGATTTTATTAGTAAAGATGCAAAAGCCAGATTTACAATAATTAATTCTGTAGATACTTCATATATTGGACATATAATTGACTGTGAAACCGCAAAAGAAATTTTAGACACATTGGATAAGATATTTTTGGGCCAAATTGACACACAGAGGTGTCATTTACTCCAAGATTTTTATAACTATAAATTCGAAAAAACAGATTTACTAGAAGATATCGGCGACCTAATGAACATAGTTACCTCAATCAAAAGTACTGGGATGAATCTAACTGATACTGAGGTTGTGTCGAAAATATTGTGCTTTTTACCTAAAGAATTATCGAGCTTTAGGACAGCTTGGGAATCAACTGCTAAAGAAGAGAAAACTTTTGTGAATCTTATTTCCCGAATACAATTAGAACTAAAAATTACAGAACGGGATACTAAAAATAAAGAAAATTGTGATACATTTTTAATAAATGTTTATTATAATTGTGGTAAGAAAGGACACATAGCAAAATTCTGCAGAAATGATAAAGGATCCAAGAGCGTGAAGAATAACAGCATAATAACATGCTTCAAATGTCTGAAAAATGGACACAAAAATAATGATTGCAAAGAAAAATACAATTGTGTGTTTTGCAAGACAAACACACATTTTTCAAAATTTTGTTTAGAGAAACTACAATTTTCGGTGAGTAATTTTACAAAATTAGACAGAGATGAGGAGGAAACTATTGAGTTCATACTAGATTCCGGAGCTAGCAGTCACATAATTAATTCTGAAGTATATTTACATTTGAAAGAAAAGTGCAATTATAGAATCTCAACAGCTGATGGTAATACACACATTATAGACACTGTGGGTAAAGTGTTATGCAAGTCTAACACAAATTCACATAACATTACCTTCAATGATGTGTTACTAGTCCCGAAATTGAAGAAAAACTTAATTTCAATTTCAAAAATAGCAGAAAATAATTATAAAATTGTGTTTTTCAGAAAAGAATGTAAAGTATACGAAAGAGATGGCAGCTGCTTACTGACTGGTGAGTTAAGGGGTGACGGACTGTACTATGCAGAGTTGTCAGCAACTCGGTCAAGCACAAAGTCAGTAAACTTAATTCAAAACATAAATTTTTGGCATCGAGCTTTGGCACATACATCAATTTCAAAAACAAAACAGATAGTTAATGGAATAAATTCAAAACATAGTGATAATTATATTGACACCTGCGAAGTCTGCACACAAGCAAAACTATGCAGAAAACCATTCAATACCGAAAGGAATAGAGCTACTAGGCCATTAGAAATAGTTCATAGTGACATCTGTGGTCCAATAGGTTCAGACACGTATGATGGTTATAAATATATTATCACTTTTCTAGATGACATTTTGCTAAAATTTATCTGATCAGAACTAAGAGTAAAGCCTTTTCAAAAATTACTAATTACATAAATTTATCTGAAAATCACTTTAACTTAAAAGTAAAAACATTTAGGTGCGATAATGGCGGTGAATATAGTTCAAATAATTTTAAAAAATATTGTTTAGGTAAAGGAATTTCAATAGATTATACAATACCGTATACTCCACAACATAATGGTAAGGCAGAACGATTAAATAGAACAATTTTGGAACGAACCCGTGCTCTTTTGTTTGACATGAAGTTACCACAAGAGTTATGGGGCGAGGCGGTGTTAACAGCAACTTACATAACCAATAGGTGTTCTAATACTATTAATGACAGAACGCCAGCAGAAATGTGGTTTAATAGAATTCCAAATTTGAAACATTTAAATATTTTCGGTTCTTTGGCTTATTACAAAATAAATACAAAACTCAATAAATTAGATTCCAGATGTGGTAAGGGTTTGCTAGTAGGATTTACGAACAATGGATATAAGATTTGGGATCCGGTGGGTTTGAAGGTATTTTATTCAAGAGATGTGACTTTTAATAATAATGCGAAGGATGTTTTGGAATTTTTAAAGCAATGTAATAGGATTGCGAAAGTTACAGATTTATATAAATTATTTAAAGAAGAAGAGGAGTTGGAAGAACAAAACGAGAAAAGAAATGTCATCACAGCTGATGATGGTTGTCAAGTTGAGAGGGGAAGTTTGTATGGAGAAAGTAAGAAGAAGAAGACAGATGTTGAAGCAACGAAGGAGGAGGAGTTTTCTATTTTAGAAGAAGAGAGAAATGATGTCATAGATAATGTTTTAGAAGTAGAACGAAATGATGTCATAGAAAATATTTTTGAAGAGCGAAATGATGTCGTAGAAGATGTTTTGGAGGAGGAACGGAATGATGTTATAGAAAATGAGGGAATTGATGTTTTTGAAGATAGTATTGCTGAAGAATTATTAGATAATAATAGTAGAAGAGAAGTTAATTTGGAAGATAGTAGTCAAGAAGTGAATAATGGAAATGAGATTGAAGATAATAGTAGATTGACGGTGGATGGAAACGAGTTGTTTGTGGATGCGGAGGAGTCTGTTGAAGAAATTAGTGGTAAAAGGATTTTGCCAGAAAGAGATAGAAAATTACCAATAAGGTTGAAAGATTATGATTTAGAAACATCATTTTTAACTTACAGTGAGGTGTTGAAGAGTGATGAGAGAAGTTTATGGGAAAAAGCTATTAAAGAAGAGATGGATTCTTTGGAGAAAAATAAAACTTGGGAAGTAGTTGATAAAATAGAAGCAGGTAATAGAAGATTGATAACTAGTAAGTGGATTTTTACTGTGAAGTCGGAAGGAAGATACAAAGCACGACTTGTTGCTAAGGGATTTTTACAAAAATATAATGTAGACTACAAAGAGACTTATAGTCAAGTGGTAAATACTACTAGTGTACGATTATTGCTTTCAATTGCTGCACAGAAAGGTCTAAAATTAAAACAGTTTGATGTAAAGACAGCGTTTTTGTATGGAGAATTAAATGAGGATATCTTTATGGAAATTCCTTTAGGTTATGATTATGGTGCAAATAAAATTTGTAAATTAAAGAAGAGTATATATGGTCTTAAGCAAGCACCGCTCATGTGGAATAAGCGGCTAACTGAATATTTAAAGAAATTGGGTTTCGAACAGCTGAAATTAGATCCATGTTTGTTTTTATGTAAAGAAAAGGAAATTTACTTGGCTATATATGTTGATGATGGAATTTTGATAGGAAATTGTGAAAATGAATTGAATAATATCATGAAAGGAATGCAAAAAGAATTTGAAATTAGAAAATTTGATAAAGTTGAGAAGTTTATCGGTATTGATATACAGGTTGGAGAAAATTATTTGAAAATTTATCAGGAATCTTATATTGATCAAATGTTAAATAAATTTGGATTTAATGACTTAAAAGAAATTATTTTTCCGAATATTTTAGTTGATACACATCAAGAGGGGAAGGGTAATAGTAGTGATGTGCATCGTTATAGGCAGTTGATAGGGTCTTTACTATACTTAGTAAACAAAACTAGACCAGATGCTTCATTTCATGTTGGTTATTGCAGTAGACATCAAGAGTGTCCTAATTTAAATGATTTTGCCAATATTAAAAATCTCTTCAGATACCTTAAGAGCTCTATATCTTCTGGTATTCAATATTTACTTGGAAATAGTTTAGTTTTGACTGCATATTGTGATGCAGACTTCGCTGGTGATCCTGATACTAGGAAAAGTACGACTGGCTTTGTAGTGTTGTACAGTGGTGGTCCCATACATTGGTGCCCGCGTAAACAGTCCGTCACCGCTCTCTCCAGTACGGAAGCAGAATACATCTCAGCCGCAGAATGTATCAAAGATTTACTTTATGTTCAAAGTCTGATTAAAGAGATTACAGGTCATACTCCAAAAACACAATTATTTGTTGATAATCAGTCGGCTATTGTTTTAATTAAAAACGGAATTTTAAATCGTAGAAGCAAACATATTGATGTGAAATATCATTTTATTAAAGAAAAGATAGACCAAAATTTAATTGAAATTTTCTATTGTCCAACCAATTCTAATATTGCGTATATTTTGACAAAAGGATTGGACAGAACCAAGTTTTTACGTTTAAGAAAGCATATTGTGAGTGATCAGTGAGTTTGATGTGAACTTTAATGAAGTGAGTTTAGTGGTATAGTTAGTTAATTATGATAGGTGTTAGATGTTATATTTTGTAGAGAATGTTTTGGAATTGATTTGAAATTTAGGTATTAGTTATAGTATTAAGATTGTCTTGATTGTTAATTTGAAATTTATATTTAAGGGGGTGGTTTAATATAGTATGTAGAATGTAATGATAGGTAGGGAATACTAGTATGGGTTTTTATTTTTGTTTTAATTATGTGTTCAATGTTGAAGTTGTATATGGGGTGTTCTAGGAAAATATGTTAAAGTTAAATACAGGTTGGTTTTAATTTTATTTGAGACAATATAAAATTCAGAGGGGATGTTGTAGAGATGAATTCTAATTGTCTATGATTATAGTCTATGTTTTTAAAAGCAAGTTATTTTCAAACTTGGAGCGATTAGTGTTTTTGACAAATGTCTTGAAGAAAATTTTCATTGTACTAGTTTTTGAGAATTGTTTGGAGCAACTTATAAGTTTGTAGTCGATGTAATTTTTTATAAAGATGTAGAGTGTTCAAAGGTATTAAGAAATTAAATATGTGTGAATGAATTAAAGCCGTTTATATACTGGTTCCCAATAATTAAACACCTTGAGGGCGGATTTGAATAAAAGTTGCAACTTCCCCTTCACCGGGACGGTCTACCCTTCTCCCGCACCGCCTCTCACCCCTAAAATCGATGAAAGACAACATTGAGGTTATTAATTTAAAAAAATCATATCTCTAAAAGGGGGTATCACAACTTTCCCTTCACAGGGGGTCTACACATCACCCTGCACCCGCCCCCTCCTCCACTTCCCTTATATTGATGTTTTATAATCTAAACCAAAGCGAAATTTCTTTAATATGACCTTTATATTAAAGAATTTCGGCTTTATATTTAGTTGCGGCTTATGAAGGTACATATACATTGATATCTTATCTTATACATTCAATAAGATGGACATCTCTAATAATTTTGGAAATGTTATTTTCGCTTAGCACACATTAGTGCTTGTTATCATATTATGAAGTGTAAATTACTTATCATAGAATAAGTAATGGATACTTTATAACTAACATAATATGATGGTAGTAGGTTCTATAAGCTTTCTCTTCTAGGTTAGCCTGAACAACATCGGTGACCATATCACCTACCTAGGTGAGAAAGTGGTCAAACGCTAGCCTATCAGCAATATATAATTAAAAATATAGCTTGCTGTAGTATGCCAAGCTGCTTGCGCATCTCATTGCGTGGGTCCAGTGGTAGTGCCTCATCATCGCTATCTCTATACCTATTATATATTTATAGCGAAGCAGGCGGTTACTATTGTTCTATTCTCAATACACACAAAGAACCAAACTGGGCCTTTTACTTTAAATAAGTCCCCTATTACCCATTTTCCCCCCACTGTATAGTTTTTAGCCACACTTTCTTTTTGGCCCTGAATGCTGGTACTTCGATATTGCTCTCTCTGTATTTCTTGTTAAAAAAAAAACACAATACCAATAAGTCATGGAAAAATATCAGCATTTATGAATCAGCAGAAATACTATGTGCATTAACGGTCAAATAAAGCAAATTATGCAGTTTCTTCAGTATTGAAACGTGATCTAATTGACTAGTTTGTTGTAATTCGTAACATTAACTGGTCTGATAAGTGCTGAATAGCTTCACTTGAACAGATTTTATGGGCAATGTCTTTAGTTTGTAGCATTAAAAAAAATTATATGATGATTTTGATCAGTTATCTAGAGCCAAGTTAATTTCATGGAATAAAATTGGAAAATTGATTCAAAATTCTGCTTGTAATGTAAATATCTCATCAAATATTTTTATACACTTTCATAGGTATGTGTATAAAAATAAAACAGTAAAATTGTTAAATTTTCTATTTAAGTTACTAGTTTTGTGTTAATTAGCTTTCTTTGACTCCTATGCAGTCTGTAGTGACAGAATTTCAGCACTTATTTATTATTCTAAGACCTTAGACGTCTTAGAATAACTAAAAATTCTGCACTTCTTCACCTTTCTCTATAATTATAGAGAAAGTTTCCAGATACTCTGTAAATTCATAAAAGTATTACAAACTTTTTGATATATATTTCCTTATCAAATTGTTTTGAATTTTATTGACCCATTCTTTTAATTGTTATGTTCTCGGCAAGTAGCATATTTAATATATTTTTACTTTCTACAGTTACCTCTAAATTATGAAAAATATCAAACATTTCTTCTTAACAAAAACTCTGTAGTATTGTTATTGAGATTAACTAATCAGGGTAGTTTATATCCTCGCTTCGGTAGAAGACAGATCCATTTTAAATTCGTCCAGGCCCTGGCTCAACAATTCTGAAAATCCTGGTCCAAACTCCAAACCTGCATAAAATGGACCAATCCCAATGAAATACTGTGAGAAAAACTACTTGCTCCTCATCAAAGAGGGCAAAGTGTCAACGCTTCAATGGAAGCTTGGAAGCATAATATGATTCATACCTAGGAAGGATGACAACCTCAAAAAAATGACAAGTCCCCAGGAAGCGATAATATTACGAACGAAATCCTTAAAGCGCTGTCCGCCATTCTCTTGAAACCACTGCAA
This sequence comes from Plagodis dolabraria, assembly GCA_963854805.1. NCBI lineage: Eukaryota > Metazoa > Arthropoda > Insecta > Lepidoptera > Geometridae > Plagodis > Plagodis dolabraria. Next base: position 8,268,082 of record OY978466.1, read on the forward strand.
GTATTGTTCAATAATATACTTACTTTGAAAATCTCCTGGATTCCTACACAAACTGTTGTGGTTACTTTTTCTGGTCAAGTGCTCCCTAACAAGGTATTTTTATTCTACACCTCTTTACCTGTAGAACTTTATTTATTTCCCACGATTCAATGCTTCACATGCTGTAGATTTGGTCACACAAAAATGCAATGTAGGTCTAAACCTAGATGTTTCCGTTGTTCCAAGGAGCATGCGGGCGATAACTGTAAAGTGTCTGATAAAGAGGCCACTTGTCTTCATTGTTTAGGACGGCATTTTGCTACTGATAAAGTTTGCCCAGAATTTGAGAGGCAAAAATCTATCAAAAGTGTCATGGCGCAGAATAGTATCTCATATGAGGAAGCAGCTACACACTATCCAAGAGTATCCCGCCTATATTCAGAAGTTGCACAAAGTACTCTCTCATCATCTTCTTCTTCTTCTACACTAACTTGTATACCTGCAAGTCCTTCTGAACCTCTTCATAACAGAACTCCCAAAAAAACAGTTTCCCATTTCCGTCCAAAGTCTCCTCTTGGCAAATCGTATAATACAAATGCCCACCTCAAAATTGTTGCAACTCCTGCATCAATTTTGCCAAATGGTTGTGCTTTAAATAACAACCAAACATCAGGATCATCTCCTCAGCAGGAGAATATGATAGAAACTTTGTTATCTTTGGTAATAAACATAATATTGATGAATCCTCAACCAATACCGTCCAACGTTGCCAACAAACTCTCACAGCTAGTTTTTATGTCAGATCATCATGGATCCATTAACCATGCTTCAATGGAACATTCAGAGTATGCGACGCAAGAAACATGAACTTGCACACTTGATTGTAAAATATCACCCGTCAGTTATTGCCATCGCGGAGACTTGGTTGGTTCCTGGGTCCCACTTTCGGGTTCCAGGATATTACTGTCTCCGGGATGACAGAGCTGACGGGTATGCCGGTAGTGCCTTATTTATTAAGTCCACTATTCCCTTTTCCCAAATTACCTTTCCGTCACATCCCCATGGTATCAACATTGTTGGTATCAGATCTTTGAATATATCCTATATTTCGATATATATCAATAGCTCAGATTCTACTCTTATTCCAGATATTCTTTTTCTACTTTCTTGTGTTTCTTCTCCAATGGTAGTTATGGGTGATTTTAATGGCCATCACACTATGTGGGGTTCTCACTACTCATCCACCTATGCTCAATCTCTTGTTGATGTTTTTGATGAAGTCAATCTCTGCGTAATCAACAATGGTTCTCCTACTCGCAGAGTTTATCCTTATCAAAATCCAAAAAGTGCAGTTGATTTAACTTTATGCTCACCCACCCTTTCCTCTCTCCTCACATGGGAAATCCTCCCTTCAACTTATGGTAGTGACCACTTTCCTATCATCATTTCTATTCAAAATAGAGTCACAAGATACTGTAACCCTAGTCCTTCCCTAAAATACAAACTTTCTGCAGCTGATTGGCTTTCATACTCATCAGCGCTTGACCTTAAGCTAGATTCCTCATCTGTTTATCCATTAGATATTGACCCACTAATTTCATATAACCTTTTTATAGATATGATAATATCTTCAGCCTCCCTTCATATTCCTTTGAAAAAACCACCAAAAGATTTTGCAGTCTCCACCCCATGGTGGGATTCTGAATGTACTAAAGCTGTTTTAGGAAGAAAAGAAGCTGAACTGAATTATAATTCTTCTATGACGGAAGTAAACTTTTTAAAGTACCAGGCAGCAGCAGCCAAATATAAAAAATTGGTTAGCAAAAGGAAAAAATATGGCTGGGTATCTTATTGTGAAGGCTTATCCCCGAGAACTCCTTCCTCACTAGTATGGAAACAAATAAAACGTTTCCGAGGTTCCTTTAACACCCTAGTTGTTTCTTCAAATGACCCTTTATCATGGCTAGAGGCCTTTTCGGATAAGCTGGCTCCTCCTTCAGTCCCCTCTTCTGATCTTATTCCTTTGGCCCCATCACCTCTTCCTTCTCATAATTGTTTTGACTGTCCATTTACTTTCCAAGAATTATCCCTTGCACTAGACGGACTGACTGACTCATCTCCTGGTATTGATGGAATTCCTTATTCATTTATTATCAAGTCCTCAATAAAATGTAAGCAAACCTACTTAGATATTGTAAATTATTTTTTTGAGCATGGTATAGTGCCCGATCAATGGAAAACACAAATAATTCTTCCTCTCTTAAAACCTGGTAAAATTGCTTCAGATCCAGCCAGTTACAGACCAATTGCTTTATCATCAGTTTTGAGTAAGATAATGGAGCATATGATTAAGCATAGACTGGAATGGATTGTGGAAAATGGGCTTATTTTAGCAAGGACTCAATTTGGCTTTAGAAAGGGTGTAAGCACCATGGATAATTTAAGCCTGTTGACAACAGACATCAACATTGCATATAAGGAAAAGAAATACCTTGTTGGAGTATTCCTGGACATAGCATCTGCTTATGATAATGTCCTTCTGCCAGTTCTCAGGAATAAGCTTATTCAGATAGGTATACCAGTAAAGCTTGTTCGGTTCATATGTAATATGCTGATAGAACGTACTGTGATCGTAAAATACAATCACCACATTCTCCCTCCTAAGTTTATATGGAGAGGTTTACCCCAGGGCTCAGTGTTGAGTCCTTTACTATATAGCCTTTATACCTATGACTTAGATAGATCTGTTCTATCATTCTGTGATATACTTCAATATGCAGATGATCTAGCTTTATATCTTAAAGTTCAGTCCATTGATGAAGCAACCAATAAAATAAATACAGCTTTATCATATCTTAACAATTGGCTTTTTGAACATGGTCTTGCCTTATCTGCTTCAAAAAGTTCTGTTGTTGTTTTTACTAAAAAAAGGATTATCCCTCCAGTTATTTTGTACATAGGTCAAGAAATCATTCCCCAGGTTAATAATACTACATTTTTAGGCATAAAATTAGATGTGAGAATGTCTGGCACCCCCCATTTTGAATACATTTCACAAAAAGCTGAAAAAAATGTTAATATTTTGAGGTCTCTTTCAGGGGTGTGGTGGGGTTCTCATCCATACTCCCAAAAAATTTTATACAATGCCATAATTAGAAGCCATTTTGATTATGGCTCATATCTCCTGAATACTTGTAACAAATCTAATCAAGCCAAAATTTTCAAGATCCAATCAAAATGCCTGCGTATTATTATAGGAGCCATGAAATCTTCACCCATCAATGCAATGCAAGTAGAATGTGGAGAGTCACCCTTAAACATTCGTAGGCAATTTCTTTCAGATAGATTTATTTTCAAATTAATTCAAAATTGCAATCACCCTCTCATTCCAAAATTAAAGCTTCTTCTTGAGCTTTATGATTCTGTAAACATGGATAGTCTCCCATGCATTGTTATTAGTTATATAAAATTTACAAAACTACCTGATCCTCTTTGTCAGTTTCCCATAAACCCCCTTTTCGCAACTTCTTATGAGGTACTTATTTCTGAGCCTAACATTTTACTACATTTTGGTATTGATAAGGACTGTCCTAACGCCCATGTCATATTCAGTGAACGGATTAATACCCAATACAGAGGTTGGCATTATTTATTCACAGATGCATCCAAACTATCTTCTAATAGTGTGGTTGGTGCAGCAGTATGGTTTCCCTCTTCCAAAATTTCTTTATGCTTCAAATGCCCTTCATACTCTTCCATATTTTCTGGTGAAGCCTTGGCTTTACTGGAAGCAGTACTGTTTGTCAAATCCCATAATTTAAATAATTCTATAATCTTCTCCGACTCCAAAAGTTGTCTTCAAAGTATTTTGTCCAATCCATTTCGTTCAAAATCTCGTTTCCCATTGATTTTAAAAATTAGAGAGTCTCTTTTTCATTGTCATACCCTTGGCATCAACATTGTTCTTGCTTGGATTCCAGGCCATTCTGGAATTCCTGGGAATGAAACAGCTGATTCTTGTGCAAAAACTGCTTCACAAATAGGTTCCCTTGAGCACTTCAAAATATACTCCCATGACTTGTGTCTTTTACCAAAATTACAGCTGTTTGAATCTTGGTCTAAATATTGGGAAAATTCCATTAAATACAAAGGTAGACATTATGGAGATATTCAACCCACCATTCCAAAAACTCCCTGGTTTTTCAAATTTCATAAAGCCAATAAAGTAACCACATCAACACTGTGCCGTCTAAGACTGGGTCATGCCTGTACTCCAGTTCACTTAATGAAAATTAGGATTAGGGACCACTCATTGTGTGAGTGTGGTCTCGACGAAGGAAACGTAGACCACATCTTTTTTGAATGTCCAAATCGTTGCTTTTCACTGTATGATATCCTCCCTCCTGAAGTCTCTCGTCCAACATCAATGAAATGTCTTCTCTCACTTATGTTTTCCCCATTAATCAACCATGTATTGTGTAAATTTGTAAATATTAACAAAATTAAATTGTGAATATTGTTTGTTATATATAGCTGTATGTACTGTAACATTTATGTAGGTTAATGTTAGTAATAAGTATTTTAGAGATTATTTTAGTTATGTAGTTATGTCATTTCTTTGTTTTAGATAAATCATCATGGTCTTCAAAAGTCTGGTCGTTTCTTCATTATATATACCGATCATATTCTAAATTAAAATAATATCTCTACGTGACTTATGAAACTAGCATGAACGGACATTGGCAGAATTGTGGTAACATTAAACCGCAGAAGCCATTGACAAAGAAATAATAAATAATAATAATAAATTTACAAATTATTGGAATACAAAATGTTCATCCGGCGCGAAATCGGAAGAACCCGGGGGCAAAACATTTTGTATTCCAATAATTTGTAAATTTATGATTTTCGCTTAGTACGCGGTAGTGCTTACAATCATAATATATAGAAGTAAGAGATATCTGTTTGCATGGTACTTGGACATGATTGCTCAGTGTAATATATATATTTATAATTTCGATTTGTGGTTTTTGACTCTTTGACATAGAGATTTAACGGAAAAGCACTGGAAAAGGTTAGAACATCCCAGTGTAGGAAGGTTGGATGGACAGGTTACTGGACTTTCCGAAGGGGTTGATATTGAGGATCTTTTGAGGATGAGGAAAGGAAAAGCCGAGGTTCTGAAGGTCGAGTGAGTGGAGTGACACTCAGGGGCAATATAGTGAGGGTTCTGGCGAAAGCCCATAAAAAAGTCAAATTGAATCATGAAAAAGTAAAATTTTTATGATGATGAGATAAGTAATTAAAAAAAAAATTCTCAGAACGGGGAGAGCGCGGGGTTGCAACTTCCCCTTCACCGGGACGGTCTACCCTTCACCCGCACCGCCTCTCACCCCTAAAATCGATGAAAGACAATATTGAGGTTATTAATTTAAAAAAATCATATCTCTAAGAGGGGGGGATCACAACTTTCCCTTCACAGGGGGTCTACACATCACCCCGCACCCGCCCCCTCCTCCACTTCCCTTTTATTGATGTTTTATAATCTAAACCAAAGCGAAATTTCTTTAATATGACCTTTATATTAAAGAATTTCGGCTTTATCTTTAGTTGCGGCTTATGAAGGTACATATACATTGATATCTTATCTTATACATTCAATAAGATAGACATCTCTAATAATTTTGGAAATGTTATTTTCGCTTAGCACACATTAGTGCTTGTTATCATATTATGAAGTGTAAATTACTTATCATAGAATAAGTAATGGATACTTTATAACTAACATAATATGATGGTAGTAGGTTCTATAAGCTTTCTCTTCTAGGTTAGCCTGAACAACATCGGTGACCATATCACCTACCATTAGGTGAGAAAGTGGTCAAACGCTAGCCTATCAGCAATATATAATTAAAAATATAGCTTGCTGTAGTATGCCAAGCTGCTTGCGCATCTCATTGCGTGGGTCCAGTGGTAGTGCCTCATCATCGCTATCTCTATACCTATTATATATTTATAGCGAAGCAGGCGGTTACTATTGTTCTATTCTCAATACACACAAAGAACCAAATTGGGCCTTTTACTTTAAATAAGTCCCCTATTACCCATTTTCCCCCCACTGTATAGTTTTTAGCCACACTTTCTTTTTGGCCCTGTATGCTGGTACTTCCATATTGCTCTCTCTGTATTTCTTGTTAAAAAAAACACACAATACCAATAAGTCATGGAAAAATATCAGCATTTATGAATCAGCAGAAATACTATGTGCATTAACGGTCAAATAAAGCAAATTATGCAGTTTCTTCAGTATTGAAACGTGATCTAATTGACTAGTTTGTTGTAATTCGTAACATTAACTGGTCTGACAAGTGCTGAATAGCTTCACTTGAACAGATTTTATGGGCGATGTCTTTAGTTTGTAGCATTAAAAAAAATTATATGATGATTTTGATCAATTATCTAGAGCCAAGTTAATTTCATGGAATAAAATTGGAAAATTAATTCAAAATTCTGCTTGTAATGTAAATATCTCATCAAATATTTTTATACACTTTCATAGGTATGTGTATAAAAATAAAACAGTAAAATTGTTAAATTTTCTATTTAAATTACTAGTTTTGTGTTAATTAGCTTTCTTTGACTCCTATGCAGTCTGTAGTGACAGAATTTCAGCACTTATTTATTATTCTAAGACCTTAGACGTCTTAGAATAACTTAAAATTCTGCACTTCTTCACCTTTCTCTATAATTATAGAGAAAGTTTCCAGATACTCTGTAAATTCATAAAAGTATTACAAACTTTTTGATATATATTTCCTTATCAAATTGTTTTTAATTTTATTGACCCATTCTTTTAATTGTTATGTTCTCGGCAAGTAGCATATTTAATATATTTTTACTTTCTACAGTTACCTCTAAATTATGAAAAATATCAAACATTTCTTCTTAAAAAAACTCTGTAGTATTGTTATTGAGATTAACTAATCAGGGTAGTTTATATCCTCGCTTCGGTAGAAGACAGATCCATTTTAAATTCGTCCAGGCCCTGGCTCAACAATTCTGAAAATCCTGGTCCAAACTCCAAACCTGCATAAAATGGACCAATCCCAATGAAATACTGCGAGAAAAACTACTTGCTCCTCATCAAAGAGGGCAAAGTGTCAACGCTTCAATGGAAGCTTGGAAGCATAATATGATTCATACCTAGGAAGGATGACATAGTGGTGTGCTTGAATTCCGCACAGAAAATGGCATACCAAGGAGGGCCGTTCTGACTCCCGATTCCAGATGTAGGGTACAACAAGTCCTCAACCTACTATTCCGCCTGGTCAAGTTATTCGCGCCACTACACCAGCGCGATGAAATGGCGATGGCGGGGTTAATCATACCTGCGAGGGGCGTGGGTTCGACCTACATTTGATTTCCACTTGCTAGATTCCTTCGTTTAAGTCCAGGCATGCGCCTTTGACCACAATCTCACCTGATGGTTAGTGCTGATGTGGTCATAAGTTTTATCAAGCTTAACTTAATATTACTGGTCTCAACTACTCTCAGCACTGCTGCCGGGACTCAACATTAGGTGCATAGAGATTGGGATTACCTGAGGGTGATAAACAGACAGTTAATTCGCAAAATTCCCAAGTCGCAAATTTCCAAAGCAACCTGTGGTGAAATTCCAGCGGCTGGATTTAAATAATAGACTTTCTATAAGGCGGTCCTTAGCCTTTTCCACTGGTCCACCATATCTCCAAGAGGTCATATACTAGAACATTAAGACCTAACAGAGATGTTCGTTGAACAATGCCAGTGAAATATATAACAACTGATTGGTCGCGGTGCAGTAAGCCACTTGTGACAAAATGCATCTGTTATAGGCAGAGGTTACCGCTTAAGGTTTATTGTCTGCATAGCGCTTTCCATACAAACGAATTATAGTCACATTTTTGTATTGAACACTTGTTAAGTGTCAAGTTCACTTGTTAACACTTGTTAAATGCTCAAATTCTGTGAATTCTGTAGGATGTTTTTGAGATTAAAATATATGCTTCTAGTTTTTTAGATTTTCGGTAAAACGTGTATTTTTAAAATATAGTTGTGTATGGGATTTATTATTATCACATTAAGGGCCCATTTCCGAATGTCCTAATAAAGTTGAGGGTGTTGCATAGACACATAAAATAACTGACTGATAAAAATTACAGTTAACATGCAGCGCGTTTCAAGCTTTAACCGATGGATAGGCTAAATCGATGACTGTGAAACACAAAGATAGTGTTTTGTTTAATAAATATGTTCTGGCTAGTAAAACCGGAACTTACTCGAACATTCTGAAACAGGCCCTTAGACGTAAAAATAATAATAAATGCACAACACAAGCATGGATATTATGCCAATGAGTTTAACTCTTGTGTTTAGAATATGATGAAACTGTTTGCATGGAAAGAGCTACAAAGGCACGAAGCCTTTACACCAGGCGGCACAATCTATATTAAGAACCTTATAAACTGCGACATTATTCTAATTATCACTTAAGGAGGTAAATGGTAATTAAAATTACAGTTTATATCGGGTCAAGAGCCGCATTAAATTGCATTTCGAAAGTAAATATTTTCGAAATGCATCTTTATGAGAAATTTCTCAACATCTTGACACTTTTTCCTCGTTCTTAAATAAATTTCTCAAAATGTCACTCTTTGAAAAATCTCAAGCAATAATCCGAGTGAAAACAAAGTATTTTAAACATATTTCTGGTGTCAATGAAAGATGTTATTTAATTTCAGATCCAGAAGTGGTACTAGAAGAAGAATCAAAAAAAAAGCCATGTTCACGTTATCCAAGTGGAAATTGTCAGTTCGGTAGCATCTGCCGGTTTTCTCACTATTCCCCGGAGGCTATCCAATCACTTCAAAATTATGGTAAGCATTGACAATCATCATCATTAACAGTAACACACTAATGGCATGAGATAATTTTCACCAGTCATCGTCATTATCTCATGCCATTAGTATTTCCATTATCCCCACGCTTGGCAGACGTCTTGGGATTGCAGTTAAAAATGTTTTTTTTTTCAGTTCTTCAAAAGGAACTGCTTCCCATCTTCTGGTATTTTTTCCTTCGACGCTTCATATGACTCCTACAGGAAGGTATAGGGCAGTTGAATTCTAGCCCAGCACCCCACTGCAAGGAAGTGATAAGAATACAAAATTTAAAAAAAAAACATGCCTGCACCTGTGCTTGTTTGTAAACTCTATATAACGTGAATGAAGCAGTGATGGCTCAGTGGCATTGGCTATGGACTGCCGCGCAGCAGGTCCATGGTTTTAATTACGCCGCGGGCTTGAGCTTCACCGCATGATGGAAGGGCATTTTGCGAATGCCCGCGTGGCTAGCGACCACCCTCAAGTAGAAAATCTGTCGCCAAGCACCTAACGGTGTGTTCCGGCAGCAGTCCTTGAGAGCCAGTGAATGACACTGTAGGTACTGTGCATTTTATGGCGTTATAGAGAGTTGTTGTTAAATGGAGAGATAAAAAAATTGTGTATAACTAAGAATATGACAACATATAGATAATTTATAGGTTCAGACGTTACTTTGCGGAAATCCCTATTTAATTATAACAAATAATTTAAAAGTATTTTAAGAAAACCTCAAATTAATACTTTAATAAAACATTTTTTTTAGCCTAATTGTCTTTACTGTTTCTAGTGGCGTTTATCGTCACGTCGGCTTAGCAGGAAAATTAGGCGGAATTGTCACTAGAAACCGTATAGAGAATGTAGGCTAACAATTCTTTTAACTAATGATCATGAACTGTTTTTTTTAACTTCATAATATAAAAAAAATATTTCATAATATAAAGAAATTGGCTATTTTTAATGGAAAACATGAACAAATAAAATCACCTCAAAAAGACAGATACTGTTCTTGTCGCTTTTGTTTCTTCTTTTTAGTAACGAGTATGCCCTCTTCTCTTAGCAATGCACTCCTGAAGCCTCGCATGCATACTATAGATCAAATTCCTCCCGTTTTCAACTGGAATCTTCTAGACTCGTTTTAAATCGTCAATCAGCTGCTGCTGTTTGTAGACGCCCCGCTTATTCTCTCTAACCTTTCATTTCAATTGGTCCCACATATGCTCGATTAGAAAATCTGGACTGTTAGCTGGCCGTGGTAATACCTCAATATGAGACTCTTTAGTACAGATTGGGTCGCTTGGGCTGTGTGTGCATGGGCATTGTCTTGCGTCAGGATGAATCTAGGACCCACTCGCTATGCAAATGGGATCACTTGAGGCATGATGTAACGTTCTGCAGTTACGGTACCCGCGTTTCAAATGGTGAGCTCAGTTTTACCGTGTAAGCTAATTCCACCCCAAACCATTACGTTGGGATCAGCCAAACGGTCAACTTCGTGGATACAGGAATCCGAAAATCGCTGGCCGCGTCGTCTCCACACCCTACTACGTCGGTAATTATTAAAAATTTGACTTTGCAGTCGTCTGTAAAAAGCACTTTGCCTCACCTGATTAATCCCCCAGTTCAAATACTGACGGGAGAATCTTGAGAGCGGCCAACCCGTCTTACTTTTTATACAAACGCTCAAACGTGATTATGGCGTTGTATCAGATCCGTCTTTGAAACTTTTGAGCTGATAGGTATCATGTGCACTATATCTAGGTTTTTATGCAAACAAAAAAGTTAAATTTGGAGAAACAACTTCAGTAGAAGCGCCCAAACATCTGCTTTTTTGCACAAATTTTACCTAAACTTTGGACGTTCAGAATGTACTTATAAATTGTAAAAGTAGAGAATATATTTTGATAGGTACCTTGTAAATATAATAGAGATTTTAAATGACAAACATTTATTTTACAAACTTATAAGGCTTATTGAAAAACACGTAATTCCTAAATCAAGTTTTATGAACTTTACGCACACTATTTTCTCACTTGCTTGTTAGCCGAGTGGCAGAAAGAGGTATGAGGGGGACGAATCGTGCGTGGTCGGGGCGTAGTGAGACGGTTTCGCTTTGCCACTTTTTCTAACATTGCGCTGGATGAAACAACAAGCTTTTCAATCATTCCCACTTTTACGATAGACGTATCGGGAACGGCTCTCTTATAAACGGTTTGCACGTTGAATCTTGGTCAGACGAATTTGAACAACTCGTCGTCTTGACATTTGCTGGTCTTCGTGCAATCGATTACGGATGGTTTGGTCAATGACTCGGGTACCGTTGTCAGCCGTAGGTAGTGGTAGTGTTGCAACTTACGGGCTGTACTGTACTTAACTGGACGACCCTGACGAGCACTTAACTGGACGTACCGATCCTCGTGCGCCGTTGTTATACGAACTCTACCTGAACCAGGTTTTCTGGTGACACTGCCGGTCTCTTGGAAGCGGTTCCATGCATTTTGGATAGCTGCGAAAAAACCCAACTGCCACATAAGGCTGCGAACATCCTTCTTAAATCATTGTAATGGTTGCAGTAATCGTATCCATGTGCCTTCGAACTGGTAGCATGATTAACGCGAGATGATAAATAATGAATTAAAAAGAAAAACTTTTCTCCTTAAACAAGCGATACAAGCTAAGAAGACACAACATTAGAACAACACCCAATTTAAAGATAGCCTGTACTTTTAAATTATAAACACGAACACCAGCATGTAAGAGATCGAAAACCAAAGAGTTCGTAACATCAATATAATGCTACTTAAGCCTCGCCTACGTCTTTAGTAACCTCGCCTCCATATTTAGTTATTGCTTATGCTGTGTGCGCTGTGCACTGCTTTCGTTTACAGCACAATACCTAGGTATGGGGCCGGTCCCAAGCCCGGATAAAGAGGGAGGGCACCCGGGACGGGTTACATAGAGCAGTATGCTGTCTTACCCGACGATATACTGAACTATACTTCTCTCTCCCTGGGGCAGCCTGTGGCCAGTGTATTGTTGTGGAATGAGCCAAACTTTTGTGTTTCTTTTGGTTGGCTACTTCAACAACCGTATGCGAAATATCAGGGAAAGACAGCTTGGGCAACTGTCTTCACTATTGCTTTGCGCCCACTAATAAACACTTTGCTCCACAGCACCAAAAACATAAAATAAATGGAAAAGTTAATTGTTGAGAATGAGATGTCATTGGACCCGGCCAGCACCCGGCGCCCTTTGGTTTCCGGGCCGGACGGTGAGAATTTAGCTAACAAAGGTGACGGTGGGATGGTGTCCCAGGTCCCGCCTGTTGCCGCTGTTACTGGACCGATGACGGCGAATACGAAGACGATGACGGTACCTCCAGGGCCTGGACCAGTGCTAGGAAACCACGTGGCGCGGCACAACTACCGCAAGCGGAAGCAGTTGAGGAGAAGGGGCGAGAAAACAGCGGGGCCGCACGCTGTGTTGGAAGGCACCGGGCGAGGTATCAGGAAGCCGTACAAGCCTACAGATGCCTCCCAAGGCAAAACGAGCGGCAAAGCCCGCAAAGCGAAACAAAGAGAGCGTCGGAAGCTTGACGCCGAATTGATGGACGGCGGAGGACGAGACTCAGGGTGCGAAAAGGTAGAGGAGCACTGACCTTGTGAGACAGACCCAATGCGGCTGGCATAGATAGGCTGAACGTAAATTATAAAATTAATATTATTCAAGCTAACCACCAACACAGTGTCTAAAGTTTTGCCGCTCTGCGAAGAACCCTGGAAGACCAACCTAACACTATAGCACTGGTCCAGGAATCCTGGTCCGACAGAAGTCGTTGAAAGGTGAGTGATTTCAACGCCCTTCCATAGGGAGAGTGAACATTGCCCCTTAGCAATTGGTTCACTCTCCCTGTGGAAGTCAAAACGCGGTCGTTGACGTACCAAAATTATACAAAGCATCTATGATAACACATTTATGCAACGATGACCTAACTGAAGTTAAACTAAAGACGGGACTGCAAGGACCACATAGTACTGTTAAAGTGGCCCCGGTTTATATAGAGTAGCACTTTAGTGCAGTAAATAAATTAGAATGCGTCATGAGCTGCGAAGGCAATGCCCATTGCTTTCTTTAAGGGAATCCCAAAAACATGATAGTGGTAAAGATTTATTAGATGTTATCCTACGAAATGATCTCTTAGTTCTGTTCCCTAAAATAAGTGATAGGTAGTATGATAGGTTCAATGCCAAACTATAATTTACATCACTTTAGCTACCACTGGAATTACAGAGACGATAAACTATTAGCGGGTAGTAAAAAATGAAGCCTCGGGATCGGACCATAGAAGGATAAGGTTCAGCTTACAGGTACGAAAGCATGAACCGCACACTTACAGAAACCCAAAGAATACTGATAGAACACTCTACAGAGAAACATTTGAAAAGGCACTAAGTCGAAGAGACTTCAGAGTTGGTGCCCTAAAACATTGAAGATGCCATAGATTTTGTGGTACGCTCCTTAAAGAGAGCTACAAAAAAAATCTTGTCCCTTAAAAACGGAAAGTACTAAAATACTGAACAAAAAGGACGGATGGTAGAACAAGGAACTTCGCAAGGCGAGGAAGAAATGGAGACACCATATCAACCGAGCTATGAATACCGATCTTGATGAAGATTGGCAAGAGTATAGGAAAACACGTCACTGATTCAAGATTACAGTTAAGCGATGGTGGCCGCCCTAAGGGTAAAGTCTGTTGATCCCTTTGGGATTACCAGTGGATAGGCACGGGACAAATCATAAAGTATTGTTGAATACTAGACTAGGCTACTAAAATAATCCCCGAATTAGCAAAGCACTGACAAAGACAACAAGAAGTAAAAGCTGGCTACTGAAAACAGTGCCCTGGCAAATTTAGTGCCATTATACACAGATAGATGGCGCAAAAAACAAGACTGGTGTAGGTTGCGGTTACTACTCACCGGAATTTGGAATCTTAGACTAGGGCAAATTGTGAATTAGAACTATTTAATACCAACTGAAGTAGGCGTAAACGCTTACTTAACGATATGCAATTTTGTTCATAAATAAGGTATACAATTTGGTCCGTAAGTAAATGATACTTGCCTACTCTGTACTGTACTGTAAGAGCCGGATCGTCCTCTGCTGAACATAGCCTCCCCTATTAAGGGGGTATTTGCCGTAATCCCCACGCTTGGCAGGCGTTTTAGGGATCGCAGTGTAAGTTGGCAGTTCTTTAGAAGGCGCTGCTGCCCACCTTCCCGTATTTTTCCCTTAGTCGTCCCCTCTTACGACACCCACGGGATGATATGGGGAGGTGCAATTCTACAATTCTAACCCGACACCCCCACGGGGGACACTTTCCTACACATTTATATTATTATCTTACAATCGTCGTTACATGTATCGGTTAATTTACTATTCGTAATATTTATCTGTGAAAACTTTAAATTGGCCTGCCTGTATGCAGGGTTATTGGTTAATCGACCTATTCCTGCTAGGAGGTTGTAGGGTAGGTTATTAACGTTGAATTAAAACATTGTCCATAAGAAAAAGGTGACCATTACTGAGAAAAAAAAAATATTTTTTAAATTTATTGGGGTCATATGTTTAAATTATTAATTTTTTTTTTATTGCTGATAGGTTAGCATTTGACCACAATCTCACCTGATGATGTGGTCGAAGGTGTTAACAGGCTTTGAACTAGAATTACTGATTCTCATGGATAGCTGCCGGAACACACCGTTTGGTGCTTGGCGACAGATTTTCTACTTGAGGGTGGTCGCTAGTAAGACGGGCATTCGCAAAAATGCCCTTCCACCATGCAATTTGTTGTAATCTAACTTTTTTTTTATTTTTGTTTTATATAGGACATAATAGCACCTTAACTACACTAAAACTAGAAATGTTACATGATAACAGAGAAATCAATATTACATTACAAACAAATAGAAATTTTCCTATGATTTTGTAAATAAATAAATAAATTTTGCAATTTCAGTGGCAACGAAACGTCTGGCTGATAACATGGTAACCCAACCATGTTTCCAAGATCTTTATGAGAAATTCCAATCGGAGAAAACAGCACCTACCGAAGAGGGCAGCACTATACTCGTAGACAACGACGGGTTTATGCACAAGTTACCGTGGAGCTATAACTCGGCCCTAGACGGCATCAGTGATGACCTACCGCCTAGTGTGAGACCTATAACTGTAGATGACTTTAAAAACGTTACATTTAGTGTATGGGGTTAGTAATGTTTCGCAGTGGTACATTTTGCCAGTGGTGCTTTAGGTCCCACGTATAGACATAAGAGACTAATTCCAATCTGAACAAGAAAAACTAAATCCTCCAAAGTTTCTGGAATATTGCTCGATTTTAAACATGCATCTACAAAAAAAACTTCTTGTAAAATACAAATGGTTGTTATAAAAAATAATTGTATAGATTAATACTAAGAATACTAATGATATTTATCAAAATAAAGATAATAATTTAAATTATAGTTTTTTTATTGTTATTATTAGACATTTAATATCCCCGTGGGTAATGTGTGTGACTAGGACTCAAGCATTCCTAGCTCTCAAGGACACCTGCTGGAACACACCGTAAGGTGATTGGCGACAGATTTTCTACTTGAGGGTGGTGGTGACTAGCCAGGCGGGCATTACTTATAAAGAGAGTCACCGCACCTCAGAAATGTACAGGACTTCGCTTGTTTATATTTATAGTTAACTAGCTTTTGCCCGCGGCTTCGCTCGTGTTAAGAAGTATTTTTATTAAAAGCTAGTCGTGACATATAATCCGCTAGATGCTTATATTATCCATGCACTATGCACAAAAATGGTTAATTCAAAGTTCTCTCCAAAATAACTCAATGTAGATGGCGCTAGCATACAGAAATTCGTATATTTTAAACTGAAGTTACTAATCTTATATAGCCTGCATCTCAAATTCCTTTCTTAGGGTATGCCTACGCCATATTAGCTTTATGCATGCAAAGTCTCAGCCCGAGCGGTTTAATATTGACAAAGTTTCATACAAACTTTCATCCTCTATTTTATCCCCTTGGGGGTAGAATTAATCAAAATCTTTTCTTAGCGGATGCCTACGTCATAACATCTACCTGCGTACCAAATTTCAGCCCGATCCGTCCAGTAGTTTGGGCTGTGCATTTATAGATCACTATGTCAATCAGTCAGTCACCTTTGAGTTATATATATTTAGATAAGCTGGCCTTTGACCACTACCTTACCTGATGGTAAGTATTCTTATATAATTGTAATTGGACTGAATGAAATGTCAACACGACCGCTATATTAGCACTATTTAGTTATTAAGCAGTCTTTATTTCCAAAAACCAGTGTTGGGGACATAGTCTACGTTACTATATCTGTCGTTGAGCAGTTATATAACAAGTATGTAAGACTAACCCAGAATTACTGGCTATAAAGGACAGCCGTCGGAACATACCTTATTAGGTGCTTGGCGACAGATATACTATTTGAGGGAACTAGCAAGGCGGGCATTCGGAAAATACCCAACCACCATTCGATTCCATCTGTAACAGAAAGTGAGGGTCCACAATATGCTCTCAACTACGCTTGCACTCGCCCATTCCCAGTAGTCTTACCGGAGTCGATTCTATAAGAATTCTCCAATAATATATTTTTTATAATGATATTCGCTTATTAAATATATTAAATATTAACCAAAAACGGTTAATATTTATATGTAGTTTGAGTCAGTCTCAAACTTCATATAAATTAACCAGCGAAATCCCTATATAACCTGCTAAAAGACTGGCCTGTCAAGATTTGAAGCAGTGATGGCTTAGTGGCAATAGTTATGGACTACCGCGCAGCAGGTCCATGGTTTAAATCCCGCCGCGAGCTTGAGCTTCACCGCATGGTGGAAGTGCTTTTTGCGAACGCCCGCCTGGCTAGCGAATTAAGCCCTTATGGGGTCAACGTAAAGTATTGTACGTGATATGTATAAAAACTATTCTATGATTTGTTCGTTTTCATCGTTATTTAGAGTTGATAACCATTGTATCAGGACTTGTTTTCATTGACTTTGAGAAAGGTAAACAATGTTTAATACTCTATTAGTTTGAGTGTATAAATCTCAGACCGAATAAAAAGTATTCGGTCTGAGGTATAAATATGGTGCAGCCCTACAGTAGGCACGATGATAGAAGTCTTCGTGGAACTTTCCAGATGATGACTTTTCTTGAAGGTCTAACTCGTACCTATCGGTTCGGAAACACTTCAAAGGCAGCTGGTTCTACATAGTGGTACTGCAAAGCAGAAAGCGCTAAGACCACTGTCCAAGAGCAGGGCCGCTACAACAATTCAACGAAGTTACGTTTTTTCGTGTTACTAGTGACACTTTAGACAACGAAAATCGAATTTGCGGTACGAAGTTCGTTGTTTCATATAATCTATGGTCGTATCGCATCGTTCATCACAAATCGTGCCCTCTAGGGAATCTCCCATACTACTCTGAGAATGCTATTATGCCTCAATCAATTTTAAGTCTTAACTGAGAAAATTAAAGAACATTTTCACATGGTAATAGTGACAGTCCTATGTAGTTATGGATCAGCGAGAGGTGTCGCTACTGTTCTAGAGGTTAGATACTCGTATTTAAAATTTACGTTAATTTCTTTGTTCTCCGTAGGTATTTATATCCTCATTAGTATTTGTGTTCTTTCTGTATATTTAGAACTCGACTTTAACTACTTACCTATTATATGAATAAATTATAATTTCATATTTTGAAAATGTACAAACCATACATACGAATCCAATTTAAAAATTATCTTATTCAGAATCTACACAGGTAAATGCTACGAACGAAGTTAAACAAAGTGAGCCAATACGTGTTTTGCGGATACCTTTCTTTCGGACCCGAAGTTCGAAACTTCGACAAATTATAGTAGGCCCAGGGTATAGGTATGTAAAGCTGGCGACTTGCACCATTGAATATCAATGCTAATCATCTGGCCTTGGAAAGCGCGCCTGCCCATGACTTCGTCGTAAATGAGGCCCTAAGTGATTCAATCATGGATGTACCTCCCTAATTAATAGTTTTTATGATTTGAAATTAAACTGAAGTTATGAAAAAACCATTTCATTAACGGTAATTAGAAAATTTGGTTATTAAAAGGAGCTACTATTTAGTTAATCTATGATATTTAGAATGTTTTGGAACTCAAAATGAAACGTGTTCTTTTAATTTCAGTGATATTTGCAGTAAGTTTATGATTTTTAATATTACTCATGTTATTATCGAAAACTTATCTGACTGTATGGTTGTTGCGACACTTGAATAAATGCTGATACTTATTTGGTTCAACAAATAACAATCTAACAGGGCAATGCTATCAGCATGCTGGGCACCCTGCCCAATGGTGGTGGTCTGGAGCCTTTGAACTCCTTGTATGTGGGCCTGCAATGGTCTTTAGGTTGCCTAAATGCTTTCTTTGTAGAAGCTGTAGTGTTGTATATCGTTTGTGATTTTTTGTAAATAAAGGCATAGCTATGTACCGCTGGTAAAAAATCTGTTAATTATAGAATAGGTATATCTTATCTAGCTACATACTTTAAAGAGAGAAACATATTTGACCATCATAAGATTCGTAGGTAATGGAATGGATCTGAATAAAAGGCGCTGAAAATTGAGTGCATGTAGCAGAGATGTGGTGCAAAAAGAAAGGATAAGATAAGGAATGAGTATAGGTCTAGCGGACGCTTGGAAGTAGAACCATTGGCTTGCGTCGTCACAGTAAAACCAGAAAGTAGTCTATTTTTATTATTATTTTGTGCCACTAGTAGTCAATACTAGTGGATGAAGCAGTCTTAGTTTTTTATGACCTAGCACTTTTGTAACAGATTTCAGGAACCGATCCGGAAGTAACTGGATCGGTAATCTATGGCAAAGGAACGAATATAAGCGAAATAATGTGGATGGCATGGCTACAAGGGTCTGGAAAGAAGTGGAACCGGCTGCCCCCTACGCACGACAACGACAACTGGCGGTGGAGAGATCCAGGACCTGATGCAGCTGTTGGACGTAGGTTCCTCAAAAAATTTCTTGCTGCGGTAAGAACAGCTTTATTGCGCGACAATAGCAATGCTATTACCAAAGATTCACTACAAAATGAAGAAACTGATAAAATATACGGCGAAAAACCAAAACTTATTAGTATCGGGAAATTGCTAGAACCCAAAAAGATAACGGTAGATGATGAAACATCTTTAAAGAGTAATTTAAGTGAAAAATATTCTAGCCCGGCAAAAGGTGAAGGTAAAAACATGCTGAGATCCCAAACACGTCTTGTTCAACAAGCCCATCGAGAGCAACGAAAACTGGAAAGACAAATAAAGCAACAGGCTAAAGAAGCTTCTTTACAAATAGCGAGAGACAAAGCTCGTTCCGCACTTATACAAAGGCAACACGAAGATAGGGTGAAGGAAGTAATAGAATTCATTAATCACAATAAATTGAGTACTCAATATTTACACGAGGAAGTTCGAAGAATCAAAAAGACCGGTAGACCAAAAGATATTCTGAGACAGATGATAGATTATCTTGAACTACCAGGAAATCAGAGACTAAAAGGTTTAGTCATTAAATGTTTCAAAAAGAGGAGGTTAATAGACTTAAGAGAAAAAGGATTTTGGAGTGGCAGAATCCCTAATAAGTTAATTCTTGATATTATCAATGACCCCCTCAATGATGGTGTGTAAATAAAATATGACAATACTTGAATGATTATATTTTCTTGTTCTTTTATTTATGACATAATTATGTATATATTGTATTTGTAATTTTATTGTCCTAGCTAGTATTACGAATAAGTAATATTTATTCGTAGGTCTAATCATACCTGGATATAGTTTCGCTAGTTATCTCAGCCATCTGTAGCAATGATTTGGTGCAATAGTAGGTAATTCCATTAAAGTAACATAAAAAGGTTGATTGGGAAGCTTGTAATACAGGGTTATTGGTAATATACTATCAACCTCTTAGGGTTGACATCTGCTAGTCCTAACAAACATTTTGAGTTTTTTTTATGTTTTAATGCCTACTCGGAGCCAAGACCGTTCACCGCGGCAACACTGGACCGCGCCGTGCTTTTTTTGAATAGAGTTTTAAATATTTACGTGGAGCAAGGTAATAAAAAATATGAAATAATACATTACAGGCACAAGAGACTTTTAACATTAGATGGGCCTCGTACTTATTCCGTCAAAAACGGATAAAAAAATGTGTTTTTTTTCTAATTTTTTTTTTCTCAAAATGTTCCTTAGGACTTGCAGATGTCAACTCTAGGAGGTTACCAATAACCCTGTATATCTGATCGTTATAATTAAAACGTTGTAAGTAAGCTATAGTCTGTTTTTTTTAAAAAACGAGTACTGAGTATGTCTCAAGTACATTTCCGATTATTGACAGAGTGAGATGGGTCATTGGCGTCAAATTGGTCAATGCCTTTGTTCTTGTTTTGAAATTGTTAAGGCCTGTTCATATTGCATATTTCTAAAATTCACTGTAGAAAAATTACGTTATTATTGTAAGATATGTAAACTTGCATACATAGTATATTCGTAACAAAATTTTCTGTAAGCGTTTATGATAAAACAAAATTGTTATAGTATATACGGTTTTTGTGTTCATTTAGTTTCAATTTGGCTTCTTATCAATTGGTGTACTAGTATTTGTGTATATGTTACATATTCAATAACGTCGCAAAAAAATGTCACTGGCAGTTTTATCGATTTGTTGACTACTTTACGTATTCTTTAAATTAGGCGCTCGAAAAATCATTCTCCTTGAAAATTATGTCATTGGTTGTATTTTATCTTCCGACCTGACGAATTGCAATATAATCTATGTAAATCCCTACCTATATAAGATTGCAAAATATTCCTTAAGGGTATATTAGTTTTGACTTTAATACATACTGCTTAGTGCTTACTAATTATGTTTTTAATTTAGTACTAACTTTGCTTATCAAAAACCGTTTAATTAAGAGTCATTACATAGTAAAAAAATATATTAGGCACTTATACGTAATAAACTTACGATTAGCATTAAATTTGGCTTTACAAAATTTAAAAGTGTTTCCTAAGGCACCATGATATCTCTTCTTTTGCTTCAAGTGATTTACGCTGTAAGTCCTAAATGTAAATACTAATATAAGCATTTAACTTACATTTGATGTTATGATCGTAGGCTAATCACTCGATAATGATTATATGCGATAAATTAATTCAAATTTAACGGATTTAAATTTACATAAGTAACATTGGGTTTGAGTAAAACGCGGTCTACACAATTTCCTTTACGTGTAGGTAAGTCATAAGTTGGTAATAGTCCGTGCTATAAAATCAGATTAAGATAGTTACCAGTTTTTGTTTCAGAAAGACCATTCCTAATTTTATTTTTATTTTTATTTTTATTTTACTTGTATTCGGGGGGCTTACAGCTTTCATTACAAAGTAATATTAATATAAACAAAGAAGAGCCATTTACAAGCCTCCACAGTTAGAAAGTGATTATAACAACAATAGAATATAACAATAGATAAATAACGCTAAAGTTCACTTCTTAAAAATGCTTATGCTAACGACTATCCAGAGGAGTAGCATATGGCCACAGTAATGTAGAATTTATGGAAGCCACACTACAAGTAAATAAGTCGATGGTGGGGTGCGATTTAATTATTTTGTTAAATGCAGTTGACGAGCGCAATACGAAGGAATTTCGGCGATAGTTGGTGCGTGCGTGGGGAGTATGTAAAAGATTTTTGAGCTGACGCGTATGAGACCGGGTAGGAACATTTAATATTATTTTGGATACAAGTTTAGGGCAATCAATTTTTGATTGTGCTAGTTTAACAAGATATCGCAAATCTGACACGTGTCTACGAGATTCTAATGGTACAAGGTGGAAACGGGAGCAGCGCTGCTCATAACTCACGTATGGTAATTTAAACTTATAGCCTAGGTACCTGGTGAATTTCTTTTGCAGACGCTCCAACCTATGTGAGTGTACGGCATAATTTGGGTTCCATACCTGACTGGCATATTCGAGATGGCTACGGACATAGGCACAATATAGTATTTTTAGGGTCTTCATTTTATTAAGTGATTTTGAATTGCGGATGACGAATCCCAGTGCAGTGAAAGCCTTTTTTGCTATGTGATCTATGTGATACTCAAAGGATAATTTGCTATCTATTAGTACACCCAAATCATTGGTTACATCTGCACGTGACAAGGGCTGGTTATTTATTAAATAGCTGAATATGATTTTATTTAATTTACGAGTAAAACTGATTATAGTGCATTTGGAAATATTCAGATGAAGATTATTAGACTTGCAATAATCTACTACTCTCGTCAGATCTTCCTGCAGTAGTCTTGCATCATATAAAGTTTTGACTGGTCTATAGATTTTCATATCATCAGCAATAAGTAGATAATTCGAATGTTTGAAGCACGTGCCAATGTCATTAATAAAAGCTATAAATAGCAAAGGACCCAGCAATGATCCTTGGGGAACGCCAGAGGGGATCGTCATCCAGGATGAGGGGAACCCATTAAGCACTACTGCTTGATTTCTATTCATAACATATGACGAGAACCATCTGAATAGGTTGCCACTAATCCCCAATGCCAAAAGCTTCTTTAACAGGATACTGTGATCAATTTGGTCGAATGCTTTACTGAAATCCGTATATATAGCGTCTATTTGGGAACCAATGTCCATTTGCTCAGAAACAAAATCTGTAAACAGTGCTAGATTAGAAACCGTTGACCTGCCCTTCAGAAACCCATGTTGTTGAAGACTAAAGCTAGAGATCATTTCACTGTAAAGCTGGTTGTACACAATCCTTTCCAGCACCTTGGCAAGGAGACAGAGCTTAGAAATAGGCCTATAATTGTTAACTGTGTCTTTAGAACCTTTCTTATGAATCGGTGATATGAAAGCAGATTTCCATAATTTGGGTACAATACCTTCCGCCAAGGAACGCCTAAACAAGATAGTGACTGGCACAGTTAGCTCTTCTGCACACTTCACTATAAAGGTTGCTGGTAGTGAATCGGGACCTGCCGACTTACTTAAATCGAGCGATTTTAAATAATTAAAAACAACCTGGGGATCTATTTCTATGAAATTTATGTTGCTGGTGTTACTGGTGTTGGGTGGAATGTAGTCATTGGAAGAAGAGGAAGAGGACGATGACGTCAGAAAAGTTGAATGGAAGTACTTTGCGAAAAGTTCACTTATTTCTTGGCCAGTGTCACTGCTCTCTCCATTGTAGGATATCTTAGACGGAAAGTTGTTATTCATTCGTTTACGTTTAATGTAAGACCAAAACAGTTTGGGTGAGGTTCTTATCGATGACTCGATTTTTTCCATATAAGATGTGTAACAAAACTGCTCTAAGTCATTCGCTCTATCACGTAGTAACTGGTACGATAAAAGATCTGAGATGTTACCGTAGACTTTCCATTTACAAAGGTACTTGAATTTTTCTTTCAGTATCTTGGTGAGTGCTAAAGTATACCAAGGAGGATATTTGTCAGATCCAAGATACCGTTGAGGAATATATAGGTCTCTAACATTGTACAGTATAGAATAAAATACGCCTAGGGCGTCGTCAATACTGCATTTTGAAAGAATATATCCCCAGTCTTGCTTTCTTAAATCAGATCGTATACTCTCGTAATCACCTCTATTGTACTGAAATATTAAGCGCTTAGCGGTTTTAAGAGACTGAAACTGAGGGACGTCAATGTGGACGGATAGCGGAGGGTGATAACCATCTACTCTAGTAAGAGGTTCCATGCACTCAGAGACAGAGACCGATACATTAGATAAGACCAGATCTAGTACCCTGCCGTCTTTGTTTTGAATTAAATTGAACTGTTGTAGATTACATAGGCTAAGAAAATCGATAAAGTCAACAAAAGGACGAATTAGGGGCGCAGATGGCTTAATCCCATCATCTGTAATGTTCCATGTGATAGCACTCATGTTGAAGTCGCCCAGAACAATAAATTTATCGGAAGGGTGATCATTGATCAAACCAGATAACCTATCTAAAAAAACGTCCAATTGGTCAGCAAAACTGTTGCCATGCTGTTGATCACACAGATAAAGCGCGCCTAAGTGAATTCGGTGGTTACGGTTACCACACACAGGCTTTAACTGAAGTGATACCCAGATGTCTTCGGCATTAGATTGCCAGTCCACATTTTGCAACACAACAAGATCACGCTGGGCTGCTACGAGAACCCCGCCACCTCGGGTCTGACCCGTAGTGACAAAGTTCCGGTCACGCCTCCATACCAAGTATCGGTCATCGAAGAGTTCACTATCTAAGATCCCACCTACCAACCAAGTCTCCGTCAGGACTATGATATTATACTGGTTATTTTTTACTAAGTTCCTATAGAACTCACCAGTATAAGTTCGCAGTCCACGAACATTTTGGTAGTAGATAGTCAAGTTAGCCATTAGCGGTGTGCCTACAACAAAGCATTTCTCCAAAATATAAGTATGATGGTAGAAGACTCATATCCGACTTTAAGTCAAACTTTGGGTAACCCAGCAAGCAGTGGTGAATTATATCATTTGTAATATATTCAAACTCAGCCAAGTAAAAAGATACTGTTACTAAAAGGGGTTGGCGCCAGCAAATCTCAAGTGTAGGTTTCCATTCATAACTATCTATGACCGGAGGCAAATACAAAATTACGCTACCCACGCACACTACGTCGAGCAATACAACGTGCCAAAAGTCATAGATAATGCATAGGATAAAAAACACAAAACAAGTAGTGTTTTTATCAGCTTTAGAACGCAGCACTACCGTCGAAAATACCTGCTCATGCGGCATGTATCTGTCGTATATAAAACTGGGTATTGTTACACTCTCGACTCTTGTTATATACGCGTTCCACCCACACTGCGTTGAACGTAATCCTAGATGAATATTTATAAGTAATATAGAAACTATTATTCGAACGAATAAACAGATATGATAATAGAGATTCGCATACAGGAAAGTATCCCGCCATACGCAACAACCATCAAATCTCCAAGTCCAGATCATTTTATTAATATACTCAAGTTCAGCTAAGAAAAAATATATTATTAATAAAAAGGCCTGGCGTGAGCAAATATTCAGTTTAAGTTTCCATTCGTAACTATTTCCCTCGTCAGACAAGCACAAAATTACGCTACCCACGCCCACCACGTCGAACAGTAAAACATTATGGCAAAAATCATAGAAGATGCATAGGATAAAAAATACAAAACACGTATTGTTTTTATCAGCTTTGGAACGCAGCACTACCGTCGAAAATACCCACTCAAGCGGAATGTTTCTAATATATATAAAACTGGGTATTGTTATACCCTCGACTAATGATATATACGCGTTCCACCCATACTGCGTTAAACTTAATCCTAGATGAACACTTATATTTAATTTAGAAACTATTATTCGAACGACTACACAAACATAATAATAGAGATTCGCATACAAGAAATGATCCCGCCACACGCAACAACCATCCAACCTCCAAGTCGAGTCGTATTTATTCCGCAATTGGAATGAATCATCAATACATATACTTATAACATGCAACATAACATATTCACTTACAAAATAAGCTAATAATATAATTTTTCTACGCTCATTGACTAAGCACCTCAAATGATCATCGCGAAGTTGGGCGCAAACAATAGAATACCAGTTAACTCGAACAAAAGAAAGCGATAAGAAACCGGGTACCGTGCCTATGGTTCTCAAACGGTACGAGGTACACAAAGTGCACAATTTTATTATAGTAAAATCTGAATTCATAGAGTTGTATTTGGGTGTGGCTAAAACAAACGATAATATTATATAAAAGTTAAGGTAGAAACTTAGCATATCTTGGGTAGGTCGCGTTCCGTCCTGATTGTTAGGGTCCTTGAGGTGGGGTCGCGCCTCACAAAAATCTTCATGTGCTTGACCCAGACAAATTGGAAATTCCGTTCCTTCGCTATGGTCTTGACTTGAGAAAGAAGGATTTTGTTCTGTATGGTGAGATGGTCGTTCACAAAAATCCGACCTGAACCTACAATTCCAATATCCTTGGGAGTCAGGGGGTCCTTCATGGAACGAGCGGCTGCTACAAAATCTTCTTTTACATATTTGTTCATGAATGAGACAATTATGTTTTTAGCGTCTTTTGTGCTAGTCGGGACCCTGTGTATAAAGTTGATATGCGATTTTAAGATCGGATATGAGATCTTGTCACCAATTTTCCCAACAATATTGAAAAGATTTTCTCTGTCTTTAAGTGGTATCCCTTTTATTTCCACGTTATTGCTGCGGAGCCACTGTTCCGTGCCCTGCAGCTCATCGCTTAACTTAGCGATCTCATCCTTCAACTGAGTAACACTATCCTGCGCTTCTTCCACCTTTGCCAGTCTTTCTTCTATTATTTGGACATGTTTCGGCAGCTCTTTCAGGTCTGTCAGCTCTTTGCGAAGAAGCTGCACTTCAGAAGCCAGATTCGATAGAGGGGCCAGTTCTTGACGAATTTTAGTTAACTCCTGCATTATGGAGTCCAATGTTACCAATGGTGATACACGGGATTTGGAGACGGCGGAACACTAAGATGAGCCGAATTTTTGCAGGAAGCACATCTCCATGTAGCTTGACGTTCTCCCAACTTGCGGTACCCTTTCTCAGTTATCCCTGAACAAGGAAAGTCAAAATGCTTGTGGCACGCTGTACATTGAATTGCTTCCGCTACTTCGTCGTTACATCTGCCACAGACAACCATCTTGCCGTTTACTTAAATTACACACGATGCAACAGAGGGGCCAAAAAGTTTGAGAAACACTGGTGGCGAAGACCGAACGCGACCGGACTGGACGTCGTACGCTTAGTGACTAATATCAATGTTTACGTCTACGAAAAGCGCCAGTTTAGTATAGTGCTTAACTGTTGTGTCTAATGAGTCAATAAAACTGTCAAGAGTACGGATAGGTGAGGATCTGTAAATTCCCAGTATAGCAGTATTTGGTTTTGATGATAGTGCAATTAGCACCTTCATATCCAGGTTCTTCAATCGTATATTCAAGTTTGATCGTACAAATATTACCACATCATCGTTTTGGTTTCGACAGTTTGTTGTAGAGTGACTTTGGAAGGCAACTAATTGATTTCTTCTTCTTCTTCTTCAACTGATGGATTTCTAAAGTATCTACACCGTCTGTTTCAGATTGCAGGAACCGTTCCGGAAGCAAATGGTATGATAATAACTGGCCCAGGATCCAATATGAGTGCAATAATGCGGGACGCGGGGTTACAAGAGACTGAGCAAAAGATTAATAAACTACCTCCTATTCATTCCAATGGCAACTGGAATTGGAAAGAACCAGTAACTGATGCAGCTATCAGACGCAAGTTCCTTAAAAACTTCCTTGCTGCCCTCAGAGCAACTTTCTTGCGTGACGATAGCAACGCTATTAACAAAGAACCACTACAAAACACCGATGGTGAACATTTTGATGAAACTGACAAAGTATACGTCGAAGAACACAAAAACAATAACGATGGAAAATTTTCAGCCACAGAAAATATTAATATTGACAATGAAGAATTCACATTCACTAGCAATGATTTTACTGATTACGAAGAGGATCCACTATTTAACAAAGATTTGATTCAGCCAAAACGCGATGCCAAAAACATATTAAGAACTGCAGCCATTATTGCAGCTCATAAAGAACAAAGAAAGCTTAGAGAAAAAGCAAAAAATGACGCTAGAGAAAGTGCTGGCAAAATAAGACAAGAACAAGCTCGTATCACATTAATACAAACTCAACATGATGATAGGGTGAAAGAAATTACAGAATTTATTAATGTCAACAAACTGGGTGCTCAATACATACACGAAGAAGTGAGGAGAATCAAAAGAAGTGGAATAGCAAGAGATGCTTT
Organism: Plagodis dolabraria; assembly: GCA_963854805.1. Classification (NCBI taxonomy): domain Eukaryota; kingdom Metazoa; phylum Arthropoda; class Insecta; order Lepidoptera; family Geometridae; genus Plagodis; species Plagodis dolabraria. Next base: position 8,296,019 of record OY978466.1, read on the forward strand.
AAGACGTATAGTTGAGTATCTAGAAGTTCCAGGAAATGAAAAACTAAGAAGTTCAGTCTTGAAATGCTTCTTCAAAAGGAGGAATATTCATATCAGAGAACACGGATTTTGGAAGGGTAGAATTACTAATAATTTAATTATCGATGTTGTCAAAGACCCCTTCAATGAAGGGGTCTAGTGTCTACCGATGAAATATGTTGGTGAAGGGGTTTATAAATAAAATATAACAAATATTAGACTTTGAATCATTTCTTATTCTTTTTATTGATGACGTAAAGTAATTTCGGATAGGCTAGCTGCAATTTTGAAACTATATTGTATATTTCGGTTCCTGGAGATAATTTCGCACTTACGCTTTGCTGAAAAAGAAAATGTATAGGTCAATCTATTATAAATAGTTGTATGTAGTATACCTAGTACGCTAACCACATAATAAGATTTGATTATAGTAATGTCAGAAGTAATTAATGCGTATTTTGAACTGACTTCCAAAAATGTTGGTAGTCCAAGATCAACACTTTTTTAAATGAAAAATATCAGACTGATAAAGTTAATCAACCTAACTTCAAACAAATTAACTTTGTTTTAAAAAAATGCGATAAACATATATCATTTCTAGCTGTCTCGGCAAACGTTATTTTGCCATAGAGGCAAAGAACAATTTATATAATAAAATAATATAATTATTTGAAAAATAGTTTACGTCCTATTCTCAGACCTACTGAATATACACACAAAATTTCATAGAAATCGCTCAAGCCGTTTCGGCTCCTCCGAAACGGCTTGAGCGATTTATTTTGTTACAAACACTGTGACACGAGAATTTTATTTTCTACTAGCTTTCCATGCGCGGCTCCGCCCGCGCGTATGTCGGTTATCGCGCGAAAACATTAATCTCTTTTTGCGCAGTCGGATAAAAACTATCCTATGTTTTTTCCCGGGTCTCAAACTACCTCCATACCAAATTTCATTAAAATCGGTCCAGTGGTTTTGGCGTGAAAGCGTAACAGACAGACAGACAGACAGACAGACAGACAGACAGACAGACAGACAGAGTTACTTTCGCATTTATAATATTAGTACTGAGTACTGATTGTAGGTATATCGTGTTTATAAATACTTTACTGAGTATCGGCTTCAATAAGTTATTTAAGACTTTCCGATGTTGGAATTCGGTTTCATTATTCTTATGATATTACAAACATGAGGTAGGTATGTAAGTTAGATAATTCTTATAATAATATTTACTTTAGTACTGTTGCTTTACTGCTTTACTTTTAGGTATTTAAATTTATCGATTACTTTAATAAGTATAGGTAGGTATTAAATAATATTACCCATTTGTTTCGTTTTGTTCTCAGGCCGTCTTTTGGATCTACATCTTCCCGCCAAAAAGCATTCCAATATTTCTGTAAATAAACGTGTATTTTTTTAGTAAGATTAAACGTATTTCGACGGCAATATTTTCGGTCGCTTTCTATAAATTTAAATGTATGGCCTCGAGAAACGCTCGATGGGAAAATATTGTGCTATAAAAAACTTACTCCAGTCCTCAAGATGTCCTTCTGGATGAGCTCTTCGGTTGGATTTGGTGGAGTTGCTGCCCCAAGCATCTCGGATTCCTTAACTACAGCCAACACCAATTCCGGTGGAGCCTGTTGAAAATATCCTTTAATACTGGTGGGCTTACCTCTGCCTAAATGCATTTCGTCATGTGACGAATTGCACTGAGCCCGTCATACTGAGACATACAGTTGTTAAGTCTCATGTGGTTGTAATTTTTGCTCCCGGAACACACTGTTAGGTGCTTGGCGACAGATTTTCTACTTGAGGGTGGTAGATAGACAGGCGAGCATTCGCTAAATACTCTTCCACCATGCGGTGAAGCTAAAGCCGGGGGGTGGGGACCGAAACAGGGACTTGCGGCGCGGCAGTCCATAGTCCATAGCAGTCCATAGCCGCTCGGCTATATTGGTGATTGGTTAGCTTTTGACCATAATCTCACCTATATACTACAACTGTATATATAGTGTAGATATTGTCGAAGATGGTACCTAAATATAGAACGGGGACTGGACCTCGAGGATGCTGGTGCATATCTTTTGTATTATTAGTACCTACAGACTTGCCTAATCTATTTGCAGTAAAATTCATGCCCACGGAGGATTTTGGGACCATGGATCTTCTGCGCGGCTCTCTTGATTGGATTAGTCAGTAATTAGTACCCACTAGTCATTGGGCCTGTAATCTTCAACGTTCCAGAGCTTATAGGTTAGCCTTTGACCACTATCTCACTTGATGGTAAGATGATATGGTCGAAGATATTGTTCAGGCTAACCAATTATCGATTTAGGTATCAATCGAAATACAGTAAGTACTTATTAAGTATATTGGAAATAGTTTTTATAAGTAATGAAAATGTCTTACAAGTTTTGGAGTCAAGTTGTTGTCATGCGCCTCTTGGTTGATTTTATTTATAACCTGCTGAAAAGTAGTACATAAGTTTTTTTCTGGCTAGATTCTCTTCTCAAAATCATATACTTATATTGTGAGGGAGCAAGCACGAGGCCCACCTAGTGTTAAGCGGCAACTATGTGTTACGTCACAATTCACGAACTGCACCCCGCCCATCACCCTGTGGCACAAAGTTATTAAGTCTCAATATGTGCCTGTAATTTCACAGGCACCTTTCAAACCGGAACGTACTAATGCGAAGGAAGTAATAGATATGATGGCAGTATAACCCCGGAGGCCCGGACGAACTTGTGCAGAAAGAGTTCTAATGTTGCTAATGTCCACATTATGTCCAATATTCAGAGGCACGAAAACAAACAAAACTTTTCTTTAAAATACCAAAAATTTGGTGATGTAAAAGTACTAGGGGCTTACAACAATAAGTGTTTTTTTTAAATACTCGTAGCGTAGTTTTTTAGTAACGTCCGCCGCGGTCATAACTTGGATTGGACCGCTCGCTCCAGTGACAACACTATACTGAGCGCTTCCGTGCTTTGGAGGCCACGCCGTTTCCCGGGTTGTTGTCTTACGATGGGAGTCGATTTATCAAGGTGGTAGGGCATTTTTCGAATGCCCTACCATCATCAAGAGATCAGCCTAGATATAGTCGCCAATCACCTTACGATGTGTTCGGCAGCTGTCCTTGAGAGCCAGTTATTCTAGTTTAGCCTGAACAACATCTACCACATCATCACTTACCAACAGATGAGAGTGGTCAAAGGCTAACCTATCAGTTTTAAAAAAGTATTCCAAAATAGTTAACAGATTTTAGTTGAATGGTCATTTCTATGAGGTACTCACATCCGAGTAAGGATACTGGGGTACGAAACGGCGACCGAGGGTAGGGTAGGTGTCTGATTGGTGAAGATGCCAATTGGATCCTGTCAGTCTGGTCATATCACCCGCTTCGATTTCAGCTTTGAACTGGTTGAGTTCCTTGGTACTCATATTCTGAAAAGTTTTTTAAGTTAATAGTATCTTATGAGAGTGACGCATTATTAATATGCTGGCACATATTTGGCTCAACGAATAAGCATTGCAATTCAACGGGGCAATGCTGCCAGCATGCTGGGCATGCTGCATACTGGTAGTAGGCTGGAGCATTTGGACTTTTTTGTTTTGGAGGGTGTCTAAATGCTATTATTGTAGTAGCTGTAGTGTTGTATAAAATATTCGTAGTATTTTGTTAATAAAGGCATGAGGCCAGTAAAAAAAATGACGTAAACGATATTTTTTTACACATAAAACATACACGTTTTGAAATCACAGATGTTGTTCTCTATGGATCCGTACTGGACTAGCGTGCAATTTAAATACGCCACGTGCTTGATAAGGGTTGTTCTTCTGAATTTAAGTGTAATTATAGTAATTAATACCTAAATAATTTTCATGATTAATATCTTGTGTGACTGCTGTTTCATGCTTCAAGTTGATTGCTCCTCGTTTTTTTTAAAGTATTATATAATATAAATACACTTACTCCAGTCTCCTTGACGGCGGATAACATTTCCCCAACCATTTCTGACTCCTTGCTGTCTATCCGGAAGTAATCCTGACCGATCAGTTGTTTGATCCCTTGTTCACCAGAACGCACAGGAGAAGATCCTGTTTCTTCAGTTTCTCGTGTGCTTTGTTGTCCCAGAATGTTAAGTAAATTTTTTCGTTTTGTTTCTTCGCTGTCACTCGGCAAGTGTCGTTCAGGCCATTCTTTTGAAGGTGAACCTGTGAAACCACAAAAAATATCTTTGTTATATTGTAGCATAATATAGAATATAGAAACAGACACACATGAGTTAGTTATTTGACAAGTGTACGGTATCTAGCCATGCGACAGTCGCAAAATAAACCTAGCCAAGACCATAGTCTTGACTGTGACTTGAAGTAAGTACGTTAGGAATAAAATATCATTTAAATTATTTATTTCAATTTTGTGTAGGTACCAAGTAGATAGAGCTAACACATTCCCCCGAATTAATAGCTTTACTAATGAATCTATAGCAAAGATCTGATTTATTCCCATTCACTTAGATATAAATCAGGCAGCCCTTATTTATGTCATCTTATGAATGGATACAAAGTAATATTTTTAATTAAATCGGATATTTCAAAATATGCTAGTATAGACAATATATACTTAAACTGTAACATTACAGAAAAGTTAATATTGAAAGGTATTAGGTCTGATCATGAGGGCTTTGCGATATTTGATGGAAATAGAGAAACAGAGAGGTATGAAGTTGAACATAGGCCGTTAACAACCAGTAGGCTAGAAATTCTCGGTACCAACATAGAAGCTAAGCTTGGCATAACAAGTTTTTCTCACTGTGACCCGAATGACATCTACAATAACTTATTTTCTTTAGTAAATATTGAGTTTCAAAAAGTTTGTCCAAAAATAAAGAAACAAATAAATGGAAAATTGAAGTTTGGTGATTGGGCAACTAGAGGTATCCGAAAAAGTAGAAATTATTTGTTTGATCTGTATCGCAGGAAAAATTTAACATCTTGCAAGCAGTTTCATGATTATGTTAGGAACTATTCAAAAATTTTTAAGTCTGTTTGCTTGTGTGCTAAATCTCTTTTTATTAGAGACAAAATTAGCAATTCTAAAAATAAAATAAAAACCATTTGGAAGACTATAAATACTGAGACTGGTAAAAATAAACCTAGAGATTCAACATATGTCTTAACTATTAATAAACATCAAATCTCTGATCCAATACAAGTGGCGAATATATTTGAAAATTTTTTTTCTAACTTACCCCTTGAAGTCACTAAATCATTGGATTCTTGTCCCAATGTAGCAGAAGCCCTATTAAAACATAATTTTCCCTGCAAAACACCGGACTTCTCTTTCAGATACACGACAAACTTTGAAATTATAAAGACATTCAAAAGTTTAAACATAAAGAGTACTGAAGACTTGTGGGGTATGTCAGTTAAAGTGGCAGAGTCTATTATTTGCATTATTGCACCATACTTAGTAACAATATTCAATCTTTGTGTTGATAGAGGAAGTTTCCCCGACTTAATGAAACTAAGTAAAATCACTCCAATTTTGAAGTCGGGGGCTGCATCTGACCCTTGCAATTATAGACCTATTTCCATCTTAACCGTTCTGAGTAAAGTATTCGAAAAAATTATGCTCAAACAACTTTTATCTCATTTTAATGAGCATAATATATTGAATGAGAATCAGTTTGGTTTCACTAAGAGCAGATCGACAACAGATGCAGGTGTTCAATTGATGTCACATATACTTGAAGCCTGGGAGAGTTCACATGATGCTATTGGCGTATTTTGTGATCTTTCCAAGGCATTCGACTGTGTAGAACACTGCACTCTGATTCGTAAGCTTTCACACTATGGTGTTCGTGGAAAAGCTTTGAATCTAATAGAGTCATATCTGTCTGACAGGCTACAGATGGTTGGAATAAATGGCAATACTTCTTCCGGGTCTTTCGTAAAAATAGGTGTACCGCAGGGATCAATTTTGGGACCTTTTCTGTTCCTAGCGTATATTAATGATCTGCCTTGCATGGTCAAAGATTTCTGTGATATTGTTTTATTCGCGGATGATACCTCTCTGATTTTTAAAGTAGATAGGAAAGATAGTGAACTCATTCATGTAAATAATGTGTTATCTATGATCTCTGGATGGTTCGCCGCTAATAATCTTCTGTTGAATTCAAAAAAGACCAAATGTTTAAAGTTTTCATTACCAAATGTTCCTTATGTTGAACCAAACATTAAGCTTGGCCTAGATAAACTCTCTATTGACAAAGCGACAGTCTTTCTGGGAATCAAAATGGATTCAGCTTTACAGTGGGATCCACATATACATGATCTAGCCGGAAGACTTAGTTCTGCTGCATATGCAGTTTGTAAGATAAGACAGTTAACAGATGTAGCTACTGCACGGCTAGTTTATTTCGCATACTTCCACAGTATTATGTCGTATGGTGTATTGCTGTGGGGAGCTGCTGCTGAGATAGAGACAATCTTTATCTTACAAAAGCGTGCAATTCGAGCCATATATGAAATGGATCCTAGGGAATCTCTAAGGGATCTTTTTAAAGAAATTGATATATTAACTTTACCGAGTCTGTATATATTTGAAAATATTATGTATGTTCGGAAAAATTTGAGTAAATTTAAATTAAACAGTGACAACCATCATTACAACACTAGGAACAAATATAAATTAACGGTACCATGTTTTAGATTAGCAAAGACAAATAAAAGGTCCTTTTTAGGTAATTGTGTGCGGTTTTATAATAAAATTCCCGAACATATTACAATGCTCACAGAAGGAAAATTCAAATTGCACGTGAAAAATATTTTGATGAAGAAATCCTACTACACAGTTTGTGATTACTTAAACGACAAAAATGCTTGGAAAATTCCACCTCTGCCAAGCCATCACATGTCTCCTACGTAATTCAAACAAATATTGTAATAATGTATTATATTGTTTATAACACATTGTAAAAAGACGTTTAAAAGAATGGCCCCGAGTTTCTTGCCCGTTCTTCTCGCAGTGGCTCTATAAACTTTTTTTGCTGAACGTGGCAGTACAATGTAGAATATTTCAATATTAAAATTTGTAATTGACCTTCATAAGAGCGTCGTAGACGCCTAAATTGAATAAATGATTTTGAATTTGAATTTGAATTTGAATTTGAATTTGAATTTGAATGCTGAATTGAATTTAAAAGCAAATATTCACCGGTAGATTAGAAGGCGTAATGCAGGACCAGACCTAAGTTATGTTCAAGGATAAGTGAGTGATCGTTTGACAAATTGTAGTTTATTAAATATTTGGATTGACACAGACTAACAAGTTTTGTGGTAGGGAATTTTCTTGAAAGCGTGCCTATTTAGAGACCAATTTTGCAATATTTCTGGTATTTTCAGCATAAATTTCCCTCTCTTTATTGTATAAGTTGCTGTATTGTAACAAAAAGCAAACTATCATGACCTAAATAACATAGAAAGAAACAGTAAAAGTCAAGAACGTTAATATGATTTTCAGAGTAGGTTTAACATAGGTAAGCTCCTGACTTATTGATATTTTGTTGTAGGAAGACCAATAACTGTAATACTTTAAGTCCGATTTACTCAAACTCGTTCGTAGGACCGGACATTCTGTGTGCTACTGAGTGGTCCAACGTAGTAGATATTTTATCATTTCATGTTTCAGCTGAGACACAAAAATAAGATTATTCAGGATAATTGTATTGGGGGATGTGATGACTCAAGTAATCACGGCACCTACAATACTGGTCTAATAATAAAGTGTAATGTGGATTTTTAATGATGGTTGGCTTTTTCTACAGTGTCATCTGTTGGTATAAATGAAAAATGTAGTCAAAGAAGGTAAAGACGGGTAGGTTTCAAGGATTCAAGAGCTTTTAAGGATCTCTCATGTAACATTGTGTACCTGTTTGCGTAGCCAAGGGAACAATCAAAACGCTTTACCAAATGGTGTCATGAAGTGAAGTAGGTAGATTTTAAAATTACCAGCTTCTTTCGACTCCTCTGGGCTGGTGCTCTGAAAATATGAAAAAGTATAGTCACTTTTTGAGTAGTGCGACATTTTGAAAAGCTGATCGACGTCAGGTCAAACTGAACACTAAAATATCATGAGAATATTCATCGAATTGACTAACATTACCCGAGAAAATACACATTCATTAAAATTCTATCAAGCTCAGTATATAGCCCAGTGTTTCCATACAAATTCCGTGGAGATCATAGATCATATCTCACGGATGGAATCGTAATACAATAAGTAATATATTGGATCATGGATGGAATCATAGAAAGTACAGTCTGGTATCAATCAAGACGGTACTGACCTAAAATTGAAATGAACAAATACAAGAGCAACGCCATCTGCTCAGCTCTTAGAAAACTAAATTATAGAATATCCGTTAGTTAACAGCGCAAAGGCGCTCTACCATTGCAATAGCTGCTGAAATGGTTCAACAAGAAACGGATAGAGGTCGCAAATAAGTAATAAGTAATGGTCTAAGAAAATCATCAATAGACGGTAGGTGTCGCTAGGTTCAAATTGACTGTTATTTTGCCATGCTTTTAAACAACTGCATCAACTAGTTAATAACCCGTCTCTGGAGTTTCAATGCCTACCTTCCATTCTCATCAATATAATAATAGTTCGCGAAGGCTCCGCATTATTATATTGTTATCAGAACGACACACAAATGCTCTTTCATAACGGTGTACAATAATTAGAGGTGGGTGAAATTTTGTTCTATTAAAGTAGATGTTAATAGTGGTTATTTGTACAGAGTAAGAAATATTGTAAATTACGTTTTTTTCTGGCACAATAAACTAAGTATTATTATTATATCATTTAGGAAGCTGTCCTTCAACGTCATTGAGCACATCATCAATTACCATCAGGTAAGTTATTGAGCAAATGAAATCTAACCTAATAGCAATAACTTAACAGGGTCCTTGGTTGACGCGTGATCAAAATACTGGCACCTATTATACTCATCTAATAAGCATTGAAATCTATCGGGCCAATATTGCCAGTACGCTGAGTATGCTGACGCTGCCAGCTGGTAGTGGGTAAATGTCGCATTTGGATTGCAGTATGTATTATTTTGTAAATTATTTTAAACGTACATGGTATGTACATACCACAGGTAATGCAAAATACCCAGATTATGAACGCAGTGCAGTGCTGCTCGCACTATTTACCAGTTTGAGTTATCTGTATTTGTTCTGAGCATTCTGCGTGTTTCATTACTTAAATGGATTTTCAGCAAATTTATATATTTAATTTGCAGCAATTAGAAAATTATATGTTAATCTTCATTATGTACCTATGTAGGTACACTTAGGCCAACAAAAGTCCGAAAAAGTTTCCTTAAATTTTTCTCAATAACATAATATTGCTAAGTTGACTCAAAATTACACTTGTAACGTAAATTGGTATCTTAACTATTTATCAAGAATCAATGTGTATGAACTTGTAACAACAAAATAGCAAAACCTTATCGAGAGGGACAAAAAAGTTAGGTTTTACGTCATTAAGCATGGTAAGCAGCGATGGTGCAATCGCGATTAGTTTGGGTAAAATCCGAAATAATGGATTTTACCCAAACTAATCGCGATTGCACCATCGTTACCTTTCTTTCGCTCCTACGCAGTCCGATAGTGACAACATTTCATGCAGTTAATGACAGCGTCTTAATATAATAGATTCATAGACATTAGAAATTAGGTCCAGAGATTATATATAACCCATTCAAAATTTCACAGATCTTAAACAAATGCTATACGAATAACTATGACGAAACTATGTAATGAAGATTAACATGAAGTATGAAATAAATGAATAGAAAGCATTTTTTAAAACTATTCATGGTATTTCTTTGTCTATATAACTGTTGAAATATGCGAGCAAAAAAATAGTGTAATGCAAAATAACTATATACACAAAACAGCTTACTATATCTCTGTAAATTGTCAACAAAACAAAAATAAATAAAAGAAATTTGAACATATTGAAACAAGCAACAAAAAAGCTGGAATCAATGAGAGAAAACAATATTCATTTCTAATTGGAAATTAATTGTTTTTATGCTATTAAAACCGACGAGGACATTCTCGTATATGACGGTAGTGATGGAAATAATACTTTAAACAATGAATGGAAATATATATATTGAATAATTGAAATAGCGAGCATAAACATCGGCCAAGTACAATTCGATCTCTCATTAGGACGGTTTCATTTTTATTCTGGCTATCTTTTGACCAGATAGAATTTGAAGTTACGTATCAAAACATAATATGTTATGTATTTTGACATAATTTACAATAAAATTTTGGGCTTGAGTTGGGGCGATGGAAGCTAACTAGGGTAGCTCCTGCTTTCACCCGTCCATGATGCTAAGGAGGCTATTGCCATTCAGCAGTGAAATGCTGCCAGTATCATGGAATTAAATTGTCCAGCGCATATGTGCTAATGTGAATGACATTTGCTCATAAGCGCTGTCCCGTGAGGCGCTGGGCTAGAATTTCACCCCCCTATTACAATATCACCAGGAAAAAATACCGGAAGATTGGCAGCAGTGCCTTCTGAGGAACTGCTAGTTTATACTGCGATCCTCAAGATACCTGTCAAGCTTGGGGATTATAACAAAACTCCCCTTAATGGGGGAGTAGTGGACAGTCTGACAGTGCAGTACAGTACTTAATGTGTATGTCTTTTCAGCAAGAGACAATCTTGGTGGGTCCACATTGTCACATATTCAACTTTGAAGCAGTCGTATGCAAACACTACTGTGTTGAGGCGAGAACAGCACTGTAGCAAGTTAAATTACTGGGCGAACGAGTAATAACATCTCGGAGTGACGGGCGTAGTCAAGCAGAACGAGGATGGAGACACTATACCTATTGTGGACAGGCTTGACGCATACCATCAGGTTGGCGACTTGTTTGTCACGTTACTTCATAAAAAACAACTATTTTATATTAATTTGTTTGTATTATAATAGTTGCAGTAGGTATCACTATCCCACAGTTTGAACATTTTGTGGCCACTTTTAATGAAAAACTATCACGCCTATTTTTTTTTTTTTATGCTTGATAGGTTAGCCTTTGACCACTATCTCACCTGATGGTAAGTGATGATGTGTTCGAAGATGTTATTCAGGCTAACCTAGAATTACTGGACTCTCAAGGACAGCTGCCGGAAAACACCGTTAGATGCTTGGCGACAGATTTTCCACTTGAGGGTGGTATCTAGCCAGGCGGCCATTCGCAAAATGCCCTACCACCATGCTATAACGACTGCCATCCTAAGACAACAACCGGGACCGACGGCTTAACGTGCCCTCCGAAGCACGGAAGCGCTCGGTAGTAATGTCACCAGCGGTCACCCATCCAAGTCATGACCGAGGCGGACGTTGCTTAACTTTGCTGATCGGTTCAGAATGGTTAAGTAAACTTCGCTACGAGCGCTTCAAACGCCTATAGATTTGTGCTTTAACATAGTAATATAACTTAATAAATAGATTGATAAAGAGTGTTATCTGACAAGAAAATATAACCATTACATAAACAAATTAATATTAATTATTATGTATTCATAAGAAAGTATGTTATGGTACTACTAACGCCATCTGTTAGAAAACCAAAGAGTTAACATAGCTGCAATATAACTTTACTCAATACATCGTAGTTAATCTACTGAATACTAGATGGCACTACAAGATAATAAAATAAACGCCAGTCCTCACAAAGCCCAGCTTTTTGCTAATAGCTTAGTAGTAATTTGTTTTTTGTTACCGGGTGTGTGCTTTTACCTTACTTACAATACAAATATAGCAACACTACAGCGACTACACCAAAAGCATTGGCCATTGCTGGCCCACGGGCAGTTCAAATGTAAATTAAGTTTTCCTCCCCAGGTTGGAATTGGAACACAATGTACTCGTATTAAGATTGATTGGCGTGACGTATACATTCATTGATTTCTCATAAACGTTTCTATCATTACATTAAATTAAAACAAAACAACAAAATCAAAGTTATTACGAAAGGAGTTCTTGATGTAAGTCTTACTTCTTAATCGAATAGGCCACTGCGTATTGCACTCTGCCTAAACGTACCCATTATGCTGGCAGCGTTACCGCACTGAATAGCCAGCGAAACGTGGAGCGTCATAATAATAAGCCCCTGACCGGGCGGGGTCTCTAGGGGGTCCTTGGAGCACCATTGTCCAGCCGTCTCGAAGGCGAAAGAAACGAAGTCTAGCTGAATTTAGCTGATTCCATTCAGGAGTACTATGCGCAGAAATGTGAATAGTGAAAAAGGATGACTCCATCCTGATCTGGATCGATAGTCTAAACTACTCTAAACTAATATAATAAAGAGGAAAGATTTGATTCTTTGTATGTTTGTTTGCATTGAATTGCTCTGAAACTACTGGATCGATTTGAAAAATTATTTCATCATTAGAATCCTTCACTATCCCTGATAAACATAGGCTATAAAAGATTTTCAATTTCAAATAGTTAGGAAGCTGTATGAAAACTTCAATGATGTAAAAGTGCGAAAAAATACGTTGTCTCGCGTACGCTGCCGAAATTATTGAAAATAGAGCAAAGTGATGTAAGTACTACAATTTTATAGAAGACATCAATATCTACAAAAAGATCCGCAATACCATGACTAACTGTTATAGTTATGTAACAAATAACTACTTTTAAATGTGTACAATTAATAATTTATGAATTTTTTGTTAAATACTTACCTACCCGTGCGAAGCGGGGCGCTCTGCTAGTAATTTTAATATTAATTAAAAATACTTAATAGTTTAATAGTTTACGCTACTTTAATAGTTTACCATGCAGGTCTACCGATTTGAATTAAATTGCCCCTATAGATACCAAGAACTGATCAAAATAGAAATATACTTTCTTTATAAAAAGCAAGCTTTTGAGCACTCGTAGCGTAGCTAGCCTAGTCGTACTGAAGACTCATAGCGTAGGTTGCCTAGTCTTTAACTGAGCAACTTATTTGAGCAACATCCGCTGCAGTATTGACTTGGATGGGTCACCCCTAGTGGCATTACTACAGAGCGCTTCTGTGCTTTGGAGGAGTTTCAATTGAGTTGATAGAGTGGATAATTTCAAAGGTTAATAAAAAAGAATATCAGAATTTTTGACAATTGTTTATTTATAATTCTTCTTATTTATAACGTAAAGTAATTTGGGGTGAGCTTCCTGCAGTCTTGAAACGACATTGTATATTTCGGTCCCTGGAGATAGTTTCGCATATACGCTTTGCTGTAATAGTAATAAATTGTTGGTTAGTATATAAAATAGTGTAACCCCATAGAATGCCGGTCTATTATAGCACATCTCATGTCCTAAGGGAGTCGTAGAGGCGAACAAGTGGAAAATACCAGAAGGTCAGCAGCAGCTGCTTCTGAAAGCCTGTCATATACACTATGATCCCCAAGAACCTGATAAGCGTGGGGATTTTGGCATCTATTTAAAGGTGGACGTGTAACGCTAGATTTTGGGGTCCCACTGATAATGTGTGTGCTACATAATAATTATATTAGATAGACATCATTTTATATAATTTTACGTTTAGATAAGCAACTGTAAGGTACATTTATATACTGGCAATAAACATTTAAACTCTCTGTGAAAAAAATAATTAGTTTAGTTAACGGCTGTTGATGTGATTATAAAATAGTTCACAAATAACTTTGCTTGCAGAATAGTTGCAATGTGTGCATATCCGAATTCCCTCGGGAACGAATAAACTTAAAAACTACTATACCAATTTGGATGAAATTTGGCATGGGAATAGTTTGAGACCCGAGAAAGGATAGTTTTTATCAAACTGCGCAAAAAGAGGATAATGTTTTTGCGCGGAATACTCGCGGGCGGAGTCGCGGTTGGAAAGCTAGTAGTTAAAGAAAATAGGCATAGCTTTATGTTAAGATAAATTTGTGTAAAATAATACCAATTTCTTTCGATTTGTTCTCAAGCCTTCTTTTGGATCGATATCTTCCCGCCAAACTGCATTCCAATATTTCTGTAAACAAACGATAAAACAGCTTTAAATGTATTTTTTTTGCAATAACGCATTCTCCGCGGATTACATTACAGATTACAAATATATGAGATGAATTCCATTCAACCCCGTATGATGGTTAAAGAACGACAAAAAAATTAGAGTTATGAGTCATTGTCATGTCAGCTCAGCCGGTCAGAGCATACCCCGGCTATAGGGGTGGATGACGCGGATTCGGATCTCGCACATGACTATTATTTTTCTTCTAGTAAATTTGTAATTTTGTAAGATAAAACAGCATTTCAGCACTTACCGATACTACATATGGATAATAAAATACTAATACATATTTGTATTATTCCTTTTGCTTGTTAACCTGTACATACCTTCACGGTTTGTAACATAGCTACACGGTTAAAAAGTATCCCATTTCACAAATTATTGGAGTACAAAATTTATACCCAAGGCGGGAATCGAACCTGCGTCCTCCGATATCGCGTCGGATGCCTAAACCTCATCGGCCACCTGGGACTTGGCATTTCTGCCGAAATTTTGTGCTCCAATTGTATTACTTTAACCGTCATAGGGGACGGTGCGTGACCATCAACCAGACTACTAGACCTCATCTGATCGAAAGTGTTTTTTTCAAACACTTACCTCTCGGTACGATGTCGCAAAGCGAAAATCATATTTAAAAAAATATTGGAGTACAATATTTTTTTAGTATGAATAATTTGTTAAATATGATTTTCGCTTAGCACGCGATAGTGCTTGTAATCATATATGGAAATAATAAGTATCCCGTCAATGGCACTAACGTTTTTATCACGATTATGTTAAAACAATATTTATTTTACTATATAATAATAATAATAAGCCTTTATTTCTGATTTTTAAAATAACATGTCATAATTTATGTTAAATAATGTCCCTCAATTCAGATTACCTTTCGGCAAAGGCCTCCTCTAGCTCTCTCCAATGGATTCTGTCCATAGCTGCTCTCCTCCAGTAAGGACCAGCTGTTATCCTGAGTTCAGAAGTATGGAAGTATACTTCCATACTTCCATTTTACTATATAAACTTCTCTTATTCGTCCGTCATTATTTTTAATGGAATAATGACGGAACCTGAACGAGAACCACCTGATGTTAAGAACCTATAACAGATGCATTTCGTCACAAGTCACGCACTGTACTACGCTCGTCACCCTGATACATACAGTTGTTACTTCTCATGTGCCTGTAAATTCGTAACTTACTGGCTCTCTATTAGGACCGCTGCCGTAACACACTGCTAGGTGCTTGGTGACAGATTTTTTACTTAAGGGCGAGCATTCTCAAAATGCACTTCCACCATACAAAGCTTGTACTTGATTAAATTGATTCTGATTTGCCAGTTTGGACTACATGGTGAACGTTGAGCTTCCTAATATATTGATAATCCATATATATTTTAAATTTTCTGTACAATTTCAATTATTAAAATTGTATATAAATAAATGGTCAGGTGGTTGGAATTTGCCCAGATGCTTCTTCATCTGGCTACCATTCTCATGTAGAAAAACTTTTTTTTTGCCTTATAGGTTAGCCTTTGACCACTATCTCATCTGATGGTAAGTGATGATGTGGTCGAAGATGTTGTTCAGGCTAACCTAGAATTACTGGCTCTCAGAATCATCTGCCAAGCAAAATATATTTCATGACTGCTACCTCAACTGACAGTTTTGGTAAAACTGTCGACAATGTTAGATGCTTATGGTTGAATATACAGGGTTATTGAAAATGCTAACAACCTCTTAGGGTTCACTTCTGCTAGTCCTAACAAACATTTTGAGATGACAAGTTTTTGTTCTGAAAAAAAAAAATATATTTTAATTATTTTTTTGTTTTATTTTTATATTTTTTGACGGAATAAGCACGAGGACCACCGGATGTTAAAAGTCTCTTGTGCCTGTAATGTATTATTTCGTATTTTTAATACTTTGTTCGATGTAAATATTCAAAACTCTATTCAAAGGGAGCACGGCGCGGTCTAGTGTTGCCGCGGCGGGCGCTTTTCACTCGTCTTGACTCCGAGTACGCTTTAAAACAGCAAAAAGAAACATATAAAAATAAAAAAAAAAACTATTTTTACAAAATGTTTGTTAAGACTAGCAGAAGGCAACCCTTAGCATTTTACCAATAAACCTGTATAACCCCATTTAAAATACTGGCGAACAAGACAAAACTAAATATATTGGAGTGATGAGCCAATGTGGTTGAAATAACCTTCTAAGTATTTTGTCAATACTTGTATTAAACGGGACTTAATCGCGATAAAACATGTATATTTTTATTTATTTACCTCGACGTTTCGACCAAGTTGCATTGGTCGAAACGTCAGGAGCGGACTGAAGAGGCGGGTGTCAACGTCTTGAAGGGCGGGTATTTTCTCCAACTACCCGCATTTGATTTAGAAATGTATCGTCTCGACACACAACACTGACAACATCCACAGGTCACAATACCTAGGTAGGTATGAATTTTCGTACTGATCTCAGTCGCAGTTGCAACTGCGGATACTCACTAGAATCGTACGGTAGGCATATAAAGTGCCATGTTACCGGAGCGTATCGCGCATCTGCATATTCTTTGACCGTTATATTTGTGCAGGGAGCGCCGAACGTTTGTTGATTACCTGCGGCGATGCGCTGGTAAAGTAAGCTTGATTAGGCCCAGATGCTCAAGGCCATTATCGACTGTACCAGCCTTAATGAAGGTAAAACGTGCTTGGTGCATTTAATTAGCACTGGATTCCAGGATCCAGCTAACTTAAAAAGACTTTCAAGTCGCGAAAGTCTTAAAGTTACTAATACTTGTGTTAGGCGTTTTCACTATATATCAGAAAAACTACTTACTCCAGTCCGCAATATATCTTTTTTTATTAGCTCTTCGGTTGGATTTGGTGGTTTTGCAGCTTCAAGCATCGCTGATTCTTTAGCTACAGCCAATACCAATTCTGGTGGAGCCTATTTAAAAAAACATATATATTTATACATTTATTATTTAAGTGCAAAGGAAATAATGTGAAATGTGATGAAAAATTAATAAAAGGAAAAACAAACAAGTTAGTATATAGTACAATAGATATTTGATGGTTTGGTAGCTAGGCACAGGGCCCTACTCTAATTCGTCGATGTTTCGAACTTCGGGTCCGAAAGAAAGGTATCCGCAAAACACGTATTGGTTCACTTTTGTTTAACTTCGTTCGTAGCATAGACTAGCAAGCATTTACTTGTGTAGATTCTGAATAAGATATTTTTTAAATCGGATTCGTATGGTATGTACATTTTCAAAATATGAAATTATAATTTATTCATAGGTAAGTAGTCAAAGTCGAGTTCTAAATATGTAGAAAGAACACAAATACTAATGAGGATATAAATTCCTATAGAGAACAAATAAATTAACGTAACTTTTATATACGAGTATCGAACTTCTAGAACAGTAGCGACACCTCTCGCTGATCCATAACTACATAGGTCTCTCAATCTTACCATGTGAAAATGTTCTTTAATTTCCCTCAATTAAGAATTAAAATTGAGGCATAATAGCGTTCTCAGAGCAGTATGGGAGATTCCCTAGAGCGCACGATTTGTGATGAACGATGCGATTCGACCATAGATTATATAAAACAACGAACTTCGTACCGCAAATTCGATTTTCGTTGTCTAAAGTGTCACTCATAACACGAAAAACTAAACTTCGTTAAATTGTAGTAGCGGCCCAGGAAGCAATTATGTATCACCATCATCAACAGCGATATCGTCTACTGCTGAATAATTGCCTCCCTCATCAAGGAGAGTGGAGAGATTTGCTATAATACTTAAGCTCTCCAGGTGTTTTAGGGATCGTCTTGCAAAGTGGCAGCTCTTCAGAAGCTGCTGGTGCTCAGCTTCTTCTCTCTTCCTTTGTAGATTCTTTCGCAAGGTATGCTTCCCACAGAAATATATGGGGTATAAAATTCTAGCCCAGCACCCTACAGGGAGACAAGAATCATTGTTCATAAAAAATACTTACAAGTTTTGGAGTCAAGCTGTTGTCTTCCGCCTCTTCGTTAAAATTGTTTTTTTCCCCCTGAAAACCAATGCAATAAAAAAAAACTAAATTTGGTAATGATAAATTATTATGCAGGGTTCAGGTAAATAAATAAAATAAAAACATAACCTACTAGTGTCAGACAGTAGAAAAACTTGAGGATTTTTCTGATAAATGTTTTAGGTTTTAAGTAAAGGTATAGAACTAAAGTTGAATGTTATGTTAGATGGAGGTGGTCCACGAGAGGTTAGCATTTTTCCAATAAACCTGCATAGTTATATTTGTGTTAGGTTAGTGATAAATGTGAAGTGAAACTGGAACTGCCGCGAGCAAAGATATTTTTATCGTACATTATGTACTGTTAGTAAGAGTATTCATCATATTTACCATCCTCAAGGATGGTAAATATGATTAACCTTATTGAACTTGCTCTCATCGACTGCTGACTGAACGTCCCTTCACAGTAAACTATTGATGGCGCATTTGTACGAGTAGGCCTTGTAGAACAATCTTTATCTATACTAATATTATAAACAGGAAAGATTTGTATTTTTGTATGCAACGTATAAACTTAAAATCTACTGGACCGATTTGGATGAAATTTGGCATGGAATACTTTGAGACCCGGAAAAGGACAAAGGATAGTTTTTATCCAACTGCGCAAAAAGAGGCTAATGTTTTTGCGCGATAGCCGACAGACGCGTGGGTGGAGTCGCGGCTGGAAAGCTAGTAAACTAGAAAATAAGATTGCTTGGCAGTAGTAGTTGCCACTGCACTCAAAAATAAAGATAGGTGAGTGAGTGGAGTTTTTGTACATGGCATTAGGTTTTTTACTTTTTTTTGTTTGTATTCATTCAATAGGCTCTGAAAGTATTGGACTGATTTGAAAAAATCTTTCATCATTATCTTTTATCATTATCTTTCATCTTTCCTACATTATCCCTAATGAAAATAGGCTATACAATATTTTCAAACAAGTTGCTTTATTTTTAATTTTTGTTGTATTATATAATCTATTTATTTTTTGTTTTAGAAATATACTCACATCCGAGTAAGGATACTGGGGTACGAATCGGCGACCGAGTGTAGGGTAGGTGTCTGTTTGGTGCAGATGCCAATTGGATCCTGTCAGTCTGGTCATGTCACCCGCTTCGATTTCAGCTTTGAACTGTTTGAGTTCCTTTTCATCGATATCCTGTGAAACATTGACATTAAAATTAAAGACACTCTCACAGATGGCTAGCTACCCTCAATTATAAAATATGACGGCAAACACCAAAATTTACTTTTAACTCTGGTTAGCCTGAACAACATCCTCGATCACATCATCACTAACCATCAGGTGAGATAGTGGTCAAAGGATAACCTATCAGGCATAAAAAAAAAATCGACTTCCAAAAAAGGAGGAGGTTCTCAATTCGTCTGTTTTTTTTATGTTTGATACCTCAGAACTCGGACTGAGTGAACCGATTTTGAAATATTTTTTTTGGACAAATTCAAATTCAATTCAAATTCAAATTCAAAATCATTTATTCAATTTAGGCGTCTACGACGCTCTTATGAAGGTCAATTACAAACTTTAATATTGAAATATACTACATTGTACTGCCACGTTCAGCAAAAAAATTTATAGAGCCACTGCGAGAAGAACGGGCAAGAAACTCGGGGCCATTCTTTTAAACGTCTGTTTACAATTTGTTATAAACAATATAATACAATTATTACAATAATTGTTTAATTTACGTAGGAGACAGGTGATGGCTTGGCAGACGTGGAATTTTCCAAGCATTTTTGTCGTTTAAGTAATCACAAACTGTGTAGTAGGATTTCTTAATCAAAATGTTTTTCACGTGTAATTTGAATTTTCCTTCTGTGAGCATTGTAATATGTTCGGGAATTTTATTATAAAACCGCACACAATTACCTAAAAAGGACCTTTTATTTGTCTTTGCTAATCTAAAACACGGTACCGTTAATTTATATTTGTTCCTAGTGTTGTAATTGTGGTTGTCACTGTTTAATTTAAATTTACTCAAATTTTTCCGAACATACATAATATTTTCAAATATATACAGACTCGGTAAAGTTAATATATCAATTTCTTTAAAAAGATCCCTTAGAGATTCCATAGGATCCATTTCATATATGGCTCGAATTGCACGCTTTTGTAAGATAAAGATTGTTTCCATCTCAGCAGCAGCTCCCCACAGCAATACACCATACGACATAATACTGTGGAAGTACGCGAAATAAACTAGCCGTGCAGTAGCTACGTCTGTTAACTGTCTTATCTTACAAACTGCATATGCAGCAGAACTAAGTCTTCCGGCTAGATCATGTATATGTGGATCCCACTGTAAAGTTGAGTCTACTTTGATTCCCAGAAAGACTGTCGCTTTGTCAATAGAGAGTTTATAAGCCAAGCTTAATGTTTGGTTCAACATAAGGAACATTTGGTAAAGAAAACTTTAAACATTTGGTCTTTTTTGAATTTAAGAGAAGATTATTAGCGGACGAAAGGTGATGCTTGTCGTTTGGTCCCATTGTAAATTTCACCAAAATCGGTCCAGCCATTTTTGAGTTACACTTAAATACCTGAAAATATTTACCTATCTTGATGATATAGTCGTTACCAATGAATCATAATCGTAAGTAGCAAGGGTCACTAAAATGTGTGAATTTTTTTTTTTGCAAAAAATGGAAATAACTTGTCGAAGTCGGTACCATGTGCACAGTATTGTGATAATAACCGAAGTCGGTTCCATTTTTTGCAAAAAAAAAAAATATATTTGAAAAGACGGGTGTTTGAGCGTAAAACAACTTCCATGAGTCGATATCGCTATCGACAATGTTTCGGCTTCTACTGGAAGCCTTCTTCAGGATGTTGAGTGTGGTACCAAAATGTATGTTTCTACCCATGACTACATCGCATCACTTATATGAGTGAGGTCATCATAATATGTGTGTGAGAGGGTGTGTGTATGTGTGAGAGGGTGTGTGCGTGTGTGTGTCTATTATGGTTGTGAAGGTCTGTTTAAAATACTTTTTAATACCAAAACATTTCAAATTTAATTAAATTTACATAATTATTACATTATAAAAAAATAATGATTATATACTACAGCTAAAGGACAGCTGCCGGAACACACCGTTGGGTGCTTGGCGACAGATTTTCTACTTGAGGGTGGTCGCTAGCCAGGCGGGCATACGCAAAATGCCCTTCCACCATGCGGTGAAGCTCAAGCCCGCGGCGGGATTCGAACCATGGACCTGCTGCGCGGCAGTCCATAGCCAATGCCACTGAGCGATCATTACTCCAAAAAGCACAAATTATCATACATTTACCGGGTACTCCACCGGCTTAGATGCTTAAAATAGGTACTTACACCAGCTCGGTCAACAACAGACAACAACTGCGACAAGATATCCTCCTTGCTGTCAGTCCTGAAGTAATCATAACTGAGCAGCTTATTGACACCATTCTCATTGGATTGTTGGGTACCTAAAACACCAAAGAATTCATAATTAGTATAATCGTATTCGTAATACTCTCATTTTTATATTTTTTTAATGCAACATTTTCTTTAAGTTGCAGTAACAGCTGTTTAGTTTTATGTCTGTATAAATAATTTGCGTTATTTTTTACAACATTTACCCAATTAGGTCATAACGCGATGTTTCTAGCTCCACAAACACCTATTCGATTTACAGGGGATTACTGAAGAACAGTCGGACGGTTCGCCTAAAAGACCGGCGCAAAATCGACGCACTCGAGATGTGGTGTTGGCGGCGACTGCTGCGAATTCCCTGGACAGCGTTTAGGACCAACGTCTCGATCCTGGAAGAACTAAATGTCAAACAGAGATTATCGTCGACTGTGCAAACACGAATCCTCAAATATTTCGGACACGTTGTTCGAAACGAACATTCCATGGAACGAATTGTTGTCCAGGGACGGGTAGAAGGCAAGTGGTCACACGGTCGGTCACCTATGCGTTGGACAGACATAATTAAAGATACAACACAAACCTCCATAGTTCAGAGTTCCCGAGACGCTGAAGACCGCAACAAGTGGAGGCGCATCGCGAGGGCTGCTTTAGCAAATGAAAATGCAGCATCATCATCCACGACGACTCTGTCAAGAGTGAACGACTAAGGAGGACTGAAGAACAGCGTCTGTGCACATGTGTAATATGTGTACGGTCTTCATGCTGAGTCTTCTCCTTTTGCCCACATTATTTATTTATATCGAATCATCTTTTCTTTTCCCTCTATGTTAGTTAAGAAATATTTTTATGTTGTTTTTTTCTTGTGTATTGGTAGCCATTGTTGTTTCATTTTATATATTTTTTGTGTGGCAATAAACGAATTTTCAATTGATTAGTATAATCATGTAATGTTGTATCAATCTTTATCCTCGTGGGGTGCCAGGGTAGAATGTCACCCCCATTTTTAATTTAAGAAGTTGAGGGAACTAAGTTATGTTACAAGAACAGTGTAGGTAACTTAGACGACTAGGAACAATCTAAATATACGTGCCTAAAAAATGTTTATATATAAATATTACCGTATTCTTTTGTCTGTTCTTTGCTAGGTTCCTGAAATTATAAAAGAAGCAATTATCCACACTGAAAATTAATAGCTACAGCGTTCATCACTACAGCTTAAGGGCGCTTTTTAGGCGCGCCGCATATGTGTGCGTAAGGCACGCCAACAGCATCCGTCCCCGTCCGACGGCCGAAGATTTACTAAAGAAGATTTACGAAGGGACAAAGCATCGCGGCTCTGACTAAAATGGGCGGAACATACGTGAATTTGAGTATTTCCTTCGTATAATAAAAACAAATGGCATTTGAAAAATATAATGTGTATACGTTATAGAAAACATGTTGTTTATTTTTTTATTCAAATACGGATGATTTACGCCGTACTAAGGGTTTATTTCGTTTTTTAGGTGTAACTTTTGATTTATTTTCTATAGAGAAAATATTAACTAATCGTGTTTCCAAAGTGTATGATTTATAGAATGAATTCTTAAATATAATATATATTAATTACATAATTAAAAAATAAAGTTACAGCAAGGGATCAAACGAACCACAATTACGTATCGCTGCCTCGGTTCGAAACTCAATACTTAAATACATCGTATCATTTTTTTTTCTCAAAAGTGAAGCCAGAGACTACAATAGATTTCTTGGATTTCTACCGTAGGAGATTAGGTACGTAGGAGTAGGACAATAAATACTTCTAATAATTAACACAGGAAAATATTGTCAATATTACCCTTGCCCCTTGCACGGCGTAGCTGTACCTATTCATACGCAAAAAGTTAACGTAAACTTTTAATTAAAAAACAGATAATCTGCTAATATAATTTTCATAATAAATAAACTCAGGGATAATATATAATACTGACAAAACTTTTGAGCTCAAGAGAGTAATATTACGTCACACTTGCCCCATATTACCTTATTGGAGACAAAACAAAATTTTGGTGTCAATAACCTAATATAATAATAAGTTATCATTGCATGCAATTGTATTAAAATAAATGTTATAGCAAAATGTCTTACTGGAAAATATGGAAAAATATCCCCGGCTGTATAATTTGCTAACAAAATATATATAAACAGTGACACTCTTAGCATAATGAAAAAAGGCAAATACAGTCAGGCCATATCGATTGGAATAATAGAAATTGTTTGATTAAAATTCAATTATTATGAGACATTAAAATTCATAATAGTATTGATAAGTCATATCTCGTAAAGGTAAATATATTCGTATACTTCATTCTCTATTTGCTTTCTTGTACATAATAAAATATGAGTTATTTTACTATACCTACAGTACTACGGAGGACCAGCCATTGTAAGCCTGCAGTTATTCATCCGATAGCTCCAGCTCTCTATCATTAATAAAAACAGCCCACTTACTAGTTGAACAGATATACTTTCTAGGTCGAAAACATGGACAAACAATTATAACAAAAAAAAGAACTATTTAAACTCTGTAAAATTGGTATTGGTACTTATATCAATTAACGTAATGTAGTAAACATTACGTTAATGTTTTTCTATTTTTTCAATTATCTAATATATAGGTTCATTATATAAAATGTGATTAAATTATAGTATGATATGATATATTATATATTATATTTATATATATGATATATATATATATATATATATATATATATATATATATATATCATATATATAATAGATATATATATATATTATATAATACAAGTGAGCTAAGTGGTACATTAAACACGAGGCTGTGGGTTAAATCAGCCCAGTGTATAATGAGCAAGATACGAGTTTCATATTCACTTTTTCAACACCCTAGCGTGGAAAAAAAAATTGCACAAATGCGATATAAACAACATACGAAAATTATGGAAAATAGCACGCAAGTTTTTTTTTTTGCGCGGCAAATGTGGCGTTGTTGATTACATATACTAATCTTACATATTTTGTGTGTAGGCACATATTACGAGTAACTGCGAGTTCAAATCCCAGCAGAAACAAATTTTTTTAATTTTGACATAAGACCAAAACGCCTTGGGATTTTTAGAAATACAATGCCAGATATGGAATCAGTGAATATATGAATCGCCAATAATTTAGCACGCTCTATTAAAATGACAAAGGATTGGTGGGCAGACCGTTTACCGTAAGTTTTGTATTTCCGGTGATATTAATATTTCTCTTTTAATATTTTAATAAGAGGTTTTTAAACCAAGGAGGGTATTTCTATGAAGTTGTGACAATTTTGGAAGGTATATAACTTAATACTGACATGTATTTTTTTAATATAATTATGATGATGCAATAATGTAAGCTAAGTAAGATAGCATAATATTATTTATACAATGTAATAAAAAAAAAAATTGTATGCCAGTTAACGGTGAAACATGTACAGATCTGTTAATTTAATTTATTAAGACCATCTTGTATTTCTTTTTATTTGGTGACCTTTCTGCTATTATAATAAAACAGGTTTATTAATAACTTAATTAAGCCTTACCTTGTTATAAGCATGTTTCTTGCAATAAATTTAACTTCACTTCACACCACACTTCACTTCACACCACACCACACCACTGCACTCCATTCCACTCCACCCCACTCCACTCCACGTAAAAGTATGAAATAACATGTTGAGGTCGGTACCATGCTGATTCAAAACAACTACAGCTCATGAGCTCCCATTTTTGTGGTCCAATAAATAATAATAATAATAAAATATTCACAATATTTTATTATCATATTCGGAAAACATACATTGTTTACATAGCATTTTTACTTTCAAGATAAAATATCTTTACAACATTTAAAAACGTTTTCGCATATAGAAGCTATTTAAAACTTGCTTGCGTGACATTACAGTCTTTAAGAAATTATAAAAATAAAAAGTTAAATTGGTAGATTTTGTTGTGAAATAAATTACAAGACAGTCAGGGATTAACGCCAAACCAATTATTAGAAACTCGCTTTCCGGGCGCGACTCCGCCCGCGCGTATGTCGGTTATCACGCAAAAACATTAACCTCTTTTTGCGCAGTTGGATAAAAACTATCCTATGTTTTTTCCCGGGTCTCAAACTATTTCCATACAAAATTTCATTCAAATCGGTCCAGTAGTTTTGGCGTGAAAGCGTAACAGACAGACAGACAGATAGAGTTACTTTTGCATTTATAATATTACTAGCTTTCCGGGCGCGGCTCCGCCCGCGCGTATGTCGGTTATCGCGCGAAAACATGAACTTCTTTTTGCGCAGTCGGATAAAAACTATCCTATGTTTTTTCCCGGGTCTCAAACTATCTCCATACCAAATTTCATTCAAATCGGTCCAGTAGTTTTGGCGTGAAAGCGTAACAGACAGACAGACCGACAGAGTTACTTTCGCATTTATAATATTAGTACTGATAAGTACTGATTTTAATTCTAACCACATTCGGAGACGAGTTAAATTGATCGAATTCGAGATAGTTGTCCAGTCTGTTGACATTGTTTGCAGATCTTATGAAAAAAGAGTATATTTAATTCTTTTCAATTAAGTCGGATCTTTTTATTTAAGTATTACCTAATCTTTTTTTATCGTCTTCGATGATGCTTATGTACATATTTTTGAATACGCGTACAATACTGGCCACCATACTGACCACACAAGAGCATTTACCAAGTAATCGAGGTACAAACTTATTGGCAAATACTTTTTTAGTTATTAAAAAGTACCTATAAATTTTATTAAATTCAAATAGACCTATACGGTAATATACATTTATTTGCAAAAGATAACTAAAGTGTAACAACAGATATTTCTGACTAAAATTAACATATTTAACTTAAAAAAAAAATAAAAAAAACCTTAAATTACTACAAACTAATCCAATATTCCGCTACCATTAGGCAGTGTTCCCAAAATGCTGGCCGCATTGCCACGTTGTATGGCAATGCTTATCCTCTGTCCAAAGTATATGCCAGCATTTTGGTCACAAGTACCGTCGACCATAGGGTATTTCCTACGCAACATAAAAAAACAAGACTCGTTAAAAAGTGCGTTGATATACAGAAACAAATACACGCTGCCTTGAGAACTTTCCTCTTTTTTGGAAGTAAGTTTATAACAGAAAATATTTGTTTCCACTTGTTGACCAAGTTGTCACGCACCCAGTAGAGCGATCAAATAACATGATAGTGTAATTTCTGATTGAATTCGTCCTCTAGCAGCACTAGTTAGAGATCGAGCCCTGAGTACAGCCAACGGTGAGAAATCTCTGATGCTGCCTCCAGGCTCTCGCTGAGACTTCCAGCAAGCACGTGAAAACACACAAATATTGTCATAGTTCTCATTCCTATCCGATACGGACAATGGCTTTGTTTGAAAATACTCAATAAAGTTTAACTAACTTCAATAGATTTTCTACTTTTACTTTTCAAATTTAATCAACAACAAACGGAAAACAGGCCAGCGAGATAAGAAGAACTCGAGAAACTATTCAAATTCACGTTTTTAAGGTTTTATTTCGAAGCGCTCGTAGCGAAGTTTGCTTATCCGTTCTGAACCGATCAGCAAAGCTAAGCAACTTCCGCCGCGGTCATGAGTTGGATGGGTAACCGCTAGTGACATTACTACAGAGCGCTTCCGTGCTTCGGAGGGCACGTTAAGCCGTGGGTTCCTGTTGTTGTCTCAGGATGGTAGTCGTTATAGCATGGTGGTAGGGCATTTTGCGAATGCCCGCCTGGCTAGCTAACACCTTCAAGTAGAAAATCTGTCACCAAGCACCTAACGGAGTGTTCCGGCAGCTGTCCTTGAAGCCAGTAATTTCTAGGTTAGCCTGAACAACATCTTAGACCACATCATCGCTTACCATTAGATGAGATAGTGGTAAAAGGTATCGAGCATAAAAAAAAGTCATGTGACTTCTCGGCTTGAGCCTGCAGGTGGCAACAGGACTACCATAGACTTATTTTGTTTCAATTAATTACAGATCTGTGTATTTTGTTATATATACTATTTAAATTTGCAAATGAGAATTCTCATACTAAACGATTTGTTCCTATAATTTTGAAAGTACATAATTTTGCGGAAAACGGATAAATCAGAAGCATAGATATTAGAGTCAAGGACATGGTATGCAAAGTTTGTGTAAGTTTGAACAAATGGTATTTATATTTTACAAATTACAAAATGTTATGCGCAAGGTGGGAATCGAACCCGCGTCCCCCGATATCGCGTGGGATGCCTAAACCTGCTCGGCCACCTGGACTCAACATTTCTAGCCGTAATTTCGTGCTCCAATTGTATTACTTTAACCGTCATAGGGGACGGTGCGCGGCCATCAACCAGACTACTAGACTTCATCTGATTGAAAGAAGTGTTTTTTTCAAACACTTAACTCTCACTATGATGTTCCTACCCTTCTATATTTTTAAATATGATTACTAGCTCTATCGCGTGCTAAGCGAAAATCATATTTTACAAATTATTGGAGCATAATTTGTTTTTTCACGCTTTGGGCATTACATTTTGTACTTCAATAATTTGTAAAATATGACTTTTCTGTGGTAATCACTACGAAGCGTCTCCCTTTGCACTGTGCACACTGTCACAGACACTGTGTCGGCCTGCACCGAGGCAGCGATACGTAATTGTGGTTCGTTTGATCCCTTGCTGTATCTTTATCTCTTGATTTTGAGTTATGTAATTAATATATATTAGGTATACTAGCTCTCCGGGCGCGGCTCCGCCCGAGCGTATGTCGGTTATCGCGCAAAAACATTAACCTCTTTTTGTGCAGTTGAATAAAAAGTATCCTATGTTTTTTTCCCGGGTCTCAAACTATTTCCATACCAAATTTCATTCAAATCGGTCCAGTAGTTTTGGCGTGAAAGACAGACAGACAGACAAGAGTTACTTTCGCATTTATAGAATAGAATAGAATTATTTATTGGCCTTATAACATCAACAGCTACACTAGGCAAGTCAATTTACACTATAAATTTGAAAATGATAAGATATTTAACTAATTAAATAATGTATGGTTCACAATATTGATATAAAATAAAATATAAATACAATTTCAAAATAACATAATAGGATTAATAGTAACAATGTTTCAAATTATCTTTTAATAATATATGTCCCAATATTTATATATATTAAAATGTCAACAATACATAACAGTTATTATTTCATACAATAATTATAGTAATTTAAATTCTGATTTACATAAAATATACGTTATTATTATTAGTCCCATATATTATACTCATTAAGATAAATTTCTAATATATAATTTGTTACACAAGGCTTATTTGTGGCGAGAAAGAAGATTCTATTAGATGCGTCTTCATAAATTCATTTAAAGAATAATAAGGGTTTAATTCAAAAAATAGCTTTATCTTTCTTTTAAATTGATTTGCGGGTAAGACTCTTATACTAGATGGCAACTTGTTGAACATGCAAATTTTGGTATAGATAACCTGCTTTTTTACTTTTACTAATCTAGTACTTGGTTTAGATAGATTCTCTTTGTTTCGTAGGTCATATGTATGTACTTCTTTGTTTTTTGTCAAATTAGCATCATATATTTCAAGTAGACAGTTATATATATACATCGATATTACTGTCATGATTTTGTTATTTTTAAAGTGTTCTCTCACTGATGTGCGTTTCCTTAAGCCCAGCATTATTCTTAATGCCCTTTTTTGAGATCTTAATATTCTTTTTATGTCTGCCCCATTACCCCAGACCGTGATAGCATATTTTATTATTGAATGTACATATGCAAAATATACAGATTTAATAGCTTTTTTATCTATTAAAGGTTTCAGTTTCAGAAGTGCATAATTGGCACTGGCAATTTTTTTACACAATTTTTTAATGTGAGTTGTATGACTGATTGTGTGGTCTATTGTATAGCCCAAGAATACATTTTCTTTAATATCAGATTCACAGTTCATCAGATTATAATATTAGTACTGATTTAAGGATTCATTCTATACATTCATTCATACTTTGGAAACACGATTACTTAAAATTTTCTCTATAGAAAAAATCCAAAGTTACATCTAAAAAGGAATAAACCCTTAGTACGGCGTAAATACTTAACGGAGAGTCATCCATATTTGAATAATAAAAAGAACAAGATGTTTTCTATAACTTATACGCATTACATTTTTCAAATAGGTATTTGTTTTTATCATACGAAGGAAATACTCAAATTCACGCATGTTCCTTCCATTTTAGTCACAGCCACGATGCTTTGTCCCTATTCGCTTTAGTAATTCTTCGGCCGTTAGACGGGGACGGATGCTGTTGGCGTGCCTTACTTACGCACACTTAAGCGGCGCGCCTAAAAAGCTCGGTGCGACCTTAACGCAAGCGTTCCGATCACTCCTTGAAAAATACGACTGGATAAGGTCGAGACTGTCGGATTCATATGACGCGATGACGTCAGGAATATTTTATATATATAATATTTTATATATATTCTGTACAAAAAATTGAACCGACTTCAACACTCAAAAGTGTAAAATAACTTGTTGAAGTCGGTACCATGCTAGTTCAAAAGTACGTATTATCACAATATTGTGCGCATGGTACCGACTTAGACAAGTTATTTCACACTTTTGAGTGTTGAAGTCGGTTCCATTTTTTGGTTAACATTTTTTTTCACTCTTTTTAGTGACCCTTGCTACTTACTGGATCGATTGTCATTCACTATCAACGACTATATCATGATAAGAAAATATTTTTTAGTAATTGGAGTGTAACTCAAAACGGCTTGGGCAATTATGATGAAATTTAAATACGACCAAACGACAAGCATTAGATTTCAAGCAAAACATTAAATTTTCAAAATCGGATCACCCAGTCAAAAGCTTTTGTTTTTTACCTATATTTTACATGTTTATTTGTATTATTTATTTATTATCTTTATTATTTTATTAAATGATATGTATATGAGAAGAAATATATTAATATTTCTTTTATAGTTATCCCCTTTATAATCGGTTTTACAGATCCTCTCCATCCAAAGGTTGCCTGGAAGAGATTGCTTTCAGCAATAAGGCCGCCCATTGTAACACTATCAATTTGAATTGTAATTTTTTATCTCTTTCATTTATGTGGTGTGACAATAAAGTATTATCTATCTATCAAAAGCACTGAAGTAACAAACAAAAAAAAATACAGACGAATTGAGAACCTTATCCTTTTTTGAAATCGGTTAAAAGTATATATAAAACCCAGACACTAAATAGTGTTTTAACTAATTTCTCAGATAGAAAATATTACTTTCGACTGGCCATAATACCGACTGATCAGAAAGATTTGCTAATGACCACGCCGTCGCGCTAACTCTGTACTTTTTACATATCCTACAGGTCACTTTAACAAAGTTCCTGCTCTGGGTCTATCACCTGAACTTGTAATTAGCTACCAATATCTATTTTTTTTTATTTCTGATAGGTAAGCATTTGACCACAATCTCACCTGATGGTAACTGATGATGTGGTCGAAGGTGTTAACAGGCTTAACCTAGAATTACTGGCTCTTAAGGACAGCCGGAACACACCGTTAGGTGCTTGGCGACAGATTTTCTACTTGAGGGTAGTCGCTAGCCAGGCGAGCATTCGCAAAATGCCCTACCACCATGCGGTGAAGCTCAAGCCCGCGGTGGGACTCGAACCATGGACCTGCTGTGCGGCAGTCCATAGCCAAAGCCACTGAGCTATCACTGCTTCGTATAGCTGTGACACATGTATAGCACTGAGCTAGTACTCCTCTGCTTATATCTTTTAAAATCAAAATGGTTGCACTCGTTTGGATACCCTATCGCCTTACGTGAATAGTTATTTTTGTTCGTAAATAATACTTTGTATAATTATAACATGCATCATAAAATTAATAGACGAAATGACTTGCCTGCAACGTTCTCCATGCATTTTGCAAGAGAGTTAAAGTAATAATCAATATATTTAAAAAGGTAATGTAACATTATCATCATCAGCCCGAAGACGTCCACTATCCACTAAATTCTTGTAGGTTGTAGATGTAAGCTTAGTAAGTAGATATAGTATAGTAGCTTTTAAGTATTGTGTGTATGCGATGTGTGCCTGCAGTACTAAAGAATATATTAAACTAAAAGGACGTTTTACTGTATCGTACGCGCATCCAAACCCCTAGAACCAGCAACATCACATCCTCCATCCTGGAACACCACAATGTACGGTTATAAACCACTTGTATCCTGCCTACGACTCTGACGATATCATCAGTCCACCTGGTGGGGCCCCACCAACTCAACGTATTCTGGTGTATTGTGGTAACCACCCCAGAAACTTTCTTCCCCATTGTGGCCTGCACATTGCCACTTCAACTTTTATGTGATATAGACGGAACAAGCACGATGGCCACCTGACTTGAAGCGGATTAACTTCTGCCTAAAACAGACGCCTTTCGTCATGTGACGAATTACACTGCGCCCTGAGACATGCAGTTGTTAAGTGTCTGTAATTTTTCTGGCTCTCAACGACTGCTGACGGAACTCACTGTTAAGTGTTTGGCGACAGATTATCTACTTGAGGGTGGAAGCTAGTCGGGCGGGCATTCGCAAAATGCCCTTCCACCATGCGGTAAAGCTCAAGCATCGGTGGAGGTCGAACCAGGGTCTCGCGGCACGGCAGTCCATAGCTAAAACCGCTCGGCCATCATTGCTTCGAAATGTTTGCAACGTTTGCGGCTACAAAATGTTTCCAAGGATGAAAAGTTATATAAATACTAATAAATTTAGATACTTTATTAACCAACATATCTTTGTATCCCACCTAACCCAAACCTTCTGTTCAGCAAAATGGGACTCTTAATATACGGCATGAAAAGTCTAGATAATGGATCAGTCTCTGGAATATTATTACGACCAGGTATCTCATAATTATTGTAATGGTCTTTTCTTGGATCTAATTCTGGGCGTTGCATTTCACCTGAGGATTCTATTCTTCTACGAGTGTCTTGGAAATGTATTAATTCATCCAAATCAAAACGATCGTCTTTTGTTGGAACGAATGGATAGGCATTTCCTTCTGCAGGTTCAAACTCCAAAGATCTTCCATTAGCTGTCTCAAAGATAGCACTTGTACTCGTGTCTGTTGATCTGCCAAAGGTATTTGTCTGAACTAATGGTGAAATGGAAACTTTTTCTTGACAATTTGCGCACATTTCGCGTATTTCCGGGTTCTGCTGAAGATTGGGATCCATGTAGCCGAAATAAGACGGTTGCACAGTATTGATCTGTTTTGGGGCAATGTTTTGCCAGCTATTCTCAAAGGAGCTTGGATTCTGATTACCTTCTCTACTGTGTATGTTGTTCAAGAAAGGTGGCAATTTTGAAAGAGGATTTGGGAAATGGTTGTGAATAATTCCTGGTCTGACGTTTGCACGATAGAACGGTGATAATGGATCTTTGTTGCCAACTAAATTTTGCCCTGAAATAAAGAGAAACTAGGTCATACGAGGCTTCCGAGTTGAATTGCTGATAGGTATGCTTTTGACGTCAAACTCGCCTGACGGCAATTGATGTTGTAGTCGAAGGTCGAACAGGATTAACCCAGAATTACTGGCTTTCAAGGACGGCTGCCGCAACGCACCGTTAGGAGCTAGGCTACAGATTTTCTTCTTGGGGATGGTAGCAAGGCGGGAATTCACAAAATGCTCTTCCGCCATACAAAAGCTGGTGCTAAGGAAAAGTTTCTAGCTAAATGCTTTGGTTGGGATCGCTAGTCAGTTTTTTTATTTGTGTAGGTTAGTTTTTGATCATTATCTCACCTGCCGCTGAGTAATAATACGGTTGAAGGTGGTTAGCAGTTTTAACTTAGAATGGTAACTGACTTTTAAGGGCTATTGATGGAATACACTGTTGGGTGTTGGCAATGACTCGGCGAACAGGTCTACGAAAATTTCTAGTTTTCATTTAAAACGATGTGATAGTAATTCTTTATAAGCATATGATAGTACCGAGATATAACATTAACACCTAGGAAAGTATTTTAGTAAGAATGTTGTTTTAAACTTACGGTTTAAATGATTCATTTCATATGACGGCGTGTGGAAAAAAACATCTTCAGAAGAAACAAGCCCCGTTCTTTGATTAGAATCCTGATATAACACGTGTTCATAACTTTTTGTAGTTTCTTCATACGGAACTTGATCATTTGCTTCAGAATCTAAGTGTCCAGTTCTGGCTTTCAGATCTAATACAATGTCTTGACTTAAACTTTTTCTGTTAGGCGTATATATTAAGCTATCTTCAGATTCAGTTGAATCGTCTTCATAAGTAGTGGTGCTTCTTCCATGATCATCTTCGTGATCATTATCATCATTGTTATTTTCATTTGTATCCATATACATTCTTCTGGTTGAGCTACCGTTGAAAGCAGGTCTTGGTATGCCATCTTCTGTTGGTTCCGTAAAGTCTTCTGTTTTATCAGGAGCAGGATTATCCGTCGAACCGGATCTCTCGTTGGCAAACTCTTCCTTTTTTTCATCATATACAATTTCAGTGTAGTCTTTGGGTGATTCCTTAGTTGTTTGCAAGACGTCATTTTTAACTGTTTTTGGTAATTTCGTTTTATGGTGATGTTTTAAACTCTTCAAAGCTGGTTCGACGACTTCATCTTTCATCTGTATATCAAATATAATTTATTAATTTTAATCAATCGTGATAAGAAAGTTAAATATACTTAATTAATGGATTGGATTCACTTGTACAGTATGTTTTAATTAAATAATTTACGGTTGGTTATATTATTATAGTACCCACATCAGAAGATCCAATTACAGATAAAATAATAAGCAGGAAATATAGAACACTTGAAAAATTATACATTATTAATTATTTTGTTATCATTCTACTGTCACCGGCGTTCAACAGCTGTTTTTAGGTGAGACTATCACGGTATTATGTCTAAGTAGCTTGTTTATTACTAAATGTATGAAAAATCAATTTGTCAAACTAATTTTCACAGCTACGATTCTTATTTCAATTTCTTTCTGTGTTGATTGGTGTTCATGGTATTTACTAGATTGTGATGACCAATCTTTTGATAAGGTGTTCGAGTCAGGGAAGGTATTTGAACGGTTTTCTTCATTGAATGATCGAACTTTATTTGCATACGTTAAAATCATTTAATGTTATTTCAAAAGCATTGGCATATTATGTTTAATGGTTTTTTTCTGAGTATATAGGATTAAAATTATTAGGAATCGAACCTGTGACTTCAGAGTTTAGACTAGCATGTTGCTCGATAATCTACTGAATACTCTTTAACCAACCTACAGTAGAGTGTTTAAAACTATATCCACAGATCTCGGTTCAAGTTAGAATAAACATACATTTACTTACTTCAAAATTATAAATTATCAGAAAAACAGCCCAAATGCAAACAGTGCCTCACTTCTTTAGCAATGCCCGTAAAAAAACTAATGAATAGAATCTCGCGTTACTCTGCGGAAATCCATATTTAGTAATAACAAATATTTTTAGAGTACCTATTCTAAGAAAACACTAAAGTAATAAATAATATATCGAATGACAATTCCGCCTGAAATTGCACTAGATATATTTTTATATATTTGCTAAAATATTAATTAAGTGTTTTCTTAGAATACTTTTAAAGTATTTCTTATTATTAAAAAATAAACTGTTGGTTTTTATCACAGTTTTAAAACAGCATTGCAAATTGGCGTTATCAGTATTTGTTGGGTAAAGAGAGGATATAGTTAATGTTGTCTTAGGTTATTGCGATTATTATACATAGTAATTAAACAACTTTAAACCGTTTAAAGTTGATTAATTACAAGAATATACAGTTTATAATATTCCAAAATTTGAGATTCCTAACTAGTTTCATTTTTAAGATTGACGTTATAAAAATAGTCTTAAATTGACATTATTGCCGCCTTCCATATTATAGTTAAAGGATATTATAAGAAAATAAAATTGTACTCTACTCAAAGAATATGACACCGCAAAGCAAAAATAAATTTTCCGGCTCCCAGTATTAGAATTTAACCGAACCAATTTCTTTAATTTTATTTATAGACCAGTATTCATTTGTGGATCTACGCTCTGCATATAAAAAAAACATAACAATGGATGGCAGTCATTATAGTATAGTGGTAAGGTATTTTGCGAATACCCGCCTGGATAACTACCACCCTCAAGTAGAAAATCTGTCGCGATGCACCTAACAGTGTGTTCAGCAGCTGTCCTTGAGAGCCAGTAATTCTAGTTTAGGCTGACCAATATCTTCGACTACATTATCACTTACCATCAGCTGAGATAGTGGTCAATTGCAAAATGCCCTGTCACCATTGTCACCAAGCCATACCCTACCACCACGCAATAATTACCACTTATATTTTAAAGATGTTTCTTGCTTTTATTTCAAACAAGTAGCTGAAATGTAATGACGTGGTAATTATATTTTTAGAATCGGCATAAAGCTATCTACCACCACACACTATTGTGTGTCGATATTTCCGAAGCGCTTTGTATCCAGCTTCATAATGCCTACGGCAGAAGTATGGAACGCCCTACCCTATCGTTACAATTTCTTGATAGATATTACCTTGGAGTATTCAAGTACAGAGCTAGTACAAGTATCTTCTAAGTTATCACTTAATTATTCAATTAAGCTATTACATATTACCAATAACATGAGGTTATCTTTATAAATTTAATTATACTAATAATCATATTATATAATAATCAGAAAATAATTAAACAGCGCTTGGTTGATGCGACGCATGATCAAATTGCTGGCACCTATTTGGCTCAATAAATAAGCATTTAAACAGCCTAAAAGTAATTATAGACTCACAGGCAATCCAAACGCTACAGCCTACTAGCAGTTAGCAGCGTGCCCATCATGCTGGCAGCATTGCCCCGTAGAATTGCTAGATTAAGACAGACAGACAGACAAAAATAAAAATAAAATACAGTTTTGGCAACAGTATCAGCTACAGAGTGCTCTCAAAAATTATTTTCAAAATATCTGCCATGTACAGAATTGGACCTGTTACAGTTTTATTATATCGTTTTGAGCAGTTGAGATGTCATCTGATGGTATGTGATTCGGGATAAAGAACTATTAGCTCTCTAATAGAAAATCTATCTACTGCATCTGACCCTGGTTTTATTACAATATCGATTTCGACCCGTCATTGGATTTTGTTTTCGACGAAGTCAATACTTGGTAAAGTTTGTCTTCAGAAATGGCAATTAACATGAAATAATAGTTTTGTTTTCTTGTGCCGTATGTTGAAGTGAAGATGAAAAAAACGGTGAGTCGCTTTTATTCTCGACGCGAATACGACGTGCAGAATAATAATATAATAATATCAACCAACATATCATATAACCAACGAATACCCCCTAAACTCTTACTGGGTATACGTACGGTTACCTATACGGCTAGGCAAGATGTCTTATCAATCAATTAATCTATCCATACTAATATTATAAATGCGAAAGTACCTAATCTCTGTTTATCTGTCTGTCTGCTCGCTTTCGCTCCTAAACTACTGGACCGATTTACATGAAATTTGGTATGGAAATAGTTTGAGACCCGGGGAAGGATATATTATAGTTTTTATCCAACTGTTTTTGCGCAATATCCGACATACGCGCGGGCGGAGCCGCGTTCGGAAAGCTAGTTTCAGATAAATCTCAATCCATACATATATAAGTCCACCACACCAATAATAATACCCACGTGGTTGATGTCATGTACTTAATAGGAGGCGAGTTGGGTGTCAATTCCGAAGACATCTTTAGGGTTCCGTACTAGATAACGCGAGCCTTTTTCTAAGCCTCGGCTGTCCGATCTTTAAAGAGCCGTATTTTTAAAGCATAGGTAGGTAGGTAATGGTCGCAACCCTGTTGGCACCAAACTATCTAAAATTTATTAAAATTCAGTTTAGAGATGATAAGATTCCTTATTCTGTTGACGCCATAGTATAGTTAATTAGCTCTATAGTTAGTTTCGTAACTAAACTTAATAAAATCTGTAGATTTGCTATTCTGGTGTACACTAATTTGGTAGAAATAGAATTTTAAACCTAATAACATTAATCAACATCGTAAATTGGTGTTGAGAAATGTTGAACTTTTTTCCAATTAACTTATTTTGTCGAAATTATGGCTTTCTTAGTATGGTAAATTGTGGAGTATGCAGCCATGTGATTGCTACACTTGTAGATTATTCTGAAAACATTGTATTTTTCGGTAATTTAATCAAATCAAATAAAAATCATTTATTGCAACTATTTTTTCAAGTCATATATTATGTTCAAATAACCTAATTATCATCGGTTACATATCAATTATTATTATAAAATCATTGCATATAAAAATTAACTAATGTAAATATAAAATAATTAATAGATTAACTTGAGAAAACAGCTTTGTAGACAGGCAACTAACAAACTTATATTTACAAATCATTGTTAGCATTGTTAAGTCTGTATTTCCCAAAGGGTTTTGTAGAGGTGTATAAACACCAGCTTTTCACCGAATGCGTTAAGGTCCCAAGTAATAGGGGCGAGCACAATGTCATCTAACAGACACAGTGCTATAATTCCGAATAATAATAATATAATGATAATAAGCCTGTTTATTTCCAATACATCTTAAATATAACAAAGATTTAATTAGGGTTATCAATAACATATTTGATATAAAGTTTTTATAAATCTGAATTTACACTTTTTCATCGGGTATTGGAACCCCTGTTAGGGTATAGGCCTCCTTCAGTTTAGTCCAAGTATCTCTGTCTTTTGCTTTGGTCATCCAATCGTTTCCCGCTGTGTTTATGATGTCGTCAATCCACCTTTTTATTGGACGACCTTTTCTTCTTTTTCCCAACGGTCCTTTCCATTTCGTAGTTTCTGAAGTCCATCTCTTGTCCTTGTACCTTGCTAAATGCCCTGCCCATCGCCACTTTAGCTTCAGAGCGTAATGTAAGGCATCAATTAAATGTGTTTTACTTCTTATGTCGGTGCTTCTTATTTTGTGAATTTTTCTGATTTTTAAAATGCTTCTTTCCATCGATTTTTGACATATCACAAGTTTGGATTTTATTTTAGCATTGTATAGGTACCCATGTTTGGCACCCATATGTGAGGGTTGGTAGAATGCAAGTGTCTAGAACTATCTTTTTGAGGTGCAGCGGGGCATTGCCTTTTAATATTTCTTTTAAAGACCAGAATTTTTTCCAGCTCATGTTTATTCTTCGTTCGATCTCTTCCTCTCCGCTTTTATCTCCAAATGATATTAGTTTTCCTAAGTATATATAGTTGTTTACATACTCTAGCGGTCTCCCTTTCAGATTTATTGCGGTTTTGATGCTATTTGTCATTAATTTCGTTTTTTCCTCATTCATTTTGAGACCTACTTTCTCACTTTCGTTGCTTAATGATTGTATCATCTTCTCTAGTTTTTTACTCGTTTCTGCGAAGAGGACAACATCATCAGCGAATCTTAGGTGTGTCAGTCTTTTTCCTTTTACCTCTATGCCTTCTGACTGCCAATGAATATTATCAAAGATGCCTTGTAGCACTGCTACAAATAATTTAGGCGATAGAGGGTCTCCCTGTCTCACTCCTCTGCAGATTGGTATGTCTGGTCCGCGTTTCTCCAATTTGACTTTGCTGAAGCTACCTTCATAGATATTTTTCAGCACCTGTATATAATTTTCGTCTATGTCGCATTTTTGTAGAGCTTCCCATATAGAGTCTTGGGAAATGGTGTCGAAAGCTTTGGCATAATCTATATATGCGATGTATAGGGGCTTATTGAACTCTTTGAATTTTTCTATCACCTGTTGTAACACATGTATGTGATCTGTTGTAGAAAAGCCAGGACGAAATCCTGCCTGATCAATCGGCTGGTGGCTATCAATCATTGGGCTCATTCTGGTTTGTAGGATCGATGTAAATAATTTGTATACGCTTGGAAGGAGGCTAATTGGACGGTAATTACTTAAGTCTTGTGGATCTCCTTTCTTGTATAGTAGGATAATATCAGACTTCTTCCATTGTATTGGTGCCTGGCCGGAAGCTAAAACTTTATTAAACAAGCAGGAGAGTGGGTGCGCTAAAAGAGTGACTCCAGTTTTTAAAGCTTCGTTGTGAATATCATCAGGCCCAGGACTTTTATCTGTTTTAATTTTTTGTATATGTTTTATAACTTCTGCGACAGTCACTGTTGTTAGATCGTGATAGTTAGCAATTTCCCGGTTTTCTTGTGAATTCTTGAGGGGTAGAGAATTTTGATTTGGTTGAGTGTTTGTTTCTTTTCCATACAGTTGTCTATAGAATTTAGTAGCACAGTTCATGATATCTTGTCTGTTTTGAGTTTCTTTTGTATTTGTTTTTAGATTTTGGATCCACTTTTTGTGTATAGTCAGTTGCTTGTTTGCTTTTTTTGTACTTTTATATTTTTGTAAGTTAGTGTCTATTATCATATTTCTGTAGTTTTGATAGTCTTGTTTGATAGCCTTGTTAGTTAGTTTGTATAATGTACTCAGTTCTTCCTTCATTTCTTTTGTTTTATGTTTCTCTCTCAAAATTTCTGTGCGTTTCGTTATAAGATCTCGTGTAGATTTGCTGATGATTTTTTCTATAGTATCTATTTTTTCATCGTTTGGTCTTGGTGTCATACTTCTTTTA
Organism: Plagodis dolabraria; assembly: GCA_963854805.1. Lineage (NCBI taxonomy): Eukaryota > Metazoa > Arthropoda > Insecta > Lepidoptera > Geometridae > Plagodis > Plagodis dolabraria. The sequence continues at coordinate 8,336,433 of OY978466.1, forward strand.
ATGATATTTTCTAATTTGTCGTAGAATGTCTGGGTATCTTCTTCTTCGTCTTGTATTTTCAGGTCTTGTATATTTAGTTCTAAGTTTTTGAGGTATCGGGTAATGTCTTCTGGTGTTTTAAGTGAGTTTGGTTGCGATTTGAATGATATCCGACTCTTTTTTTCTTTTGTTATGATATATGTTGCTCTTACTAAACGGTGGTCAGATCTAAATCCTAATCCGTGTAGAACTTTGACATTTTTTATATATTTTGGTTTATCTGACAAGATGAAATCTACTTCATTTTTCGTTTTTTCGTCAGGAGAGAGCCATGTCCACTTACGATTTTTCCTCTTTTTGAAATACGTGTTCATGACTGATAGTTTATTTTCTAGAGCATATTGTATTAGTATTTCTCCTCTGTCATTTCTGTTTCCGTATCCAAATTTCCCAAGTATCAAGTTGTCTTTTCCTTTGGTTTGGCCTATTTTAGCGTTGAAATCGCCGATAACAAGTACATTTTCTCCTGCCTGATCTTGTGCTAGTTGTAAAGTTTTGTAGAAATTATCGATTTCTTTTTGTGAAGCTCCCTCGGTTGGGGCATATACTTGTATTATGGATAGTGTTTTATTGTTTACTTTGATTTGCAGTAGTGCGACTCTTTCAGAAAGGCCCGAGAAATTTAGTATCCTATTTTTATGTTTCTTTTTTATCAAAAAGCCCACTCCGTATAGGCCTGGTGTTTCTCCTTTGTAACAAAATATGTAATCGGCATGTTCGTCTATGTTACAGCCCATTCTTCGAACTTCTGCCAGTCCTAGTATATCAATTTCAATCTTTCGTAGTGAGTATATCAGTTCTAAGTATTTTTCCGTTGAGGAGAGAGATCTTACGTTGAATGTTCCTATCTTGAGAGGTTTGTTGTTATCTTTTGCATTTACTGGAGGGTTGTGGTCTTGCTTCCCCACGGTGACCAATCGGCTTGGGGAAGGGTTTTCAAAATTTATTACTGTATTATCGTTATTGGTGTCGTTTTTGTTCTTCCGGCTTTCGTTCTTCTTTAGTTGCTAGCTACTATTCTTTTCTTTGGGTACATTTAGCGAGTTGCTTCTAGCGCGACCCAAGTAATCAAACGCATTTATCGGAATTTTCTTGGGAGCTGTAGAAGAGGATGAAGTGGTTTGTGTGTTAGATTCCAAGTTAGGAGACGAAGAAGGCTCTCTTTTCCGCTTTTCACGATTTGTATCATTTTGTTTTTTAATTATGAGTTTATCGCCCCTTAAGTAGGCAATGTTACCTTTATTCCTTTCTTCTTCCAATTTAGGCTGGAGCCCTTTCCTTGTTTCTAGAATTTCTTTGGTGAAGTCCTCTTTTACGTATATACCTTTCGGTAATCTTTTCTTGAGTTTTAAAATTTCATTTTTCTTCCAATTAGTTGTAAAGCTTATAAGGACAGGTCTAGTGCCGTTGGTTTTGAAGATGCCAATTCTATATGCTTTTACGATATCTTGTTCCTGAATATTCAATGAAAGATATGCATTAATTTTTTCTTTCATGGATGTAACGAGGTTAATTTCATCTCTATCTCCTTCTTGTATTCCGAAAAAGAGTAGATTGTTCTTTTTGTGCTGCATTTCTAACCCTTTGATTTTTTCCTTCAGGTCTGTGACTTCAATGCGTAGTTGTTTATTTTGATCGTCTAGTTTTTTAAATTTTTCATCTATTTCCTTCTTGATATTTCGAGTGACTGTTTCTGTAATTATTTCTGTTTGTTTCTCCATCTGTTCTTGAATTTTCTGCAGTAATATTTGCATTTGATTATCCATACTAAGATACGTGGAAATATTTAGTAGAAAATTTAAATTTGGCGCGTCTATTTTTAGTGTTATGGTAGTTTTTTAATTCTTTAAGTGGCAACACTGACAGCTGTCACTTCGAATTTGTCAGGTTGTTACACTTGATTGGTGTTGTCTATGTTTTACACTTGAACTAACTTCACTCCAATTAGAATTTTGAGGTTATCCTGTGATTAAATACTTTAGTTATTGTTTCACTTCACAGATATTTAAGTTAAGTGATTGATATCTTCTTTCACTCTTCGTTGCACAAAGTTCATTTGTATGCTGATTAAGTATTCTTAACTTTACTTTTAACACTGTTTCTGAATTGATTTAGTAGGAGAAATTCGCAGTACGTCTGTTTTGGTAAGAACCGGAAACCGAAAAAATAATTCCGAATGCTATGTGGTATATTAATTTTTTAACCTCTACGCTCAGGTCAATTATATAATCACCAGTTCACCAAGGCCCTCAAAATTGCGGAGTGACTGCTCTGCTTACGTCATAGGCATTATCACAGATGGACTCTTTCAGTATATACAAAGTGACATTATGACGGACTCGAATGTAAACAAAGTTCCTTGTGGAAGCAACACGACGACGTATCGCAGACTAAATAGTTATACAAAGCAGCTTGAATAGTGCGCTATCTAGCGTTCAGTAGCAACAAAGTAAAATCATTTCAAGATTGATAATTTGCTGTTTTAAATTTAGTTCGAATACCAGTTTAGGAATCTTAAAACGAAAATTATTTAATTAAATAATTTTAATTAGCATAGTGAGTGTACAACAGAATTGCTGCCAATATTCACTCTGAAAACTATTGCTATTATCCATATTAATTTATTAGAAACGGGCTAGGACTATAATTACCGAATAGCATAGTTCAAAGATATTACTTTTCTCTATGGTTTAAAGCTACTCACTTGACATTTTAAAGATTCTCTGTTAGTATGGCGGATTGCCAACAATTAAAAATACTCATTAAAAGGTGAGAATTGGTGATATTAATAGATATTTTGTAACGTTTTTCGTGTTTTGCTCTTACGTATAAAAGACCGAGGGCATAAGCCACGCACGTTTAACGCCTGCGTGTGATGAACACGTGTAGGCGTTAATTTTGGTGTAATTTTAGTACCTTTAGTGTCTATGGCAAAACATAATGAAATCTGGCCAAGTGCGGTTCAAACTCTGGCTAGGGATCTTCAACTGTATGTAAATAGTATCGATTGGCACATTCGGTGTAAGTAGACTCACACCAGCTGGTTATTTTTATAATTTAAAGTTAAAATTAAGCTCGCAGAACTGGAGTGTATTTCTCTCACCCCGAACCAGATCAGACCGCTCGGAACTTTGTTGTTTGTACGCTAATGCGATACTATTTCATTCTCAGTATAAGTATTACATGTTGGTAAGCGATTAAAGATGACAGGCTGAACATCCTAACTTTTAGAATAGGAACTGATTCTTGAGGACTCAAGAATCAGTACTAAAAGAATACAGCCGTAGTCCATTTTTTTAATTCACGACTTTTAGCTCCTATTGATTTAAGAATTCGTCTAGGAAACTGAGTGACGAACCCTAAGGAAGAGGGTCCTAAAGCAGAGAAGACGCTCCTTCTTCGAAGGGGACCTGTTGGAGGGTGATGAAAATAGGTTATCATAAACCCAAGATCTCTATCATCCCACTAGAAAAAACTCAGCAGCATGCCAGGAGCTCGCAGACGCTGCTGCACACACGCCCTGATGATGAGCATCAGATATGCTCAAAACCCGGGTCGACGTATTCGATCCCTAACATCAGTGTTTTTTCCGGTTAATTTATAATATTTAAACCTCCTCGACAAATACACCAGCAGGGCTATCACGTATCTTCTGTAGCAATGAACTGTTGATTGCAACAATAAAACTGTCAGTTTTGACAGATTTTGTAAGACAGATAGGTAACAGACCTTCATGCGTCCAAACGTTAGCCGCCGAATGTTTTTTTTCTTTTATACCTGAGACGATAACTGGCATATACATTGATTGAATTAAAAATTTCGTACTATCCATTCTACTAAAGAGTTAGTAAAAATATAGTATACATACAGGTTGTACTCCCATGGTCAGTATTTCCTTTTATTTCATATTATTATTTTTCTAAAATTTAAATAAAACAAATAAAGGCAAAATCTTTACCTGTTACGTGTGAGCAGAAATTTTAATGAGAAAGACAAGAGAGTTGGCCAAGACTTATTTTGTACAAGAATTGCATCGGCTAGGCGATTGTTGAGCAGAGAGTTCTTCGACTAAATGTTTGAATTTTATTATAAGCAGCAGTCTAAACATTAAGACTAAGTTGTAACCTAGTGTTCATTATTTGAATGTCATTTATAAGATAGCTATCCGTGAGGACCTATAATTGGTTATCTGTTGTTATAAGTTATATATAAGATATTTGTTATACTAAGAAAGAAATAAATAAATAAATAAATCTTAAGTTTATATTGGCACAGATTTTAAAAGACAAGTAGTAATTTCTTATTAATATTATTTTAAGTATTCGGAGAGAGGAAAAACTTATTTTTTTCCCGCTCATGACTTAAATTTTGCATCTCGTATTTTTATTTTATTTTTTTATGTTATCCGCAGAGCATGCGCTATTGCAAAACATAAAAATACTAAAAATATCATAGTCGCTTTATTATATTTGGTTTTATTTCACAGGATACATCAAGCATATGAAACGTGTTGCAGTATCCAAAGTGTAGATACCCATTGGCCATCACTAAAATTGAAGCGGTGTGTAGGAAGATATATTTTGGGCTAATTTGTGTTAGGGGAGAAATAAGAAATTACTACTTGTATTTTAAAATAAATGCCAACATTAACTTAAATTTTGGCCTACTTAGATTTCAAAAATAAAATTAAATTTTAGAATAATAATAATATGAAAACAAAGGATATACTGAGCATGGGAGTACAACCTGTATATTATATGCTATGCTATTACAACTCCTTAGTAAAATGGATATTACGAAATTATAATTCGATCAATGTATATGCCAGTTATCGTCTCAGGTATAAAAGAAAAAAACGGTCGGCGACTAACGTTTGGGCTCAAGAAGGTCTGTTACCTATCTGTCTTTTTCATTAATACAAGATCTGTCAAAACTGTCATTTTTGATTGTTGCAATCAGCATTTCATTGCTACAGAAGATACGTGATCGCCCCTCAGGGTATTGCATCTGCAGATGCGTCGGCTGAGGTAAACATGAGGATATTTGATCGTCTGCGGTAGGTATTTAATGTCAGTCGATGCGTCTGTTGTCCGTGATATCCATTGTATGTAGTTTTTGCGAAATATAAAAAAATAATTTTCAATATAATTATGATTTTATTATGTACTTAATGTATAAAATGCTTATTATTTGAGCCAGAAGCATAACTAACTTAATTAAAACTTTAAAAACTTCAATCATAAAATACGCATCAACAGGGATAACTCAAATACTAGTCAGATCTCACTCAAATTTAAATGGCACCACATGATAATAATTTTCACACACATTCTTTCGAATGTAAAAAATAACCAAGATCGGAACACCCTGTAAAGAGTTATAAGGTAACACACAAAAAATACAGTTGAATTGAGATCCTCCTCTTTTTGAAGGTTCGGTTAAAAATAATGTACTTTTTTATGTGATGGAGTGGCAAACAAGCAGACGGCCCACTGATGGTAAGCGGTTACCGTCGCCTATGGACATTTGCAACACCAGGGGCGTTACCAATGCGTTGCCGACCCTGTAAGACTCTTTTAACACCCTTTTTGAAGGAATCCATATTGTAGCTCTGTAATAATATAATTATATAATAATATAATCCATACTTACTATAGTCCGGCCGCCGAGAGAATGCTTTTGACAGTTCGTGTTCGCATTGTAGTTGTGGCTTTTAAATGGAGTACTAGTGGCTCTCCGAGCAGTAAACCTCGCAAATCTGCCCTTGCATAGTTTACAATTGAATTCAACTGAACTATATATTTAAGTAAAAGTATTTTACAGTGATAATGGATGTGCGGCACATGTATAGACGAGAGAGAGAGAGCCTATCACATATTATAGGAAACTTTTTTTTTTCTATAACTGTTAGGTTAGCCTTTGACCACTATCTCACCTGATGGTAAGTGATGATGTGGTCGAAGATGTTGTTCAGGCTAACCTAGAATTACTGGCTCTCAAGGACAGCTGCCGGAACACACCGTTAGGTGCTTGGCGTCAGATTTATCTACTTGAGCGTGGTAGCTAGCCAGGCGGGCATTCGCAAAATTCCCTACCACCATCCTATAACGATTGCCATCCTAAGACAACAACCGGGACCGACGGCTTAACGTGCCCTCCGAAGCACGGAAGCGCTCAGTAGTAATGTCACCATCGGTCACCCATCCAAGTCATGACCGAGGCGGACGTTGCTTAACTTTGCTGATCGGTTCAGAATGGCTAAGCAAACTTCGCTACGAGCGCTTCAAAATTTTACGTAGGCGTCCATACTTTCAACACTATAAAATGTATAGCATATCATAACTAAATTGACGGCAATTAGAAAAATATCCAAAAACCAAAAAAAAATGTACTTATAAATCCTGCTCACTAAATTTCGTGAGAATCTGTTGAGAAATACGACCTGTAGAGGAGAACAACCGGACATACGAAAGCATTTTTGTGTAAGTTAAAGCAGAGACGCTTCGCTTGAACTTAGTTCTCGCTCGGTCAAAAATATACAATATACCCTATTTTTAGATACTTAAATGCTTGTCTAATACAACAGTATGCAGTCAGACTATAAGTTCATTTGAACTGGGATAATATATTCACCTGTCAAACGCATTCTCTCGGCGGTGGCGGCCGGGGGTAGGGGTAGTAGTTCGATAGCGCTAGGCTATTTTGGGGTCATAAGTTAAAAAAAATCTAAAGTTGCTAATTTTTTGCATGTGGATACAGTCGTACCTATAAAGCTTATTATTACGTTATGTGCCACATCTGTCACTTGCATTTTCAGCAATTCAATGATTTGTGGCTAATTTGTTTGATTCAAATCAAACCTTCCAAAATTATTTGAAAGTTTAAAAATATAATGGCATCGTCTCTAAGATAGCCTGCGTAGTGTGCAAACCCAGTTTGTGTCATTTTCATCCAGTGCAAACAGACAAACTGACAGTATGTTATAACAATGTCAAAAAAAAATTACAATTGAAATGGTAAATATTCACTTCATCAGATGACCTAAATATGGCCAATAAATAATTATGTGCCGTTTTAGACCATGGAATTTTTAGATTTAAAAAAAAATGATATTTTATGCTACCAACGCTTAAAAAAAATATAATAATCATTAGGGTTCACATATTCAATATTGTGCATGTGATAGCATAGGTAAATATTGTGTCGTTAGATTTACGTTTTAGGCAATGTCCTTTGTTTTAATTTTAATATGTTGAATAAAATAGGACTTACAAGGAACTATTAATAAGTATTTGTATCATGTTGAACCATTGTACATTTATTTAAGGTTTAAAATAAGGGTACTTGATTTGACGATATTCATATTAAATATATTATATTTGTTCAATACATATAATTGTATAAAATCAATAATAAGATTAATGTAATAATACCTATGATATAAATAGTTATTTATAAGCACATTCTAATCAAATAATTTAATAGTAAACCAAAATTGTAATTATTTAAAAGTATTGATATTGACTGCCGAAGTTGTTATTTGAAAGGGGCTCTGCCCAGCAAGTCAGTCGTCTTCAGAGTGAACAACTCAGATCTCACAGTGGTGTCTAAATACATTCAAAGTAGTCTTTAACGACGAAGTGCTGCCCGATCAAGATTGTGTGAAAGTTAAGTAATTTATTATTCTCTTTTATGATATTACTGGACTAACCTTGTTTATATGTAATGGTTCTTAAAATGGTTTGTTAAAAGGGTTTTGACAGTTGTTATAAATTATATTGAATTATAATTATAATAATGTTAATTAATAGTTGATGAACCAGTAAAAGTGTAAATAAAATGTATTTAGAAAGTAAGTAACACATTGTTAAAAGATGTTTAAAAGAATGGCCCCGAGTTTCTTGCCCGTTCTTCTCGCAGTGGCTCTATACAACTTTGTTTGCTGAACGAGGCAGTACAATTAGAATACTTCAATATTAAAATTTCATTAGAGCGTCGTAGACGCCTAAATTAAATAAATAGTTTTGACTTTGACTTTGACCTTTTATTTTATTAAACTAACACATGCATGGAAAATAGACATTGTAAATTTGTGTAATTTCCATGCATGGCAATTAAACACCAAAAATATAGAATGCGGCTCAAGTGGGCGGATACGTAGCGGCGCGCGGTGACGTGTCGGTGCGTTCTGTAGGTACGATTACGGTAGGTACGAATAATATTCCATGAATATAAACGACACAAATTCAGAATAGTGTTTCTTTAATCTATGATAATATTTAAGACGTAAGATCTAATAACTTGTATTTTCTTTAGTGGCTTTTACGGGGTGTTCTAGAATAAATATATATATATTTAAATGCCATGGATGAATTCGAAAAATATAGAATGCGGCTCAAGTGGGCGGATACGTAGCGGCGCGCGGTGACGTGTCGGTGCGTTCTGTAGGTACGATTACGGTAGGTACGAATAATATTCCATGAATATAAACGACACAAATTCAGAATAGTGTTTCTTTAATCTATGATAATATTTAAGACGTAAGATCTAATAACTTGTATTTTCTTTAGTGGCTTTTACGGGGTGTTCTAGAATAAATATATATATATTTAAATGCCATGGATGAATTCGACACAAAACGTTATGTACAACGGATACCAGTGACCTGAAACTAGTAACACCCATTTGACCTATTATAATATTCTTTTAAAACCGTTTAGGCACCATGTAGGTACTGGTTAAATATCAGTATTCCCGTGGAGAGAAATTACACAAAATACATATGTACATTAAATACTACTTTATTATTATCATGAAAGACAAATTTTCAACTTGAATTTTATTTTCGTCGGATAATGTTCGCAAAGACAAATACCTAAATTTCTACCTAAGCAAGCACCTAATATGACACAAACTACTATATTAGGTTTGGAAAATGGTCAAGAAACTATATCCAAAACATAAACAACTTTAATGTTATTGAAACCTAAAAACCTAGCGCTACCGGTCTATAGGGGTGTACCACGATCTAGAGGGACCTTAACCCATGGAAGTAAGTACTACATACAACAGAACTTATTACTTCCATGCCTTTACCATATGTTAAAATAACAAGAACAGAATAATAAGGTTCGTATGCTGTTATCGTACCAAATAGGTACTTACATGAAAAAAAAATTGGTGACAGACTTCAATTCAAAACTCTTTGTCTATCAATCTTGGCGATCCTTGTATTATTCTCAATTGTATTTATTGTTGTATATTTTTTATTGTGTGTGCTTAGTGGTTTGGTATGTGATGGTAAGCGATATCTAATTCTCAGGCAATATCTAATGAATGATTTAAAACTACCTACAATTATGAATAAACAAGAGGTGAAGGGTAGTTTACAGATTTTTCATGCAAATCTGCATCAAAAGCCTACTATTTAGTACTTTAGTATTTGAGTTTGAGAATTATCATGATAATCGAACATAACAATCAATTCCACAGCAGAATACAAACGCACGCCAGACAATCATTGATACATAACCTTGATCTTATTACTTCGGAAAAACCTTTCACGTGGTTCGTGAATGTGTACGATATTCTTGTTCACGATATCAGTCATAAACGTTTTTAATACATATTTATTTCATTTATGCCTCAAACTTTTATCATTTTATCTAAATAATATGTAATGAAGTATCAGCGTAAGGAGTTATCGGCGTATCTTAACTATAATTATTGGATGGAAGGCGTTGTTGTTAACCAATTCTCGCCAGTCGCTGCAAGCTTTTCAAATCGGTCTATGTACCTAATGCGCAGAGGGACTAATTCACATTATGGCCAGCCATAATGCGTAGTAGACATTATATATAGGGTAGAAGAGTAGAATGCTAAGAAATTGATAGTTTTTTTATGTTGTTGTGACGCAACAAGCTCGACGCCCACAAGTTGCTGAAGGGTGTCTTCTACCTATAACAAATGCATTTCGTCACAAATGACGAACCGCACTGCACCTTGAGGCATTTATTCTCCAGTTTTTGAGTCTCATCATGTGTCTATAATTTTACTGGCTTGCAAAGACTGCTGCCGGGACACACTGTTAGGTGCTCGGCGGCAGAGTTTCTACTTGAATGTTAGCTAGCCAGGCAGGCATTCGCAAAATGCCCTTCCACCATGCGTTGAAGCTCAAGGCGGTGGCGGGGTTCGAACCATGGAACTGCGGCACCGCAGTCCGTAGCTATAGCCTATAACCGCTCGGCAATCATTGCTTCAAAGGGTAAGATTGAGGCTTTCGAGCTGAAATACCAGGGCAGTGACAAAACAAGAAGATAGTTACCGCACGTTTAAGAACGGAGACGTATAAATGAACAATGTTTGCTGGAAACAATGTGTATGGGACGATGAAACTATAAATTTGCGATTTGTGTAAGATAAAATGGTTAAGGGAGAATCTATTGTTAGGAAATTTGTTATCTCACATCTGATATTTGGACAGAGAAAAGCATAGATGGTTTACATGAATATACATATATGGGTGTATGTTTCGTATATACATACCTAATTCGTGTGATACATGTGCGAGTCACCATCATCGACAGTCAGAAGACGTCAACCGTTAAATACACACTTCCTACATATTCGAGAGAGATGGTAATTCTTCAGAAGGTGCTTTTGTCCACCTTAGAGTATTTTTCCTTCGACACCTATTACGACTGCCACACGAAGATTTATGGGGTGCATTTCGAGCTTGGCAACCCACGAGGAATCATTTATCACAAAATCAACATGCGGACAATATTTGTGTCGATGCATCCGCACTCAAGTCGCACTCAGGTTTTTTTTTTTTTTTTTTTAATTTTAAATGTACACTCCACAGACTCCAGGGTCCGTGACTTTTTTTAACTATGACATAATTTATTAGTAAGCAAGAAATATGAAATGGGAAACATGCAACATTCTAAGGGGGAACAGTGTTAAAAGTTTTTTTTTTCTTTTTTTTCCGTTAATGTCATTAGCACCAGCATCCAGAGCAGACCAGTATCCTCTAGCAGCACCCGTTCACGAGTTGACGCATGTGCCAGCCATCGCCTTCCTCAACCATTTTTGAGGGAAGATGGCGACCCGACACACAACACCGCCGCTAGACAACACCTTTCTGTGAGCATGACCACTCCGGATACCCGTGCCAAATTACAATTACAAAAATAATTTGGGACTACAATAAAATAATATACCTACAGAAATTTACATATTTTGTTATTCTCCCACGTCACATTTTAACAGGGCCTCCATTACCGCGCTATTTCGATCTTTGATCGCCATTTTGAGGTTGTAATCAATCGTGGATGGCTTTTGGTGTCGCAACCATCGCCTTCCTAACGAACCATCCTATGGCGTCGTTTTCGTCATCTGCGTAGTATATGAAGGTTCCAGTGTGCCGTGAAATTGCAACGACGGCGTGCGGGACGCTCTCATGCAACGCACTCAGGATTGGCATCCAACAGAGCATTGAATGCGTGGTGTAGGATACCTATTTTGTGCGCGCTGTGGTCAGTTCTTGTTAGTTGACGGGTAAAAGAGCAGAATGGAACAAAGAATGCATGGTTTTCCGATCTTACTTAGCGTGAGGTTAGTTTGTAACAGATTAGTTCACCTACCAAGTTTATTAATCAAACAGAGCAACACGTACTGAAGCAATATTATCGGATGAAATTGCGTGCCTTTTCATCCTGGCACGGTAGTGATAGGTTTGCTTTGTCCATTTTATTCATCGTCAAAGATCAAGCATTTCAGGTGTTTTCAGTATTTACGTCAAACATAAAAATAAATCATCTCATTTAATATGTATTGCAGTAACAAGTAAATGCAACTTTTCCAAGAAATTAAAAATTTCTTTGCTCTTAACTGGAGGAAAAATAGGTAACATACTGTAATGAATAGATTCAAGCGTTACTTTGTGGAAATTTATATTCAATAATAACAAATGTTTTTAAAAGTATCTTAAAAAAACATTAAATAATATCAAACAAATTATTGGAGAACAAAATTTTTTTTTTGCCCAAGGCGGGAATCGAACCCGCGTCCTCCGATATCGCGTCGGATGCTTAACACCATCTCAGCCACCTGGACATTGGCATTTCTGCCGAAACTTTGTGCTCCAATTGTATTACTTTAACCGTCATAGGGGACGGTGCGCGGCCATCAACCAGACTACTAGACTTCAAAATGATTTTAATTTTGTACTCCAATAATTTGTTTGATATGATTTTTGCTTAGCACGCGATAGTGCTTGTAATCATATTTAGAAACATTAAATAATATTTAAATAAAACTCTTAAAGAAATATAAAATTATATATCTAGTGACAATTCCGCCTAATGTGTAAATTAGGCATTTAAAAAAAAAAATGTTATTATTAGGTATGTAACATACTTTCTTAGTTTTTCCTACACATATTGTATTCTGATATTTCTGAGCAGTCTCCGGCTCAGGTTAACAAAGTATAACACCCTTGAAGTTTAATAATAAGGGTATGTAATTTAATAATTGATTTAATATAGAATAATGATACCATTCTTAATGAGTACATTTTGTACTTTGCTCAGTGTGTAACTTACATTTTGAAAAAAAAGTTTTGTATACTTGCAAATAACGCCAATCAATTAACCTTCTCGGAGCAAATATAAATCCTTTTTTTGAAACATCATACTTCTAGAAGAATAAAAAAGACGTTGTCACAGAAAATATTTATTGACAGTTTTGAAATTAGTGGTTCGATTTTAGTTTTGATTTTATTTATTTTCAAATGGATTGGTGGGGAACGGTGAGATTTTCATTTAATTATCACATTTAGCAAGTAGATTACAAGTGAAAATGATAAAAGATGAAAGTTTAAAGTTTTCTGCGATTCAAATCTGAACTCGGTCATTGCTTTTCTTCATCGAACTCCTTTGAAACTTAAGACATAACTATTTGTTTCCCCTCATCATTGTTGTAGAAACACGCTCAAAAATGTTTTCTGGGACTGTTATTTATTTTATAACAGATATCTTTACATGGATACATAACGCATAATGCTTGCTTGTAAACTTTTTTTGGTGGTTTCGAATGAAATTCTAAATCTGATAAGAGTGGAGCCTTAGCAAACATTTCAAGATCTTAAGGATTAGTGAGTTTTGTTGCATTCTTCATACAATTCAGATTCTTCATTCAATTCTAGGTTAGCCTGTACAACATCTTCGACCACATCATCACTTACCATCAGGTGAGATGGTGGTCAAAGGCTAACCTATCAAGCATAAAAAAAAAAGTTTCTTAGCATTATTGGCAATTAATGATGATATTATGGCATCTGTACCGTTGTTGTGACCGGTGACAAAATTGGACCTACATGTTCAATTGCCAACATACCAACTGTATCTATATAAGTAATTTGTTTATTTTTAAACGATTGCTACTATATTTTTAAAACACTAATAATCTAATAAGTGATTTATTTCTTAATTAAATTAACAAAGCAGAGTTACGGAGAAAATTAAATAGTTCCAAAGATTAGGCAAACAAAGCAGCATACCTCATTATTTTATTAAAGGTTTACAGGACAGTAAAATACTACAAGGGTAGATAGGGTTGGAGTGTACCCTTGGGGGCGCAAAAAAAAATTTTTTTTTCCTTTTAATGACCTCCTGGGAGGTCAACAAACGTCCTCGGTCAATGACCTTAACGTAGATAGTTTGCAAACAGCTTAAGGGACTGTAAGGACAAAACCTGTCTTGCAAAGAAGGTACGGTGAGGTGTTGGTACTGATTTGACAGCTGATAAGATGGTGTACAACATAAGTACGTTCTGTGCTGACTGCACTTGGCATGAACTAGATGAAAAAACTTCAAAATAAGTGCTAAAATATAAGCCCGAAAGAAATATAATCAACAACTTTACTCTTATACCTCAGATTTTATTCAACTTTGGATACTCACATAAGAGCATGCCACTGTGTAATTGATAGAATAGTGGTATATATATACTTCTTTAAAAGTAATGTTTTTTTTTAAGGCACAACCATCAAACCAAACATCGGGTAATTTCAAATTGCTCGCGCATACCAAGGAGGAGGAAGATGCCTTCGACTATGTTAAATTTCGAACGAACCCCAAACCAACTGGGTAAGTCTTCAGTGGTATTATGATCATCAATCATCATACGTTTAAAATTCACAACGAGAGTTGATGAATGCATATTAGCTATATGCATTTATCAACTCTCCGTGACTCACGACGTCTTCAGCGTAATTTGGACTTAGTGTATTGAAATTCAAAGGACAGAAATCATTTATGTTTTATTGCTTTTCTCTGACCACAATTGCATCTGATCGTAAATGATGAGGTCAAAAATGTTGTTCAGGCTAACCTAGAATTACTGCTTAGCAAAAGTTAGTAATGTTAAACGAACCATTAAGCTTGGCCTAGACAAACTTTAGCTTGACAATGCAACAGCCTTCGTAGGAATCCAACACGTTACTTTTATACAGTACTGTGACGGAACAAGAAAGAGGCCTTCCTTGTGTTGAGCGGTAACTTCTGCTTAAAATAGATACATTTTTTCAAGAGACGAACTGCACTGTGCCTCACCCTATGGCATAAAGTTGTTAAGTCTCATATGCCTTTAACTTTACCGGCACTCATACTCTTCAAACCAGAACACAGAGAAGCGATATTTACTGCTGTAAAAAAAGATATGGCGGCAGTATTTCCCCAGATGAACTCATGATTTGTACTGCTTTTAAATCTTTACAGTTCTTTTCAAATACGTGATCTATCTGGAAGATATAGTTCTACTACATAATGCAGATCGTAAGAAAAGACGGTTAACGGATGTAGCTACTATTAGGCTAGTTTGATTCTTGTACGTTCATAGTATTAGGTATATCTCATAGTGTATTATTTTGGACAGCTGCAGATTAGTGGAGACAAACTTTATCTTACAAAAGCCTGCAATTCGCGCTAAAGATGAAATTAATCTTAGCGAATCTCTGAGATTAAATTTTGTTGATTAAAGCCTTATGAATAATAAAATGAAATTTTCAGGGTGGCTACCTGATAGATAGAGCAAGTTTTTAAAAGGCAAGCGGTAATTTTTTGTATGTGGTTTAATTTTTTTAAGGGCCCTTGAAGTTGTGAATATACTGGGTAATTTTATCATTCTTGGCATTTAATTTTTTTTATTCCATTCAAAGATCTAACGATAGTAAATGTTACTATACTGAATTGGCCTATCTATCAGATTAGGACACAAAAAAACAAGCATCTACCGCAATAATTCACGTCACCATAAAAATCTCATCGTACTCGGCGATAGGTGAAACATTTTAAAAAAGTTATAACTCCGAAAATACGGAAAATTGCGGAACATACATGGGGGTGATTCATATAGCCCTCTAGGTCCTCTACCTCCCAGCTTCAGTATATCACTAGTTCTTGGGACACCCTGTATATAATATTGGTTCTTTTGACGGTTTAACTTTACCGAGTCTGCAGTTTAAAAATATTATGTAAGGTCATAAAAAAATTTCGAGGCAAAGTTTGCTTAGCTGTTCTTTACCGATCAACTAAGTTAAACAACGTCCGCCACAGTCATGACTTGAATAGGTGACCGCTAGTGACATTACTACTGAGCGCTCCCGTGCTTCGAAGGGCACGTTAAGCCGTTGGTCCTGGCCTTGTTGATCCTGGTTTATATTAGGATATTAGGATGGCATTGGTTACAGTACGGTAGTAGGGAATTTTGCGACTGCCCGCCTGGCTAGCTACCACCCTCAAGAAGAAAATCTGTCGCTAAGCACCTAACGGTGTGTTACGGCAGCTGTCCTTGAGAAGCAGTAATTCTAGGTTAGTTAACAACATCTTCGACTTCATTATACTTATCATCAGGTGAAATAGTTATCTATGACTAGCCTATCTGCTTATAAAAAAAACATAGAAGTAGTAACCAACTGCAAACCTACGAAATTGAAACAATATTTTATTTATATACTTGTAACACACTGTTTAAATACGTTTAGTTAGAACGTTGCCAAGTTTCCTGTCCGTTCATCTTGCAGTAGCTCTACACTTCGTTTGCTGAACGTGGCAGTGGAATGAGGAATATTAGGTTACGATTTTCTTCATTTTTATATTTATATTACATTCATTATGAGAGTAACGATGCCAAAATTGAAAAAATTGGCTTTGTCTTTGAATATCAGAGAGCATTCTCTCAATTTCATCAGAATAACAAGCTAATTACGTACACAGTTAAACCGTTTAGATTGTTTTCCCAAGTCATCCCAGTATACATCTATTTATATTTTCAAGCAAAAAAATAGCGTTTTGAGAATTGATTGCTGTAAAATGCTGTTCCTAAATCTTTGTATCAAAATAACACCACAGTCCATAAAAAATCTACACCAAAATACTTTTTTTTTATGCCTGATAGGTTAGCCTTTGGACCACTATCTCACCGGATGGTAAGTGATGATGTGGTCGAGGATGTTGTTCAGACTAACCTAGAGTTACTGGCTCTCGAGGACAGCTGCCGGAACACACCGTTAGGTGCTTTGCGACAGATTTTCAATTTGAGGGTGGTCGCTAGCCAGGCGGACATTCACAAAAATGCCCTTCCACCATGCGGTGAAGCTCAAGCCCGCGGCGGGATTCGAACCATGGACCTGCTGCGCGGCAGTCCATAGCCAAAGCCACTGAGCCATCACTGCTTCAAATTCCTACTTAAATATCAGTTTAACTATAGTGTTCTTAGCTAATAACGTTTATTTCCAGAGTCATCGGTTCAATCGCACACATGGTCAAAGGTGCCTTAGGTGCCGGCATCCTTAGCGGCCATGTAGGCTATATGAAAGCGGGTGTAGGCTCTGCCTTGCCATTGAACATCATTTTTGGTATCTACATGTGTTACTGCTTAGACGTAAGTGTTCAACTAATTCTATAGTTATTATTATATATTTATATGTTAAAGTAAGTAAGTGGCACTTCAATGCTGTCATATTGAAACCATCGTACATAAAGCCCGTATTCCACGGTCTGTGTCCTTGTCATCAGGGCCGCTACTGCAATAATTCGATGAAGTTTAGTTTTTCGTATTTCGAGCGACATTTTAGACCACGAAAATAAATTTTGCGGTACGAAGTTCGTTGTTTGATATAGTCTATGGTCGGACCGCATCGTTCATCACAAATCTTGCCCCGCTATGGAATCTCCCATACTACTCTAAGAACACTGTTATGACTCAATCGGTTTTAAGTCTTAGGCCAGAGAAATTAAAGAACATTTTCACATGGTAAGAGTCTGAGAGTCCTAGTTATGGATCAGCGAGAGGTGTCGCTACTGTTCTATTAAAAACAGGTTAGGTAATATTTGGAATTTACGTTAATGTCTTTTTTCGCCATCGGTATTTATATCTTCATTAGAATTTGTGTTCTTAGTGCATATTTAGAACTCGACTTTGACTACTTATAAGCAAAGAAATAAATTATAATTTCATATTTGGAAAATGTGCAAACTGTACGAATCCGAGTTAAAAAAAATATTATTCAGAATTTACACAGGCAAATGCTTGCTAATCTTTGCCACGAATGAGTTAAACAAATGTAAGCCAATACGTGTTTTGCGGATATCTTTCTTTCGGACACGAAGTTCGATCCTTCGACGAATTAGAGTAGGGGCCTTGTTTCGCGGACGCGTCTGTGAATCTGCGGACGCATCCGTGTACTATTTTGAATTTTTCAGGAGACGGTCAGTTCAATACAGTGATAGGCAAGAGAGACTGTTTACTGTTTTTAGTGTTGAAAAGTATATGAAATATAACATTCTATTTTTTTATTATACTCGTATCTACTTTACCCAAGACCTGTTCACCAGCGAAGACGCCCTCCACGGTTAATATTGAACCTTACTTTAAAAAAGTATTAAATATGAACGTTTGCATAAGCAGTCATACCTACTTGCAACTACATTCAAAAAAATATGGAGAGGAGCGCCTCCATGATTGTAAAAATCTGTATGTTAGTAGAGTATATATATATTTATTTATTATTTAATGTACTATAAAGTGCTAATCCATTTTATAAATCACCGTTTAGATTAAAGTTTTACTTTATATTAATAGTAGGTATATAAAATTGATTTATATGGATATGGAATGAAATTTTACATAATAATATGCCTAACGAAACCATAAAGCTGAAAAAAAAACCATAACCATAAACCAGCCTTTTTTCCCAAGTAAGTAAATCTTTGTTGCCCGTCCATTTATACATGAAACAGGCCCAACTCCAATTAATGATATTTAAATGTCATAAAAAAATGTTTACGCCAAAGATTTGGTAATAGTTACTTTGTGCCCGAAAGGCTCCAAACATCACCCTCCGCTCCCGCACCTCAGTCGCCTGCGTGCTTTACTAGTCCACGGCGGCCGCGAGTGTTGTCGTCGCTATCATTCTCAAAGTCAACGCGCCACAGCTTAGGCAATAGTTAGTATTGAATTGTTTATGTGAAAATTAAAAATGTGTGGATCACATTCAGTTATCGATTCTACACCACCCCCCGCAGTATTGTTGATGAATTAAAAGTGACCTTATATATATATTTGTGCCTGGTAGTTTAACTTTGACCACTATCTAAGTGTTGATGGTAAGTGATGATGTCATCGAAGATTTTGTTGAGGCTAATTTAGAATTACTGGCTCTCAAGGACAGCAGCTGGAACATACCGTTAGGTGCTTGGTGACAGATTTTCTACTTAAGGGTGGTAGCTAGCCAGGCGGGCATTCGCAAAATGCCCTACCACCATGCTATAATAACTGCCATCCTAAGACAACACCCGGGACCGTTCCGAAGCACGGAAGCGCTCAGTAGTAATGTCACCAGCGGTCAATCCAAGTCATGACCGAAGCTACTTTGCTGGTCGATTCAGAACGGTTAAGCAAAGTTTGCTACGAGCGCTTGGAAATATATATATATATTTATTTGTCTATAAGTATATATATATTCGATTAAAATATCTATACTTACTATTTAACTCATTAGCAATGACAACCTTTCAGATGCTGGTGAAATCGGGCCAGATAATGTACAAACGCACCAGGGTTCCCAGCTTGACGTACTCGGACCTTGGAGAAGCTGCTCTGGCATGTTTTCCTAAGCCTAAGATTGCCAAGTATTCATATTGTTTCAGGCAAGCAACGACTCATAATTCTTTTTTGTGTCACCAGTCCAGATATAAGCCATGTAAGATTGGGGGCGAAATAGCTTATCACCATCTTTGCCGTGCCCCAATAGCCGAAAGGTAGTGAATTCAAAATGCGTGTTGGAAACCTTTTACAATGCAATGTAATCGATAAATTTGAAAACTAACGATTTTGTATTTCAAGAGAAACCTTTCTTTGGCAAAAAAATTACCTTAGGACGATGGCAAGGACCAGATCAAACGTGACACATAATAATTTATAACTCCACCATATTAATACCATACTATCCTTTTAGGCTGTGGAATGGTATAAATATGCTCGAGTTATAAATGATTTGGGTATTAAGTTTGTATAGGAGTTCCGGCCTTCGTCAGCCTTTCGGTTCAACATTTCACTGCGATCCCGAAAGCGCTTGTCATAGAAGATATTAAAGAGTTTCCGAGATAAAGCCCTTTTAAGCTTGACAGCTGCTACGCAAAATGAAGACCTCGATGAGATCTCTAATTTTTGTAAAGGAACAAGTGATCTAGGATAAATATTTTTCCAGATAAAGCCCTTTTTAATTTGACTATCTATCGCCCATTAAATATATATAAGTATATATAACAGCACCTCAACGTTCTCCATGATGCAATGATTTATTAGCACTCTAACGGTATTATTTCTTTTTCCTCAGGCTTCTGATTGACATTATGATTGTGATTGATCTGTTCGGCTCTTGCGCATCCTATCAAATTATCATTGGCAAGACAATAAAGCAACTTGTGGAGGATAAACAAGAAACTTCTATTGAAGGAGAAGGATGTATGTAGCTCACTCTCTTTATTGGTTGCGAAACCACTATCGTTATCGTATCGTGCTATATTCGTACTTACTTAATTGTAGCGAAATTTACGGATAAAGCAATCAACCTTCTTCTACGGTCACGTGCAGATAGTTGTTATTCGTCCTTGCTTCAGCAGGCTCGGAGCGCTTTGTATGAAGGCCATCTTGAAATCCGCCATTTTGGATTTTTGACAGTTGTCATTCGACTGCTCTTCCGATTCCCTATGATATTTGTTCAAACACCTATCTATCTCTTACCGTTTATGTCATCTATTATTACTTGCTGTTTCATTGTTTGTTCTACCAATAGAACAAGTAGGAAAAATAACTCCTAGTTATTCTAACAATAGATCAAATGGGAAAAATAACTCCTAGTTGTTCTAATAATATAAAAAGTAGGACAAAAAGTTCCTGGTTATTCTGTTCCGGAAAATGTCAACGTAAGAATAACTCAAATAGTACGCGTCAGTTCTCACTCAAATTCAAATGGAACCGCATGAAAAGCTGCAGCTTTCGTGATATTAGAGCGTACCCTATCAACATATTATTATTTATTATTCAAATCGATAATTATAAAAAAAAATACGGAAAATTTTTCGCCATTATTGTGCATGCCACAGCGCATGCTGCTTATAAGAGTTGGTTTTTAGCGTACCAAACGAAAAATTGTTCGTCAACATTGTGCATGCCACAGCGCATGCTGCTTATAAGAGTTGGTTTTTAGCGTACCAAACGAAAAATTGTTCGTCAAAATTGTGCATGCCACAGCGCATGCTGCTTATAAGAGTTGGTTTTTAGCGTACCAAACGAAAAATTGTTCGTCAACATTGTGCATGCCACAGCGCATGCTGCTTATAAGAGTTGGTTTTTAGCGTACCAAACGAAAAATTGTTCGTCATCATTGTGCATGCCACAGCGTATGCTGCTTAAGCGAGGTTTTGGCGTACCTTTGTACCTACAGTACTTTAATTGACTGGCAGATATTGCTTTGCTGAATGCTAACGTAATCCCATCTTTCCCCACCTCGGCGGAGGACTGCTCACGGTTGGGTTTTAGTAGGTTCAAGCCCCACACAACCCCTTTCGCCACACCCGTAGCAAAAGGGAAGAGCATAGGTATTTCCTCAATCATAAACAAAATAAATAAATAGGAAGTGTTTCGTCTAATCTGCACTGGACTGTAACAGCTGTATCGTCCACTGCTGAGCACAGCCTCCCCTATTAAGGGAAGGGGGTATTTGCCATAATCCCCACGCTTGGCAGGCGTCTTGGGGATCGCAGTTTAAGTTGGCAGTTCTCTAGAAGGCGCTGCTGCCCACCTTCCAGTAGTTTTCCCTTAGTCGCCTCTTACGACACCCACGGCATGATATGGGGACGTGCAATTCTAGCCCGGCACCCCACGGGTCATTTTAGTCTAATTACATTAGGTTATTTTAATATCTAACACGCAGTTAGTCTAACATATCGTTTTGATAAAATAAAATGCTTTTCTTTTAACTTTTGTAAACTAAATTTTTATATATCCAAGTCATTAACACCCGTTCATAACTTAGAATTAAGTTTTTGGTTTTTAGTGGGTTCAAGCCCTTGCAAACCCATGCCTTTTCGCCACCCCCGTGGGGCAACCATCGTTTTGGTAAAATAAAATGCTTTACTTTTAACTTTTGTAAACTAAACACATGTTCCTAAGTCATGAACGGGTCTACTCATTATAAAATGCTTGTCATATACTTTGTAGGAACGTATGTTTGTTTGTATATAGTATGTGTTTATTTTTAACGAAATGCTTGATATAATTGTTCCAAATGAACAATATTACTCACTAATCGAAAACTGCGAAACAAAATTTATTCGGTCCATGATAATTTATAAAATTAAATTTGTAATTTTAGTGTACGCCGCCGTATATACCATAGGAGCTACTTCTTTACAGCACTGCTTTTTATTTTAAAAAATCATGCTCATATGCTCTTTTACAGCACTTCCCAACTTGAGAGTCTACATGGCGATCATGATAATTCCTCTGATCATTATCTGTTTGATCAGATATCTGAAATGGCTGGCACCATTTTCTTTGGCAGCGAACGGAGTTATTGGTATGTCTGGACGATTTAATACGTTAGTAATGTACTGTGCGTTTGTAAACAATGTAAAACGTGTGACGATTGGACATGATGTAATCTGGCAGTGAGAGAAGTCAGCAGGTTCTTTGCTCTGCAATTTTAGCACTCGTTGTCATAACCGGATATCTCTAAGCTTACCGGATATCTTATGCAGGTACCGATTGGCTAGTGAAGTGAAGAAGTGTCTGGCAAGAAGGGAGCCGGTAGGACCTAAAAATGTCATTACCTCTACATGTACAATAATGTATAGAAGCAATACACTCAACCGCGCCAGTATCATTGATTTTAGTCATAGTGGTGTGCGTGCAATCTGTGGGAACGTTACCGAGTTTCAGTAAAATTGCTGCACGCACACATATTATTTTTATAAACACGTTTAGTGGAGGCAGCGTGCATCTATAAACTGAAAGATTTTTACATTCCAGAGACCTGATTTGCTTACTTTAAGTAATGAAATAGTACATTAAAATATGTATTAATTAAGGGCGGTAAGCCGAAGACGGAGGGCCTGGAAACATATAATGTTTTTCATCACAGTACAACTATTACTTATTACGAAATACATGATTTTTTTAAGCGGTTGGCGGGCTTTTTGCCTCCACTACAGATTATACAAATGTTTCGTTCAGAAACGTTAACGTACATTTCTGTTACGTTACGTTATTGTAAGGGTTTATTTGTTAAGAATTAACGTAAAGGTTACTTACGTAGGTATATAGCCATGACAGAGTGAACATAATTAATAATTTCGACGTTTACACACAAAAAACTATTAAAATCGATCATTATGAACATTAGTTGAGTATTTAAGTAACACGTAGCGAGATTGCAATGAAATTCCTGTTTAAATAACAAGAACACAATTTTTCAATTGCGTGTAAACTCCTTGCTTGAACTTGCATGACCAGTGTGCTGTGCTAAAAAAAAATATAAAGGGTGTCTCAGTAAGAGTGCACTTTTTCATTTTAAAATAAAAACAAGTATTTTATGACAGAGTTGTGATATTTTTATTATATTGTAAAGAAGACATGTTCCGATTAAGTATGGAATAAAATATCCGGCAAATGACCACCACGGCTCCGATGACAGGCCATTACTCTTTTCATGAAATTTTCCATGACTTTTGCACAGAGATGTGGCTGTATCTCACCGATGGCGCGTTGGATTTCCGATTTGAGCTCAGGAGTTGTTTCGGGTTTATTCGCATAAACCCGAGATTTCACAAAACCCCAAAGAAAAAAATCGCAATGGTTTTGTAATATAAAAAATCATCATCAATAAAAATATCACAACTCTGTCATAAAATACTTGTTTTTATTTTAAAATGAAAAAGTGCACTCTTACTGAGACACCCTTTATTTACCGACCTTGGTTTTTATGACAAAAAGAAGAGAGGGGTTTTATATGGGGCATTACGGCCAAATTAACATGTTTGTTTAGATACTGTTTACTGTTAACACGTGTGATGAAAAACAACTTACTACAGTGACTACTTTCCCGAGCGATGTAACATTGTGATTTCATTCCCTTTTCAGTTGTTGCCATCATCACTTCAGTATACTACGCGTTTGTAAATAATCCCACTTTTTCTGGCATGACGGGGTTCACGACATTCTACAACCAGTTCGAATTCATCGGCATGTCTGTGTTCAGCATGTCCTGCGCAGGAGTGGTCATCCCCATTGAGAACAATATGAAGGAACCTCATAAATTTTCACGTTCACTAATTATTGGTAAGCTTTTTTCATTTCTTTAGAACATTTGCTTGCTCAGCAATATTGAATGTTAAGTTTGTCCAGAACGCAAACCTTACCGCGTAAGGTTTGCGACGTTCTGACGCGCTGATGAGTGATCAGAAACGCATTTTCACTTGTTCTGGAACAAATAGCATTAGAATAGATTAAGCCTCCACCGAGGCAGCAATACGTAATTGTGGTTCGTTTGATCCCTTGCTGTATCTTTATTTCTTAATTTTGAGTTATGTTATTGATAAATATTATATTTAAGGATTCATTCTATAAATCATACTCTTTGGAAACACGATTACTTAAAATTTTCTCGATAGAAAATAAATCCAAAGTTACATCTAAAAAACGAAATAAACCCTCAGTACGGCGTGAATACTTAACGGAGAGTCATCCGTGTTTGAATAATAAAAAAAAAAACAACATGTTTCCTATAACGTATACACATTACATTTTTCAAATAGGTATTTGTTTTTATTATACGAAGGAAATACTCAAATTCGCGCATGTTCCGCCCATTTTAGTCAGGGCCGCGATTCTTTGTCCCTATCTGCTTTAGTAATTCTTCGGCAGTCGGCCAAGGACAGATGCTGTTGGCGTGTCTTACTTACGCACACAGACGCGGCGCGCCTAAAAAGCTCGGTGCGCCCTTAACGAATAGTTGAACTGCAGTAGTACCGCAGAAACCCAGCATATAAATATAATACAAATTGTTATATTTTAAATATTTTCGATTTTAACTGAACTGAATATTTTATTCGCTATATTCTATTCACGATATATTTTATTGACGAATTTGAAGCAGTGATTGCTCAGTGGCTTTGGCTATGGACTGCCGCGCAGCAGGTCCATGGTTCGAATCCCGCCGCGGGCTTGAGCTTCACCGCATGGTGGAAGGGCATTTTTGCGAATGCCCGCCTGGCTAGCGACCACCCTCAAGTTGAAAATCTGTCGCCAAGCACCTAAGAGTGTGTTCCGGCAGCTGTCCTTGAGAGCCAGTCATTCTAGGTTAAGCCTGTTAACACCTTCGACCACATCATCACTTACCATCACGTGAGATTGTGGTCAAAGGCTTACCTATCAGCAATAAAAAAAAAAAAAAAATTCACTATAAATATTTTAGGATATTATTAGATATTTCTGGTTTTTATAATATGTAAAACAATTGATTCACTATTCAATTAATGAATTGCATACTGTAAGGAAATGAAATTGTGTTTGTTTTCAGGAATGTCTATAATCATAGCCTGCACATCTGCAGTATCTTTATTTGGATATGTTGGATACCTGGACAAATGTCAGTCTCCGATAACAATCAACTTCCCTATGATACTGTAAGTATTATCCAAGCCTGGATCACAATTCCAGTAGTTCCTAACACATTTTGCTGTAGGTAATTAAATTTACCAGTTTATGTCAATTGTTCAATAATTTGCCGAATAATAATAAAATTAGGCGAACTGAGCACCGTTTGAAGGGTTTTGATATTTTTACACGATTGCCCAAAAAAGAGTGTTATGTTTTCAGGGTTCATGTATGTATGTATGTTTGTCAGTTTCATTATTCCACCATAAATTCTAAATGGCTTAACCGATTTTAATGTACGAGATAATACATTCTTCTTGATAACGCAAATGATACTAGGTACGTAACAAGTAAAATAAAACATAAATCAAACTGACGGATTTTAGACGCTGTCCCCCGTGGGGTGCCGGGTCAGAATTGCACCTCCCCATATCATCCCGTGAGTATCGTAAAAGGCGACTAAGGGAAAAATACTGGAAGGTGGGCAGCAGCGCCTTCTAAAGAACTGCCAACTTACACTGCGATCCCCAAGACGCCTGCCAAGAGTGGGGATTATGGCAAATACCCCTTTAATAGGGGAGGCTGTGTTCAGCAGTGGACGATCCGGCTGATACAGTACAGTACAGTATTGTGAGAAAAATATATGAGAGATATGTATTTCTTCTAAATCCATCATCTAATGGAGTATCAAAATAATACGATTCCATAAATAAATATAACTTGAAGTTTTAATTACAATGGAACGATAAAACACTTAATAGAAATAAATAGATTGTAGTCGAGTTTTTTACCTTTAAAATTAATTTATATTTGTCTCTAATCCACTACCGGTTAGCTTTTGTATTTGAATTTGTTTATATTTAAAGATCTAACAAAATTTGTTACAATACGTGTTGCGCTAAAATCAGTTGGTTTACACGCATTGGGTCAACATAGCGTAATAAAATAATATAAGTATAACCTTCTTCTTGGTCGTGTACTTCATTACTGAAGGTCGTGTCCCTGAAAGGCCTTCATGGCTCTATGAACCATACTTCTCCATTCGGTTTTCGGCTTCTCTTAAGGCGGTCGTAAGTACCTACATGAGAGAAAATTACCTGTTTAAAAGCGTTTTTTCTGGTACTTTCTCATATTCTTAGTTTTTTTCTGATAAAACACGGTGTGCATATGGTTAGCGATTTTTTTTTCTTACATTATGGCGTCTTAAAGTATTTCATGTACCTATCGTCACTTGCGCTTTTAAGGCGAGGCTTTCCACGGAGTTTAGGTATTATATGCGAGCGCGACGTATTCATTTACGCGACACAGAGTTGTGTGCGATGCGCCGCGTGCACGCTTTTAGCTCTCCAGGTAAGGTACAGTACAGTCCTACCTACGTAGCGGAGATCACGTCAGTATGACATTTTAGAATGGAATTAACATTTGTCGTGTATTGGTACATACGCCGGAAAAATAATCGGGTCTTGTAGGGGTTCGATCAGTACAGTAGTGTTTATATATCTATACAGTTTATTGTGTACCTACGGTTATTTAAGATGGGTAAATTATCATTCCTAAGAAAAAAATTTTTATTTGTGAGAACTACATTAAATTAATATATTAAGGTTCTATTATATTTTTACTAGCTTTCCAGGCGCGGCTCCGCCCGCGCGTTTGTCGGTTATCGCGCAAAAACATTAACCTCTTTTTGCGCAGTTGGATACAAACTATCCCATGTTTTTCCCGGGTCTCAAACTATTTCCATACCAAATTTCATTCAAATCAGTCCAGTAGTTTTGGCGTGAAAGCCTAACAGACAGACAGAATTACTTTCGCATTTATAGTACATTCGCATAATATTAGTACTGATTATAGAGAAAGCCGTTTAATGCACCTATTCATAAATGGTAATTTGGTAATATTATTATATTTTAAATAAATATATATATACATAAACTTCATTAAAAGAACACATTAAATGTCACAACCATGTCATGTGAGATTCCCAGAATTCAGTAACAAGTCTGTCTGTCACAGTTGTCCTATTAATTAATGGCGTCGAGTGATATAGCTGCGTAAAAATAAGTTTGATATTAGTTATTTTGTAAAACGAGTACCCTTATGCTGTCAAGACCGTGGCTCTTAAAATATGTATTTATGAATATGTCTTCGCAGATTTTTATTAATTTGGTGTGTTTAATAACAATTAATCTAGTGATTGTTTTAAGATGGCTACTTTTGTTTAATCTTTGTAGTTATAGCACGGTGCGAACATTTCACATCCATGGACGTCACAACCGTGGTTTTCATAGAACCACGGTTGTGGCGAGTGGCCCATGGTCGAGACAGAATCGTTTAGTTTTAGTTAAGTTTTTTTAAATTATTATTTTCAGACCATGTATTCAACATAATAACAAATCTCAAAGAATTATATCTCGCGTTTAAAATAAAACCAAATTTCACAATATTTTTGATATAATTTAAGCTCATTCCAATGAACTTTTTTGCAAGTTTAATAAAAAAGATATTATCCAAAACGATACTTGTTAAGTTGAGCGCTTATAGAGAGCATTTTTGAAACTAAAAATATGTATCAATTGTCTTGGTTGTGACAGGAGCCCCATTGTAATAAATTTCATAAAGCTGTCCTGTACAGAGTGCTCAATTCAAAGTCAATGAGTACAAATCTTACTTCATAATCATCGCTCATTAAGGCAACCATCTTCAGGCAGATATTTGCCTTCTAGCAAAATTGGCCAGAAATAAAAATAAAATTTGCCAGATAGTGTCCATTATTGAAGATACAGTAGAACCATATCCCGTAAAACTAAAAAAAATTAAGTCATAAAACAGGGCAACAGATACTATATTTAGATATAATGTGTCTATACGCGCACTGTTATAAATCAAAATGTTATTTGGAATTAAAAATTAATAAATGAATTTTAAGTTACTATATAAAAGTAGTTTATGAAAATTGTAAGATAAGGTTTTTAACATATTTCTAATAAACTCAGTTAGTTAGTATGTGTGTAAGCTTCTGAACCGACTTCAAAAAGTAGGAGGTTCGCAATTAGTCTATATTTTTTATTATGTGTGTTACCTCAGAACTTTTGACTGGGTGAACCGATTTTGATAATTCTTTTTTTATTAAAGCTGATACTTGTCGTTTGATTTTTAAATGAAATTGAACGACAAGTATCATGAATGACACTCCAATAACTGAAAAATATTTTCCTATCTTGATGATATTATAGTCTTTGACAGTGAATGACAATCGATCCAGTAAGTAGCAAGAATCACTAAAAAGAGTTTAATTTTTTTTTAACAAAAAATGGAACCAACTTCAACACTCAAGTGTGAAATAACTTGTCGAAGTCGGTTTCATGCGCAAAATATTGTTATACTAGGTACTTTTGAACTATTATGGCACCGACTTCAACAAGTTATTTCACACTTTGGAGTGTTGATGTCGGTTTCATTTTTCGGTAAACATTTTTTTATATTGAGAAATTGCATTAGTATTGGATTTGTTAGTAAATTTAAGTAGTATTTTTTTATAACTATAGAAGTAATATGTAACATTAAGTGATTTTTAATACTAGATGGATATAAATTGAATTATAAGTAAAAACGTAAATCTGGCTGTATGGAAACTCATGTTACGTCACGACTATGGTACTCAATGTCACACCCGAGACTTTGAACTAGTATTTTAATATTTTTCTAGGTTCAATGAGCTTGCGAAAATGTAAAGAGTTTTTATGTGTGATATACATAAAAGAAATCTAAATATATATTTTATTACAGTTGAGTTGAGGATTCCCCAGATAAGAAGTATAAAGAGATACAACAGAATAAATTGAACTCATATTTTTTGGCATTGGACCTAACAATAGTGATAACAATTTACTAACCTTAATTTAACCATTGTGTACATATTAATAGTATATGGTTCGCAAATTGCGTTAAAAACTACACGAGTTAGATATAGTTTCAAACAATCAATTACAACATATCTAGATTCCATTCATCAAAATTGGTTTTCCTGATCCTTCAGGAACCGTTTGGAAAATCGAGATAAAAATTAGAATACGTTTTATGATATATCATCTAAATCCATTCAGCGGTGTTAAGCAAATTTTTGGCGAAAAATGGGCTTGAATTCAGCACTCAAAGGTGCAAAATAACTTGTTGAAGTTGGTACCATGATAGGTCAAAAGTACATATTATTACAATATTGTGCGCATGGTCCCGACTTCAACAAGTTATTTCACACCCTTGAGTGTTAAAGTCGGTTCAATTTTTGGGGTAAAAAAAATTCCCCCATTTTAGTGTCCCTTGCTACTTGCGGATTCGATTGTCATTAATTAGCAATAACTATATCATCAAGATAGGAAAAAACTTTTCAGTTATTGGAGTGTAACTAAAAAACAGATAAGAGTACAACTACACCGCGGTTTCCACAGACGAGTGAAACTAATTCTACACGGTCGTGAACTACAAATATTTGTTAAAGAAGTTGGAGTTGGTTACCCCTCACTATGCTTAAGTTGGTGGGGTGGGCACCTAAAACGTGTTCGCTAAAATAGAGCAAAATTTTTGAGTTCGTCCGATATGTACCTTACTAATAGGCGTGCGCCTAGAGCGCTTGTTATGACTAGTAGTATCCTAATAGATGCAGTGTTCATTATGGCAGACTAAGGGCATCTCGTTTGTGACTGAGGTTAATTAATTATCAGTAATACATAATTAATGATCGATTAAGTGGCTACTGCGGGCTTGCCACAAAGGTGCTAAAATGAATGTTGATGATTTCATTGTATGCGTATGCCCTGCAGGACCCTTTATCGCAGCAGTTTCAGACTCTGTGTGATGATTGGTGTGTATTAGTACCTTACGAATTTAATACGTTTATTTCTAGTACCTATTAGGTTATAGAATAAAATGCAAAAAATCAATCGTGCTCTCCAGCGGGACCCTAAGTTAATATGAATCCTTCAGTTCAGATACCTATATTCTTAAGTAGAACTGTATTAGTACCTACCAAAACAGTCATTATTAAAAATAAAACTTAATAGTATTCTTAGTTTTTTTAGGTACAAAACTACCTGTGAGCCAGCGGGACCCTCGGCTATATTGGCATTTACGGACAACATTTTATGTTTACAGTTAGCATTATATTAGTACCTTCTAAATATATACATATGGTTACTTACAGTCACACACGCTATTTACTCAGTCAACATGTGCTATCAATGGTTTACTCTCAAAAATATTTATATTTTGGACAGTCGGTGACATAAATGAGTTGTTCTAAAGTCTTTCCAAGTACCAGGATAGCAGAAATCCACAAGAGATGATTTAACATTTCTTTTTTGAGTTTTTATTAAATGTAATTGCAACTACCATGCTGCCAGAAAGCAGTAAGAGGATAAAAGTGGTTATACATATTTTATATCAAACGCCATGTATAGGGCTTACTGATAAATGTTTGTAAGTATTAAGGCTTATTTATAAAAACTCTTACTGCTCAATAAAAACTCAAAAAAGAAATGTTAAATCATCTCTTGTGGATTTCTACTATCCTGGTACTTGGAAAGACTTTAGAACAACTCATTTGTCTCACCGACTGTCCAAAATATAAATATTTTTGAGAGTAAACCATTGATAGCACATGTTGACTGAGTAAATAACGTGTGTGACTATAAGTGACCATATGTATATATTTAGAAGGTACTAATATAATGCTAACTATAAACATAAAATGTTGTCCGTAAATGCCAATATAGCCGAGGGTCCCGCTGGCTCACAGGTAGTTTTGTACCTAAAAAAACTAAGAATACTATTAAGTTTTATTTTTAATAATGACTGTTTTGGTAGGTACTAATACAGTTCTACTTAAGAATATAGGTATCTGAACTGAAGGATTCATATTAACTTAGGGTCCCGCTGGAGAGCACGATTGATTTTTTGCATTTTATTCTATAACCTAATAGGTACTAGAAATAAACGTATTAAATTCGTAAGGTACTAATACACACCAATCATCACACAGAGTCTGAAACTGCTGCGATAAAGGGTCCTGCAGGTCATACGCATACGATTTCATTTAATCATAGCCACTGACAACTTTGTGTATCATTCTACTACGAGTATTAATAAATGCATGTTTTTTTTATAATTATTGATAGGCTAGCCTTGGACTACTATCTCACTTGATGGTTATTAAAGATGTGCTCTAGGATGTTGTTCAGGTTACCCTAGAATTACTCCTAGAACACTCAAGGACAGCTGCCGGAACACACCGTTAGGTGCTTGGCGACAGATTTTCTTCTTAAGGGTGGTAGCTAGCCAGGCGGGCATTCAAAATGCAAAACGCCCTACTACCATGCTGATACTACTGCCATCGTGAGACAACAACCGGGGCCGACGGCTTAAAAAACGGCTTGACCAATTTTGATGAAATTTAAATGGGACCATACGACAAACATTCAAATATAAAAAGAATCATATAAATCGGTTTATCAGTAAAAAGTTCTGAGGTAACAAACATTTAAAATAAATATACGAATTGAAAACCTCCTCCTTTTTTGAAGTCAGTTAAGAAGCTAAAACACATACTAACTTTTGAATTTATAATATATATATATTATTATTATCATGTAATAATTAAAAAAGGGTGGAGTAAATCTATACTAAAAATTATAAAGCACAGATTTGATTATATATGGTAATGAAGTTAATACTCAAAGCCCAGTGTATACCCATACACTGGGCTTTGATTATTAACTTCATTATCTTAGACCCTGGGTACGAAATACTAGGCATTTGGCTAAAACTAGATATAAAAACAATAATTTCATTGCATTTTAGCAAGCTTATTGAACCTAGAAAGTTATCAAAAAACTAGTTCAAGTCACGGGTGTGACATCGCATATCATGGTCGTGACGTGACATGAGTTTCCATACAGCCAGATTTATGTTTTTACTTATAATTTAATTTATATCCATCCAGTTTTAAAAATCGCTTAATGTCACTTATTATTTCTATAATCATAAAAAAGACGCCTCAAATTTACTAACAAATTCAATACTAAATTCAATATTTTTTTTTTACCGAAAAATGGGCTTGACTTCAACACTCAAAAGTGCGAAATAACTTGTTGAAGTCGGTACTGTGATAGTTCAAAAGTACCTATTATCACAATATTGTGCACATGGTCCCGACTTCGAAGAGTTATTTCACACTTTTGGGTGTTGAAGTAGGTTTGATAAATAAAAATACTCACCCGTTTTAGTGTCCATTGCTACTTGCGGGACCGATTGTCATTCATTGGCAATGACTATATCATCAAGATAGGAAAAAACCTTTCAGTTATTGGAGTGTAACTCAAAAAACGGCTAGATCGATTTTGATGAAATTTAAATAAAATCACACGACAATCATCAACATTCAAATCAAATAAATCATCAAAATCGGTTCGGTAAAAAAAAAACGGACAAATTGAAGACCTCCCCCTTTTTTAACTGACTTCCAAAAAAGGAGGAGGTTCTCAATTCGTCTGTTTTTTTACGTTTGTTACCTCCGCAACTCTTGACTGTGTGAACCGATTTCAAAAATTCTTTTTTGTTTGAAAGCTGATGCTTGTCGTCTAGTCTCATTTAAATTTTATCAAAATCGTTCAAGTCGTTTTTGAGTTACACTCCAATAACTGAAATATATTGACCTATCTTGATGATATAGTCGTTGCCAATGAATGACAATCGATCCCGTAAGTAGCAAGGGTAACTAAAAAGATTCAAAAATAATTTTATTTACCAAAAAATGGAACCGACTTCAACACCCAAAAGTACAAAATAACCTTTCGAAGAATATTTTGCGCTGCTGTGATAATAGATACTTTGGAACTATCACAGTACCGAGTTCGACAAGTTATTTCAAAGTTCCATTTATTTGTAAAAGAAAAAGCCCTTTTCTTAATATTAACACACATATTAACCTTCACGATTCTAACTTTCACTACTTACGAAATCAATTGTCATTCACCGTCAATCAGGAAGTCATCAAGATAAGCGTAACGAGTCGAAAGTTAGCCCAGAGCATGTTTTATTTTGTTGTTTGATATTCATTTTGATCCTGTTCTGTGTGGCGCTGCGTAGATCGAAAAAATTGACACAGGTCCTACGTCGACGAGCTCTGCGAGCGCACTGGCGGTCAAGTGAGCGAGCTCTGATGCCATGAATTCATGTTAAAAAATCATATAAAATTAACATGATAACTTTTTTACATTTTTATTTATGATTTAATTACTTTTATTGATAAGTAATGTATAAAAAAAAAAATTAAAATTAAAGATTGGTAAAAAGGGAGTCAAAAATCGTTTTTAAATTCGAAATAGAGGTAACTTTAGGATTTTTTTCTATCGAGTGAAGTTATTTATTATGTGGATCAGATTTATGAATTAACTCAAGAATATGCTTAAAAATAACATATATTTTTTTCAGTTTAATAACCGAGTTTTTTCTTTGAGAAAAGTTAATTCTTCTATGGCGTTTTTTGGCCAGGATCGCCTTAAGACGAATCTAACGATATCTCATTAATTAAATTTGGTTAAGCTGTTTAGAAGTTATGGTGTAATAAAGAAACTCATTAACATACATAATTAAATATCCAGAAAACATAACACTCCTGTTTTGAGCAGTCGTGTCATAAGGAATATTGTATTTTTCAAATACAAAATTCACCTTAAGTGTACTAAAACCCCATACATTGAGAAAACTTGTATTTCAAAAATATTGCTCTGATCGCAACAAACAAAAGGGAAACGATTGGGGATTGCGGCCCGCGTAGCGCTATTAACTCTACACGTCTTTCGGTGTAATGTGGTAGCCACTAGAGAACCCCTTCCCCTTCCCCTTCGGTAATCAGTTCGTCGAACAATGTTGCCCGCCCATTGCCACTTCAACTTGCAAATTCTGAAAGCTGTATTGGTGACTTTGGTTCTTTGGTGAATATCCACGTTCCGGATTTAACTGCGAAAGAAACTCCGAGTATAGCTCTCTCCACGGCTCGTGAAGCGACTCTGAGCTTGTCCATAAAGGCCACAGTTAAAGACCACGTCTCACTGGTGAATAAAGGAAGTATAAAAATACATACATGTTGAATGGAGTGTTTCCGTAAAGAAACGTTAATACTAAAATCTGGCCGCTGAAAGAAGGCGCTTGACAGTTCGTGTACCCGTTGTGAATTAAATTATACAATGAAAAGTTTTTTCGTTATTTAAATGCCCATCTGTCTGTATATTATTATAACTTTATATAACTTACTTCGAACTGGAGAAAAAAATAATGTGCAATCATATTGCCGCATAGCATCATTGAAAGTAGTTGATCAAACGCGTGTTAAACGAACTGAAAAATTACCAACTGCAATTAAGACGTAGCGCTTATAGGACCAATAACTACTAAAACCAGTGGGCCTTGAAAAAATGGCAGTGGTGGTGTACAGTGATCGCGAAGAATGTTGTTAATTGACTCGAATGCTTTCAACTCCGTCATTTGCTACAAACATATCGGCTCTTGTATCTGCTTATTGAAGTGAAAATTATGGTTGTGTGGGTGAGAGTGCTAGGAGTGATAAGTTTTTCACAAAAAGTGAAAAAAGCATGCGAGGGGGATTCAAACAAACGATACACATTTCTCTATGGCTAGGATATGCTCTTTTTGATACTTTTACCACAACAGATACATGGAGCTTCTATAAGCAGTAGTAATTACAAAGAAATTACACGAATTCAATCACGTGATCAACCGTGCGGTCTTCCCTACATCGAGGAGGTACAAAAATATACAAATAGACTGATGTTCACATGCTTTACTGCGGTGTTTACTTAAAGTTTAGTTTTAATAAGCTGTCAGCAGATTCACACTATAGAGGTTGTAATCTTTTTATCATTTTAATAGGAAAAAGAACCCAAGGAGTTTTAAAGGCAAATAATCATACAATAACCTCTTTACTGGTGGCCTGACTATGTTACCAAAGACAATGGCGTTTATTTAATCAATTCTGCGCGCGCTTGTGTTCTCTCAAATAAATAGACATATATATAGTTACATTTTTACCTATTCATAACAAAATGTATTTATGAAAAAACAATTATAATAAAAAAAAAATTATAACAAACAACACTCAAAATTAACTTATTATTAAACGGCTAGGACCCGCGTTATATTTGCCGGAAAGATTCCGACCAGTTTCGGACTGTTTTGAAGTCCTTCGTCTGGGAGTTACGATTGCGCGAAGCGACGAGCACGGGCCTCAGCGCGTAACTGACGCGCGGATAACGCGTGATAACGCGGGTCCTAGCCGTTTAATAATAAGTTAATATGGATAAAACTCGCGATAGTTTTCAAAGTGAACACTCAAAATTTCTATAGTGATTTCCCTAGCGCTTTGATCGTCATTTGTCATTGAATTCCAGGATACCGCGGAGTCGAACTACTGTATATATGTCTATTGTGCTTTTACCCCCGCAATAACACATGCTCTGCGGATTACATTACAAAATTACAAATTCAGGAGAGTAAAAATTAAAGTCATGATTTTAATTTTTCATCTCGTAAATTTGTTATTCTGTAACAAGCTCTTTTTAACTGAGTCACATGTTGGGAAATTTGATATAATGGTTCAAATTCCATCCAAAGATTTTTAAATTACTTTGTTTTTTTTTTCTTTTTTTGCCAGTTTCCCAAAGATACTCAAAGGCCTCATCGCTGTTATGATCTACGTTACCCATGCTTTAAATTTCTGGGTACCATTCAACATTTGTTACTATTACATTAGTAAAAAAATTAAAGAAGAAAGGAAGGTCTTTTGGGAATTGATCTTCCGAGCCATTTTTGTTACGCTTATTGGCATAGTCGCTATCATATTCCCGAATATCGACAATCTCATCGGATTTGTAAGTATTTTTGTTAATTTGTTTTTATTCTTTATTATTTATTTTTATTGATTAAATTATAAGCTGTGTAAAATTTTCAAAAGCCCGCTTTACAACATAAAGTTCTCAAGTAAAGATCTGCGAGCACTCTTTGAGCGGTTGACATGGGCCACATATTACCCCCAATCTGGGGGTAATCTGTGATATGGGCATACCAGCAGTTCTCGATGTATAATGCTGACTGCGCTCATCTTCAGGCATTTTCTGAATTCCTGTACTTTATTCAGGGATTAGTGGCATGTTTTAAGTACATATACATATGATTCCACAAATAAATTTCTACATAAAGAAATTAACTATTTAAATGGCAGAAGGGAGGCGCAGGTAAATCAAGTGGTTTAAAAATTTGATGTTCAAACTTGGAATAAATATATAAAGAAGTGCAACTGTCATACAGTTGCCGCATTGATTTGGGACTCATTAAGTTCACAATTAGCAAAACACGCACAATCTTCCAAATTCAATTGGATTGGTTAGTTGATTTGGCGCTTAGAAATGATCGCATTTGCGTCAAGGTAAATGTTATTGCCCCGTGGGGTGCCGGGTCAGAATTGCACCTCCCCTTAACATCCCGTGGGTGTCGCAAGAGGCGACTAAGGGAAAAATACTGGAAGGTGGGCAGCAGCGCCTTCTAAAGAACTACCAACTTACACTGCGCTTCCCAAGACGCCTGCCAAGCGTGGGGATTATGGCAAATACCTCCTTAATAGGTTTGTTTTCAGCAGTGGATGATCCGGCT
The DNA here is from genome assembly GCA_963854805.1 of Plagodis dolabraria. Lineage (NCBI taxonomy): Eukaryota > Metazoa > Arthropoda > Insecta > Lepidoptera > Geometridae > Plagodis > Plagodis dolabraria. The sequence continues at coordinate 8,373,414 of OY978466.1, forward strand.
GCTACAGTAAATGTTGTTGCGCCACACGGTACTTTTATTAAACCACACCCACTGCGGCAAGATTTGCGTTCTGCTGTTTTTGACCTTAAATTAAATTTCAACAGAAATCTTCTTTTTTATGGTTTTTAATACTAAAAATAAGAATTACACTCCATTCTATATATGTAATGAAATAAGCTTAATTTTAATGTATTTAAAGTCTAAAATATTTTAAATTTATCGCATGTTGTACCAACCCGCTTTCTTTGCGACCCAGTAAACTTACAAGTTATTATTAATAACATTTTTGTTCTTGGACGTGCCAAAATATTGGTTTAAGTGTTTTTTATGAGTTGAATTTCATATAGGCCATACCGTATTCATTTCCGTATGCTTTCCGGAGCTTTAATCATAGGAGCACACTCTTGATCAACGGAAACACTATCGCAATACTGATAGTTATATATCACATAGATATTCTTAAATCTATTTAAATAAAAAAGGAAGCTAGTGTATGCCTTAATATCATAACAATATAATGTAGAGGAATTTTAATACAGGCATATATCATATACTTATATGTATATGATATGTTGTAATGCATGACAAAGTCAGGAAGACAATCATGCAGTAGACGCATATACGCACAATACTCCGTCGCATTCAAGAGACGGATCCTGATTTGATATTGCCATGTTAGAGGAAGGTGTGCCGTTTCTACGATTTTTTAGAAGTTCAATGTTATTTTAAATTTTCAGATTGGTACTTTTTGCCTATCCAATATGGCGTTCATTTGGCCGAACGTCATCACTCTTCTCGTAATCTGGGAAAGGCCAGGTCTTGGAGCCTCAAACTGGAGGTTGTGGTGGCACATGTTATTACTTTTGATTGGCACATTTATTTTGATTTGCGGAACCTTCATCAATGGTCGCGAACTGTTTCGGCCCTTCTTTGAGTAAAGATGGATTTTTAATCAAGTATTGTATTTTGTCCCGTGTTTTTGTTTTTGATGATGTTATGGTTTGTTCATATTTATTGTAATTGTTTGAGAATTTGTACAGCGTGATATTAAACAGATTAAAAAAAATGTTTTTATACGGTGTTATAAGTTTATTAAATTCTAACTTCGGTAGGCTAGGGCATAGCAAACTGGAATGTGTAAAGAATGGAAGGGCAAGAGAGTTAACGGATGCAAGGAAACATAGACCGTCATATCATAGATGATCATAGATCACATGGCCCTCAGTCCATTATTACTGGCCTCAGTAGCATGCTAAGTAACGGTAGATAAAGAGATTTGAAGAAACCCCGCAAGATAGACATCTTGCGGGGTTTCTTCAATTTTCGTCCTTTCAGAGAGCAGTAGTCAGAAGACTACTGCTCTCTGAAAGGACGACGCTTGGTCTAGGCAACACGTAACGTATATTATATTATACATAGTAGTATATATTCAGGAGATTCAAATAGCGAGGACCACAAGAACACCGCTATCCTTAACTCCGGTAACTGAATAATTCTACCGAGAGGGTCACCTAAAATCCCAGGGTGGTGTTGGTTTCTCATCCAGAAATTTTAAATTTTGAAGTAGTGATAGCTCAGTGGCTTTAGCTATGGACTGGCGCGCAGCAGGTTCATGGTTCAAAACCCGCCGCGGGCTTGAGCTTCACCGCATGGTGAAAGGGCATTTTTGCGAATGGCCGCCTGGCTAGCGACCACCCTCAAGTTGAAAATCAGTCGCCAAGCACCTAACAGTGTGTTCCGGCAGCTGTCCTTGAAAGCCAGTCATTCTAGGTTAAGCTTGCTAACACCTTCGACCACGTCATCACTTACCATCACGTGAGAGTGTGGTCAAATGCTTACCTATCAGCAATAAAAAAAAAACATCTTATTCACAACGAACGTAGAAAAAATCTAGTGTGTTGAGCAGGGTACAGTATATTCTCCTCGGAACCTCCAAGGGTGTTTTTGGTCATACAGGTTTTATGCAATTACCTCAACCACCACTGGACTTTCCCACTGGTGGGTGGACGGGGAATTCAAGTTTCCCCTTCCACCCACTGCACTAGAGTTGGAACCAAATCAACTGATGAGGAAGTGCATCTGAACTAAGGGATCAGTTCCTCAGATTCATGAGACGTAAAAGATATAATTAGTAAAAAATAGTAAAAACTGGATAGTTTTTATAATTTTTTTATATTCAGTTCAGATGCCGAAAAAAAATAACTAGATTTTTTTTTATGTATACTCTTTTTTCACTATTTAGTAAAGAATTAACAAATTTTCAGGCTACTAGAACGTGGCGTTACAAACATAACCTTTTAACAGGGTACCTCAGTCTCATGAATCTGAGGAACTGATCCCTCAGTTCAGATGCACACGTCTAGACTGAGGGATCTACATATAAAACATGTCCAAAGACTAAATAAACTCGTGACGGGAAATTCGTAACCTCTTATTTAATTAATGGGTAAATTTGTAAAAATCACCAAAGTTTTTGATTAGGACGTACCTAAATAAAGATTGAATTTTGTGAAAATTGAAATGAAAGAAATTGAACTGAGTGCTCCTTATCGATAACTTTTGAGCCAAGATTTCATTAACAAATTTACCCTTTAATTAAATAATAGGTTACGAATTTCCCGTCACGAATTTATTTAGTCTAAGGATATTTTTTACATGTAGATATGTATCTCAGTCTAGACTGAGTTAAAAGGTCATAAGCTGAAATTTGAGTAGCCTCAAAATTTGTATAAACCTTTTACAAATTCTTTACTAAATAATAAACAAAAAAGTATGCACAAAAATCCAAAAAGTTAGTATAACATTTACGAAATTGATTTACACATTTTTGTAAAAATATTTACTAAATCATGATATGCATATGGTTTGTCTATGATGCTAGGCTACATAAATAAATTTGAAAATAAGGAGCACTCAGTTCATACATTTTCACAAAATTCAATCTTTATTTACGTCTTAACCAATTTTGAGTAAAGATTTAATTTTTACAAATTCACTCATTAGTTAAACAATAGGTTACGAATTTCCCGTCACGAATTTATTTAATCTAAGGACATGTTTTATATGTAGATCCCTCAGTCTAGACTGAGGTATCCTGTTAAAGGGTCGCAAGTTTGTAACGCCACACTATAGTAGCCTGAAAATTTGAAGTGAAATTTGGAGTGAAAAAAAAGTATGCACAAAAATACAAAAAGTTTCGAGATATTTTTTTTCAGGGATCTGAACTGAGGGATCGTATTATTTCGCCGTAACTTTACCAATTCACGTTTTACAAACTGTCCAGTTTTTACTATTTTTTACTAATTATATCTTTTACGTCTCATGAATCTGAGGAACTGATCCCTCAGTTCAGATGCACATATTTAATCTATTACGTCTCATGAATCTGAGGAACTGATCTCTTAGTTCTGCAGCGCAAGTACCGAACTTACCGATCGCTAAATTTGACATTACAATCGTCTAAATTCGATAAAACGGGTTATATCAATTGTTTGCGCAAACATCGATACAACCCGTTTTATCGAATTTAGACGATTGTAATGTCAAATTTAGCGATCGGTAAGTTCGGTACTTGCGCTGCTGATGCACTGAGGAGATATCTAAAGCCTTCGTTACCCATGTTTATAACATTATTTTGATATAGAACCATTCTTATTGGCAGTAGCAACACGGGATTTTTTTTCTCATGCTACCCACTCTGATCCAAAATAAGTGGCGGATATATATTTGATAATTTTTTTTAACTGACCCCTATAGAAGTCAATAAGTCATTCGTTTCTTGTCCTGACGTAGCAGGAACTGTTAATTATGGGCGGCACCGCCCATAATTAACAGTTCCGCCCACCGCACAGGTGTGTATATGCCGTGTGTGCCAGCTTCAATAAATAATGTTCGAACCCGTTTGTCGTGAAAAAACAAAAAACTCCTTGGTCTGACTTTTAGGACACGTAACAGCAGCTGTGGGGACCAATGACAAAAGAAAGAAGAGGACTAGAAATATATGACCTATATATTAGTACGTTATAGAAATACGATGCATTTCAACACAGAAATAAAAAAAGTGTATGCATTTCACTCCCACGCATGTGATTGTATTAATGTAACAAGAGACAACATTACTTTTACCGCTAGGAGGAAGAATATCTATGATGGAGTACCTATGCGCGTATACCCGATAAAGACAGAGTATAAATACCTAATATTGCAGAATTGCCAGTGTCCCATAACATTACCCAAATTGCAATGAAGCTTTTAGAAAAAATATTGCCGCGCCTACTGAAAAAATACATTTGCATGTACTTGCTCAAGGTGGACTAAACCGTTCAATTTGTTATATCGGGGTATTCAAAATTTAATGTGTGTTGCTAGATAGGATAACTTTAGTGCGTGTATTGTTTTTAAATTCCGCAAATCGGAAATTATACCCTAAAGTATTTTGGCATCATAACTTACAAATATATAATTGTTTCTTAACTGTTTTTGCAGATTACTAGAGAAATATATGAAATCAGATACATATATGTAAGATACAATAACAAAATACTCTAAAAAGGATCTCTGATTTGAGTAAATTAAATACCTACAAATGTTATTCGATCTCGCAACAAATACGAGTAGACAGACTGTTAAATTTTGAATTTCTCGCTACAGATTGAACGGTCCGCCTTAATGGCAGAGAAACCAGGTCAGCTAGTTTTAGAAAATTACCATGATTCTAAAACTGAAAATGTACAGAATATTTTTTTGGTAGAGTTTAAAACTATGGCATAATATTATATATAACTTAACCCATGGTACTATTGGATAACTTTGCTAAGCTTGCGCTTGTGGACTCAACCGCGTCGAATAGTTATATCGTAGTCCCCCGATAATGCTCAATATGTCGGAATAAAGGTAGCCAATTTATTAATCCGGGTCCTACGGAATCTATATGTTAAATTTCGTTGAAAACTTCGGCGTTGAGTGACTTGAACCTTCGTACCTATAATATTTCATAGTGTGCACTTTAAATAAAACAAAGTAATAATGTATTTATAGATTTATGGTATATAAAACATTTGTGTGAATAACATCGAGATTCAACATTTTGGCACCACTTACAATTTAATTAATAAATTGTGTAATTTTTAATTTAATTAATTTTTGTCGTCCAGTTGCTTGAATCCATACACGATGAAGGACAGCATTCCTTATAAAAACTGCAAATCAGAATTTAATTGCGTTAATTTTACTGCATAATTGGTCAAAAGTGGTTCATACAAAATTACCCACTTTTATGGGAAAAATCTTCGGTCATGAGCTGGTATTCCGAAAATTGCTATAATTCGAAAAAGTATAATTTTTGATCTATGTTCACACTCTCTTTTCTCCTTAAACAAATTTCATCATAGTAGAGCGAGACAGATAGACAAAAGAACACTCCTTAATTTTTATGGATTATAATCTCAAAATCAAGAAATTATTTTGTAGTAAAATGTAAGATTATCAAATAATTTAACACGCCGACATTCATGTTATGATCAGAAATTCATATATGATTCGCATAGACTGTGTAAGAATGGTGAAGACATATGAAAAATAGCACTTACATGTGATACGTAAGGTGTTCCATATTTTGTTCTGTTCTGTTTTTACAGCCAAGAATTCTGCATTTCAACAAGTTTGGTGGAAGCAGCAGCTTTGAATTTAACTTACAATTTACAATACTCACTTCAAAATCATTGTTTAACACGAAAAAAGGACACTTTCAAGCACCGAATAAATTTGTCTACCACAAAACTGCGTTGTGGCAAACAAAGAAATCGCATACGCCGAGCAAGACAAAAAAAACTGATGCTGTCTCTTTCAAACTTATGCAAGCGTATATATTACCATTCTTGTCTCACAACCAACAGAATATAAATGTCTTCTCCATATTATATTCTTCCTCCTAGTTTTACCGCTTTCTAAAATTGCAACAATAACATATGACGTCACTTTGGTCATGCCCATCGGCCAACCCGCCATCTTAGTTTCTGGTTGTTGAGTAGAACTAGGGTTGGACATTTAAAATATACATCGATGTTTTTTTCCGATGTAATGCATCGATCGGTTGCATCGATGTTAATTAGATGTATTAATACACAAATCGATGTTACTAAAACATCATTAAGTAAATTTTCTATAAATAATTGACTTTTGTATTTAAATATTTTTTTTATCAATATTTGATTTCTTTACTGTTGATTAAATTTAAAATTATACTTAAATTTTATAATTTTACTTTACTTATGCCATATTGTTTTCAGTCGCTAAATTTCCTCCTTGAAGAATTGATCTCTCGAATTATCTTGCTACAATTATTCTATAAAAAAAAATTTGATCTCGAAAATAATGATTAAAGTTAGATCTGAGCGATCACCTTTTTTAGGGATAGGGTGCACCAAAGCCATCTTTCATGCTTTTGGGACACCTCCTGATGAGTAGAGGAGCCGGAATGTACTTCCCTACTGTGGTGATTTTGACATTATGATCGATTAATCGAACTTGTTATAAATGGCGAGTAATTATTTACACTCATGAACAACACTGGGAAATGGGCGGAGCCGACGCCATTTTACTTTCTTTTTTGGCACTCGATACGACCATAAACTTCATGTCCTCTTCTTTCTTTTGTCATTGCTGTGGACATAGGAATATTGGGTAGATTCCAATTTTTTTTTCTGAATTTAAAATTCTCTAATCTATGGTAATTATTCTGTTTACACTAAAATCCACATTCGTGAATAATTTTAAACGGCAATTCTAAATATATAAGTATTGTAATGTTGTCTTAGGTTTTCGCGATTGTTGCACATAGTAATTAAACAACTTTAAACGGTTTAAATCGCGTATATTTTTCATTATTTTATCCCGACGTTTCAAACACTTTGCAGTGATCGTGCAGAGTGGCAGAGTCACCCCGTGACCACGATCACTGCAAAGTGTTTGAAACGTCGGGATAAAATAATGAAAAATATACGCGATTTAAACCGTTTAAAGTTGTTTAATTACTATATAAGTATTGTATTAAATTATAGATAATTTTGGATCAAATTTAGAGGGCCCCAAATTACATTACGGCTAAATCTGCGTAAAACATACCCAAATTTAAAAAAAGTCAATTTTTGCTTATAAACTTATTTACTTATAAAGGTAAGAATAAACGCTTTACGTGAAATTTTTACTAACCATTATATTAATTTACTATATTTACAAATTTTGAATTAATCCTTTGGCGTTGGCGTAGGTACCAGCTACAAATAAAAGTATACCTAAGAAGAGTACCAGTAAATTTTTCCAAAGTCTCCACTTGAACTTTCCTAGTCCAGGGTTTTCCCAGACCACCAACAGGTCTATTGCTGCGGGAAATATGAAGCCAATGTTTGATAAGCAGAACGCACCAAGCTGAAAATGACAATAAGACAGCTGTTAGGTTAAGCTGCAATTTATACTAGGGTTGTAACGACTACCAATTTGTCGATTACGATTACGATTATCTTAATCAATAATCAGCAATTCGAAGAAAAATACTGGAAGAACTGCCAACTTACACTGCGATCCCTAAGACGCCTGCCAAGCGTGAGGATTATGGCAAATACCCCCTTAATAGGCTGTGTTAAGCAGTGGACGATCCAGCTGTTACAGTACAGTACAGACCGACTAGTCTAATAACATATAGCATAAATGAAAATTTTAAATCATGTTATGTAAGTACTGATGACAAAATAATCAAAATCGTCGTTCTTTTTACCCCTTTCAATGACGGAACAAAAGCTGATTTATCTTTTTTTGCGTTTCGTTAATTACTATACTATTGTAGCTTGTATCATCTGTCTTGGTTGTGACGTTTTATATTCTATAAAATAAATTGATAATAAAACTGTAGTAGTAACTCTATATACTTACAAGTCGATTGAGAGGATTGGCCTCGCTCAAGTGCATACAGCAAATGGCTGATAGATCAACGACAGCCAAAACACGAAGTTTGTCAAGAGTAACAGAAAATATAAGCACTGTTCCAATAAAACCGAAAGGATTTGCAATAAAAGTTAATGCTGGGGCCACACTATATACACACGCGATAACGCGAAGATTTGCGTTGTCGCGACATGTCTGGCCAAACGATTCGTCCTATCGCGAATCATCTTCGCAAATACGAATGCCCTTCGCGCCGCCGCTGTCGGTAAATTGCAGTACATCAAAGGGTTGTCGTGACAAAGTTTGTTGTGCAGTTGGCTACACTTCGCGCGCTTTAGTTGACTGCAAGACGCCGAGCGGTTTGAACGTGTTTGATTGAACTTGTAATCATGGATTGGAGTAATGAGAGGATATTAGAATTCATACAAAATTATGAATCTGAACCAGTTTTATAGAAATGCAAGACCCACCTGTTATTTTTGTTCAAGTAATAAAGATACAGTAAATAATTATTAGCCGCCATGTGGTACAGCGCAACCACCTCTTCCATGTTTTCCGTGAAATTAATTATCGCGAAGTTCTAGCTAGATTATCGCGACGTAGTGTGGCCAAGCAATTCGTCATGTATCGAAGACGAACTTTTATCGTGAATCTTCGCCTTCAAGTCTGGCCGCAGCATAGAAACGTAAATCGCAATTTACTAAGCTCAGAACACTCAGCATCTTGAATTGTAGGGTTTAATTGAAAATCTTACCAGGCCCATCAAATTTCCTATATTAGGGAACGCGATAGCTATGGCAGTGATCACGATCACGAAGCATCCCCTGTAGACTCTCTCCCAAAGCCAGTGCTTCTTCTCATCGTGCTTCTTAGAGACGTAGTGCCAAACCAGGTTGAAGGGGGCCCAGAAGTTCAGAGCAAAGGTTACGAAGATCATCACGGCCATCAGACATTTAAGAATCGTGGGGAAGCTGGAAACAACGATGAAGAGTCTTGTTAAAAAGTGGTGAAACTCCTTATGGTTTGGACCGGATTCGTTTAATATTATTTTTGTACAAACTGGTAGTCTGTAGTCAGTTACTGTCGTGGCGCAGGTCCATGGTTCAATCCCCCCCCCCCCCCCCTCTCCCTCCCCCCGACTTGAGCTTTAACTCATGGTGGAAGGACATTTTGCGAATGCTCACGTGGCTAGCTGTCATTATCAAGCAGAAAATCTATCGCCAAGCACCTAACAGTGTGTTAGTGAATGCATCTATACTTAAAATCAGCTAAGAGGATTTTAAAATGAACATGGATAAGATGAAAATTATGTATAATGCGTATATATTGCACCCGTACCAGTTGTTGTTGGGAATGATACTCTCAAAGTTGTTGATTAAAAGAGTAAATTTTCAGCTTTTCCTTTTTAAAAAATAGGCATGACGATACTTAATTTTTTGGGGTAATATTGATGATTTATATATTTTTTTTCATATACCGGGGGATTTATTAAAGCAACGCCCGGTGGTAGCGGGCGGTACCTTTTATCTAGGCTTGTTTGAGAAATTATATGTACCCATATAGTTTGACATTATGATAACTTTATAATCCCATAGTGTTGATGTATTGGGAAGAAAACCAAGAAATGCTTTTTTCCAAGAAATACTCTGTATGTTGAATTCTTTCTAGTTCTAAATATTTGTATGGTAAGTTCATCGTAAATTTCCGTAGTACAACATTTGCTGTTCTATAAATTAAAGGCCAGACTGCAGATAAATTCCTTGAAAAAATATCTAGTCAATATATAATATGTTGAGATACGTGAAACATAAACAATACGGGAAATTAGATAATATAATGTAATATACACTCGAGAGCAATGAATCCGGGTCACTTAAAGAATCCTAAAAATCTCGGAAACTAAAAATGCTAGGTTAATGCAATAAATTGTATTTAATAGACAATGTAATACTCCTTAAATGAAGGTATTAAAACTTCTTAGTTATTGTAAAGTTATATCATAAAAAATCAAATTTGAAAAAGGGCCACTTTCGAAGATGGAACTACGAAATTACAGCATTTGGTTTTGCTTTTGTTTGTAATCTGTCATTTATGTGGGTACATAAACCATGTTGATAGTGCTCTATATTCATTATTCAAGCTGAAATTATGTCGCTTACGCCTGAAGAATGCACCAGAATACTTACAATGCTGAAAACCGGCCGGAGTCAGCGCGATACAGCCAGGACTGTCGGTGTGTCGCTGTCAACAGTACAAAGAGTTCTCCGACGTTACGAAGAAACTGGTTCTAACCTACGCAGACCAGGAACGGGCAGAACCAGGTGTACCACAGCACGAGAAGACCGATACTTGGTGAACACCATGCTTCGAAATCGCTTTCTCACAGGAACTGAACTCACCAATCAGTTTCGACGCCTCGGAGGAAGTAACCCAAGTGCATGGACAGTAAGACGTCGGCTTGCTGAATCTAACTTAAAACCCCTTAGACCTGCAAACGGCCCTAAACTGGAGCGTGGGCATCGTATTTCGAGACTAAGATATGCCCAGAGCCACGTAAATTGGAGTATTGAAGATTGGTCAAAAGTTATGTTCTCCGACGAATCAAAATGTATGCTCTACAAGCACGATGGAAGACACAGAGTGTATCGAAGACCAGGGGAAAGATTCAAGCAAGCATGCATCGAAGAAAAAGTAGCCTACGGTGGTGGGTCTGTACTTGTGTGGGCCGGAATTTCTTCTGAAAGTCGCACAGAGCTGGTGATCATAGAAAACGGCTCTTTAACTAGCGTAAGATATGTGGAAGAAATCCTCAATGATCACGTTGGTCCATTTATGGTCAATTTAGGTGAGGATGCTATATTTATGCATGACAATGCCCGACCTCATACAGGTAGGATTGTGAATGACTACCTTCAAGAGATGAACATTACTCGTATGGAGTGGCCAGCGCGCAGCCCGGATATCAACCCGATCGAGCATGCTTGGGACGAGCTAGGCAGATGCGTAAAACAACGAAACCCTCCCCCAATCACGCTTCGTGAGCTCAAAATTGCTCTCACAGAGGAATGGGAGAATATTCCCCAAAATCGTATAAGGAACTTGGTGTACAGCATGCCAAACCGCGTAAACGCAGATGGAAGCACGAGGAGGCAATACGAAGTATTAAAATTCAAGAAAATCGTAATAAAGTTCAAAAATTTCATGTTTCCTATTTTTGTTTTAAGGAGAGATCAGCAGTTTTTTTCTTTATGTAATTTTGTGTTAATAAAATGTATGGTGACTCATATTTTTTTACTTTCACTTAAGGAGTATTACATTGTCTATTAAATACAATTTATTGCATTAACCTATCATTTTTAGTTTCCGAGATTTTTAACATTCTTTAAGTGACCCGGATTCATTGCTCTCGAGTGTATATATAATACTAGCTTTCCGGGCGCGGCTCCGCCGCAGTCGGATAAAAACTATCCTATGTTTTTTCCCGGGTCAAACTATCTCCATACCAAATTTCATTCAAATCGGTCCAGTAGTTTTGGCGTGAAAGCGTAACAGACAGACAGACAGACAGACAGAGTTACTTTCGCATTTATAATATTAGTACTGATAAGCAGCGCCTTCTAAAGAACTGCCAACTTACACTGCGATCCAAAAGACGCCTGCCAAGCGTGGGGTTATGGCAAATACCCCCTTAATAGGGGAGGCTGTGTTCAGCAGTGGACGATCCGGCTGTTACAGCATAGTACGTGAAACCTTACGCTCAGGTGTCACGTATCCCAACATATTCAATTTTAATTTCAATCAAATTTAATTTTATAAACAATTCAGTTTACTGATACTGCAAAAGACTTCTCCTGCGCTCAGTTACCCCACCGCATCTCCTGAACGAACTCCACAAATACCCCACAACTGCATTAGGTACTTTTTGCTATTAAAAAAATATTAAAACACAATATGTTCGTTAGTTCCACTTGAGCCCATATAAAAATCTCCTAAGGGTACCCGTTTGGACCCTCTCGAAAAAGAAAGGGGAGCACGAATACTCGGTCTTTCGGTCTTACGAGTCAGATGAGATTTCATTTTAGACGTCACTCGCTGGTAGAGACGTGAATATAACGGAAATTAATTAGTTTTTTAGCCTGTGGCGACGCGGTTTGATTTATCGAACTACGTGAATTGTTTCAATCGAACTACGTGAATTGTTTTTTATCATACGAGAAGAACAGGCTTAAAAGCAAGCTAAAAATATTCAATTTCTATTGAAAACATTATACAAATTTGTTGTATTTGTATAGTTTAAAGTTTGTCTAGTCTTGTGTTTGTATAGTTTAAAGTTAAAACTTACATTTCTGGAGGAAAGTTAAGGGTAACTGGTGACCTCGAGTTCTCCCTATATCCCCAATATCCAAAGAACCCGACTAGAATCAGGAAGGACACTACCACACTCATACCTGAAAAAAAAACAAGGAATTAACAGTGGGTACTTTCATTAATATTTTAAAGTACTCGTAGCGTAGTTTGTCTAGTTAATTTTAACCGATCTTGCAAATAGGTTATGCAATATTTTTATGTATTATCTTCACAGGAAATTAAAAAAAAACATGCATAGCACAGAAGCAGATTAATGTACGTACTTAGTATTTAAAAATTTAAATATGATGTTAAAGTTCCAAAGTACTAGGAGTAGATTAATATAAGTAATTAGTACATATCCATAACATGAATAGCATAAAAACTTACTTGATGTTAAAGTGCCAAAGTACTAGGAGTCTATACACAGGTAGCTTAATGTAATAAGTATTTATACTTAGTACGAGTACATCTTTACCTTGAGTAGTATGAGAACCATTAAGTAAATTGGTATAACTGTGTTTTTGTTTATTGGGGTAATCTCTGAATTCTGAACCGAACAAACGAGGAAAAAATAACTCATTAGCTCAATCAACTGAACAAAACCAGAAAAGAAAGCTCATTAACTTAATTAGTGGACCTATAACCCCGAACGTGTATGGTGCGGTATCTAACCGCCCACATTTTCATACATCTTTTGGTCCTATTTAGTAGGGGACGGGGATATTGCTATGCTATCTATCGGATAGGTACAGTTTTAGCTTCTCAACTGTTGATAAGATAGGTGCCTTTTTTGGATAGAAAACAGACTTAGGTACTCCAAGTAAATAAGTACGTACTAACCACCACACAGAACCTTAGGAAATTGCTTAGGATTCTTCATATTGTTCTCGATTGGCAATGAGACTCCTATTCCTTCCATGCTAAAGACCACAATCCCACAGAACTCGAAGAAACCCGTCACGTCCTTCCAGGCTGGAACCGTGGAGATGGGTTGAGCCTCCCTCAGAGAGTAGTACACCGTTGCTATCACGCAAGCCACTGAAAGTAAAGTGATTGTGAGTCAGGAGCTTAAAGCACTGAATTTAGAGATTGACTTAAATTTTGGTTTTAAAATCACCTCTTGTCATTACGGACCCCTTTTACTTTTCAATTGATATTGTTAGGAGATTTGGCTACAAAAAACTCCTATACTCGTATAAATAACTAGATTTCCGGGCGCGGCTCCGCCCGCGCATATGTCGGTTATCGCGCAAAACCATTAACCTCTTTTTGCGCAGTTGGATAAAAACTATCCTATGTATTGTCCCGGGTCTCAAACTATTTCCATACCAAATTTCATTCAAATCGGTCCAGTAGCAGTTTTGGCGTGAAAGCGTAACAGACAGACAGACAGACAGAGTTACTTTCGCATTTATAATACTAGCTTTCCGGGCGCGGCTCCACCCGCGCGTATGTCGGTTATCGCGCAAAAACATTAACCTCTTTTTGCGCAGTTGGATAAAAATTATCTTAGGTTTTTTCCCGGGTCTCAAACTATTTCCATACCAAATTTCATTCAAATCGGTCCAGTTGTTTTGGCGTGAAAGCGTAACAGACAGACAGACATAGTTAATTTCGCATTTATAATACTAGCTTTCCGGGCGCGGCTCCGCCCGCGCGTATGTCGGCTCTCAAGGACAGCTGCCGGAACACACCGTTATGTGCTTGGCGACAGATTTTCAACATGAGGGTGGTCGCTAGCCAGACGGGCATTCACAAAAATACCCTTCCACCATGCAAAAATATAGGTACAGGCAGTAATGCTCCATCACTGTAAAATGTATAATATCACTATATAATACACCATCTATCCATCATCATAGGATTAGACGCTTTTAAAAACGATCCCCAGTCGCCTGTCAAGCGCGGGGATTATGGCCAACCACCATTCATGGGGGAGGCTGTGTTCAGCAGTAGATTTTCCAGCTGATGTAGTAAAACAGTACTGTTTAAGTTATATCCAAAATATTTGCTCAATAAATGAGTATATACGAGTTGTACGACACAAGAAAGGCACGCTAGGTGTGTTGCAAGCAGAAGTGCAATGTCCTTACACTCCCTCTAAGAAATAAGCGTAATATTTTCGTATTCTAGGATAATTAAGATACTCAATTGCTCATGTAACAGCTAAAAAAATACTTTACCAATAAAAATATCAGCAATTAATGTGAAAGGTGCCAGGTACTTTAACGTTGTGATCATACACAGCAAGAGAACAGGTACCAGCAGTGCAAAAATATATAGCCTCAGGTGAGGAATATCCTCAGAGGTTATCTCTTCCGTCGTAGCGTTCTCTATTAGCTGCTTTATTGTCTTCGCGATGATAATTTGGTAGACGCAGCAAGCGCCGAATAGATCAATGCAAATTACTATGTCTACTGCGTACCTGGAATCAAACAGAAACATTTTGTTATAAAATATTTCTTTTAACTTTGTTTGTTCTATATATAGACAAGTAATGCACACCTTCCCATATCTTAACGGAATGCGTCCGAAATCAGGAACCCAGAAAGTTGCTATTTCAGGACAGTTCCATTGGATTATGTAATAGCTATTTATCGTTCCCTATGAGCAATGACACCAAAATGATATTAGCCATAGTTAAATTTGGTCTAAAAACCAGGCCTTTATGTACCTAATATTAATGAATAAGCTGAAGTATTGTTCTTAGCGTAACGCTTGTATATTATGTTTTGTTGGTGCCATACGGAGCGGCATATTCGCTTAAGCTAAAAAGCTCTTTAAATAAAGAAAAAAAAAGTAATGCACACAATTTTGACGGGATATTGGAAAAAAAGCTTTATTTTGATTTCGTTGAAAAACCTTTTGTCTTAGTTATGTGACTCATGAGGAAAAACGGCTAAGTGTGAGTTGAACTCCAATACAGAATGTGCTGACGTCATCATTTTTCACAGAGATTTTTGTGTATATTTTGTTGTACGTTAGATATAGGACTATAATCTTAACAAGTTTGACGCATGTAAGTATTACTGTTTATACGATAGAGCAAAAAGAAAATACGTCAAAATACACAAAGAAAGAGGGTAGACAGATTGAGAGACCACATTCTCAAGACGCCCTGCGATCATTGCGCTTGCAATAGCGTCTAAATATCACGAGCTCGTAGAAAATAGAAATGAAATTTCCTTTAGTGAAATTACTAATACACTTAAGAAACCGATATTGTCGATTTGTGAATGAAATTCTTTTGTTATCATTATATATGAAACGCATGTATTTGCAATTACAAATACATACCTACATGTTATATTTTCTAATACATCTAATACGATTGCAATTATAATGCAGCTGATTACCTACATTTGTTAGGAGTAAACGTGATTTGTTATGATTTTAATCATATGTAAGTTATATTACAAAATTACAAATTTACGAGGGAAAAAAATATAGTCATGTGCGGGATTCGAACCCGCGTCCATCCACCCCTTTAGCCGGGGTATGATCTAACCAATTGAGCTAGAATGGCACAATCCGATACGATGGTTGAAGAACGAGAGCAAGAATTAAAGTTATGAGTCATTGTGTCATGTTAGCTCAATTGGTTAGAGCATACCCCAGCTAAAGGGGTGGATTTGATTCGGGGGTTCGAATCCCGCACATGACTATATTTTTTTCTCTCATAAATTTGCAATTTTGTAATGTAATTCACTTAGCAGGCGTCATTGCTAAAATTGTAAGGTTGCGTCATCATTTACAAGTTTTAAACCAATTGCAAAATTGGTCTTGTTTGTAGTACAACGCAAGTTGAACTATAGGTGTCGCTCCATCCCGATACGATGGTTGAAGAACGAGAGCAAGAATTAAAGTTATGAGTCATTGTGTCATGTTAGCTCAATTGGTTTGAGCATACCCCGGCTAAAGGGGTGGTGTACGCGAGTTCGAATCCCGTACATGACTATAATTTTTTCTCTCGTAAATTTATAAAAGCAGGCGTTATTGCAAACTTAACAATATTAAAAAAATATGTAAGTCATATTATAATTACTGTTCAATGATTTTGTAAGATAGCATGAACAATATATATTCTAGTATACATAGTTAATTTTATGATCGTATACAAATAGTCACGAACCTAGCTATACAAGTGGAAAATTTGCTTGAAGTTAGATTTTTCCGTCACTGGCGTGAGTTTCTGCCCTTAAAGTAACCTTTAGAATTCTGTAAAATCATTTCCATACGTTCATTACAATGTCATTAGATGACCGAAGAAGAACTATAATGTGAGAAGTCATCAATTTAAATCTGTCCTTTTGAGAATCTGTTCAGATGCTACGGGGCAAAATTTGAAGCTGGCTAAACAAAATCAGAATTTGTGAATGCAGTCTCAACGAACTTAAGAATATAAACATTTTTTTTAAATTTTACTTATATTTCCAAACGAGATCAACATAGATATCTTCATTCAGTAAAAAAAAAATGCGTATTTTTTTGAGATAGCTATCTCTCTTACTGATGAAGAAGATACGAAAGGCAAGAACTTTTTTCAAAAGAATATTATTTTTCAGTCACCGGCGAAACTTTAAGCAAATGAGATTGATTGGCCAGATGACAGTTATCATAGCTAAAACTTTTTCAGTGGTGTATGATCGCAATAAAAAATTACAACTTCTTATAGCATCTACAAATGTTATCATTAAAAAAATAAACCCTCTATGAATTACTGATTCTACATATTATTGATATTTTCGTTCTATTAAAAATAAAACTGCAAGTTATACATATTTATAGAATCGTTTTTTAATGCCCTTCATGTTTATACACGACTCGATGGGTTTGTAAGATTTTTTTTATCTGAATACGTCTCAAAATCCTCCAGTTTTCTTAATCTTTTTTGTTAATCAATTATTTTTTATGTACCCAGTGTCCCTTGCGCTATCAAGTACAATCTAACCATATCTCAAACATCAAAATCGGTTAAGCCGTTTAGATGTTATGGTAATGAACCCTGAAAGCATAATAAGTACTCCTTTTTTGGGCAGTCGTGTAATAAATGACTGCCTCCATATTTTGTACTAACCTAAAACATTTGCTGTATTTCCTCAATCTGGGGAAGGGTCCAACTTCTAAAGCAGCTTCGGCTACATCCGGATAGGACAGTTCAGTCAAGTGAAGCCTGTTGTAAAGCCTTTGTGCTGATTTTACTAATAACTGAAAATAATGTTTTTGTTGTAAATGCATATTCAAAACAAAAATATTACAGTGCATTAATCGACACAGACTACATTCAATATAGACTTACGTGTATACAATAAGTTATATAGAAGCCAAATACAATAGTGAGTATCAGTGAGGTCCAAAGTCCACATTTCATGTAGGCTTCGTGGATGCCCATGATGCCGCCCCCAAGGCATCCCTTGATGAGGTGGCCAGCAGATTCAATTTCACTGAAAAAGAGGAATTGCCTTCAGTTTGGTGGAGTGGAGTATCGTATCTATCGAGTCGCCCATGTATAAAACTCCCTGCTCTGATTTTCGTCGGAACTACAATCTGAATATTTTTAAAGCCTAAGTGAATAGATGGGTTCGGCCCCATGCTCCACCGACGGTCTGCATCTGATTGCAGCACGGGGCTTTCCAATGGACCCGTCCTCCATCTACTGAAATTCGCATCCTGGTCCATCTTCGGCCACGATGGCCACGCAGTCACTTAGAAAACGGACGAACTGCAGGCCAAACGTAGGTAAAAAGGGTAGGTAAGTAAAAATTGGTATAAGTATAGGTTTGGAATCTTGAAGACCTGTTTCATGTCACCGTGATGACATGTTTTAAAACAACATTAAGTTAATATAAAAAAACACTTAAAAATGATATCTGGTGACAATTCCGCCTAATTTTCCTGCTCAGGCGACGTAACTTTATAAACGCCACGTAGCCGAACCGGAGGAATTTCATCCTCACAAGATTTAAAATGGTGAGAAAGGGTTAGATCAAAGAATCCTGTCAACCACTTCAGGCGCACTACCACAAGTGTGATGTGATTGAGCGAAGGTGAGTATGAAGACGTCAAACTTTAGTTACAGGCGTACCTAAAATCTAACAGAGTTAATACGGTATATTGGCCATTGTCCATTTCAAGATGGATATCATCAGTAATTTTCATGAGAGTAGTTACAGTGCTGTGTCCAGTTCGAAAGCCAGATTGAAAAGGGTATAAAGTTCGTAATTATATAGAAAATTGCTGTATAGTTGTAAATTACTAGTCATAAGAACTAACGTTTTGAAGATACTATGGCAATGCCATATTATACAGATCAAGGTTGGTGACACTGCATCTGTAAGGGAAAGACGTGACTCTACCATCAGGCAAGACTTAGTCGTCTCCTTACTTTATCTAAACTAATATGTATTGTATGTAACGAATACACTTAAAAACTACTCGGCCGATTTGGATGAATTTTGGTATGGAAATAGTTTGAGATCCATGGAAGAACATAGGATACTTTTTATCCAATTGCGCAAGAAGAGGTTAATGATTTTGCGCGATAACCGAAATACCCGCGGGCGGAGCTGCGACCGGAAAGCTAGTAACACATAAAAAGGTAATATAAAATATATAATATGTGTGCTCTTAGGCTGTTGGAATTCTGTTTGCGTAAATAAGAAGTATCTTTAGATTAGATAAGCTTTAAGAAGCAGTGATAATTATAGACTATCGTCTAACCGTACCGTCTAGCATCCTCTTTATCAGGCAGATATTTTAGGAAACGGTTATATTTTCGTTATTGCAACAAATATTGTTATAACTTATAATATAGTTTGTAACACGTTGTTAAAAGACGTCAAAACGAATGGCCTCGAGTTTCTTGCCCGTTCTTCTCGCAGTGGCTTTATACATTGTTTTGCTGAACGTGGCAGTTCAATGTAGAATATAACAATATAAAAAATTGTATCTGACCCTCAAAAGAGCATCGTAGATATCTAAATTTAATAAATGATTTTGACTTTAATAGACTTACTTTCTCGATAGTCGTATGACGAAAATTTGAGGTAGTTCGATCCCTGATCGATAGTTATTCGGATTCTCTGACAAAGTAATTATTAGTAGTAGCTCAGAGTCTAGTATGGAACTCAGTATATTGCAATAGACTCGCCTTCATGGACCTATTTTCAGCTATCACCAGTGGCAACAACGCTATGGTCAGTGAATACTGGGAGTTATTTGTAAATACTTCCTTGTTGCCTCTACTGGCGCTATTGGTATCGGAAATTTAAAATGAAGTATCAAAACGCAAATTTTAATACATGTGTATATAAATCCTTAGAAGATAATATGACAAATACTTTTCCGGATACGAAAACACGATTGTATACATTTTTGACCATAGAAAAACAAATGACTACTCGCCTGAAGATAGATTAGCATAGAAACGCATACAAACTACTCGATTCCGGCTTTCCAAGATGGACAGGACCTTCAGTAACGTTTAAGAAGAGGAATTCTTCAGAACTTTGTACAATTTCCTGATTTGTCGGTCGCCTATTGAGTGTTAATTCGTATTGAAGGTTATTCTAATAGCGATGGTGTCTATTATGATAATTCATGATGTAAAATTGAGCTCATTGAAAATTTTCTTTACGTATTCTATTCTATGCGTATTTGTATCATGTAAATTCTTCTCCCAACGTAGTGTTGCTGCGCAATTAAAGAATAGGGTGCGATATCTTGATTTTTGTTATTTTGAAGATGAACTCCACTTCAAAGTTCATTATTTAAATTCAGAAAAAACCAAGTTATGTCTGGACGGCTTGGCAATAAAGCTGTGCTAAAAGTTTTTCATAACTGTTTGATTGGTGAAATAACATTTGAAGTGCAGCTACATTGAACTTATAAAAAACGGGAGAAGCAACCGTACCTTGAACATGACAATATTGAATCAGACGACGTCTCCTGATTGAGTATCAGTAGTGTGCGTATATGCGTCTACTGTATACTTGTCTTCTAGTCGTTGTTATTAATTAAAGACAAAGTCAAAGTCAAAATCATTTATTCAATTTAGGCGTCTACGACGCTCTTATGAAGGTCAATTACAAATTTTAATATTGAAATATACTACATTGTACTGCCACGTTCAGCAAACAAAAATTATAGAGCCACTGCGATAAGAACGGGCAAGAAACTCAGGGCCATTCTTTTAAACGTTTTTTTAAAAATGTATTAAGTACATACTATATAGTAAAATTATTACAATACTTAATTTACATTACGTAGGTGTTAGGCGCTAGCTTGGCAGAGGCGAACCAGTCCAAGCATTTTTGTCGTTTAAGTAATCACAAACTGTGTAGTAAGATTTCTTTATCAAAATATTCTTCACATGCAACTTGAATTTTCTTTCAGTGAGCGTTGTAATATGTTTGGGCAATTTATTATAAAACCGCA
Source organism: Plagodis dolabraria (assembly GCA_963854805.1). NCBI lineage: Eukaryota > Metazoa > Arthropoda > Insecta > Lepidoptera > Geometridae > Plagodis > Plagodis dolabraria. The sequence goes on from OY978466.1 coordinate 8,394,138, forward strand.
CACAATTTCCTAAGAAGGACCTTTTATTTGTCTTTGCTAATCTAAAACCTGGCACCGCCATTTTATCTTTATTCCTAGTGTTATAATCGTGAGTGTCACTGTTTGATTTCAATTTGCTCAAATTTTTACGAAAATACATAATATTTTCAAATATATACAGACTTGGTAAAGTTAAAATATCAATTTCTTTAAAAATTACTCTCAGGGATTCCCTAGGATCCATTTCATATATGGCTCGAATTGAACGATTTTGTAAGATAAAGATTGTCTCTATCTCAGCAGCAGCTCCCCACAGCAATATACCATAAGACATAATACTGTGGAAGTACGCGAAATAAACGAGCCTAGCAGTAGCTACGTCTGTTTGCTGTCTTATCTTACGAACTGCATATGCAGCAGAACTAAGTCTTCCAGATAGATCATGTATATGTAGATTCCACTGTAAAGTTGAATCCATTTTAATTCCCAGGAAGACTGTCGCATTGTCAAAAGAGAGTTTTTCTAGGCCAAGCTTAATGTTTGGTTCAACATAAGTAACATTTGGTAAAGAAAACTTTAAACATTTGGTTTTTTTTTGAATTTAAGAGAAGATTATTAGCCGCGAACCACTTAGAGATCATAGATAACACATTATTTACATGAATAAGTTCACTATCCCTCCTATCTACTTTAAAAATTAGGGAGGTATCATCTGCGAATAAAACTATATCGCAGAAATTTTTAACCATGCAAGGCAGATCATTTATAAATGCTAGAAACAGAAAAGGTCCTAAAATTGATCCTTGCGGTACGCCTATTCTTACCAAAGACCCGGAAGGAGTATTGCCATTTATTCTAACCTTCTGTAGCCTGTCTGACAGATATGAATTTATTAGATCCAGAGCTTTTCCACGAATACCATAATGTGAAAGTTTTCGAATCAGAGTGCGGTGCTCTACACAAACGTATCATATACTATGGAAGTGTAGCTGTGTGCACTATATGCTTGCGTTAAATTTTCTCCTTATTATATTTAATCCGTGACGAAGCGACTCTGAAAGTCGCGGAACCGGTCGAGACGCCTTCTCGACGTAAAAATACCGTAAGTTTAATTCGGTTCAAAATGTCTTTCAGTATGTGTCTAACTTACGTTAGTTTTTATCAATTATTATTATATTGTCGTGATATCCTATCTTAATTAATATTTAGTAACCGGCTAGGACTCGCGTAATATTTACCGGATATTGCTCCGACCACGTTACGTCACCGAGACGTCGAGCACGTTATGCTGAGGCCCGCGCTCGACGCTGTGCACAATCGTGACTCCCAGACGAAGAACTTCAAATCAGTTCTAAACTGGTCGGAGCAATATCCGGTAAATATTACGCGAGTCCTAGCCGGTTACTAAATAATAATTATGGACAAAACTCACGACAGTTTTTTAGCTCAAGTATCCTATCTTTATGTAGCCTTTTTTTTATTTAAATCCATGTTTACCGTTATTAACCCCTAATTGATGCGAATGACCCTCTTAAGGCTGGTGTCTTCCTGGCTCTTTTAATACAAATATATTTCTGTGATGAAACTATCATCACATTTTGAATACCAAGTGTTCAAAGTCGTTGAATTATTGCATGCATATCCTTGAGACTAAAATCCATGCATTTGGTTTGTCATCTTTTTCAGATTCTTTTATTTTGAACTATATTAAACTATAAATATATATATCTAAAAAACATAAAAATTAGAATTTTCATAGAAAACCTTTTATCCAAATAATTTTAAGATATAGATATTAACGGAAAACTGAGAAAACAAGCATAGATTTTTAGGCTCAAGGATATGTATGCAAAATTTCAACGAATTTGAGCACTTGGTATTTAAAATGTGTCGAAAAAACCTTTGTAAGCAAAGCGCAATGAATACACTAGTATAAAGAATACACTAGCCTTATGGCACCGCACTTGGCTCCAGTGGCTTACTGCATCTTTCAGTCCTTATAAAATGACTGGTAGGTACTTGGTATGCAACCAATGAGAATTCCCAAGAAGCGATGCCGACAGTACCGGTCTAAACGAATTTTCATAACTTATATGACCATAAAAGTATAATTTTGTTTCCGCGATTATTACACATAATAATTAAACATCTTGACATCGCGAGAAAAAATATGATTAATATACTCGATTTAAGCCGTTTAAAGTTGGTTAATTCCTATATAAGTATGTTTTCTGCCATTCGTATCTTTAGTGCTACCGCGTTCCCGCTAGGGGTGCTGGCGAAATGTGGGGATAAGTAAAACTGATGGAAGTTGTTAATATTGACAATTCGAATCGCTCGTAGAGGAGTTTGCTTTTTGAACCGATCAGCTAAGTTAAGGTACGTCTGCCGCGGCCATAACTTGGATGGGTGACCGCTAGTGGCATTACTACTGAGTACTGAGTGCTGCCATAATTTGGAGGGCACGTTAAGCCGTCGGTCCCGGTTGTTATCTTAGAATGACAATCGTTATAGCATGGTGACAGGGCATTATGCAAATGCCTGTCTAAAATGAAGAAGTTTTTACACAACCTTCGAGGCCGGTTTTTAATTGAAAGTAACTCTATGCCAAGGCAAATACCTTGTACCAGAAAACTGTTTGATAAAAAGACAAATTTAGTCTAACATTTCTAAAGGTTACGATAACAACATACAATTACTAGTAAATAAAAAAAATTAAGTAAATCAATATAAATAGTATTTTTTTAGTACGGGATGTCCAAAAATTATTATGTATATTTTTTTAATTGCTATTAAGTTAGCCTTTTACCACATCCTCAACTGTTGGTAAGTGATGATGCGGTTGAACATGTTGTTCAGGCCAACCTTGACATATTGCGTTGTAAGCACAGCTGCAAAAAATACAGTTCATTGCTTGGTGATACATTTTCTAAATGAAGGTGGGCCAGGCAAACATTTGCAAAACTGTATATCACCTACTGTTGGAGATTTAAGACCACGAAGGCTGCCGATATGGTCGAACGAACGTCATCCAAGTGAAGAAAACAACCTAGGACCAATGGTTTAACGTGCCTTCTGAAGCACGGAAGCGCTCAATTGGAAATGGCACTAGCGGTCACCCATCAAAGTAAACGCAGAGAACATTGCAAGCTAAGCTGCAAGCCCTTCAGAAGTGGAAATCAAACGAGCTCATCACTACTGATATAATATTCCATCTAGTAGTCTTATACTTTTTAGGTAGATGGCGCCAAAAAAATCATCAAATCAAATAAAAAAAATAGAATGTCCAGTACTGTACTGTATCAGCCGGATCGTCCACTGCTGAACACAGCCTCCCCTATGTAGGGGATGTTTGCCATAATCCTCACGCTTGGCAGGCGGCTCGGGGATCGCAGTGCAAGATAGCATAGTTCTTAAGAAGGCGCTGCTGCCTACCTTCTAATAGTATTTTTCCCTTAGTCGACTTTTACGACACCCACACGGGATGAAATGGGGATGTGCAAACCTCACCCGGCACCCCACGGGGGTCCAGTACCCGTACGCGAAGGGGGATAATGTGCAGTACCCGCTTTTGATTGGAAATGCAAGGACAGTATTGTGGGGTTCAAGTCCCGCTGGAGGTTATCTTTTTCATCGGAATTAATTTCTATGTTTTCGCTTAGTATGCGTCAATGCTCTTTAAATGTATACTAGCGAAATTAAAAAAAATGCTTCATTGATTTGGTGTTCAGTGATTATCGTATATCGACCAACCAGCATAAGCAAATAGTCTCTTGCTATTTAGGTAGATGTCGCCAAAGTAAAAAAGACGTGCATTCAAACGGATGGAAAAAAAATTTCTATCCAGCACCCGTTTCCGATAGCATAAATCATAATTCCCACTGGAAGTAATTTTTTCCATCCAATATAATTTCAATGTTTGTAATGCTCTTAAAAATAAGATTAATCTATGATAAAGTCAATATGAAACTAGTCAACGTACTTACTTAGTGGGTTTAGGCGTTTTCCTATTCGCTACAAAGTCGAAATCCGTCTCCTGGTGCAGGACAAATCTTCGCCTAACTTTGGCTGTGTCGTCTGGCGGAGGCTGAGGAGGTGGCTTTGATGCAGGATCTTGACTCTCGAGGTTGGTCTGACTATGGTTTGACTGAAGACAAATATACATACATTGTAGTAATCTTTATTGAAACACCATAATTTAGAAAACTGTAACAATGTAGTTCCAGACTATAAACTTTAGATATGTAGTACTTATAAAATAACTGGTTATGCAACGTGTTTGTCCCACGGGGACCACCAAGTTGTATATCCTCTCTTTGGATATCGTAAAAGGTAAACTATTATTATAGGAGACAATAATCCTAAAGTGCCTTGTAAACGTTCAAACATGATGGACATCCCTATATCTTCCTGCGGGAATAAGAGGGACCGAAGAACACTACCAGAAGGTGTAGATATATTTAAATATATATAGGTGTTATCCTAAAATACTAATTTAAAGCTTTCTTAAAATATTCTTTATATATTTGTTATTATTGGCAGCACATGTCCAGGCCCGAGTATGTTTGTTTGAATTCCGCTCTTGTATGGTTTTTTTTCCTTTCGATATAACTTAGTATGATCAATATTTTTTTATCGAGTGACAATTATTTATTTATGACCAAAAACTACGCGTCAATATAGACGCACACCTTAAAAGAAACGAGTTACTTCGTGGCCAAACCAGTTTGCCAAAATCTGGTCATAAAGAAAAACATTTCTTAAAAAAATTCGAAAAACAAACTCAGTCAATGAATTACCTATATACCTACCAGAGGTATGAATCAGTACTATATAATATTATAAATGTGAAAGTAACTCTGTCTGTCTGTCTGTCTGTCTGTTACGCTTTCACGCCCAAACTACTGGACCGATTTGAATGAAATTTGGTATGGAACAAGTTTGAGACCCGGGAAAAAACATAGGATAGTTTTATCCAACTGCGCAAAAAGAGGTTAATGTTTTTGCGCGATAACCGATTACGCGCGGGCGGAGCCGCGCCCGGAAAGCTAGTAGTAAATAGTAAATATAAATAAAAACCGAGAGTCCCGAACAAACACATATTGTACCAAAAACTCCTTAAGGTAATGAATAGATTCAGGCGTTACTTTGCGGAAATCCATATTTAATATTAACAAATACCTTTAAAAGTACAGTAACAGTAAAGGACAGTAACTACCCGGACTACTCCATCTGACGAAGGTTTCACATCCTCAATTATACCTAACGGCCATTGTAAGGGCGGTGATTTTTCCGTTTTGATGAGAACTATGGTGCCTTTAGTCACCGGGTTAGATTTGGTGTTCCACTTAGAGCGTGCTTGTAGAGTGTTAAGATATTCCTTCTTAAAAAACATTATATAGTATTTAAATAAAACACTTAAAAACGTTTAAAATTATATATCTAGTGACAATTCCGCCTAATTTTCCTGTTATCTACGTGACGTCACAAACATCAAGCAGCCTAACCGGAACAATACTTGACTCGCTAGTTTCGCTTCTAAACGAAGCATCTTCAGGAGGTCTTGACTCACAGAGCGCACGATCGAGAGGTCTTGAAAATTATTTAATGTTTTTTAAGATACTTTTAAAGGTATTTGTTATTATTAAAAACTCCTTATTTTTTCATACATTTAGAGATCCATACAGGTCCGACCCGCACATTGTCGCTGTTTATATGTTGAAACAATGATGGCCGAGCAGTAAAAGTTATGGACTGTTCGATCCCCACTGCCAGCTAGAGCTTCACCACATGATAGAAAGGTATTTTAGAAATGCTCGCCTGGCTAGCTACCACCTCGAAGTAGATATGATTTTAGCTTAGCACGCGATAGTGCTTGTAATCTTATTTAGAAATCAGGGATATGTACATGCAAAAATTTTGCAGAGTTTTAACACTTGGTATATTATAATTGGTTTATGGCGCAAAAACGTTTTTAACCTCTTTTTGCGCAGTTGGATAACAACTATCCTATGTTTTTTCCCGGGTCTCAAACTATTTCCATACCAAATTTCATTCAAATCGGTCCAGTAGTTTTGGCGTGAAAGCGTAACAGACAGACAGACAGACAGAGTTACTTTCGCATTTATAATATTAGTACTGATAGTACTGACTACGTACAACTAGCCTTAATCTGTCGAACTGATTCGAAAATTGTGCTCTAATTTTATTTTTCAACTGTCTTAAGATATTTTTATGATATCCTATTACCGGATCTTTCACAAAACATGCCTGTGAATCGTTAACAACGATAGCGAAAACCGGTTTCGCGTTACCATAAATCTAGTCTTCACAGATCCAAACATTTATTCTCTTCCCTCTCGTTGGCCAAGCGAGCTCGCTAGGTCTCTTTGGAAAACTGGGACCTGAGCAACTGTACTTACGTTTGTTTATTGCATGGTGGTATATTGTCAATAGGCCTCCTGTAGTACCTGTTGTCAAGCAATGTCCTTGAGAATCAATAATTCTAGATTAGCCTGAGCTACATCTTCCACCGTATCACTTAGGGTGAGATCGTGGTCAAAGGTTATTTTGTAGCTAAGGAGATAACTCATCAGCTAAATACAACTAAAGCTATATAGCTCTTATTTGCTCCTTGAGAAAAAGTAGCCGCGAGTGTCATGTTTTGTCGATACAATAACAATAGGAATTGATGATCAATCTTAATATATGTGCGCGCCTTTGACCTCAGTCGATGTTGAGAGGTATTTTCTAAATATAAATAGATTTTAAACTAAAAACAAAATCGCCTGAAGGTTGAATTTACATAAAAAAATATGATTTTTTATAACAACTTTAATGACTTTTTTGATGCAGGAAAATTCGGTTCTGATACTGAATTTAACGGATCGAATCAAAGTGATTAAAGGAAATCATTCTGTATTTTGCAAGATATATTTAAAAGACAATTAAAATTTTTATTTATTTTTAACAATCTTGATTTATTGCGTCAACATCAGAATCAAAACTGAACACGGTAATTCAGTATCAAATGTTCTACTTCCAAGGTTTATTTATCAATAAGTACTATGTTTTGAGTAAAAATCACATGCAGCCCTCTCACATCTCACATCAGTTATATGAATACGATACGATAACTTTTAATTGACACCAAAAAACAGGAAAATACGAGTACACAGAATACATATAAGTCTAGCTGATTTTAACTCAAAATTTGACATTTCAACAAGTCTAGATAATTGAAAACTATTAAGTATCAATATTTGCTTATGTAAACAGAGAATTTACACTTTTTTAAACATCAAATGCAGACTTTTTGTTCGTGCTTTCAAATTATATGTTGAAAAAGAAGTATATATATTTGTTGCAATAATATTCACTGTGTTTTGTTTTTCTTTTTCCGTTTTAATTTCATATTACCTACTGAGTTATATATAAATATATACAACACTCTAAGGCCCTGTTTCAGAATGTTCGAATAAGTTCCGGTTATACTACCCAGAACATCAGTACTAATATTATAAATGCGAAAGTAACTCTGTCTGTCTGTCTGTCTGCCTGTCTGTTACGCTTTCACACCAAAACTACTGGACCGATTTGAATGAAATTTGGTATGGAAATAGTTTGAGACCCGGGAAAAAAACATAGGATAGTTTTTATCCAACTGCGCAAAAGAAGGTTTATGTTTATGCGCGATAATTGACATACGCGCGTGCGCAGCCGCGCCCGGAAAGCTAGTAAATAAAACACTATCTTTGCGTTTCACAGTCATCGTTTTAGCCTATCCATCGGTTAAAGCTTGAAACACGGTATTAACCACGGATTTAGGAAGGGAGGGGATATGCCGAGGAGGCGTGACACGTGTCGCAGCAACGAGTTCCAGAGAACTTGTTAGTTAAAATCGTAAATATCGGCGCGCCAGTCGCACTTTGTCCACGGTCGTGCAAACATCGTGTAATTACCACCAAATGCCAAGTTGTGCTGTCATTACGTGCAAGAACAAAAGTGACAAAGTGAACTATAGCATAAATGGAATATCATTTGACATGTAAATACAAGAATTCACATGTTATTATTTAAAATCCATCATAATTCCAAACGAAGTTAACAGAGCCGTTGAAAATGTTCCAAAGGTGACAAAAGTATAGCATATTCATTATCGAAATCCATTGCTCCTAATGTTATAAAATTGTTTACGACTTAACAAGCAAATGCCGCAATATAGAATTGCGTTAACGATATTCTGAAAGCGCGCATCGTCGCGTAGTACGGCCGCTGCTATCGGCCGAGAGTTAGTGATGTGGTCGATACATTATAGAAATACTTATATCAATCAATACTTTAACGAGCCTGCTAAATGTTGTTAATAAACTTGAAAGCAATATTGCAAACGTTATTTGGTAAAAGACTACTTATAATAATTGACTGTTGTATAGTGGAAGATATTTTTAAAACGATCAATCGATACTGTAACGAGCCTGCTAAATGTTGTTAATAAACTTTAAAGCAATATTGCAAGCGTTATTTGGAAAGAGACTACTTATAATAATTGACAGTTGTAAAGTGGAAGATATTTTTAAAACAGAACATACATTTTCTGTCAGTTTCCCAAAAGATCCAAATATTAAGGAAAAATTGATTGAAGCGACAGGCAGGGGATCTACCTGGCTACCATTTAAAAATAGCAGAATATGTTCAGCCCATTTTAGGGAAGAGATGTTTCAACCCTTGAATAAAAGTGGCATTTTTTTTGATTGAGCAGTCCCAAAAATAAAAGTTTTTCATATATTTTCGGTACATACCTTTTATTTTTTATACGAAAAATGCATGATATGAAATATAAAATATATTATCTTTGTTAGTATAGTCCACCCACTAATGCTAGGACCACCTGCGGTATGCGAGCGGTAAGGAGGGCAATCGAGAACTTCTTGAAATCTGGTGACGAAATCTTATCTGCAAGATAATATTTACTGCGTCTAGCGCAGCGCGTCGCTTACCCTCCTTGCCGATCGCATACTGCAGGTAGTGACTATAGTACGCCGACTACAGTTACTGCGTTTTCAATTGCATTCATAACTTTTAGGAATCGGAGAAAGTCGACTCAAAGGCATCTTGTTCTTTGGAGCTACATAATCCCCAAGAATGCGAATTGCCCCGAAACCACGACTGCTTTGACAGAAGTACGTGTGAAATTAATTTGAAAAATATAAACACTAATAAAGTTACATACATACTGTGTTGTCAAGTATCATTTATCCAATAAATAATAACCTAAAACGGTTCAAACCAAGTGCAAGCTGTTTTATTTTATATTTAATTATTTTTTCATATTATTTACTTACATTTTCATAAAATTTTAGGTGACATGAAAATAAATAAAACACGAATTTTGAATATATGTAGCATGAAATGTTATTTTATACTCAATTATTTATTCAGTTAAACTATGTAGTTTTTATTTCGATACCACTTTACCGATAGTATCAAGCCCTAGCGTACGTGTAAATGTATGCATGTAGGGGTAATTTTTATTGTTACTGTGATGTCTGTGCGCTTTGCTTTCATTGATTGATTTGTCAGTGTGCATTGTAATTAGTTGGTGTAAGTAGCTAATGGGAGCCCTGCGTTCAGTGTATTACTTTAAGAGTTTATTGTTTCATTTGTAGGCGTGAAGCGCAGTGGGGATAGATAATTGAAAAACTGCGACATGCGGATCAGTAGAATAAATGCCTCGCGCCATATCCCCTCCCTTCCTAAATCCGTGGTATTAACTGTCATTTTTATCATTCAGTTGTTTTATGTGTTGCATAGCAGCCCGGAACTTTATTAGGACATTCTGAAACGGACCCTAAATCACTTTATGAATATTTGGTGGTTGTAACAGGTCTGTATTATGTTATGTTACAGTTTATGTCTAGTCGCAAACTTTAGGTACACTGAAATCAATTACTTATTCCGAAAAAAAAAATTTTTAACGTAAGTACTTAAGTGATGCCCGAATATTAGGGCAAACACGGCAAAAATGTTGTTGTAAGGAAGTCTCCAACTGTTGTCTCTGTTACTTGAAGTTTAGTTGAATAAGCCCTATCTATTCCTATATTATGACCGCAGTAGACTTACGTCTAAGCAAACTAGCGCTGCGAGCTTCAAAACCTGGGCGTTTTCTGTTAATTTAATATTGAAATTTTGTTGAGTTCTGATTGTATATAAATCCACCTATTGTAACGGTTACCTCTCTGTACTCTGTGAAAATTTCGCCTTCGGCGCTATAGGCGGCACATCTCTTTGGGGGTAGTTTTGTTCGTATTATCCGCAACCATTCAATAAATCTAAAATATTCTATGGAATTTTTAAGCTATAGGTAGGATTCTGTTAGTTAATTACTCAAGTCAAGAGTTATTTTACTGAGTCGTCAAATACACTCGAGAGCAATGAATCCGGGTCACTTAAAGAATGTTAAAAATCTCGGAAACTAAAAATGATAGGTTAATGCAATAAATTGTATTTAATAGACAATGTAATACTCCTTAAATGAAAGTAAAAAAAATATGAGTCACCATACATTTTATTAACACAAAATTACATAAAGAAAAAAACTGCTGATCTCTCCTTAAAACAAAAATAGGAAACATGAAATTTTTGAACTTTATTACGATTTTCTTGAATTTTAATACTTCGTATTGCCTCCTCGTGCTTCCATTACTGCGTTTACGCGGTTTGGCATGCTGTACACCAAGTTCCTTATACGATTTTGGGGAATATTCTCCCATTCCTCTGTGAGAGCAATTTTGAGCTCACGAAGCGTGATTGGGGGAGGGTTTCGTTGTTTTACGCATCTGCCTAGCTCGTCCCAAGCATGCTCGATCGGGTTGATATCCGGGCTGCGCGCTGGCCACTCCATACGAGTAATGTTCATCTCTTGAAGGTAGTCATTCACAATCCTACCTGTATGAGGTCGGGCATTGTCATGCATAAATATAGCATCCTCACCTAAATTGACCATAAATGGACCAACGTGATCATTGAGGATTTCTTCCACATATCTTACGCTAGTTAAAGAGCCGTTTTCTATGATCACCAGCTCTGTGCGACTTTCAGAAGAAATTCCGGCCCACACAAGTACAGACCCACCACCACTGTAGGCTACTTTTTCTTTGATGCATGCTTGCTTGAATCTTTCCCCTGGTCTTCGATACACTCTGTGTCTTCCATCGTGCTTGTAGAGCATAAATTTTGATTCGTCGGAGAACATAACTTTTGACCAATCTTCAATACTCCAATTTACGTGGCTCTGGGCATATCTTAGTCTCGAAATACGATGCCCACGCTCCAGTTTAGGGCCGTTTGCAGGTCTAAGGGGTTTTAAGTTAGATTCAGCAAGCCGACGTCTTACTGTCCATGCACTTGGGTTACTTCCTCCGAGGCGTCGAAACTGATTGGTGAGTTCAGTTCCTGTGAGAAAGCGATTTCGAAGCATGGTGTTCACCAAGTATCGGTCTTCTCGTGCTGTGGTACACCTGGTTCTGCCCGTTCCTGGTCTGCGTAGGTTAGAACCAGTTTCTTCGTAACGTCGGAGAACTCTTTGTACTGTTGACAGCGACACACCGACAGTCCTGGCTGTATCGCGCTGACTCCGGCCGGTTTCCAGCATTGTAAGTATTCTGGTGCATTCTTCAGGCGTAAGCGACATAATTTCAGCTTGAATAATGAATATAGAGCACTATCAACATGGTTTATGTACCCACATAAATGACAGATTACAAACAAAAGCAAAACCAAATGCTGTAATTTCGTAGTTCCATCTTCGAAAGTGGCCCTTTTTCAAATTTGATTTTTTTATGATATAACTTTACAATAACTAAGAAGTTTTAATACCTTCATTTAAGGAGTATTACATTGTCTATTAAATACAATTTATTGCATTAACCTAGCATTTTTAGTTTCCGAGATTTTTAGGATTCTTTAAGTGACCCGGATTCATTGCTCTCGAGTGTAAATTTTAAATAAGGAAAACAGACTTTTTGCTTTCAACGATCTTTGCTACATCTAAAACCAGTTTACCATTGAGGAAAAACGTGACATATTCTTATCTCTTGTTTAGGTATGCATCGAAGCCTTATAGATAACTAGTAAGCAATATAAAGACAGTCTATTTGTATCGATTTCTTTCCTTAAGACTATTGATTCTGCAGTTGGTAGGTGATAATGTGATCGAATGTGTTAACAAATCAGGTACTGTACTGCCCGGGTAGTTCCCTGGCATTGGTCCACATTGATAGGCGTCTTGGAGATTGCAGTTTAAGATATCACCATCTCAGTTTAAGATATCAGTACCTCTTTTTATTGCAGATAGGTTAGCCTTTGACCACAATCTCACCCGATAGTAAGTGATGATGTGATAGAAGATGTTGTTCAGGTTTAACCTAGAATTACTGGCACTCAAGGACAGCTACCGGAACACACTGTTAGGTTCTTGCTGACAGATTTTCTACTTGGGGGTGGTAGCTAGCAAGGCGGGTATTCGCAAAAATCCCCGCGGTGGGATTCGAAGCATAGACTTGCTGCGCGGCAGTCCATAGCCAATGGGTAAGCCACCTTCCGTTATTTTACCACCCACGGATAGCAATTTTGACATTCTAACAGGCACCCCACGGGAATGAATAGGTACTTCTATATAATGACAACTACAAAGGCAGTGTAGTAGTACTATGGCAAGGGGTCTAGAATAGGCCATACTATGAAAACCGCACATTCACAGGCAGCCTCTGAAATGGCAGCAACCGCGGTAAACCTGGCGGCCCTCTCATTACTAAAGCAAAGTATAGCTTGACCTGGATCGAAGTAAAATGAACTGCCCAAGACCGATGGTGAAACATAGTATCTGATTTGCGGACTTACGGTTGATATATATAATAATATATATAATATATATCTATACATATATATATATATAATCAATTAATTTATATTCCGCTCACTTCACCATACAAACGTCGTAGGATGATCAGTCACTTATTTGATATTTTAGGTCCAGCATAGTACCGATTGGTCTCGCTATTATCTACGCTTGTATGGTGTCGAAATTTTATCCTTTTAAAGTTCAGCTAAAAGTTGTGTGCCTCGAAAACTTTATATGAAAATGTTTCGAGGCTCATAACTCTGAAATGAATTATCTTTTTAAATAATATTTCAGGCAACAGGATTGAATAAACACTAACCCATAGAAATATATATCTTACAGAATATAATAATAAAAAAAAACACAAACAATTTTGGGATTTATTTTCGGCCTCGCCTCCCTATAGCGCCTGTATACTACGGCTTCCGGTCAGAAGTCGGGAATAGGAACGCATCCTTATTCTTCGCTTTAAAGTTTCGGCACCATACAAGCCTAGACAGTAACGAGATCAATCGGTATTATGCTTAATTCTCGGCCTTAAATCTCAAATAAGGGAGTGACCATCCTACGATGTTTGTATGGAGAACTGACCGGCCAGGTCAACCTTAAGATACGAGAAAAAATAAAAAGTATAAGTATAAGTAGGGGTTAATTTTTAGAGTCCTCGCCTACCTAGCTCTTACCTTCTAGTAGAATTTCTGTCGGCAAAACCTAACGGTGTTTTCTGGCAGCTGTCCTTGAGAACCAGTAATTCTTGGCTAAGCCTGGTTGACATTCTTTACCATACCGACCAGTGTTTCCACTTAAGATTTAAGTTTTGCCCTAAATTCCTTGGAAAATATCCCTAAAAATCCCTATTTCTTTTTGAAAATACCTTAAATTAGGGCGCATAATATACCTATTAAAAAAACTTTTTTGTTATATATTCAAAACAAAAAATCAAACAAATCTGTGTTATTTAGAAAACGCTGAAGGCAAAGCATTACTTCTGTACGTTTTCTCGGCACTGAACGTGGCACTTGTTGGCTCTAAAATTGAGCCGTTGTTGTTCCTAAGTGTGTAGTACTCCGTCGAGTTTCGTTAAGCAGCCCGTATTTTATGTCAGTCTTAACATGTTTCAGGATTTTTAAAAATATTATAGAGGACAATTAGCTATTTCTGTGTTTGAAGATGGTCCTCCTCTTAATAGAGAAAACACCACTGAGAGGTTTTCATGTTAAAACATAACCACGTTGGTATTTCAAGCTTAGTACTTTATATCAGTAAAAAGATCAGTTGGCATTATTTTTATTTGTTCTTCATCATCAACTACACAATACTTAATTTAGATTAAAGCCTACTTCTCCATTCGTTATCAGCTTTTCGCATTTAACATTTTGTGGCTAAAACCCATAACGTTCAATACGTCTTTGATAGATTGCTTTCCAATATTCCGTGCTACATTAGAATCTAAATATTTTAACAATGGTTCGATTTAGACCAGAAACTTAAAAAGTTTTTGGTGTAAGTCGAACCATTTTTTAATCCGCAAAATATGTTCCATATAAAATTCCCGGCAATTTATATGAGCCCACCTCTTCTTATAGAGTATTCATATAAATTTTATATTTTCATAAACACAATTTAACACGCGTAATAAGATAAGTTGCTTTGGTTTCACGGCAACTAGAAAATATAATCAAACGAAAATAAATATACGAAACTATAGTGCTACTAATTCCTAATGTCCTTTACAACACATTTTTTTACCCTAAAATTCCCTAAATCCCTGTTGCACTAAAAAATGCCCTAAGTCGTACATGAAATACATAGATTCGCCCTAAAAAAGGGTGAAATCCCTAAAAGTGGAAACACTGATACCGACAGGTGGGGTGATGGACAAAGGCTTAACCTATCAGCTCTAAGAGACCAAATCTATCTTCAGCGGACACTGTCTATAATTACTAACCTGTATATAACTATATAAATAGTTTTATTCAGGTTCTTCTGAAAAATAGCTTAATCCTTATATTGATAGGAGTAGGTCTTATATTTAAATATCAGTCAATAAGAACTGCCTAAAAAAAAATCCTTTACAATCCTAAAGGCATTTGTTCAGAATTTAATAAAGTACGGGCGTAATAAATATACTAATGGTTTTAATAAGGATGAATTTTTTTTTTGAACGAGATTTTTTTTTATATATATATATTTTACACATTGACTGATACTGGAAACACTACAAGGATATTAAATTTTAAATACATCGAACGCAGTATTAGAGGGAAGCTCTTCAGAAGACTTTGCTGGCTTACTGGTGTTTTTCTTTTCATCGCCTCTTACGACCTTCACAGGAAGATATCAGGGCGTGCATCTCTAGCCTGGCACCCCACTCATTTGTTCATAAACAGTAATGAGTTCTATTTACCTCCTGTCTGTTCACTGAACAATTATATGCGGAAAACGAGAATCCAGGTAATTTCGTACATTCAACTTTTACACAATTCTCAGGGTTTAAGGATTGTTCAATATCCTTGCGAATATCTTAATATGCGACCAAGGAAATAAATACACATAATGAGCAGCATTCCAATAGCCACGTCTATGGTAGTAGGATCTTGCTGCTCATTAAACGCACAGCAATGCGTCTTGCCCTCTAGAGTTCTGATTAGTTTACCTATAAGGTACCACCAACAAAAGAGAGGCGCTTTTGCTAATGCATAGGTTCTTGTCCTTGTAAGTAAAGAAGACATTTTGCATTTTGGTAGGGCATTCTGCGAAGGCTCGTCTGGGTGGCTAACCTCAAGTAGAAATGATGACGGCAAGCAACTAACTGTGTGGTGCGTGGTGCGGCGACAATACTTGAGAGGCAGTAAGGTTGTTCTAGGTTAGCCTGAACAACATCTTCGACCACAACATCACTTGCTATCTAGTGAGGTATTGGTCAAAGGCTAGCCTATCAATATTAAAAACAATAAAATTATACCGACATTACACGAGTAGGATATGGGTATGATGATGATAATTATTTTACTTTAGTCCCTTTGCGATTATCCAACAAAGGATTATAGAACAAGCCCTTACGCAGACGCGAATGGTTCCAATGATTATAAATAAACAAAATATTAACTTACATAATTAGAATTCATCTCCATTTCGCACAACACTACCACCCGTTCTTGTTTCAATTTAATTGTGATGTAGCGGCTCTAGTCAATTCGACCTTGTCAATTACACTTCGGGCCGAAAAACTGTAAGTCATTTACATCTGAAGACAGATTGTTTATAATCTGTACCTATTGAAGTGTAAATGACAATAAGCGAGTTGGTGGTTATTACGCACACAATAATTATTTTACCAATGTTGATTAATGTATTTTGAGTTGAAATAATATCATCAGTACGCTTTTCATTCCACGAACTTGTGTCTCTATGTGGCACATATTTTTACAATATGTATTTTAATTTAAACTTTACTATAACTGTAACGTTTTTACGGACAATGTTTTGTGGAGATCCGCTTATGTTGACACAGGTACCGTAGTTTAGGTACTTTTATTCTATGAGAAACTTAAGATGGAAAACATACCTGCTCGTTTGTCCCAATATAGGTTATGTTAGAACGGTACGTTGGGTAGGTTGTAAAGAAGGCTACGTTCGGAATAATATAATATTTTTTTAAATTGCTAACATAACAGGGTTAGGGTTTCAGGTCAGGTTCGGAATAAACCAATAATACGCTGTTAATTAAATGAAAATATAAAAATTATTCCTTTTTAAAAATATTGTAGTTAGTGTGGACCTACATTATAATTTTTAAAACTCACTTTAGACTATAACACCTACCTATCACAGACTACCTATAACAGATTGAGCACCAAGGCGATATATTAATAAAATATTCTAGTTTTCGGAATCAGATTCGGATAAGATAATAAATGTATGACAGATTATGCATACTTTTATTATAATTCGGAAAATATATTAACATATACAAATAGACAGACAGAACTAAGTATAGAATAAAAACATAATATTTTTGACCAAAAAATGGAACTGACTTCAACACCCAAAAGTGTGAAATAACTTGTTGAAGTCGGTATCATAATAGTTCATAGTACCTATTATCACAATATTGTACGCATGGTACCAACTTCGACAAGTTATTTCGCACTTTTGGGTGTTGAAGTAAGTTCCATTTTTTTTTACTAAACTTTTTTTTCACTCTTTTAGTGACCCTTGCTACTGATTGTCATACATTGTCAACGACTAAACTCGTATCATCAAGATAGGAAAATATTTATTAGTTATAAGAGTGTTACTCAAAAACAGCTTGACCGATTTCGTTAGATTTGAATGGGACCAAACTATAAGCATTAGCTTTCAAACAAAAAATGATTTTCATAATCGATTCACCCAGTCAAAAGTGCTTAGGTAACAAACATTTAAAAAAACAGACGAATTGAAAACCTACTCGTTTTTTGGAAGTCAGTCAAAAATGAACTGTACCTACTTCCAAATATTTGTCAAACAATAGAGTTAACTAGAGCGTAGAAGAATTAACAACTTCTTCGGTAAAATAGTAAGCGAGACTACTAACGGCCGGTTTCAATAACCTATCTATCCTCTACTATCAGTTAAAAAAGCTACTGCTGGTTAAGGATACTCCATTTTACCGTTTCTATAAACAAAGATAGATAGGAATATCTATCTTAAACATTGATCTATCTTTCGGAGGGTCTATCGCTTACCATAGATAACTTGTTCCATAGAAAAAAAACGAGGAGCGTTTCAATAACGTTTCGAAAGCTATCTGTCGATAGTTCATATTACCAGTAGTTAGAGATTTACCTATCGCTCGATTTCGACGGATACCTTTAAAGTTTTCTTGAGTTTCAAATTAATTTTACGAGCAATGGATTTGTTTAGCGACGAAAGTGATAACGAATTATTTGAGGCAGGTGTATTTGATTCTGTCGACACTGCAGAGCACGAAGACCGTCGAGCTTACAGGCGAATTAATTACATGAGTGAATTTTCAGAATCTGAATTTACTTAAAGGTTTAGATTGAATAAAACCTCTGTAGAAGAGTTGGTAATTAAAATTACGCCGGCCATAAAAGTAACTTCTTCGAGGTAAGTACCTACATACCTGTCTAGCTACAAATTATGCATTTACTTAGGTAGTACAACAAATTTTTTTAGGTTATGAAGTGGATATGTATTTTTAATTATGTACTTATGAATTTATTAACTTTAGTTTATATACCTACTTAAATAGGTATACTTTATTATGTGTGTTGATTTCAGAAATTATGGCATATCCCCATTGCACCAATTGTTACTAACATTGAGGTTTTATGCTCTGGGAACAATGCTATTGTCGGTAGCAGATTTCATTGGTGTGTTAAAAACTTCTGCCAGTAGAATTGTAGCAGATGTATCTCAAGCTATAGCTGGATTATATCCTCAGTATGTGACAATATTAGAAAATACACAGAACAAATTTCATGAAATAGCAGGATTTCCTAGGATTCTCGGTGCAATAGATTGTACACACATCCCCATTCAATCACCTGGTGAGTATACTTATTTATTAAGTACCTATACCTATGTAATTTATGTTTAAGTTTTACAGATCTTAACATCTCATACTTAAATACCCAACATTGTAAAGCAAAATAATAGATAAGAAAATGTCAAGGAAACAGATGTAAATTTATGTATGATGTTTGCATGTAGGTACCTAATCTGAAAAGTAGGATATCAAAAAGTAATTATATTTAATGATAATTTTATTTTCCAGATTCAAATATAGGAGAAGAGTACAGGAACAGGAAAGGCATCTTTTCCATGAATGTCCAAGGAGTCTGTAATGCAGACTTGTTGTTAATGAATGTTGTCGCTCGCTGGCCTGGATCTGCTCATGACTCTACTATATTCAACAACTCTGTCCTAAAAAGTATTTATCTCAAGCATCAATACTATAAATTTAGGTACAGAGATTCGAGAGTGCTAATTTGATTAATATGAATATTTTCAGTGCAATGCGAAGAGGGATTGTTTGGAAACAAATGAAAAAAGATTATTGAAACCGGCCGTAAGAACATAACATTTTAGATCTTCTCGGATTACTTATGGCTCGCGCAAGCCATGAAATGGTGATTTTAGGTAAATTACGTTGGCCTTATTAAAATCTCTTTTCGTTTGTTTTTCAAATATAAACCAACCACCAAATAAATGCAAACCAAGTTTTATAAGACTAGTATTCACTAAGGGTCCGTTTCAGAATGTCCTAATAAAGTTTCGGGTTGGTAACCAACATTTAAAATAACCGAATGATAAAAATATGACAGTTAACATGCAGCGCGTTTCAACCAATGGATAGGCTAAATCGATGACTGTGAAACGCAGTGTTTATTTAATAAATAAGTTCTGGGTAGTAAAACCGACACTTACACGAACATTCTGAAACAGGCCTTTAGATTAGTATTTATACATACGTATAACTTATAAATTAGTAGATAACTTTTAGTTAAAAACAGTTGTAGAAAGATAACGTTTTACACGATGATCTTCCAACGATCCAACGATGAATTCCCAACATTGAGCTCTAACTCAGGTAAAGACTTGACGATTTCAATAATGAAAAAACATCGTCCACATAGTAATTAAACAACTTTAAACGGTTTAAATCGCGTATATTTATAATTATTTAATCGTCCAATTTCGTGTACTTTTCTGTTCGAATTTCTAGTAGTTTGGAAAAATGTAATCGTGTCTGTGTGTGGGGGCAAACTGCGATCACGGTCTGGGCTGTACGCTGGGTGAAGACCCCGATATCACGCACTTAACGACGTCCTGGGGCCCAACTCCCAACTTTTAAAGACTATTATGGAAAACCAACGTCAATATTTTAAGCTTAAAATATTAATATTGTCCCTCGTACCGTGGCCATCACGAAACAATAATGTTCATATAGTGCTATCTCTATCGCATAAATGATTTGATTCAATGCATGCAGCCCGCTCTCACGATGAAGTTTTAATGTAAGTTTAATGCAGTGGTATGTGGTAGTGCGAATTAAAATTGTGAATATAATGTTAAAGTGAGACTGAATTAAGAGATGGGAGTTGACCCCCTGAGACGCGCTCTGGTGTCCGCAGGAGTGCTCTGTGTCTTAGAGCCCCCTCGTTTGTTCCGCCTGGATGGCAAGCAGCCTGATAGTCTAACCATGATTCCATGGCAGAGAGGACACTACCTCGTATGCGACATGCGTAAGCACATTTGCTTCCTGTCATATTATTATTATTCTTTGAAGCAGTGATGTCTCAGTGGCATTGGCTATGGCCTGCCGCGAGGCAGGTCCATGGTTCGAATCCCGCCGCGGGTTTAAGCATCACCGCATGGTGGAAGGCGCATTTTGCGAATGCTCCCCTGGCTAGCTACCACCCTCAAGTAGAAATTCTGTTGCCAAGCACCTAACGGTGTGTTCTGGCAGCAGTCCTTGAGAGCCAGTGAAATAACAGCCACATGAGACTTACCTACTATGTCTCAAGGTGACGGGCGCAGTGCAATTCGTGAATTGCGAAGAAATGCATCTGTTAGAGGCGGCGGTTAATCCGCTTAACATCAGGTGGGCCTCGAGCTTGTTCCGTCACATTAAAATAAAATAAAATATCCCCGCCACCTAGCAGTCATCCGGTGTGTTGTTAAATTTTCCGTCAGAGTAAGTATCGGAAAATTTTAATTTAAAAGTCACGGTAATGATACTAAAAATAAATTATACATTAATATATTAATAAATGTCTTTATTTTCTTGGTGTATACTTTTCTCATGCGATGTAACGGAAGTGTACACTAAAGATGACAATCAACATATCATTTTGGTTCATTATCTCAACAAACTTTGCATTGCTTTATCTTTATATTTATTTGCATTGTGTCTGATTAAAAAGTAGCGTTGTTTACAATGTCAATGAAATCGCTTTACTCTTCATAATGATCCTACAAAAACTGTATGCCTGTTATTGCACCTGAAGCGTTAACTAGTCTCAGTGGTTGTTGACTGCCCTGCGTTGAGTTCGGTGGTTCAAATCTTGTCGTGGACGTGGTGAGGTACAGGTGACTACACAGTTATTAGCACATACTCACCTGTACAGCCCTTTCTATACAAATGTACTTCAGTCATATTTTAATACTAAGGCTTTAACTCGATGAAATTTTGCATGCATGTCCAGGCGCCCAATATATAGTATATACTCGTATATATATTTAATGCTGCTGGTTTATTAGTTCTCCGTTTTACTTTTATTTCATCTCCAAATGTTCCCAAGCTATATAGCTTCATCTGATTAATATATGTTTAATATGCAAAACTGGTAAACCAGCACCATAGATATTATACTCAAATATCTACATGCATGCTTCCTCCTAGAGTAAACACCTGCCTTGTTATTCGTGCTCGCTTCATAACGTTATAATACATTAGCGCCCCGCCCTGCGCTTACCAGCTTCGCACGGGTATTTAACAAAAAACAATGTATAATGTTCTATAGCATATTTATATCTGCATATAAATCGTCCGGGATAATGTAGGATTCTAATGGTGCAAGAAGTTTTCAAATCAGTCTAAAGTCCGGTCGCTGAGAGAATGCGTTTGACAGTTCTTTTTGTAAATATTTTTTCCCCAGTTCAAAGTAACATAGACAGTTTGACTGCATATTATTGTATTAGTCAGGCACTTAAGTATATAAAAATAGGGTATATTTTATATTTACCATTTACAAGCCACAACGCCAATAAAAACACGTACCTACTGTCAAACGCATTCTCTCGGCGGGCGGACTATATTAGTTTTAAGGTGTATTTGTTACATACAAAAATACAAATCTTTCCTCTTTATAATATTAGTGTAAGGGCCTGTTTCAGAATATTCGAGTAAGTTTCGGTTTTACTACCCAGAACATATTTAATAAATAAAACACTATCTTTGCGTTTCACAGTCATCGATTTAGCCTATCCATCGGTTAAAGCTTGAAACGCGTTGCATGTCAACTGTCATTTTTATGATTCAGTTATTTTATGTGTTGCATAGCAACCCGAAACTTTATTAGGACATTCTGAAACGGGCCCTAAATGTAGAAAGGTTTCATTTATCAAATGTCAATAATACTGCGCAAAGGAAAACTCTGATTCAACTGAACAGTACAAATGATGTTGTAATTTTTACGTGGCGAAACATTAAATGCCTAACCTTAACTAACCAGCTAGGTAAGTCAACTAACCTCCGCCTGCGGCTTCACTTGCGTTGAAGTTGGTTATTTCACGTCCCCATTGATCATATTTCTTATTCTTCATATAAATATATTTTATATACGTATACATTATTTTTATAAACATTTATTTGGTATTGTATACATAAACATATTGATTATATCTTATATTTGACAATGAACATTATATATTTTAAAATGACATAGTAAGCACATTATGAATATCTAAATTCAATAATAATGTTGATGGACATCATTTGTAGTGTTTAAATTAGGTATACTATTTTTTCGTTTCGTTTTGTGAGATAAATATTGTTGTACCTGTGTCGTTTTTATCTCAATAAATAAATATACCAAATGTAATCAAAATTGTGTAGCCGTCTTGGAGGAGTGTACAAAAACAAGTATCTTATGATACTCAAAATATGTCACATTTTTTAATTCTAAAGATATGAATAGGATTGATTTTAAATCATCATTGTTCTTTTTTATTGTACCGTCTCGTTTCATCCTCGTAATTGCCTACACAATGATCGCATCATCACTTAACATCAGGTGAGATTTTGGTCAAGTGCTACCCAGTTCGGTACAAAAATAAACCCATAAACTGAATACCAAACGGCTTAGAAATAATATCTCTAATAGCTAGATTGGTTAGCATAAACTTGCGCTGGTTGAGTTGTTCTGCCAAGGTATCCACGGCGATTGTCCACCAGTCCAATCATCACCAGATGATTGTCTCAGAGAGATGTGACGACCTGACGACGTTATAACGTCAGGAATTTAAACCTATAAGTTTAAAAGTGATTTTGAAATAAAAGTTTCAAAATTCCTTTGAAGTTAATAGGCTTACGAAAACTAATTTGAACAACATCTTCGACCACATCGTCAGTTACCATCAGGTGAAATAGTGGTCAAAGATTATAGCTCTTACCATTTAAAAAAAAGTATATAATTAGGGCCCCATGAGGTCTTTTATTTTGCAACGTACTTACTATTTTCAAGAACAGCAGTCGATAGACCTCGTAGCAGTACCTATAATTTACTTAGACCTTGCCAGGCGACAAACTATCAATAATTGTTTGGCCATCATATATCTCAATTTGTCAGCAATGTCCCTTATCGATTCATCTGTAACCTGTAATATTCCTACGATACAATGAGTACTTATTGAGCCAATGAACCTTGATCAGTTGTCAAATGAATTCCATTTAGCTTGCGCACGCGCCACCGGCTTCGACGATGTCGAATGCTGTAACATTTTCATTTTAATTGTTTTTAAACGAATTGTGTTTCATTTTTGTTTAAATATAACTTCTATTAGTGAGGTTCTACTTGATATAATATGATTTATTAAAAAAAGATTTAGGTATATCTGTGAATTTGTATTTAAATTGTAATTAATTGTATTAACACGTATAAGTTAATTGAAGAAGTGAAAACCCGACTGCAAGTTATTTATTTTCGTTATGTGTTTTATCTCACATTGAAATTAAAACTATTTATAGAATAGTTTTTAAAGGCCTCCATTTCGATACATAGGAATTGGAAGTTTTTTTGTCATAATATGGCATTTAAATTCCGTCAGTTTGTTTTATTTTTTATTTCATGTACCTAGTGTCACTTGCACTATCAAGACCAATCTATTGGTATCTCACACATTAAAATCGGTTAAGCCGTTTAGAAGTTATGGTGGAATAAAGAAACTCACATACATACATACATGAACCCTGGATCCTCCACTCCTTTTTTGGGCAACCTTTCGATCCCATGTCATCGATAACACGAACCAGAACGTAAAAGGGGAGTGTAGATGAGAATACGCGGTGTAATAAGATTCCCCTGAATTGTGAATACGTAGAATAAAACTAAATTATAAGCTCATGTATGCACATACATATATGTTATATATAAGTGTCCGTCTATAGGGTTAGCAAAAAAACAATTTCTGACAACTAAGTAACAATACTTTTGAGGGCATATACAGAATGTTCAGGCTAACCTTCTGGATTTATTTTATATTAAATGTAAAAATAATTGTATGTCAATTGATTGACTACCTGTATGTAGCGCCACCTACAGTCTCGTTTTTCTTGTTATACCTGTTGTAGGAGGCCGACGTATAATAGTGTCATTTAAAAGGAAAATATACATTATGTACTTTGAAATCCTTAAATAAGACGTTACTATTTCGGTCTATAACCCTAATATTAATATAAACCTAGAATTAACGTTCGCCTGAGCAACATCTTCAATCATCACCATTATCGTTAAATATTAAATATTTAAATATTAAAAAATAATAATTATTTTTTCAACACTAATAATTATATAATTTGTGGCCTATATGATATTTTCTCCTTTTTCGTACACATCTTTAAGATATTCAATTAGAAGGACAAACATTCCTACTGCTTATACCTAGAACTAACAATTATATAACTGCCTCAACCAACAAATGACAAAAAGAACATGAAATAGGCCCAAAAACTGCTCCCAAATTAAAACCTACAAGAAAATATTATCTGCAAAAGAAGGCTTACCTAATGATAATTGTACAAGTTTACTCGTACTTACATTTTATCATTTCGGGTCAATGCCGTCGATTCCATAGACAATTAAGCATATATATGTAGTTAGGTTAGGTTATGCTGCATAAGTAAAAAGGTAGGTAAAAGGAAAATGTGCAGTCCTAAAGTTTTTGAAGCAATGATAGATAATCATAATCAAAGGCGAATGGTTATAGCTATGCGTTGCTGCGGGTTCAATCATCACCGCCAGGTAGAGCTTCACCTTGGTGGGATGGGAGGGTATCTTGCGAATGCTCGTCTGGCTGGCTACCAACCTCAAGTAGAAAATCACGATTATAACACTAGGAATAAAGATAAAATAGCGGTGCCAGGTTTTAGATTAGCAAACACAAATAAAAGGTCCTTCTTAGGCAATTGTGTGCGGTTTTATAATAAATTGCCCAAACATATTACAACGCTCACAGAAAGAAAATTCAAGTTGCATGTGAAGAATATTTTGATAAAGATCTTACTACACAGTTTGTGATTACTTAAACGACAAAAATGCTTGGACTGGTTCGCCTCTGCCAAGCTAGCGCCTGTCACCTACGTAATGTAAATTAAGTATTGTATAATAATTTTACTATATAGTATGTACTAAACACATGGCCCCGAGTTTCTTGCCCGTTCTTCTCGCAGTGGCTCTATAATTTTTGTTTGCTGAACGGGGCAGTACAAATTGTAATATTGCAATATTAAAATTTGTAATTGACCTTCATAAGAGCGTCGTAGACACCTTAATTGAATAAATGATTTTGACTTTGACTTTGCCTTTGAATCCATCACCAAGTACCTAATAGCAGCAGTTCGTAAAAATACAGGCACATGAGACTCAACTGTGTTTTTTTTATGCCTGATAGTAACCTATCAGGCATAAAAAAAACACAGTTGAGTTGACCTTTGATCACTATCTCACTTCATGGAGAGTGTGATGTGGTTAGAAGATGTTGTTCTGGCTAACCTAGTATTACTTGCTCTGGGGACAGTTGCCGGAACACAACGTTAGGTGCTTCGCGATAGATTTTCTACTTGAGGGAGTAGTAGGCAGGCATTCGCAAAATGCCCTACCACCATGCAAACGGGTGACGTATGCAGTGCAGTTTGTCACTTGTGACGAAATATATCAGTTCTAGGCAGAGGTTACCGCTTAACATCAGGTGGACCTCGTGCTTGTTCCATCATAATAACATAAAAGTCAAGTTCAAAGAAGAAATTATGACGTCTTCCGTATGGACATATATACAGCCAGTTGAGTTATAAGTTAATAGCTTTCCGGCCGCGGCGCGTATGTCGGTTATCGCGCAAAACCGTTAACCTCTTTTTGCGCAGTTGGATAAAAACTATAACTATGTCCTTCCCCGGATCTAAAACTGTTTCTACACTACATTTAATCCAGCAATTTTATGGTTATTCGTTACATACAAAAATACAAATATGTTCTCTAAATAATATTAGGAATACAAAATTATTTAATTGAACATTCTTAGAACTATAATCAGAGTAACAATTTAGGATCAACAGATTTGAGAGGAAATGGTAGCGTGGTCAGTTATTTATTTAATTTGATAATGATTTTGGGTCGACTTTATTGTTTATTTGAAGATACAGTAAATGAAAAAATGAACAGTACATATGTGAATACAAAAATAAATAAATAATTTAACTATATCTACTTATGACCTAAAAATATTACACTTAAAAATTCTGAGCTCTGTTTTCTACCAGGAGGCAATCATAAGTAGAAAACAGAGCTCAGGTCACTGTCCACGGGTAGAGTACCTAAAAGGCTGGCAGCATTACCCCGTTGTATGGCAAGACTAATTCTCTGGCCGAGGTAAGCGCCAGCCCTTTGGTCGTTTGTCTTTTCTATCAGCCGCTTTGATAAATCTTTATATAAAGTCCATGCGCTTGGACCCCACGGACCTAATGTTTCTACTCCAAAGGGCAGAAATATATAATTATCGCCGAGACTCTCGTATTTTCGCCCTTTGGAGCCTTCTGCTGCCACTGCCGCTGCTCCCGCCGTCTTGGAAGTGGATGGTAAATGAGACGCCGCAAGTGTGTCAACGCAAGTGGCATCCCAAACTAGCGGCCTTCCACGACTCCAGGGAGTTAAGGTCATTCCGTCAGGTCTCTTGCCATCGTCACGTGCGATACCGTTCGGCTCAAGAATAGCCGGCACGTTTACGGTAGCAAGAGCCCTGCGGATGACATCATTCAAAGAGGCGTGGCGAGAAAGGCGGCCAGCACTTCGACGGCAGGAGAGGCCGTGGTGTCCTTGGCGATCTACTGGAACTCCGCAGAAGCAGTTATGTGGTTCGACTGTGTTTTACCCAATTCGCAGGCTGATAGAAAGGGCAAACGACTTACTGTCTAGTAGCGTCCCAATGTTGACAGATGGTAAAGCCTGAAGCCAGAAACCTGATTCTCGCTTCGCAGAGACAAGAAGACGAGCCCGATCTACTGGAGAAACTGTGTTATTTAAAAGGTCAGTTGAGATCTTTTTATTTATAGGCTCATCCCAATGTCTTTGCGAATGGAGTTTGTTAGGAAGGCTTTCACCTGGACAAGCTAAAGTCCAAGCATTTGTAGCATCTTGCATACAATTAATTTGTACATTTCCTAAAGAATTTTCAACAATTTTTAAAAAAAGGGCACCAGTACTATGAACTGAGGATAAAAACGCCGGGAGTGAAACACTGGAAATTTTGCGGATACCCAAACCACCAAATCTGATCGGAAGGGAGGCTTGACACCAAGAAATATCTGACATTGGACAATTTAGAATTTTGACTAAGGTATTTTTAATACAATCATCTAAAGTTGACAAAAGGTCACTAAAAATCCAAAACGGACTGCATCTTAAAACATATGTTAATTTAGGTACAAAAAGACAATAACGGATGATATGAAAAGCTATCTGTGCGTGGATGTTTGAAAGACGGTCAGAACATTCTTCAAACTTAAGTTTTTGTTCTGTAATGAACGTAGGGAATGCGTCAGTGAATATCGGAGCCCCTAATAAACGAAAAGATTGTCTGTTAAGAATTTTGATGTTAGGAGCCAAAACGTTAAATTTTTCTATTATAACATTCCTTTCAGAGGATGCGACTGATTCAGGAATAAAAAGCTCACATTTGGAAAAATTTAGTTCTAAGCCAATAGAACTAATTTTTTCAATGATAACTTTAAGGTCTTCCAAGACTGTCTCTGAGTCGCCTCCAAGAGTGCCATCGTCTAAATACCACATGTTTAATTTTGATGTGAGGGATGAAATGATCGGATTAATTGCAAGGCTGAATATAGCAGGGCCAAGAGGATCACCTTGTTGGCAACCAGTCGATGAAAGTATATGGTGACTTTTATACAGAAGTGAAGAGTCCGAGCCGTAGCATTGAAATAAATAATCAAATATTTCTGGTGTATGATTTTGAATTTCGTCAAGCAGAGCAGATCTAGAAACAGTGTTAAAAGCATTTTTAACATTTTTAATAATATTAGTATGTACATAAAGAGTAAATATTCAATATTTCTTCCCATTTACACAATTACTTATTTTTGAACAGATTAATGTCTTATATACACAACTACATATAACATATAGTAGCGTTTATATTGTTTAGGTTTTTAGCTTGATTGATAGGAAACTAAATTTGTTGAAATTAAGCGTCTTAGACCATTTTTGTAAAGATTGAATTACAAAATTCAGCATTGAAGATACTTCATGTCATTTCCACGTTCAGCTAATAAAAAGGTATAGTTAGAGCTATGGCGAGAAGAACAAATATTTTTTTTTGAATTATTTCAACAATGACGTGTCTTAACTAGGTACATACTCGTATTACAATATTTCATAACATTATTTTTGCAACAAACATAACCTTTAACTTTATAATTAGTTTATTTGTTTGGAAGCCCTATGTGAAAATTACAAATATACAAGAGGAAAAATTATAGGCCATTCAATTAGAAAAGGTTTCTCATAAAATGCGGAAAACAAAAAGAATTGTATTCGAGACCAAATAAATTAATACACTGAGAAATGTTCACGAGAGTATAATCAATAATCAATCTTAAGCTAAGTCCTCAAGTTGTTGATATCAATGTCGATGGAAGAATAAAACGCTCCACAGCAGAAGCATACGCCAATTATAAAGATGATCACATTTTTGACTAGCATCCATCTGAAACGAGAGAAATATCTATTGAAAAAGTTATAAATTGTGTGAAGTTCAAAGTAATAATTGAGCGAGACCTGAGTATATTTGTGCAGTTTCAAAGTTATACCTAATTGAGCGATACTTGAGCATATTGAAACCTGAGTAAGTGAAGATTTTAGGATTACCTAGATAGAAGATTTAACACAAAGGTTTTTTGATTCTAAGCCGCCTTAACCCATGCGCATCGAAGGTAATTATCATGATAGAAATGACAATAGAAAATGGACAATATTGTCCACTGCGGATGCTAAAAGGTCATGAGCGGCTGTGCGAGTTCGAACACCTGTTGCACATGCATCTACCTCGGAAGCTCGATATTTAGAGGTAAAATAGAATCCTGAGCGTGCCGGAGGTTATATTTTGAAGCGTTCGTAGAGAAGTTTGCTTTGCCGTTCTTAACCGATCAGCTAAGTTAAGCAACGTCCGCCGCGGCCATAACTTGGATGGGTGACCGCTAGTGACATTACTATTGAGCGTGCACGTGCTTCGGGGGTGCCGGTTGTTGTCTTAGGCGTTATAGCATGGCGTTAGGGCATTTTGCCTATCCGCTAGCTTCAAGTAGAAAATTTGTTGCCAAGCAATGGTGTGTTCCGGTAGCTGTCCTTGAGAGCCAGTCATTGTGGGTTAGCCTGAACAACATCTTCGATCACATCATTACTTACCATCAGATGAGATAGTGGTCAAAGGATAACCTAACAGCAATAAATAAAAAAATAAAATTGCATCAAGTAACGTAGTACTGATATTAGGTACACGATAGTTTCTGGTTTCATTTTGATACTTGATTTAAAAATACCACTTATTTGAGCTACTTTTAAGGAGTCCGGATATATTGCTTTACGAAGGCATTTATCAATACAATCTTTAATTTATTAAATAATGTCAAATGTTTGAAGATTATATTTTTCACAAATTTAAGCACTATTGTACTTATCCCGTCTATGTACAATATAATTATATAATATTATTTTATAATATATTATATAATATTATTATAGTGCTTGTCTTCGGTTTAAGATTATGAATTATTTTAGACACCTCATCGTTTGTTGCTAGTTTTAATGCTTTTAATTTTGAAATATAAAGCAGTGTGTTTTAGATAAGCCTAATTTTTTTATATTACAACATTTACAACAGTAAATTTAGACTCGTACCCTGAGGTTTCCGTACCACCACATTTTTTTAATACAATACAATAATACAGCTACTACACTGAAAGCCTAATTTTTTTATATTACAACAGTTAATGTATTAACTGTTAATACATTAACTGTGTGTATTAAAAAAATGTGGTGGTACGGAAACCTCAGGGTACGAGTCTAAATTTCACTTGGCCGGCCGGCTTGGCCTTAAATAAACCCATTTAAGTGTGTGTAATACCTGATATAGCCTTTATAGGGATCCTTCCAGCTGACCAGACTTTCAATCACGGCAGGAAACACAAAAGCAATCAATGACAGAAAGAAATTGCCAATCTGAAAATATAAACGTGCACCAAATTAAATTTACGCCTTTGATTTTGTAATATTTCTATGTATATTTGTTTTTTCTAGGCGTTAGTTATTTTTTAAATGATAAAATACAATATAATTAATTAATATCAGATACAACACAACCAAAAAAATAAAAAGACTACCTATGTTAGACAGAAATTGACTTTTTTTACCTAAAAATGAAACCGATTTCAACACTCAAAAAAATTCGGTAGGTACCATGATAGTTCAAAAGTACCTATTATGACAATATTGTATGCATGGTACTGACTTCGACAAGTTATTTACACTTTACAGTGTTAAAGTTGGTTTAATTTTTAGGTTAAAAATTGTTTTTTCACCGGCACAGTGTCCCTTGCTGCCGACGGGATCGATTGTTATTCGCTGACAATGACTATGTCATCAAGATAGCAAAAATATTTTCAGTTATCGGAGTATAACTCCAAACCGGCTTGACCGATTTTGATGAAATTTTAATGGGACTAAACGACAAGCATCAGCTTTCAAATAAATAAAGTAACATCATAATTGGTTTACCCAATAAAAAGTTCTGAGGTAACAAACATAAAAAACACACATGATTTGATTACCTCCTTCTTTTGTTGAAGTCGGTTAAAAATAGAAACATGCATTACATTAAATTGATGCCTTTCATTTTAACCAACTGAATTTATATATCTCAGTGGGAGAGTTTAGATGACATTTTATCGTCGATATTTCTGAATTACTGTTAACTGAGTAACTCAAATTTAAATTTTTAAGTCACCATTCTCCATTTGGTTATTAATATACCCACAGCATTTTGCCCTCAATTTAATAGTCATTTTCAGTATTTTTAAAACTTAAATTTGACTTTGTATGAGCGTGTACTATCCAATTAAAATTGGAAAATATAGATTTCCCTAATAAATTTCCTTATTCTATTATTAGCAAAAGAAATACGTAGGTGCTTACAAATATCATCAATCTGATTAAGTTTGGAAAAGCGACAGCCAGACATGTGATGACAGTGACATGCAACGCTCTGTAAATTCTCTCCCACAGTCTGCGTTGTCTGTAAGATTAACAGATTATACAAATGGTAAATATTTTTTTTAAATAATATTGCAAGCGTTTATTTCTTAACCGACGTGTGGAAATGGAACGAAAAGAATAATTAGAGTCATTCGTCATTAATGTCATATTGGCTTAGCGATCAGAACATACCCCGGCTATAGGGATGATGGTGCGGGTTCGAATCCCGCACATGATTATATGTTTCTTTTAATGTCATTTTATAATGTAACCCGCGGAGCATGCGTCATTGCAAACATATTAATATTAAAAAAATTATTACCCTTTTATTGTTTAGTTGGTTCAGACAAATACATTACAAAATAGTTTTAATGAATTTGTCATAATATTCGTAGACTATCGAGTCTACGAATAAATATGTAAAGAAATGTAAGTCAACCTCAAAAACAGTTGACAGCAAACTTTACCGATGCGGGCGTGGTTTAGGAAGTGTACCTTGCGGCGCAACAACATCACCATGACACGAACAATCGGAAACGAGCATTTCTAAGTGCCAAATCAATTAACTAAATCAATTGAATCTATAAGTTTGTTATTATTTAAAACTGTGAATGATTAGTCCAAAATCAAAGCGGTAACTGATGAGAGAGAGTAATACTTCTTTATTCGTATACGATATTCAACAATATAGGTAGGGGAGGGTGGGGGAATCACGGACGGCGGGTAATGATGAACACTAAGGTATTCGCATGTTAGAAAGAAATAGTAGATATCTCGAGTATCGCAATCGTGAGTCGGACTCGAACTTAGTGCCGAACAGTAACTGGTGAGGTGAAGCCACGCACTTTTCATAAATACCCACTTATAACTAGAATGTATACTTACTTGGTATGTTTCTTTCCAATATAATACCATATTACTCGGAACGGCACCCAAAAGTGTACAGCAAAAGTTATGCTCAGCATAATTGCTAACATAAGTTGTAATATTATTGGCACACTGTAAAAACATACAAGAAAATGTGTTGTAAAATTATAATGGCTCCTAGTGCGAAAAAATAATGGTATAGATTAATTAAGTTTCACGGTATAGATAATATCTATGCTGCTATTTTATTTTATTTCCAATGAAAACAATTTAAACATAGGTAATAATCATTGTATTAATTTTAGTTTATGAAATATTTTACTTTTATTGCATAAGTCCCAACCGACAACAGAAAAAAATTGTTACGAATATACTATTTATACAAGCCCAAAACATAAAAGAATAACGTAGTTTTTTCTACAGTAAATTTTAGAAGTATGCAATATTAACGGGCCTTAACAGTTTTAAAACGAGAACAAAGTCATTGACCAATGACGGCAAAGACCCATCTCACTCTGTCAATATCGGAAACGTGCGAGAGACATCCTGAGTACTCGTTTGTCAAAAAACAGACTATAAGGTCAACTCGGCGAAGACCGGCATACTTTATTTAAAATGTTACAAATTGACTTATTTTGGCTATTCTATAACCTTTACGTCAAATTTTGTTAAACAAGGTAATAAGATTTTTAGTTGATCTGGCAATAGATATATCAAAATCCCATAGAAACCATCGGTCACGGAATAACAACCATTTTTGAAAACACAGTGAAAATAGACGGATTTGGCTTCCATGTCGGATAAGACCGTCTAGTGACAAATTTACTTAGTTATCGACAGTTTTCGTAGTTATAGATAAAGTGTACGAGTGCCAGTTATTGTAACAATTTAATTTGTGCACTGTAACTCTCAGGAATAAGGTTTTTTATAGCTTATTTCACGAGATACAGCAATTGTTGGGTAAGACCTGCATACTTCTCACTTCCAGGGGTGCAAAACATATTTCACCTTGAATAATACTTAATGATTTTTTTATAGTAAAATTTTATTATAAATTCCAAGCTTATACGAGTATGTAATCAATGAAATTAAAAATGTTTCTTGTGATAGTTTTGGATAAACTTAGTAGAAAAAATAAACGTGGTAAAAACTTAGTATTAAAAATGAGATTAAAACCTACTAACCATAGAAACCGCTTCTGAGTAAAACCTAAAATTATTAACAAAATTTATTTGCTTTTCTTTGAACAAAATAATCAGTCCTCCATTTAACAAAAACGAAAAGAAATTACGATTTAACATACTTTGAAGTGTAACCAACCAGGAAGTTAATTAAAAAAAAAGCTTAATTAGACACCAAACGTTGCCGACTTCTGAATGTGGCGAAGACCGGCATATGACATTATTAGCCTCCAGAACCTAGACGGACTTCCCCACTACATATTGAGAGGTTACTTTTTATTTTCATCAAGAATAACGTAGTACAAAACGTTTATAACACTGATGTCATATAATAATTAGATAGATATATTCATAAAGAATGAATTTACTTGCATAGATCTCAAAAATAACTAAGATTTAGACACTCTTTAACATTTTTGTTAGTACGTGGTACACTCCCAATGCAAGTCGCGCACCATACTAAATTAAATAAACTATTTTTTCCGTTTGCACTACATGCACCGCCATCTCTGTCAATGTATAAAAACTAGAATGGCTTTATTAGCCGGTTGATTGTGTTGCCACCTTCGTAAGTCCGCTGAATTTGTTGTAATTCGCGTTGTACGATCTTTCCCGACAGACGGTCTTCGCCGAGTTGACCTTAATGACAATTCCGCCTATTTTTCATGTTACGTCGGGACGCAACGTAGGCAAACCGGAAGAATTTTCGGAAATTCTAATTTTTTTCATTATAATTTACCATTCAGTAAAGTTGTATACACAAAAATCATTTCTTAGCCTTAAATTCAAGATCTCACCACATTTAATTACAAAAGAATCAACTCGGTAGATATAAAGAGTTATATATAAAAAATAATGACATTTTTAATATGTTTAGAAATAACTAGCTTGCCAGGCGCCTATGTCGGTTATCGCGCAAAAACATTAACTTCTTTTTGCGCAGTTTGATAAAAACTATCCTATGTTTTTTCCCGGGTCTCAAACTATTTCCGTACCAAATTTCATTCAAATCGGTTCAGTAGTTTTGGAGTGAATGAGTAACAGACAGCCAGACTTACTTTCGCATTTATAATATTAGTACTGATACTGAGTAAAAATAATTTGCGCCTTACTGAAACGTAGCTTTTCAACCAACTTAGTTTGCTCGCAGATATAATCAGGCAATAGTTGTTAGCCCTGTGACAGCGAACGCTCTGCCGCATCACGTATACATAGGATAATAGAATATTTACAGTCGAAACCAAACAATTATAGTTACGAAGTGTGAACAGACTTCCATCAAGCAAGTTACATTCAACTTCATTGCTTCATTCAAGAACGTCAATCGGGTATATGGAGTAATTGAAGCAGTGATAGCTCAGTGGCATTGGCTATGGACTGCCGCGCAGCAGGTCCATGGTTTGAATCCCGCCGCGGGCTTGAGCTTCGCCGCATGGTGGAAGGGCATTTTTGCGTGCCCGTCTGGCTAGCGACCACCCTCAAGTCGAAAATCTGTCGCCAAGCACCTAACGTTGTGTTCCGGCAAATGCATGATGGAAGAGTATTAAGCATTCGCTAAATACTCTTCCATCATGCAGTCAAATTCAAACCATGGCCCTGTGGCACGGGAATCCACAACTATTACCGATCGGCTTTCACTGCCACCTATTCACCTTTCAATTGAAGTTGTGTTCATTTAAAACCTACAACAATTTGAATACATCACAACCGTGTAAAAAGGAAGTTAGTTAATTTTCGTACGTACATCTCAGCAGGCATGTGTATTGTGATAGGACTTCTGCACTCTTCACCCCATCCCCAATAGCCGAAAAAGCCGAGGCAGACCACCAATACGATAACAATTGTCATACCTGAAAAAAGTAGGAAATTCTATTAGCCTATAAGCATATTATATTCACCGGAAAGATTCCGACCAGTTTAGAACAGTTTTGAAGTCCTTCGTCTGGGAGTCACGATTGCGCAAAACGACGAGCTCGTCCTTCAGCGTGTACCTGATATAACGCGGGTCCTACCAGGTTCCTAGTAAGTTAATATGGATAAAACGCGCGATAGTTTTTAACCGACTTCCCAAAAAGGAGGAAATTCTCAATTCGTCTGTTTTTTTTTTTTATGTTTGTTACCTCAGATCTCTTGACTGGGTGAACCGATTTTGAAAATTCTTTTTTTGTTTTAAAGCTGATGCTTCTTGTTTGGTCCCATTTTAAATTTCATCAAAATTGGTCATGCCGTTTTTGAGTTACACAAAAAAAAAATTTTTTTTTTTACAAAAAATGGAGCCGACTTCAACACCCAAAAGTGCGAAATAACTTGTCGAAGTCGGTACCATGCGCACAATATTGTGATAATAGGTACTTTTGAACCATCATGGTACCGACTTCAACAAGTTATTTCACACTTTTGGGTGTAGTGTACTACTGCTGATTTTCTACTTGAGAATGGTAGTTAGTCAGGTGAGTGTTCGCAAAATTACCTTTCACCATGCGGTGAAACTCAAGCCGGCGCGCAGCGGTGGGGATAAAATCACGGTCCTGCGTCACGGCAATCGCAATCCCATCGTTGCTTCAAAACTTCATATTATAAGCTACATAAGTATTATTCGGGTACTCCTGCACATTTGGCACATTAAATTTTTTTTAACAAAAAATGGAACCGACTTCAACACCCAAAAGTGTGAAATAACTTGTCGAAGTCGGTACCATGCGCACAATATTGTGATAATAGGTACTTTTGAACCATCATGGTACCGACTTCAACAAGTTATTTCACAGTTTTGGGTGTTGAAGTCGGCCCATTTTTTGTTAAAAAAAAAAAAACTATCTTTTTTGTAAATTTTTTTTTCAATCTTTTTAGTGTAACTCAAAAACGGCTTGACCGATTTTGATGAAATTTGAAATGGGACCAAATGACAAGCATCAGCTTTCAAACAAAAAAAGAATTTTCAAAATCGGTTCACCCAGTCAAGAGATCTGAGGTAACAAACATAAAAAAAAAAAAAAAATACAGACGAATTGAAAACCTCCTCCTTTTTTGGAAGTCGGTTAAAAAGCACATCATTATCCGCCTTATGTATGTACTACACTTATTGGCCAGCATTAGGCTACGTATTCACCAAGATATGAGAGAAGCGGCGTGCCAGGAAAATCCACTAATATTGTTGTTCATAGCCTAGCTGAGCCCAGCAATCTTATGGGTAGATTTTTACCTGTTACTCTTTATTTATTTATTTTTATGGATGACCACTACTTAAATTGAATTGAAACCTCCTTAGTCGGGACACATTGTACTTTAATAATTAAAAAATGTTTTAAAGCATTGTTTTGCTAGGAGGATAATTCTTTAATTTAATTTTTTAATTTTCTTAAAGAAGTATGTAATTATATAAAATATGCCAATAAAGGTCTGTATTTCATTTCATAATTAGAATATTACCGAATGAGATTATATAAATTTATTTTTTGTGAATATTCAGCACAATTAAATCAGAATAGTATTCAAATAAAAAGTGTGGACATTCGATGTACTTATAGCATTTTGTCCTGGTAATAGCAAAAACATTATCTCCGCCAAATTTGAACTAAATAATTATAGCACTGCAAATTGATGATATATTTACTATGAGAATTTACCTACTTAATATGAGAGCTGCACTGAGAAAGAAAGTATAGTAAAATTATAAGTAGGTAAGTGTAGGTAAGCATCACTACTACGATCGACGCACACTCAATAATAATGACCGAAAACGAATTAGGCCCTAAACTTTAGTGAGTGAGAGAAAGCTTATTGTGTGAGAAAGACAGGAGACCGGCTTCGTTCCCATCCCTACTCTGTGCTATTCTCATCCCTACTCTGTGCTATTTAAGGGGTGAAAAGCGCCACAGGTAAACGCAAATAAAAATGAAAAAATATATATACCTATATGAAAAACAGATTTACATCCTATTCTCAGACCTACTGAATATACACACAAAATTTCATAAGACTCGGTCAAGCCATTTCGGAGGAGTTTTGTTACAAATACAGTGACACGAGAATATTATAAATTAGATAAAGCCAATTATAGGTCAATGCGAATAGCCATGGAATAAGTTATGAACAATTAGGAACAAATAGCTATATATATCTACTTACACGATAAAAGCATACACTTATATAACAAAAATCTATTGATATCAATTAAAGAATTCGTTGCTTAACTGCCGCCGCGATGCTTGTACAGAATAGATCCAAATCTAAGCGCTATCGATAGTATTGCAATTATGACTGGCTCGGTACAGGTAAGAGTTCTGCCAGTATTTGGTATTAACTATTGAGCTATTTGGATCAGATTTTATTTGTTTGCTAAAAAAGTGAAAATTTCACCTTACTAAGAAGCGCAGGACAATCAATTGAATTCGAAAAGCTAAAGAAAGCTTTTCCTCGCAAATCTCTGGTGAAAACGCAGCTTTAGCGAGTAAGTAATAATAATAATAATAAAGCCTGTTTATTCCTTACATAAAATAAAAACAAAACAAAACTAACAATTTTATAACTAATTATTATTTAAGGACCCCTCTTTGGGTAAAGGCCTCCTCCATTCCTAGCCACGCTTTTCTATCTTTGGCTGCTGAAAGCCATTTTTGGCCGGCTATTTTAGTTATTTCATCGGCCCATCTTTCCTGTGGTCTCCCCGGTCTTCGTTTCCCTTTAGGGCCTGCCCATATGGCTACTTGTTTGGACCACTTTGCATGTGGTGATCGTGCTACGTGGCCTGCCCATTTCCATTTCAGCTTTTGTGAATGTTGCAGTGCATCTATTAGCTTCGTTTTTTTTCGTATAGCTGTGTTCTTTTGTTTGTCTTTTAATTTGATACTTAAGATGCTTCTCTCCATTGCTCGCTGACATACTTGTAATTTATTTCTAGTCTCTTTGTTGTAAGTCCATGTTTGGCTGGCATACGTAAGGCAGGGAAGTACACAGGTATCCATGACTTTCTTTTTTAATTTTAAAGGTAGGTCGCTTTTTAAGACGTCCTTGTGGCTCCAAAACTTGTTCCAGGTTATAGCTATTCGCCTATCTATCTCTTCTTGGCTTCTGGATGGTTTAAATGATATTTGTTTTCCTAGATATATATAGCTTTCCACATATTCAAGCAGTTTTCCTTCTACAGCTATTGGATGTTCTATGCTATTTGTTGCTACCTTTGTTTTAGAGATATTTAGGTTCAATCCTATAGAGGTACTTGCACTGTTGAGTTCATTTATCATCGTTTCAAGATGTTTTGAAGACTCTGAGAAAATTATTATGTCATCTGCGAATCGTAGGTTGCTTAGATTCTTTCCATTAATATTATTTCCTTTTCCGTTCCAGTTGAGATCTTTCATAATGTGTTGTAGTACAGCTATAAAAATCTTAGGCGATATGGGGTCTCCATGTTTTACTCCTCTACATATTTTTATTTCCGGCCCCGTTCGATCTAATTTTACTCTGCTCGTGCTTTGTTTATAAATATTTTTCAAGATGTTGATATAGATTTGTGGTATTTTTTGGCATTTGAGGGCACTCCATATGCAGTCATGCGTTATAGAATCAAAAGCCTTTGCATAATCGATAAAGGCCAGATATAGAGGTTTTCTGAACTCTATATATTTTTCAATGATAATTTCTAAACAGTATATATGATCTATAGTACAGAAACTTTTGCGGAACCCAGCTTGCTCTACCGGTTGATGTTTCTCTATTAGTGCTCCTATCCGTTTCTCTAAATCACAAGCGAGTAAG
The DNA here is from genome assembly GCA_963854805.1 of Plagodis dolabraria. Lineage (NCBI taxonomy): Eukaryota > Metazoa > Arthropoda > Insecta > Lepidoptera > Geometridae > Plagodis > Plagodis dolabraria. The sequence goes on from OY978466.1 coordinate 8,433,374, forward strand.
TATTTCACATTAACTGCTAGAAGACGTCCAACGTTTAACAAAGACCATAATCCTCGCTTGGCAAGCGTTTTAGGGCAGATGGCTTTAAACGGTTCAGTTCCATCACATTCTATTTTTTCCTTTCGTCGCTTCTTATGACTTCCACAGGAAGATATGTATAATCCAGGGTTCTCCATGGAATAGTAAAGAATTGGCACTTGTGGCAAGATGATGGCCGACCAAGTAATCAAAGCAAAAACATGCGCAATATAAATAATTCAACTCCATATATAATCAAGGTAAGATAAGAAAGACTATATAATTTCAGTTAGGATTAAATATAGTCTATTGGTAACATAACCGAGTTGGAGATACAAGCTATTGAATTAGTACTAACTACTTATAACTGATGTTGTGGTGATCGACGTGGATAGGCTAAGCTTAGAACTAGAAGCTGGGAACTAGCTGAAACTCTTATTTTAAGTTATCACGGCTAAATTTCAATACGAACTTACCGTACTGAATCATTATGAAGAAATATTTAGGAGATTTCATGCTGTTTTCCACGGGCATTATGACGTGCATTCCGTCAATGCTGTAGAGGCAGACGCCACTGAACCTGATGAGGCCTTGTACACTCTTCCAGATGGGGCGGTCTTTGATATGGCCCGCATCCTTAAGGCTGTAGTACATCGTTGCTAATACACAAACCCCTGAAAAATACGCAGGATAGACGTATAATGTTCCTGCCGAGGTAGTCGGAAGAATCGTAATAAAGATATCTTTCGGAGAGTAATGAATTGTAATGATGTCTTGCTGGTGTTTTTATGGGTGATGGGCTAGTCTTTGACTTTTATCTAACCCGTTCGAAAGTTTTAATATGATCGAATATGTTGCTGTGGGGAAATGGGCTTTTATGGACCTGCCAAACATACTGATATGTGCTTGGTGAAGGTTTCTATTTAAATTGACATGCAGTTTGATCGATCTTTTTCGATTCCTTACAGGCTACCCTTTGAGCACTCTCTGACGTGTTGGTATGTGATTTCAGGTTATGCCTGGATTAGGAAATAGCTGGCAAAGACAAGTATCAGAATATACTATAAGGCGCTTGGCGACACACTTTCTACCTGAGGTAAATGGTAAATGGGCGAGTATTTGTAAAACTCTCTACCCAAAACCTTGTAAGTTGCTTGGTGACAGATTTCCTACCTGAGGTAAACAGTAGCTGGGCCACAAATTACACACGCTGGGCTTGTATTCGTAAATTGGTCTACCCGCAGATCTATATCTAAGTAGACGAATTTGACACACTTAGAAAACTGAGCGTGGCAAATTTTTTGCACCTACTATTCTTCGCTACCTACCTACCTACTATTAGCAGCTGGACTTCGTTTAACCCGAAGGGACATATAAAATGGCTTATGTAGGTGATGGGCTTATGAAGAATGTGCTATCGTAGAAGGTAACATTTTTGAGCGAATTTTGTACCAAAGACTAGATTTAGCCTGATTACAGCTCCAAAAGAACGTTTAAGTTATCTTAAAAATTGATGATTGTTTTGAACCAAATAGATAATGGTCCATATTTGAATCCACGTGGTCCATATTATGTTCACTTATTTAAAGTTCCCAAAAAGTACCTATTCCTAATTATTCCTATTAAGCTGCTATTTTATGAAATTTTCTTTTTAATTGTGTTTGTGTTAAAATCATTGTAGATTTGATTAATCTACATGGCACTGTGTACACTTTACATTTATTTGAGAAAATCCTTATGGTGGTCCATATTATATGGGGCACTTACTCTATAGGTACATGCGAAAATTTTAGTGATGATAAATATATGTATACAATTTTATGCAAACAAAATAAAAAAATAATTATAAACATGTCTGCTCTGCCGAGACGTATAATGCCAATATCACAAAGGATGATGTAAGAATTCCATCGCTACTCGTACATCGAAATCTGTTCAGGAATTTAAAGGTTATGTTAGAATTATGGTGCGTATCCACCAGATATGATTGAGGGAGCTGAGAGGTGTGAAAGGAATTAATCCACCACCTTCGTTTTTTCATCACCTCATTTTCTTCTTTTTGAAGTGCTCGTAGCGAAGTTTGCTTAGCCATTCTGAACCGATCAGCAAAGTTAAGCAACGTCCGCCGCGGTCATGAGTTGGATGGGTGACTGCTGGTGACATTACATACCGAGCGCTTCCGTGCTTCGGAGGGTAGGTACGTTAAACCGTCGGTCTCGGTTGTTGTCTTAGGATGGCAGCCGTTATAGTATGGTGGTAGGGCATTTTGCGAACGCCTGCCTGGCTAGCTACCACCCTCAAGTAGAAAATCTGTTGCCAAGCACCTAACCGTGTGTTCCGGCGACTGTCCTTGAGAACCAGTAATTCTAGGTTAGCCAGAACAACATCTTCGACCACATCATTATTTACCATCAGATGAGATAGTCGTTAAAAGTTAACCTATCAGGCATAAAAATAACTTCGCTAAGCGCAGCGATATATTTGGCGCTATTTTTTTCTCGCATACCGCTTATCTTCCTTGCACACCCAAAGTACGAATGTATGTAACATAACTATTCTTCAAGGAAGATGAAAAGTAAAAAAAAGGATTGCTTACCAACGACAATATCAGCTACAAAAGAGAATGGCGCCAGATACTTCAGATTTCTGATCAAGCACAATAACAGCAGTGGTCCCGCGATTATCAGAAGATAGTATCTCAATGTCAGATTTGAATCTCGAATCGATGGTGATACCGATTCTAAAAACTGAAAAAGTTAAAATTGAGCGCTTGATGTCTAAAAGCATAACTTCATAGTATTGTATTATTATTCTCATTTTAATATAATTTGTTATACATTGATAGTCAGTTCATATTTTATATAATTAGCTTTTGTTTTTATATGCTGTTACGTCCGTGATGTCACCGCCAGTCTCAACGGAAGACCAGCGCTGGTTGTCCGCAACCAGCATTATACTGAGTTGGGGCTGGTTCGTGGCAATACAATTTTTATATATGTAATTAGAAATAAGTATAACACATAATATTTTCTTTATAATCTTGTATTGCTATGAATAAATCTATTTCATATTTCAAAAGCTTTTGCTGGAAGAAATATGTTGCAGCTTATTGTTATTAGCCATTGAACTTGTTTTTTTTACCAGCAGAACTCTTCGTTGCTTTGTCTATGGAATAAGGTAAGTCGATCAAGTCGTTGGCAAGCGTTACAACTGTCCGTTATAGTTGCCGTATAGCTCACAAGTATTTTATTTTAAGTTTGGAAAATCGAAGCAATAATCAACACCGGTGAAAATAACTTGGACTTGGAATTTAATTTTATTTTATCTAATGAATAGATTCAGGCGTTACTTTGCGGAAATCCATATTTAATATTAACAAATACTTTCAAAAGTATCCTAAAAAACATTAAATAATATTTAAATAAAACACTTAAAAAAGCATAAAATTATATATCTAGTGACAATTCCGCCTAATTTTCCTGTTATCTACGTGACGTCATAAACATCACGCAGCCTAACCGGAAGAATACCCGACTAGTTTCGCTTCTAAACGAAGCATCTTCAGGAGGTCTTGACTTACCGAGCGCACGATCGGTCTCGATCGTGCGCTCGGTAAGTCAAGACCTAAATTAGGCGGAATTGTCACTAGATATATAATTTTATGCTTTTTAAGTGTTTTATTTAAATATTATTTAATGTTTTTTAGGATACTTTTAAGAGTATTTGTTAATATTGATTTTATCTGTCTAAGAAAGGTTTATGGTGGTTTTGATAAAACATAGTGAAATAAAAAAAATCACATTAATACTTTATTTTTAACCGACTTTAAAAAAGGAGGAGGTTTTCAATTCGTCTTCTGTTTTTTATGTTTGTTACCTCAGAACTTTTGATTGGGTGAACCGATTTTGATAATATTTTTTTTTATTTGAAAGCTAATGCTAGCTAGCTAGCTTTTAGTTTGGTCCCATTTAAATTTCATGAGAAGTTTTTGAGTTACACTCCAATAACAGGAAAATATTTTCCTATCTTAATGATATTGTCGTTGACAGTGAATGGCAAACGATCACGTAAGTAGCAAGGGTCACTAAAACGAGCGTAAACAACTTTTTAATCAAAAAATGGAACCGACTTCAAGTCAAAGTCGCTACCATGCGCACAATATTGTGATAATAGGTACTTTTGAACTATCATGGTACCGACTTCAACAAGTTATTTCACACTTTTGAGTATTGTAGTCGGTCCCATTTTTTGGATATTTATTTTTGAACAAGCCACATTTAATAGTTAAATGCGGTGTTTGATTCTAGGATAATTATGCGGGTAAGAAACCTCAGTCTTGCTAAGTCTGAATAAAAAAACTCTGGTGGCTCTATGTGCTATCTCTGATCTGTGGAATCTTCGACTCACCTTAGTAGGGGGTCTATGTGCAAGAGTCCATCATAGTGGGTATTATCGCAGTGTCAGATATTTTACCTCGAACTACTATTTAGAAGTGCTCTGCAGCAAGTGAAATTCAATAAAAAATCTATGTAAAGGGCGAATACAACGGTTACCATCAGGCAAACATTTGACTTTTACGTTTTCGAAGAAAAAAATCATACGTTTTTTCTAGTAGGTAAGTACAATTAATCTACACACTCTAGGTATACGCGTTTACCGGCATTCTTTATATTTACCTGTTTCAATGTGTCCGCAATCATTATTTCGTATATGCAACAAGTACCACACATCTCGGCAAAAAGGCACACATCCACGGTATACCTGAAAATGTACATGTAAATATATACGTAGTTAAAAATACGGTTAGAAAATATACGTAGATACCTACCCTAGATATTGCTAATGGCTCAAAGTAAACATACAATCATGTTTAAAACTAATTTTATGTGCCCTTTTTTGCTTGCTATTGTCAGTCAGTGATCGTTTGACTTCCATAGAGATCGCAAGCCTTACGAAGTACCTACTTGCTTTAGTAACTACCGCTAGGGTAAAGGGCTAACATAGCAATCAACGCAAGCCATCGCACCGACACGTCGCTATATACCGCGATCGCGCAATGTTCCCGATATTGATATTGCCAGTAATTATAATTATGTAATATTCTATAATTAAAACTATATAGGCTATATAGGCGCGGTATTCAAGAACTAGACAAGTCTTGAATATAGAGGCTAAACAAGTCGGAATAACACTGACAACTGAAACAGATTGTTGTCAAACATTACAACGAAAAAAATTAAACCCTAAAAGTTGCAGATCTGAGTTAATGTCCTAAAATCTCAAATAAACAAACTCCAAAACCAACTTGAATAAGTTCATTAAGATGCAGTACCTACCAGTACAAACTTAACGAAAAGATTTGAGACCCTCTGAAACAGCCCAATATTAGACAGAGGGAGAGGACCTCGTGAGTTAAATTCGACAATCAAGCAAGTAGAAAAGGAAATTGAACTTAGCACTCTCCCCACAATCTCAATAAGTAGCTGCCTCCAACAAAAACGTAAGGAAAACCCGGAGACCAAAAACTCACGAATAACCTGGTAAAGTATAAAAAACCTACAAACCTATTTTATTTCTAGAATTATACAGACAAAACTGGCTATAAAAATGAATAGCGCCATCTGAACGTTCAGGCTAGAATTAATACGAAATGATGGTTCGCCAGCAATAATAAAAATAGTATTCAACGGGTCTTAGCTAGTGTATAAAATTTTCACTAGATGTCGTCGCTACTAATTATGAAATTTAATTTTGTGACTGGTGTTACTATTATTTATCTAGGAGTTATACGTAACAGGCTTATTTTTTTATAGTAATTGAGTTTTTGAATTTAGGCCTCGCCCATTTTGGTCTTCGCTATTCGCAAGGAACAACTGCGTGCAAGTGTTTATTTAAGTGTTTATTATAGTACCTAACTAAAATACCAAATATTATTTTGGGATTTTGAATATCATAAGGTCTTGATTAAATGAAAATTTAGTACCTAAATACAGTACACAACTGCGGTGTATTATATATATATAAATACTATACACATTGCCTTTACTTTACTACGATACAATATGACACAGTTCATTTAAAGTGAAATAGCAGTTGCATTATGATATTTAGTACATTCTTATCACACTTGTTTAAATGATGTAATGGGTAATATGGCACAGGATGTTTTAATGTTGGCAATAAGCTAGCTATTTAAAAAACTTTAACAGAGGATTTAGGGCACATGAGTGTAGATAAAAAAAAGCGCTGTAGCAAGAGCAAGATGCCATTGTCAAGTAGTAAATAAGTATAGACAGTGATAAAATGTTTTTAGCCATTCGCCCCAATCGCAATTCGTCTTAATTATTATTCAAGTTTCAATGTGTGCACCAGCGCATTTTGTCCAGTATACGTATTTATACTAGTACTTATTTTGTCCCATACGCAAATTGTTTTATGTTTACCTGAAAGCTTTACTGTATCTTCTCATACGCCTCCAAGGGCCAGTTGCGAGAGCTACTTCCGCCAAATCAGGGTAAGACAGCTTCGTTCTTCTTAAACGCACGTACATTTTGTGTGCCGATGTAACTAACATCTGGGAGAACTCAGATAGTTTTATATCACAAGTGTGATTCAAGTTCCTTATAAAATAATATCTGACGGTGGAATACAATAGGAAAATACGACTTTTTTTTTTGTACGCCAAACAAGCAGACAGTCCGCTGACGGCAATCAAACGTCACCTATATTTGTGATACCGGGGGCATCACAAATACGTTGCCGGACTGAGGACGAATTTGGATGAGTTGTACGGTATGTGACTCATGATTAAATTGCTTCTAGATAAGCTTTCTGCGATGATAAAATCGAATTGCTGGCATCTATATCATCTAATATATTATATCATGCGTTAAAAGATACAGAGATCATAAAACATATAAAATAATACAGAGATTCAAGATTTATTTAATCAAATATAACAAGAAGAGTATTGCGTATGATTGTGGATGTAGGACCCCAACAAGAGGAAGTCCAATGGAGGTATGAATGAACTATGTGAAAATGTGCAAAAGGTATATGATGATGAGCATCAGAACAGCGTGGATATAAGTTTTTGCTAACTCCGCTTAGCGTGGGAGAAGGGCTGGCAGAAATTCATAAGGTGCGCAGTACCGTTAGCTATTTGTGCATCTGTTATGTGCAGAGGTTACCGCTTAACATCGGGTGAGACTCACGCTTGTTCCATCACGATAACATAAAAAAAATATACGGTGTACATAATTTATGAATATCAGGCCCCCCACTAGGTGGACTGACGACATCGTTTAAGTCGCGGGTAGCCAATGGTTACAAGCGGCTAATTGCCGTTCTTTGTGGCGTTCAATGGAGGAGGCATTCGTTCAGCAGTGGACGTCTTTCGGCTGATGATGATGATGAGTTGGAAGAGGGACAATGGACACGATATTGTATTAACTACTAATTACCATCATTGTATATGAGACCAATATTCCAATGATAATGGTCGCTGCCAATGCTGTCCATAATCCAGCGTACATGAATCCCACGTGCATACTAAGGATCCCAGCTCCCAAGCAACCTTTGATAAGATGCGCTGTCGACTCCAGTAGGCTAGAATAACAAAACGTGTATTATTTTGTATGAACCCCCAGCTGAAACAAAACTCATGCTGTCCTCTTTAGAATAATAATAAGTACATTACTGCAGCGGCCAGCAAAGGAGGCATTGATAGACGAACGTGTAAATGTGGACCGAGGCGAAGCCGAGGCAAAATCTACATCTGTCGTGTCTACGACAGATGCAGATTTTCATACATTTTTTGCCGGCCGCTGCGCGCATGTATTTGACCAGTACAGCAATTTCGATTTATTTCGAAGAAGGTTGTCAAAATAACGCTCACATTTCCAAACATGTTTGAGAAAAATTAATATCGTACTTGTAGTACAAAACTACAACGTCAACTGACCATTTGACTGATGTCTTATCTAAGATAGATCTATTTCTTAGTCATGTTATGGATCTGTAGCCAAAATATTAAAATGTTATACAAGATGAATATTACATCAAACGCTTTAATTTGTTTTGTGTAAGTATATATTTGATTAGATCATGTAATACTTACCTCAAAATAAATTATAAAAAATAACTACACTTACCATTGCTATCAAAAGAGAAAGTAGTTCTAAAGATGTTTTTATTGGATTAATGCCCGATAAGCGAATAAACGAACAGAATTAAAAAAAAACAAATCACGAGAGGGATGTAATTTTATGCGGTATGATTTAAGGTGTAATTTTATAAGTTGATCGTAGTTATTTTGAAAGATAGCTAAGCTTCTCTTATTATGAAATGAAAGTTACATTTTACTAGCTATTTTATCTCAAGGAGCAAATCCTCAAGGCAGACTTTTTCGTCTCTAAGAATCCTAGGAAAATATTGTTCTAGGTGGTCCTAAAATGCCAAGTATGATGTGGAAAAATATACTTATAAGGTTATTGTACTTGGTTGGATGTGCGTTATGTCTTTCAGAAGTAAAGTCGAAGTCCTCAGGCTCCGTACCAGGGTACACTTGGTACCCTAAACTATCCCTTTTATCCATATAGTCGGTCAAATCTGCTTCTAAACTGAGTACTGACTGATTTTCCTGCGAACAATTATAACACTCTTTAGGATATTTAACAGAATGTACCTAACTTCCAATGGGGACCTCGGAACTTTAACAGTTGATAGCGGACATATTGTTGAAGTGACATCTGTCAAATTGGAACGATTACGCGATGTATCTTGTACTTCATAATTTCGTATTAGATTCTAAAATAATAACACTCATTAGTAAACAACCTTGCAACCGAGCATCGCTCTGTACAGAGATAAAACGAGTTCTGTGTCCTAGATATGTGACCAAGTTTCATAGATTTATCGTCCATAAACATCACTGCAGCTCTGCTTTGTAAATTTTATCGACATTGTAAGCCCATTGCAAGAAAAAGAGTATTTATAACATCTGACACTGAGATCACATCACACTAATAAATTGCGTAAATTTAAGTTTACCTGTGTGTGTATGTTGTCTGATTTTGATGAACTTTGGTAGGTACTGGAGACTCAGATCCTGGATATAGGATTTGATTCATATCAGTGTTTTCTAAGGAATTGATCGCAATAAACCAGATTACCAAAGTCAATAATCTGGTTCAACGCGCCACTACATATTATAACACATCAACACACAGTGATATGCGTCACTGGCAACATAGACTAATTTTTTTGAAGCAGTGATAGCTCATGGCTTTGGCTATGGACTGCCGCGCAGCAAGTCCATGGTTCGAATCCCGCCGCGGACTTGAGCTTCACCGCATGGTGGAAGGGCATTTTTGCGAATGCCCGCCTGGCTAGCGACCACCCTCATGTTGAAAATCTGTCGCCAAGCACCTAACGGTGTGTTCCGGCAGCTGTCCTTGAGAGCCAGTCATTCTAGGTTAAGCCTGTTAACACCTTCGACCACATCATCACTTACCATCACGTGAGATTGTGGTCAAAGGCTTACCTATCAGCAATAAAAAAAAAAATAGACTGGTTTAAGATTTTTGTTTCTAACATTGCAGAATATTGGACGAGAAGACGTTGCGCATTTCCCAAACGTTCATGCCCTTTAGAGATGGATTCTTCAAATGATTTCTTTTTCTGCTAGTATTACCGAACTCACGGGACATATGCGTTACATACCATTTTTGTATAATAACGTGCTGCAGCCAGTTAAATTGCTGGAAGATTTTGAATAAAAATAACTGTGTATTCGGTTTAACTTTACACTATTATATAAACAATCATGTTTTCTGTACTATAGCATTTAGACAGTTTCTTTTTGTTAAAATCTAGGGGGCTGATACTTCAAGTTATTTTTTTTTACCTCAATAAATCGTTAAACAGTCACGATTTCTACCATGTGTATCATTTTCAAGCACATAATTTACTAATACCTAAGTAACAGATGGGGGTTTAATAAATATATCTAAATAATTAACTGGTCTATTCACGCACGAAGTACTATAACAAGTCTACTCGTGACCACGGTCAATGCAACTTGATCGATACGTTGATGTTAGTCAAAATATTATTTTGATGTTAATTCATGCATGAACAGACCCGTAAATGATTTAGAACATGAGCTTAGTTCACGAAAGTTAAAAAAGTAAATATATTTACCTACCTAAAAGTAAATATACCTACCTATAATTTAACCCTCATGTTAGTTGTAAAAAAGGTGGTAGGTCATATTAGGCCACATTGTCTGAAAGATGTGTGGATGAGAACAACTGCTGGAATATATCGTCAGGTACACGGCGGAAGATTTTCTATATGATGTTAGCAAGGCGACTATTAACAAAATTCCCTACAACCAACAGGTGAAGCTCAAGGCTGTTGAAAGATTCAAACCATGGATCCTCTACATGATCCATAATAACTGCCACTGCGCCATCATTGCTTCAAGATTTGGGTGAAAATGTTCGCAGACTATAAAGACTATACAAATTGGATTGGAATGGTGCTAGAATACAAAATTGTTAGCTGCGTGATATAATACTAGCGGTCCTCCTCAACGGGTATTTAACGAGAATTTCAAAAATTATTAATTTAAACACTTAAGTAGTTAATGAATAGATTCAGGCGTTACTTTTGCGGAAATCCATATTAAACAATATCAAATATTTTTTAAATATTTTAAGAAAACATCAAATTAATATTTTAATTAAACACTTAGAAAAGATATTAAGTCTCAAGTTGATACGTCCAACCAAGACCTTGTCAAAACAATAGGCTTTCTGACAGAACAAATAAAAATTTTCGAAGATAAATTTCTTGGCTTGGAGACCGAGAGAAAACTCTTAGCTACACAAGTCTCACTTATCCAGGACAAAATCGAAAACTACGAACGTTTTTCTTTAAAGACGACGATTGAAATCCGTAACGTCCCTAAAAGAATAAAAGAGTCTAAAAAAAACCTACTAGAGTCATTTCAAAATCTAACAAAAATTTTAGAGACTTCATGCGATTTAAATGAGTTTAAGGACATATATAGGCTGCCCTCCAAACCTGACTTGCCCACTACCACAGTAGTGGTCGAATTCACCAATACATGGTCAAAACAAAAAATCCTCAGTGCAGTCAGAAATCACAAAAAAGTCAAAAGAGATCAGTTAAACTCTAAAAACCTAGGCTTTGTAGGGCAACCTACAATGATCTACATATCAGAAAGACTGACAGCTAGGACCAAGAGACTTCTTTTCCTTGCTCGCGACTTTGCGAAATCAGAAGGCTTCGCCCACTGCTGGGTTACAAATGGCAAGATATTTCTGCGCAAGAAAGACGGCCTACCGTTTGTTGCTGTGAAAGATGAGGAACATTTGCAAACACTTCGCACACAATACATTAAAAAGTGACTAGGTTACCTGTATAATAATAATGTAGATTTAAGAAGATACCTCCTTCGCAGCCGTAACTTTTTAGATTTTTCTGTTTTATTCTTCAATCACATATTTATTCAAAGATTGTTTACAATATTGTCATCACTTTTACATGCATGCTTTAACACACACACGATCAAAACTTACTCATACACATTTTCTAAGCAAAACTTCACTTACTTACACTATACATTCAAGACAATAAACAACTTAATATCTCCGATAAAATATCACGCGTCTGACCGGCATTCCTTGTTAATGAATACTAGCCCTAACAACAACCGGATCCGTTTAGTGGTGGATAATATAGCATCTAGCGCCATAGCATAGCGGGTTATTGCCTTGTAGCGCATACAGCGCGCTATGCATATATTCTCTTCGCGCTATAAATATAACGTTTAGCATCAAGCGTCCACTAACATGGCTGGGTAGGCCTATAACGCGGATATGCGCAAAGCGTGTTAACGCGACCGAAAGCGCGCGATGACTGAAGCTTGGCGCTATCACGCTATGCCGCTATGCTGTGTAGCGGCATAGCGCCAAGCTTCAGTCATCGCGCGCTTTCGGTCGCGTTAACACGTTTTGCGCATATCCGCGTTATAGGCCTACGCGCTATATACCTGCTGTAATGTGTTCGCCTTGTTTCGTTATAACGATAGCGTATAATAAAGCGCGCTATTCGAATATAGTTTATAGTCACTAGCGCGTTGGTGCTGTATAGCGGATTTGAACAATACTAGATCCGTTATGCCGGTGCATATAGAAATAATAGATATATTTATGTTATCACTCCGGGCATACCGCGTGCCCTTGAACGTAAAGTTATCGACTACTCTTTCTTAATCTGTGATGCAGTTGCAAATTATGAAACTAGTGCGTCGGAACTGATATATTATGAAAGTTATATTGTATGGATATATATTAAGTGGATTCAGTTAAAGAGATGCAATAAATACATTAAAATAATTTGTTTACACGTGTGTATATATTTAAAAAAAATACAGTTAAGCTGGGTATTAATAAAAGAGTTATTATACAGTGTAGTAAAACACAAGCCTTATGGTTGTAAATATATTTCTTTTTACACTGCAATAAACTTAAATCAGATAAATGGATAACATTTCAATTATATCGGAAACTCTTGACAATTTATCGCCTTCTCAGGCGCAATTATGTGTTCCGGAAGACTGCAAAATGCTAATAAATGATTGTTCGAGTAGGTTAAAAATTTTAACCCAAAACGTCAGAAGTGTCTCTTGTAACTTTCCGGAGTTTTTAGTACTTCTAAGTAGAATTGATGTGAGCCATGATATCATAAATCTGACAGAATGTTGGCTTAGCTGTAACCCTAACATTCCGCAAATACCAGGCTATATCTCTTATCACACTAAAAATAATAAAAACCAAAATGATGGTGTCGTTACCTATTGTAAGTCTGGTTTAAAATGTAATACCTACGAACCTCCCTTTAAGGATGCCACTTGTCTTGTTACAAAAATAAACGATAACTTTATTATGATATCGATTTATCGCTCACCGTCATATCAAACGCTTACAGCATTTTTTGAGTCACTAGACCAGTTACTTACAAGCTATAAAAATTATAAAAATGTTGTTTTAACTGGTGATTTTAACATTAATATTTTACCTAGTAATATAGATAATGATGCGTCAGAATATTTAGAGATATTGGGAATGCATGGTATACTTCCTGCACACTTGATACCTACTAGAGAAAAAAGTTGTATTGACCATTTCATGCTCCGATCCTCGTACGATTCCCAAACGTTAATAATACAAAATTCTGTCACGGACCATTATACTTTGCTTTTAGTCGTTAATACAAAACAAACCAAACTACACTCGCCAAAATTAGTCACTAAATTAGATTACACGCAAATCTCAAATAAACTTATAACAACCGATTTTTCCAGTCTTTTTAACATAAACGATTGTAACCTGGCAACAGACTTCTTTATAAATACGCTTTCACGGATAATAACTGGATTTTCCATTAGATCTTTGGTCCCACGACGGAACGTTACAAGAAAACCGTGGATTACAAAGGGATTAATTAGATGTATGAAAACCCGAGACCGCATGCATTTAAAACTGCAAAAATAGCCTAATAATACGGTGTTACAAATAACGTACAAACGTTATCGTAACTTTTGTAAAAGCATCTTAAAAAAAGCTAAATTAAATTATGAATATGGAAGACTTAAAGAAGCTAGCAAAAGTAAAATATCAAAAAAACCTGGAAGGTGATAAATGAGATAACAAATTATAAAACAACTCAGTCAATTTCTCAAGATCTATTAGAAATTAGCCCATCTACGAAGGACGCTGTAAATGAAGTAAACCATTACTTTTCTAATATAGGAAAAGTTCTAGCGAAAAAATTACTCCTGATAAAGAATCCACAAATAAATCACCGACTGAATCATTTCCAAATTCTATAGCTTTACTTGAAACAGATGTATCAGAAATTACAGCTCTAATAAATTCATTAAAAAAAGATTCCTCAACGGGATGGGATAAGATATCGTCTAACATAATTATACAAAACAATGAAACTTTAGCTCCTCTTCTAACTCACATAGTTAATCTATCTTTACAAACCGGAATATTTCCCAAAGCCTTAAAACATGCTATCATAGTCCCTATTCACAAAGGAGGAGATAAAAAAGTAATAGGAAATTACAGACCAATCTCTATTCTTACAGCCGTGTCAAAAATTTTTGAAAAAGTTATCAACAGACGCTTAATACACTATCTTGAACATAATAATTTACTATCACATAACCAATATGGTTTTCGTCGTAACAAATCAACATCTGATGCAGTCCTTAGACTGACTGAATTTATAGCTCACAATCTTGATAATAACAAAAGAACTCTGGCAATTTTCTTAGATTTAGCAAAGGCATTCGACACGGTGTCAATACCACTCCTATTAAACAAGCTTGAAAATCTTGGGATCCGAGGTAAACAACTTAACTTACTTACAATTACCTGAATGACAGGACACAGAGTGTCAAAATTTCAGAATACATTAGTGATCCTATGCCAGTGTCGTGTGGGATTCCTCAAGGAAGCATAATCGGTCCAACTCTGTTTCTGATTTACATTAATGACCTTTGCTCGTTGTCAATTGACCGTGGATGCATAATAAAATATGCCGATGACACAGCTGTAGTAATTCAGGGAGAGAGTTGGACTGAAGTGTTTAATTCTGCACAAGCAATCTTTAACAGCATATCATCTTGGCTACGAAATAACATGCTTACATTAAATATAGATAAGACAAAATATATCACTTTTCATATTAGAAACTCAATCGAACATGAACAAGAATGTCAAAATCTTTCCATTTTCGGTCATCAGAGCACCGCATGTAAATTTTTAACAACCCCTCCAAATTGTAATTGTCTGGCATTGGAAAGAGTCGACAATATTAAATACTTAGGTGTAACTATCGATAACAAGCTCTCTTTTATTCCACACATAAATCAAACTGCGGTACGAGTCAGGAAACTAATTGCTGTTTTTAAAAATATTAGAGACTGTGCAGATGAAGATGTTCTAAAAATGATTTACTATTCTCTCTGCCAATCTCTACTTACCTACTGCATAACGACTTGGGGTGGCTCTAACAAAACATTTATCCTTCCACTAGAAAGAGCTCAACGTCGGCTTTTAAAATGTTCGATGAATTTACCAATTCGATTTCCGACGGAGGACTTGTATAAAAAATGCAAGGTATTAACGGTTAGACAGCTTTTTATTAAAAATGTAATACTCCATCAGCATTCCCTGACAATATATGATTCCGTCAATAACCCAATAAGACGTGTTCCACGCAATGTCTTTGTCGCTCCTCCAGCAAACACTGTTTTTGTAAGAAAATTCTCATACATAATAGGACCGTTTTTATATAATAAAATAAATAAGGACAGGAAAATAATTACTCTCTCATCATTTGAAGTGAAGGAAATCGTAATAGAATTCCTTTCTAAACTAAATTACCATGATACTGAAGACCTTCTAATACCACTTCAATAACATTAAAATTAAACCCACACATTTTAACACCACCCATGTATAAACCCACTTACCTACCCTAAAACATGCACACTCACCCTCACACACATACACTCACACATACTCACACTCACACAAACACACACATACACATACACACAGCGTTACACACAAACACATAATAACTAGCATATATGTTTAATGATATTTTTGAATTGTATAGATATATAGTTTAAATAGAAAATTCTTACACTCATTCTCTCATAATAATGTCATGCATAACAATTGAAAATTTGCTATAGTTGTTATGAACTTACTTTGATGAAAGGCTTAATTTGTTTGTAACGACTCCGACGGAAGAGTCCTTTTTCTCATAATACGGGCCTTGAGCCTAGTGTGGGAAACAGGTGCTCAACCATGCCATTGAAACTGTACAATGCCTTATATGTGAATAAACATTTTTTCATTTTCATTTTCATTTTCACTTAAAAATACAAAAATATATCAAGTGACAATTCCGCCTAATTTTCCTGCTAAGCCGACGTGACGTTACAAACGCCACGCAGCCAGGAATCTAGAAATTCTTCCATTCTTCCACTCTCGATCGTGGGCTCGCAGAGTCAAGATCTCCTGAGGATGCTTCGTGTAGAAGCGCCACATGTCGAAAAAATTCTTCCGGTTTGGCTGCACGGCGTTTGTGACGTCACGTCAGCTTAGCAGGAAAATTAGGTGGAATTGTCACTAGATATATTTTTGTATTTTTTAAGTTTTATTAAAATATTAATTTGATGTTTTCTTAAAATATTTAAAAAAATAATTGGTTATACTAAAGTAGTTATTGTGACATAACTGCAATAGTTACACTTATAGTAAGTATTGCGGACTTATTTATAGATATCGATGATTTCTATTAAATTGTAATACATCACTTTTCTCTATTCTCTTCTTTATATAATTTACGTAGCGTACGCGATATAACGATTGTTTTGGTATTTTTTTCGCACTTTGTTTTGTACGGATCCCTAACTTTTTGAAAATTTCAGCGTTGACTACATCGTTTTCTAGTTCGGTGAGTAATGCGCTCACTTGCTTGTCTACTATAAAAAACCATGGAGCTAGAGAATATATCTAAATGACTGCATTGAATTCGGTATCTGAGATATTATAAGTGAGTAGGCAGAGTATGTAACTGTGATGTCTTTCATGTCCTTCAAATGTACAATAGACAATACTTATCCTGATAATTTTTGGAACAATAATCTTCATATTTTTATTTTTAACTTACATAAATTATTGTAATAGATTTATTAGGATTTTATTATTGTAACAGATAAGTAACCATTGAGTTTCTATATGTGAAAACCTTTAAATGGTGCTAAGCTACTTATATAAATGTATAAGTAACTATGTAATGTATCACTGTTTGTTTTCCGAATAAATAAAAATAAAATATTAACGATGTTTATATATATTCGATTAGAGCAAATATTGACAAATTGACATCAAAGTAGACTTAAATCGTCGAAGTAATTTCCATACTACCGTTGTTTCGCCATATTTTAATACGAAGGGTTCAATGCGGTGAAATTTTGCATGCATGTATTTGAATACTTGAAAAAGTGCATTTATGATTTTGGTTTGCTATTTTTCCCAAAAGTATTCGAAAGAAGAGTTTTGTATGGAATTTTTTTATTCACTTAAGGATAAAACAAATACAGGATAAATAAAAAACTAGGAAGGACTTAAGAATCAGTATACATCCATATCTACTATAGGAAGGGGTGGAGGGGGGAGAGGGGGGTAGTAGCATCTCCCCGGAGGCGGGTACGTTTGTATAGTGATTCTTAAGTCCTTCCTTGCCAGTTTTTTTATTTATCCTGTATTTGTTTTACCGGAGGCGTGGTCGGGGAATGCTACAACCCCCCTCTCCCCTCTCCACCCCTTCTTACCTTACCCCTTCTTACTGGGTACCGGAAAACATTTTTTTAAATAATAATGATTAAAAAAATGTTTATTTTTGAATCCATTAGGCTATGCCATGTACTTAGTAGAAGTGCAAAATACACAAATAATCAAGGTAAAATTAAAACTTCAATAATTTATTTCTCATAAACTATTGATTTCCGGAAGATACATTTGGTGAAAAAAAAGAATGAAGGTACATTGTGGTGTGTATCGATTCTAAAGACGAGCCACTGGCAAATTAGAAGCATACATATGAAGCTCAGTGTTAAGCATACAAAATTTCTAGGTTTGTATGGAACGTGCTACGTGTACTTCTAGCCTTAAGAATATAGGTAAATAGTATTGAAACTTACCTCAGCATACAATGTATATTTTTAAGCTTTAAGCCTCCAGCTTCAACCTAAATCTTTAGTTCTTAACTATCTCATTATCTCGCAGTTAAATCAAAGGTCTTTAATATTTATAACCTGAAACTTTCCAAAAAAATTTGTTTAGGAAAGATAATACAACCTCAACGCAAGGTTCTAAGTTTTATATATACAACCGGATTGAGTCTATTGTCAGAAAAAAATGCCGAGCGAGAGGCTCTAACTGACTACGCTGTCTCTGTTTTGACGAGAGTGAGAATAAAATTGATTATAAAGGTAACATTGTGTAACTACGATACTAGAATTGTTTATTCTTTTATTTTTTCTGTTTGCACCTCTGAACTTCTGACTGAGTGAACCGATCTTTAAAATTCTTTTTTGTTTGAAAGATGATGCTTGTCGCTTGGTCCCATTTAAATTTTATTAAATCTGAAAAATATTTACCTATTTTGATGATATAGTCATTGACAATGAATGACAATCAATTCCGTAAGTAGCAAGAGTCACTAAAGAGAGGAAAAAAAATATTAAACAAAAAATGGAACCGACTTCAACACCCAAAAGTATGGAATAACTTGTCGAAGTCGGTACCATGCGCACAATATTGTGAAAATAGGTAGTTTTGAACTATCATGGTACTGACTTCAACAAGTTATTTCACACATTTGGGGGTTGAAGTCGGTTCCATTTTTTGTAAAAAAAAAATTGTAGTTATTTTTGTTTTTTCTGCAGGTAGATTAGCTGTGTGGCGAATGTTACGTGTCTATTATATACGGCTTTCTTTTCTCGAAACCTTCAGTGTCCCTTGTTATCTTCGCAGCCATCAAAGTACACAGCGTTGCCAATAGTTGGTTAATTTTAAAAGTGACGTCATCATTTTTTTCAAACATTGTATCCCATTTATTTACATAAACTTTTGACACTTTACTTCACAATATCATGTATGATTTATGACTTTTGAGTCGCAATATACGTGCTATGTTTCTACCAAATAGTATTAAAATATACTGATGTACACAGAATTCACAAATTCTACTATAGTCCTTCAATAGAGTTTCAGAATTTTACCAAAAAGATATGAACCTTATTGGTCTGTATATTATTTTAAAAATTATTCGTTTACACGAATATTTTGCCTGTATTTACTATTTCTAATAGAATTTATTTTTAAAATTCAATTTGAGAAGTTAGACCCATGTGGTTCAGATTAAGTCTACAGCATCATTTAGTAACAGGAAAAGTTAAATGCTTTTCAATTATCTGTTTAACGTTCCACACGTGCTGTTTTTGGTGGTCCACGTTTGGTGGTCAACGTGGGTAAGTTGCGACATGGGGTCAAAAGATAGGTACCCTTACCACCCATGAGGTAGGTAGAACGAGGGATTTAATAAATTTGAATGCTTTATCATATTTTATTTATTGAAGCAGGGATGGCTCAGTGGCACAGTGATGAAATGATAATAAGGAGATCCATGGTTTGAAATTAAAATCCCGCTGCAAGCTTGAGTTTTACTGAATAGAGGTTGAGTATTTTTGATGAATTTTCTGACGTCAATCAATGCCTCGCATTGGTTATATGGTCGTTAAAATAGATGACTTAGAAGTGAACCTCGAAATTAATAAATGAGTCATTTAATTTGAATATATAGTTACCCTAACCCACCCAAAATATAACGTACATATACAACGTATAATCAAAAACCATATTACATTTTATGTAACATCGTTTAAATGTTATTTTGGAAATCGAATATCATTCATATAACAAAAAATATAATTACTTTATAATAATATCCATGTCACCACATTAAGTGACATAAAAGATTAATGCTCGAACTTCACTTCTTAGTCAGTTTGATAACAAAGCAAATTATTTAGTGCAAAGAAAAGTTCTTTGCATGCACATTAATAAATTCATATGGTACCTATCTACTATATGGGTGTTTTATAGAAAAATAAAATATATCATCAATTTGAATGTTTATTTAACACCGCTTGCACTCATTCTTTTCTTCTTCAAGTCTTTCACCTCTTGTACTGGGATTATCATTTTCATTTTCTTCACCACAGCTATCACCAAGGTCACATTCGTCTTTTTCTTCCTCGCATTCGTCTTCTTTTTTTTCCTCTTCACATTCATCGAATTTCTGTTCACATTGGTCTTCACAGGCGTCTTTCTTAGCGCCGTTGTAGTTATCATCGCATTCGTTTGCGCATTCGTCTTTAGCTTCACAGTTAAGGTCATTGTATTGACGCAGCAGATTTTTGATGACTGATGATCGTAACGCGCGGTGATTTGCTTCGTCACGTTCTTTCTCATGTGGTTCTCTTTCATCGATCATATTAGTCGCTATATAGGATTTCATGCCATAGTCGCGGTCGCGCCTGTCTCGGTCACGTCGGTCTCGGTCATTTCTGTTTCGATCACGCCTATCGCGGTCATATCTGTCATCCCTGTATCGATCACTCCTATCACGATCATCTCGGTAATCTCTATCTCGTCGATCACGGTCATCAATATCATTTCTGTATCGATCGCGTCTATCGTCTTTGTATCTGTCACGTCTGTCGCGATCATCCCTATCGTCTCTATCACGATCCCGTCTGTCACGGTCATAACGATTATATTTATCATCCCTGTCTAGTCTGTCACGATCGCGCCTGTCTCTGTTGTCATCAACATCGTCATCCAATCGAGATCTGAGACGTAGTCGCTTGTCTCTGCTTCTGCTGCGCAGCCTGGACCTAGACCTTAATGGCCTGCTTCTTGCAAGATAGTGTTCGTTGTTATAGTTTCTTGGTGGTGTCCTGTTATCCGAGTATTTCTGAAAATTGTAAAAAAGAATCCTCTCGTAAATTTGTAATTTTGTAATGTAATCCACAGAACATGCGTTATTGCAATAATATTGAACTATAGATGTCGCTCCATCTCAATACGATGGTAGGAAAATTTGAGTTATGACTCATTGTCATGTTAGCTCAGTCAGTCAGATCATACCCCGGCTAAAGGGGTGGATGGACGCAGGTTCGAATTCCGCACATTACTTCAATATATACCCTCGCAAATTTTTTATTATAAAAAGCTTATATTTTTTCCGCGTTTTGGATGGCACGGCTGGTAACATTTTAATAGTTTGTAATAAATTTGTAGATTTTACAGAATGTATAGAAGTCTGTAAAACCTACAGCTATATAGCGAACTATTATATATCTGATATTCAATACTAGTATTTGTACTAAAGTGTTTTAATACTTACTTGGCCTAAATTTTGAAGAAGTAAATATGGCAACATAGACTTCTCATTCCTATCACTGTCCAGAGCCGATTGCTTCTTAGGCGCAAGGTCATAATATTTCTTTGGAGAATAGTCTAGAGATTTTGGTGAGTAGTCTAGGTCTCGCGATTTACCATTCAAGGCTTTGTTTTGATCCAGAACAAGAATCAAAGGCCGATTTTC
Organism: Plagodis dolabraria; assembly: GCA_963854805.1. Classification (NCBI taxonomy): domain Eukaryota; kingdom Metazoa; phylum Arthropoda; class Insecta; order Lepidoptera; family Geometridae; genus Plagodis; species Plagodis dolabraria. Next base: position 8,454,689 of record OY978466.1, read on the forward strand.
TTGGGTAGCTTTCTTATAAAGACTGGACAAGAACCCGGAACTTTGTGCTGATAATGCATGGTGGATACCCTGTAACAATAAAAACTTAAGATAAAAACTATTTTTATGGCTGTGTACTCAATTAGTAATTTATGTCGGAATGCATGCATCATGTGTGCCATGAAACTTGAACACTGCAACTCTAGAAATGACCGAGTACTCAATAGTGTTTTTTTTTGCGTCTGTATCCCATAATTCTGATCATCATCATCATCATCATCATCATCAGCCGGAAGACGTCCACTGTTGAACAAAGGCCTCCCCCATAGAACGCCACAAAGTACGGCTATTAGCCGCTTGTAACCATTGGCTACCCGCAACTTTTATAATGTCGTCAGTCCATCTAGTGGGGGGCCTACCAACTCTACGTCTTCCGGTGTATCGTGGTACCCACTCGAGAACCTTTCTTCCCCATCGGTTATCGGTTCGTCGAGCAATGTGGCCCGCCCATTGCCACTTCAACTTGCAAATTCTGAAAGCTATGTCGGTGACTTTGGTTCTTTGGCGAATATCCACGTTCCGGATTTTATCGCGCAAAGAAACTCCGAGCATAGCTCTCTCCATGGCTCGTTGAGTGACTCTGAGCTTGTCCATAAGGGCCACTGTTAAGGACCACGTCTCGGTGCCATATGTCATCACTGGCAACACACACTGGTTGAAGACTTTGGTCTTCAGGCTCTGCGGGATCTTTGACGAGAAGATGTCGCGTAACTTCCCGAACGCTGCACATCCGAGTTGGATTCTTCGGGCGACCTCTTTCTCGAAGTTGGACCTACCTAACTGGACAGTCTGTCCCAGGTAAATGTAGTGGTCTACAACTTCGAGCGTATCGTTTCCAACAACTACTGGTACGGGTGCAACATGGACATTAGACATAATTTTCGTCTTGTCCATGTTCATTTTAAGACCCACCTGCTGGGAAACTATACTGAGGTCGCTGAGCATTGTACTGAGTTCTTCAAGCGACTCTGCCATAATGACTATGTCATCGTCGAAACGAAGGTGAGTGATGTATTCGCCATAGATGTTGATGCCGAATTCTTTCCAGTTCAAGAGCTTAAAAACGTCCTCCAACGCATTCGTGAACAGTTTCGGAGAAATAACGTCTCCCTGTCTCACGCCTCGCTGCAGTTGGATTGGTTCCGTGCTCTTGTCCTGTAGTCGAATCGACATGGTGGCGTTTCTATACAAACACTTCAGCGCTTCGATGTACGTATAGTCAATTTGGCATCGCTGAAGAGACTGCAGTACAGCCCAGGTTTCGATTGAATCGAAGGCTTTTTCATAGTCCACAAACGCTAAACATAACGGCCGATTATACTCCTCAGTCTTCTGTATAATCTGGCGGAGCGTGTGGATGTGGTCTATGGTGCTTAAGCCTTTTCGGAACCCGGCTTGTTCGGGAGGCTGGAAGTCATCAAACCTACGAGCAAGACGATTCGTAATGACTCTCGAGAACAGCTTATAAACATGACTCAGAAGTGAAATGGGCCTGTAGTTCTTCAACAAGGTCCTGTCACCTTTTTTGAAGAACAGTACCACTACACTTCTGCTCCACGCTTCTGGCGTTTTACCTTCAAGGATGACGGAATTAAATAACTTCTGGAGGACTGAGAGTACCGGTTTTCCACCCGCTCTCAGAAGTTCTGTCGTGATTCCGTCATCACCTGGCGCCTTGTTGTTCTTAAGCTGTTTGAGAGCCATTCTAATCTCGTATAGGCTGATGTCCGGGATGTCTTCTGTATAGTGTTGGGTCAGTTTAGCTCTCTTGTCCTGAGCTGCACTGACAACGGGTTCTGATCCTTTCATTGAAAATCAAGTACAAAAAAATATCCTACCTCTTTTTTCTAATAATTTGATATAAAACCTTTTTGAGATTTGACGGTTGTATATTTTTATGTTCGCAGCTTACAAAACTAAAGTACGCTAGGATGCCAGGTATGGATTTTCATACAACATTCCTTCACCGACGCAGGGAAGGAATGAAATTCCTTAAAACTTTTCCCGCCGTTTTTGAATAAGCACGAGACACTTTCTGAGTGGGTATTAGGGTGGTCCAGGCCCATATGGTGAAAAAAAAAAAAATCCCATCGATTTGTTACACCTACCATCAGTACTATATAATATTATAAATGCGAAAGTAACTCTGTCTGTCTGTCTGTCTGTTACGCTTTCACGCCAAAACTACTGGACCGATTTGAATGAAATTGGGTATGGAGATAGTTTGAGACCCGGGAAAAAACATAGGATAGTTTTTATCCGACTGCGCAAAAAGAGGTTAATGTTTTCGCGCGATAACCAACATACACGCGGGCGGAGCCGCGCCCGGAAAGCTATCAGTACTATTCAGTACTATTCAGTACTAATATTATAAATGCGAAAGTAACTCTGTCTGTCTGTCTGTTACGCTTTCACGCCAAAACTACTGGACCGATTTGAATGAAATTTGGTATGGAGATAGTTTGAGACCCGGGAAAAAACATAGGATAGTTTTTATCCGACTGCGCAATAAGAGGTTAATGTTTTCGCGCGATAACCGACATACGCGCGGGCGGAGCCGCGCCCGGAAAGCTAGTTGCTATTATATGTGAAAAATTTCAGCCCCCTATCTCATATACAAGGGGGTGCTCATCGAAGTAGAAGTTTCCAGGATTTTGCGTAAAGAACATAATTTGAGGTTAATTAATATTACAAGTATATCAAACAAATAAGAATACAGAGTATTTAAAAGTGAGCAAAATTTGGTAAGAAAGCAACAAATTGACATAATATTAGTCGCATTCTTTCAAAACTATGTTTGTTAAGTCCTTTTTGGATGTTTCAGTAGAAACGATTTATCTGTTTTGTTCGACAATGTGAAGTAAAACACAAAGTAAAAATTGCTTTTCTTCCTCATTATTTATGAGTATATTATCGTGTTGTAGTCTACATATGGTTTAACACCTCTCTCCGCTGTATCATTCGCAACACGCAATTTTTTCTCGCAGCGCAGCTTAATTAAGTATAGCATTACCATTCCAAGTCTCAGGAGGTAATTGCAAGAAAGAGCCCTTGATATCAAGAACCAAAAGCACTTTCAACGTTCTTTGTGTTGCAAAAGCTTCTAATGTGACCTTTGGGGCAAGTTTAGCAGAATCAACTCGTACTGAACGATTACCACAGTCAGAATTTATTTATTGAACAATGGCCTTTTTCTCACCATCGGACACATTGTCAGAAAACAAGGCAAATGCAAATAGTTCATCTGAGAAATACCATAAGTGACGCTCTAACACGCTCCTAGCTGCTATACCGATTTCGGAATCAATGGCTTTATACAATTTAAAGCTCTTCCAAAGTAGTTAGTCATTTACTGGTGCATGTGCTGCCAAAGGCACTTCGATCCAAATTTTAGTGTAGATGAGAATACCAACGCTAACAAATCGAACAATTTGTTTTTATTCTCAATTGGTAAGTTTAAATGCTTGTAAATTATTTAAAATAGATAAATGTTCAGGACATATAATAATTTCGCCATCCAACAAGCATGATGAATCGGACATATAATATATAATTTATCTTTGCAGTGGGTTTGATCAAAACAATCATGGCTTGAGCTTCATTAGCTCTTCGTAATCATCACGAACTTCATTCTCTCCGGATAGAGTGGTTGTGAGGCTCTCAAGAGTATTTTCAGCAATCTGTTCTATGTTCATATCGAGGTCAATACAATTTTAATGCTCCTTCGTTACATAATGTTACCCAAATATAGCCGATTTTTTTGAGAAGTGCGATTTGAGGAGAGCTTGATGGCCCAAAACAGAGAGGAAATATTTTTCAAAGCATTATTTTAAATACGTGATGACGACAAGCAAGCCACAAAAGGTCACACCCTGTATTTTCTTCTAAAAGACTGCAAGCTTTCTTTTTAGCATCGGTAGAAGCAGTAGTGTCAAACTCATAGCCCAAACTTTATTTGTGATATTCCACTGTTTCAATTTTCAAGGCAGGGATTTTGTTGTCTGGTCGGAATACTAGATTTGCCACATAATTCTATGAGTTATTGAATAAGTATATACGCGGAATCTTTTAACTTTTTTGGATTCACTGAGAATGTGGTAATAACCGAGTAAAACTTGCCGAAGAGTAGGGAGTTGGTTGAGTCTCATCAAAGGCTCAATATCTTGGAGCCCAAGTAGGAAAATTTCGTCGTTTTTGCGAAAAGATGAACACATTTTATTACACTGATTCACTTCAAAGTCTACTAAATAAGAATCAAACCTGTTTTAATTTGTATTTAAAACTCTTGTAAACTTTAATAAATATATATTTTCTAATTTAACACACAAAACTGTCGTGTAGCAAAAAGTAAAAATTAATCATTTTACACAAAAAAATCAGAAACAACACTCGATTGAGCACTCCTTTCTACTTGAACTATCTCGCTGAAATTGTACTATGTGACTACTATGAATACGTGTAACTAATAAACAGGGTGGCCAAAATAAAAATAAGAAAAAAAATTTTTTGGACCACCCTAGTGGGTATGGTATATATATTCTTTACTTCCGACAAGCAGTACTTAGGTATAACACGTCTTTCACTTATGGATTGACATAGAGTCAAAAGCCAACCTATCATTACTATGACTACATAGTAGGTATAAAACAAAGTCTCTTCCCGCTGTCTGTCCCAGTATATGTTTAGATCTTGAAAACTACGCAACGGATTTTCATGTGGTCTATTAATAGAAAGAGTGATTCAAGATAAAGGTTTATAGGTATAATAAACGCATAATATATTCGAGCAACACTGATAATTTTAGAGGTTTCTAATATTATGTAACCTTTAAAGAGTAATCTCTAACGAAAACATGTTGCCAATACATGTTTTTGTTGTACACTCAATAACTATACTAATTTAAAATTCCTTACTTTAGTTTTAGGATTCCTAAAAGCCATTCTGCTGATATACGAACTATATAGGTATAAAAAAATAGCAAATTATCAATACTCAATATTATTCAGTTTGTCGCTACTCAACGCTAGATGGCGCACGATTCAAGTTGTTTTGTATTTACTTATGGAACATTGTTTACATATGAAAATGATTTAGGCACGTTGGCAGAGCAGCTTCAACAGGTCACTTCGCAATCTTGAGGACCTTGGTTTAGTATCCGGATATACTGGTGATTTCATATAAAAAAATAGCCAAGCACATAGCTGTCCGAAGTCTATCGAAGGTCTATAGGTACCTACCTGATATATGATTTAAATACATCCGATGAAAAGTGGGTAATCAAACACATCTGCTACCTGGGTAGGTATTACATGTGTGCAATGATTTGGTAAATCTTAAGTTTGTTGTTACTTGCCTACATGCTTTTTCTCTAGTTATGCTTTAGAATGGCCGAAAAATACAATCCTTTCCGGAGAACCCACAAGCTTAGCAACGACATAGCTGCATGCTCCATTGTTTATCCAATTAAGAAAGCTTAAGGTAAAAACCGCCAAAATAAATTAATTGGAGAATATTACAGCTTTAGTTAACACCAATGTACATGTTGATTCATTTTAGGTTTAGTTATCTATTATTCCACCCAATATGACTAAATTATGTAACAACAAAATAACAAATGTGCAAATGTTACTAAGTTTAGTTACTTCAATAATTTTAGGGATTAACCAAACTATGACACCAACAGAATAGGTAATGTTTATTTGACATTTCTAAAACTAATTTTACTAAATTTAGAGAGAATTGTGACCATTGTCTAATGTCAAAAAATGCTGTGAACTTTATACATAAATACATTCTGTAGTATAATATTAAATAATAGTTTAGTTCAACTTACAAATACCAGTATCAACCCAATACAGTGAAAACTCGGCCTAGTTGATATAGCCGCCATTGCTCCTTGACGACTACTTCACAAATGCATTCAGCCCAACTTCTATTCTACAATACACCTAGCTTGAAGACTTTTAATCAGCATCTTGTTTTGATTAACAAGTTATAGTTTTGATATCGTACATTGTTTTGATTTGGCACGTAGTTTATTATCAATGTTTACGGCGCGCGTCTGTACTTATCTCACGCTTAGTATACCTAATTCTACCGCCAAACATTTTCTCAGTGTTCCGGTTGAAGGGCATGGGTGCCAGTGACATTACCGGCACATAAGACTTAGCAACTGTATGTCTCAGGATGATAGGCGCAGTGTGGTTTGTCACTTGTGATGAACTGCATCTGTTATAGGAAAATGTTAACACTTAACACAGATGGCCTCGTTTTTTTATAGAGCTGATAGGTTAGCCTTTGACCACTATCTCACTTATAAGTGATGATGTGATCGAAGATGTTGTTCAGACCAACCTAGAATTCTGACTCTCAAGGTCTGCTGCCGGAACACACCGTTAGGTGCTTGGCTGATTTTCTACTTGATAGTAGGAAAGGTAGTTAGCCAGGCGGACATTCGCAAAATGACCTATCCTATAACGACTGCCATCCTAAGGTAACAACCGAAACACGGAAACGCTCAGTAGTAATGCCACTAACGGCCACCCATCCAACGCATGACCGCAGCAAACGTTGCTCAACTGATTGTGAAGAATGATTAAGCAAGCTTCGAGTGCTTCCTAAAAATATAAATATACTTAAATAGAAATTATACAAAAATATTATAAAAAGGCACATGATTGTTATTCTCGTTTATTTGGTAATTTAGGTCACAAGTTTTCTGTGGAATAATTCTATCGAACCCGATAGCGTCATTGGATACCCTATTTTTTTTTATATGCTGTTCCTCTCTCTATTACTCATCACCCTTAATATTGTATTCTGGTGCGGACTCTTTTATGGGACTTGTTCAACGTATTTCTAAATATGATTACAAGCAGTATGCGGAAACGGTCATAAACCAGACTACTAAACTTCATCTGAACGAAAGAAGTGCTTTTTCAAACACTTCACTCTCGCAATGATGTCGCTTCTTTCCCATATTTCTAAATATGATTACAAGCACTATCGCGTACTGAGCGAAATCACATTTAAAAATTATTGGAGCAGATAGTTTTTAGTCTGGGCGGGAAGCGAACCAGCCTCTTCCGATTTTGCGCCAGAAGCCTAAACCACTCGGCTACCACAAAAAAATATATTGTGCTCCTATAATTTGCAAATGTAATTATAGCGCAACACGCGATAATGCTTGTAATCATATTTAGAAATATAGGAAGGAAGCGACATCATTGCGAGAGTTAAGTGTTTGAAAAAGCACTTCTTTCGTTCAGTTGAAGTTTAGTAGTCTGGTTTATGAGCACGCACCATCCATGTATTAGGCATCAAACGCGAAATCAGAGGAAGCGGGTTCCTTCCCGCCCGGAACGAAAATACATTGATCACCATAATATAGACAAATAATAAAAATATATGAGTAAAAATAAAATCAAGTCAAGTTTCATTCATACGTTTTGTATGAAACATAAGTATACATGATGATGATAAAGTAGTCCTGACCGATTTCGGCCACAACGACTGTTACTTCTGGATATAGGCATTCTTAATTTTATACGGATTTAGAACTAGGCTCTGTTGTTCAAACCTTTGGTGCACTCTCTGGTGGCGTAAATATATACATGTGCCACTTGAGGTATCGGGTTGAAATTGCACCCTCCTATATCTGCCTGTGGGAGTCTTTAGAGGTGACGAAGGAGATATACCAGAAGATGGACAGCAGCGCCTTCTGAAGTACTACCATCTTCCACTTCGATTCCCAAGACTCCTGTAAAATTTGGGGATTATGGCAAACTTCCCTTAACTATATGGGAGGAATTTTAGAGCGCTCATAGCGTAGTTTGCTTTGCCATTCTAAACCGGTCAGGCAATGTCCACCGCTGTCATGAGTTGGATGGGTGACCGCTATAAGTGGCATTACTACATAGCATGATTCGGAGGGCACGTTAAGCCATCGGTCCCGGTAGTTATCTTAAGCCGCCTGGCTACCTACCACCCTCTAGTAGAAAATCTGTCGCCAAGTACCTAAGGGTGTGATCCGGCAGCTGTCTTTGAGAGCCATTCTAATTAAACCTTTTGACCCCGAAGACAAGATTATCAGTAACCATCAGGTGAGATGGTGGTCAAAGTCTTACAAATAAAAAATACCCAATAGCTTAGAGTCATCGTCGATATGACGTCGCAATTCATTTTAATGAAACCACTATCGGTTTTGCTTTGACTACAAATGAAATGAAATTCAACATAGTAAAGAAAATTGAAATATTTCATTTGCAAGAGAACGATGGAGGGGATACTTGGAGGCGTTATAACGATTTTGCTATTCCTTATCAGGGTAGGTATCGAAATTTTTTTCTTGACGTATCTAGTTACTATTTTGTGTGCCATAATATCTTAACCCGTATAACACGGGACCAAGGCGCGCTCGTAGCGAAGTTTGCTTAGCCATTCTGAACCGATCAGCAAAGTTAAGCAACGTCCGCCGCGGTCATGAGTTGGATGGGTGACCGCTGGTGACATTACTACTGAGCGCTTCCGTGCTTCGGAGGGCACTTTAAGCCGTCGGTCCCGGTTGTTGTCTTAGGATATCAGTCGTTACAGCATGGTGGTAGGGCATTTTGCGAATGCCCGCCTGGCTAGCTACCACCCTCAAGTAGAAAATCTGTCGCCAAGCACCTAACCGTGTGTTCCGGCAGCTGTCCTTAAGAGCCATTCTAGGTTAGCCTGAACAACATCTCCGACCACATCATCACTTACCATCAGGTCAGATAGTGGTCAAAGCCTAACCTATCAAGCATAAAAAAAAACAAAACATGACCAAAACCGTGGGCGTGTATTTCGTAGTGAGAGGTCAGCTAGCTTTTGAGCAACATTTCACCTGAACGTAAGTGATCGAGGACAGTATACATTGCGTCCCACGGATATGCCACATGGAGGAAAAGTTCCTTGAATATTGTAGATGGAACATTTTAGTGAAAGAAAACATTATTATTATTAAAAAAAACTATTTAAATTGCATTCATAGATATTGAAATAATTACATGGTTGAAACGGGAATCGAACCCGTAAAACGAGAACAATATTCACCCTAAATTATTTTGTCCATCGCAATGCGGCTGGGTGATTATAAAGAAATAATTCAAAATTTCACGTCAAATGTTTAAATTCATGTTCTTCCTTTTATTTCTGATACCATGTTATTTAGCAAGAAGTAATCCTTATGATGAGGCCTGTCGATCGGTATGATAAAGCTACAGGCACTTTAAATATCTATGAATGCAGTTAAATTATTTTTTAAATTCATATAATGTCTTTTTTCAGTAAAATGTTCCATATACAATATTCAAGGTACTTTCCCTCCATGTGGTATATCCGTGGGACGCCCTGTATACGCTTAAGCTCCATAGATCGGCAATTAGTTGAAACATAATTAACTGTTCACGGGTTAATTTGCGGTGGTAGCTGGCCAGGACAACATTGGCAAAATGCCCTTCCACCACGCATTGAAGGTCAAGGTTCAAGCTTGCGGAGTGAGTCAAACAATGGTGCCCATGCACGGCAGGCCATATCTATTGCCACAGCACTGTTTCAATTACGATTAACAAAATATTACCTATATACAATTTTTAAATTTTTACTCGCTTTCTAAGTCATCTCTTGGGGCACTGCGATATCTGCTTGGTAACATTTTTTTTAAGTGCAGTAACTAGTCAGAAAAACATTTAAATCTACCACTATGCTTACAAAATTATAGTGGAAACCAAATGCTTCATCCGGCTCGTGTTTTTTTTTTTCGTTTGTGTTGTGTACGTAGGCATATTCATTCCTTCGAGTACGAGAACATCAAAGGTTTCTTCAATGATGGTATAACAAGCTCTATCCGTGATCTGGTGACATTTGGTGGGATGCACCGCAAGATTGTGAGTGGTATGTAGTCAGTTATGGAGTCACATAACTACTCAGCAGTGACTGCCCATGTCTGGATTCGAGCGGCAGTCCAAACAGCAATTGCAGTGCACTTAGCCAACATACTTTACTACCATAATCTTTATTACCTTTTTGATTCCAGCAAACTATATCAAGAGAACCAGCACACATTCATACATCTGATCTCCTGGGGTATCTCAAGCACGGCCCAAAGAATAACCCTGTGATAGTTATTCTGAATGCTCAAAAAGCTTCAAAGAAGTTAAAAGACTCTGACTTCGATGATCTGTTCATCACTGGTGACGATGGGGTACCGATTGATGATGAATTTGTTTACGAAAAAGATGCTAAAGAACAAGCGAAATATTGGTTGTATAATTATTTGAATGTAAGTATTATACTTCCTTTGATATTCATCATGTTTCCACTAATACCAGCAAGGCTTTCTTCTCAGTACTACTCTCGACTAAACTCAAGACTGAATACGTACTAATTATAATATGTATATGTACGTTAGTACCCTGATGATTACTAGGTATAGTCTTATGGTCACCATAGCAAATTTGCTAAACTTTTACAGTATTTTTAGGATACAGAATATCTGGCAGATGCCCGCCAATCAGTATTCTTTAAGTTTTTTTCAAGGTAGTCTTAACAGTTCGCCTGCCTCAAAATTTAGTAGATTAAAGAAAAACATATATGTAATATCAGAATATGGCATGGCATACCACAAGTGCGAGATGGATCGGACGGTGATGACTATGGAGGTATTAATTAAAATTGACAAGTTTCTCTAGTTTTCCAATTATTTTCCCGTAAATGAAAGAGACCTCTATCATAAGAATATCTCTTCAATTTACACGCAAAAATGACAGCAAAAGCAAATTTTGACACAATATTTTTTTCCATATAATTTTTTGTCTAATAAATTACGTTATATCTTTCAGGCTCCATTAGGCAGTCAAGAAAACAGCTATGAAAGCCCTAGGCTAGCCCTTCGCCAAACACTCCGGAACCGGTGCCAGGCTGTTGTTCAATGTACTTCCAAATGCGAAAATAAGAAGAAAGACACTTACTGCCCATTGAATTGCAAAGCAGTTTTTGATAAGTTAAACCTATGTGAGCCTCCAAAAGCAGAACGCGATCCTTGCGAGAAAAAATCAGATGGTTGCCAGAAATGGGGAAAAACTATGCCACCTAGATGGGATAAATGTTAATATTAAACTATAATTAAAATTTCCCGATAGTTTTATCCATTCTTTGATATCTAGAGCATATATCCACTTTATTTTTTATGGCCGTATGCCTTTATTGACAAAAGAGTATAAACTATACACAACAATACAAATATTATAGCAAAAGCATTTAGGCAACCTAAAGACCATTGCAGACCCACAGACGCTAAGCTCACCAGCAGTTGGTAGCGTGTCCAGCGTGTTAGCAGCATGTCCAGTATGCTGGCAGCATTACCTCGGTACATTAATATTATTGTTTTATTAATTATTAGCTAATTTGTTTTTTCCTTTAACAATTATCTCACGATGAAGTCGAAGATGTTTTTCAGGAAACTAGTACTTCTGGCTTTCAAGGATAGCTTCCGGAGGTGTATACACCGTTAGGTAATTTGCGACAGATTGTTTTACCTGAGGGTGCTTGAGCTAGCCAGGCGGGCATTCGCAAAATGCCATACCACCATGCTATAACGACTGCTATCCTAAGACAACAACAAAACTAAGTGCCCTCTGAAGCACGGAAGCGCTCAGTAGTAATCTCACCAGCGGTCACCCATCCAACTCATGACTGCGGCGGACGTTCCTTAGCTTTGCGGATCGGTTCAGAATGGCTAAGCAAACTTCACTACGAGAGCTTCGAAAGTTTTTTAGCTGCGAACATAAAAAGCTACAAACGCCTAATCTCAAATAGTTTTTATATCAAATAATTAGATCAAAGAGGTGGGTTTTTTTGTACTCTATTTTCAATGAAAGGAGGTTGGCAATCTTTTTCTGCACTACTAAAAAAAAGCGCGCAAATTAGTTATGTTTTGTCAAATTTTATTTTTTATTAAGTATATTAATATCTTAAAAGTACGCCTTTAATAAATCTAAATAATTTTCTAAAATGTCATGTGATAGTTAAAATGGCGATTTTATAATGACTTTTGAGCTGCATTTCAAGAAATGCAGCTCAAAAGTCATTATAAAATCGTAGTTCAAAAAGTCCTCAAGAACTTACTTCCTCAGAAGTCTCGGGACAAATACGAAAAAAAAAATGTATTTTCCACGTAGGTGTAGTATATAAAGCACTATGATTCACTCTGGAGAAAGTTCTATTTCTGTTCTTGAGTTTTCTTTAAATTTATAATTACTATCCCAATTATTTTATTGATACAGTATTGAAATAACGTAATCTTTTTTCCACACCGCCGGCTCGAGCTTCAACGCATGATAAAAGGGCATTTTGCGAATGCTCCTGGCAAGCTACCACCCTCAGATTGAAAATCTGCCGCCAAGCATATCTAACAGTGTGTTAGTTAAACTACATAAACTTGAGACTTAAATGCTGTATGTCTCAGGGTGATGAGTGCAGTGCAGTCCATCACTTGTGACAAAATGCACCTATTAAGTGTAGAGGTTACCGCCTAACATAAGTTAGGCATAATGCATTTTCCGTCACAATACAAAAAAAAAAATTCTTCGGTTGCTTAGGAATCTAACAACTAATCAGATGTGGTCGAAGGGTTATTTTTCAAACACAACGGTCATAACAAATGTTTGATACTTTGGCAACAGATTTTATTCTAGGCTAGCCCAACGAGCATTTGCAAAACTCTCTATCATCATGTTAAATGTATGTGTGCAAGTTTTTGTGTTAGGACTTGCAAAAGGCATAATAATATTTATACCCACACTTGCCCCACATAAAGATACGAAAATCTTCATCGTCTTCTACCTTATTCCACGTATTTGGGGTCTGCAAAATTGATCAACTCAAGAACATATTGCAGAAATTTTTAGCTTCGATTATATTGCCGACCGCCTACTTGACGCGCACCCCTGTTGTTAAGGAATGCTCTTGTTGGTAAAATATTCACCAGATACTTTTCAGTTAACAGCTCAAATGTGGGCATATATGCACCTGCAGCATACTCACATTATAGTAGGTAGTGGCATGCTGCTCACTCAACTCATTATATCACTTATTCGGATTTTACGACATCCAATAATAGGGTATGGGACAGGCAATATTAAAATTAATAATTACTACAGTTTCCAGTACGTCAGGATAAGATAATAATGGTAAATCATTGACGTTATTGTTACATAATGTTTATATAACAATACATTATGGTTTACATAATGTGCAATTCAAAGTCTGTAAATTTTCAGTAAATGACATTCACAATAAATATTTTGGAAGAACTGAAAACAAAACAAATAAGGAAGTGAAATAAAACACAAAAGTAGGTTCATAACAGTTAAGGTAATCTTAAGTCACAGAATAGAACGAACAGTAGAAAAAGTACTGCACAGTGATGTTTGAAATGCTTCAATAGTTTAGAGTTAGAGGATGTTCTGTTTCAAAGAAATAATCGAGTCGTTCGAGGGTTCGTGCTGAACCCGAAGTTCCGGTGATTTAATAACGAAATAAGAATGAAAGAGTAAGAAATATTAGTATACTTAACGATCGAGTATATCAGTGCTAATCCATAATGATGTTAAATTAGTATTAAAGAAGACTAAATTTAGAATATTTTAATTACAAGCAGAATACATTTATTTATTTTATAAGGACATATTTTTGTTACAATTTTATTTAGCCTCCAGAAGCGGGAAACTTCGAAAAACTACCGCGATAACTTAAATATTTTGGTACCATGGAAATTATATAATATATTCATTCGTGACGATAGTGGACAAAATAATGATTATTGGGCATCTAACCTACTACTATTGTTTACTCTATGTCCCTATGAAGTTCTTGCCAATTGGCTTGGCGCCCGAGACTTGCAGCTAATGAAATATAAACATTAAAAATTATATCCTAATATAAAGGAAATTTAAGAAACTGTCTGCATTATGCAGAAGTTTCAAAGAAGAGTTCTTAAAGAACAATTATTTTGACAATGTAAAAATTTATTCACCATTTTCGTTCTGTTATCCCACTTGTATGGGGTATGTCATAATATGCTTTTCAACACCCTTGCTCGTAAAATGAGTTTTATTATATCGTTATTAGGGCCATAAACTGAACTATAATACCCTCGTGCATAATAATATTATACACTAGTGCGTAATAGAATTATCCCTACAAAGTTAAGTTAGTGTGTAACTGCAAATCATATGCGAGTAAACAGAGCATTTTCAATTAAACCGGGTAATACAGATTTGTAACAACAAAGAGGTAGGCTAAGTATATGTAATCAACAAACATACATTAGCCGCTCGCAAAAAAAAACTTGCGCGCTATTTTCCATAACTTTCATATGTTGTTTGTATCGCATTTGTGCAATATATTTTTTTTCCTCGCAAGGGTGTTGAAAAAGTGCTTATGAAACTCGTGAGCAACTTGCTCATTATACACTCGGCTGATTTACGCCCTCGCCTACGGCCCGGGCTGCGACCCACAGCCTCGACAACTTAGCTCCCTTGTATCATAATATACTATTCTCTTTCAATATTTTTCTGCCGCCAAAACTGCTTGGGAATGCCTTGATAGTAGCAAATTTAGTAGCCTTTATGATAATCAGAGCGGTTTAAAGGTAAATAGACTTGTAATGTGCCCCAGTACAAAAATTTGCCATATATTCCTCCTTTGGCACCTTTTGTGACATCCTACAATAAGATATAGAAAAATTCTTTTATTCATAAGCAGGAAACTGTACGTTAGACAAATAAATGTGAATCGTCAGGTTATTGAAGCATTCTGTTTTTAACCAAGAATTTCAACCTTTTTAACTTTTTATTTTTTTCAACCGTTTTACTCCCTTTAACACCACATGACTGGATGTACTGACCTCCGCATTTGCTCATTTTTAAAACAAAATCCCGTGCACAAAATGACCACAGCTGATTACTGCCCCGTTTAGGGTAGACCATAGTGATCCTTTATAGATATAGTGTTTTTTGGGCTAATATTTTTAATACTCTGTACTTTGTTTCAACTATCTACCAAACACACTTTTTTGATAAATCATTTTATCTCACAAAGATAAAATAATATCGTATTTTTAAATATTTTTATTTTTGCTATGTCACATACTCTGCGGATCACGGTTGATATTTTGTAATAATAAATCGTAGATAAGAAATAGTTCGTTCAACAGACTAGAGGTTGTGCTTTGTACTCACCACTATAACAGCTAATTATTTAACTGGATATACTTGAGCGATCTGATAGTGGGCAGGACCATTTGGACTACTTATGTGTCTGCAATGACTGCTAGGTTGTCTAAATGCTTTCATTGTAATAGCTGTCTATACAGTTCGTAGTATTTTGTTAATAAAGGCAAACCTTACAAAATAATGTAGGTACATAAAATCCACTCCTATATTTCAAGTATAAAATATCCAAGAAAAGCTTGCTTGTTTTATTTATCGTGTCCTTATCTCACCCGAGATTTTCCCATATTTTATATCCCAAGATCCCTTAGATCTCCGATGCTCAAGTCCATACATAAACAAGCATGGGGTTCCGTAGCCTAAATAAATAAAAGCTCGATAAACATCTACGGGACCCTCGAAACTGATCGCCATGAATAACGCGACATTTTTGTTTTATATTTTTGGGTATTTTGGGACGTCTCAATAGCGGGCACTGGAGTAAAAATCGGGACGATTTTTGGTTGCTGAAATCTCACGGCCACTTTTGTATATTCAAGCGAAAAGTACTTTATTTTGCCAAGACTTAGGGCCTAAATTTCAATGATGTATAGAAGGCAATGTTTTGCCACGCTTGGTGCAAAAATGGGCCATAGCTATAAACATGAGATGTTGCTGCCCGCTTTGCTATCTCTCTTGATGGAAAGGGATGCGGTCAAGGATGACATCAGCCTTGAATATGGCTATTCTATCTTTCTTTGAGGATGGTAAGATAAGAGGTATTGAGAAAACAGGACAAGACCTACTAAATGAGGTAAGTATATGTTTGATAATAAGACATATATAGAATACATTACTTGTTATACCTACGCGTCGCTTAGTAATACTTACCGTGGTAATGTTATCTATAGAGTATCTTAGATAACAGTACCTCATTATGTACCCTTTCTAATAAATAAAATAAAAGACACATTATCTGTTAACTATACACTCACTCATTCACACATCCCTTTGGTTCGTTCCCCGCTATTGTTCCTCGTGATGCTTCTTGGAAGAAGTACCAACTTATCACTACACATAAGCAAACGTTAATACATACAAAATTATCTAAAATTAATTAACGCGGCCGCGAGTGCCAAAATTTATTAAACGAAAAGGAGGCCACCAGCTGATTTGAGAAGAAATCGCCTATTGAAACTTTCAGCAATCGAAAGATAAGCTAACCCCGGATAACTGTGAGTCCATCATCATATCCCCATACCTCTCACCTGTAAACCGTGTATAGAAGCATCTACGCTTAGGGAGGTGCAAGAAGTAGGTAAAGTTTGGTTAAAAACTTTTAATCATGATTTGCTTCTGTTTATTAAATAAAGAATATTTGTTTGTTCCACAACTTTCTCGAGTCATTGCACTTGCGAATGGTCGAACGTCATGCCAGTGGAATCAAAATAAGGCGTGATTGCGTTTTTACCCGTGGGGTTAGAATATCACCTCCCCATTTCTTTCCGTGTAGGTCGTAAGAGGCGACTAAGGGAAAAGTGCGCCAAATGAGTAGCATGCCACTTCTCACATGGATGTGAATAGGGTGTTATGTGCATTCGACGCACAACAGGGCGTATACCATCTTAGTGCCCTACCAGGGTTTCATACATTATAATTTTCTGAACTAAACTCATGTTTCAAAATCTCTAATGGGTGTATCTACGTTCGAATTAACATCTAAATAATATTTTGACTAACTTCGATGTTTCGATCAAGTTGCATTGACCGTGGTCACGAGTAGACTCATACATTATGTTCTTGTGTTCCTGGGTTATATGGTGTTAGCACTAATATGTTGTAAACATATTATTCGTAATATGTTCTTGTGTTTCTTCCATTGTGTTAGAGAAAAAAAATGTATGACCCTGAAACTGTGTCCGATCAATGGCAATAGGCTTACCCGCTATTACATGGGACCAAAACCCAAAAGGCGAATTGTCGGTGTTTACACTCCTCTGCCTACCCCTTCGGGGAAAACAGGCGTATGTATGCATTATTTGTGGATATCGAAACAATAAAAGTTTTCTTACGATTAGTACCTAATTAATAGTAAAGGTGAATATAACAACTTTATTCAAATTACCAATGAATAGAAAGTTCTATGTATTAAGTTGTACAATTAATTACTTGTATAATGTGTGATAGTCACAAATAATTTTCCTTTTCTGAACAGCCCATAAGTCTTAACTTATGTTTAATAATTCGTGGATTGGGCAAAACCATGGCAAAAGCATAGAACATATAATAATACTGCAAAAGGGATATGGATAAAGCGTTACACATTCAACATTGCTCGTTTAACTTCATACAGATACATTTATGTAGTTTTCAGCAACTGTAGTTTATTGAGCACATTTATTACGACGTAGGTAAGGTGGTATAGAAACCGAAGATTTATTAGCCGTTTGTAATTTCTAAATAAACGTTAATTCATATGCAAACATTGGTAACTTGCCAATATTTGCATATACTTACTACGAATAAATATATATTAATAGGCAACAAAGGTATGGTTAAATATTTTTAAGACGAATATAAATAGAAAAATATTTTTTTTGTTCAGTCGGTGTCTTCTCGATAGCTCAGTTTCAGTAAAACACAAGTCAAGTTTTGGCACTGGATTTATTGGATAGACTATATATATACTATATATATAAATATATAAATATATATATATATATATATATATATATTTACATCCTATTATCCCTAAATATATATATATATATATATATATATACTATATACTACGTCCTCAATGTGTACGGCCTTTGTGACCATACAGTCGGTACATGCTGATTCACATTATACAATACTAACCACACATTATCATGGTTCGACTTGTACAGATTATTTGATATATTTCAGTGTTAGAACAATTTATTTTCCTGTTTTGTAAGTACCTATGCACCACTACTGCTAACAAATCATTCACCCGCTTAAATACTGTTCACCGTCCATACAAGAAAATAAATTTGGCACCTATTTGGCTCAACGAATAAGCATTGCAAATCAACGGGGCAATGCTGCCAGCATGCTGGGCACGCTGGCAACTGGTAGTGGGCTAGAGCATTTGGACTGCCTGTGAGTTTGCTATGACTACTAAATGACTATGAATACTAATATGACTACTAAATGCTTTTATTGTAGGAGCTGTAGTATTGTATATAGTTCGTAGTAATTTGTTAATTTTTCACACAATTTCGGAAATATATTCTACTCAACAAAAAAATAACCTCCAAAATCAGTCCCTGATTGGCGAGGTTATGGCGCACCAAATATTCAAAAAAGAAAACATACAGTAGAATTAAGAATCTCTTAATATTTAAGATGGAAGAATGTTGAAAAGAAAATGTTTATATTTCTGCGCGAGGACATGATCTATGGCCAAAGCCGCGAGGCGGAAATCTACAATAGCACCTCACTTCATACAACGCCTTCCTGCAGACTGTGCAATAACTCACCCCTTACATATTCACCCCTTGCTATGAGTTATATGGGGTGCATGAAATACGGGCTATCTCACAGGCAATATACGGTGACGTATGGAGATCTGGAGCGAAGGCTGTGACCTGATAGCTAGATTGAATGACTATAAGGGCTTTCTTACCATATCTAGTGCTTATACTAGAAGTGAGCTTATATCAGGTATTAGTTTTTAGGGTACTGTACTGTATCAGCCGGATTGTGTACTGCTGAACACAGCTCCCCCCATTAAGGGTCGATTTGCCATAATCCCCACGCTTGGGAGGCGTCTTGGGGATCACAATTAAAGATATCAGTTTTTCTTTTATGCCTGATATGTTAACCTTTGGCAACTATCTCACCTGATGGTAAGTGATGATGTAGTCGAAGGTGTTGTTCTGGCTAACCTAGAATTATTGGGTCTCAAGGACAGCTGCTGGAACACACCGTTAAGGCGAGGCTTTCCACGGACTTTAGGTATTTTATGCGAGCGCGACGTATTCATTTACGCTACACAAAGTTGTGTGCGATGCGCCGCGCGCACGCTTTTAGCTCTCCAGGTAAGGTACAGTACAGTCCTACCTACGTAGCGGAGATCACGTCAGTATGACATTTTAGAATGGAATTAACTTTTGTCGTGTATTGGTACATACGCCGGAAAAATAATCGGGTCTTGTAGGGGTTCGGTCCGTACAGTAGTGTTTATATATCTATACAGGATGTTAGGGTCATTGTGTACCTACGGTTATTTTAGAAGGGTAAATTATCATTCTTAAGAAAATCATTTTTATTTGTGAGAACAACATTAAATTAATATATTAAGGTTCTATTCTATTTTTATTATAGAGAAAGCCGTTTAATGCACCTATTCACAAATGGTAATTTGGTAATATTATTTTATTTAAAATGTATATACAGTGGTGGTCATATAATTAAGAACCCTGATATAAAGGGAAGATTTTTTCAAACTAAGACGCAAAACTAATTGTATGCAATTTTCTTTTATTTCTCTCGGTATCGTAAAACTTTTCCACAATACCACTGTATTCATTGATACACATGATTAGCTAAAAATAAATAGACAAACTTTTTACACTACTTCGAAACATAGTATTCCTGTTTACTGGCTGGTCACGTAATTATCTCTAGGTTAGTCTGAACAACATCCTCGACCACATCATCACTTACCATCAGGTGAGATAGTGGTCAAAGGCTTACCTATCAGGCATAAAAAAAAAAAAAAAAAAAAAAAAAAAAAAAATTAAGAACGCTAAATAGTTTATGCCTTTATTCAAATTTAAATAGAGAACACTCGGTCGATTTGTTACTGTTTGTATAATTTTGGCGCCATTTGGTGCTGTAAAAGATTAAAAGTGATTGCTTCTTATAAAAAAACAATGGGAAAAAATAAAAGTTGTGATAAATCTACAAGGGAAGTAATAATAAAACTTCGCCGGAAGAATTGGTCTTATAAAAAGATAGCCGACCATCTGCAATGTTCAAAAACGATGGTTTTCCACGCTGTAAAGCATTTCGCTACGTATCAAACTACTTCGAATGTTCCACGTGTACCTAAACAGAGAAAAACAACTCCTAGAGATGACCGAAATATCGTTCGTATGGCAAAACAAAATCCTTTTAAAGGGTCCAATGAGCTGAGAAAAGAATATTTTGGTGAAAACAACCCTTCAGCAATCTCAGCACGCACTATTCGAAGACGTTTGGTAGAAGAAAAATTGCACGGTAGGATAGCAAGAAAGGTACCCATGTTGAAACTTTGCCACAGGCAAACCTGCCTTGCATTTGCGAGAAAGTATGAAAACTGGACTGTACGACAGTGGAAAAATGTACTTTTTTCTGACGAGACGAAAATAAACAGAGTATGTTCTGATGGAAAACGATATGTACGACGTCCCCCGAATACAGCATTCGACCCTAAGTACACGAAAGTTACATTAAAGCACGGTGGTGGAAATGTGAAAATTTGGGGGTGCTTTTCTGGACATGGTGTTGGACCTGTAAAGTTGATAGAAGGTAACATGGATCAGTTCCAATACAAAAATATACTGGAAGAAACTATGTTACCATATGCTGAAGACGTTCTACCGGTTATTTGGACATTCTAGCATGACAATGATCCAAAGCACACTGCACGCACGTAAAGGAATTTCTTACAGCGCATTCAGTTTCTGTCTTAGATTGGCCAGCTAACAGCCCAGATCTAAACCCAATAGAGAATCTGTGGTTCGAAGTAAAGAAAAAGGTTTCAAATACACAGTGTGGGAATTTAAGAGAGCTAAACGATGTTTTTTTAGAAGAATGGAACTCTATTTCTCTTGCGAAATGTCAAAAATTAATAGAGTCAATGCCTCGCCGGTGTAAAGCAGTAATTAAAAGCCGTGGATATGCTATTAACTATTAATTTTAGTTAAAAATATATTAAATTGCTTTTAAATTTTCTGCGCTACATATTATTGTGGTTTTTTAAATGTAAGTGTCATACAAAATAATTCCCGCGCAGTTTAATAAATCGTTCTTAATTATTTGTCCAGCTTCAGTACGTGAGCAATGAATCCGGGTCACTTAAAGAATCCTAAAAATCTCGGAAACTAAAAATGCTAGGTTAATGCAATAAATTGTATTTAATAGACAATGTAATACTCCTTAAATGAAGGTATTAAAACTTCTTAGTTATTGTAAAGTTATATCATAAAAAAATCAAATTTGAAAAAGGGCCACTTTCGAAGATGGAACTACGAAATTACAGCATTTGGTTTTGCTTTTGTTTGTAATCTGTCATTTATGTGGGTACATAAACCATGTTGATAGTGCTCTATATTCATTATTCAAGCTGAAATTATGTCGCTTACGCCTGAAGAATGCACCAGAATACTTACAATGCTGGAAACTGGCCGGAGTCAGCGCGATACAGCCAGGACTGTCGGTGTGTCACTGTCAACAGTACAAAGAGTTCTCCGACGTTACGAAGAAACTGGTTCTAACCTACGCAGACCAGGAACGGGCAGAACCAGGTGTACCACAGCACGAGAAGACCGATACTTGGTGAACACCATGCTTCGAAATCGCTTTCTCACAGGAACTGAACTCACCAATCAGTTTCGACGCCTCGGAGGAAGTAACCCAAGTGCATGGACAGTAAGACGTCGGCTTGCTGAATCTAACTTAAAACCCCTTAGACCTGCAAACGGCCCTAAACTGGAGCGTGGGCATCGTATTTCGAGACTAAGATATGCCCAGAGCCACGTAAATTGGAGTATTGAAGATTGGTCAAAAGTTATGTTCTCCGACGAATCAAAATGTATGCTCTACAAGCACGATGGAAGACACAGAGTGTATCGAAGACCAGGGGAAAGATTCAAGCAAGCATGCATCGAAGAAAAAGTAGCCTACGGTGGTGGGTCTGTACTTGTGTGGGCCGGAATTTCTTCTGAAAGTCGCACAGAGCTGGTGATCATAGAAAACGGCTCTTTAACTAGCGTAAGATATGTGGAAGAAATCCTCAATGATCACGTTGGTCCATTTATGGTCAATTTAGGTGAGGATGCTATATTTATGCATGACAATGCCCGACCTCATACAGGTAGGATTGTGAATGACTACCTTCAAGAGATTGAACATTACTCGTATGGAGTGGCCAGCGCGCAGCCCGGATATCAACCCGATCGAGCATGCTTGGGACGAGCTAGGCAGATGCGTAAAACAACGAAACCCTCCCCCAATCACGCTTCGTGAGCTCAAAATTGCTCTCACAGAGGAATGGGAGAATATTCCCCAAAATCGTATAAGGAACTTGGTGTACAGCATGCCAAACCGCGTAAACGCAGTAATGGAAGCACGAGGAGGCAATACGAAGTATTAAAATTCAAGAAAATAGTAATAAAGTTCAAAAATTTCATGTTTCCTATTTTTTTTTAAGGAGAGATCAGCAGTTTTTTTCTTTATGTAATTTTGTGTTAATAAAATGTATGGTGACTCATATTTTTTTTTACTTTCATTTAAGGAGTATTACATTGTCTATTAAATACAATTTATTGCATTAACCTATCATTTTTAGTTTCCGAGATTTTTAACATTCTTTAAGTGACCCGGATTCATTGCTCTCGAGTGTATTTGAATGTGTTACTTTGGTAAAATAAATAAATTGTGAAAACAATAGTTAGCGATTTTATTGTTCATTCCTAAGCCACGTTGCTCTATTAATGTGGCTATTTTACAACATGAGTAGTTGCTTCTCAAAAGGTACACATCATAGTGTATGACACGATTCAAATAAAAAACTTCTATAACTTATACTCGCCCGACCGTCTTAGAGAGCAGACGTATACGCGTTCCTATCTTTCGTTTTTTAGAGGGTAGTAAAAGTAAAAGAAAAAATCTAGGTTCTACTTTAATAGTTTCATCGCTGCGTGTGATTGTGTGCCTATTTATTTTGAAAGGCTCAATACCAGATAACTACGATGCAAGAATCAGGTCAAGCTAACGTCACCGTGAGAAGAGGCACACAGGCTTCCGCCTCTACAGTACAGGCGGCTAACCAGGACGTCACCAAAACCCTCAAAGATGCAATGACTGTACAGTTTAAGGCGTTGGGAGAACGCCTCACTGGACTCGAGACAACAATGAAGTATCTCAGTGGACAATACGACGACATGTTCAAATTTTATTCTGAGACCAAGGCCAGTATTGCATTTCTCTGCGAAGAAAACAAGCAGCTCCGGGCGGAGCTAACTACACAAAGAGCTCGCACCAAGGCGATCGAAGACTCCCAGGCGCGCCAGGAGCAGTGGTCGAGGGCTCAAAATGTCGAGGTAGTCGGAGTGCCCGAGACGAAGGACGATTCTACCATCGACATTGTCGTGAAGATCGCGGCCGAAGCCGGGGTGAGCGTGCAAAGCGGCGACATCGAGTTTGCGCACCGGGTGCAGCCGCGCCACACCAGCAGCGCCGCTGTAGCCGGCCGCGCCATCGTCGCGCGCTTCAGACAACGCGCCGTCAAAGACGCCGTCGTGGCTGCTGCCCGGAAGAACCGGAACATAACTACAAAGGCGCTTGGTCTAGGCGGTGAAGTGAGAAGAGTTTTTGTGAACGAGCATCTGACCAAGGAAAACAAACAGCTTCTCAGATCGTGCAAAACTAAAGCTGCAGAACAAAACTACAAGCACGTCTGGACAAAAAACTGTCGGATATACGTAAGAAAAACGGACACATCATCTCCTATTCCAATATTATGCAAGACGGACTTGGACAAAATATAGAAACTGCATCTTTTGTATCGGTACCATTTATTTTCATAATATTCACATATAACATTAGTCATTCTATAATACTTAACCTATTTTTTAAACTATCACACACATTACACATATATTTTATTCAAACAGTCACAAAAACACTTATAACTACTATCGCTTTCACTTTAAACTTAGGTAACTACTATCTGCACTCGTTAAATCAACTAGCAAGAATAATGATTGAGTTAATTTCGTTAGCTCAGATATTAATGAATATACTTGTTTATAATCTAACTCTCTTATTACAACTGTATAATTTCTGCAGCCCCAGTAAAATATTTAACACAATTCACTATCATGAGCTCCTTGAATCGTTCAATAATTATTATACGTTACGCTATAAGATTCACTATAGTCCACTTTCACAATGGATTCCACGGGTAAATTGACGATTCTGTATCAAAACGTACGCGGGTTAAGAACGAAGACAAACGAATTTTATAACAATTCACTCATTTGCGATGCCGGTATCATCCTGGTGACCGAAACATGGCTCTGTGACGGTATACTGGACACAGAGCTGTGCAGCCACCGGTACGAAGTGTTCCGAAGAGACCGGGGCTCGCTCGGCGGGGGCGTCGCCGTGTTGAGCGCAGCGCGGATGGGTGCGCGCGCGCGTCCCGAGTGGCAGCGTGACGACCTCGAGTGCGTGTGGGTGACTGTGCCGCGCACTGCGTTCGCCTCGAACCAGCCGCCCGCGTCCAGCGGGCCGGGGCCCTCCCACTCCCGCCGCGATCTTCACGTTGGTGTTGTTTACCTGCCTCCGGACAGATCTATACCTTCACGCGTATGTAAATTGCTCGACATATTATCGTCAATTATAGATGAACATCCGAATGATTTTATTATGTTAGCCGGGGATTTTAATTTACCTTGTATCCGATGATCCTCGGGCGATCCGATTATTTTAAAAAAGGTTTCTGTTGATATTCAAAATTGCGCATCTATGCTAGTTAATAAAATGTCTTATGTAGGTTTCGATCAATATAATACCTTAGTTAACTCGCACGATAACACTTTGGATTTGGTTTTTGCAAACTTTGCACTAGGACTGCAGAAGTCTGCATTTCCATTAGTCAAAGAGGACATCAGCTACCATCCCGCGGTAATCATGGATGCGACGGATTTTTTGATACCACCTATTAAAACTGCACCGTACATTAAGCGCCTGTTTCGACATGCCGATTATGCGGCTTTGAACGAACATCTTTCCAACAACAAGTGGCAGGAATGGCCTGGAGATTGCAGTATTGAAGATGCGGTGAATAACTTTTATACCCTTATCAATAGTGCTATAGAACGACACATACCTCAGGTATATGTCTCACAAGCACATATTTATCCACCCTGGTACACTCGTGAATTAATCAAATTAATTAAGGAAAAAGCAAAAGCACACTTGAATTGGAAAAAGTATAATAATAAGCTTGAATATCAGTCGTTTTCATACTTACGAGCAAAAGTTAAACTATTGGAAAATCTTTGTTACAAAAATTATATTGAATTTTCTCAAGAAAAAATTAAATTATGTCCTAAACTATTTTGGTCTTACGTTAAATCTAAAAGAAAAAACAACACTGATTACCCGAAATTAATGTTCTACGATAATCAATTATTAAACACACATATAGATATATGTTCATCATTTAATGATTTCTTCTGTAAAAACTTTAGTTCAGCCTCGTCGAATTCAAACATAAACTGCGGCGCTGTCTCCGTCACCAGTACAGATACTTTACATACAATACAGGTGGATGAACCATTTATTAAGAAACTTCTTAAAAATGTAGATCCTAATAAAGGTGCTGGAAGTGACAAGATACCGTCTGTTTTCTATATTAACTGCGCTAATTCTCTAGCTGAACCTGTCGCTATTTTGTTCAATCGCTGTTTTCGTGAAGGATACTTTCCGAAAATATGGAAAACTGCACATATAGTCCCCATACATAAAAAAGGCACCAAAACTGCAATAGAAAATTATAGGCCAATCTCTATTCTTAACACCTTAAGTAAACTCTTCGAAAAAACTGCGCATCACTATCTGTATCCCTTCTTAAGTCAAAATATACCAGATCAACAACACGGTTTCATCAGGGGTCGCTCGACCAATACTAACCTCGCTATATTTACCAGTGACGTGTTGCGTGGTATGGACGGAGGGTCGCAAGTCGATGTCATCTACACTGACTTCGAAAAAGCCTTTGATCGCGTCGACCATAATATTCTGCTTCGAAAGCTGCAGGAGATGGGAATTTGTGGGGATCTCCTAAGATGGGTGGAATCCTACCTCCGCAACCGCTGTCAAGCGGTAGTTATTGGTGGACATCGGTCTGACTTTATGGACATCCCCTCAGGCGTACCCCAAGGATCAATTCTTTCGCCGTTGCTTTATGCAGCATACCTTTACGATGTCGGTAAATGTTTCAAGTCCGCCAAATACCTAATGTATGCAGATGACACTAAAATATTTTGCAATGTCCAAACTGTATCCGACTGCGTTCAGCTTCAGAACGATTTAAATAAACTTAACTTATACTATAAAGAAAATAACATTAATATAAATATTAATAAATGTATGTGTATGACGTTCACTAGGAAGAGAAAGCCGATAAAATATACATATAGTATAGCTGGCACTCCCGTCAACAAGACTAACTTAGTTAAGGATCTTGGAGTTCTCTTAGACAGCAAGTTATCTTTTAACGATCACATATCCGACATTGCTAATAGATCTTATAAAAACCTAGGCTTTATTTTACGAATCAGCAAACCATTTTCTGATAATATGTGTCTCAAAATACTTTATTTTGCATTCGTCAGAAGCATTCTAGAATACTGTTCTAGTATCTGGAACCCACATTACGTAAAATACATACAAGACCTTGAAAGAATACAAATTAAATTCATAAAACATCTTAATTACCGCACAAATCACATGTATGTTGACTATAATGAATCTTGCAAATTCCATAACATTCTCAGTTTACATGACAGACGAACGCTCTTAGATATGATGTTTCTGTATAAAAACTGTGTTGGAACAATAAACAGTAACGAGCTTCTAGAAAACTTTATGAGTCTGCAAGTCCCATCAGTTCGCAAAAGAAGCACAAGACATAATCATTTTTTCAATCTACCGCGCTCGCACACTAATTATTATCGAAACTCAATTATTTATAGAATTCAAACGACTTATAACGAACAGTTTAGTTCAATCGACTTATTTAATAATAACTTACATCAATTTAAAAATCTTGTGACAAATAAATTAAATGTAGATAAATAGGTTACACACACACGCACCCACCCTCCCAACACGCACACCTTCTTACACGCAATCACACACACATACACACACACACATATAAACATATATCTCTGCTCTCTGTAAGTATTTATTGTAAATAAAGTAAATCCGTCATTAGATGTAAGAAATAGTTAATAAGTAAACCTATGTTTTTTAAGATCTGTGGATTTTGTAATAAAGGAAAATAAAATAAAAAAAAATAAATAAACTTCAAATCGTTCTTAATTATATGACCACAAATGTATATATATAAAAAAAGTTTTACATGATGTCGCAGTAAAACTTTTTTTTTTAAACTAATTATTATTATTTTTGAAACTAAAAATATGTATCAATTGTGCTGGTTGTGACAGGAGCCCCATTATAATAAATTTCATAAAGCTGTCCTTTACAGAGTGCTCAATTTAAAATCAATGAGTACAAATTCTTACTTCATAATCATCGCTCATCAAGGCAACCATCTTCAGGCAGATATGTGCCTTCTAGCAAAATTGGCCAGAAATAAAAATAAAATTTGCCAGATAGTGTCTATTATTGAAGATACAGTAGAACCATAGCCCGTAAAACTAAAAAAATTAAGTCATAAAACAGGGCAACAGATACTATATTTAGATTTAGTAATTAGTCTATACGCGCACTATTATAAATCAAAATGTTATTTGGAATTAAAAATTGATAAATGAATTTTAAGTTACTATATAAAAGTAGTTTATGAAAATTGTAAGGTAAGGTTTTTAACATATTTCTAACTAGCTTTCTGGGCGCGGTTCCGCCCGCGCGTATGTCGGTTATCGCGCGAAAACATTAACCTCTTTTTGCGCAGTCAGATAAAAACTATCCTATGTTTTTTCCCGGGTCTCAAACTATCTCCATACCAAATTTCATTCAAATCGGTCTAGTAGTTTTGGCGTGAAAGCGTAACAGACAGACAGACAGACAGAGTTACTTTCGCATTTATAATATTAGTACTGATAAATTCAGTTCATAACGGCAAAGCTTTTTAACCGATTTCAAAAAGTAGGAGGTTCGCAATTCGTCTATATTTTTATTATAAGTACCTCAGAACTTTTGACAAGGTGAACCGATTTTGATAATTCTTTTTTTATTTAAAAGCTGATACTTGTCGTTTGTTTTCTAAATGAAATCGAACGAAAAGTATCAATTTCTTTAAAATCAGGCGTTTTTGAATTACACTCCAATAACTGAAAAATATTTTCCTATTTTGATGATATAGTCTTTGACAGTGAATGACAATCGATCCAGTAAGTAGCAAGAATCACTTAAAAGAGTTTAAAAAAATTTAAACCAAAAAATGGAACCAACTTCAACACTCAAAGGTGCGAAATAACTTGTTGAAGTCGGTACCATGATAGTTCATAAGTACCGATTATTACAATATTGTGGGCATGGCCCCGACTTTGACAAGTTATTTCACACCCTTGAGTGTTAAAGTCGGTAAAATTTTTGGGTAAAAAAAAATTTCCCCCATTTTAGTGTCCCTTGCTACTTGCGGAATCGATTGTCATTCACTGGTAATA
The DNA here is from genome assembly GCA_963854805.1 of Plagodis dolabraria. Lineage (NCBI taxonomy): Eukaryota > Metazoa > Arthropoda > Insecta > Lepidoptera > Geometridae > Plagodis > Plagodis dolabraria. The sequence goes on from OY978466.1 coordinate 8,483,628, forward strand.
ACTATATCATCAAGATAGGAAAAAACCTTTCAGTTGATGGAGTGTAACTCAAAACGGCTTGACCGATTTTGATAAAATTTAAATGGGATCACACGACAAGCATCAACATTCAAATAAAATAAATCATCAAAATCGGTTCACCAGTATAAAGTTCTGAGGTAACAAACATAAAAAACGGACAAATTGAGAACCTCCCCCTTTTTTAACCAACTTCCAAGAAAGGAGGACGTTCTCGATTCGTCTGTTTTTTTACGTTTGTTACCTCCGTAACTCTTGACTGGGTGAACCGATTTTAAAAATTCTTTTTTGTTTGAAAGCTGATTCTTGTCGTCTAGTCATTTAAGTCATTTAAATTTTATCAAAATCGGTCAAATCGTTTTTGAGTTACACTCCAATAACTGAAACATATTGACCTATATAGTCGTTGACAATTAATGACAATCGATCCCGTAAGTAGCAAGGATCATTAAAAAGATTCAAAAATTTTGTTTACCATAAAATGGAACCAATTTCAACACCCAAAAGTACCAAATAACTCGTCGGACTCGGTACCATACGCACAATATTGTGATAATAGGTACTTTGGAACTATCATGGTACCGACTTCAACAAGTTATTTTATACTTTTGGGTGTTGAAGTCGGTTCCATTTTTAGGTATTTTTTTTTAAATTTGTTAATAACACACATACAAACTTTCTAATTTATTATTTATATTATTTTTATCATATAAAAGCTAAACAAGGGTGGAGTAAATCTATAATGAAAATATATATACCTAGCATAGTTTTGATTATATAATAGTAATGAATAATTAAAGCCCAGTATGTACCTATACACTGGGCTTTGATTATTAACTTCATTGTGTTAGATACTGGGTACGAAATAATAGGCATTCAGCTAGATTAATTAAAAAAAATATTTAAACATTAAAATAATACCAAAAAATTGAACCTATTTCAACACCAAAAAGTACAAATTAACTTGTCGAAGTCGTTACCATGCGCACAATATTGTGATAATAGGTAAGTACTTTGGAACCATCACGGTATCGAGTTCGACAAGTTATTTCAAAGTTCTCAATGATGAACTCGGTTCCATTTATTTGTAAAAAAAAAACACCATTTTCATAATATTAACACACATACTAACTTTCACTACTTACGAAATCTATTGTCATTTACCGTCAATCAAGAAGTCATCAAGATAAGCGTAACTAGTCGATTTTCTAAAAGTTAGCCCAGAGGATGTTTTATTTTGTTGTGTTTGATATTCATTATGATATTATTCTGTGTGGCGCTGCGTAGATCGCAAAAATTGACACACATCCTACGTCGACGAGCTCTGCGAGCGCACTGGCAGTCAAGTGAGCGAGCTCTGATACCATGAATTCATGTTAAAAAATCATATAAAATTAACGTGATAACTTTTTAACATTTTTATTTATGATTAATTTTTTTTATTGATTAGTAACGCATTAAAAATAATTTAAAATTAAATATTGGTAAAAAGGGAGATAAAAATCGTTTTAAAATTCAGAATAGAGGTAACTTTAGGATTTATTTCTGTCGAGTGAAGTTATTTATTATGTGTATCAGATTTATGAATTGACTCAAGAATATGCTTAAAAAAACATATATTTTTTTTCAGTTTAATAAACGAGTTTTTTCTTTGGGAAAAGTTAATTCTTGTTGGGCGTTTTCTGGCCAGGAGCGCCTTAAGTGCTGAGGGTGGTAGCTAGCCAGGCGGGCATTCGCAAAATGCCCTATCACTACTCTTTAACGACTGCCATACTAAGACAACAACCGAAACCGACGGCTTAACAAGCCCTCCGAAGCACGAAAGCGCTCAGTAGTAATGTCAGTAGCGGTCACCCATCCAACTCATGACCGCGGAGGCGTTGCTTAACTTTTCTGATCGGTTAAGAACAGATAAAACTTCGCTACAAGCACTTCAAAAGTTCAGTTCCTCAGAAGGCGCTGCTGTCCACCTTCCGGTATTTTACCTTTAGTCGCAACTTACGACACCAGCAGGTTGCAATGGGGGGTGACATTCTAGTCCAGCACCCCACGGGCAAAGGCTGTGACCTGATAGCTACATTGAATGAGCTTGAATGGCTTACTATATCGATTGTTTGGACTAGAAGTGAGCTTATCAGGTGTAAATCTTTAAGGGACCGTACTGAAAAACGGGACCCTTTTTTTTTTTTTTTTGTGCCTGATAGTTTAGCCTTTGACCACTATCTCACCTGATGGTAAGTGATGATGTGGTCGAGGATGTTGTTCAGGCTAACCTAGAGTTACTGGCTCTCAAGGACAGCTGCCGGAACACACCGTTAGGTGCTTGGCGACAGATTTTCAACTTGAGGGTGGTAGCTAGCCAGGCGGACATTCGCAAAGTGTCCTACCACCATGCAAACCCTATTTATCCTCGGCTGTTTTATCGTCCGACCTGTGATCTCTTAGCATCCGCATTGGACGATATCAGCCGTTTCAATTGTTATAATTATCTATGATAATAAAGATGTAAAAAGTTCAAAATATATTTAATAAATATTTATACTCTTAAATATTTTAAATACTAATTATGTCTATGTAAATAATTGATTGAAATTGTATAATCATTATATATGTAGGTACACTTAAAACAGTTAAATACAATTGACAGTTAACTCTTTTGTACTTGTCCTAAACAACAAAGATTCTATAAGCTGATTGACTGATTGTGATTGACATATCCTGTAATGTAGAAGGGATTGTTATCAAAAAAGTTCTTAAGTTTTAGTTTTGGAAATTTTCACGAAATATGTGCTGTAGGGTCTTCATAGAAGAGAAATTAATAGAGAAGAAAAACAAAGTCACTTAGAGGTCGGCTGCGCGTTGTTAGAACCTCTAGTGTTACACGTAGGCGACGAAGACCACTTTCCATCAGGTGGGCCACCTGCTCTACTATCTTTACTAGTAGACAATAAAAACCAATTAAGGAACGTGTGTTTTTAACAGTTTTTTTTGCTCTGTAGCAAAAGTGGTGAACAATTCTAACATCAAACTAGGTATAGCATTAAGAAATACAATCCGGTCAAATGCTGGTCGCACTTTTGTTAAGGATCTTGAGCATTATTATTTTTATTTATTTCTAGCACGGAAAAGAGAATAAATTAAATACATAACTCAATAACATAGTAACAATTATCAATCTAGATGATATTCCCAAATATGTGTACAGAACATGAACAAAATAATACAGCAGTATTAAATAACTGAAATTTTAAAGATAATGATGTAGGTTACAAATTAATTTACCTAGTGCCACAGTAACTGCACTTGTTATCAAGTTTCCGATATATAGCGATAGTAGCGAAAGCCATAGACGACCGACGTCAGTGCTGACCATCAAGATAAATACGGCCCAAAATATACTTAAACCGGCGGTATGCCTTTATTAAAAACTATATACAACACTACAATGAAAGCATTTAGACACCTTGCAAGTCATTGCATACTCACAGACTGTCCAAATACTCCAGCACACTACCAGTTGGTACCCTGCCAAGCATGCTGGCAGATTTAAGAATTTAATTTCTTTCATTTTATTATTTAATTAGACAAATCCAGATTTAAATTAATTAATCTAATTCAAATTTAGTTCTAATTACATTTTAGTTTAATCCAATTTTACTTAAATAGCCGCGCAAATTTAACACAAGCGTGGTGGAAACACGACCTTTCCGAAATTCTCATTATATATCCGACAAGAATTATCACTTCATACCAAAGTTGGTGAACTGTAATAAAATACCGATCATAGGAAGGGCCGCACACCTGTCGCGAACAACTATAAGGCCGTTATCACCAACTTAACTAGTATTGAGGTAGACAGTGATATATCTCCATATACTGCATATGCTCAAAAGTCTACCTTTGACATGTATCTTGACGGGCTTTAGGTATCAAATTCAAATTCAAATCATTTATTACGAGCAACAAGGGCTCATCCTCATAACATTAACATACAGAGACTAAAAAGAACAATATAAATAGAAATAAAAATAGCATGCTTAAATTATACAATATTAATTAATAAGAGTGAGAATCATTAAAATTATTACACGTCATTCTAACTATTATATGTTTACAGAGATACGAGTATTAATAAGGAAAAATTTACACAATAAAAACCCTACCACTTCCTAACCGGCATTGGGACTGCTAAATGCCTATTGCAACTATGCTGTATATATAAATACAATCGAGCCTGTCGGCGAAAATTGCCAGACGGCCACATATGAACACACATGAAAATATTAGGAGAACCTCCTAAATTCCTCAAAATCCCCTGCCCTATGCCTAGTAGATTCGCGACAGTGTCATCTTTGTCCTCCACAAAAAGGGCTTATATGGTACGAGTAAGTAACTTAAGTACTGATGTATACCCGGCAAAGACTTACAGCCAAACGCCGAACGCATCTGGGCCAGTAATTTGCTACCAGACGTCTTATGAGAGTTTGAAACTATACTTGTAATTAGTACAACAGTAATTATAGTTGACAAAGTGTGCGGGACGGTGGGGTGTGGTTACAAAGTCAACGGGTAACTTGATTTTTTTAACCTTTGACCACTATCTCACCAAAGCGAGAATGTGGTTAGAAAAGAATTTGTGTTTATGAAGGCCCGCCTGGCTAAACACCACCCTCAAGTCTGTCACCAAGCACCTAACGGGGCGTTTCAGCAGCTGTCCTTGAGAGCAAGTAGATCTAGATTAGCTCGAACAACATCTTTCTTACCATAATATTTATTAATATTAATATTTTGGTCATATGCGTTAAAAATAATAATAAAATCATAGCAGCGCGGTAAATCTGTAATGGGGATTGGCTGTTAAGGGCATCTGCCCGAATACGCTGTTGATGGCTGGCTAAAGAATTTTCTATGCGAATTAGGGATGAAAGGATTGGAGGGTACTCGGTACTCGACACGAGTGGAAGTGATTTTATTTTGTCCGGTCAAGTAAATTATTTAATATTTCTAAACTAATTTGTTATACTTGAAGTTGTAATCAGTGAGTAAACTACATTATTCTGATTCAGTGGATATATGGGGTGTAACATAAAACCTGAGGATTACACCGAAATATTGTGTTAAAGTAATAGTGAATTACGTATTGAAATATTATTTACGTAGATCTACCCCCACACAAGTATCAATCGTGCATTGTTGATTCTAGAACCGTAATTCGATCACTTCAATATATGTCCGTTCTGCCGGTTGGATAGCATAGCGGATTCGGTCACTGATTGCGAAACACACGGTGGCGTTCGAATCTCAATGAACTAAAAATATTTTTGCCGCGACTAAATAACCCAGGACGATAACGTTACGACACCAACAGAGGGCGCCGGCTGTAACATCGTTCGTATTCTTTTCGGTGGGACCAAACCTCAGCCCAATGGCGTCGAGATCCAATGTTTGCGCAGGGTGCTTAACCGTCATTAAAGGAAGAAAGTATATGAAATGCTCTGCTTGTGAGCAGACGTATGACCTATTGTGTGCTAATGTCTCAGAAAAGAGCTTCATTAGGGCTTCTACGTCGGAAGATTGGAAGTGTGACGCTTGCAAGAGTAAACAGCCAAGAAGCGATAATACCAATACTCCAGTTCGTGGGTCTAGGGCTGGGTGCCGCCCAGAGGGCGCCACTAGTGGATTGGACCAAGAACTTGAATGTGATAAAAATACTCAGTCCAATACTCATTGTTCTACGTTTGGGCAATCAGCGACGGAGCTTGCACTTGATGAGGGGTTGGAGGTTAGTCAAAACGAGAGCATGATTCGTGCGATTGAGAATCAAATAATGGCGGCTGTTAAGCAGGAGCTCCCATCTCTCCTGGCGTCTGTAATGAAGGTCGAATTGGAACCGATAAGAAATGATATTCAGAGTTTTAATGAGCTTCAGCAAACGGTCTTGTCTCTCAGTGGCAAACAAGAAGAGATGCAAAAATCTTTGAAAGCGCTTGCTGAACAGAACAACCAGCTGAAAGCTGAGAACAGCGACCTGCGTTGTACGGTTACAGATTTGTCCGAGCGTCTTAACAATGTGGAGCAGCACTTGCGAGATAATAATCTTGAAATTCATGGCATTCCTGAGCACCGCACTGAGAACATCCGCAGTGTCCTACAACAATGTGCGCGCGTAGTTAACCATGATCTAAGTTCAGAAGATGTCGTTAACTGCACTAGAGTTGCTAAACTAAATAAGGACAGCAAACTGCCGCGCACGATAATCGTCAAGTTCAAGAGTGTGGGCAGCCGTGATGAATTCTACTCCGCGGTTCACAGATACAACAAGTCTCACCCTAAGGAGAAGCTAAACACCAGCTTGCTCGGATACTCGGGCGACAGGGTGCCTGTCTACGTATCGGAGCATCTCTCGCCACTTAACAAGTCTCTTCATGCTGAGGCCAGGAGAAGGGCGAAAGCAGCGTCGTATAAGTTTGTATGGGTGCGTAACGGTCGTATATACGTTAGGAGGGACGCTACCTCCCAGTATATACTAATTAAAAATGTTAACAGTTTGGGATTAATTAAGTAGTTATGATTTTTTAAGACATAGTGTATGTAAATGCTTAGTTTCTTTTCTCTAAAGTATTTTCAAGCCTTGGATATTTATAGATAACAATCTAAAAATATCTAAAGGAACTTACATTATCATTTAATTAGTATAATTTTTTTTTTTGGTTGCTTAATTACTTCTATTGTTGCAAATTAACTGCCTAACGTATTGTTATTTTGTATTTCCTATTAATACCTTAAATTGTCTTTGCTTCCCGTCCTGGGTTGTAGTCTCTCAATGGCTTTATCTATCTTTTACCAAAATGTTAGAGGTTCAAGAACTAAGATTAACGATATATTCAATTCGATACTTTGTCAAAACTACGATGTGATATGTCTATGTGAAACATGGCTAGACGATTTAATTTCCTCTACTGAGATTATTGACAGCAGATATCAGGTAGTTCGTTGTGACCGAAATGATTTATTTAAAAAAAGGTTTCACAAAAATTATGGTGGAGGTGTGCTAATAGCGGTTTTAAAAAAATATGATATTTTAGTAAGACTAGATTGGAAACTTGATTTAATTGAAAACCTATGGGTACAAATAAAATGTAACAATCAACTAGTTATGAACGTGTGCACAGTGTACTTACCAGACTACTTACCATCATCCATATACATTAATTTTATAGATCGCTGTAAAGATGTCATTGATAGTCTCGATACTGCAATATGCCCTACTTGTATCATAGGTGACTTTAATCTAGGTGACTTAAAATGGTCAAAAGAATTGGGCTGTCCGATTACTTATTTATGTGAAAAGTCCGAAGGTCTATTAAGACTCTTACAGGCAACCGCGTTTCATCAACTCAATGATATTCCTAATCATAATAACCGTATATTGGATCTAATTCTCATTGATAGACCTGAAGCTTGTTCAGTTTTGAACGCTCCATCGCTCAGTTTATTGGATCAGCATCATCCCCCGTTTGAGCTAATATATCGATGTTCTTTGCCCACGTTAGTTGAAAACCGTGATCTTGATAAGCTATGTTATTATAAAACCGACTATGAAAAATGTATAAGCGAATTGAACAAGATTGATTGGGATGAATATTCTGAGTCTCTGAGCTGTGATGACTTTGTTCAATTATTTTATAATAAACTTTACGTGATTATTGAGAACTGTACTCCCAAATGTAAACGACGTAGTCATAAATTTCCGGTTTGGTTTTCTAGTGACCTCGTTCGACTACTGAGAGCAAAGGATAAGTACCACAATAAATACAAACGGTTTGGTAATCCACGGGATTACGATACATATTCCCACTTTAGAAAAATTGTTAAGGACGATATGGATAACTGTTACAAACTTTACATTAAGCGCATTGAGGACGACCTTTGTAATAATCTAAAAGCTTTTTGGCGTTATACAAAAAGTAAGAGAGTTACTAACGCTGTACCAAGTCAAATCAACTTAAACGGTCAGGTCGCGGGGACAGGCAGTGATGTTGTAAACTTATTTGCCGACTATTTTTCATCTGTTTACAGCAGAGCATCCGGCGGCAACTATGTCCCCCAATTTAGACCTTCAAGTTTCTCAACTTGTTCGATTCTAATATCGGATAAAGATATACTCACTCGTCTAAAAAGCCTAAACACTACTAAAGCTGCGGGATCGGATAGTATTCCTCCAATATTTGTTCGGATTTGTGCACCAGCTCTCGTCAAACCGCTTTCATTGATTTTCACGAAATCATTATCTGAGGGTACGTTTCCTTCCTTATGGAAACTAGCTAAGATAACCCCAGTTTTTAAGTCAGGTAATAAGAGCGATGCCACAAACTATAGACCCATTAGTATACTTAATTGTTTTGCTAAGATATTTGAGGGAATAGCTTATGATCACATATACAATCATTTAAAACATATATTAAATCCGAACCAGCACGGCTTTGTTTCAGGACGTTCTACAGCTACTAATCTCCTCGAATATTCTATTTTTATTAGTGAATCGTTTAATCACAGAATCCAAACAGACGCCATCTACACCGACTTTTCAAAGGCCTTTGACCGCGTAGATCATACAATACTGTTGATGAAGTTGGATCATCTGGGCATTCATGGTAATTTACATAGGTGGATAAGCTCATATATTTTAAACAGGTCTCAGTTGGTGTCTCTGTACGGATATGATTCTGTGCCATTTTTGGCTACGTCGGGTGTTCCGCAAGGTTCAAACTTAGGTCCGTTGCTATTTTTAGCATTTATCAATGATCTCTTAGACCAAATAGACAGCCATTTTCTAGCATACGCAGATGACATCAAAGTATTCCGTAGGATTTATACGATTGATGATTGCCTAAACCTTCAGGCTGATCTTGACTCAATAAATGAATGGTGTGTGTCTAACTTTATGGCCCTTAATGCCAAAAAATGCCAGGTCATAAGTTTTACCAAGAATAAGTCATCCATTAGGCATAATTACTATATCTCAGGAACTCCCCTGGATCGTGTAGTAGTTGTGCGTGATTTAGGTGTAGTGTTTGACTCCTCGCTATCCTTTAGGCAGCATTATGACTACATTGTGAATAAAGCAAATAGGATGTTGGGCTTTGTGCTGCGTACTGTTAAGCCATTCTCGAAAAGTAACTCATGGCTTATCCTGTACAACAGCTTAGTCAGGTCGATCCTTGAATATTGCTCGTCGGTTTGGTTTCCGATTTATCAGGTTCATGTGGATAGAATCGAGTCCATCCAGCGCAGGTTCTTACGTACCTTGAGCTGCAGACTCGGACTGAGGAGAAAGCTTAAAGAATATCAAGACAGGCTAGATTACTTCAAACTCAAGAGTCTTGAATCTCGAAGGACTATCACAGATATGTGTATTCTGTACAGAGTTGTAAATGGTGCCTACAGCAGTGATTTACTAAAAAACGTTCTTTTTAAAGTACCCACTCGTCCTATGCGCAATTACAAGCTGTTTAGCATACCCCCTACCTATAACAATGTTTCGGAAAACAGTCCTCTAATAAGAATGTGTAACACCTTTAACACCATAAACAACACTTTAAGTAATGTCGATTCAAAAGACATGTTCACATGTAGTTATCCGTCTTACAAGGCATATCTTCACACATTGATATAAGCAAATTTATTGTCACAATTGTTAAAATTTGTTTAGAAATCTTGTATTACTTAGAATATTATTATTATTACTTATGTCTACAGTATAACAAAGAGATGTGTATAGTTGTTATTGGATTTTGGGTTCACAGTGCTGTTTTCTTCCATAAAGTGTCTAAATTTAAGTTTATAGCCTAATATCTGTAACTGTACCTATGAAGAAAAAATAAAAATAAAATAAATAAAAACTTATTTGAGTAATATCATGAAAGCTAGATCTACGCTGTTAAAATACCTGTTCTGTAAACAAAAAAAAGGCATAGGACTGGCAAGCTTGTGAAATAATTTTATGCTCTGAAACCTAAGCCATTTGTGAGGACTGAACCTACAAAAATCGATCATCAGTGCCTTTGCGCCAATCGCCAATCCTTACGTGAATAACGTGTTAGCAGTGAGCATTTTTGCCCCGCTCCACGCTATTACTACACCCATTCCTGGATGCGGGACCCGACAAACTTCGTCCACAGTGTTTGAAACAATTTATTATGTCTATGTCTCCATTATATGGGCATATTACGCCCCTACTCAAAATTTAGGTCTGATTCTCGTATGTACGAGACTAAGTTGATTTCTAAATATTACTGAAAAAGATGGTGGATATCATATAGGTATAACGGATTCTCGAGTTGTGAGACAGATTTTGCGATATTCGATATAAAATGGCTCATGCAAACATTTAACCGAAAAGTAAGCTATATTTCCAAGATAAAGTTTTCTAATCGACTTTTGGCATCATTTTAAAATATATCGAAGTCAACTTTGAGATGCTGTTGAATATGGCCTTAAATATTTATCTTCCTAGCACTTTCCATACCAACATAGTTTCGTTGTATTTTTAATACCAAATGTTCGAACTCGTTGAAATCTTTTGTTTGAATTGACAAGCATTCAAAATTATAACGAGTTTAAACACTTGGTACCTATTTGAAATATGACGAAACTACTTATATGTGGAAAGAGCTACTAAAACACTAACCTTAAACTGTAGCGGTAGCTGGATTTCTGACCATCGCTTTTCTATTGATTCAGACGCCAGGCATTACTTCGCTACTGTGTCATAGAACGTATAATAAAACTGTGTTCCAAATTTATAAATAAAGTAGCAGGAGATGTATTCCTGATAACGATACATGAGATTTGGCTAATATATTTGGTGGTGATGCGACACAGTTTAAGGTCTGTAAATGCTCACGAAACAGATTGTTTCGTGGGCATTTCTGAGCCACGCGTGCTCCCAGATGCCTCCATTTCATCTATCCTGCATTATTATTTAAAGAACAAGACATCTTTAAGTTCTACATTTTGTACTTACTGTTAGACAAAGATACATCATTTGGGTCACTTCTTGATTGAATCAATGCTGTGTTGGTATGGTATCGGTGCGATTGATTTGGGATAATTGTGGTATTTGTTTAGTATAATCTCGATAAACTTTCGATCAGGTTTTGTTTCGGGTGAAATCTTTGCGTCTATGCCGTGTCTATATGTACTGAGACATGGTGTAACGTGAGTTCCGGCACATTAGGTTCAACTAAAATCTTCGGACAATCAGGTGATTTCACCAAAATTACCCATTTTACCAGTTTAAACTTTGAATTCATTGGTAGCCATTTTGTAACCATCTTCGGTTTGGGAACACAATGTGGGATCCGGTCCATTTGGTGCCTAAATCTGTAACGAAATTCGAACGTCCAGCTTACGGTAGCGCACCGATGCCGTACCGATCAAATCAGGAATAGGCCTTAAGAAAAAAACTTATGTAAAATGGATGTCGCAAATCACAATCGATATATATCACTCAATATCGCAGGAAGAATTTGACATCCTGCAAGCAGTTTTGTGGTTATGTTAGGAACTATTCAAAAATGTTTAAGTCTGTTTGCTTGTGTGCTAAATCTCTTTTTATTAGAAACAAAATTAGCAAGTCTAAAAATAAAATAAAAACCATTTGGAAGACTATAAATACTGAGACCGGAAAAAATAAACCTAGAGATTCTACATATGTCTTAAATGTTGATAAAAATCAAATATCTGATCCAATACAAGTGGCAAATATAATTGAAATTCTGCTAAAACATAATTTCCCCTGCAAATCGCCAGACTTTTCTTTCAGACACACAACAATATTTGAAAGTATAAAGACATTTAAAAATTTAAACATTAAGAGCACCGAAGATTTGTGGGGTATGTCAGTTAAAGTGGCAGAGTCTATAATATGCATTATTGCACCATATTTAAAAACAATATTCAATCTTTGTGTTGATAAAGGAAACTTCCCCAACTTAATGAAACAAAGTAAAATCACTCCAATTTTGAAGTCGGGGGCTACATCGGACGCTTGCAATTACAGACCTATTTCTATCTTACCTGTTCTGAGTAAAGTATTCGAAAAAATTGTGCTCAAACAACTTCTATCCCATTTTAATGAGCATAATATATTGAATGAGTTTGGTTTCACAAAGAGCAGATGAGAATCAGTTTGGTTTCACAAAGAGCAGATCCACAACAGATGCAGGTGCTCAATTGATGTCACATATACTTGAAGCCTGGGAGAGTTCACAGGATGCTATTGCCGTATTCTGTGACCTTTCTAAGGCATTTGACTGTGTAGAGCACCGCACTCTGATTCGAAAACTTTCACATTATGGTATTCGTGGAAAAGCTCTGGATCTTATAAAGTCATATCTGTCAGACAGGCTACAGAAGGTTAGAATAAATGGCAATACTTCTTCCGGGTCTTTGATAAGAATAGGAGTACCGCAAGGATCAATTTTAGGACCTTTTCTGTTTCTAGCATATATAAATGATCTGCCTTGCATGGTTAAAAATTTCTGCGATATAGTTTTATTCGCAGATGATACCTCCCTGATTTTTAAAATAGATAGGAGGGATAGTGAACTTATTCAAGTAAATAATGTGTTATCTATGATCTCTAAGTGGTTCGCGGCTAATAATCTTCTCTTAAATTCAAAAAAGACCAAATGTTTAAAGTTTTCTTTACCAAATGTTACTTATGTTGAACCAAACATTAAGCTTGGCCTAGAAAAACTCTCTTTTGACAATGCGACAGTCTTCCTGGGAATTAAAATGGATTCAACTTTACAGTGGAATCCGCATATACATGATCTATCCGGAAGACTTAGTTCTGCTGCATATGCAGTTCGTAAGATAAGACAGCTAACAGACGTAGCTACTGCTAGGCTCGTTTATTTCGCGTACTTCCACAGTATTATGTCTTATGGTGTATTGTTGTGGGGAGCTGCTGCTGAGATAGAGACAATCTTTATCTTACAAAAGCGTGCAATTCGAGCCATATATGAAATGGATCCGAGGGAATCCCTGAGAGATCTTTTTAAAGAAATTTATATTTTAACTTTACCAAGTCTGTATATATTTGAAAATATTATGTATGTTCGTAAAAATATGAGCAAATTTAAATCAAACAGTGACAATCACGATTATAACACTAGGAATAAAGATAAAATAGCGGTGCCAGGTTTTAGATTAGCAAAGACAAATAAAAGGTCCTTCTTAGGCAATTGTGTGCGGTTTTATAATAAATACAATAAAAGCATTTAGACACCTATAAGTCATAGCAGACTCATAGGCAGTCCAAATGCTCCAGCCCACTCCCAGTTGGCAGCGTGCCCAGCATGCTGGCAGCATTGCCCCGTTGAATTGCAATGCTTATTCGTTGAGCCAAATATGTGCCAGCATTTTGATCACGCGTCGCATCGACCAAGCGCTCAGATAGGTTTTGGAAAATACGATGAGCTCCCGGTCCCCACGGACCCAACGTCTCCACACCAAACGGCTCAAATATGTAACCCATACCGAGGTTAGCATATTTGCGCCGCTTGAGTTGCTCCGCCGAAGTAGCCGCAGCGCCAGCCCTCACGTTGGTTTCAGAAAGATGTGACGGCGCTAAAGTGTCCACGCACGTAGCGTCCCACACTAAGGGCCGTCCTAACTTCCACGGAACCAGAGTCATGACGTCAGGTCTTTTACCATCGTCACGCATCAGACCATTCGGTTCGAGAATAGCTGGAACATTGGCGCTGGTAAAAGCCCGGCGAATGATATCGTTAAGGCTGGCGTGGCGGGAAATTTGACCAGCACTTCGAGAGCAGGAGAGGCCATGGTGACCGAGTTGATCAACTGCAGTACCACACTGCCAGTGATGTGCAACACAACACCTTGCACCCAAGCTAATAGCTAGACGAAAAGCGGATGGATCTATAAGGCTACCAGTTTTGTAAGAAGGAATGGCCTGTAACCAAAGACCGGATTCCCACACAGAAACAGCGAGAATACGAGCACGATCTGCGATGCTAATTGCGTATTTCCGTGTTAGCTCGCATAGGGGCCGATCCCACTGTTTCTGAGATGACAACATTTTTGAGAATTCAGTATTTGGACAAGCCAGTCTCCATGTGTTTTTGGCCTCAGCCAGATATGCTACATCGAAAGAGCCTAAAGATCGTGCAAGAATTTTTTCTACTAATTTGTGTGTACTGTGTACAGAAGACAAAAAAGAAACATAATAAATTGCCCAAACATATTACAATGCTCACAGAAAGAAAATTCAAGTTGCATGTGAAGAATATTTTGATAAAGAAATCTTACTACACAGTTTGTGATTACTTAAACGACAAAAATGCTTGGACTGGTTCGCCTCTGCCAAGTTAGCGCCTGTCACCTACGTAATGTAAATTAAGTATTGTAATAATTTTACTATATAGTATGTACTTAACACATTGTTAAAAAACGTTTAAAAGAATGGCCCCGAGTTTCTTGCCTGTTCTTCTCGCAGTGGCTCTATAATTTTTGGTTGCTGAACGTGGCAGTACAATGTATTATATTTCAATATTAAAATTTGTAATTGACCTTCATAAGAGCGTAGTAGACGCCTAAATTGAATAAATGATTTTGACTTTGACTTTGAATAACATAAAAAATACTAGGTCTCGAATATGCGTGTAAACCCTGGAGTTTTACGTACATGGTTTTGTTTGATCATTAGCTGTATTTTCCTTGGCATACACGGTTGTTTGTTAAGAGGGTTTCTTTGAAATAAGTACGCCCTGATTTTTTATTTGATGAGTAAAATAACGAATGGTGAGTATACACAGAGTTCAAGGATTTGCTAATTTATTTATGTCGATGCACCCTATTTATGTTTAGTTTACGAGGACCATAGATAGTATCAAGATAATTAAATTTGGAAAGAACAAGGGAGTCTACAAGTGATATTCAAAATTTTCAAACGGTAGAAGCAGTTACTTACACATGCAGAAAAATGACGATCAAACCGTAAACGTTCATCGATAATAAGACCAAGATTTTAGTCTCGGCTACCCGTTCTATTTTGTTGTGTTAATACATGTAAGTTAAGCTCAAAAACAGCTGAATGAAAACCTTACCGCGGCGGGCGTGGTTTAAATGTCTACCGTGCGGCGCGACAACATTACTTTGAGGCGTCCAATCGGATACAATCATTTCTAAACGCCAATTAAATTAACCTATCCAATTTAATTTGGAAGTTGTGCATACATGTTTTGTTAATTGTGAACATGATGAGTCCGAAATGAAAGCGATAACTGTATGAGAGTTACACTTCTTTACGTATTTATTAGAAGGTGCTATGTAAGTTTATAGGGATTATAATTTTTATTTGTAGACAAAAAACATATAAATGTATCAGATTGATTAATAATTTTCGTAACTGACAGTACCAATTTTAGCAGTGAATCCTATTCCAATCCTAGGATAGATTGACTTGATTACTAAAATTTGGAATATCGCATATCAATCCACGAACTTCGTTTGAAGCTTTAATAAGTTCAAAAAAATGTTTTTGAGGTCTAAAATTCTCGGTTTCTAGCCAAATTGGGAGAGTGCCCGAGCCAATCCAGAGAATATAGACAAAATAAAGCTAGGTATATACAAATAGTTCGATTCCGGTGTGAAGCAGATTGTGAAGCGCTCGTAGCTTAGCATTGCTTAGTCATTCTTAGCCAATCAACAAAGAGCAACTTCTATAACTGTAGTCTCTACTTGGATGGGTTTTTTTTTATTGCAGATAGGTAAGCCTTTGACCACATCTCACCTGATGGTAAGTGATGATGTGGTCGAAGGTGTTAACAGGCTTAACCTAGAATTACTGGCTCTAAAGGACAGCTGCCGGAACACGTTAGGTGCTTGGCGACAGATTTTCTACTTGAGGGTGGTCGCTAGCCAGGCAGGCATTCGCAAAATGCCCTTCCACCATGCGGTGAAGCTCAAGCCCGCGGCGGGATTCGAACCATGGACCTGCTGCGCGGCAGTCCATAGCCAATGCCACTGAGCCATCATTGCTTCAAAATGAATAATGGGTGACCACTAGTGGCATTACTACTGTGTGCTTTTGTGATTCGGAGGGCTTCTTGCCCTCCTATTTGCCATATGGACCTGTTTGTTGTCTTAGGATGGCAGTTTCATTCAGACGTGGTAGGGCACTTGGTTACCTACCTCTCTCAAGTAGAAAATCTGTTGCCAATGTTATCATACGGTTCCAGCAGCTGTTTATATCTATTGTGTCTTAGTTATATATTACCGATGTGGTCGAAGATAACGTAAAGCATAACATTGGCTCTTTCAAGAAAAATAACTGGCTTTCAAGGACATCTGCCAGATAACACAATTCATACGTGATGTTACATTTAATTTGATTTTGGTATCTAGCCAGGCAGTGATTCGTAAAACAAAAAACACTAATGCCATTTTTTTTTTTTTTTTTTATGCCTGATAGGTTAGCCTTTGACCACTATCTCACCTGATGGTAAGTGATGATGTGGTCGAGGATGTTGTTCAGACTAACCTAGAGTTACTGGCTCTCAAGGACAGCTGCCGGAACACACCGTTAGGTGCTTGGCGACAGATTTTCAACTTGAGGGTGGTAGCTAGCCAGGCGGGCATTTGCAAAGTGCCCTAACACCATGCTGTAACGACTACTATCCTAAGACAACAACCGGGACCGACGGCTTAACGTGCCCTCCGAAGCACGGAAGCGCTCAGTAGTAATGTCAGCAACGGTCACCCATCCAAGTCATGACCGCGGCGGACGTTGCTTAACTTTGCTGATCGATTCAGAATGGCTAAGCAAACTTGGCTACGAGCGCTTCAAAAACATTTGACTGCTTTTACGAAAAAAAATAACGTCAAGTGTGAAGGTCGGCCGTACAATTAATTTTGCACATTTTATATATCATAATAGTATCTTTGCCTGGCCTTATTTCAATCGAAGTAGGGGTCAATACAATGTAATGTGACTGAACAAGCCTGAGGCCTAACTATAATCTTAAGCGGTAATCTCTGTCTATAACATGTGCATTTCGTCACAAACGCACTGCGCTGCGCCTGTCACCCTCAGTTAAGTTGTTAAGTTTCATATGCTGGTAATTTTTTTGCTCTCAAGGACTGTACAAATTGTTCGGTTCTTGGCGACAGATTATCTACTTGAGGGTGATAGCTAGCCAGGTGAGCATTCGCAAAAGGCCCTTCTACCGTGTGGTGAAGCTCAAGCCGGCGCAGCGTTGGGATCGAACCTTGTACCTGCGGCATGACAGGCCATAGCTATTACCGCTCGCCTATCATTTCTTAAACATTGGAGTATTCTTCGATTCAATTTTAATATCTGTATAGCTTCTGTAGTTATTCTGTAATGTTTAAAATGTTAGCAGCTACAAGAATCTTAGGCTCCCGTTACCTTTCCAGGTGTACCTACATATATGTACTATATGCATGTTATTACTTCTATATGCACGTTTTTGTCTACTTACTGAGAAGAGTAAGACGTGATCATCATCGTTACTTATTCTCTATCAATCACAATTAAATTTTGTCATCAAGAAGGGTTACATTTTGACACTCTTCCAAAATTCTGTGCAATTAATTCCAAAAAAATAATAAATAGCTTTAATTTAACATCTTAACACTAGCGGCGCCATTTGAAATTCTTATAAATCTATAAGCAAACAATTTAGCTACTGGCGGCGTGTACTAGTCTGTAGAAATTCACAGTCAATCCGCTAGGTGTCACGATAGTCAGAGTTAATTTATTTCTGGTAGGTGTCGCCACTAATTGGACAATTTATTAATGACTATTATTAAATTGCTCTATTAATAATAAATAAGAAACTACTCAATTAATATATCTTCTTCTTTATTTTATCCCTACTACCCATATTTAGGTAGGAAGGTGACAACTTATTGGTTGGGCTGAAGTACGGATGCACAGAACACATGCGAAGGGCCACTAAGCCACGTTCACAGTATCAGCAAATTGCGCTCATGTTACGTGATCCTTCAACACCTTTTATTTGAATCCATGCCTTCTTCATAAATAGCATAATTTAATCTGAGTTACTTCAGTAGCTGTCTATCCCCGGCTTTAGCTTCACCTACAGAACTTATACCTGTGTACTTCAAACTAACGAACTATCGGTATGAAACAAGTATAAAAAAACTGGTGCTGGTGAAATAGCGATACGCCATCACGCCGCGCTAACCAGTGGAGTTGACTAGGGTTGGGATAAATGAAACTGAGTAAAAACGGGAATTATAACACTTTGAAAGTGTGGCATATCACACTTATAAATCGTTATGTAACACTACTACACAGGGTTATTATTTTTTTTATATGTTTTTGACGGAATAAGTACGAGGACCACCTAATGTTTAAAGTCTCTTGTGCCTGTAATATATTATTTCATATTTTTTGTTACTTTGCTCGATGTAAATATTCAAAACTCTATTGAAAGGGAGCACGGCGCGGTCCAGTGTTGCCGCTGCGGGCGCTCTTGGCTCAGAGTAGGTATTAAAACACAAAAAAAATATCTCATAATATTTGTTAGGACTAGCAGAAGTCAACCTGGAGAGGTTATAAGTATTTTACCAATAACCCTGTTTAACCCTATAATGAAACGAATTTAATATAGCGCCGCTTATAATGACATTTCACTTACATGTACAGATAGTTCATGTGTGCAAGTGAGAGATGTAACAATTAGCAGCGCCATCTCCAGTTCAGACTCTGTTTATTATAAGTGCTGGGTTAAAACAGCTTTTTAGTTGGTATATCAGTCTCCAACTACGTGGTCGCAGTGTGTGTGTGTGTGTATGTATTTTTCACTGCGTTCAAGGCCGTTCCTGTCCCACAATTGTGTATACTTACACAATAGAGTCATACCTATTATTTAGAAAATGTACATCGGAGATAAAACTGAAAATAAGATAAGGGTTATCAAATATTGTGTGTGTGTGTGTGCGTGTGAAGGCATGTGTGTGTGTGTAGGCGTGTGCTGTGAGTTGTTGTGTAAGTGGTGTGGATGAGAGTTTCAGTGTATGTTTATTCCATTTTGCTTAGTAGTTATACAGTCCTCTCATACTCACATTTTATAAGCCATCACTTTATTACTGATTTAATTCTGTAGGGACTAAGTGATTGAATTTTTTCCTTACTATTAAATACATTATATATCTTTGGAGATATATGGTTATAGTATCTCTAGGCAAAAATACAAACGTACACGTGAACTTGAATGAAGCCGCAAGTCTAAGAGTAATTTTGCGAATGTTAGTCTAGTTTGCTACTAGCAGCGGCCTAAATAGAAAGTGGAAGATACTGAAATACAAAGTTTTAGGTTATAACCTAAAACTTTGTATTTCAGTATCTTCCACGATACTTAGCTTCCTTTCTAGGCTTTGCCTAGTAACATTGTCCACTACATCAATTCGTTACATTTTGAGTTTTCTCAAAGGCAAGCCTCTAGAACGCATAAATTATAAATGTGGCACATTTTTTATGTGACTTGGTGACAAAACAAGCCCGAGATGTTGGTGTTGAAGCGGTGACCTTTACCGGAACAGCAATGTCAAATGTGCCGAACTGCACTACGCCCTGAGGAGTTATTAACAACTTCTCAGCGAGTATTAAGTCTCACGTGCGTGCTGTGAATAAATATATAAACAAATGTAACTAAAGCTCAAAAACAAACCAAACCGCAGCGAGTGTGATTTAAGAAGTGCACAAAAACATTTGATGTGTCCAATTTGATGCGTCCGAAATCAAAGCGATAACTGTAAGAAAGTTACACTACATTAAATATTTATTCGTAGCGTGCCTGGGATTTCACCGGCATCCACACCTTTAGTAGTGTACCAAACTTTGTATTAAAGCACATCAAGAACGAAATTTATGCACCAAATTTCAAGATTCTGAGTTCACAGGAAGTACCCTGTAGAATTTGACTCCATTGCGAGTGTCGAAAATTTGCGTCATAAATGGTTGTATCTTTTGATTGCATTAGCTTAGAAGTTATTTTTTTTCACAGCTGTAAGGGACAGTAGACCTGACTATTTGATATGAATTTTAGCCTCCACGCTTTCCCAAGAAGAAGGGTCTAACAGAGAAACAGACAACAAAGTGAATCTATAAGGGTTCTGTTTTTCCTTTTGAGTTACGGAACCCTAAAAAAAGCTAAATCGGAGCCCCTGAAGAAGAATTTAGTACACGGGTACTCCGCCCGATTTGTAAGTAACTGTAAAGATTTTTAACCTGATGCGAGAGTATACCTCGAGATGTACCAGAAACTCAAATAAATAATAAAAAATCGAAGTTAATTGAAATTATAAATATGCTCTTTGCATTGTAGTCTTGCATCCGCAATAGGGCTGACTATATTATATCAGTCTTGATCTCTCAAGACCAGTACCAGATAGTTACTTCCCATCCCTAGAGTTGAGCTAGATGTACACAAGTCCAGTGAGGCGCGGTATCGCAAACAGAATCGTAATAAAACAAACACGCGGCGCACACTAAATAAAAGGGATGCTTGCAATGACATGAAACGGTTGCAAGCAGAGCACATGTTTGAAATAGGTAGTCAAGTTTAGTTTTCAATGCTACTAAGTGATATTAATAGGTACTTAATAACAAAATGAGAAATTTACGAGGGGTAAAATTTACGAGTGGTCAAGTGCTTAGCCGGTCTTAACCGAATAGCTAAGTAAAGCAACGTCCGCTGCGGTCTTGGATGAGTGACTGCTAGTGGCTTTACTACTGAACGCTTCCGTGCTTCAGAGGGCAAGTTGAGCCGTCGGTTCCGGTTGTTATATTAGGATGGCAGTCGTTATAGCATGGTGGTAGGGCACTTTGCACAAGCTCGCTTGGCTAGCTATATACTCAAGTAATAAATGTGTTACTATACTGGATGTTCTAACTGGAAAATAAGGATCAGAATGCGTTAAATCAGTGATAACTAAAACACGCACTGTTCAGTTTTAATTCGAATAAATGAAATTAAAAATGAAAATGAAAATATTTATTCATATAAGGCATTGTACAGTTTCAATTACATGGTTGAACACCTGTTTCCCACACTAGGCTTAGACCCGTATTATGAGAAAAAGGACTTTTCCGTCGGAGTCGTTACAAACAAATAATTTCGAGCCTTTCATCAAAGTCAGTTCATAATAACTATGGCATATTATTCAATAGTTATGCATGACATTATTATAGGAGAAAGAATGTAAGAATAAAGAATTAAATTAAGAATTTTCTATTTAAACTAGAAAAACATGTAAGCGCGAAACCGCAATTTTAATATGATTTCAATCAGCAACATATTAATTAACATTATGTAAAATCATCACACCTTTACTACTGTATCAGCTGGATTGACAAAAAGACTTTGTCTTTCTATTGCCCAGACTGTCTGAAAAATGTGCCTTAGTAGGATTCAAGTTTGTCTTCTCTCTCTCACACACACACATACACACACACACACACACACACACACACACAAACACACATTGAAACTAACACACACATATTTTCATACATGCACACACACTATATCATTCGTATTTTTAATGCATTCACAAAAACTTATACACCAAATTATTAAAACGCACATAAACGCAACATCTTTATACTTGGACCACCCGTAACATCACACGTACGTCTGCACGGACCCACACAAATGTATTCGCGCGGTCGGCAACCGACTGGCATTTATACTGACGCTTTTAATATTCGCGCATTGTGGGTACTTACTTAAAAAAAAAAAGTTTAATTGTGTTTATGTATTTTGATTTTAATTCATTTTACAATGTTTTATATAAATATACCCGACGCCTAAATTGTAAACCTAATGATGTGGAAGAGCGAAAACGCTTAACACAAGTATTGTCAAAATACTTAAAAGGTGTTTTTAATCATGGTTGAACCTATTTGTAATCTTTATTACTGAATAAAACATTTTGTATTGTATTTGTATTGTATTGTCCATTGCTAAACACAGCCTCCCTCCTTAAGGGGGAGTTTGCTATAAATCTCATGCTGGGCAGACGTCTTGGAGATCGATGTTCCTCAGAAAGCGCTGTTGCGTACCTTCGTATTTTTCTGATCGTATAACCTAACGCGGACATATGAAATTGAAATATGTCATTTAAACGTCGCTATGCAAAATAGATATTAAGTAAAGTTACATGATATCTTACAAATTATTGGAGCTCAAATAAATGTTTACCAAAAAATGGAACCGACTTCAACACCCAAAAGTGTAAAATAACTTGTTGAAGTCGGTACCATGATAGTTCAAATGTACGTATTATCGCGATATTGTGCGCATGGTACCGCCTTCGACAAGTTATTTTACACTTTTGGGTGTTGATGTCAGTTCAATTTTTTGGTAAAAAAAATATTTTCCACTTTTTGTGACCCTTACTACTTACGGGGTCGATTATCATTCATTGTTAACGACTATATCATCAAGATAGGTAAATATTTTCAGTTATTTTAGTGTAACTCAAACCGATTTTGATGAAACTGAATTGGGACCAAACGACAAGCATCACCTTTCCAACAAAACGAATTTTCAAAATCGGTTCATCCATTGAAGAGTTCTCTGAGATAACAAACTTATAAAAACACACGAATTGAGAACCTCCTTTTTTGGAAGTGTTAAAAATTATATGCACCGGGCGGGAATCGAACCCGCATGCCCTGATTTCGTGCCAGTTGCCTAAACCACTCGGCCACCTGGGCACAATAGCCGAAACAATCGGAGCGCCTGTAATTATATTTAGAAATAAAGTTATACAATGTTATATAACAAGTAAACTGCGCATTGGTCAATGTTAGAGCAGAAATTAGTATGCAGTCCACAAATACTCGAGCATTATCGGGTCTCTAACAGATTGACTAACTGATGTTGAACTAGACTCTACGTAAACTGAATACAAACTAAGTAATAGCTAGTTGAATTCAAAATTAAACCGATACTAGAACAGCAGTGAATTTTTAAGATAATTTAATTTCCGAAAAAAAGTTTTTTATGCTGCCGTGATCGAACAAGAACGAGGCACTATAGGCACACCTGGTGTTTTGAAAGATTGGAAGCGCTCGTAGCAAAGTTTGCTTAGCCATTCTGAACCGATCAGCAAAGTTAAGCAACGTCCGCCTCGGTCATGACTTGGATGGGTGACCGCTGCTGACATTACTACTGAGCGCTTCCGTGCTTCGGAGGGCACGTTAAGCCGTCGGTCCCGGTTGTTGTCTTAGGATGGCAGTCGTTATAGCATGGTGGTAGGGCATTTTGCGAATGCCTGGCTAGCTACCACCCTCAAGTAGAAAATCTGCCGCCAAGCACCTAACGGTGTGTTCCGGCAGCTGTCCTTGAGAGCCAGTAATTCTAGGTTAGCCTGAACAACATCTCCGACCACATCATCACTTACCATCAGGTGAGATAGTGGACAAAAGGCAAACCTATCAAAAAAAAAAATTGGTTACTTCTGCCTGTAACAGATGCACTACGTCATTAGTGGCGAACTGCATTCCTTTCATCGCCCTGAGACGTAAGCTTGTTGAGTCGCAAGTGCCTGTAATTTCACCAGCATCTATACCCTTCTAATTCTAACCGGAATACAGTTATATGAACATTACTGCTTGCGTTATTAACTAGGTAATGAATGGTTTTTTGGATAAAATTGTACCACGTACCTATTCTTGAATATATTACCTACATAACTACATACAAAAATGTGACAAAGATGTTATAATTAAGCTAATTAAATCCGAATGAGTACTAATGCGAAAGTAACTTTGTCTGTCTGTCTGTTACGCTTTCACGCCAAAACTACTGGACCGATTTGAATGAAATTTGGTATGGAAATAGTTTGAGACCCGGGAAAAAACATGGGATAGTTTTTATCCAACTGCGCAAAAAGAGGTTAATGTTTTTGCGCGATAACCGCTATACGCGCGGGCGGAGCCGCGCCCGGAAATCTAGTAGATAAATAAATGCGCGTCTGACGCGCCGTAATTGCACTGTAAGTTGCCTTTTTATGCAGTTTTGGACCCTGTTATTTTATTTTGCTACAACACTCTTTTGAAAATAATCTCAAAAAGCGGTTTATCAGGAATAAAAAAAATATAACATGTTTTTTTGCATTTTTTTGAGAGATTGTAATTTTTTCGATGTAATTTACGGTGTTAGGGTAATTAACGGCTGTGTTATCTAAAACGAACAAAAAAAAATATGTTATTTTATATAACGATAGCTGAGTTAAGCTGTTCAAGACCTTTCCAGAAAGTGACCTTGACTGATAAGGGTCCTTAGGTTCGTTAGATATCATACATTTTTGAAAATAGACATCGTCCGCGGGATTTTTTCGTTGCTGACTGGACATGCCTGCGTATTTGTCGATTTTGACGTTTTCAAACGCAGATTCGATCGGGCTAAGTGCATATTGGTTATTTTTTTCCCCTAGAAGCAGTTTGGTTACAAATTTAACCACACAAATTTGGTAGGTATATATCCTTCTATCTAGATATGGGCTTCTTAAAACTAACACCCTTTTTTATCTTGGATCCAAACTTTACAGGTTCCTGGTTTACCACATATATTTCACTTTCTTGCATCCAAACTTTACAGGACAGGACCCTGTGTACCATATTATTATAATTCATGAACAATAGCTGTGAACACAAGATTCAGCTTGATTACACGAAACTATGTCATCCCACATAGAACTAAGTCATAGTACCATATATCTACTGTATCTTATTAATATTATACATGCTGCAAGCATGCTGGGCACGCTGCCAAGTAGTGGGTTGGAACATTTGGACTGCTTGAGAGTCTGCGATGACTTATAGATTGACTAAATGCTTTTATTGTAGTAGCTGTCGTGTTGTTTAAAGTTCGTAGTATTTTGTTAATAAAAGCATCCGGCCGGTAAAAAAAAAACATAATTCACATTGTATTTGACGCCTGGGACAGTTCACATGATGCCGTCGGCGTATTTTATGATTTTTCCAAGGCGCTTGACTGTACTTACTACTTTATATCTCTATATGGTACTACTACACACTGATTCACAAACGTAAAGATAAATAACGGTGTTCACAGGTTGAAAATGTAGGTTTCGTGTGAAGCATATTGACATTAAAAAAACAATATGCAGTGTATTTTAAAAAAAAAAAGAGGCTTAAGAAAATTTCTTATACATCAACCAGTCCACTGTAAACAAATAAATTATACTGTAACATAATAAAATAATGTATTGAAAAAAAGTTTCAAAAGGATAATGATAAAAATTTTTTTTTTTCAATTTTAATAAATTACTCCTAATCTAATTTATTACTTAAAGTCAAATTTAATAAATTATTCTAAATTAAATTTATTACTTAAATTCATATTTAATAAATTATACTAAATTTGAATTTATGAAAATGGTATCTTATATAAGGACTCTTTCTACAAGATGTTTCAGAAGAACGTATCATAGATAATTGTTTTTCAATATTTAATAAACACAATTTCCTATCGATGAACAGAATTAATAGGTATACCTGCCTATAAACCTACATGTTTAGCGAGCCATTCCCGAGCCGACTTCCGGCGGAAATATTTGGAATTCAAACGGAAATTCATTTTCGTGTTGGTATCTAATCAAAGGTTTGGAATTGGAATTTTAAATGGGCAAAACCGCATCCCACCTCAGCCATTCCTTTGGCATGTACACGGGATTGTTACTACGGGTCGCGTTCTCATATTTTATAACGCGAACTTTAAGCACGCAAATGGTTTAGCCCAATTTTGTACATAACTGTCAATGTATATAATATTTATAATTACTAAGCTACATGGCCAGTTATCTACATACAAGGAAAAACGTTTTTGTTACATAACTGAAAAATGTGAAGGAAATTATTTTCCTTCGTAAGTATATACATTACTAGTAATTAACACGTGGGGTGCCGGGATTCCCCGTGGGGTGCCGGGTTAGAATTGCACCTCCCCATATTATCCCGTGGGTGTCGTAAGAGGCGCTAAGGGAAAAATACTGGAAGGTGGACAGCAGCGCCTTCTAAAGAACTGCCAACTTACACTGCGATCCCCAAGACTCCTGCCAAGCCTGGGGATGCGGTGGATAATGCGGCTGTTACAGTAATATACTAAAAATCATTATTCGTTGTTGTAAAATATTTTCAGTTTAGATTTCCCATTTGGGTAAAATATCTTAACGCTTACAAGTTATGTCAATATTTTGCAATTTTTGGTTCCGCTAGCTAGTGATGCTAATCAGAATATCTCAAGGGTACATTTTTGGCAAGCCGACGATGGTAAGTAGCAACACCGTGAACTTCCCTAGAGCTAAAATAGGGCTATGACTTTTAGATTGCAGTAATTGGTCCTATAGGGATAGAGACGAAACAGTTACTACCAATCCAAAAGGGTCTAAGTAATAAAGGGTAAAACGCCAGGAGTTTTAGCCATATTTAATGAAACTCCAGCACACATCTTAAGCAAGGGTTTCACTGCCACAATGCTGCCACCCTATATTAGGGAATAAAAAATATAATAATTATTATTACAAACGGAATATTTACCGTGTTTTTGGTTATTTTTGGGCTCTCGATATTTAGGTACTTTTCGATGTCCTACGAAACTGGCTAAATAATATTAATTATTTGCCTTATTACTTTTGTCTTCAAACCAATAACAAATCCGCTTGCTTCTTGTTAAACTTTGCTTTAAAAAAACTTAAAGCACTAAGAAGAGTATGCAACTGTAGTTTGTAAAGTGGAAACGTAAGTGTACCTACGGCGTTCGACCATAATGAAACATAACTTTAATAGTCGATCATTAGCGACTGATTATGCACTGATCAGGGATTTAATGAGTGTTTAGCTCGTCATTTGTTACTGAGTGATTAGCTAATCACTTGTTACACAATAATAAGCTTGCTTTTTATAAATAAGGCTGTTTATGACCATACAGGGAACCAAAGCAAATTTAACTATTAACTTACTAATTAAATATCACTAATCAACTAGTTAAGTGAGGTAAAAAGTGGTCGAAGGCATTCAGCAGTAAATAAGTGTTTGACACGCAACCTAAAAATAGAACCAAGCTTGATAGAGTAAGGATTTGTTTTAATATTAAAATTTATCTCTACAAAGAGACAGAAAACAGGATCAAAATATTTGTAAGTCATAGAGATAAAATTGAAAGGTTGTCCTTTCAATTTACTACGTAATGGAATTGATTCTTGAACAGAAACGAGCCCTTTACAATAACAACCAGATGCGGCTCGAACTCGTCTGAAAGTGAATCTATTAACAGTTCATCTTCTTCCAATAGTAGGCCCCACCCCGTTAATATCCATTTCGCCAGCAGAAAGGGTCGGCCTTTCGTCGGGTCGCAGAGGGCTGCAAAATTTACGATACCCCTAGATTTACAGCTGTCATAAAGTATTCAAAGGCACGGCGCTTCGCTTTTCAAGTTTTGCTGCCACGTTTTGGCATACACGAGTAAGCATCATACAAGTCAAGAGACGCAGAACAGAACCGTCATGGTGTTCCAGACACTGGAAAATTTGTTTGAGCTTTTCAGGTATTATGTTACTCACAAAGATTTTTATATAATAAGTACACACTGTATAGTATATGAAAAACACAACTTCAAACTTAAGGGCGCGCCGACCTTTTTAGGCGCACCGCGTATATGTGCGTAAGTAAGGCACGTCAACAGCATCCGTCCCCGTCCGACGCGACGGCAGAATTACTAAAGCGGATAGGGACAAAGCATCGCGGCACTGACTAAAATGGGCGGAACATGCGTGAATTTGAGTATTTCCTTCGTATAATAAAAACAAATACCTACCTATTTCAAAAATGTTATGTGTATACGTTATAGAAAACATGTTGTTTTTATATTATTCAAATACGGTTGACTCTCCGTTAAGTATTTACGCCGTACTAAGGGTTTATTTTGTTTTTTAGATGCAACTTTGGATTATAATATTAATTACATAACTCAAAATTAAGAAATGAATATACAGCAAGGGATCCAACGAACCACAATTACGTATTGCTGCCTCGGTGCAGGTTTAAGAATCAGGGGCCCAATTACCACCTCTTAAAAACAATTTTGGAAATGAAACATAATTAGTAGTATTAAAATAAAATAGTGCTCTAAAAATTTGTAGATGTAATTTTCGCTTATCACGCGAAAGTTCTTGCAATCAAATATAGAAGATTAGCGCGAGAATTGATTTGAAAAATTACTTCTATATCACATCTTCTTCTCGATCACATGAAGTCTGATAGTGTTGTTGATGACCACCCACAATGACGGTTAAAGTAATACAATCGGAACATAAAGTTTCGGCTTAAACAAGTATGTTGCGGTGGCCGAGTGGAATAGGAACCCGGCGCCAAAGCGTAGGTAGCGGGTCCTATTCTCGCCCGCGACAAAAATTTTGGGCTCCAATAGTTTGTAAATATAATTAGCTCAAGCTTAAATATGAATACTGAGAATTGTACCATGTCGGTTATGAAACAATAATGTTTATACAGGGTTATCAGTAAAATGCTAACAACCTCTTAGGGTTGACTTCTGCTAGTCATAACAAACATTTTGAGATTTTTTTGTTTGGTTTTTTTTTTCTGTTTTCTGTTTTAAAGCCTACTCCGTGTCAAGAGCTCCCGCCGCAGCAACACTGGACCGCGCCGTGCTCCCTTTAAATAGAGTTTTGAATATTGACATCGAGCAAAGTAATAAAATATGAAATGATACATTACAGGCACAATAGACTTTTAACATCAGTTGGTTCTCGTGCTTATTTCGTCAAAAACAAAACTAAATTCTTCCCAAAATGTTTGTTAGGACTAGCAGAAGTCAACCCTAAGAGGTTGTTAGCATTTTACTAATAACCCTGTATAGCGCGATCTTTATCGCAATAATGACTTGATTCAATGCATGCAGCCCACTCGCACGTTGAAGTTGTATTATAAGTTTACGTTATTGATATTTGGTAGTGCGTGTGATTGAAAGGGAGATATACGAGTAGTATAAGTATAGTATAAGCCTTATTAAAATTGATCCATCAAACTGATACCAAAAAAAAACTCATATAAAAAAAGGATGCAATTCATGCCATAAATTAAATGGGTCCTATAAGTCCTTAAGGAGGTACTTAAAGGAATTAATATAATAATTTAATCTATTTTGTACAATATTCTAAAACATGAAAACCTATGAAGGTAAATTTAAATTAAATACCGACAACCACAAAATAGAGAATAAAAAATTAGATAGTGGTTTTAGCTTATCAAAGACAAATAAAAATTATTTATGTAATTGTGCGAGATTCTATGATAAAGTTCCCAAAGATAGTGGTTGCAGGAAAATTCAAGTTGGACGTGAAAAACATTTAGATTTTATTTAAAATTGTAGAAAATAAAACTATTTTTACACATATAATACGCATTGTTAGGGATAACGCAATACTACTCGTCAGATCACACTCAAATTTAAATGCTATACGTGACAAGCACCAGCTTCCGGATGTCAAAAACCTATCAAAAAACCTATGAAGATGAGATAACTTACACAAAATATACAGTCCAAATGAGAACCTTATTTGAAGTCGGGTAAAAAGCTTAACAGTTGTTGATAATTTCGACGACAAAGATGTCTGGATAGTTTCATCTACTTTGAATGACGCTAGAAAACTTAAGAATTATTCATTAAGCGATAGAACCGCGTTAACTGAATGAACGAAGTTAGTTTCTTTCACAGGAAATAAACTATAACAACGTCGTTTCAAGTTTGAGACAGCATTCGTATCTTCGTTTATTATGCCACCAGCAAGGCTTTCTGTATTTTCCAACAAGTACAAATTGTTTGTCTTAAAGTGCAGAATACAATTGTTTTCTTCCCAAAGTTAGTTCTCGACTCTTGACCGCGTCCCTAAATTTATTATAAGTTTATGTGGCAACTTCACTGCCACGTGAAATACTGGGCGACAATTTTGCTTGCATCATTTTATTTTGAACTTTATTGCACCAATTTAATGAAGCTCTAATGGCCGAGTGGAAATATATGTGGACTACTACAGATAACTTAATATGGTTCAAACCTAAGATCAAGTTAGCGGAGCTCCACCGCGTAGTGGTAGGACAGTTTGCGAATGCTCGACTGGATAGCTACAAATACGAATACAAATTCATAAAATTATTTTATTGTTCATAAAAGTGAATATTAAAACATAGATACATAGAATATCCCCGTATATATCCCAACCAACTATATGCCAACTTTCACTGGGGATTATGGTAAATACCCCCTTAATAGGGCAGGCTGTGTTCAGCAGTGGACGATCTGGCTGTTACAGTACAGTACAGTACATAGACAAAATTTAAAATATAGTCTTAAAAGCCTGTGTGCGTATTTACTTATCAAAGTTAAGTAGATTGCACAAGTATAAGTATCAAGGAAAACATTGCGTAAAATGATACTCAAAGAATAGAATATTATGTACTTTCTTGCTAGGCACCTACAATTTCTAAAGAAAGTTGTCTACATATCTAGCCCCCACACTAGGATACCCTGTGTTGTGGGTGGACTAGTCTCTTCCTAGCACATTATTATTTATTGCAGATTATAGTCTGGAATAAACTGTGGTTGGTTGGTAGATTTACTTATTAATTTGGAAAAAAACAAAGAAGTTTACCTAACTTACATATTATAACAATATCCACTTAA
Organism: Plagodis dolabraria; assembly: GCA_963854805.1. NCBI lineage: Eukaryota > Metazoa > Arthropoda > Insecta > Lepidoptera > Geometridae > Plagodis > Plagodis dolabraria. Next base: position 8,514,461 of record OY978466.1, read on the forward strand.
TTATTAGTTAAAAGTTAAAACTTAAACAATATCAATTCAAACTATGAAACATAGAAAGACATCCATTGTATATATTTTATTATAAAGCAGATGTAGGCACATACAAAGTTTATAGGTACAAAATATCTAAATGAATATTTATTTATATTGCATCATTTATAATATAATAATAAGTGATAAAAAATATGTGAAGTGAAATATGTAAAAAATATGTGTGCGTATGTGTGTGTGTGATAGATTGTGGCGTGAAATGAGGTGTGTAAGTGACGTTATTTTAAAACAACAAGAAAGTCTTCTATATCTTGGTACGACAAAGATTGCCAGCCATTCAATACATTTTAGTTTGCATTTATATAATGTAAGGGATATATATTTAATTGTCTGTTTACAATAATGTACAGCATCAAGCTGATATAGTGATAATGCCGTTTTGAAGTTACCGTCCGTCTTTTTTCTGTGGTGTATACTATTTGTATTTGTTTATTCAATGATTATCACGAGTTCCCTAGAAAATCTCTTTATATTTCGAACTAAATCAATATATTTTTATACACCTGGTAATTCGAACGAAGAAATCTACGCTACGCTATAAAATGACGCGTCAATTCGAACGGCGTTAAACACCCGACAATTTGTAAAGAATAAGTCACTTGATCCACTTATAAACAAGTCCGAGTAATCCATCTCGACATTCTCGATGCGGAGACATCTAAGTACTATGCAAAACAAGTTCAAGCTTGTATTTGCTTTGTACACGAGCTTTTGTTTTGGTAATGATTAGTTTGACGTACATTTCCGCATGAATTGGTTTGTTTAGTTAAATTTTAGTTACTATTACTCATGTGTTCGTTGTATACACATAAAATATAAATTTGTGTTAGTTATGAGTCCTTAAGGGTATATTTTAGACGAACGCCCCCATACAAAACGCAGCTCCAATCTCATTTTAATAATAGCGAACAAAACACTATGATTTTTTTCTTACATAATCACTACCTTAATATCTAGGTTTGTGGTGCATCAGATTTTCATTAAATTATACAGTTTTGAAATTACACTAGCTCAAAAACTCGTAATTTTAGATAAAAGAAAGACCCAACTTTAAGCATCTCATTCAAGGAAAATAAGCATGTTTTTAATATTTCTATTGCACCACAAACATGGGGAATATAATGAACTTTCTATTATGGGAAGTTATTTATACATGTGTACTATACTTTTTAAATAAAACTGGAGCTACGAATAACTGGCTCAAACTCCTAAAAACGAGTGCTATATACTAAATGCTATATAATAAAAATTTAATTATTAGTCCAAAAGAAAAAGGATTTAAGCCAGAAACGATAGGTCTAATAATACACTATATTTACATGCGAGTTTTTTTTTAATCACAAGTTGAGTTTATATAAAAGTTCACGCTTTGGCTGGCGGGTATATGTCCGTAAAAGTTCGAACCATTTGATATTTCCAACACTCGATAATTCGTAACATTTTCAGAGTCCCTCGAGTTTCGAATTAACGAGAGTCGACTGTATCTTAATTCAGATTGTTTACAACTCTTGACCGCATCATCACTTACCAATAAGTGAGATGGTGATCAAAGACTAATATTTTAACTGCATAAATACATTTATGGTTATATTTCATTTTATGCAATACTTTTTATATTTAATTTTATGATATTATTCCATTTACCCGAACAAAGCGATTTGCTTCTTCGTTCATTATACAAACCGCCAGGGAATGGATTACCCTGCTTGAGACTGTGTTTCCGGTTAAGTACAATATGGGGGTCTTCAATACGCGAGTGAACAGGTATCTTCTGGGTGAGCGCGATCCATCATCGATCGCATCATCACTTAACATCAGGTGAGATAGTGGTCAAGTGCTACCCAGTACAGTACAAAAAAAAATCGGCGAATCATTCAAAAATTCAAAATTCAAATAATTTTATTGATTTATCACAGGTAATATACAAAAAGTGGTCTTATACCAATTGGGTGAGCGCTGTGATATACCTTTAAGGTGTGCAAAATATCATACATTTAATTATTAGTATATATTAAATTATATTATACTAATACAATATTAACTGAAATTACAATAATTAAATGAAATAAAAGGATATTGATATTATGTCAGTGAAATAAAAATAGAAAATAATATATATAAAAAAAAAATTAAAAAAAAAATAATAAGTCAAAATGTATCATTTAAATAGTCATTTATTGTGTAGTAGCATTTTGCTGTCACTATAGTTTTCAATGTCATTTTAAATAAATTATGTTTCATGTCTCTGATATATTTTGGTACTTTATTATAAATGTTAGGTGCCATTCCTAATATCCCTTTGTGCAGCATCTTGCTTTTGCCTGGATGTATAGACAGTTTTAAATTATCGCGTCTATGACGCGTAACGGCATCTGATTCTTTTAAGAATAAATCAGTATTGTTTCTCACAAACATTGCTACTTCAAAAAACTATAGTGACGGAAGTGTCAGAATTTTATATTTCTTAAAGTATGGTTGACAGCTACCAATTGTCTTTAACCCGAACATGGATCGTACGCAGCGCTTCTGTGCCTTAAATACTAACTCATTATCAGTTGAGTTTGTGAACTTTTATTCATTGTTATTATTATTTTCTTCATTCTCAATGGCTCACTAGTGAAGACAGTGTGTATTAGGGAATATACCTATTTAACAGCCGTGGGGTGCCGGGTTAGAATTGCACCTCCTCATATCATCCCGTGGGTGTCGTAAGAGGCGACTAAGGGAAAAATACTGGAAGGTGGACAGCAGCGCTTTCTAAAGAACTGCCAACTTACTCTGCGATCGCCAAGACGCCTGCCAAGCGTGGGGATTAAGGCAAATACCCCCTTAATAGGGGAGGCTGTGTTCAGCAGTCTTGTTTTTCCTACGTACGGTCAACCAAAGCTCTTGGAGCCTTTAGGTGCGTGTTCGGCACCCACAGAAGACGGAGGTAGAAGGCGCTTTTCGCCTTCTATGCCCGTCTCGGTCTTCCCTCTCCAGGGCCATAAGAGGGCCTTCCCTCGCCCAAACTCCGGTGGAGTTGTGCAGCCGACAGCGGCATACAATATCCTTGCCCTCCATAAAGTATTATTTCATTACATAAAGTATACATCAGTTCGTTAAATAAAGCCATTATCGACTTTTAATAAAAAAAAAATTACAAAAAATGGAACCGACTTCAACGCCCAAAAGAGTGAAATAACTTGTTGATTTTGATTAATTTAATTAATCTTACAACAAGCCTTTCAAATGTGAGAACTGTATATGAGAACTCTAGCAGAAAAGTGAAACAAAGGCAGAGACCTCCAGAGCGCATCTAAAAACACTTTCAACGCTATACCATCGTTCTACGTTTACTTTCTGTTCTAAAAAAAGGTATCGCAAAAATTTCCTTGTTGAGCTGCACAGAATTTACCTACGTTAAGCAACAGGCACAATTTCCGTCGTAGCGGAACATGAACAAACTCACCCAAAACGATGAAAATAAGGCATATATACAAAAGAAGGGCTTATTTCAACCGGGCAGTGTTTTGTGCATAGATTTCTCGCAGAATTTTAAAAAGGTAGGCTTTTAGCAATTGACTGTTTTCTAACTGTAAAAGCAGAATATATTGACATTTGCTCTCGTGAAAACCACTTAGTAAAATGGAATAAAGACTATTTTTCTAAATTTTATGATGACAAGCACTATCGCGTGCTAAGCGTAAATCATGTTTTTACAAAATTATTGGAGCACAACATTTTATGCCCAAGGCGGGAATCAAACCCGCGTCCTCCGATCCCGCGACGCGAATTAGAAATATAGAAGGGTAGCGACATTATACCGAGAGTTAATTGTTTGAAAAAACACTTCTTTCGATCAGGTGAAGTCTAGTAGTCTGGTTGATGGCCGCGCACCGTCCCCTATGACGGTTAAAGTAATACAATTGGAGCACAAAATTTCGGCTAAAATGCCAAGTCCAAGTAGCTGGTATAGGCATCTGGCGCGAAATCGGAGGACGCGGGTTCGATTCCAGCCTTGGGCATAAAATTTTGTACTCCAATATTTTGTAAAATATGATGGTATAGAGAAGTTTGTGCATTTCATTTTGATTGTGTTTCTCCTTCTTGCTCTCACGCTAAGAAGGATCATTAAACCGTGTACATATTATGTATTTCTACTATCTGTAAACCTTGTTACATACAAAATCCCATTGAAATAAAAAAGCGAGTCAACAGAATTCTGAAAAGGCCTATCACGTGTTTTTGATGCCCTGTCACAGATATCTATAGGCATAGGTGATCGCTTTCCATCCTTGTTTTACATAAAAAAAATGGAGTCTCGAATTAGAAACTATCTAATTTTTTTAATGACGCATGATCCGAGTGTTACTTGGAGAAAAAATTATAGGGTTGCGTCATTGTTAACAAGCTTAAAGCTTATTGTAAATAATAGACTTAAGTATCACCTAAGTTAAGCTATAGATGTCGCTACATCCCCATGCGATGTCGGTTCATCTCGGTTAAGAATGAGAAGACAAAATATAAGAGTCATGATGTCATATGTCATGTTGACTTACCGGGTAGAGCATACCCCGGCTATAGGGTTGATGGCGCGGGTTCGAATCCTTCTTGTAATTTTGTAGAAGTTGTAGTTTTTTATGACTGATAGGCGAGCCTTTGAGCACTATCGCACCTGATGGTAAGTGATGATGTGGCCGAAGATGTTGTTCAGGCTAACCTAGAATTACTGGCTCTCAAGGAAAGCTGCCGGAACGCACCGTTAGGTGCTTGGCGACAGATTTTCTACTTAAGGGTGGTAGCTAGCCAGACGGGCATTCTCAAAATGCCCTACCACCATGCCATAACGACTGCCACTAAGACAACAACCGGGACCGACGGCTTAACGTGCCCTCCGAAGCACGGAAGCACTCAGTAGTAATGTCATCTGCGGTCACCCATCCAAATCATGATCGAGGCGAACGTTGCTTATTGCCGATTGGTTCAGAACGGCTAAGCAAACTCCCCTACGAGTGCTTCCAAGTCTAACTACTTTGTTGTACTAAATACAACTTACGTACCTACAAAGTGCTCCAACGCATCAGTTAAAAAAAGCACAGCCTTGTTCAGGAAGTACGAGTAAAGCTTTGAAACTGGGCTACAGCTAACGAATAGACAACAAACTCGTGAAGTTATAAAGTACGCGTTGCTTAACTCGTATAAGTGTGTTAGCGGTTTTAACTTCTTAACCAATTATGCTTAGACTAGGAGCCAGTCATCGACTTCAGCAGCTAATTCACCGGTTCCTCTACGAAAAAATGTACTATTTAGCGCTTGGGAAGTCAACTCAAACTGAAGATACGTTAAGTTATAAGTAAGCGCTTAAGCACATGTCATTGTATTTGTATTTTATTGACGCCTGGCCTCGCGTCTGGCTCATGCCAAGTTTATTGTCACTTAGTTGCTAGAGCATGATAGTAGTCTTATGCTAGCCTACTTTTCTATTTCCGATTCGAAGTCTTATGTTCATATATAATTTTGCCTCCGTATCGGCTTGAAGAAATTTTAAGAATTTGGTGTAAGTAATTTTATAAATAACTTAAACACTTTTCATAGACTACTAGCGGCCCGCCCCGGCTTCGCACGGGTAATTACGATTATAAATTAAGATGTAGCTTACATCTTAATTTATAATCGTAATTACCCGTATAATCGTAATCTTATCTTTCAGTTTGGATCAAATTGAACTTGGTGTGCAAATCAAATTTAATATTGGTTCGGTAGTTTAGTCCATAGTCCATCGCGGACAAACAACGTGACACGAAATTTTTATACATAAAGATAAGGAAAATATTATCAGATCAATTGCAGACCTTCCCTCTCAAAAAAGCACGCTCCTCTATTACCATTTACACCCACACTACGACGTAGCGTACAAATAAGGCCTCTCCGAACAAATTCGCAGCAATAATTGATATGGAGGGGCGAGCTTTTGTGTGTGAACAGATTTGTAAGGTCTAGCGGGTGGTCCTTGCTCAGTTTAGGGTTTTGAGGGTGGTCACTAAGTGTTTTAAGTTTAAATCACTTAGTGATGAGTGAGTTTATATATAATTAAATATATTTAGTTCATCATATTGTTCTGGTACGACCCGTGGAGTGCAGGGTTAGAAAGTCACCCCCCATTGCTACCCGTGCATGTCGTAAGAAGCGACTTAAGGTAAAATACCGGAAGATAGGCAACAGCGTCTTCTGAGGAACTGATATCTTATACTGCGATCTCCAGGATTTCATTACGTAATACCAATTGATTAATTTTAAGTAAGATAATTTTGCAAAATATGTTTTTCATACAATAATTTATTCTGATTTTCAGATGGCGGGGTCTCATTGAAGAAAAAGCACGCACCTAAGACGGATGAACTTAACATCAAAATTATAGGCCTCAGCTCTCATTCCAAACGTACGCTACTTCGCACCGCGAACTCAATTACTCAAATTATGTGCAAGTTTGCGCGCTCGGCCCGATAACAGCCCCTGATGAATGGTAATACCGACGCGATCTGATTTTTGTTCATTCATTATTTGATTGATTATACATTAAGTAATATTGTGAAGCAGTGATGGCTCAGTGGCGTTGGCTATGGACTGCCGCGCAGCAGGTCCGTGGTTCGAATCTTACCACGGGTTTGAGCTTCCCCTCATGGTGGAAGGGTATTTGGGATTGCCCGCCTGGCTAGCGACCACCCTCAAGTAAAAAATCTGTCGCCAAGCACCTAACCTGTTCCGGCAGCAGTCCTTGAGAGCCAGTGAAATTACAAGCACATGAGACTCAACAAATATATCTCAAGTTGATGGACGCAGTGCAATTCGTGACTTGAATTGTAACGAAATGCATCTGTTATAGGTTAGTCAGCTCAGAGGTTAGTCCGCTTAACATCAGGTGCGCCTCGAGCTTGTTCCGTCACAATAACATAAAAAAAAAGTTAAAGCGTATACCTATCACCGCTATTAGTATCCAGCAAGAAACGGTAAGAAAATCGAGTTTGTTGTATGGGAGCCCCTCTTAAATATTTATTTCATTTTATTTTTAATATTTATTGTTATAGCGGCAATAGAAATACATCATCTGTGAAAATTTCAACTGTCTAGCTATCACCGTTCTTGAGATACAGCCTGGTGACAGACGGACGGACAGCGAAGTCTCAGTAGTTTTTACCCTTTGGGCACGGAACCTTAAAAAGAAAGAAATGCCATTTACTTATTTCCCACCAAATCAAAACAAAACATAATTAATAATAAAGACATAGTTCATGATTTTTTGTCAAAAAGTCCTTGCTTCAGCACACGTGTCAGATATCTAAGACTGTCGACGCTGATTATTAGTCAAAGATGTCACCGGTGACGTTAAGAAAAAGTGTACATTGAAAAATGTTTTAGTATAAAACAAATAAAAATTTTACACTTGAGACGTTGACAAATGCTTAATAGCTTAACTTGAACATATTTTTAGCATAAAAAAAAGATATATTACTAGCAGACCTGACGACCTTCGTACCACCATATTTTTTGATATTTGCTATATTTTTCATACAAAACTTTTCCTGACAATAACGAACTCATACAATAAAGATTTATCCAATTTGTTGCAGTCATTTGGAAATTACCGCGTACAAATATTTCGGTGATTCATTTTTATTTATATAGATTTTCATGAAATTATATAAGGTCAAGAAAATTCCTTAACACGTTTCCACAAAAAATTCTCAATAGCATAAAATTGCAAATTTGACTCTAAATTCCGCTTATAACGTAAATATCTTAATTATTTACGCATGTATGTGTATGAAAATATATCAATAAAATAGCAAAACCTTATCAAGAGAGACAAGAAAAGTTACATTTTCGATTTACGTTACTTGTTTTGTGTTATAAGCTTACTTTACGATTAACCTAAACTGATCGCTATTTCACCATCGCTGCCTCTTTCACTCCTACGTAGACAGATAGTGACAAAATGTCAGCATTTGACAACGTCTTAACTAATAACTTTACTGTATTATGTGAATGCTTACCTACTCATATTCTTGCATATAATTTGAATTTGAAGTACATTAGGGTTGTCAATGTATCCGAAGAATGTTGTTGTTGAATGAATGTTGTTAAGAATTAATTTTAGAATGCTTAAACAAAAGTCATTAAAGTAAGCCATTCAAATTCAAATTTGTTTATTGTGATAAAAAACGTACAAATAATACAATTACAAATTATCACACGGAAAAAATTAAATACATTTCTATTAAATCAATCAAATTAATATGAAATCGGAAAATAATGTCAAGATAATCGAATAATTAATATAGAAAAACAATCAAATGTCAAAATATTTCAATAATTATTATACATTAATTATCCATGTCTAGCCCATTTAAATAGTTATTCAAAACACTAGCATATATACTAACTATCCAAAACTTTACACTAAACTAGCAACTAAGCTCGCAGTGGAACGTAGCATTAAAGCACTCGCCTAAGTCCAATCCACTCACCGACTTACATAAATCTAAGTTAACCTGCCCTGACTTACCAAGCACAAGTTTTGCTAACTTAATCCTAACTTTAACTACCTACCTATGCTGGTATGCACTACATGGATAATAGCTTAAAAAGGTTTGGGGTTACAAACCCTGAGCTAGAACATAATATAATATTGTAAATAAAGAATATTATTTCACCTAATAGATTCAAAAAATAATTATGATTTACATATATAATCATCATAGTTAATTCAATGCCTTTCAAGACTATTTTTTATAGCCTTTATTGCCAACCTTTGACCACTATCTGACATGGTGGTAAGTGATGATGTGGTCGAAGATGTTGTTCAGACTAACCTAGAATTACTGGCTCTCAAGGGCAGCTGTCGGAACACACCGTCGTTTTTGTGGATTTTTTACTTGAGGGTGGTAGCCAGGCGGGCATTGGCAAAATGTCCTACCACCATGCTGTAACGACTGCCATTCTAAGACAATAACCGGGACCAATGGATTAACGTGCCCTTCGAAGCACGGAAGCGCTCAGTAGTAATACGGCGGACGTTGCTTAATTTAGCCGTGGCGTAGTATTATTATATGTTCCATGCCGTGGCTAAGCAAACTTCATAACAACCGTTTTCAAAAATTTCGTCATTATTTGGTTGTAATTGTGAGAATTACATGGATAGTTTCCAGCTTAAGAGTTCAAAGACTGTTCCATATCGATGAAGTAGGCAAATAAAGAATAATAAAACCCTTCACAGAGGGATGTGGCAGTATATTGAGCGTACAACCGGACAACAGAGCTCCTTTCAATCCTTACGCCTATAAAGGTATTTGGTAGACTACTAACGGAAGCAATCTCGAGGGAGTTTTGTTATTCATAAATAGTCAAAATTGAGTCAAAATTGTTTTACAAATTGATGGCGTGTGTTTTTAGCGAAAAAATATTTTTAATATTATGTTCTTAGATATATAGTTTTGCTAAAGAAGACAAATAATGTATTGCTATGTATCGATATGCTCTTCAGAGATATTATCTCTGCTCTACTATAGCAGCTTTCAGTAGAATAGATATATAGAGGTTTATTGGTAAAATGCTAACAACCTCTTTAGGTTGACTTCTGCTAGTCCTAACAATAGTTTTGAGATATATTTTTATAAAAAAAAACTTTTAATTTTTTTTTTGTGTTTTTGACGGAATAAGCACGAAGACCGCCTGGTGTTAAAAGTCTCTCGTGTCTGTACTGTATTAATTCATATTCTTTATTAGTCTGCTCGATGAAAATATTCAAAACTCTATTCAAAGGGAGCACGGCGCGGTCCAGTGACGCCGCACGGGCGCTATTGGCTTGGAGTAGGCATTAACACACAAAAAAGAAAAAAAAACAATTTCAAACCAAACAAAAAACCTCTCAAAATATTTATTAGGACTAGCAGAAGTCAACCCTAAGATATTGTTATCATTTTACCAATAACCCTGTATAGTTGTAACATATATTATGCCATTTGTAATAATTAGGGTCTGTTTCAGAATGTTCGAGTAAGTTCCGGTTTTACTACCCAGAACAAATTTAATAAATAAAACACTATCTTTGCGTTTCACAGTCATCGATTTAGCCTGTCCATCGGTTAAAGCTTGAAACGCGCTGCATATTAACTGTCATTTTTATCATTCAGTTATTTTATGTTTTGCATAACAACCCGAAACTTTATTAGGACATTCTGAAACGGGGCCTTAATATTTCAAAGATATCTCAAGAAATAAATTCATATTTAATTAAAACACTATGGGGTGCCGGGTTTAAATATCACCTCCCAATTTCCTAAAGGTGTCCTAAAAGGGCGACTAAGGGAAAAGTGCGTCAAATGAGCAGCATTACTACCTACTCACCTTCACTCACGTGTATATGAGTAGGGTGTTGTGAGCATTAGACGCAAAACAGGTCTGTATACCAGTTTAGTGCTCGACCAGGGTTTTATACAATATGTTCTTGTGCCCCTGTCTTATGTGTGTTAGCGGAAACATATAATTCGTAATATGTTCTTGTGTTCCGTCCAGTGTACCGATCGAGAATGTTTCTCGATCGGCGTTAATAACGTCACTTCGTCTTAACAGGAAAAGTCAATATTGTTTTACAATTATTGTGGTGTGTTGTTAGCGAAAAAATATTTTTTATATGTTAAAAGTTTAGAAAACAAAAAAAGATATATTGATTTATTTTTTTTGTTTTCTAAAATGTTAATTTTATATTATTTTTTTAAATATTTGTTATGATTAAATATGGATTTCCGCAACGCAATGCCTGAGTCTAGCTACTATACATATATTTGTTTTACATTCAGTAAGCACATAGTCTCATAAAGCGTGGAATTAAATTAGCTTACATTATTACGAAAAATGTCTCTTCTCATAAGTTTACATCATATTACGTAAATCCAACGACACGGCTTTTCTCTAAACTTAATATAAGTATTAAGTCTCTCACCAACAAACATAAGCGATTCTAACGACTGCATCCCAAAACCAGATAGTTGTCATAAAATCCTTTTATTTTATTATATATATAGTATGTGCAAACATGACTGTGTTCAAGAGAATTCAATAGGCATTGTAGCAAGTGAAATTACTCGGCAAACTAGACATAAGAACTAACATCTCAGAGTTTCCCTTATTAAGATGATTTACGATTTTTTTAAGTAGACACGAAATGTTTTTCAGCTTCGAGAACATGAACACATGGTCTCAGCATGGAAGTCCGTCAGAGACAAAGTCGCCACGAATGAATTAGCAACGTGAAAATGAGAGCTTTGTTATTAAACTTACTACTTATAAAGGAAGTCTATACGACGTCATTGATAGACGTCATAGAAGTCATTTTCCAACTTGGTTCATAACTTGAACATATAGTAATAATCATTTAACAGGACTTAGTCGCTGTAAAAACTTGTTCATCCTACATGCCACTTCAATCCTCTCATTACCAAGATCGATACAATTGACTTGGTATTGGTCACTTGGAAGGCATAACTGTACAACAAACATTTTTTTATTGCGATTAAGTCCTTTCACATAATTATAAATACGACAAAATACTTAGTCACATATACAGTATAGGTGTGACCTGAGTTTTAAGTGTACATAACAAGTATAAAGCTTTTTTACGCTCACAAAGCTCTCGTCGGCGCGTGTAGAGGGGTCTTGTGTTAAAAAATTAACTGACTTTATTATGCGAGAGTGTGGCGTACTTTATGTGAAATAGGGATGTTACTGTTTTGATAATATACAAGTATTTTATATTGAAAATAAATTTAGTTTCTTTGGGGAAAGAAATAGTAAATAACAAATCATTAAAATCTCTTATATATATATAAAAATCGATTGCGGTTGTTTGTCTCGCTAAAGTTCAAGAACGGTTGAGCCGATTTAGCTGATTTTGGTTTTGAAATGTTGGTCGTAGACCAGTGAAGGTTTAAACGATAAGAATATATGAAAAAATGGTGAGGCAGACAGTTCAGGCTTCCTGCTTTAGAGGGCACATTAAGGCGTCGGTTAGGTTGTTGTCTTAGCATGGCAGTTGTTATAGTATTTTGCAAATGCCCACCTGGCTAGCTACCAACCTCACGTAGAAAATCTTTCGCCAAGCACTTCATGGTGTTTTTCGGCTGCTGCGTTTGAGAGCTAGTAATTCTAGGTTACCCTGAACAACATCTTCAACCACGTCATCTTTTACCATCTGGTGGTGTAAAAGTCTGATTGTAGCCTATCAGCCATAAAACACTTTTTCGGTGTCAATAGAAGATTAGAAGATAATATGAAAGGTAATAGATTCGATTCCTGAGGTGGAAACTTAGGCATAACTCTAAGTAAGTATTAACAAATATCTTAAATTTTCTTACTAAATAACTGAATTGTAATAACAAAAGTATAATTAACAATAAAAGTTATACAAAGCTCTTGTATTACGGAATTAACTGTCTTTATTATGGGGGCGGGAAGCTCTGTGTAAGGTTGAAATATGGACACTAGGGTTGTACCGCGATTAATTGTAAATATCGATTTTTATGTTCCTCAAAATTACTAGTTTTGAGTTTTGAACTCGGTTGATCATCGGGGAAGACGCATCAATCAAAATACATTCCAATTCAGGGACCAAAATTTTTATAAAATTATATTAAACCGCTGCTCACAATAGATCGTACGATAGCTATATAATAATATTGTTTTCTTTAATGATCATGTATGACTGACGTAATTTAATCAAATTCACAAATTAAGGCAAGAAATTAATATGTTCGTGATATAGGTAACAGGATGTTGCATTCATTCTCCTAATTAAATATGTAATTTAGAACTACAATGAAATAAAAACACTTGAATTTGTATAGTTAGATCAAACTCACCAGAGTAGTAGTAAGAAAACTTACTATATTTGCTCAGTTTAATATCTAATTTCTGACACTTATTTAATTCCTAATGGCTATTAGATGTAATTTAGTGTTAGTTACCACTTTTTGCTATTCTGGTAGAATATGAAAAGAATTGTATTATAATGATAATAATTTTCAGAATGCTATTGGTCATTACGAAGAGCTCATTCAGGTGACATCAATAACTCCCTCAATAAGTTAGTATTCTACTGAATCAGCAAGTGGTGGAATCTCTTATAGTAATCCAATTTAAATACAGCAAGTTTTCGTTGCAGCAGCCCAATATTCATATACATTTGTAATAACTTTACCCCACTCGAATATACAACACCACTCTCGCACAAGATCAGCACGGCCTGGATAAAAAAGGAGACAACTGTTGCTGAAAATAAAGCTAAGATCTAGCTGTCTACGTGTCCATAGCTATAAAATCTTCGCCGTTAGTAAACGAGCTGCTGGTATCGCGCGCCTGCTGCAGCTAACACATCCGTGAGTGAGTAGTAATTACTCAAGTTTTCGTTATGCTTCGATCCCTAAGTATTTACATTTCGCAAACTAGCAATCATCACCATTTTATTTCATATAATAAAATAAACGCTCTTTTACGCTTCAATGAGAAGACTCTAAGCTAATGCATGGTTAGATCCAAACAGCATTATACACTTGCTCTCCTGTCGACTATTTCGTTTTATCAGTGAGATATCCTGACAGAGCACGACTTTAAATATTATATTATTTATTATTTTACTGCGGGAGCGGTGTCGTATAAAATATGAACTATGACCTATTTTATTTTGCCGATTGTACTATCTTTTTTATCTTAAGATGAAATATTTTGTTAGTTATATTGATTGTAATAAGAAAGTACAATAAAGTGTTATCTATCTATTTCTATTTATTTAATTCTTTAACGCACTTAAGTACAAATAGAGGACTAAATGCTTAATTAAGCATTAATTAGCATATATCAAATTATAAATAGTTATTATAATTTTCATTAAGTATCAATGTTGAATAAGCGCATTAATCTTTTTATTATAATTTTATAGTAACATCTAAATAGGAATAGAAATTATAAAATATAAATGAATTGCTTTATATACTCATCAATATCGATAAAACAACGTAAAATTATCACATCACTACGTTAGGCTAGTTCATTCATTGTACCTAATTAAATTAGTCCCTACGGATTGGAGTGCGCAGGTAAGGTTGTTAAACTTAAATAATATTATTGTAATTTAGATACAGTATCTGGGTACTTAGCTTTATATTTTTGGGTACAATCTTCCGGTGAAGAGAAACGTAGAGAAGTATATGATCTTAATGTTCATTCTGTGATATGAAGACTAGAAGACCAGGAGGAACACTTGGCATCTTTGTGCATGACGATGAAAGCACTGGGTGCGAATAGTATATTGACTTTTTTTTATGGTTGATAGGTTAGCCTTTGACCACTATCTCACCTGATGGTAAGTGATGATGTGGTCGAAGATGTTGTTCAGGCTAACCTAGAATTACTGGCTCTCAAGGACAGCTGCCGGAACACACCGTTAGGTGCTTGGCGACAGACTTTCTACTTGAGTGGTAGCTAGCCAGGCGAGCTTTCCCAAAATGCCCTACCACCATGCTATAACGACTACCATCCTAAGACAACAACCGACGGCTTAACGTGCCCTCCGAAGCACGGAAGCGCTCAGTAGTAATGTCACCAGCGGTGATCCATCCAAGTCATGACCGAGGCGGACGTTGCTTAATTTTGCTGATCGGTTCAGAATGGCTAAGCAAAATTCGCTACGAGCGCTTCATTATTCTAAGACTTTGATGCGCTTCATACCGCAGGAAACTAATATAACAGATCCACATTAAGTACCCAGTATAGAGTCAAATGTGAGATCTACATGACAAGATGGTAGGTCTCTTTAGCAAGAATGCTTCTTAGTATTCTATTCTGGCTCCATGCAGTACTATCCAAACACTTTTTACTTAGGCGTACTGTATCAAGCAAAATTGATAGGCAATCGAGAAGTCAGTATTAAAGCCTTGGAGTGTGACGACCGCAGTGAAGTGCCAAGGAGAACAAAGACGGTAACACCACAGTGTGACATTTCTTGAAGCTTACCATCAAGAGGGTGACTTGTCCGCTTCATTGATTTATAACAAAAATTTTTACAAAAAAATGGAACCGACTTCAACACCCAAAAGTGTGAAATAACTTGTTGAAGTCGGTACCATGATAGTTCAAAAGTATCTATTATCACAATATTGTGCGCATGGTACCGACTTAGACAAGTTATTTCACACTTTTGGGTGTTGAAGTCGGTTCCATTTTCTTTTGTAAAAATTTTTTTTCACTCTTTTTAGTATCCCTTGATACTTACGGGATCGAATATCATTCATTGTTAAAGACAATATCATCAAGATAGGAAAATATTTTTCAGTTATTATAGTGTAACTCAAAAACGGCTTGACTGATTTTGATGAAACTTAAGTGGGACCAAACGACAAGCATCACCTTTCCAACAAAAAAATAATTTTCAAAATCGGTCGACCCAGTCAAGAGTTCTGAGGTAACAAACATAAAAAAAAAACATACGAATTGAGAACCTCCTCCTTTTTTGGAAGTCGGTTAATAAAAGAAGAGCTTACGAACATGATAAAATTAATATCATGCATATCTATCACGGCATGCAGGCATGGTAGGTGCAAAACTACAGATACATACGTGCATCCGTCCGAACGGGATTTGTACGTTGCGTGCTGCGTTAGAAGAGATCAGAGCTATGCGATGGAAAGAGAGTCGAGTTGTAGGTATTTTTTTTTTATTCGTGATAGGTAAGCCTTTGACCACAATCTCACGTGATGGTAAGTGATGATGTGGTCGAAGGTGTTAACAGGCTTAACTTAAAATGACTGTAAATTTACAAATTATTGGAATACAAAATGTTTTGCCCCGGGCGGGAATCGAACCCGCGTCCTTCCGATTTCGCGCCGGATGCTTTATCTATTAAGCTACCGGGGGTACGGCTATGTCGCCGAAATTTCGTACTCCAATCGTATTTCTTAAACCGTCATAGGGGGACGGGTCGCGGTCATCAACCAGACTACTAGACTTCATCTGACCGAAAGAAGTGTTTTTTCAAACACTTAACTCTCGGAATGATGTCGCTGCCCTTGTATATTTCTATATATTATGATTACAAGCACTACCGCGTACTAATTTAGAATGACTGGCTCTCAAGGACAGCTGCCGGAACACACCGTTAGGTGCTTGGCGACAGATTTTCAACTTGAGGGTGGTCGCTAGCCAGGCGGGCATTCGCAGAAATGCCCTTCCACCATGCGGTGAAGCTCAAGCCCGCGGCGGGATTCGAACCATGGACCTGCTGCGCTGCAGTCCATAGCCAAAGCCACTGAGCTATCACTGCTTCAAAAGGTAAATATAAATATTAGGTATATACTCCGTGCTTCGCAAGCGGAAGTGCACTTTGTTGCTTTGGGGCTAGAATCGCTTATTTTTTGGAATAGCTTTGCGGAGTCTTTTCCTTTTTGTTCTGTGCTCAAACTAAGTTCGTAGAAAGTTTTTTATTTTATTAATGTAGTGTATTTTCGTTCTTTGCTGAAACTGGTGTACATATTATGCTCTTTGCTAAAGTACACTTTATTGCGTAGCAGCGAGAGTCGCTTATTTATTGGAATGGCTTTGCGGAGTGAATTTTCTGGTCTTTTTATTTTGCGATGATGGTACATTCTACCGACTTCCAAAAAAGGAGGAGGTTCTCAATTCGTCTGTATTTTTTTTTTAATGTTTGTTACCTCAGAACTTTTGACTGGGTGAACCGATTTTGAAAATTCTTTTTTTGTTTGAAAGCTGATGGTTGTCGTTTGGTCCCATTTTAAATTTAATCAAAATCGGTCAAGCCGTTTTTGAGTTACGCTCCAATAACTGAAAAATATTCACCTATCTTGATGATATAGTCGTTGACAATGAATGAGAATCGATACCGTCAGTAGCAAGGGTCACTAAAAAGAGTGAAAAAAAATGTTTACCAAAAAATGGAACCGACTTCCACACCCAAAAGTGTGAAATAACTTGTCGAAGTCGGTACCATGTGCACAATTTTGTGATAATAGGTAAGTACTTTTGAACTATCATGGTACCGACTTCAACAAGTTATTTCACACTTTTGGGTGTTGAAGTCGGTTCCATTTTTTGGTAATTTTTTTTTTGACAATTATATTTTGCCATCGACAACGTCGCCAATTTTTCCCACGTAAGACTGCTGGTAAGGTTGTAGGTAGTTATCATATGTGACTGCTTTACTATCTCCTTTAACATAACTCTGTCTAAATAAAATGTAACGAGGAGCAGGAAGCAAAGTTCCCGTGCAAAGTTTAACAATAGCTTTACACTGCGGTTTTCGGGTATCCCGGGCGGATTTTATAAGGCTTTAACACAAAGACCCAGTAATGGCTGTGCGGCTATGACTTACAACACTTTGGTTACCAAACACTTACCTAACTTACCTGATGTTGTTTAATAGAAGAGATACAAGGAAGTAAAATACGTAGTCGTTACATTACATAATTACTAGCAACAACCTGTGCTCGCATTTTTACAACCTCTTTCTAGTAGTGCTATCTAGTATTGAGTGGATTAACTACGATGTAATTGAGTATTGAGTTTAGTTCTATTGCAGCTATGTTAACTCTTTGGTTTTCTAACAGATGGCATTAGTAGGTAGTACAATAACATATCCAATGAATACAAAATCGTTATGTTCATTTTTTTTAATGGTTACTTAGATTTGTGCTTTAACATAATAATTTAAACTTGTCAAAAAAAATATAATTTTATATAATTTATACATATTTAAATTATTATGTTAAAGCACAAATCTATAGTTGTGATAGTTTTTCAGTAAAGTGTTTATGTTATGGTTACGGAACAAGCACGAGGCCCACCTGATGTTAAGCGTATTAACCTCTGCCTATAACAGATGCATTTCGTCATGTGACGAATTGCAGTTCGCCCGTCAATTTGAGACTTTAAGTTGTTAAGTCTTATGTGCCTGTAATTTTTCTGGCTCTCAAGGAATGCTGCCGGAACACACGTTACTGTTAAGTGCTTGGTGACAGATTTTCTACTTGAGGGCGGTAGCTAGCCAGGGCAATTGCAAAATGTACTTCAACCAAGCGGTGAAGCTCAAGCTGACGGTGGGGATCGATCCAGGGACCTGAGGCACGGCAGTACATAGCTATAACCACTCGGCCATCATAGCTTCAGAAAGTGTGCCACAAAATATTTAAGTTGTGAGGTAATGATAGTACTCGTTTCACTCACCCTAATAAAGGAACGGTTACAGACTTGTTCATTTACGAAGGTGCCTTAGTAAATTAAAATAAATGATTAATTATGTTAAAAAAAAAAATAGAGTAAAGTAAAGTAAATAAAAGTAAATTATTAATTATAATTACTAAAAAAAATTATTTAATTTTTAATTAATTCAATATTTATTAATTATTAAATTATTAATTATTATTATTATATAACCCCCTCTCAGTAAATTATTGATGCGCATTTGTAGGGGTTACACTTCGATTGTACACTGCGTCTTAGTGTGGGTATAAATGCTACTGGTACATGCAGTAAAATAATCCATACTAATATTATAAATGCAAAAGTAAATCTGTCTGTCTATCTGTCTCCCTGTCTCACTTTCACACCAAAACTACTGGACCAATTTCGATGCAATTTGGTATGGAAATTGTTTGAGAGCCGGGGAAGGACATGTGATAATTTTTATCCAATTGCGTAAAAGAGAAACGTGCCTTGAGAACATTTTGCGAATGCCCGCCTGGCTAGCGACCACCCTTAAGTAGAAAGTTTGTAACCAAGCACCTAACGGTGTGCGCAACAGGTCATTGGTACAAATCCCGCTGCTTGCTTGAGCTTCACAGCATGGTGGTAGAGCATTTAGCGAATGCCCGCCTGGCTAGCGACCACCCTCAAGTAGAAAGTCTGTAACCACCTAACGGTGTGTTCCGGTAGCTGTCCTTGAGAGCCAGTAATTTTAGGTTAAGCCTGTTAACACCTTAGACCACATCATCACTTACCATCAGGCGAGATGGTGGTCAAAGACTTATCTATCAGCAATAAAAAAAAGACAGCAGTAGTTGCAACAAAATTCCAAAAATATAGAGGGCGCGCCTTAGCCAATGGAAAAGTGTGTAAGCCTTTGTGTAATATTTTATATTTGGTTGTATCGCAGATCCTTAGGTTTTTTTTTTTTTTTTATGTTATTGTGACGGAACAAGCTCGAGGCCCACCTGATGTTAAGCGGTTACCTCTGCCTATAACAGATGCAGTTCATCGTTCAAGTGACGAATTGCACAGCGTCCGTCACCTTGAGACATAGTTGTTAAGTCTCATGTGCCTGTAATTTCACTGGCTCTCAAGGACTGCTGTCGGAACACACCGTTAGGTGCTTGGCGACAGATTTTCAACTCGAGGGTGGTCGCTAGCCAGGCGGGCATTCGCAAAAAGCCCTTCCACCATGCGGTGAAGCTCAAGCCCGCGGCGGGATTCGAACCATGGACCTGCTGCGCGGCAGTCCATAGCCAATGCCACTGAGCCATCACTGCCTCAAGAGGATAAAAAGTATTGTATGATAATTCAGAACAATATATTATATGCCTTATTTCAAATTGATTTGCACACTTTTAACGTCTAAATAATAATTTAATTACGACTTCAAGCGTTTTTTATTACAATTTCGAATGGGTACACGTTAAATAATTTTTTTGTCTTCTTGCACCGTATCTATTATTATTACTGTATCAGCCGGATCGTCCACTGCTGAACACAGCCTCCCCTATGTAGGGGGTGTTTACCATAATCCCCACGCTTGGCAGGCGGCTTGGGGATCGCAGTGAAAGATGACATAGTTCTTAACAAGGCGCTGCTGCCCACCTTCTTATATTTTTCCCATAGTCGACTTTTACGACACCCACACGGGAAGGAATGGGGAGGTGCAATTCTAACCCGGCACCCCACGGGGGTCTATCTATTATTTTTATGATATGGACAAAATCATGACTTTGCATGGTGTAAGTAAGGCCTGGACTGTTTATTAAGGCCAGAAGCTGTTATAAGCTTTCAAATAACTATGATAACATTATAAATAATATTCTAAATGAATATACTGTTAATTCTTATCAATTTACACAAAGTCAGATTTATTAAGTGTTCCCTATGTTGACTACCTTTGCAAGTTGGCAGTACAATAAACGCACAGTACAAATATATAATAAAATAAATACTGATCTTAAAATTTACGCCAAACCTTACTATGAATGTAAAAACATTATAAATAATTGGATAAGTACTATTGATTAAAAGGAAACGGAAACACGTTTGCAACAACTTACATAAATAAACACAAGTAATATAATAAATAATTCAACATAAACAGAAATTTAGAAATTACACACACACGCACATATATACAAACATACAAACACATACACAAAAACCAGTTACACACATAAAATCAATAAACACAAAAAAAATACAAGCAATTAAGTTAACACATTGGTTTCTGCCTAGTATGTAAGTATTGGATATGGAAGAGCGGAGGCTCCTACTACAGGCATTTTATGCTTAAAAGGAGACTCCTGCCTGGCACTTTGAAACAAAATAAAAAAAATATGAATTTTGTTTGACTTAAAAGATAAAATCTAATATCTGCAAGAATTCACTTTTGCAACAAAATTGATTTTTATGGTACAGACTATATTGAGCGATTCACATAGGTTTTATTAACATTGCAAATAAAAGAGAAGCCGCGGTGGACACTGGAACGATATATTCCTCACATAACAGTATCGATAGGCCTTTCAAACGAATTAACATTTCGATGATGTGTATGTGAGATCACACATTTAGTTTTGTTTAAATTTAAAAGTAGGAAGCAATGAATGAAAGACCCGATATATGTATCTCAAGGCACGAGCTTATAACAAAGCAGTAATGAAATTCAAATCGACATTGAATCGTACTACACTTAACGCTGCTATACGCCATTATGCTTAAAATCCACTGAGGTTGAAATTTTCAGCAAAGAAAACTGTCGCGCACCGTCCCCTATGACGGTTAAAGTAATACAATTGGAGCACAAAGTTTCGGCAGAAATGCCAATGTCCAGGTGGCTGAGATGGTGTTAAGCATCCGACGCGATATCGGAGGACGCGGGTTCTATTTTCGCCTTTGGCAAAAAAAAAAAAAAAAATTGTACTCTAATAATTTGTTTGAAAGAAAACTGTATGATGCGAGAAGAACAGGCAAAAAACTCGGGCCATTCTTTTAACCTTTCTTTTAACAAACCTCTTTCAACAATGTGTTACATACTATACAGGGTTATTGGTAATATGCTAACAGCCTCTTAGGGTTGACATCTGTTAGTCCTAACAAACATTTTGAGATATTTTTTATGTTTAAAAACAAAATTGTGTTTTAATACCTACTCCGAGCCAAGAGCGTTCACCGTGGCAACACTGGACCGCGCCGTGCTCTCTTTGAATAAAGTTTTCAATATTTACGCCGAGCAAAGTAATAAAATACGAGTATATGAAATAATACATTACAGGCACAAGAGACTTAACATTAGATGGGCCTCGTACTTATTCTGTCAAAAACATATAAAAAATACGAAAAAAAATTAAAATAAATAAATATATCTCAAAATGTTTGTAAGGACTAGCAGGTGTCAACCCTAAGAGGTTGTTAGCATATTACCAATAACCCTGTATAATAAAATTATTACAATATTTGATTCAATTACGTAGGTGATAGCTTGGCAGAGGCGGCATTGTCCAAGCATTTTTGTCGTTTAAGTAATCACAAACTGTGTAGTAGGATCTCTTAATCAAAACGTTTTTTACGTGCAACTTTAATTCTCCTTCTGTGAGCATTGTTATATGTTTGGGAATTTTATTATAAAACGTACACAAATAACTAAGAAGGACCTTTTTTTTGTCTTTGCTAATTTAAAACCTGGCACAGCTATTTTATCTTTATTCCGAGGTGAGTATGTACGATAGTGAGTTGTAATCGTGATAGTCACTGTTAAATATAAATTTACAATTTTTTTTACGAACATACATAATAATTTCAAATATATACAGACTCGGTAAAGTTTAAGCCTCAATTTCTTTATGAAGATCCCACAGAAATTTCGATTCATTTCATATATGGCTCAAATTGCACGCTTTTATAAGATAAAGATTGTCTATATTTCAGCAGCAGCTTTACAACGTTTAACAACTGCCTTGGTGATGGGCGCAGTGCAGTTTGTCACTTATGACAAAATGCGTCTGTTATAGGCAGTGGTCACCGCTTAACATCAGATGGGCCTCGTGCTTGTTCCGTCACAAAAACACTTAATAAAATTATATTACTGTTATAAGCGCCATCTACACACAGTGCCAAGTACTTTTTGAATACTACTAGTGGCAAATTATATTGACATGTAACAATTTTACCTACCTTTATGTAGTAAAAAGAGGTTCAGTGCGTTTAATACAGAGTCTAATCGATCCATCGAATCAGACATTCACGTGCGGAATTGGTCATGCATTTTGTATGGTATAAGCCTAAAGGCGGATTGAACAACGGTTACTTCGATAGCAGTACTGGTTGCAGGCAGTAAGGCAAGTACATACAAAATATACAGCCTGTTTTTACGAGGCGTAAGTAATAAAGTTAATTCCAGTATAATGCCTGGATAGTAGCGTGACAGAGACGTTTTTGGGTTTTTATGGGAATGTGACTGAATACACGAGACTCACCTGGTGTTAAGCAGTAACTTCTGCCTGTAACATATGCAGTTCGTCACAAGTGGCGAATTGCCATACGCCTATCACCCTGTGGCATACATAAAGTCAAGTTAAATACGTAAATTCTCATATAGGTGGCGTACTGCTGCCGAATTTATTTATAGCACTACAAATACAATGAAATCGAGGTATTTTGAGAATCTGGTATTCCGGGAATGAAGAAACCTAAAGGTCGCTTAAGTTAAAACTTACCTTTAATTTACCAATCTAGAAGTTATCGACAAACAAACATATATAAGTAAACATACAAATGCTTAACCCACGCGCATCCTAAAAAATTATACCAATACTAGCTTTCCGGGCGCGGCTCCGCCCGCGCGTATGTTGGTTATCGCGCGAAAACATTAACCTCTTTTTGCGCAGTTGGATAAAAACTATCCTATGTTTTTTCTCGGGTCTCAAACTATCTCCATACCAAATTTCATTCAAATCGGTCCAGTAGTTTTGGCGTGAAAGCGTAACAGACAGACAGACAGACAGACAGACAGAGTTACTTTCGCATTTATAATATTAAGTACTGAGTACTGATAAATAACAATATAAATTGACGATATCAAGGCGACTGCCGATGCCAAGAGTTCAAGTTCCCAACTTACCACAGAGCATATTGAAAAAAGTATTTAGAGGTAATTTTACAGCGAATTTGTCTATATCATCCCTTAATATTCAAATGCATTTCAGTTGAAAAAACCAAAAATAACTTACTGAATTAAATCTGTACTGCGAGCAGGAAGGGGCGCGCAAGTAGTTCCCAACTTGGCTAATTTTACGACTGTATGTAATGTAAGTAGAATTAAGTTGTATCTTCGTTTGCGTTAACTTTGATAGTTTGATTGTAGATTGTATAAGGTTCTTCTAAGGTATAAGGGCAGGTAACTACAACCAAAATGTTTAAAGTGCCTAAGTTTGGATTAAACTTTACGCTATTATGCCTCTAAGTGTCATTTCGTCCAATCCTTTAACAATACCATTTCCAACCTCCAAAATGAGGCAATGTCAAATAATGCTTATTAGTAATTTGTGGCATTATCTTGGTCATTAAGTTTAAAAGATACAGTTGGTGATCAATTATACCTGATGCTAAATCTGAACTCGTCCAAACCCTTACCACACACGCACATATTTTCTAACCACCAAAATGAGGCAGTGTCAAATATATATTGTATGTTATATTTTCGTAATTTGGACATTTTAAATATACAGTAGGAGCTCAATTATACCTGATGCTAATCTGAACTCGTCCTATCCCTTAACAATAACTACAGTTACAAATCTTCCATCCACCAGAGTGAGGCAATGTGAAATAATTTGTAATTTGTGGCATTTTCTTAGTCATAATATTTAAAAGATCCAGTAGGAGATCAATTACTCCTGATGCCAAATTTGAAATTTATTTATTTAGAGCCATTTCACAAAATCACGCTACTGACGTTTAGGTAAATGCCAGCGCATCACTTACACAAGCGAAAGAAGTGACGACGGAATAGCGTGACTGTGAGTAACTTATTTTGATATTTGCACTCATTAATAAATAAATATAAGTTGTGATATAAAAAAATGTATAATTGGCATGAGTAAACAATGATAATTTAGAGTTATGTTAAATATTTTTTCCTGTCCAAGAAAACAGAGTTAGTATCACAGTTCATTGAGATTAGATTATATTGGAGAATGCACTTTCTTCGAATATAATATCTGTTTGGAATTACACTTTATTTAACGCAATAAATTGTGTTCAAATGCTTATATAATTCGTGGAAATTGGCGCAAGGTCTTTAATTTTTATTCCATAATTATTATAAATTATCGATATTCTAGTACACTATGTGTCAACAAGATTATATGCCTGATGTATAGATTTGATGAATTTTTATACAAGAGATAGAGCTTAGAAGATGGCTATGTGTACGTTAATTCGTTAAACAAGGTGCGGGAGATTGGTCACTACAAAATACTTGAAGTAATATTTGTAAAGGTACATTAACTGAAAAGGGAACAGATTATTCTATTTTTGTCAATTATTCAACAATTTGTAGATCTTTCCTATGATACTAAATTAAGCGCTTAAAATCTTCGATACACGCATCAAAATGTGAAATGCCTCTTAAACAATTTATCGTTCCATTGAAATTAAAACTGCAAGATACATATATTCACGCAATGGTTATAAATACTTTTATTTTGATGACTCAGTCGATGGATTTGAAAGAAAAATAATTTTCTCACAATATGACGTCTGAATTCCACCAGATTGTATGTTTTTTTTGTGTACTTCTTCTGTCAAGACAAATCTAACGATATGTCATACATGAATATCAGAGCCGTTTAGGAATTATGGTGGAATAAAGAAACTCACAAACATACATACTTACATGCTTGAATCCTGAAAACATAATACTCCTATTTTCGGGCTGTCGTTTTAAAAATGGCGACACTGCGTCTTGCTTACTAGCAGTGGCTTACCCATCTCATCACTTCGC
Organism: Plagodis dolabraria; assembly: GCA_963854805.1. Taxonomy (NCBI): domain Eukaryota; kingdom Metazoa; phylum Arthropoda; class Insecta; order Lepidoptera; family Geometridae; genus Plagodis; species Plagodis dolabraria. Next base: position 8,539,812 of record OY978466.1, read on the forward strand.
AATAAACAAAATCTTGATTAAACTTAATTTTCACATTCCCACACCTAAACATAGGAAAGCGTAATTGTCGGTTTGTTATTTTTCTCCCTCTTTTATAGATAGAAACTCGAAGTCTTCCAGCAACGACGACGGAAAAATTGATCACGTGATTTAATACAGAAATTGTTAGACTTTTACAACAAAGAAACGAAGATCTTAGAAAAAGGAAAGTAAATACGTACTGTCCTTTGATCGCAAAACGTGGGTTCTTTTCTTTGGTCTAAATATCTACGCCCAAGCTCAATATCTATGAAAATAACATTTCTGCAGGTTTTATTTTATGTTGAGTTCATACAAAAACAAACAAACAGTCACGTCTAAAACAGTAGCATGGCAGCAGAATATAAGAGATGAAGAACTAGAGTGACTTAACATACAATAGTCCTCAAATACACGATCTAAAGTAATGATCCGTCTGTGTGCTTTCCAAAACTTGTGTTTTATTAGTAACTTTTTTTTATGTTATTGTGACGGAACAAGCTCGAGGCCCACCTGATGTTAAGCGGTTTCGTCTGCCTATAACAGATGCATTTCGTCACAAGTGACGAATTGGACTGCGCCCGTCACCTTGAGACATAGTTGTTAAGTCTCATGTGCCTGTAATTTCACTGGCTCTCAAGGACTGCTGCCGGAACACACCTTTAGGTGCTTGGCGACATATTTTCAACTTGAGGGTGGTCGCTAGCCAGGCGGGCATTCGCAAAAAGCCCTTCCACCATGCGGTGAAGCTCAAGCCCGCGGCGGGATTCAAACCATGGTCCATAGCCAATGCCACTGAGCTATCACTGCTTCCAAAACTTAACTTTAAGACTTCGCGACTTCCATACATAGTTATAAGTGTTTAAAGGGACTTAATCGCTATAAAAACATGAATATTATTTACCTTGACGTTTCAAATGAGTTGCATTGGTCGTAGTTATGAGCAGACTGAAGAAAGGGGTATCAACATCTTGAACAGCGCCTATTTTGTCCAAGTACCTGCGTTTGATCCAGATATGTATCGTCTCGACACACAACATTGATTAGGTACATCCACAGGTTTTTAAAGGGTTCCAGATCATGAGGATAGGCTTCAATATGAAACATTCATATATCTAAATATGATTACAAGCACTACCGCGTGCTGAGCGAAAATCATATTTTACAAATTATAGGAATATATAATTTTACGCCCAAGGCGAGAATCCGGGGCTTTTCAGGTTACGTTTCTAAAACGATTCACATGAAATTATGTGAGCAGAATCGATATAGTGTTTTTTGTTGATTCAGATTATGATTTTTTTTTATCAGACACTGAAAAAAGGGGATTGTTCCCATGTTTTAGTCACCAGGGCTTTAGCGCACAGAGGTCTTGAGTAAGTAGTTGTTGTATTATCTGCTTTAGGGCTGGCCCGGGCCACGCTCATGATTTTATTCATGTGACCATATTGTCCTGAACAGGCAAAAGACCAAACATAGTTTTGATAAAGAACTTTTTTAACTACAGGATCTGTTGTGTAGGTACCTACTTATTGCATGACGTATCAGTTTGCATGGTGGTAGGACATTTTGCGAATGCCCGCCTGGCCCTCAAGTAGAATATCTGTACCAATGTAAATCTGTATCCGAGCACCTAACGGTGTGTTCCGGCAGCTGTTCTTGACAGCCAGTAATTCTAGGTTAGCCTGCACAACATCTTCAGCCACATCATCACTTGCCATTAGGTGAGATAGTGGTCAAAGGCTAACCTATCAAGTATACAAAAAAAATCATTGCTTTGATAATGAACGGTTTTAACCATAGGATCTGTAGTGTACGTACCTACTTATTGTTTCTGTAGGTAGAAATCATTACAATATCACCTTTTTACTAGTTTCGTAAGCGAGGAATCGCCTCAAACCTGACAACTAGCACCCAATAAAACTATTCCTCTCGACCCCCGAACCGGATGTACCCGGATGTGTCAGACACACACAAACACGCATAAAACTTCCATTTCACAAGGTGGGACCTTAAAACAAAATGGTAATAAAAAGGCCAGATAACGCGTCACTAAAATGAACTATTCGGGTGTTACGTATACATTTTAACAGTATCAGAGCTTTTGGGAACTGGGTTCTTAAGTTATTAATTTTTTCTTAAATTTTTCATATACAGGGCATCCCACGGATATGCCACTTGGAGGGACCTTGAATATTGTAGATGGAACATTTTACTAAAAGAAGAAATTAGTTGTAATTTAAAAAACAATTTAAACTGCATTCATAGATATTTAAGTAATCACATGGTTGAACCAGGAATCGAACCGAATAGCACGCGAAATATAATCACCCTATAGCTTTATCATACCGATTGAAAGGCTTCATCTTAAGGATAATTTATTGCTAAATAACATAGTGACAGAAATAAAATACCATGAATATTAACATTTGATGTGAAATTTTGAATTATTTCTTTATATATATATATATATTTATATATATATATATACATATATATATATAATAACATAAAGTTCCTACGCATCATTTATTTTTACACTATTATAAATTAAGTGCTACGGAATTAGTAGGTATCTGGATGTATGTAACAAATGGAGCCGTATCCTGAACATGCCGTATATATAGCCGCATTGCCAAGCCGGCAATGCGGCTATATATATATTTATATAATATATATATATATATATATATATATATTTATATAAATATATATATATATATATAGCCGCATTGCGATGGACAAAATAATTAACACGTCTTTATGTTCAGGATAAGGCTCCATTTGTTACATACATCCAGATACCTACTAATTACGTAGCACTTAATTTATAATAGGGTAAAAATAAATAATGCGTAGGTACTTTTCAAGTGGGTACATTTATTAGTAATAGGTACTTATAATTATGTCAGTAGTTATGTCCTTACGGCAATGTCAGCTTTTCATTTTTCTGAACAAAATTTCATATCAAATGTTAAAATTCATGGTCTTAATTTTATTTCTGACACTATGTTATACAGAAAAATTATATCCGTATGATGAGGCCTTTCGATCGGTATGATAAAGCTACAGGCGATTATTTTTCTCGTGTAACGGGTTCGATTCCCAGTTCAACCATGTAATTATTTAAATATCTATGAATGCAGTTTAAATTGTGTTTTAAATTCAAATAATATCTTCTTTCACTAAAATGTTCCATCTACAATATTCAAGGTACTTTTCCTCCAAGTGGCATATCCATTGGACGGCCCCGTATAAGAAAGACTCTAGTCTTACATATAAAATTCTTTTAATTCAATACTTATTTTTAAATAGCATTTATGCAACAGATTTATAATACTTATACTACTAAGATTTTCAAATTGCAAGTTAAAGTGGTCAGGAAGAAACTTTTCTTCCTCATCAGTTATCAGTTCTTTGAGCAATGTGGTTCGCCCATTGCCACTTTAAGTTGCAAATTGAAAGCTATTTCGGTGACTTTGGTTCTTTAGCGAATATCCACGTTCACGTTCCAGATTTTAACGCGCAATGAAACTCCGAGACCTAGCTTATCCAAGAAATAGCTCTCTCAATAACTCGTTGAGTGACTCTGAGTTTGTCCACAAGGGCCACAGTTATGGGCCACGTCTCAGTGCCATACGTACATTTCATAACTAGCAACACACACTGGCTGAAGATTTTGGTCTACAGCATAATTAGGTATAATAATAATGTAAGGTGCATTGGGGCTATTCCGAAAATGGGTATATTCCGAAAGTGCAAGAAATCTACCAAACGCAGCAATATGAGCGCTGCTGGCAACATTAGGCAAAGCGCCATCTTATATTTACTTGTTGCTATAGACGTCGCGGGTCGCTCGCGCTAACATCATGCGAGTGTCGTCAAATTATTCAAGAGAAGTGATTTCGCGCCAAATTTCGGTGATTCGTAATAACCCCAAGTTAGTTTTCTCGTTAGCAACACCGCAGGAAAGAGATCAAGAGGACGGTCACCAACTAGATGGTCTGACCAGATCAGAGGCACCACTCCTTCGTGTAAATTCAATGCCGCAGTGAGGAAGGCCACGGACCGAAATAAATGGAAACAGTTTGTCCTATCCTATTTAGCCAAGAGTGACCACTACCTTCAGCAATGAAGAAACGACCGAAGAGAGAGAGCTTTCTCGAAATCCTGGTAAGTTATTTTAATGTTTGTTTGTTTTTTTGATTGTTTTTTGTTTTGTGCTTAATAATAATAGGAATATAAGGTTACAACTCTGTTTTTTATTTTTTTTCTTATTTACCCCTTCGGGTTTATTGCGATATGATTGTTTCGCAATAGCCCCACTTACGTTTTCCTACTGTAATTGTCAGTAGTTCTCAAAGTTTATCGTTTTTTTGCCCCTCGAGGCAAAAATTACGAAATGTTATGTGGACGGATGGTGTGTGTGTGTGGTGTGTGTCTGTGGCATCGTAGCTGCCCAACGGATGTACCGATTTTGATTTTTTTTCTTTGAAAGGTGAATTAGTTGGGAGTGTTCTTAGATATATTTGATGAAAGTTCGGTTGGGGTTAATTAAAATTTTTCACTTTGTTTTGTACCATAATGTCAACTATGCTTGTTATTTTTTTGGGTTCAATTTAAAAAAATAAATGCCAATAACAGTTTTTAACAGCTATAACAACTGCAAATTGCATTTATTTCTATAAATTATTTATTTTTTTACGAGTTTTCAAGCTATAGAATTCGCAGAGCCTAACTTCAGACTCGCCAAGATCCGACGGCTGTACCTAGTTACTTAGTTTTGTTCATATTACGTTCATTTTGTTGTTATGAACATTTGTGTTTTTTTATTATTTTAGTACGATTTAAGTTTTTACTTTAGTACTTTGATTCTGAACAGTAGGCAAAAATTATTAAAAAGCCTGTGATTATTATGTGATTTAATAATTATGTTTAATGATTGTTAATATAATATATTGATTCTTAAATAATTCTAATTGTTACCCAAAGTGAAGTACCCTACATAATTACGTACTTAATTATAAAAATAATAGTTGATCTCACTGAATTATTGTTTTATTTTATTATTGACATTCTATAGAAGACATTAAGAAAATAAGTAAGTACCTTAAAAATAAAGCACCTAACGGTGTGTTCCGGCAGCTGTCCTTGAGAGCCAGTAACTCTAGGTTAGCCTGAACAACATCCTCGACCACATCATCACTTACCATCACGTGAGATAGTGGTCAAAGGCTAACCTAACAGACATAAAAAAAAAAAACTTTGTTTATCCATCGTGCAGTTTTGAACTTCCTAAAATCTCAAATGGTATGTTGAGAACCACTGTCACTTATGTCTGAACATCAAGGTTTTTCTGGGGTAATCCCGTAATACTAAGTTATAGAAATTCAAATTAACGGTTATTATTTAAAAAACTTACAATATCAAAATCTATGGGGTAATAAGGATGGAAAATGAAATGTAAACTCTGGCTGAAATGCAATAAAGGCGACGTTTGAGTTCTTCCGGAATTACCCCGCCATAGGTCGCAATTATCTCTATGACCCAAAAATATAGTCCTTTATTTAAAACACTTTCTTTAGCAAATCCAACGATATATTTAAAAATATAATTTATGCTTTTCAAAGGCTTTTCCAATATCTATGCAGATCTAAAACAATAAGACTCGTAAAACAGAACATTCCCGAATAATCAAATGAAATGTTCACCTCTAGTCATCTCGCAGAAATTTCTATCGGAATTGCCCCAATGCACCTTACCTAATATATTAGAGGAATAGATATATGGTATACAGGGTTCGAGTGATCTCGAGTGATTAGCACATTACATCGGAAGACCTAGATTTGATAGGCCACCTACTAGGACGACTGACGACATCGTACAAACCGCGGGTAGCCAATGGTGCAAGCGGCTAATAGCTGTCCTTTGTGGTGTTCTATGGGGGATGCGTTTGTTCAACAGTGGACGTTTTCCGGCTGATGATGATGAATTATGCTATGTTTGCATATTAGTAGGTACAAACATTTAGTATACCTATCCTACAAATGTGATGATGCAGTGCAAGTGATACTCGTATGTATACAAACTTATGAGATTATATTCAGAACTTACATACCGCCAGCGCTGCTGTGTCTATTTTTCGGTATTGGCTACACCAAAGTGTCTGAATATTTCCAGGTGGGATCAGACCGGATGCAGTAAGCAAAATTACGTGATTCGTTTACGGAAATATGTTTCTGAACCTTAGATCTACACCCAGATTAAGAGATTTCAACGCGAAACTTCAAGCTACGTGTCGGATTATGATCCGATCAAAGAATGTGTGGACATCAGGTTTTGTACAGACTTTGGGTACTGTTAGCGCCGTATAGCCAGCATCTTATTATTGACTACGTCAGAGGGTCTGCATATTCGAGGGTCGGGTCTCCGGCCCGGTCATAAAAGTCCAGTGCGGACGGCGCAAAAACTATCATAATTCAAACTCGTAACGCTTTGATTTGTCAGTTGAGCTTATAATGTGAATAACTTTGATTCATAAATCTCTTGGGACCATTATTATATTTTCAATGTTTGAAACTATGGTAGCCCAGTGGCAATGGTAATGGGTACGCCGCCGTATGACTTATTTACTCAGATGGTAGTCGAGCATTTAGAATTATTTGCTTGCCTACTTGAAACGTTTTGAGCCTCTGCTGCTAGAATCTTAGAGTTGAGTTGCTTGTTTTTTTTTACGACTGCCCAAAAAAGGTGAGTTATGTATGTTTTCAGGGTTCATGTATCTATGTATGTTTGTGAGTTTCTTTATACAGCATAATTTTTAAACGGCTTAGTAAACGATTTTAATTTATGATATACTAGCTGCGCCCCGCGATTACACCCGCGGGTTGATGGACGATGATGATATTTATAATATGTGTTAATCCAACGCCTTACCTACCTCAATACCATTATTTTTTGTAAGTATAAGATTTATATATATGACTTACGCAAATATGATCATATCTCCGATTTTCGTAAAAAACTCAAGTGGCTCCCTATTTGTCGTCGCCGGAATGCTCATATATTATCTCTCCTTTACAGTATTCTGTTCAATCCTTTATCCCCGCGCTACCTCAAGGAATAATTTAAATTTCTTCATTCTACCCATTGTATATCGTTACTGTCGTTAGAAAACGTAACGCTATACATCAGTTATTTATAATATGTAAAATTATTAAGACCATAAGATACTTCACCTAATATTTTGACCATATCTATTGTTGATGGATTGTCTGGAAGAGATCGCTCTGAGCTGTAAGACCATCCATTGATACAAGCGGTTTTAATTTATATTTTAGTAATAAGTGTATTGTCGTTATTATGGTGTTTTCAATAAAGAGTTATTTATCTCGCTATCTATCATACCCAATTTTATCAAAATCGGTCCAGTCGTTTGAGGGTGAAAAAGTAATGAACATACAAACACTCTCACAGAAGTTTGCCTTTATAATATTAGTTTGAAAAGGATCAATTTGTTACTACCGAATATGCATTAGAAATAAATAGTATTTTTTTATAGTATATATGGTTCACTATATTGGCGATAATGGCTTACACATAAAAGATAGATATATGCTGTCGCGGGCTTTTTTGTAGGAAAAATTGAGATAAACATTTCCGTTATACATTATGTGAGTGCGACACTTAAGGTTTTTGCAGTGCACGCCAGAATAGGTCGCATATGGCTGATTTTTTTCTTACTTATTTGACAATTATCGTTATATTTTCGACAATTTACATAATATCTTTATAAATTATAGCCTATGTATTATTCTGATGTCTAAGCTATATTGCGTGATTGAGTAACAAACATTCATTCATACATCCTTACAAACTTTCACATTTATAATATTATTATTAGGATTGTTATATTCATCTTGATAGCGCAGGTGACACTAGGTACCTAAAAATAAATAAAAATCAAGCTGGTTAAATAATACTTAAATTGTAAACGTCATATTGTGATATAAAACATTTTTTTTTACAAAATTGGAGGGGTCTGCAGTGGAGTATTCTTTTTATGTCGTTAGTTAGCCTTTGACCTCTATTTTACCTGATGGTAAGTGATGATGGGGTCGAAGATGTTGTTCAGGCTAACCTTTAGTTAAATAGCCTAGAATTAGATAACCTAGTATCAAAATTAAGGGTTTCAAATAGGATTCTATAAATATATACCTAGCAATTTTAATTTCAATGGAATGGTGAAAGGTTTGATGAAAATAAAATATTTGCAGTTGAGTTTTTTTTTATTTTATTAATTTATACTTGTGGTAGTTTCAACTAGTTGAACAACCGAAAAGTATGTACACCTTACAGATGAATAAAATATATATGCTTATAAATACTATGCTTGATCCGAAAACACGATATAGCATTATGTTTCTCTCGATAAAAAAAACTCATTAGTAACATTTGACTTAATCAGGTTTAGTGTCTACAGTAAATTCTATATATACGAATATTATTCTAATTTTTACGTAGCAACCATATTTTTTCTGTTATTAAAAAGTAACATATATATTAATTTATATTCTTTTTTTTTACCGGCGGTATGCCTTTATTAAACAAAATTATTTAATTAATTATTATTAATAAATATTATTTATTAATAATTAATTATTATTATTAAATATTATTTAATTATTTATTTTTTTAATTTATATTAAAAAAATAGCGCACGTCATTCAATACTTCTGTTTTACTCACTCGCATGCAAAAAAAGTATCTCCGTCCTGCGTCCTCAGTATGACATTTTTCAAAGAACACTTCCCTTTACCTATAAAAACGCTAATTGAAAAAAATCGTCAAAACACGCGTTTTTGACTTGCTACTGCTTGTTTTGCTTGTGCTTGGCGACAGATTTTTTGACAGCAAATTGTGTGATATAACACCAACTGTCACTGACAGGTTCCACATAATAATGGGACCTAGTACCGCGTCAGTTTTGAGTGATGGTATCTCAGGCAGTAAACCATTTTATTTTTTAGCTAGGCTGACCCTTAAAATACTTATCAGTACTAATATTATAAATGCGAAAGTAACTCTGTCTGTCTGTCTGTCTGTCTGTCTGTCTGTTACGCTTTCACGCCAAAACTACTGGACCGATTTGAATGAAATTTGGTATGGAGATAGTTTGAGACCCGGGAAAAAACATAGGATAGTTTTTATCCGACTGCGCAAAAAGAGGTTAATGTTTTTGCGCGATAACCGACATACGCGCGGGCGGAGCCGCGCCCGGAAAGCTAGTTGAGAATATTTTGTAATATTTAATGAATATTACAAAATAATTCTACCATACTACGTGGACTGATGACGTTGTAAAAGTTGCGGGAAACCAATAGCTACAAGCGGCCAATAGCTGTTCTGTGTGGCATTCGATGGGGGGAGGATTTGTTCAGCAGTAGACGTCTTCTGATAATGATGACGATGGTGATGATGAATGAATATTTTTGATAATATTGCAACTGATTACGTTTATCACGCTTGAACGTAATTTCTATATTTAATTAAAGAAAATAGAAGATTTTGTGAAATGATATAAATAAATAAAAAAATAATTAATATTTAAGATGGCTCTAGTGGTATCTTGTTTGATCGTGTTTTTTTGTGTTGAATGACTTTTATGTATGGTAATTCATCTACCCCTTTGAAGCGATCGTAGCGTATTTTGCTGAGTCATTTCTAACTGATCAGCTAAGTAAAGCACCGTCAGCCACGGATGTGTGACCGCTGGTGGCATTATTGCTGGGATCTTCCGTGCTTCCCCGTCGCGGGTTGATCCCGGTTGTTGTCTTAGGATGGCAGTCGTTACAGCACTCATTTCTGAAAATACGAGTGCATAAGTGACAGTACTGTATCAGCCTGATCGTCCACTGCTGAACACAGCCTCCCCTATGTAGGGGGTATTTGCCATAATCCCCACGCTTGGCAGGTGTCTTGGGCATCGCAGTGCAAGATGACTATATAGGTCTTAAGAAGGCGCAGCTGCCCACCTTCTAGTATTTTCCCTTAGTCGACTTTTACGACACCCACACGGGAAGAAATGGGGAGGTGCAATTCGAACCCGGCACCCCACGGGCGACCCCACAAGTGACAGTAGTTGATGAAAATATAATATTACACTAAAGAGGGATGAAATAGGGTTAGTAAAGGGATGTTCTCTTTCTATCCAAACAGAACGAGCAAACAATATAAAATTCTAACAAACAACTGTTTTAAGAGGAATGTTTTTCCAGACCTTATGTTATTAAAAATCATCTTATTTATTTAAGATTGCTTTGTTTCAAGTTGAGGGTATCATTATAGTTCAAAAGTTAATTTGATATTATAGCCAATTTTGAACCGATATTGGTGGTTCTAAATTCGACTGTATTATTTCGTGTAAGTAACTTTTTACAATGTGTAACGATTTTGATGATTTTTATGTACGAAAGCTGGTCTTGTAGTCACGTCATTTTAATTTAATTCAGATCTTACGAGTAGTATTGAGACAATATTATAATTTGTATATATTTTTATATAATTTATATATGTATATATCAATATTTATTTATGTATGTGACTTTTTTTTTTTTACCGGCGGTATGCCTTTATCAAACAAAATACTATGAACTATATACAACACTACAGCTACTACAATAAAAGCATTTAGACACCTATAAGTCATAGCAGACTCATAGGCAGTCCAAATGCTCCAGCCCACTCCCAGTTGGCAGCGTGCCCAGCATGCTGGCAGCATTGCCCCGTTGAATTGGAATGCTTATTCGTTGAGCCAAATATGTGCCAGCATTTTGATCACGCGTCGCATTGACCAAGCGCTCAGATAGGTTTTGGAAAATACGATGAGCTCCCGGTCCCCACGGACCCAACGTCTCTACACCAAACGGCTCAAATATGTAACCCATACCGAGGTTAGCATATTTGCGCCGCTTTGTGTAGAGACGTTGGGTCCGTGTATGTGACTATGTACAGATATGTATTTATAATTATTGTATTTATTTAATTATTATAAAAACCTTTGAATAATTTATTTTTATACATATTAAAACGAGTTAAAATACGTTAGATTTAATAATAATTAATTTAGATATTTGTATCTACACTCATCCTAATAATGTGGAAGTAATATAAAATATACTTAACGCACAAGAAAAATACTGTTTTAGTTTTCAATTTCGTTTTACAAAGAGGCTGTGCTCGCATGAGTAAATCCCATTGTTTAATTTCATTAGGACGCCAAGCTTCATACAGTCACAAACTGATACAACATTGAGTATGTAAATACTGCTTTATTATACGTCACGCAGAGTAAGAAACACTATCCTTAATCATTCAAGACCGCCTATCTGACTTTCAGTACACATCACAAAGTCCGCTTTACGAAGTTCAGACATACTATATACTATGCTGTGGCTTCAATAAAGCCTTCGTCATTGTTCCCTGGTCCACCTAATAACTTCACAATGCGGGTAGGAGTCATATAACAGTCATATAACTTCGTATAGTTGTGAAAGGTCTGGCGGGTGTCAAGTGACGTTTTGCGGGGGTGAGATGCCGTGAAAAGTCGCTGGTATGGTAAGACATTTTAATTAATGTTTAAGCCTAACACCTTTTCAATTAGCTTTACAGTTTTGGCGCAAAATGTTTATACAAAATAATTAACTGACTCCAATATATGTATAAATCTTATATAAAAATTACGTGTCACAGAAAAAAATTGTGTATAGCCTCCGTATGCCATCCCTCGCTGGTAATTATCGTTGCTTAGGTACTCTCAGCTGGCTTGTGACACAAATGATGATAACGAGACTAGTATGCTCGGTCAAATATTTCGATTCAACCTCCTCAGAACCCGCCAACAAAGGATGCTGTCAACAGCGTCAAATCCTTTAGACCTCCACAGCTTTACCTACGATTCGAGCTTTCATAACGACAAAGACAATACAAAGCGCCTTACTAAAGCTTTTATAAGACAGGCTTTGTAGTCACTGTTCAGTCTTAGACGTATCACAGATTACGGTTGCTGCAGATACTTTTATATATCTACCTACATAATGCTTAGACTTGTCTATTTTTTTTTAATAAAGATTTAACTGCGTAAGTAAAAAGTTTTCCCTTATTATTGCTACTGATACCTTTGCATGGTGGTAGGGCATTTTGCGAATGCCCGCCTGGCTAGCTACCACCCTCAAATAGAAAATCTGTCGCCAAGCACCTAACGGTGTGTTCCGGCAGTTGTCTTTGAGAGCCAGTAATTCTAGGTTAGCCTTAAACAACATCTTCGACCACATCATCACTTACCATCAGATGAGATAGTAGTCAAAGGATAACCAATCAGGCATAAAAAAAATACATGACATTATTAATGTTATATACATTAATAATGTCATGTATTTTTTTAACCTTTCGACATTTTTTAACAACAATCAATTTTTGATGTTATTGTTAATGTGATTATCATTATTATTGAAATGGCTGCCATCTGACCACATTTGTACGCCTAAACAGATAAAACATTGACACAGACCTAGTTTTTTTATGGGGTAGGAGGGCAAACGAGCAGGCGGCTCACCTGATGGTAAGTGATCACCGTCGCCCACAAACATCCGCAACACCAGAGGTCTCGAGGATGTGTTGCCGGCCTTTAAGGAGGTTATATGCTCTCTTCTTGAAGGTTCCTAAGTCGTAACTGTTCGGAAATAGTTCACCAGGCAGCTGGTTAGTAGTAATTTAAGACCACATACATGTTATATATATATATTGTATGACAACACATGTTTTCGCTGATAAAAGTATCTTACCTGATTTTTCATGCTTTCATAGCACGAAGCTGATCTAGTATTAAATGGTAAGTGCCTAGATGCAGTTTGACACAAGTCGTGAACTGCACTGCGCCTATAGCCCTGAGACAAAGTTGTAAAGTCTCATGTGCCTGTAATTTTACCCGCACACAATATTATTCAAACTGGAACTCAGTTATGCGAACATTTTATGCTTGGCGGTAGAAATAGGTATGGGGGCAGTACATCCCTGGAAGCAATCAAAAATTCGTAATCGTAATTGTGGTTCGTTTGATCCCTTGCTGTATCTTTATTTCTTAATATTGAGTTATATTATTAATATATATATTATATTTAAGGATTCATTCAATAAATCATACACTTTGGAAACACGATTACTTAAAATTTTCTCTTTAGAAAAAAATCCAAAATCACATCTGAAAAACGAAATAAACACTTAGTACGGCGTAAATACTTAATGGAGAGTCATCCGTATTTGAAAAATAAAAATACTACATGTTTTCTATAACATATACACATTACATTTTTCAAATAGGTATTTGTTTTTACTATACGAAGGAAATACTCAAATTCACGCATGTTCCACCCATTTTAGTCAGAGCCGCGATGCTTTGTCACTATCCGCTTTAGTAATTCTTCGGCCGTCGGACGCGGACGGATGCTGTTGGCGTGCCTTACTTACGCACTACTCGGCGCCCCTAAAAAGCTCGGTGCGCCCTTAATAATTTCTAGCCACAGACAAGAGGTGCATTGTGAAAATGAAGTAACAGTTCAATCGCAATATTGGACAGTTATTTTGGGATTTTTCGTCAAAGACATTTTCAGTAGCTGATCACTGCAGCTGTGCTCGTAGAATAACTGGATATCAATAGACTTGTCATTTATAACCGACTTCCAAAAAAAGAGGAGGTTCTCAATTCGTCTGTATTTTTTTTTAAATGCCTGTTACCTTAGATCTCTGGAAGTCGGTACCATGATCGTTCAAAAGTACGTATTATCACAATACTGTGCTTGGTACCGATTTGGACAAGTTATTTCACACTTTTGGGTGTTGAAGTCAGTTCCATTTTTTGCAAAAAAAATTCACACTTTTTGTGACCCTTACCACTTACTTTTAGCGAATCGATTATGATTCATTATTACCGGAGGATGCTTTGTGTTGAAGTGAAACGCGTCGAAATTTTTTCCGGTTTGGCTACCTGTTTATGACATCACGTCGGCTTAACAGGAAAAGTAGGTGGAATCGTCACTTAATATTATTATTAAGTGTTTTTTTTTTCTAAAACATTAACAAATAACATGATTGAATTTTAGTCCTACATTCATTTTACTGTCAACAATCTATACAAAATATCAACATTTCAGGTTCGTAACTTATTACGGGCTAGAGACCCGTTATATAACGCCGGACGGACAGACAAACAGATAGTTGAGTATTATTAATATAACTTTTCGTTATCACTTTTTTATCAACCAACTCCCAAATAGGTTTTTTAATGTATATGACCACGCATAACTTTTTACAGAGTAGTCTGATTTTGATAATTCAAGAGAGACTATTTGTTGATTAGGGTATACCTCTGAGATGGACCCATAGATGAATTTCATCAAAATCGGTGTAGCAGTTTTTAAGTCACACTCAACTATATGAAAAATGCTTGACATACCTAGATGACTTGGTAGTTGCAAGTTTTGTCGATGGTGACCAGTATTGTAGGTGAATGAAAATCGATCGCTTAGCCAATCATCACTAAAAAAAGTCAAATTATTTAAAAAAAAATGGTACCTATTTCTAACACTGAAAAGTATAAAAAACTTGTTGAAGTCAGACCACGAAAATGTGATCTTGGAGGGTTTTTAATCAGTTTAAGACTTTAAAAAGTTATTCCATACTTTTCAGTGTTGAAAGTCGGTTCCATTTATTGATAAAAAAAATGTTTTATCAACTAACTGCACACACAATACAAAATGTACAAAAAAGTCTATAGACAAAACACATTAAAAGTTATTGCGATACCAATAACAAGTTATTATACAATATTTTTTTTATGAAAATGATAAAATGTATGAGATTATAATTATATGAAAATGATGAGATTCTTGTGCTGAGGTATTAGGACTACAGCGTAGGTATCAATAAAATATAGGTTTCTATTCAAAATTATAATATGCGGTATGCCTTGCCTAGTAACAAAATACTACGAATTATACACAATACTACAGGTAAAACAATAAAAGCATTTAGACAACCTATAAGTCATTGCAGACTCACAGGCAGTCCAAATGCCCCAGCCCACTACAAGTTGGCAGCGTATGCTTATTGTACCTTGCATATGCTTATATGCTTCACTAAGATTGTAAAAGTCTAGTCTCGATCGTGCGCTCGATGAGTCAAGACCTCCTGAAGATGCTTCGTTTAGAAGCGAAACTAGTCGGATATTCTTCCGGTTAGTCGGTTAGGCTGCGTGATGTTTGTGAAGTCACGTAGATAACAGGAAAATTGGGCGGAATTGTCACTAGATATATAATTTTATACTTTTTTAAGCGTTTTAATTAAATATTATTTAATGTTTTATTAAGATACTTTTAAAAATATTTGTTATTTACTAAAAGACATTGTGAACCGAATTAAACTTACGGTAGTTTTATATTTTTTATATATTGGTTATTGTCTCATATGGATTTCCGCAAAGTAACGCCAGAATCTATTCATTATTGTAAAAGTAGATAAAAAATTAAGAAGTGATGCTACACAGAGCGTCTTCAGCTACTTAAGGATGTATTAAATATGATGACAAGACCAACGTATCCTATTCTATAATAACAAATACTTTTAAAAGTATCCTAAAAAATATTAAATAATATTTAAATAAAACACTTAAAAAAGCATAAAATTATATATCTAGTGACAATTCCGCCTAATTTTCCTGTTATCTACGTGACGTCACAAACATCACGCAGCCTAACCGGAAGAATACCCGACTAGTTTCGCTTCTAAACGAAGCATCTTCAGGAGGTCTTGACTTACCGAGCGCACGATCGAGACTATCGTGCGCTAGAATTGTCACGATATATAATTTTATGCTTTTTTAAGTGTTTTATTTAAATATTATTTAATATTTTTTAGGATACTTTTAAAAGTATTATGGGAGATAGTTTGACAGCATTGGTACAGCAAAAAGCGGAAATATTATTTTATGATTACTTTTA
Organism: Plagodis dolabraria; assembly: GCA_963854805.1. Taxonomy (NCBI): domain Eukaryota; kingdom Metazoa; phylum Arthropoda; class Insecta; order Lepidoptera; family Geometridae; genus Plagodis; species Plagodis dolabraria. The sequence goes on from OY978466.1 coordinate 8,555,882, forward strand.
CTTCTGGTATACTACCATAACAGGTATAAATTAATTAAAAAAGTAAAAAATCCGACCGAAAATTGATTATTTTTGTTAATAGTTTTATCGTTCCATTGAAATTAAAATTGCGAGTTATCTAATACATATTGTGTAATACATGTATGTTTGTGGAATCGATTTTTAAAGCACTTCGTTTAGATATCACAGTCGATGAGTTTGGAAGAAAAAAAATGTTTTTTAACTCAAGATATGGTGTTTAAATTTTTTAACTCAAGATATGGTGTTTCAAATCCACCAGTATTTTAATATTTTTTATGTACCTAGTGTCACTTGTGCTATCAAGAGAAAACTAAAGATCTCTTTTTTGGCAGTCGTGTAAAAATGAAGATGATCTTGGTGTTGTATTTATATTTTGAAGCGCTCGTAGCGAAGTTTGCTTAGCCATTCTGAATCGACCAGCAAAGTTAAGCAACGTCCGCTGCGGTCATGACTTGGATGGGTGACCGCTAGTGACATTACTAATGAGCGCTTCCGTGCTTCGGAGGGCACGTTAAGCCGTCGGTCCCGGTTGTTGTCTTAGGATAGCAGTCGTTACAGCATGGTGGTAGGGCACCTTGCAAATGCTCGCCTGGCTAGCTACCACCCTCAAGTTGAAAATCTGTCGCCAAGCACCTAACGGTGTGTTCCGGCAGCTGTCCATGAGAGCCAGTAACTCTAGGTTAGTCTGAACAACATCCTCGACTACATCATCATCAGGTTGTGGTTTGTGGTTGTGCACATTGTGGTCAAAGGCTAACCTATCAGGCATAAAAAACTAATAATAGGCCAAGTGGTAGTTAGTAGATAATTCCTGATTTCAGACATTAACTGCAACATTCGACCCTTCACATGACTTACCCTTTTTAATTCACAGCGTTACTAGAGTAGGGGGAGTGAAGGGCTATTTTTAGGTTTAAACGTCGGGAACAAACCTTTAGGGGAAATGCCAGACAGTGGTTTTAAATTGGAATGTTGTTTTTCAGCGCATCAAGGTGTTTTAGTTCCGTCTTAAATGATGCATCGATTTGTTTGAGATGTATTTGGCGTAGCAGAGTTCATTGACCTTTTATGGAGTGGATTTGTTACAGTGAAATATAGCCTCCTGGCAATATCCTCCATACTTTTCGTATCGTATGTTGCATGTAGCGCATTTGTGCAATATAAATATTATTTTTTTCCTCGCAAGGTGTTGAAAAAATGCGTCTGAAACTTGCTCATTATACACTCGGCTGATTTATACCCTCGCCTACGGCTTGGGCTGCAACCCACAACCTCGTGTATAATGAGCAACATAGCTTACTTGTATCATAATATACTATTGTGATTTATCTACTCAATGAGTTCTAGGCGACGATACCATAATGATATCCTACGAGATACTGTTGAAAAAGTATTTTTTAGTAACTTACCTTATTCATTTCGTTGCCGAATAAAAGAACCATGTTATACGGACGGACAGACAAACAGCGGAGCTAATTATAATAGGGTTATCATATTGGTTACGGAACCAAAACTAAGAAAGTTCGACTATGACTCGCGGTAAAGATCCTAAAACCAACAAGAAAATGAACTTAAATAATGCTGGGCACGCTGCCGACTGCTACTGGGCTGGAGCATTTAGACTGCCTGTGAGTCTGCTATGACGTATAGGTTGTCTAAATGCTTTTATTGTAGTAGCTGTAGTGTTGTATGTAGTTTGTAGTATTTTGTTTAATAAAGGCATACTGCCGGTAAAAAAACTTAAACAAAGATACATAATGAAATGGTTATATGTTATTCAAAGTTGTTATTTACCGTAAGTTCTTATATTGAAACCTGAGGAAGCGAAGGATTCTAGAATCCAGGGTGAAAGTCTCAGAAATACGAGATGCAAAATATCTTTGCTGGTGAGAAAAACACAATTTTTCACCTTATTCCAGCGAGTGAAATGCTAGGTGCAAGATAAGCAGCTTACTTATCATAGTAAGCTAATAAGCTAAGTAAATTTGAAAAAATCTAATAATTTTTCCATAATATTCTAAAGCTCTTATGCATCAGGGATAATGTAGGATTCTAATGGTGAAAGAATTTTCCAACTTATTTCAGTAGTTTTAAAGTTTATTCGGTATATACAAAAATACAAATATGTCCTCTTTGTAAGGAGAAGGTTAAGGAGAGTTATGTTTTCAAAGTTCTTGTATGTGTGTTTGTGAGTTTTTTTAATCCACTGTAACTTCCAAACGATCCAACCGATTTCTAAGTAAGAGATATCGTTCGATTCGTCTTGACAGTGCAAGTGACACTAGGTACAAAATATAATAGAAAACAAACTGTTGGATTTTTAAGTGACTTCCAAAAAAGGAGGATGTACTCAATTCATCTGTTTTTTTTTGTTCATTTTAAAGTTCAACTTTCATTTTAAATTTCTTCAAAATCGATCATGCCGTTTTTGAGTTACACTAAAATACCTGAAAAAATCTTGATGATATAGTCGTTAACAATGAATCATAATCGATCCCGTAAGTTGCAAAAAGTCTCGTAAAGTCACTAAAAAGTGTGAATTTTTTTTTTTTCGCAAAAATGGAACCGACTTCAACACACAAAAGTGTGAAATAACTTGTCGAAGTCGGTACCATGCGCACAGTATTGTGATAATAGGTACTTTTAAACTATCATAGTACCGACTTCAACAAGATATTTCACACTTTTGGATGTTGAAGTCGGTTCCATCTGTTCATCCATCGAGTGGGAATTTATTATCAAAATGAAATGCTTTAAAAAACGATTCCATAAATAACTTGCGGTTTCAATTTCAATGGAACGATAAAACGTTTAGCAATAATAAATAACTAGCTTTAGCAATTACTTTTTAAATTAATTTATACTTGTTAAGCAGAATGACTTTAAGACCCCTTAAATTATTATCCAATATTAACCCATATTAAGTATGTAAGAATGCTCTCCATAGTAATGTAATTACTTAATAAATTTCTCGGTTAACTTCAAAAATGGCACGGACCTCGGAGTCTGTGGAAAATGTACCAAATAAATGTAAAAAAAAAACTCACCCTTAAATTCTATTCTTGTTAAAATATAGTAAGTTATTATAAGTATAGTTAGTGAGCGTGCAACAGAATTGTTTGCAATAAAGCCATATAATGTACTAGCTTTCCGGGCGCGGCTCCGTCCGCGCGTATGTCGGTAATCGCGCAAAAACATTAACCTCTTTTTGCGCAATTTGATAAAAACTATCCTATGATTTTCCCGGGTCTCAAACTATTTCCATACAAAATTTCATTCAAATCGGTCCAGTAGTTTTGGCGTGAAAGCGTAACAGACAGACAGACAGAGTTATTTTAACATTTATAATATTAGTACTGATATCGTACTGATTGTAGTCCTATTTTTAGGCGTTTCTTCAAATTTGAATGAAGTACTCAACAAATCTAATAATCTACATCAAGCATAATGATACCAAAAAAAAAATGTTTGAAAGCTTTCAAAGCGCTTTCAGTAGACAGCCAAAAGAAGAATTTCTTTAAGATCCGTATAATTAATGATTCCTAATGAGATTTCTGTGTAGGCCGTCTCGTTTAAAAGAAAATTAGATGTAAGCAAAGATTCTGAGAATTTTCTGGAGAAAAATAGCTTTTAGTGATTACGTTATTTTGATTGCCCTTTATCTGTGTAATTGTCGAACTATTTGTGTAAACCCATAGATAAATTAACTACCTGGCCTTATGCCACTCATGTAGGGTAATATAAGAACATACTTAAAGAAATTTCTATATATTTATGATTACAAGCACTACCGCGTACTAAGCGAAAATCATAAATTTATATTGGAATACAAAATGTTTTGCCCCGGGCGGGAATTGAACCCGCGTCCTTCCGATTTCAAAGCATCCGGCGCGAAATCGGAAGGACGCGGGTTCAATTCCCGCCCGGGGCAAAACATTTTGTATTCCAATATAAATTTATACTTAAAGAAATATGTTTTCGCTGACACTACCAACATATTAATTTGAATACTGGACTCGACCTGGTCAATTTTGACAGTTTTGGCAGTCTACTAACTTGAGCTAAAAAACTGTCGCGAGTTTTGTCCATAATTATTATTTAGAAACCGGCTAGGACTTGCGTAATATTTACCGGATATTGCTCCGACCAGTTTCGAACTATTTGAAGTTCTTCGTCTGGAAGTCACGATTGTGCACAGCGTCGAGCAAGGGCTTCAGCACGTAACTGGCGTTGAGACGGTTGCGCCGCAGCTGTCAAAGTCAGAATTCCTCCGTCCAAACTGCACTATCACTGTGATATTAAAAATATTATTAATTATTATATCATAAATATTACGCGAGTCCTAGCCGGTTGCTAAATAATAATTATAGTCTACTAACTTCATATCATTCATATTGATTCAATATTGATTCAATCTCGGTTTCATATTATGAACTTTTTCGTAGTCTGCTAGCACCTTGTATTTCAATGGGAGGCAAAATCGCTAGTCCAATATTTTTTACAGATGTCACGTGGTCAAAAATGTATAAATTGAGCCGAGATTGTTTGCCGACATATATGTTTGCCTAAAGTTTACTGGTACAGATATACCTTAGAGAACTAATTGTGGTCTTAAACACTTTATTTGATATGAGTATTGGGTTGGACATGTGTGTTAGCGTATTCTCTGTTGAAGTAGAACACTTGTTTATATAAATTATTGTATTTTAGGTCCCAAAATATGACAACACCAAATAAATGAGTGTAGGAGGTGCCATGAGCCGTTACTTGTTGGAGTTACAGTCCACTTGGAGACCTTCCCAAGGCGGAATCGTTTAAGATATTTTCCCCGTATAAAGACGAAGTCAAAGAAGTGTGAATCAAAATGTTGCAAAGACCGTATCAGGCTATCACATGCCCACTGCTGGGACATGGAATTTTCTCAGAAAGGTAGAGATAAGTGTGCGCCATGATCCAATATGTAGGCGTAGTGAAGAATGGAAGATAGTAGACATTCTTCAGAGTTTTCATAACACCTCAAGGCCTCACCAGCGGTGACCTATCTAACCAGTACCTACCTAAATGCAGATAATGTAGTTAAAGCTCATGACGTAGCCAAGCCCCGCTACAATCACTACTAATATGTGACGCATTTACCGCAAAAAATGCATATTTATTTTTAAAAAATGATTAACCTCTTCTTGCGCAGTTGGATAAAAACTATCCTAAGTCCTTGGGCCTCAAACTATTTCCATACAAAATTTCATCCGAATCGGTTCGGTAGTTTTTGAGTTTATATATTGCATTCAAAAACAAATCTTTCCCCTTTATAATATTAGAGTAGAAGAAAGAAAGAAAGAAAAAAATTAAATACAAGATAACAACTTCTTATTCCACCTGAAAAAACTGAAGAAAACACTGCACAATGAAACAATATTATTTGATGAAAATAAATTATTCATTTGCTAACCATTAAATCTACAATTACTCATTACATAGGTAAAAAAAGTTTACTTGCATATTTATTTTAATTTATATATAAAATAATGAGATTATATGTATTTGCCTCACATAATAACTATAGTTTATTTAACATTAGGTACAATTTATAAATTGATCCTAAAATGAGTAACTATACTAACTATTTTTTTACATAGCTAGGAATAGTACAAATAACAGTGGATACAATAATATGTATGCTAAAGAAGTAATATAATGCATAGTTACGTACTTTGTATTACAAAAGATTTTTAAACAATTATTGTTAATATGGAATTGTATGTAATAAGTTCAGGATGAAAAGAAGTGCCCAGTCAAGGGGCACTACCTGCTTTGGGTTACTGAATACGTTTACTGTCGTATTTGAAATGTTAAGTATAGCTTCTAGTGCTCATTTAAATAAGTAGCGCCGGAAAAAATAACATTTATATGAAATACAGTTTTTGTCAAGTTAAACAAGCTCAAAAAAGTTTAACGACGTCGTCAGACCATTCTTCCTTACAGTTTACGACAAAAATAATGTAAATGGCTGTCATTATCTGATCTGACTCATTAATCTTTGCTGGAAGGGCGGGAAAATGTTTTCATCCTGTCATGGCAGTACTCTGCTAGGCTCCGAGCCTTGCGGTCGTTGCGCGCGCTATTTCGTATTTCGAATACAAACACCGCGAACGTCGTGTTTATTTTTCTTCGGAGATGGCCAGTGACATTCTAAACGTCAAAACAACTTTTTAATTAGCGGCCAGTGTTAGCGAACTTTTTTAAGCCGCCTGCATTGCATGCAACTATTGGTTTTTGTTATACAAAAGATTGTGGTGGTTTAATTTTGTGCTGCGTTTTCATTTCCTGTGTGGACATTAGTGTTGATTGGATTTTATTGTTTTATGTAAATGGTGAGTTATGTTTGACTTATGAATATTTAACAGGGTGGCATATTGAAATTGTGCCTGATAAATTTTCAGGGAATTAAGGCAGAAATATCCATTCATAGTGACTATCTTTTATTGAGTCGATGGCCTTCAATGATAAGGTAAAATATTTCAGACAGTAGGTATATTGTTATTGGAAATACATTTTTTATCAGATTTTTGACCTGTCAGATGCGAAACCATGAAAATATAATAATTTTGATGCGTCGTAGCGTGGAAGAGAAATAGTATGGAATACATATATTATACATATATATAATTATACATATATTATTTTTTATACCTAGTATAAGTATATAGTATATTTTGAAGCGCTTGTAGCGTAGTCCGCTCTTAACCGATCAGCTAAGTTTAGTAACGTCCTGCGGTCATGAATTGGATGGGTGACCGCTAATTACATTACTACAGAGCACTTCCGTGCATCTGAGGGCACGTTAAGCCGTCGTTCGCGGTTGTTTTCTTAGGATGGCAGTCGTTGCAGCATGGTGGCTGGGCATTTTGCGAATTCACGTCTAGCTAGCTACCACTCTCAAGTAGAAATTTAGAAAATCTGGCAGCTGTCCTTGAGAGCCAGTACCTCATCATTACATGCCACCAGGTGAGATAGTAGTCAAAGGGTAGTCTATCAATATTTTTTTCGGATGATCTCACCCGATGGTAAGTGATGATGTGGTCGAAGATGTTGTTCAGGCTAACCTAGAATTACTGGCTCTCAAGGACAGCTGCCGGAACACACCGTTAGGTGCTTGGCGACAGATTTTTCAACTTGAGGGTGGTCGCTAGCCAGGCGGCCATTCGCAAAGTGCCCTACCACCATGCTGTAACGACTGCCATCCTAAGACAACAGCCGGGACCGACGGCTTAACGTGCTTTCCGAAGCACGGAAGCGCTCAGTAGTAATGCCCAACCAGCGGTCACCCATCCAAGTCATGACCGCGGCGGACGTTGCTTAACTTTGCTGATCGATTCAGTATGGCTAAGCAAACTTGGCTACGAGCGCTTCAAAATCATGTAGGCTTAACTGTTAGAGCATGGCGCGGGTTCAAATCCCGCGCATTACTTTAATTTTATACTACTAGATTTGTGGCGATATGCCTATAACAGATGCGTTTCGCCACAAGTGACGAATTTCACTGTGCCTATACTAGAGACACATAGTTTTTACGTCTCATGTAAAGTCGCCTGCAATAAGAAGTATACACTTTCAAAATTGTGCCAAAATCTTCTGTTTCTCTTAATGTATACAGAAGTATCCTAAAATTAAAGAATAAATTGAATATATTATAATATTATAATTATTGAACTTAATATTACTCATGTTTATATTAAGTTTAATAATTATTTAACTTAGCGACATCGCATTATTTTGAAAATTACGAAGTTTATACTTCTTATTGCAGGCGACTGTACGCAGGCACATGAGACTTTTACTGGTTCTTAAGGATTGCTGCCGGAACACTCTTTTAAGTGCTTGGCGACAGATTTAGGGTTATAGCTGGCCGGCTGAGCGTTAGCGAAATGCCCTTCCACCACGCATGTGTATTAAATACATGTATGGTTTTTATTATCTTTTTTTTTCAATGACACATGCTCAGTGGATTAGGTACATTACAAAATGAAAACGAGAGGAGAGTCATGTTGGCTTAGCGGCTTGAGCATACACCGGGATAGGGGTAGAAGGCTCGGGTTCCATCCCGCACATGACTATATTTTTTCCTTTCGATGTAATTTTGTATTACAAATTTTGTTTATTCTTTTTTTTCTTAAAAATAATCACAAGTTATACATAATTTTTTCTGTTTACATTTTATAAAATTAAGCCCATCTTTTTTTCTCTGAAAGTAAAAATATTGTCTCTTTATAAAAATGTAGTCTTTTTGAAGCGCTCGTAGCAAAGTTTGCTTAGCCATTCTGAATCGATCAGCAAAGTTAAGCAACGTCCGCCGCGGTCATGAGTTGGATGGGTGACCGCTGGTGACATTAAGTACTACTGAGCCCTACCTTGCTTCGGATGGCACGTTGAGCCATCGGTCCCGGTTGTTGTCTTAGGATGGCAGTCGTTACAGCATGGTGGTAGGGCACTTTGAGAATGCCCGCCTGGCTAGCTACCACGCTCTAGTTGAAAATCTGTCGCCAAGCACCTAACGGTGTGTTCCGGCAGCTGTCCTTGAGGGCCAGTAATTCTAGACTAGCCTGAACAACAGGTGAGATAGTGGTCAAAGGCAAACCTATCAGGCATAAAAAAAAAGTAGTCTATAATAAAAATCTAATGCAAATATAGCATCTGGGAGACTCTGACTTTGTATTTATTATATCTACAGTTTTATGAGAAACGCATATTATTTGAAATTTTAGATCCCATTCATTATTTGGCTGTAATTTTGAAGCGATCGTAGCGTAGTTTGCTTAACCATTCTTAACTGATCAGCTTAGTTAAGCAACGTCTGCTGCTGTCATGAATTTGGATGGGTGACCGCCTAGCTACATTAGTACTGAGCGCTAACGTGCTTCGGAGGACACGTTAGGCCGTCGGTCCCGGTTGTTGTCTTATGATGTCAGTCGTCAAAGCATAGTGGTAGGGTATTAAGAGAATGCCAACTAGGCTTGGCTACCACCCTCAAGCAGAAAATCTGCTGTCGAGCACCTAACAGCGTGTTCCGGCAGCAGTCCTTGAGAGTCAGTAATTTTAGGTAAGCCTCAACAACATCTTCGATCACATCATCATTTACCACCAGGAGAGATAGTGGTCTAATATATTTATATATAGCCTATAATAATATATAGCCATAAATAAAAGAAATATATAAACACATATTACCCGTTATCGGTGTAATTTTAACTTCATTAAATAACAAATCATAACAGATTTTAAGAAACAGATATCTCATTAGTAAAATTTGTAATAATTTGCCATTCAGTGGCGAAGTGCCGTAAAATAAAATATTCCTATTAAAGCCTTACTGAGAATAAGATCTTAATTTTTTGTTTCCTCTGAAACAAATCCATTTAGGTAAAGCTTACCTAATAAAACATGAATAGATTCAGGCGTTACTTTGCGGAAATCCATATTTAATAATAACAAATACTTTTTAAAGTAAGATATAAAGAACATAAATCCGCGTTTAGAAACGACCATCCCGAACAGTCTCATTTTGCCAAACATTTAATTGAAAGCGGTCATCAACTCCTCGATTGTAATACGTTTGAAATCTTACACTGTTGTGACAAGGGGTTTAGGTTATGTGTATTAGAACAGTTAGAAATATCGAAACATGGTGTAGGCTTCGCGCTGCTGAATGAACAGACTCAATTGGTTTCATCCCCACTGTTACGTATTTTTAGTGATAATCTGCCGCCACAAACTATGTGATAAAGTTCCGGCTTACCATGTCACAACTGCTATATTTCTCACTTATCTTCCACAATTAGGGTAAACTCACTATCAAACACTGTATACCTATATTACTGTCGTATATTATACACGGCACTTTGCGTATTAAGTACTGTAACGTCCGGCCACTTCGAGAATCTTTTGAAGACTGACTCGAATTCTCCCTACAACTGGCCATGTTTGCTCTCCCCTCCAAGTATTACGTAACGAGTCAAATCAATGTCTAATGGACTACGCAATTATCAAATAAGCCATTAAAGGAGTCAAATTGAATAATTACAAGAAAAATGTAAAGCATTTAATTAAGTACAGATTAAATCAAATTGAAACCTAATAATTTAAACATTATTTGTAATATTTGTTTATTATTTTTTCATAACGTGCCGAGCCAAGCCACCCGTCGAACCAGCTACCAGTGATGACGTCACGCTACGAGTCACGCCACCCACCGTGTCATCCCCACGTGTCCCGAGCAGCTACAAGCAGGTCCTGTGATTGTTTCATCGTGGAAGCCGCCTGCTGGCCGAACCGAGCTACCCGCCGAACCAGTGTTGACGTCACTCTGCGACCCTTTCATAATTTTAAGTTAAAACTAGTTTCCTAATATTGTTTACTATATTATTCAATATTTCTCATATTTGTAAACACTAAACATACCATATATAATTTAAAAATATTCTGTTAGCAATTCAATAACATTGTTATATAATTATCACTATAAACACGTATATCTTTACCAATTGTAAGCTACAACAAAGAACAGTGAGTCACGATCGGGCCTATATAAAGGCGTGTTTAGCCGCTGGCCGTTTTCACATTTTTTTCCGACCTGTGCCGCCACGCCGAGCACACCTGTCTACAGCTCCGCCAGTATCTCCCAGTGAGACCGCAATAGTCCCCGCACTATTGCCGTCTCACTCGGGTCATCGTTCCGACGCTAGTTGCAGACCAGTGCCTTGGAATACGCAGTCCTGACGAAGTTTTTGTTTTCTGTGCAGAAGCTGTGCAGCCGCCGAACGCCGAGCAACGCGAGCTACGAGCTCGCCGTGCCGTCGCGTAGAGGCGCTCTAAGACGTCTGGCATTACCACCTACCCAGTCCCTTGTTTCGGACGAACAACATCATATCGGGCTGGTGGTCTTGCTTCGACCGCACTTTTCGGTGCGCATTTCACCACTTTACTATCCGACACAACATAGTAACAGTCGCGTAACAACACACTTTGTGCTGTTAAGCGACGTCGTTCAGGCGTGGGGTAGCGTCAGCCAAACCCGTCTGAACGATCAAATCCGCCATTTGCTGCGGTCGCAGTGTGACACCCTACGGTGACAACGGCCACTGTTGTTGTTTTGGTTTAACCTTGCACCGTGGCCTTTCCCGCTTCACGGGTCAGCCGAAGCAAGCTGGGCTCCGGGATTCTGGCCTTGGGGTCACCCCTAGTCAAACCCGGAGTAGCGCTTAGGAGCACCCCTCTCCGCCGAGAAAAAAGCTCGGAGAGGGTACACAACTAGGGCACACCATAGGTACTCACTCCCTCTCACACAAGTGAGCTCACGAGTTGCGAGAGGGAGACAGAACCCGTTAGGCCATCCTGAGTATTCCCCTCAGGATGCAACGTCCCTCTAACGGTGAGGTGGAGGTCCTTCAGACCTTCGCCCTCCGCTACCCCGAACTCTACGCTGATCATCAGCAATCGCTTAACGATGCAGAGAGTGCCCGCCTCACGGACACTCTCATCGCTCCCTCCGGAATTCCAATTCCGGAGGCCATCGTCCCTCCTCTGACCCGGTCCTTCTCAGAGGACAGCCCGACTTCGCCCGCTCCGGGCCCTGACAACAGACGCACGGTGGCAGCCCCTCCCCGTGAGAGGTCTCGCTCGCGCTCACCGATCGGGAGGCCAGCGAGCACCCGTCCCTCCATCGCCGTTGTCGAGCCCACTTCGGACTCCGAAGCGGAGATGGAGGTAGATCCGAGTCGCGCCTTACGCACTGACTCGGACTCAGATAACGACGGCTATACCGTCGTAGATAGAAAGCGCAAGCGTGCTCCTAAAGCCGCTAGTTGCGCAACTTCCGCCCCTCCCGCCAAGGCACCCGCTAAGGCCCCCGCCTCCGGCAAGAAGCCGACCCCCGCCCCGCGCCCCGCGTCTCCTCCCTCCGCTCCGGCCACCACTGCCGCGTCCCCTCAGGACGCGAGCGCGCGCCGCGAAAAACCGCCTCCGCCCCTGTTCATTCAGGACAAAACCAAATGGGACATGCTGTCCCGTTTAGTTTCGGATCGTGGGATCCACTATACTAATGCCCGCTCCACGCAGCAGGGCATTAAAGTCCAAGTTTCCACCATTAGCGACCACAGAGCGCTAACTAAACTCCTCCGCCACGAGAGCATAAGTTTTCACACTTATGCGCTCGAAGAGGAGAAAGTCCTCCGAGTGGTCATCCGCGGTGTGCCCAAGGAGGTACATACCGATTCGGTATGTGCCGACCTGAAGGCACAAGACTTCCCCGTACATGCAGTTCACCGCATGTACAGCGGGAAGGACCGCAGCCCCTACGATCTAGTACTTGTAGTACTAGATCGTACTCCTGAAGGCAAGGCCATTTTTAATTTAAAAAAGGTCTGTGGCCTCTCAGGACTCGATGTCCAAGCCCCATACAAGAATGGGAGTCCCTCGCAGTGCCATAACTGCCAATTATACGGGCACGCCTCCCGTTTCTGCTTCGCTCGCGCTAGGTGCGTTAAGTGCCTAGGCGATCACGCGACAGCAGCGTGCACTCGCACCCGGGATTCGCCGGACCCACCCAGCTGTGTTTTATGCGGTGCTCAAGGGCATACCGCGAATTACCGTGGTTGCCCTAAAGCACCACGAGTGAACCACAGGGTGGCAAGGCATAGGCCAACCCGTCCCTCTTACGACCGTTACCAACGGGTAAGCCCCAAACTAACGGTAGTACCTGCCTCACAGGTAATACCCGCGCCGCTCCCAGCCCGTAACGCATGGTCTAAACCACCCAGTATGGTTAAGACCGTCGCTACCGCCCGCGCCCCGGCCCGCGCGCCCGCACCCGCGCCCGCACCCGCACCCGCCCGCGCCGCGGCCCCTGCCCGCGCACCGGCCCCGGCTCGCCCCGCGCTCCCGGCACCCGTCGCCAACACCATTCGCGCGCCTCCCCGCGCCGCTTCCCGGCCACAAGCTCCACCTATGCCATTGATGGCTGCCCCTCTTCAAGAGGCAATCAACCTAGTCAGCGATCTGGCTATGTCGGTTGACATCAATGAGGTACAAGAGCTATTCCACAAGATGCAATACGCTCAATCCCCAGCGGACGTGATCCAATACACATTGGAACACGCGAATTTACTTAGCGCCCTTAAGCGCTTCGTTCCCCAGGCCCCTCCCCAGTACAACCACTATGGGTAGTACAACCGCACGCACGAAACCGCGCTCAGTTTCGTTAGCGTCATTCAACGCTAACGGTTTCTTTAGACAACGTGACCTTGTCCACGACTTTTGTTGCACCCACCTTATCGACATTATATGCGTGCAGGAAACCCTTCTAAAACCGGGGAAGGCGAACCCTAGGTTTGCCAATTACAGAACGGTACGTGATGATAGAGTGAACTCCCGTGGGGGAGGCACTCTTATCTATTACAAAAGGTCCCTGCACTGCATTCCCCTACCTACCCCAACTCTTGTTAATATGGAAGCATCTTGTTGCCTCCTAGCTATGACTGGTCATCAACCTATAGTCATAGCATCCTGTTACCAAGCTTGCAAAAAGCCGATCGTCCGAGCTGACTTAGAAGCCCTATTCTCATTAGGAAGCGCCGTCATTCTGATTGGCGACTTCAACAGTAAGCACATCCTATGGAATTGTAACGTCAACAATCCCAGAGGTATTGCACTTGAAAACCTAATCGCAGAACTTAACTTTGACATAATTGCGCCCACTGAGCCCACTCACTACCCTTATATGGAAGACCACCGATCTGACTTGCTTGACATGGCACTATTCAGAGGCGTAACACTCCGGTTACGCTCCATAGAAGTGGTTCACGAGCTTCACTCTGACCACCGACCCATTATACTGCGACTAGGTCCCGACCCAACGACTGACCTCCCCCGCCCCACTAAGACGATAGTGAACTGGAAGCAAGTAGGCGATGCCCTAAAGGCTATCAGTTCACCGGACCTAGACAAGATCCCTGACGACATCCTGACAAAAGATGACGTAACCCTTGCGATCGATTCGTTCACCAATCACCTCTCCACCGTAGTAGGTGCATCCGCAAAGGAGGTCATAGTGCCGGACGACCGGCGCCTTGTCATTCCAGCGGATGTGAGACGATTGGTGACGGAGAGTAAAGCAGTGACCCGACATTACGACTCTTACCCCAGTAAAGAGAACAAAACTAAGAAACGCCACTTTGAACGCATGGTTCAAAGTCGCATGTCTGAGTTGCGTGATCAACAATGGGGCGATAAACTTTCAAACCTCGTGCCAAGCCACCATGCTTATTGGAACTTGGCGCGAAGTATGAAAGGTAGTAACCATAACGACATGCCTCCCTTATACAGACCAGTCCCACTAGTCCCAGCGTTCTTTGACGAAGACAAAGCTGAGTGCCTAGCTGATAGCCTAGAGGCTCAGTGTTCCCCTAACGTAGATCACGTTGACCAAGCTCACCTCGATTCGGTGGATGCTGAAGTCGAACGTAAAAGCTCTGTGGTCACCTCTGAACTCCCACCTGCCACCTTAGCGACTTACGCTGAGGTGGCGAGACTGATCAAGGCCCTCCGACCGCGCAAATCCCCCGGTGCCGATGGCATCTCCAACAGGGTTCTTAAAACCCTCTCTCCTCCTCTCATCCATCTCCTAGTCAGCATCTTCAATGCTGCTATGAGCCACTGCTTATTCCCAGACACCTGGAAATGTGCAACTGTCATTGGCATTCACAAACCAGGCAAAAGCTCATCTGACCCCACCAGTTACCGCCCAATCAGCCTCCTCAGTGCCTTAGGCAAACTTTACGAGCGGTTACTTGCAAACCGCCTCCAGTCCCATGCTAAGGAACACCACCTTATCCCAGATGAGCAGTTTGGCTTCAGACCCGGACACTCATGCGTCCAACAGGTGCACCGCCTCACGGAGCACATCATTGAGGGCTTTAACAAGTACCCCAAACCCCAGACCACGCTAGCAGTCTTCCTCGACGTGGCGAAAGCTTTTGACAAAGTCTGGCACAATGGCTTGATTTACAAGCTATACCAACTTGGCGTGCCAGAACGTCTTGTGCTCATCCTACAAGACTTCCTTAAAGCCAGAAGCTTTCGCTATCGCGTGGAAGGCACCCTCTCCTCCCCCCACCCAGTCAGAGCCGGAGTCCCGCAGGGCTCCGTGCTATCACCCATTCTCTTCGCGCTGTATACCAGCGACATCCCACGCTCTCAGCCAGACGTCCTATTGGCCCAATACGCGGATGATACCGCTATTTATACCACTGGGTGGCGTATCAGCAGAAAGTCCATTTTCGCCCTCCAACGGGCCATCACCGAGATCGGTGACTGGTTCCGTAAATGGCGCATCGCGGTCAACCCAGTTAAAAGTGCAGCTATGTACTTTACTGAGAAGACTCGCCCCCGTTACCCGCAACCTTTAACTTTGTTTGACCAACCCATCCCCTGGGTTAGTAAAACAAAATATCTCGGAGTCACCCTTGATCGGAATCTCACCTTTAGCGATCATATAACAACCGTCCGAAACAGAGCGGCCTTTGTAATGGGTCGCCTTGGTCCCCTGATTCGCAAAGAGAGTAAAATGTCTCTTAGTAATAAGAAGACACTTTACACTGCCTGCATCCGCCCCATCATGACTTACGCATCAGTAGTGTTTAGTCATGCTAGTGAGGCCCATCTCCATAAGCTTCAAGTCATTCAAAATCGTTTTCTTCGTAGTGCAACCGGCGCTCCGTGGTATGTCCGGAACACCGAGTTGCACTGCGACCTAAACCTTCCCTCTTTAGCGCAGTTCAATAAGGACTGCGCTCGCCGATACTTTGATCGAGCGCCCCACCACTCGAACCCATTGGTTGTCCAGGCATCGAACTACTCGACCGCCTCTTCTATCCCATTTTTCAAACCCCCCCGTCGCCGACCACGGCAGGTATTAGACGACCCGGATGACCCCATCGCAGTCATTACATTGGCAGCTTTAGCGTTATCCGCAAGTCGTCGAGGTAAAATCCCCAGGTGTGAGGTAATTAGAGGTCACACAATCAAACACCGAGCTCGCCGGCGAGCTCGAGGCAAAAACAAGGTCACGATAAATTGCTCTCCAAATAGTCAAAGAGTTTTATTCAGTAGGGCCCAATTGTGCAACACTGCAGTTGCACAGAGGCATTTTGCTCCGATCCCCCCCATGTCTCTCGACAGTGAGACAAGCCGAGGTCCGAACCACAGTGGTGCCCTTGAGCTCGCTGTCAACCCCTCCTATAATAGCGGTACGTTTTCGGCGTCCGCAGGAGACGGAGGTAGAAGGCGCTTTTCGCCTTCTACGCCCGTCTCGGGAGAAGTGCCTTCGGCACTTCTCCCTCCCGGGCTATTGTAGGGCCAGGCCCTCGCCCAAAACCCGGTGGAGCTGGACGACCGCACAGGCGGTAGCCAGCATCTATGTCCTCCCTAAAAAAAAAAAAGCTGGCCGTTTAGTCTCGATCGTGCGCTCGTTAAGTCAAGACCTCCTGAAGATGCTTCGTTTAGAAGCGAAACTAGTCGGGTATTCTTCCGGTTAGGCTGCGTGATGTTTATGACGTCACGTAGATAACAGGAAAATTAGGCGGAATTGTCACTAGATATATAATTTTATGCTTTTTTAAGTGTTTTATTTAAATATTATTTAATGTTTTTTAGGATACTTTTAAAAGTATTTGTTATTACTAATAAAACATCCTTTCACATCCATGACTAAGTACTCATTATAAATACGCACATCATATCATAAACACATGATTCTGAAACTGTTAAAACTAAAGCCATAGAATAATATAACAACATACAATGTTTATTTTAATCGCTGAATACGGTTTCACACAAAACACACAAAACACACAAACAGGATCCTAAAATCACAAACAAATTCAACCAAATTATATTTTCAATTATAGTAAAAATATTTGATGTCTCTATATATTTGTAGTTTAAAAAACATTGTAAAATTCGTAGAATTTGCGACTCCATTATAACCACAGTTTTTAAGTTCAACGATTTTTTGATTATTTTATTTGAAACTTAAGGACATATACCCGCCAGCCAAAGTGTGAACTTTCATATAAACTCAACTTGTTACTAAAAAAAAACTTACATGTAAATATAGTGTATTATTAGACCTATCGTTTCTGGCTTAAATCCTTTTTCTTTTGGACTATAATTATTTTTTTTATTATATAGCGTTCAGTATATAGCACTCGTTTTTAGGAGTTTGAGCCAGTTAATCGTAGCTCCAGATTTATTTAATAAGTATAGTACACATGTATAAATAACTTTCCATAATAGAAAGTTAATTATATTCCCCATGTTTGTGGTGCAATAGAAATATTAAAAACATGCTTATTTTTCTTTAAAGAGATGCTTAAAGTTGGGTCTTTCTTTTATCTTAAATTACGTGTTTTTGAGCTAGTGTAATTTCAAAACTGTTTAATTTAATGAAAATCTCATGCACCACAAACCTAGATATTAGGGTAGTGATTACGTAGGTAAAAAATCATTGAGTTTTATTCGCTATTATTAAAATGAGATTGGAGCTGCGTTTTGTATGGGGGCGTTCGTCTAAAATATACCCTTAAGATCATATTCACTATTTTTAATTGTATAATAATTATTATTTGTTTTTGACATTTTTTTTAATACATACAATCACCTGAAAACATCTTATTCGTAAAATCTTTAAGGATTGCCATTGAATGGGACAGTGCAGTTTAACAAATAATCCGATTAAGGCCTCACTGAAAGGAAGATCTGCATTTTCTTATTTCTTCCATAACAAATCTATTTAACGCTTTCCTAAAACATATTCTATTAACATCCATGAATTAGAACTTATTAAAAAAACGTATCTAATTCTGAAGCTATTAAAACTAAATCCTTATAACAACAAACAACGTCTCCTTAAACTCTAAAAACGGTCTTGCACAAAACTCACAAATCCTAAAAACACATAAACAAAATCAACGAAATTCGTCACATTTCTCCGAATTCGTCACATCTTCGTCCTGCACGAATTTACGTTACACGTTCCGATTTGCCCTAAAACAACTTTCTTAAAACCTTTTTAAGTTGAGGGAAGCATGAAATTAAATTTGAAGGGTTCTGCCCTTGTTTTCTATCTTCGAGAGAAAAAAATACAGAGTAATGAGTTTGTGACATTCAAATGTCGAACAAATAAGCAATTTTTCGGCTTATTAATGCTGAAAGTGGGTGCTGAAGTAGGAAGTCAGAAAGCGCTATTGTTTTTATTATATGTAAGGAACGTCTACATTTCTATCTTAAATATGTTGTTCGCAACTATAAAAAGTTTGAAAATTGATAGTACCTTTTTCATCTTAACCTATCCTACGAACTCATTTAAATATAACTACGCAACGAAAAAAAAAACATATTATATAATAATTATAATTTGCATAATATATACATAAATAGTTACAAAAAAGACTGTTAAGCGCTTTCCTATGTTGTCTGTTTTATTTAATGGCAGTCGTTAAAATGAAAAAAAAATAACACAAAGCAAATTGCGATGTCTTTCACCTCTAAATAGTGAATTTAAATTGTAATGCGTTTTAAAACTCCTTCATAAAAACGTTTACTTTCGAGACCGAACCCTAAAACCAAAATCGTTCAGTAGCGTAACACCTGTTGTCCCAAGACCTCTTTCCCAGACTCCCTGATCGAATTCGAGACCGGTTTAAAAAAAAATAAAAAACAAAGATGGCCGCCGCGTCCCAAGAGATTATTTTGTTTCTCATTTTATAGATCGCAGGTGCTCCTTTGAACACAATTTTTGTGAAACAACTCGAGGTTTTTTGAGAATAATTTTGTTGGGAATCGGATTGTGTTGGTTTGGTTTTATTTCGATTTAAGATTGATAAGATTTTTGATGTATTTCGATTATTAATTTTTATGTTGACATAAATCGCTGCTGTTATTCTAGTTTATATAATCAGCGTGAAAGTATTGTGCATTTTACAAAGCATGCCAAGAGGTAAATATCTAGCCTGTGGATATACAAATAAATAAATAAATTATGTATGCCTTTATTAAACAAAATACTATGAACTATATACAACACTACAGCTACTACAATAAAAGCATGCACACAACCTATAAGTCATAGCAGACTCTTAGGCAGTCCAAATGCTCCAGCCCACTCCCAGTTGGCAGCGTGCCCAGCATGCTGGCAGCATTGCCCCGTTGAATTGCAATACTTATTCGTTGAGCCCAATATGCGCCAGCATTTTGATCACGCGTCGCATCTCTTGGTCGCTAAGATAAGTTTTGGAAAATACAATGAGCTCCCGGTCCCCACGTTAGTTAGATTTTATATTACAGTTTTATGTTATAATTACATAATAACGTGTTGGCCGATCTCGACGTGAATAATGTTTCAATGACCTACATCAGCGGCAATATCAATCCAAATGTCCACTATTTCGGTCTATCCGTTAGTAACTAACTAAGATTTTCAAGTTGCTTTGACCAATCAGAGTACCGTTATAATTTATTTATAACTATGACTTATAGGTTGTCTAAATGCTTTTATTGTAGTAGCTGTAGTGTTGTATATAGTTCATAGTATTTTGTTAATAAAGGCATACCGCCGGTAGTAAAATAAATACTTTACTCTTCAGTAGCATTGTTTGATTATGATAACTTATTGACAATCAATTAGATTTTTGTTATATCTGCGGAAGAATTCTAATTATAAAAAATATACATATAAATTTATAATTTTATGACTAAGTCCTACACAGACAAGTGCAGGAAAACTTTTTTAATAACGTGCGAAGTCGGAATTTTAACTTTGAGCTCATAGTGTCCAATTTTCAAAAGTTAATATATCATTTTCTGTATATAAAATCGGACTTATTTATAAATAATTTATTTCTGGAATGTAGTACAGGCACTGTTATGTAATTTGCCATAAATGATATAAGTCATCAGGAATAAAGTTCGTCACATATTTGATACCTCGATAGTATTATATATTTATTTTTTAGCTGGTAGGCTAGCCATTGACCACTATCACCTAATGGTAAGTGATGATTACGTCGAAGATGTTGTTCAGGTTAACCTAGAATTACTGCCTCTCAAGGACAGCTGCCGGAACACACCATTAGGTGCTTGGCGACAGATTTTCTACTTGAAGATGGTAGCTAGCCAGACGGGCATTCGCAAAATGCCATGCCACCATGCTGTAACGACTGCTAACATAAGACAACAACCGGGACCGACGGCTTAACGTGCCCTCCGAAGCACGGAAGCGCGCAGTAGTAATGTCACTAGCGGTCACCCATCCAACTCCTGACCGCGGCGGACGTTGCTTAACTTTGCTGATCGATTCAGAATGGCTAAGCAAACTTCTCTACGAGCGCTTCAAATCTTGTTTGCCATAAACAATGCACGTCATCAGAAATAAACCTCGTCACATATTTTATACCTTGATAGTTCCCAGTCCCAATCTACAAGATCATCAAACTAAGATTCGGCAGACTTTCGACTATGACTATAAATATGCTTCACCAAGCTGATGAAATATAAAAAAAAATTTTGCAAAAAATGGAACCGACTTCAACACCCAAAAATGTGAAATAACTTGTTGAAGTCGGTACCACGATGGTTCAAAGTACCTATTATCACAATATTGTGCGCATGGTACCGACTTCGACAAGTTATTTCACACTTTTGGGTGTTGAAGTCGGTTCCATTTTATGTTAAATTTTTTTTTTTCAATCTTTTTAGTGACCCTTGCTGCTTACGGGATCGATTGTCATTCATTCTCAACGACTATATCATCAAGATAGGTACATATTCTTCAGTTATTAGAGTGTAACTCAAAAACGGCTTGACCGATTTTGATGAAACAAAATGAAAAGCATCAGCTTTCAAACAGAAAAGAATTTTCAAAATCGGTTTACCCAGTCAAGAGATCTGAGGTAACAATCATAAAAGAACAAATGAATTGAGAACCTCCTCCTTTTTTGGAAGTCGGTTAGAAATGCGACCAAGTTTGAGGTATTATTTACAGACATCTAGATCATCATGTTTAGAGACATCTTTTGTTTTAATTTGTACTGTACAAACTAAAACAAAAGATGTCTCGGTAAAAAATTTAAACCTTGTTTTGTTATAAACAACCTGGTGCATACAACCTCTGGGTTTGACCTGGGGATGATGCGCGCCTGCCACAATTAGAAATGTGGAACAGGATATTTTGCTGGTTCGCCGAAATCCTAGATTTAAATGACGTTGCTAGCCCAACATACCAGAAAACCATGAAGAGAGCTACTGACCTTTGTAGAAGAATCCACCACGTCTCTGGAAGGTGTCAGCCGGCGATGGTGTATCTAGTCCATCCAGTAGGTGAGCACAGTTATAATATGGTGCACTGCACTGCACAATCACTCTTCACAGCTATGATAGAATTTATGAAGTTCTTATATGTTATATACTAGTAGTAGTAGGCGAGTAATATCGTTCATTGACCGCGAAGGGGTGGGCCCATTCAGTACAAGTTCCCACAGCAGACTGCCCGGCGCAGGCGGCGCGGGCGAGACGCGGGTGACACGACGAGAACAGGTTTCATCGTCGTACAAATATAAGTAACTCCCCTTGTATGGTCGACTGGAGTTGAAGTAAACAACGTCATATTATTAAGTTATTAATTCAATATTAGAATTAAAAATATTGGCGTAACCATTTCCCCCGGCTTGAAAGGTCCTGCTTTCGAAACGCTAAAAGGATAGTGGTTAAAGTGCATATCGTCTCAAATTCCTCTAAACTATAACTATATGACTTTACTAAATTTAATAGTAGGTATTATTTATTACGGTGTAAGGTTATATATACTCAAAACTAAATCTTACGCTAAGAAGGTAGGGCAAATAATAAATCTTATTGGTTTGGCAGTGGGCACAGTTTCACAACAGGTCTCTGTAATATCCCACCTTTCGTCTTAACCGAAGCGACTCTACAGACCCCCTTTTTGTCCGGAAAGATTTCAGTAATTAAACCTAACGGCCAATGTAGGGGCATGACGTTATCCTGCATAGAGATCACTACCATGCCAACTCGAACTGGGTTGGCTGGTGTATTCCATTTTTGTTTGGACTGCAGTGTATGTAGGTATTCTTGACGCCACCGTTTCCAAAAAGACTGGAGCAATTGGTCCATAAGTTCGTATCTTGAAATGAGATGTAAACGCGTTTCACTTACTTCGCGAGATGGGAGAAAAACGAGTGGTATCGTGTGCAGAAAGTGGGCAGGTGTTAGTGCAGACGGTTCCGATGGGTCAGAACTAAACGAGTACAGTGGCCGTGAATTCAGCAATGCTTCGATTTGAGTCAAAACCGTGTTGAGTTCGTCAAAGGTTAGAATTTGGTTACCTATCACCTTTAATAGATGTGTTTTGACGCTTTTCACCTCACTCTCTCAACACCCACCGAAGTGAGGGGCTCTGCAAGGGATATTTTTAAGGGTTATGCGATGCTTCGCTAGTTCTGTTTCCCAAAAGGGACGATATTCTTTTTCTAAAAATTGATAAAGCTCGCGTAGATAAGATCGAGCGCCGATAAAATTTGTCCCATTATCCGTGTAAAGGCATTCTACCGGACCTCTACGTGAAAGAAAGCGTTTAAATGCAGACAAAAAACTCGCAGTGCTAAGATCTGAAGCCACCTCGAGGTGCAGACTGCGCGTTGTCATGCATGTAAATAGGCATACATATGCTTTCCTACTTCTTTGTCCTCTACCACGCACAGACGTTATGGATAGCGGACCCATATAGTCACAGCCGCTGTGGGAGAAAGCTTTAGGAGCCATCTCTACGCGAGAACGCGGCAGATCTGCCATAATAGGAAAGACTGGCCGTGGTTTTGCTCGAAAACATATGTTGCAATTAAAGGTTATGTGGCGTGCAATACGTCGAGCAGACAGAATCCAATATCGCTGTCTTAATAAAGATACCAGCAGATTGGGACCTGTATGAAAATTATTTAAGTGGTAGTGAGAAACCAGAAGTTCTACTATATGATCTTGACGCGGAAGTAATATTTGATGCCGTGAGTCAAAATCTAGCTCAGAGTTAGCTAGACGGCCACCAATATGAATGAGACCATTATGAAGAAAAGGGCTCAATTTCTGCACTTGCTTTGAACACAGTTCATTACGAGACAGATGATTTAGCTCAGGTTCAAAATGTACTCGCTGAACCGATCTCCACACTATTGATTCCGCAAATTCTAAATCAGATGCAGTAATAGGTCCTTTAGGCAGCCGTTTCATGAATTTGTACACGAAGCAAATAGTTGTCAAATATTTCATCCAGGATGAGAACCTGGAAGCGCGGTCATACAAAACGTCTTCAGTTGGTGGATTTCTGTTCGAGCATTGTTGCGAAATAGCAGGTAAAGCAATAGGCTTCATTTCCGGAAGTTCAATCGCTTCATTGGTGACAAATGGTTTGACAGGCCATTCTGTACGAGAAAACCTAAGCCATGGTGGTCCATTCAGCCATAAAGGATGATGTACAAGCTGGGCAGGTGTCAAACCGCGAGAGAGACAGTCACAAGGATTCTCAGATCCTTTAACGTGAAAGAAATGTCCAGCAGATAAATTCTCGTGAATTTTGGCGATGCGATTGGCGACATAAGTGTGCCAGCGATGCGGTGCGGAGTGAATCCAACTCAAAGTTACAGTTGAATCAGAAAAAGCAACGACAGCCTCAATGACATGTCGTGCTGCGTAAAGGTCAAAAACTCGCTTTATCAAGGTTGATAAAAGGAGTGCGGCACATAACTCTAGGCGGGCAAGTGACACCATCTTTAGGGGTGCTACTTTAGACTTCGCACAAACCAGCGAGATGACGATGTTGCCGTCTGGCTTGACCACGTGAGCGTACACCATTCCGCCGTAAGCCTTCTCGCTTCTCGTTGGTTTCGCGTCAGCGAAACCAACCAGAGATACCCTGCAGTCATCTTCCACCCCAATATGGCGGGGGAATCTCATTTGCGAAATTAGAGGCAGTTCCGCCTGAAACTGCTCCCATAAACGAACAATACGAATTGGTGGAACATCGTCCCAGCCTATCTTGACAAGCCAAAGCTCTTTTATAAGAAGCTTGGCGTATAAAATCATAGGTGCAACTAGACCTAAAACATCGAAAAGTCGTGCGATAGATGATAGAATATTTCTTTTCGTGCAGGGACGATCATCAGGATTTACTTGAAATGCGAAACAATCATCATCTGGATGCCAACGAAGCCCTAGAATTTTCTGCGTTGGATCTTTGCAAAGGTCTACACTCTTTGATAGTCGCAATGACTCAGGGATAGCCTGAAGTACCTCAGTACGGTTAGTAGACCACTTCGTAAGCTGAAAGTTACCTAGTGAGAATAACTTTATCAGTTGTTGAGCGCAGTTTACACCAAGCGCAGTGGAAGGAATTGAGCTGACGATATCATCCATATATATATCCCTATTAACGATCTCACTCGCGAGAGGTAGGTTTTGACCTTCGTCCTGAACCAGTTGCTGGACAGTGCGGATAGCGATGAATGGCGAACATTTGAGCCCAAAGGGAAGGACGGAGAATTCAAAACATTGAAGTTCTTCATCTTCACGAAAGCGGTATAGAATACGTTGGAGCGGACGATCTTCAAGACGTATGCCTATTCTGAGATACATGGCCTTTACGTCAGCTGAGATGGCTACAATGAAAAGCCTGAAGTTCAACAATATATTGAAAAGGTCATTCTGAAGGGCTGGACCTGCGTACAAGATATCATTTAATGAGACGCCACTGTCCGTCTTCGCATTTGCGTCCAAAACGACACGAAGCTTCGTGGTGGTTTTATCATCGCGGATGACGGCGTGGTGCGGAATATAATACGCAATTTCTCGATTGTGCGGATCGCTTAGAGTTAATTTTCTTTGCAAAAGAGATATGTAGTTTTGTTCAATGTAATCTTGAATGACGTCATCATACAACAATTTCAAATTAGGGTTTGACTTAAGTTTACGCTCTAAGCTAAAAAACCTGCGACGCGCCATTTCAAAGGAATTCCCTAGCGCTGTTGAATTAGTTTTTAAGGGCAAAGCAGCCACATATTTACCCGATTCCGTACGAGTAGTAGTGGAACAATAAAATTGTTCACAATGTGTGTCATCTTTATTCACTATAGGGGTGATGTTGCCACTTCCTCAATTTCCCAAAACTTGCGAAGATCGCAGCACTGAGGTGAGGAAAACGCACAGAATGACAGCGTAGCTGTATCAAGTTCCGAGATAGGCGCGTCGCCCATAAGAATGTAACCGAGAACAGTTTCCAACGCGTCGGGACATCCTGGCGTACTAGTCACGTGACCTGGTCGCAACAACTTAGCAAACAGTTTTACACCCAACAGAATATCTATATTACCCGGCACACCCCAAGTATCATCAGCAAGTAGTTTAGAATCAATGTTACATAAATCAGTGACGTTTATTGAACATAGCGGAAGCTGACCTGTTATCTGATCTAGTACTAATGCATCGATA
The DNA here is from genome assembly GCA_963854805.1 of Plagodis dolabraria. Lineage (NCBI taxonomy): Eukaryota > Metazoa > Arthropoda > Insecta > Lepidoptera > Geometridae > Plagodis > Plagodis dolabraria. The sequence continues at coordinate 8,581,502 of OY978466.1, forward strand.
TTATACTTCGGCTGTGCCCGAAGCCGAGAACTAAATGTAACTTCAACCGAACCTCTCACTGGTTGAGAGGTACCACCAATACCCTTAACGGTATTAATTGTGTTCTCGCGAATAGTTAAACCGAGCCTATGACAACAACGAGTAGTTATATAGTTTTTCTGCGAGCCAGGGTCCAAGAGGCACCTGACTACGGTGTCCTTTCCCCTTTTATTTACCACTAACACCTTAGCAGTAGCAAGCACCTCTGTAGTTCGAGTAGGCTGCTGAACTGATGCAGAATGCGTACATAAAGCCACTCGTTCTTTCGTAGCCATGTCTACAGAGCCAAAGACAGGGGCCGCGACGGGAGCGGATGGTGAACACATTGGGGAAGTTTCCGGCTTTGCAGGCTGCTCGAAGTGCAACAGGCTATGGTGCTTACCGTTACATTTCTTACATGTTGTCTTAGACTGACATTTAGATACGGTATGCTGACTACTTAGACAGTTACCGCATATGTGATTGTCCTTTATAAATTTAAATCTGTCATTTGCATTCAGTTTCTGAAAAGCACTACACTTAAATAGATGCGTGTGCGACGCATGACAGAGCGAACACTTCGCTGCAGTAGCCACATACACCTGCGACACCTTGGAAGGTGTGGAGGCCGACGTAGTATTACTTCCGGTGGGCCGAGGCTCGGAGCGCTGCGGCGCCGTGCGGTACATAATTTTGACTTGTTCGCGTACAAACTTCACGAAATAATCGTAATCTACGGTCTGTGGATCCTTTTGAGTACGAAGAGACATTTCGTAATGTTTTGCGATATCGGAGTCTATTAACTTAAGCCCTAGATTCGTAAAAATAAAATCATCTAAGTTTTCTATTTTTAATTGTTTAAGTCCAGCAACAGTCGCGGTGAACCTATCGAACACCCTTTCAATATTAGCGGGCGAAGAACCGGAAGATTTTAAAGAAAATAACTGGTTTAGATAATTGACTGCCAGCGCGCGGTTGTCTAGGTATTTCGCAATAAGTGCATCCCAAACAACGCGATAATTGTCAGCGGAAGGAGATATACCGGCCGCAATATTTTTTGCCTTGAATTTCAGACAACTCAACAAATAATGAATGCGATCAGAATCTGACAAGTCTGAATTTGTGTGAATCACTCGTTTAAACGTCTCATAAAAATATGGAAAGGTTTGAATGTCACCATCGAAGATTGGCAATTCAATCTTAGGTATCTTAATATGGTGAGCATTAGAACTAGAACTCGAATTCATTACGTTTGGCGTTGGCTCAGTTAACGAACAGACAGTTTCTTTAATTTCGCATGCCAAGTCATCAAAGGCATTTAATGCGCTATAACTGATTTCATATGAAGGATCTAATTTCAAACTTAACGCGTTCACATTGTCCAAAATGTTACAGAATTCACTTCGTATCGTATCAATTTGTTTCGCTTGCGCAATAAAACTTTTCCGTAACCTTTCAGTAGATAAAGTTTTCATGGAATCATATATACTTTGAATCCGAGCGAAATAAGTCGCACGTTTACTTTCATAAAGCCTAAGCTTTGTTTTATCGTCCATTGTGAACGAAAGATATTAAAATCCCAACAACTTTATTTTTACACTACGAAATCACCTAAAATGCAATGCGGTACCCAAACGCAACGTACCTATGCCGCGTAATAATGCGAGACTGATATTAAAATAACGCGATAAAATATATTAAAATATTAAATCAGTAAGTATAATATCAAGTAAATATCAGTCGTACAGAACCTCTTACTTCTATGATGCAGACGGAACCCTAAATAAAGGTCTGTCCTTTATGCGATTTAAATATTTGTAATCGGCAAATTAGAACCTTCCTTATTAAAAGGTAAGTAAGTACCTAAGTGCTAACAAATAAAAATAAACTAACGAATATTTTACGCTAGTGCGGTGCGAATTATAAATATCTAACACGAAAAGCGTTCCACGATTCACGCGGAACCCTAAACAAGTAAGGTGCGATGCGATATTCAATTAAATGCAAAACAGGTGCGTAAGTTACTGTATGTCCAGAGCATATAGAACCCTGACAATAGTAACTAAGTAGTTAATCTTAGATACAAATAAAATAACTTGTTAAATGTACCAAACAAAACCAATTCAAGAACACGGAAATATCTTATCAGTTCGATAGATATAGCTACGCACTTTATGAATGTATGAACGTTCGGTGCGGTGTAGATTATAATATAATGTAACTATGCAAACGGCAGTTAACAAAATATCAATCGTAGCGTAAACGTAAGTCTACCTGCGAGTAGTTTACGTAGATAGTACGTTATAGTTATGGTTTCAATATGTAAATTTCCCTGTCAATAACTCACGGGTTACTTAGACATAAAACACAAGCGATGCGAATAAGATAACTAAATTACACTAATCTAGTCAAATGCGGTGAGTCTGTGTGTCATAAATACTCGTATAAAATAATAATTATGACGATTCCACATGAAGCGAATACTATTCAATTTACTAGTTGCTACGCGCAGTACATAAACAACACTGAATAGGCTCGCTGAAACATCTGAATGGATATACCCAAAACTTAGGTCGTACCTACTGCACTATTTACTACCCACTAAATGCATACGGCAAATAAATATGCAAGTTTATCGATATAACGTAGTTAGAATTATAGACCTTAACGCCTTTGAAATAAGATTGAAATTCGAATGACGATATGCAATAACTTTCAGTTAATTCTAGAAACTTCGACTTGAATTTTAGAAAATTAGGTTTTTAAAAGGATTCAAAACTCAAAATATTCGCGCTCGAAGGACCAAAATGGTGCATACAACCTCTGGGTTTGACCTGGGGATGATGCGCGCCTGCCACAATTAGAAATGTGGAACAGGATACTTTGCTGGTTCGCCGAAATCCTAGATTTAAATGACGTTGCTAGCCCAACATACCAGAAAACCATGAAGAGAGCTACTGACCTTTGTAGAACAATCCACCACGTCTCTGGAAGGTGTCAGCCGGCGATGGTGTATCTAGTCCATCCAGTAGGTGAGCACAGTTATAATATGGTGCACTGCACTGCACAATCACTCTTCACAGCTATGATAGAATTTATGAAGTTCTTATATGTTATATACTAGTAGTAGTAGGCGAGTAATATCGTTCATTGACCGCGAAGGGGTGGGCCCATTCAGTACAAGTTCCCACAGAGACTGCCCGGCGCAGGCGGCGCGGGCGAGACGCGGGTGACACGACGAGAACAGGTTTCATCGTCGTACAAATATAAGTAACTCCCCTTGTATGGTCGACTGGAGTTGAAGTAAACAACGTCATATTATTAAGTTATTAATTCAATATTAGAATTAAAAATATTGGCGTAACCACAACCTATTCCCAGTTTCTTTGTGTACTTCATTAGTAACATAATAGAGAAAAGTACTAGTCTTTTCTCTATGGTAACATACATCCGTCAAGAGCTTTTAATGTTTGTTCGACGAATTGATCGGACTTGTTCGGGTAAAGTCGTGTTTCTCCGGAGTCACATGTGTGAGCTAAATTTACACAGTTTCCTATTGGTAGGGACAACTTAGATCTCCATTTGGAATATTTTTAGATTCTTTTGTGAACATCATCTTAGTAATAACATCTATTAAATAAATATGTATATATCAAATTAATATTTTGATAAAACACTTAAATAATATAAATATATATAGCCAATTAAAGACTTGAGTGAGAGACCTCTTCAGGATGTTTTGCGTAGATTCGAAACGCGTCGAAATTCTTTCGGTTTGGCTGCGTGGCGTTTTTGAAGTGACGTCGGCTTAATAGGAAAATTAGGCAGAATCGTCACTAGATATATTTTCTTTAAGTGGTTTGTCAAAATATTAATTTGATGTTTTCTGAAAATATTTTTTGAATATTTGTTATTATTAAATAAGGCTTTCCGCAAAGTAATGTCTGAATATATTCATTGACATCGTCTTTCCATTTTCTCACTTTAATGGGGTCGATACAATTTATTTTCTCGTAACAAAACATTTCAAGATCAGATTGAAACATATTATCACGATTTTTTTGTCAGAAACGTTTATTTTGGACCTTTTTAATTCTTTAATTAATAAGGCATGAGTGATACTCATCATGGCAGACTCTAATTTAAGAGGAAAAAAGATTTCATAGTCTTTGTTTCACTAGAAACTAAAGAATGTTCTGTATCCTCAAATAAGATGATCCTTAAGGTGACTATAATAGTAAATAAGTCTCAAATGCACCTAACCTGCAGTATGCTACTACACATATCGACATGAGTAAGGTGTTGCAGCACATTCAGTGCACATCGGTTTACGAGAAAGTAATTTAATAGACATATATATTTGAACCGGCTTCGTTGCTTAGCATGTTTACAGAACTTTGCTTATTATTGTTTATCATTCTGGCTGATATCCTGATCATAATATACAACGATAAAACCTTTAAATTTGTGGGAGCACAAGCTTTTTATATATGTTTTTATGCCTGATAGGTTAGCCTTTGACCACTATCTCACCTCATGGTAAGTGATGCTATGTTCAACGATGGTTGAAGAACGAGAGCAATAATTACAGTTATGAGTCATTGTGTCATGTTAGCTCAATTGGTTAGAGCATATCCCGGCTAAAGGGGTGGATGGACGCGGGTTCGAATCCCGCACATGACTATAATTTTTTCTCTCGAAAATTTGTAAGTTCGAAGATGTTGTTCAGGCTAACCTGGAATTACTGGCTCTCAAGCCGGAACACACCGTTAGGTGCTTGGCGACAGAAAATGTATAAATGTGCGACTGAATAAATGGCGACAGAAAATGTAGGTATAATATGGAGACTTATGAGTACATGGGGTTTCTTTTATTTGAATATCTATTGAAAACTTCTTCTTCATTTTGTGCCCTGTCCTCATCGGACGTCGGCGACCATCTCTCGGAACTTTTTCCTATCTAGTGCCTCCCTACACAGGTTGGCAATGTCATTAATATTTGTCCAGCGTTTAAATTGTCCATCCAGGCTAACTTCCTTCTGCCTATACTTCTGTGTCCCTCTACAATTTTAATTATGTTAGAACTGTTATATACAGGGTAATATACTAACAACCTCTTAGGGTTGACATTTACTAGTCCTAATAAAAAATTTGAGATATATTTTTTTGTTTTGAAAAAAAAAGTGTTTTAATGCCTACTCTGAGCCAAGAGCGTTCACCGCGGCAACACTGGACCGCACCGTGCTCTCTTTGAATAGAGTTTTGAATATTTACATCGAGCAAAGTAATAAAAAATATTAATAAATACATTACAGGCACAAGAAAATTTTAATATTAGATGGGCCTCGTACTTATTCAAAAAAAAATACTAGCATCTGTCAACCCTAACAGGTTGTTAGCATTTTACAAATAACCCTATATAAAAGCGTCCAACAAAGTGTCATTAAGTATTGTATCTGCTTTTTAACTCTATAGTTTATCAATTCAAATAAGCTATGCTTTTCTTTAAACTTTCTTTCCATTGAATTGTGATGGAACAACCACAAGGCCACCTGGTTACAAGCGGTTACCTCTGGCTATAACAGATGTATTACGGCACAAGTGATGACAAACCGCACTGCGCCCCTCCCCCTGAAACATGCAGTTGTTAAGTCTCATGTGCGTGTAATTTTCTGGCGCCCATACACCAAAGCGGAACACAGTAATACGAACATTTCTGGCGATAGAAATAGAGCGACGAGTCTGCAGACGAGATCGTATTGTTACACCTAATATACTGCTGACCTAGGCCCGAATCCCTCACAAACCTATTTACGCGTTGTCAGCAGTATTTTTCTCAATATAAACGGTGGCTTCCAAAATTAAGTACTCAGATTTATTGTGATAACTCCAGGAGTCACCAGACTCAGTACCAGTATACCCTTCAGGTGGAACCTCTGCCCAAATTAGTACCAAAAGTGAGTTGCGGGAACTTTTAAGTCAAGTGTAAATTAATAAATTTATTTTTCAAGTAAAATAAATGTGTGTGAGTCCATAAGTTGTTTTTTTTAAGACAACTGAATAGGTCCACACAACATTTTGCAAAGAGTTCTACTGCTAATAATTAAAAGACTTTAAAAAAAGGAGGAGGTTCTCAATTCGTCTGTTTTTTTATGTTCGTTACCTCAGAACATTTTACTGGACGAACCGATTTTGATAGTTTTTTATGACTTTTTTGTCGTGTCATCCCATTTAAAGTTCATGAAAATTGGTCAAGCCGTTTTTAAGTAACACTCCTTAACTGAAAAGCTTTTTCCTATCTTGATTGTATAGTCTTTGCCAATGAAAGACAATCGATCCCGTAAGTAGCAAGGTACACTAAAAAGGATGAAAAAAATTTTCACTGAAAAATTTTACCGAATACTTTGAATAAAAAATATATGTATATTAAGTATGTTGGTACAAAGCCCTTCGTGTACGGCATGCACATGGCTGGTTTTACATTTAAAATTTAAATATCGAATCACCGAAACAAATCAAAAAAGTAGTATTTATTTATTTATTTATTTATTTATTTATTTATTTATTGCAAATATGTACTTACATAATAAGACGAGTACATACCCTGTTAGGGTGTAGCAATGCAAATGAGTCTTGATCTTTTATGTAAGAATTAGATTATGCCAGACTAAAATAGATCAACTTTTTATATCTAAATTGTTAATAAAAAACAATGTTTTCGAAATTGCATAAATAAACCTCATCCGTACCCACGTAATCTTCACAATCTCATAAAATTACAATCCAAACCCAGTAGCCCACTCAAGTGTAACAAAAACTATTAGAAAAAATACACCCAATCTGGAATCAAACTTGGAAGCCATTATTACCTGCGGTCACGGTATTGAAAAATGAAACAGTACCGAAGGTATATCGGAGAGGATTATTGAAGTGTAAGTATGGATATAATTTACTCTTTTGTTATTATTTGACTAATTTTTTTACCCGACTTAGAAAAAAGATGAAGTACTCAAATCGACTGTGTTTTTTTTTTGTGTATTAGCTCATACCCCTTTACGGGATGTAACGAGCAGTTGGTTTTCATGTGGTCCCATTTAAATTTGAGTGAGATCTAACGAGTAGTATTTGAGTTATCTCTAATAATACAAATTGTATGTTTGAGGTCGGTTGTTTTTAAATTAAAATTTTAATCACTATTTTTTTATGCCTTATAGGTTAGCCTTTAACCACTACCTCACCTGATGATAAGTGATGACGTGGTCGAAGATGTTGTTCAGGCTAACCTAGAATTACTGGCTCCACTATTATGAAGGTTTTAATTACAGAAAGAAAATACTTAGTCCAGTAACAGTTGGAAGTATGGGTTTACGAAGAGTTAAAAGCTTGTGTACTGTTCTACGTAGACTTGCGGTTGTTGTCTATCACAGGAATCATTATACTGTCAACGGGCAATCCTTCCTTATTTCTTCGAATATCTATAATTATCTGTACAACATCCATAATTATCTCTGGTTTCGTTAATTATACGTGGGTGGGTGCCAGTGGAGGGCGGTCATTACCTTTGATCCTTCGGAATTGGTGCTACCTACTCCGATTTTGTTTTTAACAAGAGTTGTTGATTCTTGTGTTGATATAATTGCTCTATTATAAGGATTTTGTTACAAAACAATTTTGTGAATTTCAATTTGATGCGTACGAATAATTAGTGACATTATTTCAAGTTTACACTTATTTTTCCGCTTCATGCTTAAGTGCTTTGGTATCTTGAGGTACTTGTCGAGGTCTAATATTGGGTTGGGAAATAATTATTAGGTATTTTTGTAACACTATAAAACAATGTACAAGTCATTGCAGACGCCTGTGAGTCTAAATATTTATTGTAGTTTGGCAGTGTGTCGCGTATCTAGCGTGTGCTGGCAGCATTGCCCCATTGAATGGCAATACTTATTCATTGAGCTAAGTAGGTACCAGGATTTTGATCATAATACATATTTGCACATTTGTGTAGTATATATGTATATTATTTGTGACAGTGTGTATTATTTTATATAAGGAATCACAAACGTCATATGTTACAACTATCACAGTTAAACTCGTTGTCCATTTTTCGTATTTTGAATATTCCATCTCAAACATGTAACGCAGATACTTAACCCACTTAAAAGTACTGACAGACGTCAAATGTTACGTGTTACAACTGTCACAGTGAAACTCGTTGTCCATTTTCCGGATTCTGACCACAAGCAACCAAAACTTAATCCAAACACCAGCCTATTTAATTATTTCTTGATATTCCATCCCAAAGCCGTAACGTAGATACTTAACCCACTTAAAAGGGCTCACGCTCGCAAATTTGTCATTCTAATTAAACCCCACTAATTCAATAGCTGTTAATGCCACACACGTATTTCGTTATTGCCTCTAGGTGTTTAATAATTAAGATTTCGCTGTAATGGAGAGGTGTGACAGACGCGGATTGAATTTCAAACACCTGCTGTTTTGAAATGAGATCATATTTATGCTTCTTATGCAAAGTGAGAGAGGCTTTTATAAATTGCGTCTTAGTGTCATGAACTGCAACGAAGTATATTAGGATTTAAAGCATGGTGGAACATAATTTGGAACTTTCATATCAACAAAGAAGAATGTAATTTTCTCCGTCAAACCTTTGATAATAAAATGAATAGTCTAAATTTTGAATATAAAATGAATAGTCGAAACATCAAACCATATTTGAATTATATTTCATGTAATCAACATATACACTTCTCGCTTGTGATTGTGATTTTTTTTGAAGCAATGATGCCCGAGGGTTACTAGCGCTGTCGTGCCGCAAGTCCACCCTCACCACCGGCTTGAGCTTCACCGCATGGTGGAAGGGCATTTTGTGAATGCACGCCTGGCTATCTACCACCCTCAAGTAAAAAATCTGTCGCCAACCACCTATTAGTGTGTATCGGCAGTAGTCCTTGAATGCCAGAACAAATATCACTCTCAAGCAGAAAATGTCGCCAAGCACCTAACAGTGTGTTCCGGCAGCAGTCATTGAAAGCCAGTAAAATTACAGGTACATGAGACTTAACTACTGTACTTCCCAGGTTGCAATTCGTTACTTGTGACGGAATGCATCTGTTATAGACAGAGGTTAGGACTGTTAGCATCAGGTTTGCTCTTACCACCACATAAAAAAAACGCTCTATTGTGCGGATTATCAGAAATCTGTCAATACCGCACAATTAACCTGGTTTAAAATACTTAAATAATATATTATCAAAATTGTAAAGTGTTTCTTTATATTAGCCAAGATCGATAGCCCAATAACGCTGATTTATGACAGATGTTATACAACATTCACGACAACCTAGCGGGTAGCGCATCATTGCGCCTCAAATCCTACAGCGCTGGTTCCGACACCGTCTATATTTCATCAAATTTTTCATATTTTCTACTTAATGTGTAGTGTATAATAAGCCTTGCCGTTGTCGAGGTTAGGTCAGAAAATATTTTCCCAGGCTACCTTCGATCTCTCTATCACGACGTTCCTATAAAACATACAATTACATAAGAACTTAAATCGATCACATCCCATGCAATAAAATGTAGGGTATTTTTAAAATGTGTGACGCTAATACAACTTCCGTCGCATCTTTGAGTCTAGGCATGCCGTGCTGTGTTCCCAGTCTATGACGTAAACACCTACCAATAGAGTTGCCAGTATCTATTACAAAAGTTACAATAATAACAGATGATTTTTGGGATATAAGAAGGTTAACTGGTTAAACGTACGATGAGAGCTGATTCTTAAAGATGTATAGTCATAAAATCAAACTACCTATCTCTTTTATTTTCTGAGTTTTTTACAACTATTACACAAATAAACACATATAAATTCGGTGTCAGTTTATGACAATGTTTATGTTACAGATCTATTTAAATTCAGAAAAATACTACCAAAATCTACTGTAATGTAAAAACCAAAAAGTTATTTGTGGTCGGGTGTAAAATTTTAATAATAAGCGAGTATTGTTGTTTGTAGTGGTGCACTACACGAGAAGAATATTACAACCTTTGTAGATTTCCGAATGTATGGGGAGTGGTATATCTAAGATGAAGACAATCTTTGTGTTTCAACGTCAGGAGAAAGAAAAATTAACGCGATGTTTTATTGAAAACTAGCTACTAATCAATATAATTCTTGAAAATGTAGCCAAGGGAGATAATCCTTTATATGCGTTTTTAGAGAGTTTAAGAGACTCGTGGCTACTTCATAAGTACGTCATAAAGAGAGCTGAAAATCTCATAAATCGCTAGATGATTGAACTACTCTATGAGTAGGCGTCAGGAGGACAACTGAAACATATAAATAACGAGATTAATATTCAGTATGAATGTGGGCGGTAATGTGCGTTTGAGAAAGGTTAAGAAGATATGAATCGATTGCTTGAAAAATTATGCGTACGAAAGAGACGGAGAATAGATGTTGAACTGACCTCCTCTACCGTTGAGAGATATTATGAAGCATAATGCTTTTAGAGAAACTGCCTGTAAGTCTGCAATGACATACCTATAGGTTGTCTAAATGCTTTTTTGTAGTAGCTGTACTATTGTAGGTAGTAGTTGTACTACCTCAGTATTTTGTTTAATTTTAGAGGGTGGATCCATTTTATATGTATAAGATCTATTTTATTGAACCAGGTTCCGTATTACAAACTGTCACTGACATCTCCCTATAAAAAAAAATGCCTGACCTAGGAATCCAACCATTCACTCTGTCACCTAAATATTGCTAATTCTCACATGTTTCTTTTAAGCGGTATAAAAACGTATAAAATACAGCATCCTGGCAACACTACGTAAGACCTAGGTTTAGCAGTTAATGGAAACGAATGCCGGTGAGGGCTCTAATGGTATTTGATGGGGACTTAAATTGTTGTGCAATCCCGACGCATGGGGGTAATTGTTTGTTTATAGATATTGCCTGCGTCTTAGCTAAGAAAGCTAAGGCACATGGATATAGATACACGTATGTACTTTCATCTTGTCTTACTTGTAGTATTAGGTACTTGCTCAGATAAGAGTTTCAAATGCCACTATACCCGCGCGGAGGGTAATGTTTAGATGTCTTCCGCAAGCCACGGAAAGCATGAATACGAAGTTTTTGTTTCGACCATAGACAAAAGTTTCGTGTTTTCGTGTACAATGTTTTGAAATACATTACCAGGAGGATCTCCTTTATTTTGACATTGACTTTCAAAGTATCTTATTATAGTTATTACTTGGAAGTTTTTTATCTTATTTAAATATTTTTATTTTTGCAATAACGCACGCTTTGCGGATAACATTACAAAATTACAAAAAAATATATAGTCGTGTACTCCCGCACACTTTAATTCATTTTTCAAACCCGGGTCATCCACCCCTTTAGGCGGGGTATGCTCTGACCGACTGAGCTAGCATAACAATGACTAATCTTTTAACTCTAATTTCTTCCTCTCGTCCTTTAACCATCGTATGGGGATGGAGCGATACCTATTACTACAACGTTCAACTTATGTTGTACTACAAACAAGACTAATTTTGCAATTAGCTTTACACTTGTGATTGATGACGCAACCCTATAATTTTAATATTTTTATTATTGCGATAACGTATTATTTATGGATTACATGTATAACAAAAACTTTTTCCACGCTAGCGGATTAAAAGCACATTTTTCATACTGGTTTCAAATGATAAACATTTCCGTGCTTGTAGGTGAAAAAGTATTTTCATTCTCAACTCACTTTTATAAGTCGATTCAAGAACTGGTATGAAGTTAATATAATATTAACAAGTAAGCTCGATACGATTCATAATACTTTCTTCACAGCCTTCATATTATTGCTATTGAATATTTAAACACTGTTTTAATATTACATTGCCATAGTATAAGACTGCAAACCGCATTTGAACTGCGTGCCGTTTGCCGACTGCATAAGCGCTGCGGTTGCAAATAACTGTTTGGCGGATAGCACGTTCCTGCCTAGGAGCATTGAATAGGCATCATATAGATATATAATGATATAGCTGTGATCGTTGTCATTATTGTCTCTAGTTACTAATGGTGTTTCTATTTCAATAAAACTCGGATAAAGAAGAAAAACACAAATCAATTTCAAATCATAATCAAAAAACTTGAAGCAATAATAGCTGAGTGGTAATAGGTATGGGCTGCTATGCTGCAGGTCCATGATTCGATACCCACCACCAGCATGAGCTTCACCACATTAGAAGCGCTATCAAAGTTTGCGTAGCTGCTCTTAGCCGATCAGCAAAGTTAAGCAACGTCCACCGTGGTCATGAGATGGGTGACCGTTGGTGACATTACTACTGAGCGCTTCCGTGCTTCGGAGGGCACGTTAAGCCGTCGGTCCTGGTTGTTGTCTTAGGATGACTGTCGTTATAGCATGTTGGTAGGGCATTTTGCGACTAGCTGCCACCCTCAAATAGAAAATCTGTCGCAAAGCACCTAATGGTGTGTTCCGGCAGCTGTGCTTGAGAGACAGTAATTCTAGGTTAGCCTGAACAACATCTTCGACCACATGATGACTTACAATCATGTGAGATAGTGGTCAAAGGATAACCCATCAGGCATATAAAAAAATATGCTCACCTATCTAATTTTCACTCTCAAGTTAAAAAAACGAGCAGGCAGTAGCCGGCCTTTGAGTAAATACTCAAAGGCCGGCTATAGTCTTTTCTTGAAGGGTTTTAAGTCGTACCGATTCAGAACCACTTCAATTGGCAACACTTCAAATGGTTCCACATTGTGGTGCGAGGTAGAAAATGCCGTGAATATTGCATTGTTGTGGACTTCCAGAAGTCGACATGAACAAAACAAAATATTATGTTTTTTGGGGATTTACGATGATGAAGATCAGCTGCAGGAATTAAACCAAACAGTTCTTCAGAAAATAACGCAGTACGCTAGATTTCGAGAATATTTTTTACTACATCTCACATATTTGTTTCCGGTACACGTTATTTTGAATATTTTGGTTAATTTTATAGGTGAAATTAAGAATTATTTGCATTGATCTTCAACAACTGTTCAACATGTTACGAGCATTATGACTTTGAACCCTGCATGATTTCTATGATCTAAAATTCTAAATGATTCGCGTGTAAAGTGGATGTACATATATAAATTTCGGCGTTTAATTTTTAATAATTCTAGGTTAGTTGTTCGGTATTTGATTCTTGCCTCGATATTGTTCGGGCTAACCTAGAATTTGAAGCGCTCGTAGCGAAGTTTGCTTGGCCATTCTGAATCGATCAGCAAGGTTAAGCAACGTCCGCCGCGGTCAGGAGTTGGATGGGTGACCGCTGGTGACATTACTACTGAGCGCTTCCGTGCTTCGGAGGGCACGTTAAGCCGTCGGTCCCGGTTGTTGTCTTAAGATGGCAGTCGTTACAGCATGGTGGTAGGGCACTTTGCGAATGCCCGCCTGGCTAGCTACCACCCTCAAGTTGAAAATCTGTCGCCAAGCACCTAACGGTGTGTTCCGGCAGCTGTCCTTGAGAGCCAGTAATTCTAGGTTAGCCTGTACAACATCTTCGACCACATCATCACTTACCATCAGGTGAGATAGTGGTCAAAGGCTAACCTATCAGGCATTAAAAAAAAAAAAAAAAAAAAAAATTACTGGTTCTCAAGGAAAGCTTCTGAAACACACTGTTAGAAGTATGTAGACCCAGATTTTTGACACGAAGAAGTGCTTGTAATATTTATATTTAGAATTATAGAAGGGTAGGGACATCATACCGAGAATTAAGTGTTTGAAAAGACACTTCTTTCGATCAGATAGTCTAATAGTCTGGTTGATGGCCGCGCACCGTCCCCAATGACGGTTAAAGTAATAGAATTATAGCACAAAATTTCGGCAGAAATACCAAGTCCCAGATGGCCGAGGAGGTTTAGGCATCCGAAGCGATATCGGAGGACGCGGGTTCGATTCCCGCCTTGGGCATAAAATTTTGTACTCCAATAATTTCTAAAATATGATTTTCGCTTAGCGCGCGTTAGTGCTTGTTATTATATTAGAAATACTGACTACATATTATTGTAATGAAAATACATAATATTATTCTACTGTGATGGACCCCAGATCAGCAAGCCTGTAAAACTTTCTATCATAATTATTCAATAATAATTATGATAGAAAGTAAACAATAGAACCATTTCTTTAGAGCTATAACAATATCGTAAAAAACTACCTTCAACAATGCAACCGTTTAACTTTAACCTTGCCGGGACTCATTACAACTTTTCCATGCCCAATAATATCGTATTTAAAAGCTGCACAAACTTATAAATAACTGGTCAAGTGCGAGTCAGCCAGCATTATTCAGGGTTCCGTATTGCATCAATTGACATATTGACCGTAACAGATAAATTATTGAAGTATTGGTTTTGAGCACAACTTCAAAATTACATTATAAATACAAATTTTCAGCATTGTTTGATGAAAATATAAGATATATAGTTACAGAATTTGCCAAAATTTGAAATTCTTATCCTTAACTTGTTTATTTTATGATGTGAGTTAAATGGCGTTATTCAAAAAATTTAAAGATCTTTTATTACTAAAAAAAATTACTCTACTACTCCACCAACCAACTCTAGACAATGATTCACTGGTGCAAAAGAGTTTTCATTTTCGGCTTCCTTCTCATGAAGTTGCTATCAGCAATATTTGAATTGAATATCCACAGGGCCACATTTGAAAATAAATGTAATTAAATACAAAATACAATTAATGTAAATTTAAGGTTTAGTAATGATTACGTTCTTAATTCATAAATAATATTACACGGAATATTTAAGCTAAAGACAAAGTTATGTATATAATTTTGTCATAATTATTTGACAAAATGATGTATCAAATGCAAGTTGTATATATATATATATGTATATATAAAGAAAAATATGTAAATATAATAAATTATTATAAGTACAAAGAAGAAAATATATAAACTGTATCAGAAATCATAGTCAAAGTCAAAATCATTAATAAAAGTTTAGCATCTACGACGCGCCTGTGATAAAGACGTCAATTAAAAAAAATTACTAATAAATTATTCTACTGCCGCGTTTAGCAAAAATAATAAAGATCCACTTTGAGAAGAACGGACAAGGAACTTATGGCCATTATTTTTATGTCTTTACTCTTTTACAATTAATAATTAATAACAAAAATGTGTTGTTATTATAAAAAAAAAATGTTATTATAAAAAAGAAATGTTGTTATTAAAAAATAATAATCTACGTATTGAAGTTAGATGTGCGTGACATACGGATGGACTGACAGACAGACAGTGGAGTCTCGTTAATAGTGCTCCGTTTTACCCTTTGGAAACGGACCCTAAAAACTAGGACCATTTCCAACAACCTGCAGAACCTGTTATAAATACCCATAATAATGTCATAATTATCAGTTCTTCCAAGAGAACATGTGAATATAAATGTCGTTGATAATATAAGTAATAACTAACTAATAGGTTAATAGTTAAGAATAGGTGGACTTTTGAGTTATTATGGGTTATTAAGGAACGGTTACGAGAATTGCAAGGAACACATTGTGTAGCCATAACACAGGCGTAGTCTTAATGATAGAGCTTTGTAAATGGTAACTTAATAATTTACTGAGAATATTCCACTGGTCATATTATTTTTATTTACTTTAAAAAAAGAACACAGTGTCACATGTCGACACGTACATATTTTTTTTATGATGGTATTGTTTTTGGTTCGATATCTGCGTGCATAAGTACTTTTTACAATAACGTGGAAGACGTTTTAAAAATTCAAATCAGATAAGTTCCAGAAAAAATATTTTACTCTAAATATTGCCAATTTTAGTAAGTTTACTTTAAACTTTACTATAATTAACGGAAATTTATTACGTTACCATAATTTTTCTTGCAATTATCATTTTTCTCGCTAGAATGAAGTGAAAAGTTATGTGCTGCGCTCGGCAGCAAAGTTATTTTGCATCTCGTACTTTTGAAACCTTCTCTACGCTCAAGGTTCTGTTTTGAAACCACTTGCGCTTATGGTTCAATCCAAGAATACTTCGTTTCCTCAAGTTTCAATATATGTACACTCTATATAAAATCCTGTCGTTTTAAACAAAATTTTGACTGTAGCAAACAAGCATCTTGACTAAACACAAGCCTGACAAAAGATTTGCTACTTCAACTAATATTATGTTACTAACCCTTTCATTGATACATATTAACTATGTATAAATTTTTTTTTTTTAATATTGTTAAGTTTGCAATGACGCCTGCTGGGCGAATTACATTACAAAATTACAAATTTACGAGAGAAAAAAAAAAATTATAGTCATGTGCGGGATTCGAACCCGCGTCCATCCACCCCTTTAGCCGGGGTATGCTCTAACCAATTGAGCTAACATGACACTTGGTTAGAGCATACCCCGGCTAAAGGGGTGGATGGACGCGGGTTCGAATCCCGCACATGACTATTATTTTTTCTCTCGTAAATTTGTAATACATTTATTTTTTCATTATTGCTACACGGCTAAATCAACTAAGATATTGTTCAAAACAAATATTGAACCCGTGTTCGTCATTAAGAACTCGTATACCATGAACACTGAACACTGTTAAGATAGCTTATTAGATCCATTTATTTAACGAAGAATATGTCTCAAATAATTTGTAATAATTTTAGAGTTCATCAGCTGTATTATTATACCTAAGAATTTGTCTGCATTGAATCTAAAGTTTAATATCTTCAATGTCAATCTTATATATTATCTTAGGAGTAGAAAATTTGTCTCCAAATACTTACCTAATGGTGCGTTCCGTCAGCTATCCTTCAGAGCCAGTATATCTAGGATTACGTGAACAGCATCGTCGACCACATCATAACCAATCAGGTAAAATACAATTTTATTATTTATGATACCTGATAGGTTAGCCTTTGACCACTATCTCACCTGATGGTAAGTGATCGAAGGTGTTGTTCAGGCTAACCTAGAATTACTGGCTCTGAAGGACAGCTATCGGAACACACCGTTAGGTACTTGGCGACTTGAGGGTGGACTTGAGGAAGGTAGCTATACCTTCCTTAAGTCCACCCTCAAGTCGCCAAGAGAGACGAATACCCGACTGGCTAGCGCCAGGGTATTCGCAAAATGTCCTACCACCACGCTACAACGACTGCCATCCTAAGACAAAATCATAAAAGGCATCGTGCATATTCCATCAGAAACACTTAAAATAAATAACAAAAATGCAATCCTTTAAAATACTACAAAAGCTACACACATAACACAGAATAAATACCGGTCTTCAAGGTACCTTTAAGTGCTACTAATAACCACATAGCAAAGCAGTAACATAAGATAAACCATAAGTCGCATTACTCGGTACAATCTGCTGAAAAACTTGACTCCTCATCCGTTAAACAAATTGAACCTTATATTCCATGATTACCCTTACAGCTACAGCTCTTCTCATATTGGTCGATACTACCAATCTATTAAAGCTATCTCTACATTTCAAACATAGTAAGCCAGGGCTCAGGTTTTATTTGTCAATTCTTGTCAAAGGCCAGTTTTAAAAGGCCCGGCGTGACTTGAAAGATATATATGAGTGCAGGTCTATATTACAAGGCTCAACGTATCGGTTTTTACTGGGTTCAATAAACTGGGGTGTGAGTGAGACGACCTTATCAATTATCTATTGACGGCATGTACAGGTTGATTTTTAAACGGTATCAGAATTCTATGGCAATACAAAAATAGCGCGCAAGTTATTTGTTTTTGCGCGCGGCAAATGTTTGGTGTAATTTATTTTGGTTGATTATACATGAACTTAGCCTTAAACCTCTATGTTGTTACAAATCTGCATTACCCGGTGAAATTGAAAATGCTCTTACTCGCATACTATTTGCAGTTAGGTACTAACTTAACTTTGTAGGCATACATTACCCGGTTAAATTGATAATGCTCTGTTTACTCGCATATAATTTGCAGTTAAGTACTAACTTAACTTTGTAGGGATAATTCTATTACGCACTAGTGTATAATATTAGTATGTACGAGGGTGTTATAGTTCGGTTTATGGCCCTAAGAAGCATATAATAAAGCTCACTTTACGAGCAAGGGTGTTGAAAATAAATATCTTTATTATTCGTGTATGTATGTGTATAAAAATATAAGAATTAATTAGCAAAACTTTATGAACAGGGACAACTTCAGTTAGATTTTCGATTAAAGTTATTATTATTTTATTTTTTTATGCCTGATAGGTTAGCCTTTGACCACTATCTCACCTGATGGTAAGTGATGATGTGGTCGAAGATGTTGTTCAGGCTAACCTAGAATTACTGGTTCTCAAGGACAGATGCCGGAACACACCGTTCGGTGCTTGGCGACAGATTTTCAACTTGAGGGTGGTAACTAGCCAGCAAACTTCGCTACGAGCGCTTCAAATTTTTAATATTAGTTTAGTTTTATTTTATTATATTTAATTTTTAATATTAGTTTAGTGTTGTAAGTTTTCTTTAGTTTTTCAACCAAACTGATTGCGGTTTTGCTATCACTGCCTTTCCTTCACTCCTTCGTAGTCAGATAGTGGTAGAATTTTATAATTTCCCGTCTTCTTATACTCACTAGTTCATTAGGTGAATTTCGAAAAATTTGGTCCAATGTGTTAATGGACATGACCTAGAATAACTGGCTCCAAAGGACATCTGCTGGAACAAACTTAGGTGCTTGGCAACTGATCTATGGGTGAGTGGTAGTGACTCAGGTGAGCTTTTTAAAATAAATTATTTTAAGTATAATCTTAAAATAATTTTAAGAATAAAATGCCCTATCACCATGCCAAACGTTTTATGAGGCGGGTATCTTGATGGATCAAGCTCGAGCCCAACCTGGTTTTAAGTGGTAACCCCTACCTATAACAGATACAGTTCGTCACAAGTGGTGAACTGCACTGCGCCCGTCACCCTGAGACATAAAGTAAGTAACATAAGTCTTGTGTGCTTGTAATTTCACCGCCACCCATAGCCTTAAAAAATTAAAACACAGTAATACGAACATTAGTACATTACGCGTAAAGAGGTATTGGTGGCAGTACTTTTCCAGAGAAACTCGCATAAAGAATTTTACTGATACTTACGTATTTTTAATAATAATGTCCATATTTGTTTCAATCAATTTACTGACAAACTTGGGTCGTGAATGCAATGCTCCATAAATTTGTTTTTCTACATCAAACCGGAAATCAGGTCACTAGAATGTCCTATAAAAATAAATTGAATCACAAACAGTAAAATTTATTTAGAGCTCTCCAAAATAAAATCTACAAAACAAAGATTTTACTTTCGAAAATAAAATGCTATATGCATTTCACCACAAGATTTGAATCAAACGTACCACGAGTCTCATTCGAGTTACTGAACCAATATTCTGTTCAATAGATGACGTAATAGCTAGTGTATTCAGCGATTTTCAAAACCCTGGCTGAATGTGATTTCCCGTATTTGTTCATGGTAAAATCCCGCAAACGAATATGTGGTTTAAAACTAAATTCTGCTATACGTAGCTATACGTAGCACTTGCACTGTATACGTAGACCTATTTTATCAGTGTTACAGTAAAAACTGTGTCCATGTGTTTTTTGTTTACACGGACACAACAAAAAAAATTTATTAAAAAAATTATACTATAAACTGAATTCTACTAAGCTTATAAAGTAAAACTAGAGCTTTGTTATATATTATATTATGTGTTACAGTAAAATGTGTCCATAGTGTTTTACTTTCTCGGACAGAACAATAAAATTTAAAAAAAAATGCTATAAACTGAATTCCACTAAACTTGTAACGTAAACGTAGAGCTTTGTTATATATGTTACAGTAAAAGCAGTGTCCATATGTTTTATTTTTCACGGACAAAAACAAAATAAAAATAATGCTTTGAAACTGAATTCTAATGAACTTATTACGTAAACGAAGAGCTTTATTATATATGTTACAGTAAAAATAGTGTCCATATGTTTTTTTTTCTCGGACAGATAACAAAATAAATAAAAAATGCTTAAACTAAATAATTCCACTTAACTTGTTACGTAAACGTAGAGCTTTGTTATATGAGTTAAAGTAAAAACAGTGTTCATAATCAGTACTTAATATTATAAACGCGAAAGTAACTCTGTCTGTCTGTTACGCTTTCATGCCAAAACTACTGGACCGATTTGAATGAAATTTGGTATGGAAATAGTTTGAGACCCGGGAAAAAACAAAGGATAGTTCTTATCCAACTGCGCATAAAGAGGTTAATGTTTTTGCACGATAACCGATATACGCAAGGGCGAAGCCGCGCCCAGAGAGCTAGTGTTTTATGTTCTCGGACAGAACAAATAAGTACATAAAAATGCTTAGAAACTGAATTTCACTAAGCTTGTAACGTATGTAAACTAAGAGTTTTGTAATATTTGTTACAGTAAAAACAGTGTCCATATTTTTTTTTATTCTCAGACAGAAAAACAAAATATAAAAAAAGCTTTAAAACTGACTTCTACTAAACTTGCAACGTATACGTATATCTTACCTGGTTCCAGTAAAAACAGTGTCCATACGTTATGTTTTCTTGGATTTTATATATTTTACGGCTCTTAAAATTATTTTAATAATAATATTTCTGTGTCCATTTAACCTATCAACTTCACAGATTTTTTCTATATATTATAATATTTAAACACTTAATAATTATTTATTCTACTAGAAAAAAAAAACAATTATGAATATTGGTATACAATCTTTATCAAACAGACAGTTTCCAATTGGCAACATTCCTAAAATACCACATTGCCAGGTTGAATAGCAATGCTAATTCGCTGTAAAAAAAAATAGGTCAGCAATTTTGAAATGTCTTTATAGTGACCACAAAATATATCGGTTACTAAGTTTCATTCAGTATTGTCTCACTTTCTTACAAGCCATGGTAACACTACCGTACAGTGCATTGCATTGAATAGCGGCATGTCAATTGGTTCTCATTTGAAATGCGAAATAGAATTTTCTAGTTTATATTTTGTTGTGAATGGATGAACTATTCAATTTTGTTATCCTTCTCTTTTGATGTAAGCGTAGTCTGTCAGGGAGTCTTATTTTTTTAAAATGGCGGGCTACTAAAGTATTGAGCTCAAAAGTATCAAAAGGGATGCTTGATTGATGCACGACATCTATTCCTACCCAAATCTCACTTACTTAAGTATCTGTATCTGACAACATAAACATTTTTCATAGTGTTAGGGCATTTTGCTAATACCCGCCTGGTTACTTACCATCCTCGAGTAGAAAATCTGTCGCCAAGCACCTAACGGTGTGTTCCGGCAGCTGTCCTTGAGATCCAGTAACTCTAGGTTAGCCTCAACAACATCTTCAAATTAGCCTTTATAGCATTAGCATGCGTCATCTGAAAACAAAATAAACATGGTAAAATAAAAAATTGTGACATTATTTTATTGCCTGGTGAATAGATACTAGGCACAATAGAAAACACACACCTTTTTATATAGTTTACCTATAGGCTAGCCTTTGACCACTAGCACACCTTATGGTAAGGGATGATGTTGTCAAATAAGTTCAGGATAATCTATAGATTTACTGGCTTCCAAGGACAGTTGTTGGAATACACCGTTACGGGCTTAGTGACAGATTTTGCTTGGCTAGCTACCACCCTCAAGTAGAAAATCTGTTGCCAAGTACTTAACAGTGTGTTTTGGCAGCAGTCCTTGAGGGCCAGTAAAATTACACAGGCACTTGAGACTTTGTATAGCTCAGGGTGACTGGCGCAGTGTTGTTAGTCACTGTATCGAAATGCATAAAGGCAGAGGTTGTCGATTGACATCAGGTAGCTTTTGCGCTAGTTCCATCGTAAAACAAAGAATAAAATAGTCTTTAGAACTTTTCTAATTTTTTGTAAGTGCTTTGAAAAGAAGACGTTGGGAATTACATAGATGACAGGTTCTTCAAGGTGTTTTGTCCACCATTACGCTTGTTCCTAAGACGCCTGCCAAAGATACATGAATCAACTCTCAGTAAATCAACACCCTGTAGAAAGTATAGTCTAGCAACGTTAACATCCGCGCACCTGCGTCGCATATTTACTTTTGTATGCTTTTGTTTACCTTATTTATTACCTACTAGCTTTTCGGCTGCAGCTCCAACCGCGCGCAAGTCGGTTATCGCGCAAAAACATTAACCTCATTTTGCGCAGTTAGATAAAAACTATCCTTTGTCCTTCCCCGCGCACCAAACTATTTCCATACCGGAAAAATATATTCGACTAGTTTCGCTTCTAAACGAAGCATCTTCAGGAGGTCTTGACTCACCGAGCGCACGATCGAGACCACAGAAAACAGATTTTTATATCTCTATGATCGAGACTGAATATAATAATGAAAGGATTCCGCATAGTAACGCTTGAATCATTATTTAATAAATAAAAAATTTGCAGTCGGGTTTTTTACTTTTTAACTAACTTCTATTTGTTCTTTAAAAACACTAAGATGCCTGTGTCTCGAAGAAAAAAACTACTTAAATGCCTTAAGCTTCACCGCAGAGATAAACAGCAAGAACTAAAAAAGATGGTTGTGGTACCAAAATACAAGACATGTTCCGTTTTTGCTTTAGTATTATGGAATTACTAAGCCTTGACGTCCTTGGTGGTTTTCTCTCATACTTATACGGCATGAAAATACCTTAAAAACCATCAACGCCTTAAATAGTACATATGATTCAATCGATTATAAACTTTGTAGCCCTAGAGATAAGATCTATAGTTAAATAAAACAATAATCCTTTTTCAGATCATAGACATCTTTAATTTGATTAAGGGATTGTAGACGTTATGTTCATAGTGTTATGGTATAAGTTTGAAGGTGTGAAATATTGCTGATCAGAAGCATCACATATCGTGTGTGAATAGCTAGATGCACCTGGCAGTGTGGAATGCAACTGCTAGCGATTGTAAATGGTGCAATTCATAAGATTCGAAATTCTACATTTTATTCGCTATTATTGTTTTCTGATTCGTAATTTTATTACAAAAAAGCTTCTGACCGCGCTTCAAACTAAAAAGCTCGTTAGCTCAATTGGTTAGAGCATACCCCGGCTAAAGGGGTGGATGGACACGGGTTCGAATCCCGCACATGACTATAATTTTTTCTCTCGTAAATTTGTAATTTTGTAATTGATATTAATTTGTTTTTTAGCTAGGCTAGCCTTTTACCACTATCGGATCTGATGGTAAGTGAAGATATGGTCGAAGGTGTTGTTCAGGTAAAGCTAGAATTTAACCCTTGAAAGCTCTCAAGGACAGCTTCCGCAACATATTGTTAAGTAATTGGTGATACATTTGCAACTTTAGGGTGGTAGATAGTCAGGCGGGCATTCACAAAATTCCCTACCACCATGAAATCTAGATCTATCATAGAATCGGTAAATGACGATTTTAACCCACTTTGTTGTAATATATTTGGTATGGTTGTCAGATACTTTGTAAAATGCTTACCTAGATACCACGCGCAAGTAGAAAATTGGTCGCAAAATACTTAATGGTGCATTCAGGAAACTATCATTGAGTGCCAGTTTCATTTAAGTTTAAACAACAAGTAAAATTGTGTTTTATTATTAACTAAATACCTATTCCTTTTTTAAGTTTGATATAGATTTATTATTTTGATTTGAATGTTTCTTACCACTTTCAACTTATAACTTGTAGCACACAGTTATTACTTGATTGTTGCCGTGGGTTCGTACAATTTACCGGTCTCGTTACTTACTGGTTCGGCCATTATTGTTCCATATGAGGGCTTGTTGAGAGGTAATGTGATTAAATATAAACACTGCTGTAATGCATGAGAACAAGACGAGATATCTACGCATTATTTACGTAGTTACAATACGTTAATATCTTAAGTAACTCCCACGACTTGTTTCTGGAGCCTATTAACAAGCTTTGACCTTTTTTTCAATATCATTTTTTTAAAGTCAGATCCATACATTTTTAAAGACCATACATGTTTGAAGGTACAAAAAGGTTTGTATTTTTGTCTGGTTTAAAAATAATCCCTTGTGTATCAGCGGCATTATGTATCGGCTCAGCGGTTGAATATTTATGAAAGAGGTGATGAATTGTACAAACATCAACTCCTCGTAAGGTAGTATTGTTTTTTTTCCGTCAGTTATCTTTGACCAAAAAAATATGTTTACTAATAACATAATAATTATATTCCAAGATGCCACAGTAGCAACGAAACTACTCCAGATTTAAAAAAAATGCAGCAAAACTTAAATTGATTTTTAAACTACTCCAAAACCTTATGAAAATATGTTTACTAATAATTACATAATAATTATATTCCATGATGCCACAGTAGCAACGAAACTACTCCAGATTTTAAAAAATGCAGCAAAACTTAAATTGATTTTTAAACTACTCCAAAACCTTATGAAAAGGTAAAATGATTTCCAAAGATAATCTCTAATTCGAGCACGGATGGAATTATTGCGAGGGAATGAATAGCTTGGATACGATCCAAGTCTACAGAACATATAAAACAGTGACTGATGTTACGTAAGAGATGGCTTTTTTACTGCATGGTAGTTTCTTCTCTTAAAATATTTATTTACGAGTATGAATCCACGTTCGAATCCCGCACATAATTATAATATTTCTTCCGTTGTCATTTTGTAATATAACTGTGGTACATTCCCACAAATAAAAATAATAAAATTATAGGGTTGCGTCATCGTTAACAAGTTTGCATAAATTAGTGTTGTTTGTAGTTCAACCTAACTGGAACTGTAAATGTCGTTTCATTCCCATACGATAGTTAAGAACGAAAGGAATAATTGGAGTTATGAGTCATATGTTATATTGGCTTAGCGATCAGAGGAAACCCCTGCTATAGGGGTGGATGGCGCGGATTCGAATCCGCGCGTGACTATATTTTTTCCCCTTGTAATTTTGGAGTCTCTTTCTTCAGATAGGGATGAATCTTACCTGGCTTCAAGTGATGACGTAGTTGCAATGATAAGCAGGCTGGACCAGAATCAGAAATGGAATTTTTTTCATGGTTTGCCTACACAACTTAATGTACACTTACGTTTGTCTGGAACAAAAAAAACAAAACTGATTTGCTAAAAAACTTAAAATTATCATGAATAGTTTATTGCAGGTCATATTAATTTGAAGTACCTCTGAGTAATTGTTATAATATAAATTATCATCATAATTGAATTAATCCAACTTGAAATTGACTAGCAATACAGTTTTTGCTTACGGTTATTAAAGGTAAAAAGCCCTTTTAAGCACTTATAATCCAGCTAAAGACTCTATTTTATTATTTCCCGTAGGGTGCATTTTACCAACCTTTTGTATAACAAGCGGATAAGTTACACTATAAACTATTATTCCTTATAAAAACCATTATAGCTTTTGTAACATCTCAAACCTAGAAGCATTTTACATATGTTGGATTACTGTCCTGGAATAATTGGACTCGCTGGTTTGATTTTTATGACATTTGGCAGCAGCAGCAGCTGCATATACATAGAAATAGTTTTATCAGCTGAAGCAAAAGCATCACATTTGCTTAATTGACCATAAGTATAATTTTTAAATCTTGGATTTGATTTTTGCTTTAATCTGCCTGATGTTAGATTTCATAAAAGTCAATACCATGCCAGATATTTAAAATACCTACTACCCACAATGTTCGGTATCATTTATACAGATGACTATTGGATATCTATGGTGACAAAACCTAAAATATTATGATGGTTATAGCGAATAAAGTGATCCTCTTATCTCTTATACATATTATAAGTGAGATTGGTCAAATTCACCCATAGTAGTTGTAGTAAAATAATAACTTAAAAAACAAAACTTTCATATCTGATGAGTATGCTACGGAATTTGATTATATTTACATGGACGAGAGTAGTAATATATCGTATTTATATTATTTTGTTTTAAATAACAAAGAAGACACCTAACAAAAAGAGCTTCGATACTGGTTTAATCAATACTGCGTGGATTCCAAGCCTTTTTTGGCACAAACGATAATAAATTCTAATAAGTAATGGCTTCTGTACAAAATGCATTGCCTCTCTATTTAAGATTAACTGCAGCTGACTGCTAACTTTATTTTTCATTTATTGGCTAAGATTTATTATGAACTGGATGTTTAGAAAGGTGACTTACAAGACAAATTATTGACAAAAACCTGAAAGAAAAGCAGATTGTACCACACAGGAGCAAAATAATATTTTACGGTGGGGGCGCTATTTTGAATAGAGTGGAGTGGGGGATTCTAAAATAGTATCCTTAGCGCAGTCAGGGATTCAATATACTTCGCCCACGAAAGAAAAAAAATGCGTTCGTGTACATTTCATCCCACTACGAGAAAACTATATAAAATACTTAAATATTTAGTACAATTTTTGGGTGTTAAAGTCGGTTCCATTTTTTAGTAAAATTTTTTTTCGAATAGATTTGATTAAGAAGTTTTTTTAGTTAAATTCTAAGTATAATTTGATTACACGTAATAAATCACTTTCCTCTTGGCCAATATTTTATTTCAACTATATATCTTCCAAAACTTAGCTGACCAAGCGTCGATGTGAAACGTGATCAAAATGCTGGCACCTATTTGGCTCAACGAATAAGCGGGGCAATGCTGCCCGCACGCTGGGCACGCTGCCAACTGGTAGCGGGTTGGAGCATTTGGATTGCCTGTGAGTCTGCTATGACTTATAGGTTGTCGAAATGCTTTTATTGTATATTGATAGACAGTTACATTGAGACACAATTAAAAACCTTATAAAGATTATTATACAAAATATAACTGAGTAACAATAGGCGGTCTTATCGCTTAGAGCAATCTCTTCCAGACCACCTATAACCAGAGGAACATATTTTTATTAAAATACACATAAACGGTGGTGGTCTTCATAATGCAAACATAATCATTTAAAGAATGCATCTTAAATAATTACAATTATAAAAAGAAAACAAACTAAATTAAATTAATAAACATTGTTCAATCATTCTATATAAATAACACATATACCTACATAAATATTACACATATAAATACACATATTTATATAAAATATATTTACCACTATCTCACCTGATGGTAAGTGAAAGAAAGAGAAAAATAATTTTATTTGGCACATAAAGAAAAAAGTTACAACGTAAAAAGACAGTTAAGAGCAGCATTGAGCCAAAAAGGCCCTACCTCAGCACAAATGTCAGGTGCTTGCAAGAAAGTGACGCCGATCTTCAGGCAAAGCCTTGCAGGTGACAAAATAATCAACTTGTTATATAGTTACATACGACATAATCATATTAATACACACAAGTAAATTAATTGAAGAGCTAAGAATGTAAGACTATTTACATTATTTACTTTAAAACGTATTTATGTATTTAGTGATGATGCGGTGGAAGATGTTTGATTAGATGCAAGGACACTTGCCAGGACACAACGTTGGTAAGGTACTTGACGACAGATTTCCTACTTGAGGGTGGTAGCTAGCTAACAGGCAGGCAGGCGGACTTTCGCAAAATACCCTAACACCATGCTATAAAAACTGCCATCCTAAGATAACAACCAGGACCGACAGCTTAACGTGCCCTCCAAAACACGCACACGCTAAGTAGTAATGCCGCTAGCGGTCACCCATTCATCTCATGACCGCAACAGAATGACTTTGCCTGATATATCAGGCAAAGTCAAATCTAATCAGTTAAGAACGGCTATGCAAACTTCGCCACGAGCGCTTCAATAATTAAGATAATATTGTTAACTTCAATGGCCTTTAGAAAAATAGTAAAATAAATGACAGCTAACTTAATCTAGACTATTCTATTATAGATTTCTATTTTCCTTCTAGTCCGTTTAAATGTATTAATTTCCTTAGAGACCGGGTGGACGTGTTTCTTAGTTAATAACTGTGCCGCTGAGGCAGTCTCTAATTACGAAACGAATGGTGAGGGTAAACGGGGATGAGAAAAACAGGACAAGTCTTGTTGTAGAGTAGGTAATATGTAAGAGAAAATTGTGCTAGGGGAAATTCAAATTAAACTATTGTTATACCAATCAGATTTGGCCTCTTATATTTTGTTGTGTTCCATACCTTGAAAATAAAACACGGTCTTTTATATGATCACTCTGCTTTTAATGTGTCTGTCTGTAAGTCAAGAACCTTTTTCCAGGAATAAGATTATCTTGAAATACTGTAAGTACCAAGTGTAGTATATTTTGATTTCTCTGTAAAAAAATTAAGATTCCACGTGCCGATTTCACTGAATCAAGTTCTGCTTAAGCGTTATCATATTATGTTGGTTTGAACGGGCTCTATGTTAAATGATTTCATGGATAGTATTTTGATCGTATTTAGTTTCCATGACAACGAAGATTTCGATAAGTGGAATGAAAACTACTAATAATGCACAGAAAAGAGAAAATTTATATCTCTATGGAATAATGAATCTTCGTATCATTGATTGGTTGCAATTTGTTGATGAGAGTAAAGGCCCTTGAATGCTTTGAGCTGAACTTCTGAAATCGGGTGATATGAAGTTAACCTCGGTTAAAATTGAACCTAGTTGAATATAAAAATTCGTTGTCTAAAGTGAGATTTAGATAATCAATTTTTAATTTCAACTGCAACTCTTATAGTAAGTCGTTGAATTCTGTTTTGTTCGAACTGGTCGCGTTTAATTTCAGCGGTGAAATCCACCTTTGTCTTTTATGTAATACATTTTTGTGTTAAAGCCAAATTACTCTCCAAAACATTCGGTAAAAAGCAAGCTCTCACAGCACAAACACAAGCCAAAAAGATAAATGATATAAAATTACATTTTCATTTGGTTAATAATGTTTATTTAGGTGAAAGTAGGGTGCTTTCAAACCCTAATGTTTCATAAAATTTTGATATTCCATGTGAAAAAAGGTAAATAGCGTTATTAAAATTGATTCAAAAGTTAATAGTTATATTTTAGCTTAGTATTTTATATTTCTAAATAGGTTTTAATTAAAACTAGAGACCTCAATATTTTTCGAAGCAGAATAGTGTAATATAAACTCGGGCTTACCATGTTTCAGTTGCTATATTTCATACTTATCTTCTATTCCACAATTCGGTTGAGCTTAAGTCAAACAATGTATATCTATAGTACTATCGTATATTATACATGGCACTTTTCAAATTAAGTACAGTAACGTCGTTACACCACAAGACTAATGAAGACACTTATTTCTTGATACCTGTGTTATAAAATCGACTTACTCCCAGAGAGTTGAAATACTAGAGTAGTTATATCCGAACACCACTGCTTTAAAAGCTTACTAGAATTTACCTATCTAAATACCTACATGTAGATAGGTACCATATGCAGTTTGTAATGACAAAGAAACAACGCTCAAATATTATGCGTCATATCTGTTGTAAGAAAGAGATAAATAAGCAATTCGTGTAACCACCGAACCGCCACGAGACGTTCCGATCACCATTACACTGCGATCTCTTTCACTCTCCCACACCAAACAATACACATA
The DNA here is from genome assembly GCA_963854805.1 of Plagodis dolabraria. Lineage (NCBI taxonomy): Eukaryota > Metazoa > Arthropoda > Insecta > Lepidoptera > Geometridae > Plagodis > Plagodis dolabraria. The sequence goes on from OY978466.1 coordinate 8,611,177, forward strand.
TCTCGCTCATCCATTTTATTGACATTAGTTCCTAAGATAAAACAAAATGACGATATTTTTTATTTCATCAATAAAAACAATAATTACACGTGACATTAAACAGTTTTCTTATCTCTCACAGTGCTTGTATAATTGGTGCAGAGTATATAGACACAAGGAAGGCATATTGTCCACAGATTATTCCTAAAAAACCCGATTAGCGGCGATGTTTTCACCGGACGCTCGGAAGTGCAAGACTGGTAGTGACTCTGGTAATTACCCTGAATTCGTCTAGTAAATATGGAGGGCACACAACTCATCTACAGGTAAAAAAATCTTAGCTTACTCCACGTCTGAACAAGAAGTGCCGCTAGCCCGCTAATCTTCTCATCACAAATTTTCCTCCCTTGAGCAGTTGGCGGGAATACCGTGAGACAACGTCTTTCCGGAGGCCATTTTTATTTAAAAAGAGTAGGGCAAAATAAAGAAGTTAAAATATCTTCTTTTAAAATCTTGGCACAGAGTAGAAAATATCGGAAATCATGACAATAGCAAGACATATAGGGTTAGTTTTCTTGTCCAATCTCTGTATGAAGTTATGGTAATAGCTATGAAGGTGATGATGAAAATTATCCTGTGTGTTAACCCAGCGCCTCATCTATTTCCATACCAAATGTTATCAAAGTTGGTCTAGCCGTTTGAGCGTGAAGAAGTAAGAAACGTATAATGAAGCAGTGAAAGCCGATTGGTTCGGAGCTACGAACTGCGATGCCGTAAGTCTTTCCATACTCTCGCCTGGCAAGCTATCACCCACAAGAAGAAAATCTGTCGCCAAGTAAAAAAATTGAACCGACTTCAACACTCAAAAGTGTGAAATAACTCGTTGAAGTTGGTCGCCTGGTACCGGTTTTTGACAAGTTATTTCACACTTTTGAGCATTGAAGTCGGTTCCATTTTGTGGTAAAATTTTTTTTTTACTCTTTTTAGTGACCCAAGGGTCACGGGATCGAATGTCAATCATTGTCAAATATCATCAAGATAGGATAATATTTTTCAGTTAATGGACTGTAACTCAAAAATGGCTTGACCGATTTTGATGATAGTTTTAATAAAACCAAATGACTAGCATCAGCTTTCAATTAAAAAAAAAATATCTAAAGTGGTTCACCTAGTCAAAGGTGCTAAGGTAAGAAACATAAAAAAAAATACAGAGTCGGTTAAAAGTATATTATATCTTTAAGTTTTATATTGTTTTTCAAGACTGTAAGATTATAAGCGCATCTCTAACATCGATTAAATGAATGTATAACGGATATTGATAACTGCTGATAAGTAGCACCTAGTTATGTTTCCTGCTTTACTTGATTACTATTCCAGTATGATCCAATTACTACCCATCCGTTTGCATTAAAAGTTATCTCTATTGGTCTTCTTTAAATGGATAAAATAAATCTCCACGCTTTTACTTTACTTATCAGCCGGATTGTCCACTGCTGAACACAGCCTCTCAGCATGAAAGATCATAATCTCTATACTTGGCAGGCGTCTTGGGGATCGCAGTTTAAGATATCAGTTCCTCAGAAGGTGCTGCTGCCCACCTTCCGATATTTTACCTTCAGTCGCCTCTTACGACACACCAGCTACCCACAGGTAGCAATGGGAGGGTGACATTCTAGTCACACTGGGCACGCGTTTGGGTTTTTGGACACGCTTCTAAGATGCTCTAATAGTAGTTTATGCAACAGTCATATAATAATAGGTATTAAAACATGAGTGTAGTTTTTTGAAACGAGCCGCAGGCAAGTTACGAGTGTTTTAATACCTAATTATATGCAGTTGCATACACTACTTTATTTAATCTCATGGCTATAGGTAGCTACTCGTACATTAAATAAAACGTAACATAAAAACCAGCGCGCACACCACAGATAATGTGAAACCTCCTTGGTCGGGACTCATTGTACTTTAAAAATGAAAAAAAAAGTTTGCTCTAAAACTTTAAAAGTTTGTTTTGTTAGGAGAATAATACTTTATTTTATTTTTTAAATTTTCTTAAAGAAGTATGTAAATAAAATATGTTTGGTATTTCATTTCATAATTAGAATATTACCAAAGTAAGTAGTTTACAGTTCCTGACGTAGGTGTCACAAACAGTTGTCAGCTAGTTACAATCAGCGTTGTAACACATTGAACCTAAAACGGGACAAACGCCACCCGATCCTCAAACATGGCTATCAAATCAAGCGACGCTTCTGATTGAGGCTCAGTAGTGTGCGTATGTGCGTCTTCTAAATGCTTGTCTTCATGTCTTTGTCATTCATTAAACTGTATCGTATACAATGGAAGTGTAGCTGTGTGCATTAGTATATGCATGTGTTGTTCCTTTCTTTACTTGATTCGATGTCGTAACATAAGAAAATAACTAATATTGTGTTTTTTTCATATGTGGTAGAAGAGATCCTTCAGTCTCAAAATGCACACCGCTCCAATGCCTTTACCCCTACCTGCAAAATAACATACAAACGCATGTTCGCAACTTAAAGAATTACCTTTAATAATAATATATATTAAAGGTTTCTACAGTACTGACTTACTGAGGCAGAAATGTTCTATTAAACGACGTTCTAAAATCAATCCTCAAACCGTAACATTAACACCGACAGCGCTTCTGTATGACAGACGTCACTAGTGGCGACAGTGCTAGTTAGCTTCGTTGGAATCATTTAAATTTTGGCGCTTTTAGAGCGCATCCATCCCAGTTATATACTCGCAGAAATATCTTTGATAGTTAATCGTTAAGTATTAATGAAGTTATATTGTGGCAGGGACAAACGACACCCAAATTTAATCTTAAAAAATAAGGTATACACTCGACACCGATAAAAAAATAACATATAAAAGAAATATGGAATGAACATAAACAAATAACATACCTAAAATGTCCTTCTTTAAATGTCAGTTAAAAAGTGTTGAAATTCATTGCTAAGAATCTAATTAATATTTAAGAAACACCTCAAGTCGTTTTGTTCACGAGGTGTCGATAAAATTCCCCTCGTACTGATTTCGTCACGCTTTCAATTCCAACTTTAAAGCGCAGGTGGTAACTTAATGCCTCCATAAACCACTAGGTTCCCACGTCCTAGGCGGCTAAGGATATAAAAGAAGATACGAAGATATTAAAAGCTACGCGATATTACGTCGTAATAGCCATACGAGCGTACGGGGAGAATAAGAAAGAATTGCTAACAATTTTATGAATCTGAGAAAAGTTTCACAATGTGTAGTATATAATGACTAAGACCTAAGTATTAGTTATGACCTGACTCTTCTTCCTTTCCTTATCCCATTTATATGGTGACTTCTATTCTTTCATTTGTAATGAAGCAGTGATCAGCAGGCTCAGTGACATTGGCTATGGACTGCCACGCAGCAGGTCCATGGTTCGAATCCCGCCGTGGGCTTGAGCTTGACCGCATGGTGGAAGGGCATTTTGCGAATGCCCGCCTGGCTAGCTACTATTCTCATGCAGACAATCTGTCGTCAGGCACCTATCGGTGTGTTCCGGCAGCAGTCCTTGAGAGCCAGTGAAATTACAGGCACATAAGACTTAATAACTATGTTTTATGGTGAGGGGCACAGTGCAATTCCTGACTTGTGACGAAATGAATCTGTTACAGGCAGAGGTTAGTCCGCTTATCATCAGGAGGGCCTTGATCTTGTTCCATCACAGTAACTTAAAAAATGTTAAAGACAATAAAATTGTGAATGCAAATAAAAAAAGTAAATGCGTGAGAGTGTGTGAGAGTTTAAGGATGTTTATGTATACCTGATAAGCTAGCTTATCCACTGTCTCACTTGACAGTAGATAAGTGATGATGTGGTGGAAGATAGGATTACTGGCTCTCAAGGACAGCTGCCGGAACATTCAGACCACCCTCGAGTAAAGAGTCAGTTGTTCACCTAAGTTTGACAACCGATTTTTACTCGAGGATGGTAGCTATCCAGGCCAGCATTCGAAAATGCTCTACCACCATGCTGTAACGAACGCCATCCTAAATCAACAACTGGTAGCGACGGCTTCACGTGCCCTTCGAAGAATTACAGCACTCAGTAATGCCACTAGCGGTCACTCATCTAAGTCATCATATAATATCATCACGGACGTTGCTTAACTAAGGCGATAGGTTAAGAAGGCTAGGAAAATTACGCTGTGAGCGCTTCAAAATGGTGTGGATGTAAGCATAGATAAAACTTGTACTTTTCTCTATGATGTAAGTGAATTTGCTGCCACTAAACGGCGGCGGTCACCAAGGTTACAACCCTAGGAATAAGGATAAAAAAACGGGACCTGGTTTTTGATTAACAAAAACAAAGTAAAAGTCCTTCATACGTACATGTGTGTGTTTTTATAATAAACTAGCTTTCCGGCCGCTGTTCCACCTGTACGTATGTCGATTATCACGCAAAACCATTAACCTCCTTTTGCGCAGTTTGATAAAAACTATCTTTTGTCCTTCCTTGGGTCTTAATTTATTTCCATAACAAATTTTATCGAAATTGGTTCAGTAGTTTCAAGTTTATTCGTCGCATACAAAAATACAAATCTTTCCTCTTTATAATATTGGTGTAAATTTCCAAAAATTACAGTTGTCACAATGAAAATGATTACTGCGTGTAAAAGATTTCAAATTATTCACTTCTTGATTATTTACAAGAAAACAACGCTTTGCTTGTTCCACCCCTGCCAAGCCAACCTTAGTCACTTATGTATAAATATATATTGTAATAATCTTAAAATACACTTATGTAACAAATTGTAAAAGAGTAAAGATAAAGAAAAGAATGGCCCCAAATTTTTGCCCGTTCTTCTCGATTTGGAACTGTACCTCTTTGCTGAACGCGGTACCTGGTAAAATATTTTAATCATTACATACATTTTGTAATTGACTTTTATAGGAGCGGCATAGACGCAAAAACGGCCTCCGAAACGACTTAACTGATATTCATGAAACTACAAGAACAATTTCTCTGTATAGATGCTGGACCAAGATAAAATTTACGATATAATACATTGTGTATTAAGAGCGGTAAGTAAGGAATTACAATCGACGCTCTAGTAGGCTTTCTGTTTCGAGGTTCGTAATTCCCGCACTACCCGTGAAACAAAAAATGTTTTCCATCACATTTGCGAGTAAATAATTATGAATTTTACCTTTAATAGACAAGTCAGAACAGCTGTTATTGTGAAATACGTGTACTTCTTCTTCTTCTTTAGATGGCTAAATACTAGGAGGATAGATACTTCCCAATGACAAAAGAAAGAAGAGGACATGAAGTTTATGGTCGTATCGAGTGCCAAAAAAGAAAGTAAAATGGCGTCGGCTCCGCCCATTTCCCAGTGTTGTTCATGAGTGTAAATAATTACTCGCCATTTATAACAAGTTCGATTAATCGATCATAATGTCAAAATCACCACAGTAGGGAAGTACATTCCGGCTCCTCTACTCATCAGACGGTGTCCCAAAAGCATGAAAGATGGCTTTGGTGCAACCTATCCCTAAAAAAGATGATCGCTCAGATCTAACTTTAATCATTATTTTCGAGATATTCAATTTTTTTTATAGAATAATTGTAGCAAGATAATTCGAGAGATCAATTCTTCAAGGAGGAAATTTAGCGACTGAAAACAATATGGCATAAGTAAAGGAAAATTATAAAATGTAAGTATAATTTCAAATTTAATCAACAGTAAAGAAATCAAATATTATTTATAAACAGAAGTCAATTATTTATAGAAAATTTACTTAATGATGTTTCAGTAACATCGATGTGTGTATTAATACATCTTATTAACATCGATGCAACCGACCGATGCATTACATCGGAAAAAACATCGATGTATATCTTAAATGTCCATCTCTAGTTCTACTCAACAACCAGAAACTAAGATGGCGGGTTGGCCGATGGGCATGACCAAAGTGACGTCATATGTTATTGTTGCAATTTTAGAAAGCGGTAAAAGTAATGTTGTCTCTTGTTACATTAATACAATCACATGCGTGGGAGTGAAATGCATACACTTTTTTTATATCTGTGTTGAAATGCATCGTATTTCTATAACGTACTAATATATAGGTCATATATTTCTAGTCCTCTTCTTTCTTTTGTCATTGATACTTCCTCCTAGGCTAAATACGTGTACATTTTTTAAGCGGATGACGGGCTTTTTGCTTACTCCACAGACTATACAAATTTTTCGTACAGAAACGTTAAGCGCAAATACTTAGGTAATATGTAGGTATACAGACATGACGGAGTAAAAAAAAAAACGAGATTTTGATACAAAAATCTATTATTAATAACCTAATTTTCTTATTAATCGTTTTTAATAGTTGAATATTTAAAGTAACATGAAGCGAAATCGCAATGAAATATTTCTTTAGATAACATTATAAGACAATTTTTCAATTGCGTGTAAACTCCTTGCTTGAACTTGCATGACCTGAGTGATGCGCGATAAATTGAAAAAAAAAATTTACTGACCTTGAGTTTCATGACAAAAAGAAAGCTAGACGGAAGGACGTTTCCTTCCTTAGAGATTTTATATGGGGCATCACGGCCAAGTTAACCTGTTTGTTTACATACTGTTTACGTGCAAATGTAAAGAAATAATACTTCTTTTAACTCACTTGCTAAAGTGGCTCTAATTTCACCGCAATTAGGCACATAATGACATCTGTAATCAAACTGTGACTCTATCACATTACTAGAATTACTGTTATTCTATTGTTCACAAGTGAGTTATAGAGATTTTTTTTATTATTGGTTGAGTTCCTTTGCTAAAAAGTTTCGATACAAAAAAGATCGTGTTCAATAGTACAAATAAATTTATGTACCTTTTATTTGTTAGTTTCATACAATTTCCTATTTAAGTAAATAATTTTCAACTTGTACGTCTTTTATACATAAAACTTTTACTATAATTTTTTTTTTATTTTCTCTGTAATAAAGAAATGTTTAAATTCCCCATTTTGTACGGAGCTAAAACGCTATCCTCGTTAAGCCGAAAAAAAAAGAAATCTCATTGTTTAGTCTATGGCCGTTCGCCATGCGCGTGCATAGCTAGCTACATATGATTAATCTGTGGTGCATAGGAAGACTTATTATTTATATTTTATTCCCGCCGTTGCGAAACTTCACAACTCGTTTTTACTGTTGAAATTATAGTTATTTATTAATTAAGATGTTTATAAGTACTAGTTATTGATGAAAATGATTGATGCTGTACACGGCCCGATATAAGATGTGAAGATCTTAATGTTATGAAAAGTTTACTACCTGAAAATTCCAAGGAAAAATATGTACTTATTAACATACCAATATTTCATACAATATCAGAATTATCTTCTAAGTACAAAGCTAGCTCTTCGTGGTGCATATACTCAATGTTAAAAGTACAGGCCTAACACAGAATGTAGTGGACTTAACATACTCTAATTTGTCAGCTTATCTAAAGAGATTATCCGTTGGATTTACAAGCAAGAAGTCAAAGGTTTTATCGTCTGACAATATTGAAAAATGTATAAAAGATGCTTCTGATAGCCAATATCTATCTACTAAGGTTAGTTAAAATATATTTTTTGTATTATTTTCTTCTCAAGTGTGTTGAAAAACGTCGTATGATACACGTGTGTATTGATGATTAACGTCCTCGGCTCTCTTAAGACCCTCATCTATCGGCTCGGGTCTCAATGGCGCCTCAGTAATCGCCAACATTACACACTTATACCATAATGTACTATTATCGCGATTTTCTGATATCCCATTGGAGCTCAATAGAACCGCTTTCTACGCGAGAGTGAAGCCTTAGGCTAAAGCTAGCATATGTTTTTCTTAAACAATTAAATGCACCTCAGGTGTGATCGTTTATTTATGGTATATCTACTACCACTTGGATAATATAGTCGCATCATCGGCAATATAATTTACTCTGGTATTGTCGCACATTACAGCAGAGATTTCGAAGCCATGATGGCCGAGCGGTAATACCTGTGAATTGCCGTGCCGCAGGTCCTGGGTTCGATTCCCACCGCCGGCTGAAGCTTCACTACATGGTGGAAGGGTATTTGCAACTACCCGCCTGGCTTGCCACCATCCTTAAGTAAGAAATCTGTCGCCAAGCACTTAACAGTGTGTTCCGGCAGTAGTCCTTGAGAGCCAGAAAAATTACAGGCACAAAACTTAATAACTGTATGTCTCAGAGTAACGGGCGCAGTGCAATTCGTCATATGACGAAATGCATCTGTTATAGGCAGAGGTGAATCCGATTAACATCAGGAGGGCCTGTGCATGTTTCATCGAAATGACATAAAAAAAAACCGTAATGTATTGCTTAGACTATGACCCCGTCTTGATTTGTCGCGGTAGGTTGTTAAAAGCTCACCCCATAATAATATGGTGGTTACTCTATAGATACGTTTCATGGAGCGTTGAATTGGCTTATTCGTCAACTGGCGAGCGTGAAACTCGCGAGTGCGCGCGAGTTGGCACCTTCCTAGTTTACCTATTTTCTTTGTCGTCAACTCGCACGCGCGTATAAAGTACAGTCATATTAACTTTAATTGCATTTATTTTATTTATAATTGTACATATTTTAGATGCTTTCTAAGTAATTATTTTGTTTGTATTATGAAGACTACTGTCTATGGTTTTGTAGTAAAATGTTGTCCTCAAGTTATAGGTCGTCTGGTAGAGATCGCTCTAAGCGATAAGACCGTCTATTGTTACATAAAGTGTTATCTATCTATCTAATAAACATGTATAGGCGCATTTTTTTACATGCATAATAAGCTAACTTATGACCACGATCTCACATGAAGTGATGATATGGTCGAAGATATTATACTGGCTCTGAAGGACAGCTGCAGGACACACCGCTAGGTGCTTGGTGACAAATTTTCTACATGAGGGTGGTAGCTAGCCAGGCGGGCATTCACAAAATGCCTTACAACTACGCCATAACGACTGCCATCATAAGACAACAACCGGGACCGACAGCTTAACGTGCCATACGAAGCACGTGCACTTTTGACCACTATCTCGCTATCTCTCGCTCGATATGGTCGCTAGCGGTAACCAATTCATTCAAATCCAACTCACGACCGCGGCGGATGTTGCTAAAACTTAGAACTTAGAACTTGTTCGGCTAAGCGATCAAGTTCTTAGTTCTATAGATAAGCTATTCACATTAAACAGGTCGGGATTTAAATAATTTTAAATATACGCGACTGAAATTGATGAAAATTGTACAATTACTACCTACGCGTATTGAAAAAATATGCCTTATTTCATATTTAAAAAAAAAATTTCATGTTATCTGAAAATCCTTTATAGAAAAAGCCGCTTCAAAATCTCAATTCCGTTTCAAGGATGATATATCTAAGAATCCTTTAGAGAGGAAGTCGTACAAAGAGAGTGGGTGTCTCTTGAAAAATATCATGCATCTCTTTCACGCTCGAACGCAAAGCTTTTGTGGGATAGAGAAGGATTATATTTGGTACGACAAGCATACTAGTTTACAAGGGTTCTTACCATTTGTTAGATGTCTTTGATATGCAGCGATAGTGTTTGAGTAGCGACTTTGACTTATTCGCATATTGCTTTCTTGGCGAAGCGAGGTCTACTTGGATAGTTTGAAGCATGTAATTTTTTAGAGGAGTGGGGCGATAAATGTTGAGAGTGTCCTTAGATAAATTACGAACTCTTGCTTCGCCTTTGTAAAATTTACTTAAAAAAATATACACGTGATTGATTTTAAAATAACTTTGCATTCCTTTTCAATATAAAAAAAAAATATTGCTAAATCAAACGCATCGTTTCTGATATATGAAGTCTAAAAAACGTTACTGTGAGTATTTTTAAATTGGCAGAATAAATGATTCTACGTTAGCCTGATCTATTTCTTTGATCACATTTTTACAAATTATTGGAGTACAAAAATTTTATGCCCAAGGCGGGAATCGAACCCGCGTCCTCCGATATCGCGTTGGATGCCTAAACCGCCTCGGTTACCTGGACTTGGCATTTCTAGCCGAAATTTCGTGCTCCAATTGTATTACTTTAACCGTCATAGAGGTCGGTGCGCGATCACATCATCACTTATCATTACGTGAAACAGTGGCCAAAGGCTAGACTATGAGCTATAAATAGATAAAATATTATGGTATTATTTAAGTAATATTTTCGAACTGTTCTTTTTTTTTTACTTAAATACTAGCTTAAATCTTAATTAGTCTAATATCTAGCTTAAATAGCTTAAATTTTTGGTGTTACATTTAAACCACCCAGCTTTTGTTTTTAATTTTATTTAGTACACACGTATATCCAACTCCCATTTATAAACATGCATCTTATAATATCATCATACGTGGAACTGTCACATTTCAGTGGAACAATAATGAAGTTCTATCGAGTTTCAATCGACAACATAGAGCGGATTGACCAATGGTAGGTACGCCCCTAGATATAGCCATTTTCCTTCCTTCCAGAACTATAAACCGGTGCAGTAGAAATTGCCGTCTTTTGCAATAGCCAGGATATGATTTATTCATAAGTACATCCTTCCATAATACCGTACTTCTAGGGGGATTTCATGAATTGAAAATTATATAGCATGATAAATGAAAGCATAGTGCATTTTGTCGACTATTCACTTTGCTGTGGAATCTACAAGTGAATGGACTAGCTGATACTGTTTAGAATTAATTTGTCCACTCTTTAGACTAGGTATACAAATCTGTAAATAGTTTACTAAGCTCTATTTAAGGAGTTATTTCTTGACAGCTAAACACATTGAACATTGATATTCTTAAAGATGTAAATCACCGAACTTCTGAGCAGTTATTTGTGTGTGTTAGAATTGTTGACTTCAAAGTGGAATGAGATCGCAGTTTATTTATAATGCACAATTATTTTATTGTAATGTAAGCACACAGAATGCCATGTCTTTATTTAAATTCAGAATCACAATGCCATGTCTTTATTTAAATTCTGAATTTTGTGTTAAAAAGTTTCAGTCCAGAATTTGACTCTATGCAGTTTTATTTTTTATTCAAAGTGGCCATTGCGTTAAAGGTAAAATTCTTATTAGAATATCATTTGAAAGTTTAATGTTCAGTCAAATTTTCATGTGAGTTAGATATGATATTTAATATCATAACAATATTTACGCAAAAATGTATTATTACAACAGTTATTATCCGAACGTTATGGTAACATACATACAATAATCGAAAACGTTTCGTTTTCTTTAGTCATCACAAAGACATAATTTTGTTCGGTCGAACATTTTGCATAGTGGTTGAGCATTTTGGGAATGCGCATGTGGCTAGTATACTACATGTAGAAAATTTTTCGCCAAACACCTAACGACGTTTTAGGGCAGCTGTACTTGAAATCCAATTTTTATTCTAGCTTAAGCCTTTTTACCACACCATCACTTATTATCACCACTTATTATTACCACTCTCAAGTAGAAAATATGTCGCCAAGCACCTAATGGTGTGCAGCCCTCGAGAGCCAGTGAAATTAAATTACAGGCACATGAAACTTAACAACTATGTTTCAAGGTGACGGGCGCAGTGCAATTCGTGACTTATGACGAAATGCATCTGTTGTAGGCAGAGGCTAGTCCGCTTAACATCAGGTGGGTCTCGGGCTTGTTCCGTTAGAATAACACAAAAAAAACAACTGAGATTGTGTTCAATAGCAGTTTTCTAACAAATTTGAATTAATAAGAAAAAGTGTGTTTATGTTACTACTACTGTTTTTATGTATAAAAACATGTATATATAATATATGTAACCGACTTGTCGTGAAATCACTTCTTCATAATGTCTTTACCTTCTACAAATAAGTTACAAACAAAATTTTGCAGTTTTAATATTGTTCTCGTATGTTCTCAAGCTATTAAAACATAGTAAAATTTTGCTTTAAGATTATAGTTTTAGAGCACTCCGTTCTTTTATGAGCTGCGGATTAATTTTGGCTTTACGAGCTAATTTTGCAAGCTTTGGTTTCCGTCTTTTCATGAATTATTGTCATTTTATCGGGTGTAAATCTGAACTGAAGAATATGTTAGGGAGATTTCACTTCAGATTCATCAAAGTTATTTTTTTTATTTGTAGCTGATAAGCTAGCCGTTGACCACTATCTCACCTGATGGTAAGTGATGACGTGGTCGAAGATGTTGTTCAGGCTAACCTAGAATTACTGGCTTTCAAGGACAGCTTCTGGAACGCACCGCTAGGTGTTTGGCGACAGATTTTCTACTTGAGGGATGGTAGCTAGCCAGGCGGGCATTCGCAAAATGCCCTACCACCATGCTATAACTATACTGCCATGATAAGACAACAACCGGGACCGACGACTTAATGTGCCCTCCGAAGCACGGAAGCGCTCAGTAGTAATGTCACCAGCGGTCACCCATCCAACTCATGACCGCAGCGATGTTGCTTAGCTTTGCCGATCGGTAGATCGGCTAAGCAAATTTCGCTACGAGCGCTTCAAAACACATCTCTGGCAGCAACAGCCTTATTGATTGCCAAATAATATCTGTCAATTTAATGTATCGATTAAAGTGCTAGCACATACCTACTATTGTTTTTTTGCAAAGATTTGATGAATTATATTGAATACCATGAATCCATAGAAATGAATTTAGTATTTAAACTTCTTCAGGAGGATGTCTAGCTTTTTGTAATTTTTTGTTTTATTTTCAACATTTATTCTAAAACATTCGGCCTATACAAAGATATCACACTCGGCCCCTAAGCGACACATTTTTATGTCTTATTATTTTTTTTGCAATGCCCGGTCATCACGAAACCAAATATGAAGACTATTTTATGATCAATTGGGGGCTTCAAGTGAGTTTTCTATGCGATATGCCTTAAGTCACAAAAGGCATGGAAAACCAGAAAAAGAATGTAATAATCTGTAAAACAATGTTTACATCCCCCAATACTTATATCTAAACGCCATAAATATGTATTTTACTTTCAGTTACTTATGATTCCCTTTATAAGCGTAATTTCTTTGTTACAGATGTCGACAACCATACATATCTCCAAGAGTCTCACAAAATAAAAACATGTGAAAAAAAAACAGAAATCGAAAACATGGGATCAAACGAAGAACACTTTCCAAAAGCACACAAAGGTATCGGAAAACGAATACCTAATAACAAATCAGAAGGCGATGTAGACATTTACAAAAGAAATATAAATATTAACACAATTAAAGAACATAACATTTTGAATAACGCAGAAGATGAAATAGAGTTTCATAAAGATATAAGTACGGCTAATACAAACAAACGTAATGTAACGAGAAATGTGAAAGGTGGTGTGAGAAATTACAGTAGAGTAACAAGTAGGTGTGCTAATACATTGTTCCTTTTGTTGAGGATATCTTTGAAATGTAACGTGTTCTGGAAGCAATGGATGCTGTGTGCTTTGATATGTTGTGTAAGCGGTTACAGGGAGCAGAAGTTTGCGATTGAGCCTCAGGATCAGGTGAGATTATTAATGTTGTATAAGACTTTAGTTTAATTTTGTATTTTTACTGAATCGTTATATACTTTCTTTGAACAGCAATATAAAGACAATTCCGTGTTCTCCTGCAACTCATGCTAACGCGAGTATTATTTATGCTATACTAGCTTTCAGGGTGCGGCTCCGCCTGCGCATATGTCGGTTAACGCGCAAAAACATTAACCTCTTTTTGCGCAATTGGATAAAAACTATCCTATGTTTTTTCCCGGGTCTCAAACTATTTCCATACCAAATTTAATTCAAATCGGTCCAGTAGTTTTGGCGTGAAAGCGTAACAGACAGACAGACAGAGTTACTTTCGTTAGTACTAATATTATAAATGCGATTAATATAATTACTATCGCATTTATAATATTGGTACTGATAGTACTGATGTTATTAATCACGTCGGCAATAAATAAATAAAAATACTTCTAAATTTTAATAAAACTCTTGTCTGTGATTAGTCGAGTGAAATTACTTTTCATACTTTAGTGCATAAAAGTCTGCTTTTTACGAACAAGTGCATAAAATTATATTTTATTCATTTTTTAAAGAGGGACTAAAAGCCATTGCTTGAAATCATTTTTCAAAATGTAGATGGGTATCATTACGAGAGTTAAGTGTTTGAATAAACACTTCAGGCAGTCACATGAAATTAAGTGGTCTGGTGAATGGTCGTCCGTCCCGTATGACGGATAAAACAATATAATTAAGGCACATAATTTGTATTGATGGCCGATCGGCAAAGGCGTGTAAAGCCATTCGAATCCCTTTCGAGACGAAATTTTTGTGATCATTTAATATTCAGACATTTTTGAAAAAAATACCCACTCTAAATAGAACATTGTTGTAGTATTCGGTTATTTTTTTTTTTAATGCCTTATAGCCTTTGACCACTATCTCACCGATGGCAAGTGATGATGTAGTCGAGGATGTTGTTCACTAATCTAGAGTTACTGGCTCTCAAGGACAGCTGCCGAAACACACCGTTAGGTGCTTGGCGACAGATTTTCAAATTGAGGGTGGTAGCTAGCCAGGCGGGCATTTGCAAAGTGCCCTACCACTATGCTGTAACTACTGCTATCCTAAGACAACAACCGGGACCGACGGCTTAACGTGCCCTCCGAAGCCGGAAGCGCTCAGTAGTAATGTCACCAGCGGTCACCCATCCAAGTCATGACCGCGGCGGACGTTGCTTTACTTTGCTGATCGATTCAGAATGGCTAATTAAACTTCGCTACGAGCGCTTCAAAATGATATTACTCACTGTATCATTGTTTCTTTTCCTCGCAATTAAAGTGAAAAGCTGAGTGTATAAATGATGGCTCGACTTAAATATCAGCGTGTTAAATAACATCGTAGCTCACTCGCTCAATAACCTCCTAATGGTTGGCGCAAATAAAATTGTGAATATAAATGTATGTTCCTGGGTATTGTATTTGATTGTCCATGCCAGGACAGGAAATCATTTACTTGAATGTGTAGACAGACAAGCTTGCGGAAATGATATAGGAAGGCGAAGCAATAAGTTCATTAAATAAATTTAATTATACCAAAATATATACCAATTCAGGCATAATGAAGAGTGAATTCGTGCACAAAAGCTTTGTAAATTTATTTATTCCCACTTCCATTTTAAACAATAAATCCTGTCCAAATTAATTCGTACCTCATTATAAAGGCTTACGTTAAACAAATGGAAATTGTTGTCCAAATAAAAGTGGTCGAATAATCACAGTCTGCGAGTTGTTGGTGAATTGTATTACAGCCTCGTTTTTAAATCGTCTGTTCGGTTTTCTCTGAGCAATAAATCAGCGCGACTAAATTCAAAATGACCACAAATTCTTCGTTTAATTTATCTCCCAGATACATTATCATAGAAGTATGTAAGTAACGAATGGCTGAAAAATGCGCGCTAAATCAAACACCTTATGAAACCAATGCCGTCAATGATTCCGCCACAAACTAAATAGTGTTCATTCCACCAAACCCATTACAACAAATCGGAGAGCGATTTTACATAGGTACTAGCATTTCAGTTTTACCTGAGTAATAATACAGCACGACTAAATTCAAAATGAATATGAATTGTCGTTAACAAATATTGTTAATTTAAATTTGTCTACATTATAATTTTTTTATAGAAGTACTTCATACTACTACGCCACTTCTGGTTGAACAACCTGCGCTGAATCAGATTATCCCAAACACCTTATGAAACAAGTGTCCTCAAAGATTCTGCTCAAACCTGTACAGTTTTCTTTCCACCGCACACAATCAATACGACAGGTTGAGACCGATCTTCATTTCATTTGACGATGACTTTGACGAACAACGCATTAGCAGTTGTATGATTAATACTCGCCCTAGGGAAAATTAAATAAAAACGGACACGAAAATATATATAACTAGCTTTCCGGGCGCGCTCCGCCCGCGCGTGTGTCGGTTATCGCATAAAAACATTAACCTCTATTTGCGCAGTTGGATAAAAACTGTCCTATGTTTTTCCCAGGTCTCAAACTATTTCCATACCAAATCTCATTCAAATCGGTCCAGTAGTTTTGGCGTGAAAGCGTAACAGACAGACAGACAGACAGAGCTACTTTCGCATTTATAATTTTAGTGCTGATGATAAAAAACCGGCCAAGTGCGAGTGGGACTAGCGCACGATGGGATCCGTACAATTATCTGTAACCTAATCATGCAAGTTACAGACACTTTTCGCAGTGTCCGATTGAGCTGGGTAGGTACGTTCCTATCATAGGTAAATATTCTAATACAATCCTAGTCAATATGCAACTAAATTTTAGGTGAATATTTCAAGTTTCTACCTGTTTTCATTATTATTATTTTTAACAAATAAACGGCGAAAACCTCTTTTATTGTATGAGAGCCCCCTTAATTATTTATATTAATTATTTATATTTAAAGAGAATATAAAACTATTATATTCTGTGAATAGTTACAGCGTCTACCTGTCCCCGTTATTATATTAGTATCGAGCAAGAAACGGTAAAAAAACCAAGTTTGTTGTATTGGAGCCCCCCTTAAATATTTATTTAAGTTTATTTTTAGTAATTGTTGTTATAGCGGCAAAACAAATACATTATCGGTGAAATTTCAACTGTCTAGCTATCACTGTTCTTGAGATACTGCCTGATGACAGACGGACGGACGGACGGATAGCGAAGTCTCAGTAATAGGGTAACGTTTTTACCCTTTGGGTACGGAACCCTCAAAAATATTATTATAATTCTAACGATAAAGTGGTGTTATTTAGAGCGCGTATTTGTTATATCTATCTACCTCATTGAAACATCAAATATATGCCTAAAATAACTATTTATTACGGTGGTCAAAATATTGGCGCCATTGTCTCTCAGCACACCAATACAAAAGTAACATTAATAACGATCATTCTTTTGAATCAATGATTGCTTGCTGACTTATTCAATCGAATGATTACGTAAACAATGTATTTCATTATCAGATAACTATACAAATAGTTGTGAATCTTATTCCAAACAATACTGGCAATATGCAGGTGCAGCGACTGCACGTGATTGTATCGCGTGCAGTCACTACCGCGGTGCCCGGATAACATTTGATGGAAATACATATATAAAAACCGAATATACAAAGTCTGCTGTTACAGTCAGCAGCGTTGTTGCGAATAGTGTTTTTAAGTTATATTTATTATCCTTTAAACACTATCTCACCTGACGGTATGTGATGATGTGGTCGAAATGTTGTTCAGGCTAATCTAGAATTACTGGCTCTCAAGCACAGCTGCGTGGTAGCTAAAATGTCCTATCACCATGCTGTAACGATTGCCATCCTAAGACAACAACCACTACCGGCGCGGCGGCTTAATGTGCCATCTGAAGCACGGAAGCGCTCTGTAGAAATGCCCAGAGCAATCACCCATCCAAGTCATGACCACTGCGGACGTTGCTTTAATTAGCTAATCAGTAAATAACGGCTATCCAAACTTCGCTGCGAACGTTTCGAATAGTAGTACCTTTATGATCACTTTTAAATGTATATAATTTTCTGTTGCGCGCATGTTTCCATTTAAGACCTCTTGGTTACGTAGCCTTAAGTGATGCATAGAAGCTCGAGTCCTTGATTCAATAAGATACACCCATCCAAGTCATGACCGCTGCGGACGTTGCTTTAATTAGCTAATCAGTAAATAACGGCTATCCAAACTTCGCTGCGAACGTTTCGAATAGTAGTACCTTTATGATCACTTTTAAATGTATATAATTGTTCGTTGCGCGCATGCTTCCATTTAAGACCTCTTGGTTACGTAGCCTTAAGTGATGCATAGAAGCTCGAGTCCTTGATTCAATAAGATAAGGGTAAGAAGGTGCCCCTGACCACTAAGACACAAGTTTTATTAGTTGATGAAGTCGAGTTAATGTAGATTTTGGTCAATAACAGCGGGGGACTAGGAATAAACACTACTCGGAATAAACATAGGTGCTTGGTGACAAATTTTCTGTTTGAAGAAGGTGCGATATTTTAAGAACTGCTCGCCTGGCTTTATTACCAAGCTATCTGAGGCTCGCGTTAGGATTCGAACCACGAATGCCTGCGAGGCAGTTAAATGCTATACTAATCCAGGTTATGGAGCCAGGATCTAAAAAATTATTTGGGACGGACAGATTTTACTAAAACTTGTTATTTAACAAAATTAGGTCGTTCAGCTGAACACAAATTCTTTAAAAACTTTATTACAAAGTTAATGAGACCAAATAATTATATCATTGTGTACTGATTGACTAAATATAAAATTTTGAAATCGTGTTGGTAAAGTAACTTATACAAAATCTTTGAAATGCTCTTAGCGGAGCTTGTCTAGTCATTATAAACTAATCAACTATGGTATACAACGTCTACTGCGGTCATGACATGAATGGGGGACTGCTTATACTATTCAGTGCTTTCATGCTTAGCCGTTGATACCGGTTGTAGCCTTAGCATCAGTTACAGCATGGTGATAGAGGGTTTTACAATTGAGCTATCGCAAAATTCCAGACATACAAAAAATACATATGTGCAGGAACAACAGTAATGTTGCTTTAATTACTGTATTATTGCACTTTGCGAACTGTTGTGCGTCTAATTCACACAACACCCTACTCACTTCCACGTTAGAATTGGCAAGCTGCTCATTTGTCGCACTTTTCCCTTCGTCACCTCTTACGACACCCACGGAAAGGAATGGTGACATTCTAACCGTATGTAACTCGCAGAAATCTAATAGTCCAATTTGTTTTCCGAAAAATTGCTTGCCAAACTTTATACGAAGCAAGTCTTTCATTTTATATTAAGTAACGTCTTCAATATTTCCAACTGGCTAATAAGAATGTTAACCCTCTGAAAGCACCATCCATCTCACCTTCCGAGCCGCAACCTAACAAATCTACAACCCCACAAAATAGGTACAACTCCCGGGAAATTAATCCGTCCAGTTTCATAAATCAAACATTTTCCTTCTATATTCCCAAAGGGAAGGAAACCCTGCAATATTTTCTTACCAAGTGAAACCCCGCATTTGACATTGAAAAGAACCGTATTGAATTCCCGGCGTTATTAAAAATTCCTAGCCCTTTTCGGAATGTTTTTTTTTGTAAATGACAAATGTTTAGGTTGTTATATATAATGAGATAGAAATGCTTTTTTTATATTCGTGTTTTATTGGCTGTAAAAGCGAGGCCATCGTGGCAAGTGTATTGCTTGGCGATTATTTTTGAATGCCTGTTTTTTTTTTTTTTATTGCTGATAGGTAAGCCTTTGACCACAATCTAACCTGATGGTAAGTGACGATGTGGTCGTAGGTGTTAACAGGCTTAACCTAGAATTACTGACTCTCAAGGACAGCTGTCGGAACACACCGTTAGGTGCTTGGCGACAGATTTTCCACTTGAGGGTGGTCGCTAGCCAGGCGGGCATTCGCAAAAATGCCCTTCCACCATGCGGTGAAGCTCAAGCCAGCGCTGGGATTTGAACCATGGACCTGCTGCGCGGCAGTTCATAGCCAAAGCCACTGAGCTATCACTGCTTCAAAATTGCCTGATTGTATAATAATGTCTTAGATTTGCGAGATTATTACATAGAGTAATTATACAACTTTTAACGTTTAAATTGCGTAATTTTATCATTATTTTTGCCCCGATGACGTTTCAAACACTTCGCATTAATCGTGGTCACGGGGTGACCTGAATTTATTTTATGAAATTTGGCAGAAAACTAAAGTAATTATTTTATTTAGAGTTATTCTAGTATAAGTTTGAAATTGATTGAGGGTTCTCGTGTTAGGTCATTTGTGCAGGTTGTTTTGGTTTTCGTAGATTTATTTTTAGTTCTCCGCCACCCCACGGGAAAACCCAGCACCTTTTTTTTATGCCTGATAAGTTAGCCTTTGACCACTATCTCACCTGATGGTAAGTGATCATGTGGTCGAAGATGTTGTTCAGACTAACCTAGAATTACTGGCTCTCAAGGACAGCTGCCAGAACAACCGTTAGGTGCTTGGCGAAAGATTTTCTACTTGAATAAAATCCCCCTAGCCAAGCAGGCATTCGTAAAATGCCCTACCACCATGCTATAACGACTGCCATCCTTAGACAATAACCGGGACCGACGGCTTAGCGACCGAAGCACAAAAGCGCTCAGTAGTAATGTCACCAGCGTTCACCCATCCAACTCATGACCGAGGTGGACGTTGCTTACCTTTGCTGATCGGTTCAGAATGGCTAAGCACACTTCGCTACGAGCGCTTCAAGCGCCTCACGGGGCGCCTATATAAAGATGCTTAAATTATTATAATATTAAACAGCATGTCCTATATCAAACAGCACGGGACAGTCGCAGATAGTATAAGTGTCTCGTTTTCTTTACAGCGCGAGTCCATGCCGTTGTAATGCGGGATCATAAAATAGCGAGGCCAAACTCAGATTTGAGCAGTATTTTTATTGTTTTGTATTAGAGCTTGATCATCATGTCAAGTTTAGCGATAGTATGTACTGATGTGTTTTGTATTATATGTATTGCTATCGCCACGGCTTCGCAGGGGAATTATTTTAACAAAAAAAAATATATTTTAAATATTCTAAAACCCATGTTCGTCAGGCATAATATAGGATTCTAATGGTGAAAGAATTTTTCAAATCAGTCCAATAGTTTTTAAGTTTTTTCGTTACATACAAAAATACAAATCTTTCCACCTTATAATATTAGTGTAGATACATTATACCGTTTTTACGACTTAGAGATAGTTGGATGGTATTATTTTATATTCCTAATGACATCTTTTTTCTTTCCAGAGTGCCGTAGTGGGGTCCAGAGTGACTTTGCCCTGCCGCGTCGAGGGGAAGTCTGGACAGTTGCAGTGGACTAAGGACGACTTTGGCTTGGGCACGCATCGACACCTCAGCGGGTATGAGCGGTATCGGATGATTGGAAGCGATGAAGAAGGTAACTAATTTTTTTTTATTGTTGGCTAGCCTTGCCTTTGGAAGAACAACACAATAACATATGCTACTAGCCGACTTTTCGACTGCTGAATAAGAACTCTATTATGTAGGTACTCGGTATAGTCTTCACATACTCGGCCACGGTTTTCTACAGCTGCTGGATTACGCCATGCTTGGCGACTTTGTAAGTCATTGAAGCATTTATGCAATGCCTTTTTACCATAATGAGCAAGATGAGAAGCTCATACTCGCGGAAGGACTCAAAACGCCAATAAATCTAAAAAAATATTTTTCCGTAAGACGTAGTCACACAATGTCCTTCTGTTCATTTGCCACATGTTTTCTTCGAAAGTAAACAATACAAATATTTTTTTAAAAGACAAAATTAAAAACCCGTTGCTGTTTTCTTCATAGTTAACAGGAAAATAAAAATAAAACTTAATATGTGGGGGATAACGCGGAAAGACTGGATGGAGGATATACTCCAAAGCCTCGAGCATAGACGCAAAGTTGCCAGTGCATCGATTTTTACAGGATTCACTTCGGGGAATGTGCGTTTAATTTACATGACCTCATTTCCTCTTCTCCTTTCTTTTATCGGACAACAAGATGCACTGGAACACGGTATCCATACATGGTCGTTATTCCGAAAATACGCACATAGCGTTTTATGTCCAGATTTATAACGCGTACGGCCGAAGTATGGAATACCCTACCAGCTTCTCTATTTCCCGAAAGATATAATTTGGAAGTCTTCAAGTATAGAGTTAACAGGTATCTGCTGGGCAAGCATGTGCCACCGTCGACTGCGTCGTCACTTTCCATCAGGTGAGACGGTCAAATGCTTACTTATCTAATTTAAAAAAAAACGCACTTATTAATGTACGGAATCTTCCTTCTCTCGGATCTGATCATGTTTCACCGTTATTTCTAATTAAAATCAAAATTTCTTTACTTGTTACATAAGCTTCGTAGAATAAAACCAAACCAACAAATCAAATGCTACATATTTATCCATACTTGGACTGAAACCAGAGTAGTACGTATTATCTAGAACTTAAAACGATCCACCCGTTAACTCGTGTGAAACATGTCACAATCATCTCATGACATATGCAAAAAACATATCCATAATACTGAAAAACTTAACAGGAAATGTAAGCCATTCTACTCTTATTAACTAAATGTTATAAATTTACCTAATTAGCTTTAGGGCCTGTTCCAGAATGTTCGAGTAAGTTCCGTGATACTACCCAGAACATATTTATTAAACAAAACACTATCTTTCGATTAGATGAAGTTTAGTAGTCTGGTTGATGGCCGCGCACCGTCCCCTATGACGGTTAAAGTTATACAATTGGAGCGCAAAATTTCGGCAAGAAATGCTAAGTCCAGGTGGCCGAGGAGGTTTAAGCATCCTACGCGATATCGGAGGATGCGGGTTCCTGCCTTGGGCATAAAGATATGTACTCCAATAATTTGTTAAAAAATATGTTTGGTAAAAAATATGTACGCGATAGTCCTTGTAATCACATTCACAAAAATGTTAATCTGAATTCAAAGGTATATATTAAAAAACTATACCTTTGAATTCAGAAGCTCCTGCTTTATTGAGATTTCTTATTAGGAGTCATTAAATATGGATGATGACAAAGTTATCGCTTTGTGTCATCAAGTATGGATGATCCACTGCAAAGTTATGACGTGGTCATACACAAAAAAACAGCCAAGTGCGAGTCGAACTCGCCCATAAGTGTTCCGTTCCATTATTTATACAACATTAGACACTATATTACAATCTGTTTTTTTAGTTTTCACGAAGTGGTACGGAACCCTTCGACCGCGTGTCTGACTCGCACTTGGGCAATATTAGTATTTATTATTATATAGCGGCAACAAAAATGCATCATCTGTGGAGATTTCCACTGTCTAGCTATCACGGTTCATGAGATACATACAGCCTGGTGATAGACAGAGAGATGGGCAGTGGAGTCTTAGTAATAGGATTACGTTTTTATGCTTTGGGTACGGAACCCCAAAAACTAGCCATGTGCGAGTAGGCCCATCAATTCTTCAACACGCGAAGCTTTTCTGAAGCGCTCGTAGCGAAGTTTGCTTTGTTGAGGTAATAATATACGGGTTGCCTAAATAATGTGTAGACCATCCACTCATGCAGTACTTACTCTATGGTTTCAAAAGGGATATATACTTGTCTTGTCTATGATGTAATTTCTCTCTCTGCTCTGCTGAACATTAAAGATGGTGCCCATATAATAAAAGTGTTTTTGTTATAACTTCAATATGCTTAGCTGTTCTTAACCGATCAGAAAAGTTAAGCAACGTCCGTCGCGGTCATGAGTTGGATGGGTGAAAGCTAGTGAAATTAGTACTGAGCGTGCTCGTGCTTCAGAGGGCACGGTCCCGGTTGTTGTATTATAATGGCAGTCGTTATAGCATGGTGGTAAGGCATTTTGCGAATGCCCGCCTGGCTAGCTAGTAAAAAATGTGTCACCAAATACCTAACAGTGTGTTTTTCTGCTTGAGGTGCTAGCTGTCTTTGAGAGCTAGTAATTCTAGGTTAGCCTGAACCACATTTTTGACCACATCATCGCCTACAGCAGATGAGATTGTGATCTGTCAAGCACAAAAAAAAACAAATTGTATACGTTCAAGGTGATATTCGTACGAAATTGTCAAGTCATTGCTTTTAAACAAATTCCTTTACTATAGCATAAACACAGATTATGTGTAGATATATTATGTATAATATGGAAGTCTGCGAGTAAGTGTTGTTGGACAAGGCACGTATCGGGTATCATGTGTCGAGAAGTCCAGGAAAACATAAATGTGACCAAGTCAGCATTTGAAACTTTGTCTTGACTACGTTAATACTTTATACTACTTTATCGCTTTAAAACGACACCTGCATTCTTCTTATTACTATCCTTACTCCACTCATATGTGGTCGATATTATGCCTTCTGTAACAAAACAAAAGAACTTTTTTTAAAGGCAGCACGCCTTTATGTACATAATACTACGAACTATATACAATACTACAACTAAGATAATTTACACAATCTACAAGCCATCGCAGACTCACAGGCAGTCCAAATGCTCCAGCTACCTACCAATTGGCAGCATTGCCCCATTGAATTGCAATGTTTATTCGGTGAGCCAAATAGGTGCCAGCATTTTGATCACGCGTCGCATCGACCAAGCGCTCTGATAGGTTTTTAAAATAGACAACACAAGAACATACTGAACATATTTAATCGCAATCAACACATTTATAACTATTCTTCTACATATAATTAAACAGGGAACTCCATATAAAAAAAATGTATATTACTTAGTACACTATCAACTCCTCGAGCCTTTGGAAATCCAAACAATCGAATTGATGGAAGAGACAACCGTTCTGTGCCGAATGGGGAACAATATGAAATGCCACATAATGCTTCATTTTGGCCAATTTGCTATTTACGACCATCCAAGTAAAAATAAACATAATTTGTATTTTACAGAACGATCGTAATTCCGAAGCCGGCAACTGTACAACTCTTTTAATCATCATGATTAAATATTATTTCGTTGGTATTCAATTGACCGGTTTTTGCTTATGCTATATGGTTTTTTTGTGAATAAATAGTTAAATCAAATCAATTTTTTTTTGCATGTATACAAGTAAAGGAGATTTTAAAATTATTATTACACACCGTCGTACTCTGTCTGCATGCATACGTGCAAATATTTCATGTAGTAACATCGCAATTTAGGTTAGTCTTTTTAATAAAGGCATACCGCCCGAAAAAAAAAGTTAGTCTTATATTTTACATATTTACAAATAATAAATTACACTTATTTATAAATTTAAAACTACATTTATTTATACATTTATATTTTTTTTAATCCTTAACACTATAAAAAAAAAATTACCAGCCATGCAGTCAATTCTTTTTCAAAATTATTTCCAGATAGTATTTTTATGCTGTTGGGTAAGCAGTTATAAATTGATTACGACATATAATAAGCGTTTCGCTTGTATAAATACACACATCAACAATGCCTAGGGATATTTAATTTTTACCTTATTTTACAAAATTTTGTAAATATTTTGTTAAAACAATTATATATGAAATTAAAGTCTATTTTATGGTTTATGCTTGCAATACATAAAAACAGATGCATTAAAGATTTTTGATTATTTTTTTGTAATTTTATTTTTGGGTGTAATTTTTTTCTTTGTACATGATGGATTTTATATAGGGAATTATGAAAATTAAAGTCAAAAATAACAAAGAATATAGAAGAAATAATAATCAGTATTTCCTCCTCTAATATTAATTAGAGTTCGGCATCGGTTATTCATGCTCAAAATTAAATTATCCAAATCGAGCTGCGGTATCAGGTCCCAGGTTCTTTTCAAGTGCAGGAAAAGTTGTTCTTCTGTCATCAGATTTGGAGAAAAGTTAACCATAGCTCTTCGTTGTAACATGTCCCACGCGTGTTCAATGGGATTCATGTC
This sequence comes from Plagodis dolabraria, assembly GCA_963854805.1. Classification (NCBI taxonomy): domain Eukaryota; kingdom Metazoa; phylum Arthropoda; class Insecta; order Lepidoptera; family Geometridae; genus Plagodis; species Plagodis dolabraria. The sequence goes on from OY978466.1 coordinate 8,636,762, forward strand.
GGGGGACTGAGCAGGCCAGTCCAAAACTCTGACTTCATGTTCCCTAAGCACAGTTGATACCAGCTCAGCCGTATGGGCACGGGCATTATCGTGCATGAGTTGGAACTCCTGACCCATTTGTACCCTGTGTGGGATAATCACAGGTTCCACTACCTCATTGCGGTATTTCAATGCATTCATGTTCCCTCTTATCCAAATGAGATCGGTTCGCGCACCTATACGAATACCAGCCCATACCATGATAGTCCCGCCTTGATATGAATGGACTTCTTGTGGATGTTGGAGACGGCTTCGTCTACCAGGAACTCGCCAAACCCTTAATCTTCGTGAATCCGGATGAAATCCAAACCGAGACTCATCAGTAAAAAGCACCATGGACCATTGCTCGTCACTCCATGTGAAATGTTCTCTAGCCCACAATAGTCTCCGCCCGCGATTGCCCCGCCGCAGAGCTGGAACCCGAAGTGGTCTGCGAGATTGAAGACCAGCTTCATGTAATCTTCTTCTTACAGTTTGGTCACTAACCAACAATTCGTGGTCACATTGTAGCCTTTGAACCATTTGCATAGCCGTAATATTGGGTTGTCGCCTAGCGATATTTTGAAGAAAACGGTCCTGTCTAGGAGTGGTGACGCGATTTCTGCCTGAATGCCGTTCGGCGACATCGCCTGTAGCACGATAACGTGACCATAACCTGGAGATTACATTTTGGCCGGTTTGCAGAATTTCAGCAACCACGCGTTGTATAGCGCCAGCTTCCAACATGCCTACAGCTCTAATCTGCTGTTCCCTTGTCAAATGTCGACGTGACATAACAATAAATGTAACACACGTTTAAATTAGAATAAAGAAAATGTGTAATTGCTTTTAACTTTTCAAAATTTATTGTAACATAAACTAACTTTTCGACCGCCAAATTCGAATAATCGATATTCTTTTGTTTCAATGAGTTTTTATTTTTATTTTTTTGAATTTCGAAACAGGAGGTGGAGAAGAAAATATTTTATATACAAACTTTTTTTATACTGTAAATAGTTTTTAAGTTGAGAAGTCTTTCATGTAGTATCCCTAGACATTGTTGATGTGTGTAAATCATTTCGGTCAGGAGGTTCAAATAAAAGATTTGCAAACATAGATCTTTTTTGACGGGTATGTACTTCACTGCGTTTTAGAAAAGTCAGGGTTTTGTTTAGCAAAAACACAAATATTTTTACATACAAACATGGTATAAGAAGTATGTTGCAGTTTTTAAAAAGAGGCTTACAGCTGTGTAAGCCTTTTTAATTACCATCACGCATCGTTTCTGCACCACAAATACTCTGTCTACCTCAACCGAGTTACCCCACATTATCAAGCCATAGCTGAAAAGAAATGATACATTACCATGATAATATGCCATCAATGCCGCCTCCATGGACACAGTATTCCTAATATTTTTTGGGGCAATAATGAACGTTCAAGTTTCTTGCACAATATATTTTACAGTTTAGGTGTTTGTCAAGGGTGAGTCCTAAAAAACTAGAGCTGTCAACATTGTCAATGAATTGAATGTTATAAGTAATGTCAAGTTGTAACGGATTAGAATTATAAGATTGAAATTGAATTAATTTTGTTTTGCTAATATTTATATCCAAATTATTAGTTTCAATCCAATGGATCGCGTCAGAGAGGGCTTTATTTACAGTTTCATCGGTTTGATTTTGTCCGCACATTTTATAACTACTGTAGTGTCATCTGCAAAAAGAATACATGTGGAGTGGCGTTAGGGAGGTCCCTTATATATTATATATTAGAAATCTTAATGGCTCTAATATACTTAAAAAAATGTTACGGCAAAATTGAATCAATAATTAATTGTTCATACCCATAACATAATTTCTCTTATAATTAAGTTAAGTTACAAGGGAATTAATAGGATACCTAGTTAATTAAAAATTCTGAAAGCTGCTACAAAGTCTGCGATAAAGTACTTACATAGATTCTGAAGAATTCATTTCTAAAGGTTGCGTAATAGAAAATGTGCTAGAAGAATCTGTACAATGTAGAGTTTCTAGAATGAGCGTACTCAAGGTAATAAAAGTTTTGTACTTGTAGAAATGTGATTGTTTGTAAGTATTTGCAATAACTAACTAATAAACTAATTTCAATGAAATTGTGTATACACAAAGACATGTTTTGGAATCTATTTTTTTTTTTTACTTTTCAATTCGCCGAGTCATTCCTGGGGAGAGATATGAAGCAATTCTATACAGATTATGAGCGCATAAAAAGGCTTATACACATTCTATAGAAGAAGGCTGTGGAGAGAAAGTTTAAAAACTTTTTTTTATAATGATATATTCAGAGTGTGAAGTCTAAAACTATGGCCCGTAGTCAAAAGCTCGCCTCTGAATATATCAGACATAAATGTATCGGCACGACGTAGGTATGTAGACACCTATTGTCTCTTTTTAGGATATACAGGCCTAATGATACGCTTGTTGTTTTGATTTCTGTTCCTGCTGCAATCCATAATAGTCAGTAAATAAAAAGACGGCCAAAGATATTAAGGCTCGGTTTTTCAACCATCAGATAATTTCTATTCCTATGAATAATCGTGTACGCATGATTACGATTACACACAATTTATATCGGATAAATAGAACCAATTTTGGTTGCTTAAAATAATAGTTAATATCATTAAAACATTTAGATCACATTTTTAAATATGATTTCGCTGAATATACGATAATGATTGAAATCATATTAAAGATTAGGGTTTAAAATTTGGAACGTTCACATTTTATCAGTTAAATATTTTTTGTCTAATGTTTAAAAACCGTGACCAGACCAACCTTTATATGCTGTGAAATGTTTATGAGTAATCAACAAGGTAAAAAATGAGAATGAAATAAGTTTCAAAGCAAGTGCAATATGGGACATTGTGTCATCGTTTTGCGAATACATCTTTTGACTACTCCTTACCGAGAGTTAGATACGAAATACTTTGTTTCGGTTTCCCCTACCCTTAGTACGCCCACGTTAGCGAGACAGGCTGGTGAATCCAATACAAGGTTTGGAATGCAGAACTGGAAATCTTGTTAGACTGGATAGAAAACCGCATTGATATTGGCATGTGACGTTCCGCGAGGGTGATAAGTGCAATTGCGTCTATCATTGGTTTTGCTTCAAAGAAATGTATGCAAGTAAAGGAGTCTTTGTGTCGATAATTTTCTGAAGAAACCGATGTAGTTATTCCATAATCTTATGTTTTCAGTTTTTTATGTAATGTTGGGGTCAGAGGTTGTAAGGAAAACACAACCTTATTCTCATAAATGTGTATATTGTATTGAATAAATCATTAGCGATATTGCTTACTTTGCAAACTTACATTATAAGTCTAGGTACATACGTCAGATCTAAAGCTAAGCACACTTCATGTAAACTAATAAAGTTTATTGAAATAAATATAACGTGACATTTTTCAGTACCATTATATAGTGATCGTACTGAATATAATATGTGGTTTTCACCATAACGGCCTTGAGGTAGATAAGGAAATCGGTGTGTGGTATGATTTTTTTGTCAGTAAAATATATTTATTTATTCAAAGTATTATTATTATATACATGTCTTGGCCATGTAATACGAAGAACATTTAAATCTTTCTGATAAAACTATATGCTTTGACTCCACAAACCATATATTTTGTGTATTTTGAGTATGATAAATTTGCCCATAAAATATAACACTATGCACATTAAATTTTTGACAATGCGATAAAACAAACTTCCTAATTAAATCATTATACTAATTCCTAATTAACTGTATTAATAATTAATACAGTTTTATATTAATGTGTGTTATTTTAAGGAGCATTGACGCTCGCTAAGCGAAATCATCAACTTGTCGATCGCTTATCGACTTACAAGCCTAAGTAAATAGTCTCATAATATTTAGGTAGATGTCGCCAATTAAAATAAAACGTGCATTCAAACTGATGGAAAAAAATCGGCCAGCCAGCACTCTTTTCCATAGCAAAATTCAAAATGCACCAGCCCGGCTAGCATGCGCGCCGCGAGTAAATTTTGTCTACCATTTATCTCGTGTAAAATAGACATACCGATATAAGTCTACGAGTACTAACATGGCACTCGTCCGTGTTTACGTACATTTTCTGGCAACTTGTCGACCAACACTAACATGCGCGCACTTTGTTTAATCGATTTTTGACACTTATCTGCGAGTATTTGCGTGTATTTTCTGTACCTCAGTTTTGAGGACGAGATAAATCGAGTGTTTCTCGCGCGTTTGTGGGAATGGGGGCGATCGACGATTAAGTACAAATTTACTTTCCGTCCAGTGTTAGCAGACCCGTTATATATGTGAGTGTGTAATCTATACAATAAGAATAACGTAATTTGAACACAACTCGCGAACTCTGTGTGCGTGAGTTTAAATAAAAATCTTTGAATAATGCTGTAGGTAGCGTAGGTAGATTTTTCAACTATTTTAAATGTAGGTAATTACATTATAGGTACTTAGCTGATTACTCAAAAAAACTATTATATGTAAATAAATGAGTAGGTATTAAAAGTTTTAATTTTAATATATACTTAGTACTTAAGTATTAAATTTTTTATGAAATTCGCAACAGTAAACATTTAAAGAAATCTAAATAAATAACTTCGTTTTAGGGTTTCGTACTCAATAATATATTGCTATAAAATATTATTATATTGTTTAATACAGAAAAAATGGACGGGACACTGAAAATCTAGTTAAGTACCTAGCTGTGATAAAAAATTTGTTTCGCTACTTAGCATTCATCAACAAAACAAAACATTTAAGCAACCATCGATCGTCAAAAGAGCCATCCTATTTACACCTTTATCATTCGTTTGAAAATTACATCAACGATAACAGTTTTTAATCATAAAAATCATCATAATTTCTAATGAAGTGTCGAGACCGCTAAAAATGTTTAATCGTTCATAAAAGTATGGTATTTTATTAGTACAAAGTCCATCACTGCTTATTTCCTAAAACTGTTTGCAATTCAACTAACAAATAGCGCAATGGAGAATCGTTCATAGATAATCTCAATTAACGGATCTTAGCGTGGTGCGGCCGCTGCTATCGTCCACCACTCTCTCTACGCGCGAGAAAAATGGTCTTCTTGTGTCATGCGTGACATACGTCTTATTTGTGCATGCTAGCCAGGCAGGACGGTATATTGAGTCTGCCGGTTCTAGTCCTTCTTGAGTTATCTATTTCAATCTGGAATATTATTCACCGTCCAAAAAAACGACAACTTTGTACTCTATTCTGTTAAGTAATCCTTTTTTCGGTTTTTAATGTGTTTCGAGTTAAGCAAGGATATATAACTATATCTAAATTATAAGGATTCATAAGAAATAGAAGTTGTTTGTCTTATAAGAAATATCAAGAAAGGCGGAGGTGGACCTGAAAGGGGAGAACCCATTCTCATTAAAAGTAAATGTGTGTATATATATCTAAATATACACACATCAACTCTTTAGTGGGTGTACCAATTTCAAAAAAACTTCGAAAGCTGTTGTTACATGTCCTGTTGTTTCATTTACATTTTGAGTGAGGTCTGAAGAGTGGTATTTTAGTTATCCTTAATAATGCTATTTTGTGTAAGAAGTCGGTTGTTTATGTAAAAATTAAAAATGACTTAATGTGCATCATTAAATTATTAATATAACGCTTACTAAGAGAAAACTGCGACAAAGAAGTAAAAAAACAATATTAATAGTTATTATTTAAAATTGTTTCAGGAGACTATTCACTGGACATAGGAGAAGTAGCTTTAGACGACGATGCTATGTACCAGTGTCAAGTCAGCACAGGACCTCGAGGTAAGTTTTCATAATAAGGTTTTTTTTATATATTTATAATCTGATGTTGGGGTTTATTGTGTGTATATAGGTGTATATATATTATACTAATAATAACAGATCTTAAAAAAAAATGTTTTAGAAAAACATATAAAAATAATATACATAATATAATCTAGTGACCTTCCGCCTAATTTTCTTGTTGATTCGACGTGAAATCATAAACGCCACGTAACCAAACCGGATAATTATTGACGCATTTTGCTTCTATACGAAGCAACCCGAGGAGGTCTTGACTCTTCGAGCGCACGATCGTAAAATATTTTATTATATCTTTTCTATCTACTTTCCAAGCATCTTTGTCGTCTTTGGCAGAGGCCGAATTTTCTAAGCATTTTTGTCGTTTAGGTAATCATAAACTATGTAGTAGGATTTCTTAATCAAATTGTTTTTCACGTCCAACTTAATTTTTTTGTGAGCATTGTAATATGTTCGGGAACTCTATTATAAAACCGCACATAATTACCTAAAAAGGACCTTTTATTTGTCTTTAACAGTCTAAAACCTGGCACCGCTGTTTTAAATTTATTCCTAGTGTTGTAATCGTGGTTTGTCACTGTTTAATTTAAATTTCCTCAATTTTTCCGAACGTTTATAAGCTTTTCAAATATATACAGACTCGGTAAAGTTAAAATATCAATTTCTTTAAAAAGATCCTTTAGAGCAGCTCCCCACAGTAATGTACCATACGACATAATACTGTGGAAGTACGCGAAATAATCTAGCCGTGCAGTAGCTATGTCTGTTAACTGTCTTATCTAGTAGAATCACTCCAGTAAATAAGCGACTCTATCTACTAAGCAATAAAGTATACTTCAGTTCGCAAAGCACGGAGTTCCTAATATTTATATTCACCCACAAGTCGTCTCACTTTCTAACGCATAGCTCTGATATCTTCTAACGCGGTGCGTACCGTAGAATAATCCCGTCTGGATGAAAGCCAGGCCTGCTGCTATGTAAGTTTTTGAGCATGATTTCACCCAAAGGTGAGTATGTTATTGAAAGCGTTTATATGTTAAACCTGGAATTACTATAAAACTTAACATCATTAAGCAGGCAAGTGAGAATTTAACGCTACCACGATGTTGTGAAGTTCAAATCCGTAGTTGGATTCTTTTTTTTTATTACTGATAGGCTTTGACCTCAATCTCATCTGATGGTAAGCGATGATGTGGTCAAAGGTGTTAAACAGGCTTAACCTAGAGTTACTGGCTCTCAAGGACAGCTGACGGAACACATCGTTAGGTGCTTGGTGACTGATTTTACCTGAGCGTGGTAGCCAGGCGGCATTTGCAAAATGCCCTATCACCGTGCGTTGAATCTCAAGCCCATGGCAGGATTCAAACCATGGACCAGCTGCGCGGTAGTCCATAGCCAATATAGCTAATACCAATATAAATGCTATCACTGCTTCAAAAACCAACTTAGGGGGCTAAGCGGCAATCCACAGTCATTGGCCCTCCGTCAATACTTCAAATGAGACTATAGAAATATTGTTTTTGCTTTTCGTGCGGAAAATAGGATCCCAATGTCTTTAAAACTACTATTCAACGCATTTACTTCAAAACTTCTGAAAACTTAAGTTTAACTTATCAATTCATAGACTGTCTCACTGTCGACTATTTCACATTTCAAAAGCACCGGTCTGCCTTTGTCTTGAACTGAACTTGCTAAGATAACCTGAGCGAAGTAGCTCAAAGGTTGTGTCCGAGGTGTTTTCTGAGAAAGCTGAATCTGATTTGGTTTTGTATTCTTTGAGCAGATCTTATTTATTACTACTACTGCCCCTTTGGCGAAATGGCATTTAAAAGCTTTGCTAAAGTCGTTGTTGTGGGCGTACTCCCAGCGGCAAAATATAACATGATTTCAGTTTAGTAATGTTTAGTGTATGACCTGGTGTAAATGTGTATAGTAGGTGTGTCCAGCCATTCTTGAGATATTAGCGAAAAAAAGAGATGTTCCGCTGGGAGAATGTTCTATGTTTTTTTCATAAAGGCCGCATGGAAAAAATGAATGTGCCAATAATTAGTATAACATGAGTTAATTTGTGTTTGAATGAAATTGGTGTGTCGTAACACTGCGGTAAGTTTGCTGGATATCCTAAACCGTCAATCGCACAGTTGGTTAATTTACACATGTCTCTATGTATATTTTTTTTTACCGATATATTGTAATGACTGGACACACAAATTTTAAAGCTTCCATACACATTTTCACCCAGGTCATACACTAAATATCTGTTAAACTCAAATCATGTAATTCGACATTTTGCCTCTGGGAGTACGTCGTTGGAGTTTCCCACAAAAAATGTGCTGGTAATGCACTTAATTCGCTTTATTAACATATTGACTAGGTAAGCGACGTTGCCCGGAGTCATTAATTGGATGGGTGACCGTCAGTGACATTTACTACTGAGCACTTACGTGCATCGGAAGCACTTTTAGGATAGGATGCGTACGAAGAAGAACAACAAAATTCACAAAATTGACGTTTCGTTTGGCCTTGTTCTCCTTCCAAAACTGAGCCGATTTTTTGTCACCTGTAATCAAAACACAACTCGGTAAATATGCTAATCTCGGTAGTAGTTACATACTTGAGCCATTTAGTGTGAGTGAGACATTGGGAGCTTGGGGACCGAGAGCTCACTTCCGACACTTATCAGAGTCGATGCGACGCGTCATCACAATTCAGGTACTTTTTTGACTCAATGCATGCTGGGCACGCGGCCAACTGTTAGTGGTTGGATTGTCTGTAGATCGAAAATGGCCTTTAGGTTGCCTAAATGCCTTCGTTTTAGTAGCTGTAATATATTTAGTATGTAGTATGTTTTAATGAAGGCTTATCAAAACTTTGACTTTTTGACTGCTCATAAGTAGCATTTGACCCTACTAATAAATATGTATTTATTCGTAGCTTTGATCACAATCTCACCTGCTTGTAAGTATGATGTGAATGAGGATATAAAAAAATACATGTATGGATTGTGATAGAGTATGCATGAAGCATATCTGATGTTAAGCAATAACATTTGCCTATAACAGATGCATTTTATCACAAGTGACAATTTTGAAGCCTCATGTATGCCTGAAATTTCATAATTACCTATTGGCTCTGAAGGACTGCTGCCGGAACACACTGTGCTTAGTGACAGATTTTCTACTTGAGAGTGGTAACTAGCCAGGAGAGCATTCGCAAAATGCCCTTCCACCATGCGGTAAAGCTCAAAGTGGCGGTGGGGACCGTACAACGGAACTGCGGCAGTAGCACTGCAGTCCATATTTATTACTGCTCGACTATAACTGATTCTAAAATCATAATTATAAAGTTACATCAGCTTTACCTAAATTTATATCTTGCCAGTATAAGCTGGTATTATTATCTATAAACACGCAAAACCAAAAGCTCGCTTCGTCTACCGTCTAAACTTACTATGATAAAGCTGAGCTAGATATCTCAAAGGCTTTGTCTTAAAATAAATACTCTTGCCTTGAGCGGAATAGATATTCTAAATTTGAATTTATTTTTGTTAGCGCGTAATAGCAAGACTTTTTACCTAATTCTCGTGTAGATAGTTAGATTATATTTTTAAATGGAGGCACACATGCAACGTGAGCCTTCAGTTAGCTCACCGCGTTTTTACCGAGCCTCCGTACTTCACCACCTCATTTGTGTAACCTTTTTATGTACCTAAATTTATGTAGTTCTGACGGACAATACTTATAATACTGTACAGCCGGATCGTTCACTGCTGAACACAGACTCCCCTATTAAGGAGGTATTTGCCATAATCCCTCGCTTGGCATGCGTCTTGGGGATCGCAGTGTAAGTTGGCAGTTCTTTAGAAGGCGCTGCTGCTCACCTTCCAGTATTTTTCCCTTAGTCGCCCTTTACGACACCCACGGGATAATATGGCGAGGTGCAATTCTAACCCGGCACCCCACGGGGCAATACTTAATGGTGATAAAGAATAGATTCAGGCGTTACTTTGCGGAAATCCATATTTAATAATAACAAATATTTTTAAATATTTTATGAAAAACATTTAATTCATATTTTTGATATTTTTATGTTTGCAATAACGCATGCTCTGCGGATATCATTACAAAATTACAAATCTACGAGAGGAAACCTTTTAAAGAACATAACTTCAAAATGTTTTTCCTCTCATAGATTTGTAATTTAGTAATTAAATTAATATATTATTAAAACACTTCAAAATAATAAAAATATATCTAGTGACAATTCCACCTAATTTTCCTGGTAAGTCGACGTCACAAACACCACTCTGCCAAACTGGAAGAATATTCGACGCGTTTTGATTCTACACGAAGCATCCTCAGGAGATTTTGACGCTACGAGCGCACGATCGAAAAATTTTATCGATCGGAATTGTCACTAGATATGTTTTAAGTGTTTAATTAATATAAATATATATATATAAATATAATGTTTTCTTAAAATATTTGTTATTATTACTAAATGGTGATCACCGAAATGTAGAACTTTTTATTTACCCATCTCAGTAGACAGTCAAGAACACGCATAGAAGAAATAAGGGCCTAATAAACCTTAATAGGTGACGTGCGCCACATAAGCAGATAAACATTTCTTAGAACCTTACATTATTTTACTTAATAATAACAACATATCACTTAAAATTATCTCTATCAGGCAACCTTAGGGTAGAGTTGAATAAATAAAACAATTAGGGCGAGTGTAGTTAAAATAATTAGAATTTTTGAAGCGCTCGTAGCGTAGTTAGCTTTGCCGTTCTGAATCGATCAGCAAAGTTAAGCAACGTCCGCCTCGGTCATGACTTGGATGGGTGACCGGTGGTGACATACTACTGAGCGCTTCCGTGCTTCGGAGGGCACGTTAAGCCGTCGGTCCCGGTTGTTGTCTTAGGATGGCAGTCGTTATAGCACGGTGGTAGGGCATTTTGCGAATGCCCGCCTGGCTAGCTACCACCCTCAAGTTGAAAATCTGTCGCCAAGCACCTAACGGTGTGTTCCGGCAGCTATCCTTGAGAGCCAGTCATTCTAGGCTAGCCTGAACAACATCTTGACCACATCATCACTTACCATCAGGTGAGATAGTGGTCAAAGGCTAGCCTATAGGCAATAAAAAAAAAAAAAATTAGAAAACAAAGTACATACATACTCAAATGTCATAAAATATTTTAAAAAGAAAACCTTTTACTATAATTTCTAAACATGGCCAATCAGGCCTGGCAAACTCTATTTCTCTCTCTTCTATTTCTAAACATGGCATATGTAAAATATATATATAAAAACGCTGATTTCTGAGTTTTTGAAGCTAGGATCATAACCAACTTATTTTTTCCATTTGTAAACGCGTAAACGCGTTCTTGCAACGTAAAATACTTGCAATTGTCCCTAAAAACTAAGGCATAACAGGCACATTTCAGTTTTAAAACATACATTTCGTATATATCTTTATTTTCAATCCAAATATACTTGTATTTTTATAATACAAAGCTTACAAGAGTTCAGTCTGGTGACTGAGCCAACTTGAAGCAAATAGACGCCTTTGTGCGGAGAGCAGACACCGGACCGAGATATCCCGAGGGTGACATGAGAACGGATTGTGGAAGAATGGATGTGACATAAAATATATTTCTGCTGTTTAAATCCATATTTGATGTGGAACCTCGACCCGTTTGCTCTCTGCGTACAGACAGACCTATTCACCTTATAGTGTTTGTACCTTTGTATACTACGTCTAAGTGTAGATGTAAATACCTAATAGTTTAGTTTAGTTTTTTGAAGCGCTCGTAGCGAAGTTTGCTTAGCTGTTCTTAACCGATTAGCAAAGTTAAGCATCGTCCTCCTCAGTCATGACTTGGATGGGTGACCGCTACTGACATTACTACTGAGCGCTTCCGTGCTTCGGAGGGCACGTTAAGCCGTCGGTCCCGGTTGTTGTCTTAGGATGGCAGTCGTTATAGCATGGTGATAGGGCATTTTGCAAATGCCCGCTTGGCTAGCTACCACCCTCAAGTTGAAAATCTGTCGCCAAGCACTTAACGGTGTGTTCCGGCAGCTGTCCTTGAGAGCCAGTAATTTTAGGTTAGCCTGAACAACATCTTCGACCACATCATCACTCATCATCAGGTGAGATAGTAGTCAAAGGCTAACCTATCAGGCATAAAAAAAAGTACATACCACGGAAAAGAGAAAATAGTATTTTATATCTCTATGGTACATACAATAAAATAATAAACCAATTTTTGAAGCAATGAGCGGTATTAGCTATGGAATGTCGTGTCGCAGGTCCCTGGTTCAATCTCCACTGCCGGATTGAACTTCACCGCATATTGGAAGGGCATTTTGTGAATGCTCGCCTGACTAGCTACCACCCTCAAGTAGAAAATCTACCGCTAAGCACCTAATGGTGTATTCCGGCAGCTGTCCTTGAGAGCCAGTATTTAATAGGTTAAGCCTGTTTAACACCGTCGACCACATGAGCACTTATTATCAGGTGAGATAGTGGCCAAAGGCTTACCTATCAGCAAAATAATTATTCCCTTAAGCTGTTATGGAAGACGTATTATTGTAAGACTACATTTTCTTGAGATATATTATGGAGATAATATTTTGCCGATTAGTATTCCGTAGCGCTTACTTCTTGCGTACACTAAGCGCAGTATGCCCAATCACGTTAGGCCTAAAACTAAACGGGAAGTAATCATATTGAGACTTAGGTACATTGATTTGTAGTTCAAAAGCGAGATAGATCCATTGAGACTTAGTTCCTTTGGGTTATACTTCAAGAGCAAGATACGAGTTAAAAGCTATACTTCCATTTTATATGATACGTTTTAATTAATGCTGCCAGCATGCTGGCCACGCTGCCGACTCCTAGTGTAGGCATTTGGACTGTCTATGAGTCTCTAATGACTCATAGACAGTCCTAAGTTAGTTGCGCGGAGTGAGGTTGTCTAAATGCTTTTATTGTTGTAGCTGTAGTGTTGAATATGGTTCGTAGTATCTCAAAGTTTGTGACGGACGAAGAACATCAGCAGACGTTTCATGTGAAAGGCTATATCAGCCATATATGCTTACCAGTTCTCAGAGGCGTATAAAAGGATTGGTAGGTGATACTAAAGCTTGATATACTGGTACCTTTGTCTGTAGGGTGTTAATAAAAAAATATTAATGACAAAGACAGGAAGTGTACAATAGATGCACATATGCACGCTACTGAGACGTCAATTAGAAATGCCATCGATTCCGAATTTGTGATTGCCATGTTCGAGGTACGGGTGCCACTTCTCCCGTTTTTTATAAGTTCAATGGTTAGCAGTATTCCTACTATAATTTTGATGAACAGGTCTTTGAGATAGTAAGATTAAATTTGATTTGAGATAAAGATTGAAGATTGAGTATTGCACATACTGTAGGGTATTGCATGTTTAATACTGAATCATCAATTAAAAGTGGCATATCCGCAGTTCGAACTTTCATGTCGTACATAAATGGCAATTGTCTTTATTTAGCCGGCAACACGTATCCGGTTGGAAAATGAAATTGTTTGGTAAAAGAGCGATGCGTTGTTGAATTTTATGGACATAGTTTGAATAGTAATTTTCAATTGTCATTAGCGAAGTTCTATTGTAGCGACCCCTGGATGTGTGAGAATAAGGGTAAGAATAGTATGAATCAGTACCGTGCATATGAAATGCAAGGTTTACTAGATCTCTTAGTATTGTTTGTGGTTTTGACGAAGCTGTATAATTTCAAAATACGTAATCGTAGTCCTTAAATTATGTCTCTAAACAGTTGGTTATAGTTTTTGTATTGTTTGTCTATATTTGGTTAACATGTGTGTGGCGTGGGTGACATACAGCGACGGAAAAGAATAGGGTTGACACTAACAGTCATTAAATATTTAATTCAATTTTAAATTAAATGAGTTTTTAGAGAGTAGGCATCAGTTTGAATCACTAATTTAATTTTATTCAAATTACATTTGTGTTTATAACAAAAGAGTATTTACAATAATTTTATATCACGTTAGGATGCGTCTATTTATGTTTGTTACTCCTTCTCGCAGTAACATCAAATATATTGAAAATTTTCAGTTAGATGAAACATGAAATATAGATGGTGTAGCTGTTATATTAGGTATATATAATAAGGGGTGGATGGACGTGGGTTCAAATCCCGCACATGACTATAATTTTTTTCATCTCGTAAATTTGTAATTTTGTAATATATAGTTGAGATTACCACACAAGATAATTTTATTAACTTCATCATTGTCTACGCGGGTAAAAGAACGGGTGCAACTAGCTTATCATATTATGTAAATTACTATCAGATTTATAAAATCAGATGATCCCGTGGGATGCTGGGCTAGAATTTACCTACTGTTACAGTTAAACGAAGTGTTTAATCTTCAGTTAAAATTGCACCCAATCCCAATACCTGGTGCATATGCATATGTGGTAATGTATAGCTATGTATCATTTAGTAGGACTATATTTATGCATTATTGGACAAAGTTCTCCTCCAGATTCTTCCATCACCTCTATCCTTCGCCATGTTTATCCATCCAGGTTGATGGACGATTAAATCATCACTCGGTAGTCGACAACGACATCTCGGAGCCTCAAAGAATACCTTCTTTGAGGGCTCCGTGATGTCGTTATCGAAGAAAGTCGAGTATTTGGAGGTGGAGTTCTTTTGCTACTAAACTTATATATTTCTTTATAACGCATATTTTTGAAGAGAACAAGCTGACCCAAATAGATGTATTCATCAACATACTGCCGCGTATCTAGATTATTTATTTACATTTAGCTCACTACTGGTAGAGTTTCCAGCTTGTTAAAATATGTACAACATAAATATATTTCTATCTGAAAATGTTACAAAATCTTCTCTTTTGATAATGAAAAGTTTCACATTAACTCAATTTAAGTTGCTGAAATCGAGGCTTTAATAGTTGGCTTAAACTTTCAATAGTTACTTAATTGGGAAATTTGTGTGCATTGGAACGCAAAGTTTGAGAACCTCTTTCAGATTAATTGTTTTGAAAAGTGAGCTTTTGAAAAGTTTGTATCAGTTTGAATGCACATTGATTATAAGTTTTTAATTGCTTTGTTACTAGAATAACGCTTTGAGTAAAATTGATTATGTGTTAATAACGTTGAAATAAGATTAACAAAGCTGAAAGAATGGTTTTGTGTTGAAAGAGAAAATTCAAGTGTTTCGTTTTTTTTTGTATATATATATATATTATAGTAGAAATTATTCTTACTAGATTGAAATGTGTTTTACGTCACGGGTTACATATTAAATAGTAACAAAGGATGCTGACTTGTTGGCAAAACAAACGCGTTGTGACGGTGTAGCCATTTCCTTGTTCCCACCTTATTAGTGACTGAATATTTATTATAAAAAAGGTTAGAAAAGAATATTTTAATGTTTGATCACGAGAAAAAGTAATCTTCTTCTGAACTATCCAGCCGCGGCTACTGAGCTCACCGTAGATTGACAACAGCATGCTCGATAGGCAAGACCTGGTTCTGTTATTAAGATTGCGCTACGGACAGATTCTTTTGAATAAGTTTGCTCATCTAATGCGCAATAAGAGTTCACTTTTATGTACAGCCTGAAACAAAGACGAAGATGCGTACCACATTTTAATGGAATGTGTCCGAAACGAAGTAGTTAGAAGAGCATTACTCGATGACAGTTCTATTGGATTGTGTATTAGTTACGTATCATTGTCTACGTCCCACATGAACGCTTGTTCTAAAAAACAGACTGTGTTTAGTAAAAGCTAAGTGTAATTGTGAATGTTGACATTGTTTTGTAAATTTTGATGCCATACGGAGCGGCATATGCGCTGAGCAAAAAAGCTCCTTAAATAAAGATAAAAAATAACGTAAAACGATTAATTAAGTTTATTTTAAATTCCGGGTGAAGTGAGAGAGTGCTGCGATGGATTTGATCTCCACCAAGTTGAGATAACAGCAATTGTACTTATCATCTAGGTTGTAAGGTAGACCCTAATACCACTTCGTATGGGGCCAGTACAATATGTTTTCTGTATCAAATAACAGTAAACAGGACGCAACACAAGTACATATAAGAATTAGCACTTTCCGATTTCTTCTTTACGTTGCATGACGTTGTTTAGTACATCACAAATGAGTTTTGCTTTGTGCTGTACAAACTGCGGCACATAAGAGCAACTCTGAGTACATATTATAAATATTGTGTAAAGCATCACCACGAGACTTAGATATATAAAGGTATATTGGTAGTGACAAAATTTGCGCCCTGATGTTTATATTATGTTGTGACGAGACAGATCTGTCCCACGCCTGTTGGTACGCTTCACGCCTGTCCATTACAGTTGCAGTATCACCACCCTCATTTTACTTCACAATGAACTGCGTTCTTTACTCCAAGTCGTAAATTACCAAAATCTGTCGCCAAGCACCTAACGGTGTGTTCCGGCAGCTGTCCCTGAGAGCCAGTAATTCTAGGTTAAGCTTGTTAACACCTTCGACCACATCGTCACTTACCATCAGGTGAGATTGTGGTCAAAGGCTTACCTATCAGTAATAAA
Organism: Plagodis dolabraria; assembly: GCA_963854805.1. NCBI lineage: Eukaryota > Metazoa > Arthropoda > Insecta > Lepidoptera > Geometridae > Plagodis > Plagodis dolabraria. The sequence continues at coordinate 8,653,270 of OY978466.1, forward strand.
AAAAAAACAAAAACCTAAATAAAACTTATACCGTACCATTATATTACAAAACTATCGAATTGTCACAGCAATGAAATGATACAACCACGCAACGCAAAAGAAATTGACACTTATTTTTATATACATAACGTCTTATATTCATAAACAAAGCTTTGCATTGCAAAATAACACAGGAAAAATACGTCTCTGATCCTGTAACAATTGAATTTGCGGTTGATTTTGTGACAACCCTACCACTCGCTCTTAATTACGGCGGTCTCTCTGTCGCGGTTAATTTACAAAAATACGTCATTTGTGTCCATGTGTCTGTTACTGTTAGGGTTTGCGGCGTTGACTTTGTTCAAATAGGTGGATTAATTGTTTTTTTTTGCCGCTAAGGGCCCCAGAATAATACATTTACGAATGTTATAAAACTATGCTCTTTACTATAATTTCTAATATTAATACCAACACAATTATTAATAAGAAATATTTTAAACTATTATTTTATGAGAACATTTAATTAATATTTTGATAAAACCCTTAATATTAAGACCAGATAATTCAAAAAATAAATATGTATGGTTATAAATTATAGTGAAGTGAAACTCGATAAGGCAAACTTTTAACATGTTGTTTAGAAAGACAGAGCTAATATACGCTTTATAGATGTAAATAAAATATATTTTGGTTTCAAGGAAAAGATATTAATAGACTCCAAAAACAAGATCCCGTCACTTGATAGACTAAAATTATTAATGCAGTTATGATTTGTATCTTTATAGTAAATCGTGTCAATAAAATACTTTATTTCTTATAATTAGATATGTAGTAACCATATCTGATAAAATACATGAACGATATTTTCCGCTATGAAAAATCGCTCTTACTGTACTGTAACAGCCGGATCGTCCACGGCTGAACACAGCCTCCCCTATTAAGGGGGTATTTGCCATAATCCCGACGCTTGGCAGGCGTCTTGAGAATCGCAGTATAAGTTGGCAGTTTCTTAGAAAGCGCTACTTTTCAGTATTTTTCCCTTAGTCACCTTTTGCGACACCCACGGGATGATATGGGGAGGTGCAATTCTACCCCGGCACCCCACGGAGATGAAAAAAGTCGCTCACGCTATATAAAGATTGGGTAGTTCTGTTTTGGTCACTCGCATGCAAAATGGGTCGCGGTCTGACGAAATATCACTTTGTCTTAAGCCGGAAAATTGTCACGTAAAATCATGACGTATCTATCGTTAGATCATTCATCTTAGAAACCAGTACTTTGTTTGATATAGTTAACCCAAGATAAAAAACGCCTACACAGTACCCTACATCATATGTCAAGATTTTATTTAGCTTAACAAAGGAACCTTGCTCGATTCTTTATATATATTTCTAACCTCTTCATGAAATGTCAAACTCCGAGAGATGTTTTTATTGTTTAAGCAAGATAATGTAATATGATATTATTGTGCTTACGAAACTACTGAAAAGGTTAAGGTGAATACTAACTTCAACGTCTTCGAAAATAACTTTGATTATTGAACATGTTTTGATATAGGATGGGAATAAAGTTTTGTAAGAAAACTAAACCAATTCCTAGGGAAAGTATGAAATAACTGGTTGAAGTCGGTTTTGAATCGATATAAACACTTTGATTTGCACAATTTCTGATATTAAAGAATATGATTCCAAGCACCATCGCGTGCTGAGCGGAAATCACATTTTAAATTATTGTAGCATGTTTTTTATTCTGACGGGAAATAAACACGCGACCTCCGATTTCGCACCGGATTCCTATTCCTCTCGACTTTCTTATACTTTCTATATATTCTTTTTATGCTAACGGGATCGATTGTGTTGTGTGAAATGGCTCATAATAATAGCAACACTTGCAATTATAAGATCATCCAAAAATTACAGGAAAATTCTTTTTCCACACAATTTTGACCCTTGTGCCGGGTTAGAATTGCACCTCCCCATATCATCCCGTGGGTATCGTAAGAGGCGATTAAGGGAAAAATACTAGAAGGTGGGCAGCAGTGCCTTCTAAAGAACTGCCAACTTACACTGCGATTCCCAAGACGCCTGCCAAGCGTGGGGATTATGGCAAATACCCCCTTAATAGGGAGGCTGTGTTCAGCAGTGGACGATCCGGCTGTTACAGTACAGTATACAATTTTGTATACCTGAAAAACTACTTAACCATAGTTGATAAAATATAAATGGTGCCAACATGAAGGTCTGTAAAAATATTTGCACTTCGACCGTCACCTCAGTCTCATGTGACTGTAATATTACTAGCTCTCAAAGACTGCTGCCGGAACACAATAAGTACTTGGCGACAGATTTTCTACTTGAGAGTGGTAGCGAGTCAGGCGAGCATTTGCAAAATTTCCTTCTACCATGCGGTGAAGCTCAAGCTGACAATGGGATGAACCATGGACCTGCAGTACTGCAGTCAATTGCTATTCCGGCTCGGCCATCATTGCTTCCATAACAAGCATAATCTCGTGACGCTAATTTTATTGCACCCCTATGCTTGGGCAGGCGTTCACCGATATAGGTATAGCGGATGCAGATTCATATGAGCTATCACGCTACGTAGATTATGTTTATAATTACAAAATGACTACACTTATATACAAGAAAATCTTAAGTACAATTAAACAAAACTATACAATAATGAATAGATTCAGGCGTTACTTTGCGGAAATCCATATTTAATAATAACAAATATTTTTAAAAGTATCTTAAGAAAACATTAAATAATATTTATATATCACATTTAAAACAGTATAAAAATATATATCTAGTGACAATTCCGCCTAATTTTCCTGTTATCTACGTGACGTCACAAACATCACGCAGCCTAACCGGAAGAATATCCGACTAGTTTTGCTTCTAAACGAAGCATCTTCAGGAGGCCTTGACTCGCGCACGATCGAGGCTCGTCTCGATCTTTTATACTTCTTTAAGTGTTTTATTTGAATATTATTTAATGTTTTCTTAAGATACTTTTAAAAATATTTGTTATTATAAAAACTATACAAATAGAATACAACAATAAGAATACATATTCAATAGGTGTAAGCATAACTGTGTGTAAGTTAGGGTGTGTGTATGCGTGGAGTTGTGCGTGTTTTAAACTTCGTATTTTAAAGGTTGCTACAAAATTGTTCTCTCGCCGAACCAGTAATATAGCTTTGATTTTTAACTTTTCGGCTTATTAAATTTAATCTTATTAAATCTCCAACACGTGCCAAGTTATCTTAATTGACCTTCCCAAAGCACTATGTCTTAAAGTTTTGTTTTAATTAATGACTCCACCGTTTCAAAACTTCGGTTCATTCATCTTACGATTCAAACACCCACAGGTGGAATTGATAGAAAACTTCGTAACGAAGATTAAACTTGCCAATAAAGTTGTTTGAATTCGAACTCCTTATCGTGCCAATTTGAGGTGAGACGTGAAAAACGCGCGGAGTGAAAGTGCTCTGCGATTTTACCGACAATTGGACAGGGAATTTGTTATCACTGGATATGACACTAGTATTACAATATTACAATGAGAGGAAAAACAAGTGTGAATTAAGTAATTAAAAAAGTAAAAACCCGACTGCTTCTCTCACATAATCTCTTACATAGAAATCGGCTAGACCGTTTTGAAGTTATGGTGGAATAAAGAAACTCACAAACATATATACATACACACATGATTTTACTTTTTCCTCTCGATGTAATGTAATCCGCAGAGCATGCGTTTTTGTAAAAATATTAAAACTAAAAATATGAAATTTGTGGTTGAATATACAATTTAAGTTCGCAATTTCGCTGTCCACTACCAAATTGCCCCAAATTGTCCAGGTCGGGTCAAAAAATTAAGTTTTCATATTCGAAACTTCAAAAATTTAAGTTGTCATTATAGGGGCTAAGTTTCCTGCTATAAAAGTAGTGACTGGACAGGTTAAGTAAAGTATTAAAGTTCTTATTCTGTAAATGCCAAAATTCATTTTGCTATGACAATTGACAATCCGAAACTTAAAATATCCCTATTCAATTGGTGTTTACCTACGTCAAGTATTTGAGAGTTTTCAGGTAATCAAAGCAAATAACAAGGTTTAGAGCCCTTTTGCACGTCCAATTTATAATATCAAGATCAACACATAGATTAACATTTGACCCTGTTGGTGGGTACGACTGCAGTGATATTCTGTCTCGAAGCAAAAGTAGTGTGCAAACCTTACTGTTACTTGGTGTGAAAGGCACTGCAAGTTAAATTACTCATAATAACTAACGCCTGGGAAATGACGAGTGCAGTGTCAAGCAAAACCTGCGACTGATCCACCTCTTCACATCATAACATAGAAAATAGGATAAAGAATATTTATGTGTAACTGATGATTTTTTTATTTTTTTACCGCCTTCAAAAATGAGGAAGTTCGTTTTTTTTTTAAATGGAGTGTTTTATATTATGTGTGTGTAACCTTATAAATTATTACACAGTGTATCGATTTAGATGTTTTTTTTGATTCAAAAGCTAATTGTCATGTGGTCCCATTTAAATTTGAGTAAGATCTGAGAAGTATTTGAGTTTTCCCCAACAAAGCCTATTTTTAATCGACTTCCAAAAACGGAGGTTCTCAATTCGTATGTTTTTTTATTATTACCTCAGAACTCTTGACTGGGTGAACCGATTTTGAAAGTTCTTTTTTGTTTGAAAGCTGATGCTTGTTGTTTAGTCTCATTTAAATGTTATCAAAATCGGTCAAGCCGCCTTTGAGTTATACTCCAATAACAGAAAAATATTTACCTTTCTTGATGATATATACTCGTTGACAGTGAATGACAATCGATTCCGTAAGCAGTATGTCACTAAAATGAGTGTTTTTTTACCAAAAATTTAACCGAATGCAACACCTAAAAGTGTGAAATGACTGGTCGAAGTCGGTACCATGCGCACGATATTTTGATAATAAGTACTTTTGAACTATCAAGCTACCGCCTTCAACAAGTTATTTCACAGTTTTGGATGTAGAAGTCAAAACCATTGTTTGGTAAAAAAATATGTTTGACGTAATTTTTTTTTAAACCAAATCTACCACTTCTATTGAACTAAATCTTCAACAAATTACTTCTGAATAATGCAAAATGGCTTCTTCCCGCTTGCTATCTCAACCTACCGCACACCCTGATTTCCCCCCTCTTGTCATTTTAGTTAAGTTTATATGGCTTCAAGAAAATTCCATGGCTTCTTTGCCCCTCGGGTGATGAGGTATGAGCAGGTATTTGCTTTATTAATATAGGGGGTTTTTGTTTATGGGGTAAGCTTGCCGAAATAACGAGTAGGCGTGAAAATATGCGGCGTTGTAGAAAATAATGAGTCGTTGAGTATATATTTTGTGTTGAAAAATAGGTGCTTTTATAAGTCTTTGACGCCATTTTGCCTGCAAAATGGGCAATTATGTGATTTAAAAGTTATGGTATTTAATTATAAATATAAAGGTAATGCTTATAGGTACTTTTGTAATCTTAGATATAACCAGGCTATCAGAAAATTGTAGTTCTTGGGAACTAGAAATTTAAATACTTTGAATACTCAGTATTTAAATTATGACGAAACTACGTTTGTATGGAAAACGCCACGAGCATTTAAGCCTTCAGTATGTCAGTAAAATAGGTGAGCACTACTCGCAACCAGCACACATTGCTATCACATAAGACATTTTTTGAAGAGCTTGTTGCGTGGCTTGCTTAGTCATTCTTTACCGATCAGTTAAGTTAAGCAACGTCGGCCGCGGTCATGAGGTGGATGGGTGACCGCTAGTCACATTACTAGTAAGCGTGCACGTCTCGGTTGTTGTTGTAGGATGGCAGTCGTTTAGCATGTTGGTAGGGCATTTGCAAATGTCCGCCTGGCTAGCTACTACCCTCAAACAGAAAATCGGTCACCAAGCACCCAGGTATGTTCTGGCAGCTTTCCTAGAGGGCCAGTATTTCTAGGTTAGCTTGAACAACATGTTCGACTATATCATCACTTACTATCGGGTGAGATATTGGTCAAAGGCTAAGCTATAAACATCGGGATAATACGTGACAGGTCAATAGCAATAAAGAATAAAAAAAAAATACTCAACTACCAAAGTAACTAAGGAGCAGAAGTTTATGGAATTGTTATACTATAAATAACATTCTAGGAAAATTCCCGTGAGATAACATTTATACTTAATTGCTGATTGGTATAATTTTTACTTTGATCCCAATTCGCAACTTTTCTCTTCTTTAAAATATATCAGTCATGTGCCGGATTCAAACCCACACCATCCACCATTATAGGTGGATATACTCTAACCGCTAAGCCATCATGACATATAACGTATGTCTCTAATTTAACCTTTCATTTTTAACCATCGTATGAGGATGTAATTTGGATTATCCGCAGAGCACACGTCATTGCTCAAAAGTTGAAGCAGTGATAGCTCAGTGGCTTTGGCTATGGACTGCCGCGCAACAGGTCCATGGTTCGGATCCCGCCGCGGGCTTGAGCTTCACCGCATGGTGGAAGGGGGCACTTTTGCGAATACCTGCCTGGCTAGCGACCACCCTCAAGTAGAAAATCTGTCGCCAAGCACCTAACGGTGTGTTCTGGCAGCTGTCCTTGAGAGCCAGTATTTCTAGGTTAAGCCTGTTAACACCTTCGACCACATCATCACTTACCATCAGGTGAGATTGTGGTCAAAGGCTTACCTATCAGCAATAATAAAAAAAAGTGATCATTTCTTACTTCATTTAATAAAAAATTTACTCAATAATCCTTACTTTCGTTTTAACAAAACATTTTGTGATCACGAGTAGATTGCAAAGTGACCCTATGACTAATAAAGAGATAATGACTATGAGTGTAAAGTCGTTAAAACATTTTCAGATTGCCCCGAAATAAAACAATAATAACCGTCAGTTAATTTCAGACCGGAAGGATATAGTTGTTGTTTTAATATCAGAACTAACTTTTATTAGTGTGCTAAAATAATATTCCTATTTAATTCTAAAGTAGTTTGTGTGTGTATTTTACTTGTCTGTTTAGATTTCGACTTGAAGCCCGGCGCAGTCGATATGATAATATTATTACTAAATTGCAAATTTACGTAAAGATTATAGTCATTCGAACCGGCGTCATCCTCCCCTATAGCCGGGGTATGCTCTGACCGACTGAGCTAACATGACATATGACTCATAACTCTTATTCCATCCCCATTAGTTGGTTAAAGAACGACGAAAAATTAGAGTTATAAGTCATATGTCATGTTAGCTCAGTCGGTCAGACCATACCCCTGCTATAGGGGTGGATGACGCCCATATAGCTGGATGTCCCCTATAGAGGATGACGGTCTTCTCGTATATTTGTAATTTTGTAATGTAATCCGCAGAGCATGAGTTATTGCGAAAATAAAAATAATAAAATTATAGTATTATGTTAATAGTGAAGGTGCTAGGTTTTTATTTCCTATTTTTTCTTGTGACTTTTTTCTATTGCCAGTGATGATATATGTAACTAAAACGTGGCCTCTAGCTGTGGGCCTTATAAGTAAGCTCAGAGTCGCTCAACTTTAAAAAAATACTTATTAAAAAATAAACAATAGACGCTAAATTAAAATGACAGTTGCTGTAATTCTGGGGGTGAACATGATAAGTTTGATTCGTGAATCGCTTTTAATCACTCTCGCAGCAAAAATGGACTTTGATTCAAGTCTTAATACTCAAAGCCACCCTTTCCTAGCTGGAGCGGTGATATGTAGGTCCATATATTAGTATGGGTAATAGCGTGAATATTATCACAGCGATATTATATTGTAATAAAGCCATAAAACAGTACAAACTATGCAAATGAGCAGTGGGTAGGCTTATGACGTCAGTAAAGGTGAACTAGGAGTATTATCGACTTCGGTTGTACCTGTATGCAAATTAAACTATATCTGATATTATGGTCGTATATATTTTGATTAAAAATAATTATGAACTAGTCAAGCCCCGCGGTTGTACATGCGTGATGGATGATGATAATGATAAAAATTGTCAATAATAAATAAAATCCTGAATTTCATCAAAATTGGTGAAATTTACACATTTACAAACTTACGCTTTTATAATATTAGTGTAATAGATTGAAACTTTACAGAAATTCATAATTAATACTATCAAATAGTTTAACGATTGTTTAGCATTTAGCAAAGCAATGTAATAGGTACTTAATGTTAAAAAAACATCAAATAAATGTAGGTACACTTTTTTGGATGAACTGATTCCCCTCGCCCACTACCCAAGGGTTTCTTGGCATTCTGAAGGGGTAGTTTGCGAGAATTGTCTGTATCCCGTGGGGTGCCAGATTAGAATTGCACCTCCACATATCATCCCGTGGGTATCGTAAGAGGCGACTAAGGGAAAAATACTGGAAGGTGGGCAGCAGCGCCTTCTAAAAAACTGCAAACTGGTACCGCGATCCCCAAGACGCCTGCCAAGCATAGGAATTATGGCAAATACCCTCTTAATAGCGGAGGCTGTGTTCAGCAGTGGACGATCCGGTTTTACAGTACAGTACAGTCTGTATCCATGAAATACAAGTGATCCCTTTTCCCTACTAAACTGACGAGACGTTATTAACGCCAGGTATCCTAACTGAAAGAATGTCTAATGCTAGTATCAATAAATGCATCTCTAATTGATAACAAGATGTAGTTTTGTTCCTGTTTCAGAATGTTCGAGAAGTGCCGGTATTACTACCCAGAACTAATTTCTTAAATAAACACTATCGTTGCGTTTCACAGTCATCGATTTAGCCTATCCATCGATTAAACCTTGAAACTCGCTGCATGTTAACTGTCATTTTTTCATAAAACTCACGAAATTTCACCGCTCCAGCTAGGAAAGGGTGGCTTTGAGTATTAAGACTTGCATCAAAGTCGATTTTTGCTGCGAGAGTGATTAAAAGTGATTCACGAACCGAACTAATAGTGTTCACCCCCAGAATTACAGCAACTGTCCTTTTAATTTAGCGTCTATTGTTTATTTTTCAAGTATTTATTGGTACATTCTGAAACGGCCTCTGAAAGTATGGAACATGGGTCAAAAAGTGCATCTTAAGATCGAACTCAATATTGAGAAGCAATAATATGTTGACTCTTCGAGCGCACGATCGAGATATAAGTATAGTTCAACAGAAATATTGGGCAGCATTGTCACTTAATATAGGTACACAATTTTGTATTGCTTAGGTAAAATGTGAATTTTATTTGAAAAATTTGTTTTTGATTTGCAAAATTACTGGTTAGCAAAATACCGTACCGATCTGCTGGTTATAATATTTACGTTTAGGGCCTGTTTCAGAATGTTCGATTAAGTTCCGGTTTTACTACCCAGAACATATTTAATAAATAAAACACTATCTTTGCGTTTCACAGTCATCGTTTCAGCCTATCCATCGGTTAAAGCTTGAAACGCGCTGCATGTTAACTGTCATTTTATCATTAAGTTATGTTATGTGTTGCATAGCAACCCGAAACTTTATTAGGTCATTCTGAAAAGGGCCCTAGGTCAGTTATATTTTGGTCTCACAAAATTTTATCAGAAACCTCTGCCTAGTAGGTACATATTTTATATCTGATAGGATAGCTTTTGATCACTTTCTCACCTGATAATAAGTAATGACGTGGTCGAAGACATTGTTCAAGCTTACCAAGAACTGCTGGATATCAAGGTCAGCTGCCGGAACATATCTTTAGGTGCATGGCAACAGATTGACAACTTGAGAGTACATAGCCAGGCAAGTATTCACAAAACGCTCAAAAATCAATCACCATGCTTTACAGTTACCACCGTAATACTACAACCAGAACCAAATGCTTGGTTATCATGCTACTGGCTGTCTAAAGTCAAGTCACAAATCACAACCCATCTAAGTCATAACTGCAGCGAATATTTCTTAAACTAGTTGATCAGTGAAGAACGTTTAGATAAACATCGCTATATAGGAGTGCTTCAAATTACAGTGACGATATTTTTGAGATACCTAATCGTCAAATGATAGCTTAACAACAATAAAAAAAACTACACAGTGGACTATTTAAAACCCGAATCTCCCACTGAAATTGTATTTTATTTCCAGCGTGCTTATAAATCGCACAATCAGTCTCTGATTTATCCCCAAAAGGCAGAAAATAAGCGGCAGAAACAAAAATACTTCTCAATTAACCCCGAAACTTCCCCGTGTCGAAATCCCATTTGGCCCAACTTAGCAAAATAATATACTCACCGCAACTACCCGCAAACTTTTGAATGTAATCGTTATCTGTTTTATATTTCAGCTAAAATGTATGCGGAGTACATGAGATAATGATATTTAATGTTATTACACATTGCTTTTCAATTACTATTACAATTACAAGGCTTTGCTTTTCGATTTTAATGTCCATACGTAAACTAACTTCATAACAATGTATGTCTTACCTGAGATAAAAAAGAAAAGGCCATCAAATTATGGCAAACCATGGAGATCGTGGAAATGACAATACGATAGAAGTACCTATGTTTTTTTGAGCTTCAATTGTGTCAAAGTTTTACCATCCAAACAGCAGTAAAACGTTTTTTTTTATGCTTGATTGGTCAGCCTTTGACGACTATCTCACCTGATGGTAAGTGATGATGTGGCCGAGGATGTTGTTCAGGCTAACCTAGAATTGAATTGAATGTTTGAATAAAGCAACGGAGGGGTTCTTGTGGGTGGCGCACAGTTCACAGTAGGCAAACTCGTGTTTGCTTACTCGAACTTTAAGGGTGCCCGCGAATGTGTTCTTAAAACGAATTGTTGAATATAGTTTTTATAAGGATGCACACGGGTCCTTTGTGATTTTGTATCATTATCGATTTCTCCATTAGGTAAGTTTGTTCTGTAGTTTCCCAATGCGTAAGATTATCCACCAGTAGTTTAGTTTGTAACTAATATTGTCTAGTAAAATTACATTTAGTATTAATGTATACCTATGTTCATAGTTATTCAATTTAAGTAATAAAATTGAGTAAGGGCTGAATAAAAACTTCAAGAAATATTGTGAGATTATATAAAAACTAGCATTTTCAAAGGTAGTATGCATTAGGAACAGATGATAGAATTAGTAGGCAGGTATGTAGGTTCATCAATTACATGTCCGCCTCACATCATTACGACCTTATAGCCTAAGGTTTAACTTTTTTAATTGATGGTATATGATGATTTGATCTACGGTGTTAACAATACATTTCATAGATATATTTATATCTAGAAAACTGAAAATAACCAAATATATCTGGCAGATTTATATTAGTATAATGATGGTGAACGTAGAAGTCTTATGCTTAGGTTAAAAAAGAAAGTGTAGTTAGCTTGTGTAACTTGTTCCATCATATAGGGATGAACGAGATTTGGAGTTCTTTTTGTTCAATCACAGAATAAAAAGGAGCTGAAGGATCACTATACAAAGCCATTTTAATAAACAATCGACTCTAGCTACGAAGCAATAAGGTGAACTTCAGTTTCTATAGCATGTTGGTAATACTTAATATTTATATTCATTCACCAAGGCGTCTCGTTTTCTATCACATTGCTACTCATAGCTCTGATCCCTACTGACGCGGCACGCACCGTACAATAATCCTGTCCGAACAGATACTCCGACATACCTGTAGCTTTTTACGTAAAGAGCGGAGTGAGCCAGCCCTGGTTCAATGTACAATGAACATTTCTGATAATTGTGTAACTGGTACACAGTGTTTCCAATGAAAAAATGTGGGTAGGTAATTGGGACAATTCGACAAGAAAATAGTGGTGTGTAGTTACAGGCGACACTCAATTTAAAAAAAAAGATGGCAGTTTTTTTCTGTGACAGTTTGATTATTACCTTTGTCGAAAGTTACAGAACACGATTTAAAGCAGATTATTTGATTTTAAAGGATTTAGACCTACTTACTAATAACTGTGTTACATAGTGTGCTAAACCAATTTTGTACTACGCGTCAAGTAATTGGTAAGGTTTACAATGAAATTGCTGAATTTTACTATAGTAAAGTTTGCTATATATAGCTATATATACTATACTATATCCAAGTTATGTGTAAAATATGTAATGTGAGTGATCAAAAGGCAGTAATTAAGTATGTAGTATAAGCATCTCTACGTAAAATATTCACCATGGAAGTTTGCTGTAACAACTGGATTGTCCACTGTTGAACACAGCCTTCCTTATTAAGGGGGTATTTGCCATAATCCCCACGCTTGGCAGGCGTCTTGGGGATCGCAGTGTAAGTTGGCAGTTCTTTCGAAGGCGCTGCTGCCCACCTTCCAGTATTTTTCCCTGAGTCACCTCTTACGACACCCATGGGATGATATGGGGAGTTGCAATTCTAACCCGGCACCCCACGGGGTGGTCATGGAAGTTAACTTATTTTATTTTTTACTTTTTTGTAAGCACTGTAACAGAAACTTGTAAAGTAATTTTTTATTACTCGTAAGGTTTTTTTTAAAGTCATAACGTTGTAACATGAGTTACTTGTAAATTGTGTCTCATGTAGTAAAATCATAATTTGCTTAATTTTTCATTTCAATTTGAGCGAATTTATACTATAGTATACCATCAATTTTTTGCGGGTAAACGTATTTTTTTAATGTTTGAGATAGCTTTAAGGATAAAGTGAAAATATTTTTATCTTTTGAACGCTTATAAAAATTATCATGTTTATAAGCGTTCAAAAGATAAAAATATTCAGAACTGATTTGTACTGTGAAACACTTTTATACTCGTACATATACCCTAAAATGGTTTGGCTGTTAACTTTTGATTTATTTTAATAGTTTTAACTGCTCTGCGGTCGAATGGTTTTTGGCTCAGAAAGTAGTTTTAGACATTTGGGTGGTGTTGCCTTAATTAATTATGAAAATGTCGTATGTTGTAATTTATTTTGGGAAGCTTTGTAACTTCACATAAAACCTTCTATGAGTAGTTAAATGTTTATTGCTCAACATATTCTTACATAGAATATTTAATAATGTGTTACTATGTATTAAGCCATAACTTTTGATGCGCTCGTAGCGCAGTTTGATTTGCTGTTCTAATTGAAATATTCAATCTGCAACGTCCGCTGCGATCATGTGTTGGATGGGTGACCGCTAGTAACATTACTACCGAGCCGTGGGTCCCGGTTGTTGTCTTAGCATGACAGTCTAGGATAGTAGTATAGCGTGGTGGTAGGGCATTTTACGAATGCGCGCCTGGCATTAGCTACCACCTTCAAGTAGAAAATCTGTTACCAACCAGCCGCTAGCTGTCCCTAAAAGCTAGCAATTCTAGGTTAGCCTGAACAACATCTTCGATCACTTTATCACTTACCATCAGCTGAGATAGTGGTAAAAAAACGACTCCAGCAAAATCTAAAAAGTATACAATTTTATTGCTGGTTCTCTGTAGCCTCCAGCAATTTCCTTAGAAGGAACCCTAACAAGGCCCAACGTTTAACAGATGCAGTTCGTCATTGTCATGTAGACTGTACTACGCCCATCACCCGGAGACATAAAGTTATTCGGTCTTATGATTTATTAAAGTCCAACCAAAACTGGTTTTCCGGCCGAAACCGAATATTCGGCCATGGATTCTGTTTTGGCCGAAACCAAAACCGAAACTCACGTGTTGTAGTATAAAATTCCTTAAAATACTGAAATTTGGTTCATTTTACCCATTATTCTGCATTAATTACGACTTGAAATGGAAACACAGTATATTTTATTGATTTTCTTGTAAAAGTTGATTTGATATAATATAAAAAATATTAATACAATATATATTATTATATAAAAAAAAAATATTACTTATATTATACACATAGTGTGCCGATGATATCATCAGCACCATGTGCGGGGTGTGGTGGCAATATCTCCTCGGACAAATCTTTTACAAAGAGTTCTTACATCATACATAAAATCACGCCTATTTCTAGGTAGGCAGTTACCATAGATTTCCACTTGCTACGATCCTTGCATATCTCTTTCGCTTCATCTATATTCATCAATCCTTTCATACATGAGCGTCGGTTTATGGTACTCCTGACCTGTCCTTTTTTATAACGTTTTCAATTTCGGAACGTTCGCCTAGGTCTTCCCCTTCCAACACTTCCATTCACTTGTCCCATGTATACCTGTTTAGTGAGTTTCATCTCATTCATTCTCTCTACATGTCCAAACCATCTTAACATACCTTTCTCAATTTCGTCACTACATCCTCATCCACACCACATCGTTCCCTTATCATTATCCTGTCACTCCATTTCACTCCAATTATGCTTCTCAATACTCTCCATCTCCACTGCATTTATTCAACTCACATGCTTTTTCTGCCATACCCAACTATCACTACCCATACATTAGTGTCGGAACTAACACTTCTCCATGAACAGCCAGACGAGCCTTCTTAGACACCTTCTGACTGTTCATAAACGCGTGCAATGCTCCGTTCACTGTGTTTCCAGCATTCCTTTCTATGTCACTTTCACACTCTCCGTCTTCGTTCTCGTAAACATGGATCCCGAGTATACAGACTCTTTCAATTGTTCCACTTTTTCTTATCCAATCATAATATTGCAATCATTCCTTCATCTCCTCATAGAGACATTTCAGCGCTTGAATCAGACCATACAAACTCAGAAATAATCAAGTGAAATAATGACAACATGAAATGCAAACAAATAAAACAGATATCTGACATACGTACAAAGTTATTGCTTTAACGTATTTTATATTTTGTTGCGTAGCACTTAAATTTAGGGATTTCGATAAATCACAGATAGCGTTGTGTTAAATATGCAGAAATAAATTTCTACATATGGCAATAGCATTTACTTAAATAAGACATATGCCGATACCCCAAAAAAGAAAAACTACAGTTGTCAGTAATTTTCCCGGTGACAATTAGGGATGGAATCAATTATGTAGTAATCGATACAAATCAGTAGCATAATCTATTAAATTGTATAAGTGAAGCGACAATGTTTAAATTTCTCTTTTTATGTGACTTTAAATATTTAGATACCTCTCGTTTTAATTTTCGTACTCTAATAGTCACTTGTAACAATATATAAACATATATATGCTTCCTCTCAACTATTTTCTGATTTATAATATTAATGTGACTAATGATTACTTAAGATACTATTTCTTTTGAAATTGTATCTTAAGTAATCATTAGAAGTATCAAGATACTATGGAATAATCTTACATTTTGAAAACCATGTTTTCACGCAAAATTTTTTGTGGCAGTATCTTAAGGTAGATACTTACGTCTGCAACTGGGAATTCAAAATTCAAACAGTTTTATCGCGCTTTTATCTGGTTTAGTAAGCATTTAAGTATTCTTAAGCTAAAATAATAAAGTTGAAAGTTATTTTATGTGCATTGGTGTTTAAAGTTTTTAAACCACGTTTTTAACGCACATGATTCCATAAGTTTATTCAATTTAAATGTCTGTGGATTATCCTTGGAGCCATGAAGTCATCATTTATTAATGCCATGCAGGTTGAATTCACATCACTCCCTCTTGATATTCGCAGACAGTTCCTTTCAGACAGCTTTGTTTCTAAATTAATTCAAAATTCTAACCACGACTGACTCCCGAAATTGAGTCTTCTTTCTGACCTGTATAATTTGAGGAATACGAATAATATTACTTGCCTTCTTCACAACTTCATTAAATTCATTACACTTCCTGAACCTCTAATTATACTTTCCATCAAGCCATCAAGCCTCTATACTCTACCCCCTATTTTGGTATTAATAAAGAACCACCTAATACTTCAGCCCAGTTCAGTAAACGCATTAGTTCTGTTGTTAAAGCGTTGTTGATCCCTTCTGATAAAATTTGTCAACCTTTTAAATGCTCTTCCTACTTCTCAGTATTCACTGGTGAAGCCCTGGCTATGTTCTCGCAATTTCTTAGTTTAGTCCCTCCCTAATATTTACTGATAAAAAAGCTGTCTAGAAACCATACTTTTGAATTCTTTTTATTTTTCCTCTCGTTTCTTTGTATTTTTCAAATTAAACACAGGATATTTGAATGTAATAAACTTAATTTGAATATTGTTCTGGCATGGATACAAAAAAGGTAGAAATAGGCTTATCAGCCAATTTTAGCTTGCCCGGCTTAGTTTACTAATTAGCTCTTTCAAAAAAAATATAAGCGAATGATTCAATTCAAGTCGAAATAAAAATAATTAATTCACGAAATTTTAGTATCGAGCATGATTGTTATAATAATATTATCGGTTTGAATCGATGGCGATCATCCCTAATTCCCATGGCCGATTGATATTGGAGATTACCGTTTGATTTGCTTAATTTCCATGCCGGGAACTTAAATTTATTTAGTTTTAAGTCAGAAGTGAATTGTGCATTATTTTTATGATGGTTATGATCATGGACGTTGTTATAGTGCCAAATACGACATCGTTACGATGAGGTGTAAAAATTAATTATGTCTGTTACATATAGTCGTAATTAGATAAATTAGGATAATAAAACATAAATAAACTTATAGACTTTTGTATTTAGTTATCAAGTACTTTGTAGGTTTTTGGCTGGATCTTAGGTGCTTATACTTTTGATGTTAGATGTTTCGACCAGTGGCAGGAAGCATTGGTGATTTGGTACAAAATGATTGAAAGCAATTTGTAAGGTTAAAATAAGACACATAAATATATAGTATATCTATAAAAGACTTATAGATATACTATATATTTACGTAATATACATATTATATTATAAGGGTACAGAGACCATACTAAACTGGGATGGGCCTTCATGAAAAACAGATGGCAGCACTGTTTTTTAATTTGTTTTATTTTAGTGCCATCTGTTATAAATGGAAATTACTAGCCGTGACGTCATCGAAAAAATCTATTAACACCTAGGGATGTCAAGTTTGGTCTCTATTTCAGTATATACAAAGTTACTTTATGGCTTGAATCAGGGGGGCGATCACGTATCTTCTGTAGCAACGAAATGCTGATTGCAACAATCAAAAATGACAGTTTTGACAGATTTTGTATCAATGAAAAAGACAGATAGGTAACAGACCTTTTTGTGCCCAAACGTTAGTCGCCGACCGTTTTTTTCTTTTATACCTGAGACGATAACGAATTAAAATTTCGTAATATACGAGTACATTCTACTAATGAGTTTGTAATAAGATAGTTTAAATACAGGTTGTACTCCCATGGTCAGTATTTCCTTTGATTTCATTTTATTATTATTCTGAAATGTAATTTTATTTTTTAATTCAAATAAACTTAAATTTTATTTATTTCTTAGGAAGACCAACAGTATAACAAACATCTTAAATATAACTAATAACAACAGATAACCAATTATAGGTCCTCACGGATGGCTATCTTATAAATGACATTCAAATAATGAGCACTAGGATCCAACTTAGTCTAAATATTATGCTTATAATTACATTCAAACAGTTAGTCGAAGAACACTCTGCTCAACAACCGCCTAGCCGATGCAATGCTTGTACAAAATAAGTCAAGGCCAACTTTCTTGTCTAACTCATTAAAATTTCTGCTCACACGTAACAGATAAGAATTTTGCCTTTATTTGTTTTATTTAGACTTTAGAATAATAATAATATGAAATAAAAGGAAATACTGACCATGGGAGTACAAACTGTATATATACTATATTATTACAAACTCTTTAGTATAATGGATAGTACGAAATTAATTCGATCAAAGTATATGCCAGTTATCGTCTCAGGTATAAAAGAAAAAAACGGTCGGTGACTAACGTTTGGGCGCATGAAGGTCTGTTACCTATCTGGCTTACAAAATCTGTCAAAACTGACAGTTTTATTGTTGCAATCAACAGTTCATTGCTACAAAAGATACGTGATCGCCCTGAGGTTACCGTTCAGCCCATGCATAGATAATGTGACCACATTTCATACCTACTCACCCATGAGTTCTTATGTTACTATAAGTAGTTTTGTTGAAAAAAAATCTGACTTATTATATTATTAGTTAGAAAATTACAAATTTACGATAGGAAAAATTGTAGTGTATATATCATGTGCGGGATCTACCCCTTTAAAGACGGGGTATGCTCTGACCGACTGAGCTAACATGACAATGAGTCATAATTCTTATTTTTCCTCTCGTTCTTTAACCATCGTACGGGGACGGATCGGCAGAGCGTGCGTTATTGTCGAATAAAAATATTAAAAAACTAATACGAGTAAGCCCTTATGTGTATCTTATTTGAAGCAAAATCGTATTAAAACCTTCATGTTAGTAGACTATTTGCTTGGAACTAGCCTTCGTTCAGTACTAAAGACAAACAATTCGCTATTTAAACGATATTTTTAAATGTCACTGTCAATCTTTTATCTCGGTAACGGCAGCCGCGGATTACAGAATAATCCGAGCACAGTGGTACATCGTAAAATGCGTCGAACCAACAGTGGCGGGATAAAGCCGCTGTCGATACTGCGCTGCCTCATTTCGAGATGCTTTGCCGGATAGCGTGGATATAGATAGCTTTGGTTTGGTTTATTTATTTGATATTATGTAGGCCAAGGTATTTCTGATGTTCAAAATGTTGTATATAAAAATAAAATGCATATAATATGCAAATGATTTAGTTCTTTATTGTGGCAGAAGACATAATTTTCAACTGTAAACGCTTCTGGCTTGGGGTGCAGAATCACACTATCCTATCCTAAGTAGACTGTTGGTGTGTTTATGTTTCTTATTTCTTCACACTCAAACAGCTGGACCAATTTTGATGAAATTTGGCATCCATGTAGATGAGGCGTTGGATTAACACATAGGATACTTTTGATTATCGTCATACATCACCACGCAGGGCGCAGCTAGTATTATAAAAGCGATAGTTTATAAGTGTGTATGTTTTTTTACTTGTTTACGCTCAAACGTCTGAAATAATTATGATGAAATTTGTTATTAAGTAAAAGTGTCCTGTGTGTTAATTCAGCAATTCCGATGAACACATAGGACACTTTATCATCGTCATCCTTCACGTAATATTACCTAAAGTGTTAAAATTGCGTACCTAATATCACAGAATAAAATATGTTGAAGCAGTGATAGCTCAGTGGCTTTGGCTATGGACTGCCGCGCAGCAGGCCCATGGTTCGAATCCCGCCGCGGGCTTGAGCTTCACCGCATGGTGGAAGGGCATTTTGCGAATACCCGCCTGGCTAGCGACCACCCTCAAGTAGAACATCTGCCGCCAAGCACCTAACGGTGTGTTCCGGCAGCTGTCCTTGAGAGCCAGTAATTCTAGGTAAGCCTGTTAACACCTTCGACCACATCATCACTTACAATCACGTGAGATTGTGGTCAAAGGTTTACCTATCAGCAATAAAAAAAAAAAAAATGTTAACATTTTGCGTACCTAGTTCAGCGTAGACTCTTAATTTCTAATGCTGAAATTGTAGCTTTTTAAATAAAGTTTTTCTTGTAACGGGTAATGCTTATGCATCTTTATAGGTACAACTTAAAGATTTTTTGTCAGAAAATCACAATAGCTTTTGAATATGGAATCACTATTGGAAACCAAGAATCTTGGGATTCCACGACAACCATTCAAAGAAATCAGCAGTCACACAACCCATCCATAACAAAAAATATAATTTATGTAAAATGTTACAGTGTTCTTATACACAAGGGTCAAAAAGACACAAGAGTTTTCTTAAAACAAAAAAGAATGTAACAAACGGGTGTACGACAACAGTGTCCAACAAAACAACTAAAAACACTATTGTTGTATCACCAGTAGTGAATTGTTCAACTTTATGTCGTTTAACTCACCAGGGTGGCTGTTTAAATTCGTCTTTGTTTAGTCTGTGGCATGAGCTGAACGCGATAAACAGTAACGTTTTATGTTGATAGATGCAAAGACATCATTTGCCCAATAAAAGCGTCTATAACATTCGTAAAATGAAGATCAATTGCAAAATATAACATTAACAGAGTAGTACATTTTACTCCCAGCTTCAACAAAAATGAGCTATTGGCATCTGTGACAAGAATGCAGGAAGAATCGGATAGAATCTATTTTTTTATTGTCATTGACAGACAAAACAGGGAGAGGCTATACAAATCTAACATTACACAAAATTTAGAATACTCGTAGAATAGAACAGTCTTGGTAGCTGGCACTACGGTCGCACAGAGTGGTTAGAAAAAAAAGAATTTTAGGGCACATAGAATTTTTGGTTGAAAAGGTTCTAGGTATATTTACGTATATTTTGAAAACGCTGCATTTTTGTTATAAGTGGCATTTGTGTCCTTGCTTAAATTTTGAAAAGTATAGTAACTATACGCGCCTTGGTATTGAGGATGCAGGTAATAAATAAGCAAAATAATGACCTACCTAATGATAAATTCGAATAAACTCACGGTGATTATTTTAGTAGCAAACATACATATAAAAAAAAACATTAATTTGTTTATTTTTATTCTGTAAGTACACAGTCCTAGCAAAAAATAAATATAAATACTCGTATGTAAGCTACTTCTTACACTGTAAAGAGATTTTTTTTTAAATAGGTACAATGCTAATTGAAAACACGTTGAGCTCCTATTTTCATAGTCTGTATGTTTATTTTATTCAACGGAACCTTCTATGATATACAAAATATTTTTTATCTTGCCGACTATACTAATCAAAATTGAAAAGAGTTGTACTTACCTTGTTATCCAGGTTATTAGGTATTGGTAAATATCGACCTTTCAGTCGTTTAAGAGTAACTTTTAAATTAAATTTAAATAGGCCCAAGTTGAAGCTATACCCTACCTAACAAAAAAATAAACTATTAAGATTGGATGATCCGGTAAAAAAAATTAAAATAATTAAAAAGAAACCGTAAATATACGCGTAGACTAAATAATCTTCCTCCTTTTATTTGGAAGCCGTTGAAAATATTGAAACTGAAAGTTTACTTTTTACCCTTTGAATAATTGGAACTAAACAATATTTATTATTCGACAGCATAATATCATCAAAAACGCATTTTCTTGTTACTTGTACCACCGCAGATCCACCAACAAAGCTTCTGCGGTCGAACAATTTGCGGTCCTGTTTCCCCGCTCGGCAAGTGGCGTTTTCTTTGCGCTCCAACGTTGCGTTTGATGAGTGTTCACACTGGGAATACAATTGGGTGTTGGAACGGGAACTTATCTACACTTCTTCATACAATACATATCAATATTACCGGTGGTATGCCTTTAAAAACAAAATACTACGAACCATACACAGTACTACAGCTACTACAATAAAAGCATTTGGACAACCCTTATGTCATCGCAGACTCACACTTAGTCCAAATGCTCCAGCCCACTACGTTGGCACCGTGCCCAGCATGCTGGCAGCATTGCCCCGTTGAATTGTAAATATCTATGGAATATAACGGAATATTTTATAAACAACAGGTACCTATATAAATGCTATGGGAGTCTTCGAATAGTATACTGTATGAAGAGTAACGAATTTCGTGAAGCTATGATGGCCGAGCGGTAACAGCTATAAACTGCAGCGCCGCAGTACCATGGTTCGAACTCCATCGCCGGCTTGAGCTTCACCGCAAGGTTGAAGTGCATTTTGCGAATATATGCCTGGCTAGCTACAGCTTGATGTAGAAAATCTGTCGCCAAGCGTCTAACAGTGTTTTCCGGCAGTAGTCCTTGAGAGCCAGTAAAATAACAGGCATATACACATGAGACTTAGCAACTTTATGTCTATAATTAAATAAACTATATAACTATATGTGTATCACTATATAACAAGGCCCTTCCACGGATTGGTGCGCATTTGTACGGGTAGAACTCGCTTGTATCTACACTACGTCCTAGTGTGGGTATATATATGCTTATTGTACATATAATAAATTTAAAAAAGCTTAGGACGGCAGTGGCAACTACACTAAAAAATCGGCCAAGTGCGATCCGCTTTATTGCTATATCTTGACGATATAGTCATTGACAGTGAATGACAAGCTATCCCGTAAGTAGTAAGGGTCACAAAAATAAAGAAAAATCTTTTTTATTAACGAATTACAGTTTTATATATGAAATAACTTGTCGAAGTAGTTACCATGCGCACAATATTGTGATCATAAGTACTTTTGAACTATCATGGTACCGTCTTCAATAATTAATTTCACACTTTAGAGTGCTAAAATGTGTTTATTATTTTTGTAAAAAATTGTTTTGCTTCTCGATTGTATCATCTACATCAGTAGAGTTTCTTCACAGTATGATGCCGTATTGTAAACCTGGTGAGGCAATGTGTATTTTGTTGTTATATCGTCAATAGAAGTCATTTTGAAGCAGTGATAGCTCAGTGGCTTTGGTTATGGACTGCCGCGCAGCAGGTCCATGGTTCGAATCCCGCCGCGGGCTTGAGCTTCACCGCATGGTAGAAGGGCACTTTTGCGAATGCCCGCCTGGCTAGCGACCACCCTCAAGTTGAAAATCTGTCGCCAAGCACCTAACGGTGTGTTCCGGCAGCTGTCCTTGAGAGCCAGTCATTCTAGGTTAAGCCTGTTAACACCTTCGACCACATCATCACTTACCATCACGTGAGATTGTGGTCAAAGGCTTACCTATCAGCAATAAAAAAAAAAAAAAAAAAAAAGAAATATATCAGCTACAGATACAGCCTGGCGACAATCAGACAGACTGATGGTCAATTTAGTCTTAGTAATAGAGTTCTTGCGCGCTTTCTTGATTAAAAAGATTCTGTATTCTGTATTATTCTTGTCGTTCACAGGTGAACCGGCAATCAGATCAAGATACGCACGTCTCACTATCCTGGTAAAACCTGATCCTCCGAAGATAATCCAGGGACCTGTGCTGAATGCTGTCGAAGATCGGGAAGTGAATTTGGAGTGCGTTTCCGTTGGTGGAAAACCTGCTGCAGAGGTGAGATCTACATCAACTGATTAATGATTTTTCAACTGCTACTTTTTATATGTATCAGTCTTGGTTATTAATGACTATAATGACACACAATGCTCTCATGCTCTCAGAATTAAATAAAAGACAATAAGTCAGTACTGGATTTTGAAAAATTATTTAGATAGATAACCACCTATTTTTTAGCCGAATTCCAAAAAAGGAGGAGGTTCTCATTCCACACGTTCGTATTCGTATACTCGTGTAGTTCATAATTATATATATTTTTTTTGTTTTACCTATGTTGAACCATGCATAACTTTTTATAGAGTAGTTTGATTTTGACAATTCTTTTTTTTTATTGAAAAGGGTATGCCTCTGAGGTGGTCACATATAAATTTCATCAAAATCAGTCAATTAGTTTATAAGTTGAACCACGAGAACCACGACCAAAGCAACTGGTTCAAAATATAATTGTATTTTGTTTAGTTCGTTTTTCATACAAAAACAAACAAAGGGTTTTTACCTACTGAAGTAGAACTTAGAAGATTTTAATATAAACCTTCTTAATTAGATTATATAATTTTCTATTTGTTTGTATTTCTCAGGAGCTCGGGTAAATCACTTGAACCACAGGTTCTCACGAAAAGAAAAGGGTATAATAATAAAGTTCTGACACAAGTTTGGTACACAATACAGTTAATAAATAATAACATTCACGGGACCGAGAATGTCACGCGTCGCGGGCCAGTTGCTATTCTCCTCTCTTTCTCTCTATATTCGCGCGCCGGCGGAGGTGTGCGAAGAAAACCGATCGTCCTCGTATTTAGGCGCGTTCAAAAACAACCCAAAAATTAAGCTCGCGCAGTGCCTTCGGCACTTCTCCCTCCCGGGCTATTGTAGGGCCTCCTCTCGCCCAAAATCCGGTAGAGCTGGACGACCGAACAGTCGAAAGCCAGCATCTATGTCCTCCCTAAAAAAAACATTTTCATATAAAAACAAAACAAAGAGTTTTTTACCTACTGAAGTAGAACTTTAGAAGATTTAATTATAAACCTCCTTAAGCAGATTATTATTGCTATCACAAAAATCAAGAAAATATTTTCGTATCGAAATTTTCGTATTCGTTCCTCGCAAGTGTGTCGAAAAACGTCGTATGAAACTCGTGCGCATTGTTTATTACAATCTCTACTCCATTTAGGGTTTTATCCTAAAACTCGTCTAGATTGTAATAAACAACTTCGCGCACTTGTTGCATAATATACTATTCCACGCAGGATTTTGAATGATAAACAATAGCTTTCTAGACTTATGAGTAGAAAAAAAAATGCTGTTCTGCCAATAAATGAATATATACATATCAATGAATACTTTTAATATTTAATATTAATAACACACTATTTTTGATGATTCACTTGGTGTGAAGAATGAGTGTGAACGAGTACAAAACAAGTTCGATGAATGTAAAGATAAATTAATTAAAGAAGCAAGTCTAGTCTAGTGCTACCATCAACAACAAATAATATTTTCTTCTCTTGACATTTCTGATTTATTAGAGAGATGTTAGAGCATCAGTTCTATAGAAAATCAGTGGACATAATTTTATAGAGTGGCGCACGTTTCGTAAACCTTCTTTAGCACTCTAACTAATGCATAACACTGAACAAAAAAAAAAACGTAGTACTTTCTATTAAATACTTTTTACTTCACGTCAAATAAATGAGTATTTTTGAAACAATTCGCATACATCGAACTAAATGTGATTTTGCCATTTTGAGTCCGGGAGAAGGGTAGCAGAGCAGTGACAATTTTGACAGCGGAGAGGTGAAGTTGTTTTTCTTGCACCTAGTGTTAATCGCTATAATGAGGTCGAAATGTATTTCACTCGGTACCAAAATTATTTTGTGTCCCGTACTTTTATAGCTTCTTTTTTATTAACTCTTCTAAACGCTCAAGATATTCATGCTTTTCTCGCTGTTCAAGAATTCTCCTCCTAAAATTCTCTTCGCTTTTTAAGATTTCAATACAAGTATTAGAACCAAATAACAACTTGTACGATTAAGTAAGGTAGTATTCGCTATCTCTTTGAAGAAGCAAAGGCTTTTAAATCATGAAGTCTTATAGGTTAGTAGGTCCTGGGTTTTACTGTTATTGAGTTTTTCTCACAAATGAACTCTTGGTGTGGAATCTGTAACTGCATCCAGTGGATGGCAATATACTCGCTCTCTATCATGTAGGACCAAAAATATACTGGCAAACCGTGAATGTTTAGACGCATTTACCTAACACGACGGTGTGACGATATTTCTTTTTACCGTGATAGATAAGGGGTACAGTAACAGCCAGATCGTCAACTGCTGAACACAGCCTCCCCTATTAAGGGGGTATTTGCCATAATCCCCACGCTTGGCAGGCGTCTTGGGGATCGCAGTGTAAGTTGGCAGTTCTTTAGAAGCCACTGCTGCCCACCTTCTAGTATTTTTCCCTTAGTCGCATCTTACGACACCCACGGGATGATATGGGGAGGTGCAATTATAACCCGGCACCCCACAGGGCAGATAAGAGGTACCGCAACAAAATCAAATCCCGCGCGGTTGAATTTGGACGCGGGCAGTTATAACCAACTCAAAACAATTTTGTTTATAAAAATGTTTATTTTTATTTGTATTAGACTGAATGTATATCTAGGAAAACACTCCAGACATGTCGTTATTTAGATCGATTTCCTAAGGTCTGTCCATTTTATCAAAATAGAACACGTATCTGCGCAATATATAAAAGAACAAATACGCCTATTACATCAGATGTGTTCATTCACGATATTCGTCTTAGATATTGCTATGGAGGCTTTGCCTACGGAAGAATAAGGCTGGTGCACATCAAAGCACTGCCGACCAACCACTTAAAAAATAGTAGAAAGATATAAGTAGCATTTTTTTACTATCTGCAGGTTGTGGCTTTTGACAATGCAAGAAGTGCTCTAAACTATGTAAAAAGTGCTTATTACTAAGCAAAAAGTACACCTTATTTATGTATAGTTAAAATTTTGTCGAAGATATCAACATGTTTAATTTAAATTTGATTACTGTAGTGGATAGTTACCGAACACACCGTTAGTCGACACATAAAGTACAATACCTGCACAGAAGCTCAAGCCTGTGGCAGGATTCAAATGACGTACCACCTGCGTGGCAGTCTGTAGCTATTTGCACCATTATTGGTTTACGTCAAAAACCTACGCAAACTACCTAAATTAACTTGAGTGCTTGCATGAAATACATATTATACTACCAAAAATTATTTATACTTCAGTCATAGCACATATAATAATACTACTTCAGCGTCAATTGTTTTCAACAAACGAACGAGCAATTAGAAAATTCTGTCAACAGTAAAATACTGCGAACTATGTCCTTACTGTACTGTACTGTTATAGCCGGATCGTCCACTGCTGACCACTGCCTCCCCTATTAAGGGGATATTTGCCATAATCCCCACGCTTGGCAGACGTCTTGGGGATCGCAGTGTAAGTTGGCAGTTCTTTAGAAGGCGCTGCTGCCCACCTTCCAGTATTTTTCCCTTAGTCACCTCTTATGACACCCATGAGATGATATGGGGAGGTGCAATGCTGCCCATACAGCACCGCAGCGTACCCCTTGCCGCTCCATACTGGACTTCAAGGCAGAGCCCAGTGGAGCGGCCCTGAATGTCCAAGCCGGCACGGCCCCTGGTTCCTCTTCGCTTCACCGTGGGTGACGAAGCCACGGCTACTAAGCCCCACCGCCACGACAAGGCGGGAACCGTCGGGGGGACTTATTACATCCCTAACTTGACTATCGGTTAATGAAAGATGTTGAACTGCCAAAGTACTAGGAGTCCATAAATAGCTTAGAAGCTGGCATAAAAGATTTAGGATATTCTACCAACACGAACTTAATAAGGTAAAGTGAAAAAGAAAAACAAATTAGCACTGAGTTACTCGTGTGTCTCAAGCTTAATATAAACGAGGTCACCCATCTCAAAGTGGAATAAGTTTCTCGTACATTATCGATATTGTTTATCTTTCGCCAATTTGCCAGAAGCTTCGCTACGGAATCCTTTATTCATTCGATGAAAGTATCTGAGAGGAAAGAGCGAGGAAACGTATCAATATTGATTTCCTTTAGCTACTTTAATTAGCGCTGGTTTCTGTTTCCCGGTTTATTGGCGGGAAAATTCATTTCCTGAATAATATGTAAGATATCAGCACCATTTGTTTTGCATGGGGATAGTTTAGGTATTTTTTAGTTCTTTATTCATATAACTCATATTATTATACGTAATGAAATAACATCTTCGTACACAAGTACTGTACTTGTGTACGAAGATATTATTACATTCAAACATATTATTATTATAATAGTAATAAGCCTTTATTTCAGATTTTTCTTAAAAAGTCAGTTTTTACTCCAAGGGACTGTTTCAGAATGTTCGAGAAGTTCCGGTTATACTACCCAGAACATATATAATAAACTAGCTTTCCGGGCGCGGCTCCGCCCGCGCGTATTTCGGTTATCGCGCGATAACATTAACCTCTTTTTGCGTAGTCGGATAAAAACTATCCTATGTTTTTTCCCGGGTCTCAAACTATCTCCATACCAAATTTCATTCAAATCGGTTCAGTAGTTTGGCGTGAAAGCGTAACAGACAGACAGACAGAGTTACTTTCGCATTTATAATATTAGTACTGATAAAACACTATTTTTGCGTTTCACAGTCATCGATTTAGCCTATCCATCTGTTAAAGCTTGATACGCGCTGCATGTAAACTGTAATTTTTATCATTCAGTTATTTTATGTGTTGGTTAGCAACCCAAAACTTTATTGGGACATTTTTTTATGCATGATTGGTTAGCCTTTGACCACTATCTCACCTGATAGTAAGTGATGATGTGGTCGAAGATGTTGTTCAGGCTAACTTATAATTACTGGCTCTCAAGGACAGCTGCCGGAACACACCATTAGGCGCTTGGCGACAGATTTTCTACTTGAGAGTGGTAGCTAGCCAGGCGGGCATTCGCAAAATGCCCTACCACCATGCTATAACGACTGCCATCCTAAGATAACAACCGGGACCGACGGCTTAACGTGCCCTCCGAAGCTCGGAAGCGCTCAGTAGTAATGTCACCAGCGGTCAACCATCCAAGTCATGACCGAGGCGGACGTTGCTTAACTTTGCTGATCTTTTCAGAAGGGCTTAGCGAACTTCGCTACGAGCGCTTCAAAAACATTCCGAAATGGACCGTTGGTCTGTCTTGCTAAGTAATGTCCCTCAATTCCGAGTGCCTTTCGGTAAAGGCCTCCTCTACGTCTTTCCAATGAATCCAGCACATAGCTGCTCTCTTCCAGTATAGACCAGCTGTCATCCTGATTTCGTCTTCCCACGTTTTTGACCTGCTTTCCTTTACTTTTTTCCCGTCTCTAGGATACCAATCAGTTATTAGTTTGCACCACTTTTCGTACTTGCTACGAATCATGTGAAACTTATAATGTTTTTTTTGCGGCGGTATGATTTATTAAACAAAATACTACAAACTATATACAACATTAAGCTACTACAATAAAAGTATTTAGACAACCTATAAGTCATAGCAGACTCATAGGCAGTCCAAATCCAACTTATTATGTTACATTAAATTAATTTCAATAGAATGTATGTGAAAACCTTTTCAATAATCATGTCTTTTTTAAAGACATAATGATATTGTAAGATGTAGGTACCTAAACCTAGTCTAGTTTACATTTCATATCAAGAAATTCGGTGAAACTATAAAGGGTTTTGTTGATTAGCCAGCGTTTTAACTTCAACTTAAATTACTTCAGGCTTGGTTTATAACTTCTTCAGGTAATATATTCTATACCGTGGAACTTATGACGTGCACCAACTCGATCGACTTGGTAATTGTGTTTGGTACAACGAAGATCGCTCCCCGAGTGTACGAGATAGTGTAGTTAAATGCATGTTTTTTATGTGATTGTGGCGTAACAAGCACGAGGCCTACCTGATGTTATACGGATTAACCTCTGCCTATAACAGAGGCATTTCGTCATTTCACGAATTGTACTGCGCCCGTCACACTGAGGCATACAGTTGTCAAGTCTCATGTGCCTGTAATTTTGCTGGCTCTTAAGGACTGCTGCCGCTATACACTGTTAGATGCTTAGCAACAGATTTTCTACTTTAGGGTGGTAGCTAGCCAGTGTGAGCATTCGCAAAATGCCCTTCATGCGGTGAAACTCAAACCGGCCGGTGAAGATTGAACCAAGGTCCGCTTGGCCATCATTGCTTCAAGAGGGTTTTATTTTATTGTCATTAGGAAAGTTATTTTATTTTGATTTCGTCATCGATTTTAATATCTGAAGCCTGGATCTCTGTTCATAGGTGTAACTGTTGGGGAATCCGCTACATCATATACTAACACTTGTTATCTGCAAAATAACATGCGTAATACGGTTTCAAAGATTGGACCCCTGTAGGCAAATGCTGAACTTAGGCGAGAAATTCGTAATCTTATTATCATTTTGTTTTTTTTGCTAGATAGTCTATTGTACTTTATCACGTTATCTCTCACGATTCACTCGAGACGAAATTTTGTGACCATTAAAATTGTAAAGGACAAAATATGATAAGGTGTAAAAAAACATTTTAACCAAACAATGGAACCGACTTCAACACTCAAAAGTGTGAAATAACTTGTTGAAGTTGGTGCTATGATAGTTAAAAAGTACCTATTGTCACAATATTGTGCGCATGGTACCGACTTCGACAAGATATTTCACACTTTTGAGTGTTGAAGTCGGTTCCATTTTTAGTAATATTTCACTCATTTTAGTAACCCTTGTTACCTACGGATTCGATTGTCATTCACTGTCAACGACTGTATCATCAAGATAGGAAAATATATTTCAGTATATTATTTGTTATTTTTTATTATTGTTTGTATAGTTCAGTGGAGTGTAACTCAAAAGTGACCGATTTTGATGAATGGGACCAAACGACAAGCTTTGTTACAAAGCTATCTTTCAAATGAAAAAAAAGAATTAATTATCAATATTGGTTCACCCAGTCATAAGTTCTGAGGTAACAAATATAAAAACAAAAAAAAAAATACAGCGGAATTGAGAACCTCCCCCTTTTTAAAGCCGGTTAAAAATTAACAAGTTGAACATTCTATTATACGGTCGTTCTTTCAGATAACATGGGTAGACAACGACGGCGGAGTTCTAACGCAAGGAGTCAACTATACACTAGAACCTATGCCGGATGGCAGAAGATTTACTACTAGGTAAAACAAAATTAACACTTTGTACACAATATTGAAGATATAATCCCGTGGGGTACCGGGCTAGATTGTTACCCCCTCATCTCTCCGTGGGTGGCGTAAGGCAACTAAGGGTGAACCACAGAATGTAGGCAGCAGCAGTTTCTGAGGTACTGATATCGCGATCCCAAGCCATAAGCTTGGCAGATATCTTGGTGATGTTGCCCACCTTCTGGTATTTTACCTTTAGTTACCTCTTACGACTCCCACATAAATGGGGGTGACATTATAATACCCTGGCACCCCACGGGGTTCGAAGGGTGCCGGGGTAGAATTACACCCTGCACATTGCGACCGTCTATATAAAATACTAAGAACTTTGTAACACTACAATAATACAGCTGCTTCAGTACAATTATTTAGGCAACCTCAAAGCCATGGCTTAACAAGAGTCAAAATTTATTTATTTTAGGCGCCTACAACGCCCTTTTGATGCTCAATTACATTCTACGTTGTACTGTCACGTACAGCAAAAGAAAGTACGAAGGCACCGCGAAAAAAAAAAAAAAATTGCTGATAGTTAAGCCTTTCACCACAATCTCACCTCATGGTAAGTGATGATGTGGTCGAAGGTGTTAACAGGCTTAACCTAGAATGACTGGCTCTCAAGGACAGCGGCCGGAACACACCGTTAGGTGCTTGGCGACAGATTTTCTAATTGTGGGTGGTCGCAGCAGGTGGGAATTTGCAAAAATGCCCTTCCACCATGCGTTGAAACTCAAGCCCGCGGCGGGATTCGAACTATGAACCTGCTGCGCGGCAGTCCATAGCCAAAGCCACTGAGCTGTCACTGCTTCAGAATACAGAAATTCAGAATTCTCAAGGGTTAGAAAACACTGCAATGATTAGATTGACTAACGTTTTCCACCCAATCTCCAGGTCCGTTCTCCACCTCCGTCCCAGAAGACAGCACCACAACCAGACCTTCACATGCCAAGCCCAAAACACGGCCGACCGGGCGTACCGATCTGTCACTATCAACCTACAGGTTAGTTATCTGATAAAAAAAAACTTTCTGAATATGGAATACTTTATATAAGTACTCACGCAAAACTTAATGAGCTCCAGCTGACGTACCACGTGACTAACGCAGTATATGGATTTCCGCAAACTAACGCTGCATATATTCATTATCTGCAGTACATCTATATAGAATTTTCTACTGCAAATAACTCTTGTCTCGGCCAGGGGTCATAAATATTTGCGCGAGCTTTTATCTTACCCGCAGTATGTTTTTATTAAGTGCAAGCATTTTGATTACACGTTACATCGAATGATTGTACTCACCTCCTCTTAAGAGGCGAAAATGTTCATGATGATCTTTATAGGGATATAAAATTTTAGTTAAGCCGCCAACGCATTCTCGAGACCTCTCTCCTTTCATGACGGATGTTCGTTGGCGACGGTAATCACTTAGCATCAGGTGCGTTGCCTGCTCATTTGTCTTCCTACCCCATAAAGAGCCCGTAGTTCTTCAATTAGGATTAACTTATCTCAATTTACTGACTGCCATTGAGGAAGCATAATTAAAATGAAAATTGACTTAGATGAAGCCTTGAGTGGAAACTGAAAGGGAAATAAAAACGTAGGTCAGCATCCAACCTCTGACCTTTAATTATCTATAATATTATGGATTGTTTTTAAATCACTTCATTAAAATTAAATTTGCTGTCCAGCACCTGAAATTGATATGAAAAATTGAGTTTTTTTCTGTAACTTGTTGACTGTAAAGATTAGAAATTCAACATTGATTAGGGTCCTTTAAAAATAATCACGATAAAGCCAAGTTTCTTCCAACGAATTAATCGTCGAAATAAGTTCGTTTAATTTTAAGATATACGAGTGTATCTATCTCGTATATAATATATATACGAGTATATCCACTTACTTTTTTTAAAGTACTAGCCTTTGACCATTATCTAGCTGATGGTAAGTGATGATGTGGTCGAAGATATTGTTCAGGCTAAGCTAGAATTACTGGCTCTCAAGAACAGCTGCCGGAACACACCGTTAGGTGCTCGGTGACAGATTTTCTATTTGAGCGTTTGTTTCAGCCTAGTTAGGCGGCATTCGCAAAATGCACTACCACCCGGCATTCACAAAATGCACTACCACCACGCAATGACGACTGCCATCCTAAGACTTAGGTACTACTTTTTTAATGTTTTTATGTTTGCATAACGCATGCTCTGCGGATTACATTACAAAATTACAAATTTACTAGAGGAAAAATTCATGTTATTTTTCCTCCATTAAAATTCTAGGGTTGTCATTGTCATTAACAAGTTTAAAGCTAATTGCAAAATTAGTCTTGTTTGTAATACAACGAAAGTTAAACTATAGATGTCGCTCGATCCCAATACGATGGTTAAAGAATGATAGGAAAAAAAAATAGTTATTAGATTGTCATGTTATCTCAATTGGATAGAGTATAAATTTTTCTTCTCGTAAATTTGTAATTTTGTTATGTAACTACTAATCAAGTGATTAATACATATGTAAATAGTCAGTTAAGCATAATTTCTAAGTTATAACAAAACCGAATTGGCTCATCCGGTGGTATTACAGTGGTATTATAGCACTAATTGTATCATTATAATAGCGCACGCTATCTCTATTCTATAAATAATTTCTTATTATATATATTTATTATATATTTCTTATAAATAATTCTGTTGCACGCGGAATCGCATAGTTCTTTCCTTGTCTTGAGTCAGCTCTTAAGGCAGTTTCTATCTTGATTATAAATTCCAGTAATAGTTTGTCAGTTACCTGACTACGAGACAAAACATTACTGAGTATTCCGTACCTTAATAGGGTAAAACGGTCGTTACCAAGGCAAATTGCTCGGTTATAAATCGGTTATAGCACCATAGTTTAGTTAATGGTGAAAGGAGTTGGGTATCGTTATGAAAATCGGTTGAGATTGCGGTTGGTACCTGGGCATCAGAATTTCTTGAACTAAATATTATATTAATTTGATTATTAAATAACAAAAGAAATAGCTTAAAGAACCACCTGCGTGACTGATTTATGGTCATTAAGCTTATAAATATTTATATAATAATTATACGACCTGTTATAGATTTTAATGTAAAGCAACGCGATGAATGGAATGGGTGAAAAAATACTGCACACATGTTATACAGTAAAACTGCATGTAGTGTTGAAGCAGTGATGGCTCAGTGGAAGGGCATGTTGCAAATGCCCGCTTGGCTAGCGACCACCTTCCAGTAGAAAATCTGTCTGGTCGCCAAGCAACTAACGGTGTGATCCGGCAGCAGTTCTTGAGAGCCAGTGAAATTACAGGCACATGAAACTTAACAACTACATCTCAAGGTGACGCGCGCTGTGCAATTCGTGACTTGCGACGAAATGCATCTGCTATATGTTAATGTATCTGTGAAATAAAAATATCAGTATATGCATTTGTTATAGGCAGAGGTTAGTCTGCTTAAACTCAGGTGGGCCTCGAGCTTATTCCGTAACAATAAAACAAAATTATACTAGAACAGACAACATGGAGGTATTGCTTTTTGCCCTGGTCCGGCTAGCTACCATTTTTGAGTAGATAATTTATCGCCAAGCACCTAAATATATGCTTAGACAGCTTAGCCTGATTACAATTCTTGACCTTATCATCGCTTACGTGCCAAAAAGTGAAAAGACAAGCAAGGCAAACCTGTATAGTTACGTATGTATGTTATTGTTATTTTGTTAGGGAAAACATATAAGGTATCCTATAAAAATGAGATAGAAATAGAAAGATGATTATCTCTGTAAAAACGAGATAATTTGATACTACGGTTAAACCGCCATTTTCTTTAAGAGTTTATGGACGAAACTCCTCGGAAGCGCCTTCAGGTTGCATAATTTTTATGTTAAAAAGTTGCCAGAGAGAACGGAAGTGGCCATCGTTTCATTTTAAAATGAGAATAGTGGAAAATGTGTTCCAAAAAGGTTCAGACTATCTACTTTGAGAATATATTAAAGAAAATAGTGGTTTAGGTTAGAAGAACTTTATTTCTCATAAGAACTAGTGTTCACTTTACACAAATTACGAGTATATACAAAATTTTGAATTATAAACAATTGTCCTCTGGCTTTAATTTATACAATGCTAGGGTAAATATGTTAGGTATTTTTTCAGTTTATTCCTATAACTAGTGATGCTACAGATTTTTTATTTAATTTGGCAATCCATTAAGCATCTGTACTCCTCCAAACAAAATGGTTTTCTTTACATAGTTGGTACGCATCTTAATCATTTCAAGTTTGATTTTATTTCTTAAATTGCAGATATTTTGTTTAACCGTCGTAGATAATTTTCTGTTTAAAAATGCAATAGTAGTCTACAATATTACCACCAGAACTAAAGTGTGAAAGTCACGACATAAAATTCATAAAAAATTAAAACAACATCTTATTATCTAAGGCAAATTACTCAGTAGATGAATATCTTAATGAAAATAGTAGATTTAATGTTGTCTTAGGTTTTCGCGATTGTTACACATAGTAATTAAACAACTTTAAACGGTTTAAATCGCGTATATTTGTCATTATTTTTGTCCCGACGTTTCCCCGACAAGTGTTTGAAACGTCGGGACAAAAATAATGACAAATATACGCGATTTAAACCGTTTAAAGTTGTTTAATTACTAATAGTAGATTTAGTTTAAAATAATTTGGTAAATTATTATTTGAATTTGCGTCCTCCTCTCTTCTAATGTTGCTGTGCCTGACAGGGTCTATTGGACTATGTACCTATACATTTTATTAACATCTATTACTGTATAAAAGAAGCAATAAAGAATCTTGAATCTTGCACGCTCTTCCACCTAACGTGATTATTTGAATGTGTGTGCGTGTGCAGGGATTTTACTGTGAACTCTGACACGTTCGCGCAGATTGCACACACACTACGATGACTCAAGAACAATTGATATTGGCTTGGTTGCGTGTGTTGCGTCTATACACTATTTTGCATGTAGGGGTAAAGACTTTTTGATTGGAGGGGCGTGCATTTTACACTGAAAGATCTTTATCACGATTAAACCACAATTTAACCGACTTCCAAAAAAGGAGCAGCTTCTCAATTCATCAGTTTTTTTTTCTTATTTATGTTTGTTTCCTCAGAACTCTTGACTGCGTGAACAGATCTTGAAAATTCTTTATTTTTTTTAAACCTGATGATTTTCGTTTGGTCCCATTTGAATTTTATCAAAATCAGTCAAGCCATTTTTGAGTAACATTCCAATAACTGAAAAAATATTGACCTACCTTGATGATAATATAGTCGTTGAAAATGAATGATAATCGATGCCGAAAGTAGCAAGGGTCACTAAAACGAGTCAAAAAATATTAACCAAAAAATGGAACCGAATTAAACACTCAAAAGTATGAAATAACTTGTCGAAGTCGGTACCATGCGCACAATATTGTGATATTAGGTACTTTTGAACTATCATGGCACCGACTTCAACAAGTTAGATTGTTTTTTAAATTAAAATAATGTCTTCTTTCAGTAAAATGTTCCATGTATAATATTGAAGGTACTTTCCCTTCATGTGGCATCGCCGTGGGACGTCCTGTATAAAGATCATAATTAAATTATCTCATTTGCTAGTCATATTAGTTTGACCACGCCTAACTCTGTACTGCATTATCATTTAATTTTGTGTATAGTGTACTATGTGAGTAGCATTGAAATTTAATTAATTTTGGTCAAAAAGTTCTTCAGGTGTATGCTGAAAAAAAACCGTCTTGTACGTTTTTTTTTACGCTGAGTCTGACTGGCACACTGAAGGTTGCGTAGGTGCCATATTATCCTACTTACGTCGATATACTGATATATGTGCGTTAAGAGTTATTTCGTGCTTTGTAGAAAGCTATTGATCCTGGTCAGTATCATAGAATGTAATAAGGGAATAATGAAGGTCGATAGGGTGTTAAGGGGCGGCTTATGGCAGACTGAAAATTCGCCAAGCACATAACGGTGTGTTCCGGCAGCTATCCTCGAGAGCCAGTAACTCTAGGTAGCCTGAACAACATTTTCGACCACATCATCACTTTCCATCAGGTGAGATAGTGGTCAAAGGCTAACCTATCAAGCATAAAAAAGTATCACCAGACTTTGCATTGTAGTAGGGTATTTTGCGAATGCTCACTTTGTTAGATATACCATCCTCAAGTAAAAAATCTGACCCCATTCCTTATCGGTGTGTACTAGCAGTTGTCTTTGAGAACCAGTACCCATGCTTGCCATCTTTGACCACATCACCGTTTATTATCAGGTGAGATTTTGTCAAAGGGTAACCTATGTGCAATAAAAAAACATTAGTAATGGCATGCTGCTAATTAGACGGGTTTTTTCTCTCTTTAAATATTTACGAAAGTCCAAATAGAAGATATGAAATATTACTAATATTAGTATGCTGATAAAAAATATTTTTTAAAAAGACGGCAGTCCCATACTCTGCACAAAACATGGCCGCCGTTCAGCACGGAAGGAAAAACCGGAATCGTTTCCTTCCAATGTTATGCAAAGATGTCACCCTCAAACAGTTTACCTCAATTACCATAACATAACAAATAGGTTATACAGATTGGCTGTATTGTGCTGATTTTTACTGTTTTGTGTTTTACCTCGCACGA
Source organism: Plagodis dolabraria (assembly GCA_963854805.1). Lineage (NCBI taxonomy): Eukaryota > Metazoa > Arthropoda > Insecta > Lepidoptera > Geometridae > Plagodis > Plagodis dolabraria. Next base: position 8,690,249 of record OY978466.1, read on the forward strand.
AATGCAACTTCTGAAGAATTTGACAGACAAACTCATAGTTACAGTAAAATTAATACTTGCATAGTACCAGGGCGACCGCTTTTCTCGCCAAACACCTAATAGTATGTTCTAGCGGCTGTTTTTGAGAATCAGATTTTATTCTTGGGTGAACCTGTTCTTGTTATTTTTATATGTTATTTTGACAGAACAACTTCCAGGCCCACCTGATGTTAAGCGGACTAACCTCTGCCTATAACAGATGAATTACGTCACAAGTCTTGCACTGCGCCCTTGAGGCTCAGTTGTTAAGTCTGCGTGCCTGTAACTTCACTGGCTCTCAAGAACTGCTGCCGGATCTCACCGTTAGGTGCTTAGTGACAGATTTTCTACTTGAGGTAACACTGGTCGCTAGCCAGGCGGGTATTCGCAAAATGCCCTTCCACCATGCGGTGAACCATGGCCCTGCTGCGCGGCAGTCCATTGCCAATGCCACTGTCAAGCCATCACTGCTTCAAAGTTGTGTTTTAAATTGCACGAAATGTACCTCCTGGGATATTTGTCAGGGTATTAATGGTTACATTGAAAGAAATAGTTGCATGGCGGTAGGGTATTTTGCGACTGCCGTCCTCCGTCACGTCGAAAGTCTGTCGCCAAAGTGTTCCGGTGACTATCCTTCAGACTTTTAAGTTTACAGCCAATTCCCACTCTTGAGTCTGTTCACCAACTTCGACCGCATCATCACGTAGCTTAGACTGTAGTCCAAGTCTAACGTACTGGCAACAAATGGGAGAGAACTGTTACTCTCGTGGTTAGGTTTAACAGGAAACGCTTTGTTTTAGACAAGTACTTGTCATATTGCGAACTTGAAACTTATTTAATGACAATAATTTATATTAACTTTAATAATGAGTGGATGCGTCTTCGAGGAATTTAAATTCCCTTTGGTCAGAATAGCTTTACCACCATCTGACTACTGGGCAACACATTTTTTTTGTGATATTTCCTTTTTTTGATAATAAGCTTATTAGTCTACTCTTATTTTTCTAGCTTTCCGGCCGCGGTTATTGCGCAAAATCATTAACCTTCTCTTTGCGCAGTTGGTTAAAGAATATCTTATGTCCTTTCCTGGGTTTCAAACTTTTTATATTTACATAATAGAGTAGAGTAATTTTTAAGTTTATTCGTTGCACACAAAAATACAAATATTTCCTCATTATAATATTAGTACTTATAGAAGTATAGATATATATGAGTACTCTTGATAAGCTTTTGCTGGTCTATGAAATCCACAAATGCTGTAGCCCTAGCGATGAAAAAATACACAGAACTCGATTAATATTTTCATTCATCTTTTATTACCATTATACCACACGTATGGAGTCGATAAATATTTGTTCTCTGGCAAAAGAAAAGTCAACACAAGCACATAAAAGTTAAATATAAATGAATTCTCAGTTAAATTAAATATAAATGAACTCAATCGTTTTACCGGATGGTAGATATATTCAGCAAGAGATTGTCTTGGTGGGTACTCAGCAGTTACAAATATTCTGCCTCGTATTTGCCAGTACAGTGCAAACACTACAGAGATAAGGCGCGAAGGGCACTAAAAATTAAAAGCCATTGTAATTGGATGTTATTAACGAAAATTGTACATTTGCTATCCTTTCCGAGTCCAGCTCGATAATTTTTATTTGGCACTTTAATATAAACTCATTTTCAAAAACCCTAATGCTATTATAGAACTACAATTTGTAATAATCAATAAAGTAAACAAACGTAAATTTGATGTCCACAAAAAACTATGTTTATCTTAAAATTCTTTTGTTTTGTGCAAGTCGCCCAACGTATTACATTATCATTTGCAGCATTTCTTCTTACCATAAGTTAAAAGCAATTCAGTTCTATAAAATGAAAATCACGATTTCGATATCAAATTTACTCCACACCGCGCCGTCTTAACACAAAAGTTTTCCAAGAAATTTACACAAAGAGACACGTAACATAAAAGTTTTAAGGAAATTTACACAAAGAGCCACTGACATATTCAAATACGGACGTAAAATAACGTTGACGTCCAGTAAACAATCTTTAATTTGAGTTTGCACACATAAATTACGCCTTAAGCCAAGGTTCCAATAAACGGATATAAAGAAAGAAAACGAAATAAGGAAACAGACGGCTCGAGGAAAAAAAATCCACTCCGCAATTTTTGTACACATCCCCCTTAGAAAATTCGCCGATTCTGCTTTGAGCTACAACCAGCCTAATCAGAGCTCTCAAATTTGTCCCAGTTAGTGTAATTGCGTTTAAGGTAGGGGGTTCGTTTAATTTTGGACGGGCTTTTATACAGCGGAAAAGTGGAAATACGGGATACGTAGGTTCTAATTTCGAGACGAACCGCGTTCCGTGTGTCAGCAAAGCCTGTAGAATATATCTCGATGGGAATGATTTTTTTTCGGTTTTCTTTTGCAATCGTAAGCTGTGGGCTTTTAATGGGACGAAACTGGAGGTTACATCTTTTTTTCTTGTCTTTTCGAAGTGATTTTTGGAACACGTTTGAGCAGAGGTATTTGACAAGGTTCGTGATGTTTGCTTTAGTGAGTTTTTAATAGAAGAGAAAACGTTCGAGACACTAAGAGATTTATCGTTGAGTTTGAAATTCAAGAAGTAGTGTAAAGGTATTAAAATAAAACCTACAGTTTTATTTTAACTACTATTTTTATAACTTCGTCATCGTCAGCATCAGCCGGTCGACGTTCACTATTGAACAAATCCTCCCCCATAGAAGGCCACAAGGGCAATCTCGTAGCACGTACCTTATCGATATCGGCCTAAATGCCGTCCACTATGAAAGAAATGCCTCCATAGAACACCCTAAAGACATTTATGTTTGGACCCTTAGTTGACTTTTCAAAACCTTTAAGTTATCGCTAGAACGATTCCAACGACTTAAACTCATCGTACATTTTAATTAATAAATGAATTTATTTATTTGTGATAAACGCATACAATGGTAAAATAATATGGATACATGAATAAGCAAAGATTTTGTCACGACCCTATCAGAAAAAAGCTGGCTGGCGGCTACCAGCGCTGGTCTTCTGTGACTAGGTGACTTCACGTAAGTGTAGGTAAATAACAAACGGTGCGCGCTCAATGAATTAATAATTTGAAAAACAAAAACGTTTTTGTCCACATAACTGTAACAGCTGGATCGTCCACTGCTGAACACAGCCCCCCCTATTAACGGGGTATTTGCCATAATCCCCACGCTAGGCAGGCGTCTTGGGGATCGCAGTGTAAGATGGCAGTTCTTTAGAAGGCGCTGCTGCCCACCTTCCAATATTTTTCGCCTCTTACTACACCCACGGGATGATATGTGGAGGTGCAATTCTAACCCGGCACCCCACGAGGGTCCACATAAACAAAATGTAAACAATAATTATATACTACTATATACTACGTAATAATCTAAACTGATATTTTAAGCCCTAAAGAAAATGGCTTAAAATAAATTACTGCACTTAAAATTCGATGTCTCGTAAAACAGACTTTTATTGTTGTACACATCGGGCTACCTGTATAAAATACCTCGGTGTTACGATAGATGAGCATATACTTATAAATAACAAAACACAGAAGTATTAGCTAGGACTCGAAAAATTATCTACATTTTTTTTTATGCCTGATAGGTTAGCCTTTGACCACTATCTCACCTGATGGTAAGTGATGATGTGGTCGAGGATGTTGATCAGACTAACCTAGAGTTACTGGCTCTCAAGGACAGCAGCCGGAACACACCGTTAGGTGCTTGGCGACAGATTTTTAACTTGAGGGTGGTAGCTAGCCAGGCGGGCATTTGCAAAGTGCCCTACCACCATACATACATTATGAAAATCTTCGTGACTGTACACCAATACCATTACGCTACTTTAAATTGTTATTGTCTTGTGTCAACCAGTTATGCAGTAGTGCATACTATGTATGGTGCATAATATGCGCAGAGAAACATTTTTCCTGAGTATAGAAAGGGCACAGAGGGTTTTAATTAAAGTGTTGCTACGAAAACCTCACCACTATCCAACTGATACTTTGTACAGTGAATTCAGAGTTTTACGTGTTCGTCAGTTGTTTGTGTATAATACCACATTAAAAACTCACAAAAACTTAAAATTCCGTAGTGATTACTATGAAATAATCAAAAAGCGTACACTCAGAATTCCGCCCCATTGAGCCCTTCAAGCAAAACGCAGTCCTTCAATCTCTCACCCACGTACCTATAATAAAGTAAACGAAAAGTGGAAGCTTACTGTACGTTTTTGAATAATATCGCACTCTTAGTAACGCATGTATGTAAATTATTTGTGAGTGTGGGTTTGTGTGAGTGCAAGTAGATAATTTGTGTGACTTGTAAATAGATCCTGTGATATGTATAATATGTGATGTGATGTGTAAGATTATATTAATGTCCATATGACATTAATTCCTTCTACGTTTTCCCGTGTACCTACCTAATATGGTAACCACTCGAGAACTTTTCTTCCCCATCGGTTATCGATTCACGAAGCAATGATTATCGATGGCCAGCCACTTCAACTTGCAAAATGCTGAAATCTATATCGTCGACTCTTCGGCGAATTTTGTCGTTGCGGTTATCACAAAGAAACTCCGAGCATAGCTCTCTCCGTTGAGCGACTCTGAGCTTGTCCACAAGGGTCACAGTTAAAGAGCACTCCTCAAATCCCTTTTTGTACTTCATCATTAGCCGGAAGACGTCCACCATTGAACAAATGCCGCCCCCCCTCGCCCATATAACGCCACAACTAACGGCTATTAGCCGCTTATTACCATTGTACAGAAAAACATTGCTTAAATATATTTAAAAAAGAAATGTTTTTAATAAATGCATAGTGGCGTATAATAATTTACCAGAAGATATTAAAATTTTGAAGGGTGATGTTTTTAGAGCTTAATTGAATAGTTGGATAACTGACAATTGTTTTTACTGCATGAAAGAATACATAAAATTCACAAGCTGATGTAAATCTGTTTATTCTCGTAATGCTAATGACATTTTAATAAACTTATTTGGCAGCTTTGCAGGCTGAATACAGTGACCTTACATTACTAATACGAACTTGAAATGTGTTATTTTTTTTTTATTTAAGGGGAAAACCAACAGCTGAAATAACTTATGTATATAAGACTAACAGTAACAGAAAGCTAACTATAGGTTTTCACGTATGGTCACAACATAGTTACAAAGTGTGAGCAATAATAATATCGCTTATGAAACACATTTATGTGAAAAAAATAAAATATCTTAAATACCAAGATAGTTAAATTATTTTTAAGAAAGACTTACAATAGAGTTTAAACATAGCCTCTGAAGAAATTGAAGTTTGTACCACACGCTGCGCATATCATTTTTGATACACAAGGTTTACGATCTATGAAAAACAGAATAATCCACAATACGTGCCTACCAAGCGAGCGTTCACACAAGACTGACACTTATTTAATGATGTATTCTGGCAAATAAACATATTAATTAGAATTTGAATTGTTATTAAACTAGCCCCATTTCACACTAGATTTAAATCCATCATGTGATAGGCCATTTTGCCTATGACCTTTTGACAAACTGTTGTAGGTAAGTTGAAAATAAGTCGTTAACACCTAAATGGTAGTGATCTAGCTGTCGCTTTAAGCCGGTTTCCTCCATAGGTTTAGTTTGTTTACTTCAATATATTACGAGTTGGCTAATAGATGGCGCTATTATATACATAATTATATGATTGTACTTTAAAACAAATACTAACGACAACTGATAGAGAAATCAAGCGACCGGAGGTTACCGACATTTACGCCAGTGAATAAGCATTACACAAAGTTTCGGCTCGAAAGAGTATTTTTCGGTGACCGAGTGGCTTAGGCATCCGGCACGATCGGAAGACGCGGGTTTGATTCCCGCCCGGGACATACATTTTGTGCACCAACAATTTGTAAATGGGTTTCATGTATGTTCAGAAAATATTGCATCCATCAAATGTACCTACTCCTGAAAGCAATAAAGATCATTGAACTTTGAAACAAACATAAGAAAAATACATTTAAATTGAGAACTTACTGATTTCGAAGTCTTATAACTAAATCAAATTTATCATTATTCTACAAACAACTAACACAAATGAGATTAAGTTAGTTCTCAAGTACCGTTATATAGTAAAATAACACATAAAATTCTACTCCAGACAACCAGATTCATAGGACCAAGATGTGTTTTTATAGTCCTAAGTGAGGTACTAAAGGGACTATTAGAATAGTTACTTATTACAGGAAATCTTGCAATGTGTAGTTAAATTTAATCGAGGACTTTGCCTACTTTACTTTATAATAGTACTAGGAACATGTTTGCTGTAACCCGATAGACAGTACAAGATTACTGCGGTACTACTGTAATAATTGTACTAATATTGGTCTATTAAGGCTAGTAATAATAATTATTATTATTTCACAAAGTTTGGTACAACTGCAAGTAATAATTATCCATACTAATATTACAAATGCGAAAGTAACTCTATCTATGTTTCTCACTTTCACGCCAAAACGACTGGACCGATTTTGATGAAATTTGGTATGGAAATAATTTGAGATGCGGGGACTAGTACATAGGATAGTTTTTATCCAACTTTTGTTTTTATTTTATTATGACGGAACTATCACAAGGCCCACCTAATGTTAAGTGGATTATCCTTTGCCTAGAACAGATGCATTTGACCATGTAACGAATTGCACTGCGCCCGTCACATTGAGACATCCAGTTGTTAAGTCTCACGAGCCTGTAATTTTTCTGGCTTTTAAATACAGCTGACGGAACCCACTGTAAGGTGCTTGGCGACAGATTTTCTAGATAATAATTATACTATTGGTATATTAAGGGCTTGTTTCAGAATGTTCGGGGAGGTTCTGGTTATGCTACTCAGAACATATTTATTAAACAAAACACTATCTTTGCGTTTCACAGTCATCGATTTAGCCTATCCATCGGTTAAAGCTTGAAACGCGCTGCATGTTAACTGTTATTTTTATCATTCAGTTATTTTATGTGTTGCATAGCAACCCGAAACTTTATTAGGACATTCTGAAACGGGCCCTTAATGTGTTGCATAGCAACCCGAAACTTTATTAGGACATTCTGAAATGGCTAGTAATAAAGTTGGGTTCACAAGGTTTGGTACAATTGCATCTTATCATTAAGGATATTCGTAATAATTATCCATACTAATATTATAAATGCGAAAGTAACACTGCCTGTCTGTCTATCTATCTGTCTGTCTCGCTTTCACGCCAAAATTACAGGATTGATTTGCATGAAAATGGTAATACTGACAAAAAGGCAAATTTGGTATGGAAATAGTTTGAGATGCGGGGAAGGACTTATGATAGTTTTTATCTAACTGCGCAAATATAGGTTAATGCACTCCGAAGCACGGAAGCGCTCAGTAGTAATGTCACCAGCGGTCACCCATCAAACTCATGATCGTGGCGGACGATATTTTTAACTTAGGTGATCGGTTAAAGATGGCTAAGCAAAATTCGGTACTTGGGCTAATTCAGATAGTTTTAAATATATTCTGATCGGTCTGTATGCATTTTTTATATAAGTAGGGAATAGTAGAGAATTTATTATATGAGCGTCATTTTGAAGCGCTCGTAGCGAAGTTTGCTTAGCCGTTCTTAATTGATCAGCTAAGTTAAGCAACGTCCGTCGTGGTCATGAGTTGGATGGGTGACCGCTAGTGATATTACTTCTGAGTACTTCCGTGCTTCAGTGCTAATTTGCTAGCTACCACGCTCAAATAGAAAATCTGTCGCCAAACACCTAACGGTGTGTTCAGGCAGCTGTCCTTGAGAGCTAGTATTTCTAAGTTAGCCTTCACAAAACTTTGACCACATCATCACTTACCAGTGAGATAGTGCTTGCCTATCAGTATCAGTATAAATAAATAAATGTACTTATCATAAGAGTAGGTGCAGGCCCTTCGCGTAATGTCAGAATATTTCATTTAAAGAATTTGTTCTCTACTTACTGGTTTTATTCCCCGTTAAGGGTAAGTACTTACAGTTTAATTCTCACTTTTAAGGCTTCGTCTAGACGTGTCTACGCACGGCGACTGGGGGATTATTTTTTTTATTGTTTTTTTAACCTTTTTATAAGGGGTGATAAAGGTCAGGGAACAAATTAAGCTCGCATCTAATGTATGAAAGTGCTTGAGGCTTCGTTTGTAATATTTTAAAGTAGATGCGAGAGAGTAATTGAAGACGGTCATTATGACTTTTTCTTTTAAAACGGTAAAAAGATGTTTCGTTTTTGTATATATACATTCTCGTCTATGCAATTTAGAAGTTTTTTCGTATTTATATATTGGCCCCTACCAATTAAAGCTCCAGTTATTTAAGGCTCTTAATATTTTAAATACCAAGGGTGTAAACTTGCAGATATGTTGCATGCATGTTCTCGAGTCTAGTTGTTAAGTATTGCAACTCAAATACTACTCGTCACAGATCTCAAAAAATATTTAAAAAGCATGAGCAAGGACAGTCACCAGCTTTCGATAAATAAAACATTAAAATCGGCACAACCTGTAAAGAGTTATGAGGTAACACACAAAAAAATGTACTCGAATAGGGAACTTCCTCCTTTTTTGAAGTCGGTTAACAATAGTATGTTGTTAGTCAGTGTGGCCTCATTGTCAGAAATATAATGCCGAATATATGTGTACAATGTATAAAATTGTGGTAATATATGTAGTATGAAATCAATCCAGCAGTATAACGACCTTATGTTCATAAGTATATTATATATACCTACCCAAGTATACTAGGTGCAACGACTGAATAAGCTAGGCTTATGATTTTTTTACGGCCTCGTGGAGTGGCGAAAAGACAAAAAAAAAAAAAGGCAGAAGCGCCTTCTGAAAAACTGCCATCTACTGCGTTTCCCAAGCCGTCTGTTAAGCGTAGGGATTATGGCAAACCCCGTCTTAATGAACAGAAACACAGCCTCCCGTGTTCAATAGTCTATGTATGATCCGGCTGATACAGTTAAGTTTCTTATTAGTAACACTGTATAAATCTTGCATCGCTATCTTTTATATGGATAGGTAAGATACACATTCGTAAATGGTAACTCAAGCCGCAACAACCACGATCCGTTATGTCAAGCGATATGGCTATCCATAATTCATTATATCACTTGAGATCGATTCATAGAAAGTAAAGCTTCCCTATATCAATTACTTCCTCATGATATTTTCCGCTTGGGTTTAAACTTCCCGGTTACATTGATTGGGAGCTACTGGATCGTTTAGTTACTCGTCACTGTGGTAATAAAATGAAGTATATGATTCAAATCGTTTACTTAACAATTAATTGATCGGGAGGTACTGAATCGTTTATTATTAGTTTGAGTTGTAATAAATTGAAGTACTTTATTCACTTTGTAATGCCGTATTAAAGTTCTTTGTAATTATTTTAAGTCCGTAAAATTTTAATGCCAATAAGGCTACACTTTTGACCATATTGGTAATGATGAGGTTGAAGATGTGAGCTGGCTTAGGCTACATCGAGAACTCGCTCTTATGGCTCTAGTATGGCTGCTTGAACATACATTTGACAGATTTATCGCGAGAGAAAGTGAAGGCCAGACTGTGATGACAAAAAATATCTTGTATTTTGAGTAAAGTTTTAATCTGTAACCGCGGTATGATTCAAGTCATTGTTTACCAAACCTCGGAGATTCCATCAAAGTTTATTAAAATAATTATCGGCGTTCGATCGCTTTGAAACTTATCACAGATTATTGTGACAGCTGTTTTTGTCTAATGACATACATCCATAAGAAATCCTTAGGAAGTATTTATGAGTACAGAAACCCTTACAAATTAGATAAAATTCATCATACTTAATTAGAGACCATTTCTGGCACTGTGACCTCATGTTACCGTTCTTCAAAGAACCTTGTCTTTTCGAATAGATAAATAATAATACTTACAGGATATCATTTTAATGGGTTTTTTTATATTCAGAAATTATTTATTTTGTATTTTACGCTCATTAATACACACTTATCAGTTTTTTCTAGATTCATTACTAATACAATCGTGTAGTAGAAAACGAACGAGTTAGTAGTGACTTTAAAAGCTGGCATAAAGCGATGGTACGTATGTAATACGTATTATTTGCGGATGTACTGAACTTACCTATTACTATTATTACAGCCTTAGATAGTAGCAACATAATGCATATTTGCCGCAACAAACTTAAGTATACCAGTAACCATGTCAATCGTTGGCTCCTGGCCTAACTTATCTTACACAATACCCCGCTTAAGATTAACGCCTCTAAAAAAAGAAACAATGAACAAAAGCGTATCGAAGTTTCTCGAAGGAAAACTGTACCGCATTTTCTTGTTCCTTTGTTTTGCCACCCGGAAGATTTTCTACTTTATAGTACAAAAGCATGCATGTATTTATCGTAACATCAAAGGTTACGGAAAATACAAGCTTTTATGTCTGTATTTTCCTGGAAAGATTAGTACCGTGTTACAAAAACAATCACCATATAAGAGGTACATAAAACCATATTGCAATTTACATGCTTAAAACCATAAATGACGTGTTTAGAGTTCCATACTAGACAACGATACAACTATTAGTAAGCCACGCCTCTCCATCCATCTGTCCGTCTGTAGAGCTGTATTTTTTGAACGGTAATAAGTTTCCAAATTAAATTTCAACAGAATTTATGTGTCCAAGAAACGTGGTTTTTTATTTATCTATCGTAAAAATGGGTAGAAGAAATGAACGTAGTACGATTATAGTAGAATTATTATTATATATTAGTGTATGTATCATATATAAGTACGATATCTATTGTCCATTAACAATTGATAAAACTCCAGTGCGGCCGGACTACCACTAATGATCTCGAACTTTATTTAAAATAATAATGATTTTATGATATATTCTGTGTTTGTACGGAACCCTTGGGGGAGGCCTTTGTTCAGCTGTGGACGTCTACTGGCTTATGATGATGGAACCTTTGGTGTATGAGTCCAACTTGCACTGGGCCGGTTGTGGTTTCAGAAACCTGTGCCGTGTGTTTTTGTTCGTTCCTTTTAAATACAGAAATGCGTAATAGGGCGAGGCTTATATCATTTATATAAACACAACCTATCAGGCATTAAAAAACATCTTGTAGGTATGTATGTTCTTAGTCATGGACTAATTTACATGACTAAGAACATACCTACAAAATGTTTTTTTTTATGCCTGATAGGTTAGGCTTTGACCGCTATCTCACCAGGTGATGTGGTCGAAGATGTCGTTGAGCTGATTGATCGGTTAAGAACAGCTAAGCAAACTTCACTACGAGCGCATATCATAAAATAGTACAGAAAAGTACTGAAATTTCGTACGAACTAAATCATTGAGAAAAAGTTTATTGCAGTTTGTGACCTAAGATTTTTTCCTAATGACAACGTAACCGACTTCAAACACTGAAAAGTATGAATTGACTTGTTGAAGTCGGTATCATGCAGATTCATAACACTCTAGAGCGCCCATTGTAATGATTTGAATGCTAGAAGTTATTTCATGATACATTCTGTGTTGAATGTATCATGTAATTTGTACTTGACCTACATAACAGCGTCGTGGACGCTTAAATTTAATACGAGTAAATGATTTTGACTGTGCCTTTGACAGACAATGTTCAAATTTGGGTCTGAAACAATTGCGCAACTTAATCTCTCACTCGCTCACTATTGTTGTCTATAGTGGACAACTAAGAGGTTGACCGGCGCAATTTTAGTTTTGTTTTTTGAAACAGGTTTATACCAACTAGAGGCATTTTAATCTAAAATCTATTTGGGTGTTTTTTAAGTATCAGTTTTAAGTACTGCATTTTTACTATTTTATACATTATACATTACATACCAATATGAAAAAACACCACTTTGGAAGTCCTAGGTTCGATCCCCGGTCGTAAAGTTATTGTTACAAATAAATTATCAGCAGCAGCTCAAACTGCACCGGGTAGATGGCAAAAGACAGGTGTCCACTTACATAGGTAGTTTTTTTAACACCGAAATGTGGGTTTTTAGATACGTTGGCTTACTTTGGCGGTACAAGCGTGACGCTCTGTTTTCATGTTTTGTGGTATATCGTACAGTTTGACGCAACAAAAAGATTTCCAAAGGAAGTTTCCGTCAGCAGCCAACCAAAAAATCAAAACTATTTTTTACAATTAGGTATTTCCATGAATTGTATTTTTTGTTGTTAGCGATACCATAATAATTTTTGATATGTACTTGTGATTTGTTCTTCCCACCGCTAAAAATCTAAGGTTTAAACCGAGCAGTTGTTAAGACAACGAAAAGCAAAGCCAACTCGAAAATTATTGATCACTCTGCAACAAATACAAAAAAGCTCGATGCTGTGCTGTCAGAATCAGAAGGTCATCCCTAGATCCACACAAAGAAGAAAAATAAATAATATTGCGCTGCGTGGAAATTCAACATTATATTTACTTATAACCTTTTCAAGGTATTATTGCTAAGCTTGGCTGGCTAGGATGTATAAAAGCTGGCTCGTATTTTCCACCATCAGTTCAATTTTGGTTGCAGTTGTTATGCTTGCTTGAAAAGGACAATAGTTTGAGCTTTAGAAGCAATAATAGCAATGGGCTGCCGTGCTGCAGGTCCATGCTTCGATCCCCAACGCCAAGTTGAGCTTCACCGCATTGTGAAAGGGCCTTTTGGGTAATGTGTGTGCTCCTTAACCACACAACTGAGCGCAATACAATGTCAATCATAACGATAAAACTGACACTGCATAAGTTATGAAACTGTCATGTCAAAGACTTGTTCTTCTTATAACGCAATGATGGCTCATTGGCTATGGATTGGCGCGCAGCAGGCCCATGCGGGCTTGAACTTCGACGCATGGTGGAAGGCCATTTTACGAATGCCCGCCTGGCAACCACCCTCAAGTAGAAAATTGGTCGCCAAGGACCTTACAGTGTGTTCCGGCAGCAGTCTTTGAGAGCTAGGACATGACCCAGCTTGAAATTACAGGCACATGAGACTTAACAACTATGCCTCAAGGTGACGGTGATAAAATAAATACGTCGTAGCATAACAAAATGCTCCCCCTAAGACGTCTTTTCCAACATAATTATATTATAACTATATGTTATAATAAATGTAGTATATTATCTAGAACCACTTTCGTGGCATCGCAGTTAGTTAATTGAAAAACTCGACTGGCGAAAATCCGAACATTATTGCGAAGGAAAAACCAAGCCAACTTCAAGAACAACGACTAACATTCCAGGCTACAATAATTTATCACTCAGCAACAAATACAAAACGTTCGATGTTGCGCTGTCCAAATCAGAACCCTTTGCCGCGCTCCGAACAAAAACTGACCAAAAGAAAACGTGGCTCGATTTTGCTTTGAGAAAATTCTACACTTAATTTAGAATACCAACATGCTTTTTAGGATACCGTTCTAGAAAATAGGACTCTCTTACTAATCCACGGCTGTTCATTTGTATGAAATTTGTCACAGTATTGTGTAAATATATCAATACGTCGCTATGACATCTGTCAAATTTGACATCTGTCGCAGTAATATGTAATATTATAATATAATATGTATTAATTATTATAATATTAAATATTTTGTAGATATTTTTAGCATAAATATTAAAGATGATCGCCATTTGTTTACAATTATGTATACGATATGCAGTTGAGCTGGGAATAATTTTGTTTCAATCGATGAATCGAAATGAAAATTGAAAATGCTAAACAATTGATTCCAGTGGTTCTAGAACCCACAACCTCAGAATATTATTGGTGATTACCTTAATAGCAGAAGACGATTTAATTAAGCTGGTAGGTATACGATCAACACTTTACTCCAAGCTTATTAAGTCATGTTTCAACATAAATAAATAAATCAACTTTTAGGGTTCCGTACCCTTTGTACGGGTTTTGACCTTTTCAAAACGGGACCTTATTACTAAGACTCCGCTATCCGTCTGTCTTTCAGTATTTCACCGAGGTAACTAGATAGTTGAAATCTCCACAGACGATGTATTTTTGTTGCCGCTATAACAACAGATACTAAAAATTGGCCAAGTGCGAGTAAGATTCGCGCATGAAGGTTTCCGTATACTTCGTGAAAACTAAAAAAGGGGTTATAATTTCTGTTGCCGCTATAACAACAGATACTAAAAATTGGCCAAGTGCGAGTAAAATTCGCGCATGAAGGTTTCCGTATATTTCGTGAAAACTAACAACGGGGTTATAATAGTGTCTATTATTTCATATTCATGTTTCTAAATTACTGACGGGTCTATCCACGCACGATCATCAAAATAATATTTTGACTAACCTCGACGTTTCGATCAAGTTGCATTGACCGTGGTCACGAGTAGACTGAAGAAGCGGGTGTCATTGTCTTGACCCGCCAGTAATTTAGAAACATGAGTTTAGTTCACGAAAGTTTAAAGAAAAGTGTCTAATATTGTATAGAATATAATGGTTAGGAACTATTTGTGCGCGCCGTTTTTTTTATATGACTAGTATTGTATTAGGTATTCTGGGGTTGCGGGTACAAGTCCCGCTGAAAGTGATCTTTTTCCAACCGAAGTAATACTTACCTTACTAATAATTGAAATAAATAATACTTAATTCTTTCAAAATTTCGATCAGTCATATTAATACCAGAATCACAATATACTCCCATTGCATAGAACCTATAATAATACTACCCCATTATAAAACTGTGGTAAAATATAGTTCTAGGCTTCTGTTTACTGGTACGGTACCCTAAAATCGACGAAAGACGACACTTAACATGCTATCTAATTAAATACACTAAACACGCTTAAGATGTCAGTTGGCATCAAATTTTTTCATCATAAAAAGGAAATGCTATGAATATTTAATAGCCTATTACTTACTTTTGAAGGGGCTGTCTTTTTGAGGCCTTTGATGTCTTCTTTTTGGTTATTCATTTACTTTCGTTGGGTACTCATGCTTGGGAGGAAATTAAATGTCATTTTTTTCTTCATCAAAAATGTAAAGTATGGTATTCGAATAAAATATGGAAAGAAATGATGATGGAATGACAATTTGGTCGAGCGTTTTTCGTGGTTAGTATTTAAGAGAGCGCCCAATGCCAGGAAAAAAACATTTTTTACTACCGCTTGTTCCATCGCACGAAAGTCTAAAATTGCACGTTTTAGTTGATGATTGAAGTTTAGGGTACAGTTTTAAGTGATGTTTTATGGAATTGTTCCGAATATAAACATGTAATAAAAAAATTAACAATTATTCGAGTAAAAAATTAGACTAGCTATTATTTTCATAAAAAATAAAGTGGGGTTGTCGCTGACAATTTAGCGCAGTTTCTGTTAATTTTTTAACTATGCTATGAGGTTTTTTTTTTAATTTCTATTCGATTACTGTACTTCTACAAGATTATCCCCTGCCTCCTATATTTTTTTAACTGTAATATTTACGTTCGTTACCATCAAAAAGTGTGTTTGAAAATACTTCTTTTGTGTAACAACATAACACGTAATTTTGCCATTGGGCCCACCCTTAAGAACTGGTCGATATTCTCCTGTTAGAAGGCGACTTACGGTACTTCATAATTAGCTGTCGCATTACGACATAGCATACTATGTCGTCCGATCAACTAACAGCAAAATTCAAACCGGGCTGTCCTATCTGGCAAAAGGCACGGCCAAGCGACTTCGCATTTGTTTGTCGCCGCGTTTGATGTCAGTCTCATCGATTTTTTTTATGCATGATAGTTTAGCCTTTGACCACTATCTCACCTGATGGTAAGTGATATGGTCGAAGATGTTGTTCAGGATAACCTAGAATTACTGGCTCTCAAGGACGGCTGCCGGAACACATCGTTAGGCGCTTGGCGACAGATTTTCTACTTGAGGGTGGTAGCTAGCCAGGTGGGTATTCGCAAAATGCCCTACCACCATGCTATAACGAATGCCATCCGAAGACAACAACCGGGACCGAAGGCTTAACGTTCGCTACGAGCGCTTCAAAATGTTCAAAATTTCAAGTATGTTTTGTGCCCGTATATAATGTTTTAGCTAAAACTATACAAAAGTGAGAATTTATAAAACATTTTTGCTTTTTTAAGGTGTATTGGTAGATTTTTTTTTCTCGTAGCAGTTTGTAAAATTTTTTGTATACCCATCTGTTCTATTTAATTTTGCGTCTTTGTTTTCTTGCCAATATAAACTAAATTAAAGTTTTTATTGAGACTTTATGGAAAGCTTCTTGACTACTGAAGGTATTCCCAGTCCAGTTCGGGCATAATCTCATGGTAAGACGATCGAAAAAATTTTGTTGCATGTAATTGCTAAGAGCCGATTTTGTCGTCGGAAAACGTGGGAATTAGGATGAAATGAAAGGGAACAAGTGCACCCAATGCACAGCATGCCATCGTTGGTGTCGTTGTGAGTGAGGTGTTGCTTCTTTGCGGTCCCCTAAGGGCGGCAGAGGGGTCCAAGCACCCACGTGTACCAAACATGTCATAGAGAGCTTTTCACCGAACACAATTTCTAAATTAGGGCTGCTGCTAAAAACTTCTCTGGAAATAGATCCCTGGAATATTCTAAAGAAAACAATTTTACCAAACCTGTACAATACTTGTATTTTTATCCTAGGTTTCACCCACTTAGACAAGGATGAAAAGATATGTATTAATCCACGACCTGTATTTTAAGTTTCATCAAAACCGGTTAAGCCGTTTTAGCGTGAAGAAGTAACAAACAAACTCACATCTTCACGTCCCCACTCACCACAAACTTTCGATTGTTGTCATATATTACTGTGTGACCACTCAAAAACTTTGCTTATATTTGCTCTATTGTAACAGCCGGATCGTCCACTGCTGAACACAGCCTCCCCTATTAAGGGGGTATTTGCCATAATCCCCACGCTTGGCAGACGTCTTGGGGATCGTAGTGTAAGTTGGCAGTTCTTTAGAAGGCGCTGCTGCCCACCTTCCAGTAATTTTCCCTTAGTCGCCTCTTACGACACCCATGGGAGGATATGAAGAGGTGCAATTCTAACGACAGCACATCTCAACACTGTCGAAAGTCCCATCCCCACATCCAGCAAGTTTGGACATCACACACTGCTCCTTTCTTCCGCGTACTTGTGGGATGTGGAACGACCTTCCTCCGGAGGTCTCTCCGCGAGGCTACGACATGGACCATTTCAAAAGGGGCATCTGCAAATTCCTCTCTGGGCAGGCAACGCATCGGCAGCGCAGCTAGTGTTGCAGATGTCCATAGGCGGCGGTTACGTTTACCATCAGGCGACCGTCTGCTTGTTTGTCACACATAACATAAAAAAAACCCGGCACTTCTCGCTTATATTAGTGTGATTGAAATTTGTTACAGGTACAATACGCTCCGAAGGTCAGAATGTTTGTTAAAACGGGTATCCTGAAAGGCAAAATCCAAGAGGGTGACTCTGTTGGAATTGGTAAGTTCTAACTTTATATACTTAAATTACATATTTTCGCTGAATTTCTCTCCATCCAAAGGTTGTCTCGAAGAGATCGCTTTTTTAAGCGATAAGAACGCCAATTGCACGACATTACTTAAGTTTGTTATTGTTTAAAATGATTATGTTATTTTGGTGTAGAAAATAGAGTTGTCTATTTTCATTACTTTCATTTTGAAGCAGTGATGGCTCAGTGGCATTGGCCATGGACTGCCGCGCAGCATGTTCATGGTTCGAATCCCGAACTTGCTGGCTTGAGCTTCAACGCATGGTGGAAGGGCTTTTTGCGAATGCCCGCCTAGCTAGCGACCACCCTCAAGTTGAAAATCTGTCGCCAGGCACCTAACAGTGAGTTCCAACAGCAGTCCTTGAGAGCCAGTGAAATTACAGGCACATGAGACATAACAACTATGTCTCAAGGTGACGGGCGCACTGCAATTCGTCACTTGTGACGAAATGCATCTATTATAGGCAGAGGTAACCGCTTATCATCAGGTTGGCCTCGAACTTGTTCCGTCAAAATATCATAAAAAAAAATTGTTGAAAAAATATTATGCTTAAATCTGACATGAGTGAAACGGTGTAAGTGCTTGTGACTTTTTTATATATGATTAAAATGAAACAAGTGCAAGACGCACCTGCTGTTAAGCAGTAACCTCTGCTTAAAACAGAACAGATAAATTTTGTCACAAGTGACGAATTACACTGCACCCATCAACCTGATACATAAAATTAATTAAAATGTTTAGTGTGCTTTTAATATCACCGGCACCTATACCACGGTAATATTATCGATACAGCATTTGAACTTCATACTAACGGACGAAGCGCTACCGAGCGCGTGCCGAGAGGCGCGTAGGCACGCGCCTCTCGGCTCGGACGGTGTGTTGTTTTTTAACAATAACCGCGTATTTTTTTCTCTAGTTCACAAGTTCAAGTACATATTTAATATGACGAGTAGGATATATTGTACTGTTTTTGGCTGCATGAATTCGTCAATAGCGCATCCAGAGCTAACGTTTTTTATATTACCTGGAAACTCTGAAATGTGAGACTAAAATGATTTTACGTACTAATAAGTAGGTACATAAAGTGTGTCTTTTTAATGTATTTCCTTTTATCTCCTGAAAATAAATGTCTGGATTAATAAAATAATTGAATAGAATAAAGGAAAGCGATTGACATAAGTGAAATAGGTAGTTACAGGCGGTTCATGAATCATGATACGGTAGGTATACGCTTGTGTTAAAACCTCGGAGCATGTGTGTTTTTTTATTACTTTGTATAATTCAAAGAAATGACGTGGTATTTTGTTATTAATAAAAGTTGTTTATTGTACTGTGTGACTGAACAATACTAGATAAATAAATTTGACCGTCTGTCTGTGACAGAGAGACGGTCAAATTTATTTTATGTAGTATTATTTACTATTTTAAGTATCTAATAAGCAGCAGGTTTCTACTGCACTATTTTTTTAATACACAGTATAATTAATAGCTTCTATTAGCAGCCGTACTAGGTGAACCCTGTGTTACGCCTGCTAAGTGTATTGCCACAAAAATGTAAATAGCTAAATTGCATATACTGCAATAATTATACATTTATGGACACGTAGTCTTTTTGTATAACACTAAACATCAAATACACCGTGTGACCACCTGCAATCTCATTATTTTATAGATTAACATCTAATAAAACGAAGAAATACCTAAATAACATTATATATTAGTAGGTGACAACATGTACCTAATTTACCAAGTAAGTAGCAGAATCACACTATTCTGCTGTAGCATATTTAGTAACTTCGTAGTCTACCATATATTGCATAACTCAAATGAAATAAACGAATAGTACAAAGAAAACGTAATACAAAGTATGATACTAGTGCTTTAAAGATGACGGATGAATGGACGAAAAGACAGCGTTGGATTAACAAAAGTGAACCTAATAGCACAGAATCAAAAGATCCAGAAGGATCACTCAGCAAAGCCATTCCAATAAATAAGCGACTCTAGCTACGAAGCAATAAAGTGCATTTTAGCTCGCAAAACGCGGAGTATCTTATAATTATATTCACCTACAAGGCGTCTCTCTTTCTATCGTGTAACCATGCATAGCTCTGTAGCCCTAGAACGAATAACTTGCGAAAACGTAACCGTTTCGTTAACTTATCGAAATGTCACCATTTTGTATAGGATTTGATCAGCGCCTACAGTGCGTAAAAAGAACAACATTTTGTCAGATTGAAAGGTTTTGACATCTAACGTGTCGAGATTTTAACGAAAACGTTTCGTCACGTAATAAGTTTACAATAAGTTTTGTATGAAATCGCGAACACGAACCAAATTTTAACGTAAGCTCGAAAAAATAAAACGCCAAAATTTATAAATATCTATATAAGAGGACTTTCTATAGGCTGAAAAAGATTTGGAATGATTCAATCCTCATTTGGAATGAATCATTAGCTCTTAGAAAGAAGGTACAACAAATTTGTTTTACGCCTGATGACGTCACTTTTGTTATCCTATCGAGTTCACGTTAGCCAACAAACGATGCGTTGTGCTGTCAACCATCGCCTCCTGCGTAAACGTACCTACTGTAAACTCGATACGTTTACGTTACGGACTATCGAAATGTTCGTGCTTGGGCTACTGATCTCTACTGACGCGATACGCACCGTATAATAATCCCATTCGAATCAACACGCCGATATACCAGCTTTGTTTTTTTAATGTGGAGTGACCCCGGCCTGCTCGTACGATGCCCTGATACCCATAGAGGTGTAGTACTTAAAAAGCTATTTATTTCAGGTTGTCAAGCCAATGCGAATCCGAATAACCTGACATACAAGTGGTTTGTGAACAACGACCAACTTTATGGAGATATAAGAAATGAACTTGTAAGTACTTACATATTTTTAATTATTTTACGCTCCATACTTATTACATGTTATATTAGTAAACATTATAGAGGCACCCTTTTGAGTGTAGTAAAAAATTGAATTGTGGAATTATACTCTATTCGTTTCAATGTTATGGCAAACCGTCAAAATTAACAAACCAAAATAACGTTATTTTATATTTCATAGGATGTCAAAAGGGTGTTCCTCTGGTATAAGTCATATTTAGCCTTGCTATTCACTCAAAATTCAAAATGAACATCAAGTTTTCTTTGAAGACTTTTTTTTAAGATTGGCCATGGACTTTTTTTTCACAATGCGTGTTTTTTTTATTTGCGATACATGTCTGGACAAAGTTATGATTATTGAAAAAATAAATTTGCTAATATAAACTTGGTTCTTGGAAATATTTAATAATATATAATAATTTAAAATTTAATAAGTTGGAAATATTAAATAGAAGCAGCCCTATAGGTTGCGTCATCATTAACAAGTTTAAAGCTAAATGCAAAATTAGTCTTGTTTGTAGTACAACGTAAGTTGAACTATAGATGTCGCTCCATCCCCATGCAATGGTTAAAGAACGATAGAAAAAAAAAATTGTTATGACTCATTGTCATGTTAGCTCAATTGGTTAGATTATACCCCGGCTAAAGGGGTGGGGTGGATTTTTGTAATGTAATCCGCAGAGCATGCTTTATTGCACACATAAAAATAATGTAACAATGTAAACATAATTTATAGTACGAGTAGGTACTATAATTTTGTCATTATATGACACGAAGGATCTTTGATGTTATTTCAGTGTTTGATTTTTACTTCGGAGTGGAATTCCACCATAATAAGGTAAAGATTTTTTTCTATCTCATGGTTCGAAATAGTTGCCGCGTTAAAAAAGTTAGACCAAGAAAATATTTGAAAATGTTTTTGGCATACAAATTTTTTGGGACCTTTGGAATGTCACCTTAATCTCAATCGTTTATAAATCTAGCCGACGAAGTGTAATCCTTAATTCTTCTAGACTTCTCAAATTTTAAGAATTCCTTCGTATGAAATTCGATCTTTTTAATGAAATTCTTTCATACCGAATTCCAGCAGATTCTATTAATTCCTTACACCGTGTTAAATTTTCTCACACGTATTTGCATGTCGCGTCCAAAAATATGCTTTAGACGAGAATTTTCTTAGCATATCAATAGAGTTAGATGTAACTCTAATTGGCCGGATGTAGAGTGAGATTAATATCCGGAATATATATATTTGTTAATTTCGTGTATATCTGGAAGACGAAAAATATTGTGATATTAATCTAAAGTATCTTATGGCCGGTTTTATTGATAAATTAATTACATTAGTCTCTAAATAGTTTGAATAAAAATACTTATTTGGTATAGTATATGATACATAATATTAATGTGGATTAGATGCAAGTTGTAATTGACCGAGCGAGAACTTAGTTCGAGCGAAGGGTATCTACTTTAACTTAGACACAAATGTATGTCCGGTTGTTGTCCTCTACAGGTTGCATTTCTCAACCGATTCCCACGAACTTTTGTGAACAGGTTTGATAAGTCCATAATTTTTTTGTCGATTCAGTTTTTGGGAATTTTTCTAAATGACGGAGCTATAAATTATATGGTGTTGAAAGTATGTTAAAGGTGCAGATGCCTGCGCTTAATTTAATAGCAATGTCCTGATACGCACGTCAGTTGCCTATAAGTGATAGGCTCTCTCTCTCGTTTAATCAGTTATTTATTTTCCATATTTTTTTAGCCAATATTTTAATTCGAGATAAATACATTAACGTGTATGTAAAATTATTGTATATTTACTACTTGCCTACCTATTTCTGATACAACTAGCCTTCGCTGGGGCCCACGTGTCATTGCTTTTATTTTGGATTTCTTGAGCCATTCTCCCATTAGCGTGCGCAGTGAACCTTTATTCAATTGTAAGCTATGCAAGGCTAGACTCGCAAGGTCTACAGCTAAGAGAGCCACTAGTATTATATTTTGGTTTCGTGCAAAAACAAAAGCATAAAATACACAAAGAAATTAGGACACCAAAATGGATTTTTTTGCTTCTGGTGCATAATTTGTCCTTTGTGGAGATTTTGTAATAAATTATGTTTCCTCATAAGTATCATTTCCACTTTAAGTTTATATTCACTGCTTTTTGCGCCTTTACGGTAGCAGGTGTAAACTCCCTATGCCGCTAACGCTAATGATTATTTCGAGTAAAGTCAATCCTACGAAACTAAAATCACGAAATAAATTTAATTATTCGTATGTAGTAACGATGTAATTAAAGAATCAAGATATTTTGGTGATTCCGTAATTTTCCAATGCCCCATAAAACTGCACCGCAACATTTCATTAGAGTATCTTATTCTATTACGAGTCTAATTATATTTATTTTAATCATAGTTTTTCTACGCTTTTACGTATTTTCGCTTACACGTGGGGTTGGGACAGTACTTAAACTCTAAAAACACAAAATGCAACACAATTACTTAATAGTTGATTTTGTTTAAGTTTAGTTTAATGACAAGCTGCCTTCTTGACGGCAACTCTGTCTGAAAATGTATTAGTTTGTAAATTGTTTACCCGATACCGTTCGGGTTAACAGAGCGTTACTGTGGTAAAAACCCTTGATATCCACGTTATTTACAGAACTCAAAAATAATATCTTCAGTATGCTGCTTATAAGGCGCATGTTCCATATATTAAACATCATCCAACAATTGGCTATCAAATATTAACCGGCTTAATTGATGATTCAATGAAAATTTTCATTATACTTAATAGGGTAAAAAGTTGTGCCGGATATAATCCGGCCAGAACAACCTAAGAGAACTCTATTTGGCACGACACATACCTGCAGTATGCATTTTACATTACCCAGAGTTTCATACAAGCATGTACTTTCGGGCGAAGAAGGAAATTTTTGAATAATAAAGCGAGTATCTTGTGATGGATGGATAAAAGAGGCAGAGGAACGTGTGTTTACAACTTTGTTTCGTACTGAAACTTTGTAAGTTAGATAAAGCGTGCAAGTTTATACAATAAGTCACTTCTTAAATTTTATGATAACAAACTTTATAATGTTAGGTTATGCTAGCTGTTGACTACTACCTCACCTGTTAAGTAGGTGAAAATTTATAAATGACGTAATGTAGCTAAATTTGCATTTAGGCTAAAGAATGAGATGGAAGGGGTAAAATTCTTATCCGGCATGCTCCGTGGAGTACCGGGTTAGAATGTAACTCCCCATTGCTACCTGTGAGTGTCGCAAGAGGCGACTGAAGGTAAAATACCGGAAGGTGGGCTGCAGCGCCTTCTGAGGAACTGCTATCTTAAATTGCGATCCTCAAGACGCCTGCCAAGCGTGGTGATTTTGGATAACCCCCCTTTAATGGCAGGAGTGTGTTCAGCAGAGGACACTCCGGCTGGTTTACTGTACAATACCCCACGGGCTGTCCTTCTAGTGTCTATGTATAAATAGTACAGACAACGTAAACGCAGATCATTGGTTATCCCATCAACTTACACAGTGATATCAATGCCGGGTTACTTATGAGTATAATTAAGGAAGGAACATGTTTCAGGTTCTCACAAATATATCCCGAAAATTCAACGAAGCCACAATCAAGTGCGAGGTGTTCAACGCCGTTGGCAAAAGTGCTGATACGAAGACATTGGAAGTTGCTTGTAAGTCTTTCGATTAACTGCTTTTGGCACAACATATTTACTTCTTCTATTTCCATTATAGAACAGCTTCGTTCGGTCTACTGGCGTAAACAGTTGCTGTGGAATTTTGAAGTTTCTGTTTCTAAATATGATTATAAGCACTATCTCGTACTAAGCAAAATCACATATATAAATTATCAGAGCATAATAGTATTTAAAGATTTTTTTTGTACCGGACGGGGATTGAACCCGCTTTCGTCGATTTTGCGCCAGATGCTATTCTTCGCGGCCACTGGAACTTTACTCTTTCGAGCCGATAGTGCTTCAATTGTATTATTTTAACCACAGAAAAGAGAAAGCAATAGAAAGGTGAAGGGGGCGTGGCACGCGAGCTCACCATACTCCTAAATAGGAGTATTTACGTCAACGGACTATAATGCTACTGACAGTCGACCCGCGGTTAACGCGCCGAAGGCATCTCCGTCAATTTATATGAAAATGCCGCGTTGTGCTATTATAAGTTGCAGATTTAATAGCAATGTCACAAAAGTAAAGAAAGTAGGAATATCCTATCACCGGAAAACTTAATAAATTATTCCTTAATGTTTTATATTTCGCTTATGAACAAAGTCGGTGCAATCTGACATATAAGTGATTCATGATTTTTTTATCGACAAATTTATCGATAAATTGTTAGTCACTGCTTTTAGTGCATATAACACTTTTACCTGGACGTAAAAATACACGTGTAGGTCAGAAGGTAAACATCAATTAAATTAACAAATTATTCAAATATTTTCAAGAACACGCAATCTTTCAAGGTTGTGATTTCAACTTCAACTCTTGTTTTGTTGCTTCTGTGGGCACCACCACAATTTCAACAATGTCACGTAGTTAGATGGACTATCAACCAAAGGAGATTGTTTAGTTCTAATGAGTTCTATCCGGTGAGAACTGCCCAAGCCAAAATTGGTGCTGAAACATTAGATGTTACTTCATCTAACTACTGGAAGAACACAAATGTATATACACACACAAATTCATTATATATAGGGGAAATATAGAACACCTGGGAACAACTTTTGGTTAAGTTATATAATATATGAACAGTTAATTTACAGCTTTATTTGAATATGGATAAATACTAAGGAGAGGATACGTTTGGGAGAAAGGACGAGGGATATCTCTAGGGATAATATTGTAGAGAGAAGAGTTTATTTTGGGACAACAGAAGAATATGTGTTTCACATTTCCTTCGTCCAAACCACATTCACAGAGGGAGTTATAAGTTTGGCCAGGAAGACTGGGTTACAGGAATAGTTTCGACTCGGACGGCATATTGTAGTGGTGGTCACTTTATCAGCGTTTTGGAATATTGAGAACCAGAGTTTATTGGGCATCTCAGGTTGAATGTTACCATAGAATTTAGCTTTTAATATTCTAGAAATTTGCCATTTCTGGTTTCAAGGTTTTTTTAAAGATGGTTTTAAAGTCGAACAGATATCTTGATCTTGAGATTCGTTGGGCACTGTACCGGCGTGACCAGGAATCCAGGCAAGGATCACATTTTTGCTGTGAGAGCTACATTCGAAAAGGGCATTTCCTATTTTTAAAACAATTGGGAACCTAGATTTGGACCGAAATGGGTTAGCAAGGATAGATTGGAGGCAGCTTTTGGTTTCTGAAAATATGATAGTTTTGTTCAAATTGTGTGGTATTACAAAAAGGATGGCTTCCAGAATTGCGATGGCTTCTCCTGAAAAGACGGAAGTGGTAGAAGGACATTTTATAATTGAAAATTATTCTCGTAGATGGGATCCAAACTACAACACCAATTGGACTATCTAGATTTTTAGAAGCATCTGCATGGCAGTCCAGACCTTGTATTCTGTGAAGAATTTATTTATTAAAACCTTATTAGCTTCTATTGTGTTTTATCAATACCAAAATCCAAAATAATGTTCGGTTTGAAAACGAATGATTCGTAGGATGATGAGTACAAAGGCATAACAGGATTCTGAAGGAGGGAATAAGGAAGAAGGGTGAATTGTAAATAGCTGCGGAGGAGACAAAGGAGGTTCTCAGATGAGGCTTTATTGCATGAGTTATATAATGTCAGTAAACAATCTAGTTTTTTTCAAGAACAGTTTGAGTTTTAAGCTAATTTAAAAAGGAATTTATCGGAGAGACAGTGTCTGCGAAGGCTAAGAGGAGGTTCTACACATTCAACTTGAATGGCATTGATAAGGATTTCAAGCAGTGTTCTTTCACCTTGACAGACCAAAGCTACTTTGACAACATCACATGATTTTTTATTCTTTTTTTTCCGTTTGGATTAGTTCATATGTACAGCAGGCTGCGTTGCAGCATCGCGGGGTGTGTTGCAGCAACTTAGACGTGAACGGAACCGAACACGCGAACTTTTAGGTTATGACTTAGTCTATTTTGGAGATTTTCGTTATCATCAATAAGGAGAATATCTCATTGGCTGCCATTCAATTCATTTGTTAAAATGTGTAATAGAGAAATACACAAATATACTATTTTCAGTTTTTGCTAAACAATAATATCTAGAAATAGCAATCGCCGATTATGCAATAAGTACAATTCGTTTCAATGGAAATAAAATGATTACCAATTTAATTAGCTGGTAGTTACTATTGTGTCGGTCTCCCTGATTTTCATGAATCCCTATCTGTGCCTATCTCTAATACCACCCTCTACGCGAATTTCATGTGTTTGTTATAATTTTACTACAAATAAACGAGCCTATAACATATTATATCGAAATTAAGCTGTTCTTCGCAGTAATAGCTTTATTTAATTTTTATTGTCTTTTTCTTATTCAACATTTTCACTGCTGAAGGTCGTGTCTAGTCTGAAGTAGTGTTAATTGCTCGATGTACTATGCTCTTCCACGTGCTTCTGTTTTCAGCGGTCTTTAAAGCTTTTGGTATAGACATACTAGTAAGCTATAGGGTTCATTCAAGACGCTTACTTGCCTGTCATTACTACATATTCAAATGATTATATAAAACCGCATAAAAACTTTTTATAGCTCAAACGCACAGTACATCAACGCATTACCTAAAAATTAAATTGTTAAATCGTTTTAAGCCTATGAAAAAGTTTATCGATAAAAATGTACTGCATCACTAGCTACTTTGACAATGGGATACCACTTTTTGTTCCGAATAAATAAATAAAAAAAGGTAAAATTTCACTAGCTATCCTAATAATTATTTTCTCGTAATCATTTTGCGTGCAGTAACTTGTGAACTATTTTTCAATTGTCTATGCTCAGATTTTACCAAGGAACGATTTTAAAATTGAATTTTACTTGACTGAGAGACTGCACAATTACTGTACAGATATTGTCGACTGGCAAATTTCACCAGATATTAGGGGAATTACCATATATCTGTCTCTCTCACTGAAAGGGATAGTTTGACAATGTTCACAAAAAATTAAATCTTACCACTCTTTAGATAAGGTGTAATTTCAACTGTTATAAATTGGTTTATTAAACGTTTCAATTGGGTAAAAATGGGACTAATCAGGGAATCGGATTGTTTGTAGTGAACAATAAAGATGTAATGTCATGTATCATTTACATGTGTTAAACTGGCTACGCTCGTTTTCTAAGAAAACTGACATGGCTGCCACTCTAAATAGTATTTTATATCTCTATGATTTTAACCGTCATAGGGGACCGTGCGTGGCCATCAACCATACTACTAGACTTCAAACTACTATACTTGAAATTTGTGGTTGGATCCACAGATCGGACAGTTATTGGGATTTTCTGAAAAAGACATTTTTAGTAGGTAGCAGTCTGAAGTCTCAAATTTTGCCCTGTAAATATGCCATAATATATTTGAAGAATCGAGGGTGTCTGCTACTCTCTCTTCTGCCTTCCCAATTGGGGATATAAAAAAATGATGCTATTAATATAGTCTATGAAGTTATGTTAGCCCAGTCACTGTGAGTGTAATGAAATATAACTGAACATAGAGTACTTGTGTCAAGTTTAAGAATAAGAGCTTATCAGCTGCTAATTGTATTGAAGCAGTGATGGCTCAGTGGCATTGGCTATGGACTGCTGCCGCGCAGCAGGTCCATGGTTCGCTATCAAAGGCTTAGCTATCAGCAATAATAAAAAAAGTTAGCAGCTCGTCACCGGCGAGTACTTAAATAAAACCAAACCTTCAGAATCAAACAAACAATGTAAAATATCAGTTATTAACCTATCAATCATATCAACTATAATTTCTCGCAGAATTTGCTAAGCTCAACATTTCGTTTAAACACTTTAATTTCTCAACCACAGCACAATAAGAGTAATTGTCGTTGAACAACAATTAGGGGCGCTCAGGGTAAGTCTAAAACCCTCTTTTGTATGTTCATTGAAATAATTGGACGTAAAAATATAAACTCAGTAGCACAACATGACATAAAAACACTTTACATCAAAAATTGTGTAATTTATAAAAAAAAACATTAAATTTTAACGTAAACTTTTCAGCGACAATCTATCCTTGTATTAGGTTATAAGATTTTCGTAGGTATTATTGCAGATTCACAATCAGAATTAGGTATTTATTAGATAAAATGTATGGTGTTATAACAACAGTTACATTCAGTCTCAACAGTTTTATTCTCATCGGACATACAATATTATTTTACTTTATTCTGAAAATATACAGGGTTTGCTATAACTACCTTAGAGTAAATCAAAATAACTACATTCTAATGGTTTATGATTTACAAAACTACTAAATGTATCTAAAAAATATATATATTTTTAAATAAAATTATTAAGTCATATGATGCTTTTCAGTAATATAATCATAAAAATATAAATAAAATTTCATGCAAGTTATTTTATCAGTAATATAATCTATTAATGTGTAATGTTCGCATAAATGTTAACAAAAGCTTAATCTGACAAAACTTCTCATATTGAAAAAAAATTCTCAAGCACAGCTGTCAAAACACGCTGCTATTTGCGAGCGATATTCTACTTGAGGGTGGTAGCTAGCTAGATGGGCATTAAAAAAATACCCTACCACCGTATCATAACAACTGATATCCTAATACAAAACCAAAACCGACAGCATAACGTGCCCTCCATAGTACGAAAACGTTACGGAACAGTTGTAAAGGTCACGAGCGGCCACCCATCTAATAAATGACCGCTGCGAACACTTCTTCACATAAATGAACACTTAATAAGACAAACTGGAATAAGCAAGGCAATTATAAATATAAGTGTAACACATACGTTTGCCCATTATAGTTAGTATAACTAGCCACAGTATTATTACGTATTATTAAAAAAAAAAACTTAAATCGTTTAATCAATTACGTAGGTATAGTAATGTTTCACTAACATAGTTAAAAACATATTTGTTTTTGTATAGACTTTTCATACTGTTTTATGAGCCTGTATATTGTTTTCTGGGTTACAAAACGAGCAAATTTAATTTGCATTATATTTTCGTACTGTAATAAGTTTCAAGTATTTAATTGTAAGGGATGAAGGTCGTAGCCTCCTTGAGAGGGCTGCTAAATGCTATCGATTAAAGTTAAACAATTTTCAGACAATGGAGTGCAAATTCGTGAAAATAGCATATTATTAAAATAAACGATACCTCCTAGTGCTCATTTACACCTCTTGACGAAATTTTATTAATAGTGGTGCACTTTAAGTTAATATTCAGCTTATTTTACATCACGCAATATACCTAATACACGCATATTACTGTCAGATCATCTTCCTAAAATTTGGCAGGATGATTTCTTATTTGGTGTTTATTCACTCGTAGAAAACCTATAATATAAAATAGACGATTAAAGTGGTCAAATGTTTATAAGAAACTATCACACGGGATTCGAACACGTATTATTTTTATTGATAAGCAAGCATTTTATTTAAGTATTAATAAAAATATATAGACGACGGTGGAACTGGCCTATTCACTCTATTATTAAAGACTCCCATATTTGTCGGGAAATTAGAAGCTCAAAGGATGTTCCCTTTATTTTCATAGGCGAAACATCCAGTGGTTGCGCGAGGTAAGAAAGGGATTAAAAACTTGTGCTATCCACGATCCACCGCATTTTTGATCAGTCATAGTATTTTTTTGGTCGAAAATATTGACAAGCTTAATCTAAACCTAGCACAGATGCCAGAACTTATTATTATTGTGGTTGGTAGCAAACGAGAGGGGTATTCGCATAATGTGAAGCTGGAATTTGAACCACAGACGTTCTGCGTTGCATTTCATAGCTATTGCCTATAAACCATCAGTGCTTTGGATATAGTTTTGTATAAACTATTTCCAATGCATTGTTATAGTTTTGTAACAAAATCCGATGAAAATAATCTGATCGGTTCCTTTGATATCTCTTGTACAGATAACTCTTAATGTGTGTTGATGAAGTCCAAATAATCTCCAGATCATATCACATCATCATCAATGGATTCTCATGGCTGCCGTAACGCACTATTATAGGTGTAGTAGGCTTGAAGCGCTCGTAGCGAAGTTTGCTGAGCTGTTCTTAATCGATCAGCAAAGTAAAGCTCCGCCGCGGTCATGAGTTGGATGGGTGACCGCTAGTGACATTACTACTGAGCTCTTCCGTGCTTCGGAGGGCACGTTAAGCCGTCGGTCCCGGGTGTTGTCTTAGGATGGAAGTCGTTATAGCATAGTGGTAGGGCGTTCTGTGAATGCCCGCCTGGCTAACTACCACCCTCAAGTAGAAAATCTGCCGCCAAGCACCTAACGGTGTGTTCCGACTGCTGTCCTTGAGAGCCAGTAATTCTAGCCTGAAAAATACCTTCGACCACATCATCACACCATCAGGTGAGATAGTGGTTAAAGGCTAACCTATCAAGCATAAAAAAATAAAGATAAATTTTAACTATATGAAAAAAAAACATAGCATCATGCATGTCCTCGTTAATGTATCTTTGTAACCAGTCCTTGCTTTCCTTATTTCTTTTGTAGCTATTCTAATTAATTAATATATTATATACGAGCTACGTGTGATCATAGCTATGTTTATTTAAATACGAGTGTGTGACCTTTTGAAACGTTTTAATTAAATGCTACAGCGTGTGTTATTTTGCAATTAATGCTATATTTTTGCAACGAGAACGAGTCAGCCGTTTGGGGAGAGAACAAGAGTAATTAAAGGCAATTTACTCATAGAAATAACGTTCATGATGATAATTTGGTAGTCTTCCATTGTCTGTGCTTTATATGTTCGTTAACCTAACTTTAAAAAAGGAGGATGTTCTCAAATCAGTTACACATGTTTTTTTTTCATTACCTAATAACTTAACAAATTAATGAACAGATTTTAAAAACATTTTGTTATATTAACTTGCAGATTGGTGTAATTGAAATTTTTCTAAAATTTTTGTGTAACTAGTCTGATTCTTAAATCATAATAACAGTAAAATATCTTTGTCATCCAAGTTAAATGCCTCTCATTCTTTTCAGCATAATAAATCATTTTGTTTTTTCTAAAATAATTTTGTAACAGTCTTTGATCTTATATTCATTTAAATATATTTATAACTAATTTTTAAACACAAATATTGAAATAAATACTTATTTATTCCAATATTTGTGTTTACTAATTATATAAATACAGTGATATTAAAGATACAAATATATACATCTGTGATATTTCTATGTCTGACAATAATTTGTTTATCAGTACTTAATATTATAAATGCGAAAGTAACTCTGTCTGTCTGTCTGTTACGCTTTCACGCCAAAACTACTAGACCGATTTGAATGAAATTTGGTATGGAGATAGTTTGAGACCCGGGAAAAAACATAGGATAGTTTTTATCCGACTGCGCAAAAAGAGGTTCATGTTTTCGCGCGATAACCGACATACGCGCGGGCGGAGCCGCGCCCGGAAAGCTAGTCTGTCAATAATTTGTCGCACCTTTATATTTTAGAAGTCTGGTTAGTGGCGTTTCGCTCAAACTTTCAAATTTGTTAATGTTTATTATAGACATTTAAGAGTATAATCTTCTTTACCTAGAGAGGAAGTTGAACCCACAGTTTCTCGCACCGGATGCCCTTACTAATGAGATATGAAAACTAGCTCGGGCCGAAATTTGGTGCTCTAATTTTATTAACTTAATGTCGTATGGGGTAGTGTGCGACATGATGGAATCCATGTTTTTGTATTTTGTAAAGTAACGAAACGGACAAGTTGCCAGGAAATGGTAAGCGCTATATTGGCCATTATAATTGAAATAACCCAATTTGAAGTGAAATATTCGACACTAAGGTCATATCCACCAAGATCGACTCTTGCACATGAGGTCTAAAAAGTAGTCGCAGTAGTATTGATGCTAGTCCTGACCCAAATGTGATTCGTATGTTTCGACGGATCTTCGTTTAAGTTATTGGCGAGGACAGTACTTACGTACCATTCAAAATTATGTTTTAGAACTTTGCAGTTTTCTTTTCAGATGGTCCATCATTTAAAGTGAGACCTCAGGACGTTGAAGTGGATATAGGATCTTCAGTGACGTTGACGTGTGTTGTGGAGGGTCATCCTACACCTCAAGTCAGTTGGCTACGCTATGAAAATAATCGTCTTAACGTAAGTATTATTATTGCTAGTATCATAAAGCGTTGAAGTAGGCTCAAGGTCAACAGTGACGTTAAAGCGAATTGTCGAGAGTAATGTAACTCCCCAAATTAAAAAAAAAAACAGTCAAGTGCGAGTCGGACTCGCGCCTGAAGGGTTCCGTACCATTAGTCCGTACCATTAGCTATACAACATTAGACTTCATATTTTAACCTTTTTTTGTTTTAACGTACGCAAGTCGGACTCGCACTTGGCCAACTTTTTGTATTTGTTGTTATATCGGCAACAGAAATATATCACATGTGAAAATTTCAACTTTAAATAATATTCACACCGATTTTCACTTACTTTAATACAGTATTAACGTAAGTAAAAATCGGTGTGAATATTATTTAAATATGAGTAATACTTACGAAAGTTTTAATAAAAATTTCAACTCTCGAGCTATCACCGTTCTTGAGATACAGCCTGGTGACAGACGAACGGACGGACAGCGAAGTCTCAGTAATAGGGTCCCATTTTTACCCTTACGGTACGGAACCCTAAAAAACACACGAAATTTGTTGATTGTCTCAATTTGGTTTAACTAATTTATTGAGAATTTTTAGAATTTTTATCATCAAATTTTTTTTACAAGCGTAATTTCTGCCGCCATCAAAGTTCATCACATTCAGAGTCATCTTTACTACTTATTCTATCCAGTCTCTATTCAAGACACTTCCTTTCAAGTACTCTCAAAATTTAAGTATAAATTTGTTGCTGTTGTAATTATATTATCGATATAATTTGATTTGTATTATTAAAAAAAAATTCTAGAACCTAAAATTTACCTCATGTGAAACAATTTTAATAGTTTTTAAAACTCAAACTCTTAATGCAAATTACTTAATTTACCGTTGGCTTAGTGTCCACACACGTATTAGCCAAAGAAGAGAGCATCATCCAAGTATGTCCAGAATCAAACCTTGGGTAATAAAGTAATAAATTAATGGAATATTTGTTCTGCAGAGACTAGGAAAATCGTCAAATCTGACAGTACCAGTGACAGCGCAGTCTGGGGGTCAGTACTGGTGCAGAGGGAGCATCGAGGGCCAGCCAGATGTGGAGGCACCAGCAACTCTGTACATTAGAGGTAAGTCTTCACAACCAACCCTCAACCAACTATTTACTGTAAATAAAACGTAATAATATTAACAAATATTTTATGAATATGTCGTCATCAGAAGGTGTTCGGGTTGCGTTGCGTTTGTGACGTCACATCAGGTTGAAAGGAAAATTAGGCGGAATCGATACAAGATATATTGTTTATATATTAATGTAATGGATAGATTCAGGCATTACTTTGCGGAAATCCATATTTAATAATAACAAATACTTTTAAAAGTATCCTAAAAAATATTAAATAATATTAAAATAAAACACTTAAAAAAGCATAAGATTATATATCTAGTGACAATTCCGCCTAATTTTCCTGTTATCTACGTGACGTCACAAACATCACGCAGCCTAACCGGAAGAATACCCATGGGTATTCTTCCGGTTAGGCTGCGTGATGTTGAAAATTAGGCGGAATTGTCACTAGATATATAATTTTATGCTTTTTTATGTGTTTTATTTAAATATTATTTAATATTTTTTAGGATACTTTTAAAAGTATTTGTTATTATTAATGATTAAAATTTAAAAATTATATTAAAATATAATAATAATATTAAAATATAAATATTTGTTAATATTTACTGAAAATTATACATTATTTTTAATATTAATTTTCGCAAAGAAGCACCTGAATCCATTAATTGAATAAAACATGTTTTAGTTTCAGAAGAGATATTTTCCATCATCTGCCATCCTGACGTTTACACTTTTCTAATACTCAAGATTGTGTAACCTCTATCTTTACACAATCTAAGCATACTTCCTCTGGTGTATGTTTACCTTTCATAATGTTATTAACGCTTACACTTCCTTTTTTACTTTGTCTTCTTCCTAACCCTACCTCACTCGTGTGGGGTCAGTAGAACTTTCTTCTTTACTAACGCAATGGACAACACAACTGGAATGTTTTAGTAGCATAAAATCTACTAATAAA
Source organism: Plagodis dolabraria (assembly GCA_963854805.1). NCBI lineage: Eukaryota > Metazoa > Arthropoda > Insecta > Lepidoptera > Geometridae > Plagodis > Plagodis dolabraria. The sequence continues at coordinate 8,725,162 of OY978466.1, forward strand.
TACATACAATATGTACCTGGCTCATTTAATAATTGTATGTATTCCCCAAAAGGGTAGGCAGAATGTTTTGGTCACACGTGAGAGAGGGCGAAGATGTTGCTATCGCGCACTGTTCCAGACGTTGGCCCGCTACTGAATATGTAACTGTCAGAAGAACCAAAAAATTAATTGTCCGATCTTATGATCGAACCGAGGACATCATGGTTGTGGAAGTGGCGCTTTTACACATACTTAACAATCACAGTAATAAAATAACATGAAATAAAATTAAGGTACATATTGTTACGTAAAATAAATTGGCTAAATGCGAGTCGGGCCACGATCTTATATGATTCCGTAGGTATTACTACAACTCATAAAAAATTTCACTTAACACGCCAAATAATGAATAGGCGTTTTCAATATTTGTTGGATAAAATACAGGAATTCCAAACTAATTTAGTTTTACAGATAGATCCGGTAGCAAAAATAGTCTTAAGTAACTACTTATACAAAGACGGAATCCATTTTTAGATTTTTAATTAAAAAATATTTTTTTACTCCTAAATAAAATTGGGTGTTGGAACGGGAACGTATTTACACTTCCTCATACAAAACATATTATCAATATTACCGGTGGTATACCTTATATAACAATATACCTACTACGAACCATACACAGTACAACAGCATTTAGACAACCCATAAGTCATTGCTGACGCACAGGTAGTCCAAAAGCTCCAGCCCACTACCAGTTAGCAGCGTGCATCTAAAAGTATAAGACATAATTAAATTTTTTTTTAGTTCAACAGCCGTCTTTGGGCTCTTATATATTGGAGATATGTAATTTAATTTTTATTTTCATTTCAATAGTTATTTTTGGGATTTAAAGTATAAGATATAATTAAATTTTATTTCAACAGACGTCTTTGGTTTCCTTTGGGTTTTAGTGAATAAGTATAGATAATTTTATTGATTTTAGGGTTCAATAATTTGTGTTTTTTTTAATCGTTTTTTTTTCAATTTTCTTTAGGTTAACGTTTTACACATAATATGAAAATGTCAGGTTTGTCACTTAATCCGTTTGCGAGATAGAGACGCGTGACTTACAGACGGACAGACACGCAGCAGAGTCTTATTAACAGGGCTCCATTTTGCCCTTTGGGTACGAAACATTAAAATATACATCCTACGAAAATTATCTCAAAGTTCAACTAAAAACATTACAAGCTCCATTTTAACACGTGCTGCGAACCTTCCCTTGACCTTTTATAATGGCACAAAGTTTCCACACAACTATAAGCCTACGACTGCGTTCAAAAATTACCGTACAAGTTGTCGGATAATTATTAACTTTTCCTGTGGAAATTAGACCTCTGCGCACGCCAACTTTGGACTTTGTACGGAAGTTGTGGAACGTGAGTTTTTGATGTCAAAATGTGAGGTAGCTCGAGGATTTAAAAAGTGTGATTAGCTAATATCGTAGTCAGCGGGAGTGTTGAATGTTGCAGCATATCTGTATAATTTGCTAAAAGAGAGAAGAAAATAATACTAAAATATTTAATAGTAGAATTTTAAAATAAATATATATATACCTACCTACACTGCTACTTGCCATCACTCCATGGTAAGTTAAGTTGGATGATTATCCTTTCTAACTTATGACCACTATCTCACCCATGCTAAGTGATGATGTGAGCGTCTCAAGGAGAGCTACCATAAGACACCGTTAGGACCTTGTTGACAGATTTTATATTTGAGGGTGGTAGCTAGTCAGGCGGGCATTCGAAAAATGCCTTACCATCGTGCTATAACGGCTGCCATCCTAAGACAACAACCGGGTCCGACGGAATAATTGTTCGAAGCAAGGAGGCGCTCAGTAGTAATGCCACTAGCAGGGACCCATCCAAGTCACAACCGCGGCGTACGTTGCTGATCGGTTGGAAACTATTATGTGGTACGAGCGCTTGTCTACGAGACTGTGGCTTATAGTTTGCCCGCTATAACATAGTACCTAAAATATCTGTTTACCGTCTATAGATTCTATATGATCTCTATGTATTCCTATAGAGATTAATATTATAGGTGTCCTCGAGTTCTTTCCACTTTGATCGACTTTATCTAAACGAAGTTTTAATTTTATTATCTAAGTTCTAAACTGCACCCAATTTGACTGAAGGTACACTTGCGAAAAACGTTTTAAACATAACAGAAAAAGAACGATAAAATCAGACGTGGTGTAATAGACTAAACTTTGAAATATTTAGAGGTATATTATGTTTAATTAAATACCTTAATTTGAATCCCAAACCACTTCAGCAACTATTCTAGAACAGCACTCAAACAATATGAATTGGAGCGAGCGCAGACTTAACATTCATACTTTCACAGTCTTCAAACTTAGAGGAAATTGCACAGTGTAGAAAAACCCGTACTTATTCTTTTAGCATTGAGAGGAATCGATGTATTTATGTTTTAACAACATATCGAGCAGTTTTTATTAATTGTATTGTTTTTATAAATTAAATGTTTTTGTTCCCACTTTAAATAGAGAAGTAATAATTTCTATAAAATAATAATAAAAAGTTTTAGGTTTAGTCGATTAACATTTCATCAGTGTCATATTAGTTTTCTGATGATCACTAGGCCTAAGTAAATGAGTGGTCCGCAATTTTTGTGTTTTGATCGCTGATAGGCTAGCATTTGACCACTATCTCACCTGATGGTAAGTGATGATGTAGTCAAAGATGTTGTTCAGGCAAACCTAGAGTTACTGGGTCTCAACGACAGCTACAAGATCTCACTATTGCTTGGCGACATTTTATCTCTTTGAAGGCTAGCCAAGCGGCCTACCACCATGCTATAACGACTGCCATCCTAAGACAGGCTTAGTGGCTTAGTGGCTTTCTAAGCACGGAAGCGATGATCAATAGTGTTACCACTAGTAGTCCAAGACGTCAGGTCATGGGTACGGCGGAAGTTGTCGGTTAAAAACGCTACGAACGTTTCAAACTCGAAGTGAACGGCAAATTTTGTTTCGCGGACCACTTTTATCCCAGATTTGAGTTTTGAGTCTTTTGCCGTTAACAGAAATAGTTCCCTACTTCAAACTATAATTATTAAGATTTCTTATACTATAAAAAAACTATTTTGATGTTCACAGTAATCCAATTCAGGACTTCTTTTTGGTCTCATATAATAAGGAGCACACATTCTACTGCAACATTATTGTGTGACCCAGTAATTTATTCCCGGATTGTTTATAATCATTGTGCATGGTGTTAGGCATTTTGCGAATGCCCGACTGGCTAGCTACCACCCTCAAGTAGAAAATCTGTCGCCAAGCACCTGACTGTGTGTTCCGGCAGCTGTCCTTGAGAGCCAGTAATTCTAGGTTAGCCTGAACAACATCTTCGACCACATCATCACTTACCATCAGGTGAGATAGTGGTCAAAGGCTAACAGGATGCTATTGCCGTATTCTGTGACCTTTCTAAGGCATTTGACTGTGTAGAGCACCGCACTCTGATTCGAAAACTTTCACATTATGGTATTCGTGGAAAAGCTCTGGATCTTATAAAGTCATATCTGTCAGACAGGCTACAGAAGGTTAGAATAAATGGCAATACTTCTTCCGGGTCTTTGGTAAGAATAGGCGTACCGCAAGGATCAATTTTAGGACCTTTACTGTTTCTAGCATATATAAATGATCTGCCTTGCATGGTTAAAAATTTCTGCAATATAGTTTTATTCGCAGATGATACCTCCCTAATTTTTAAAGTAGATAGAAGGGATAGTGAACTTATTCATGTAAATAATGTGTTATCTATGATCTCTAAGTGGTTCGCGGCTAATAATCTTCTCTTGAATTCAAAAAAGACCAAATGTTTAAAGTTTTCTTTACCAAATGTTAATTATGTTGAACCAAACATTAAGCTTGGCCTAGAAAAACTCTTTTTTGACAATGCGACAGTCTTCCTGGGAATTAAAATGGATTCAACTTTACAGTGGAATCCACATATACATGATCTATCTGGAAGACTTAGTTCTGCTGCATATGCAATTCGTAAGATAAGACAGCTAACAGACGTAGCTACGGCTAGGCTCGTTTATTTCGCGTACTTCCACAGTATTATGTCTTATGGTATATTGCTGTGGGGAGCTGCTGCTGAGATAGAGACAATCTTTATCTTACAAAAGCGTGCAATTCGAGCCATATATGAAATGAATTCTAGGGAATCCCTGAGAGATATTTTTAAAGAAATTGATATTTTAACTTTAACAAGTCTGTATATATTTGAAAATATTATGTATGTTCGTAAAAATTTGAGCAAATTTAAATCAAACAGTGACACTCACGATTATAACACTAGGAATAAAGATAAAATAGCGGTGCCAGGTTTTAGATTAGCAAAGACAAATAAAAGGTCCTTCTTAGGAAATTGTGTGCGGTTTTATAATAAATTGCCCAAACATATTACAACGCTCACAGAAAGAAAATTCAAGTTTCATGTGAAGAATATTTTGATAAAGAAATCTTACTACACAGTTTGTGATTACTTAAACGACAAAAATGCTTGGACTGGTTCGCCTCTGCCAAGCTAGCGCCTAAGACCTACGTAATGTAAATTAAGTATTGTAATAATTTTACTATATAGTATGTATTTAACACATTTTTAAAAAACGTTTAAAAGAATGGCCCCGAGTTTCTTGCCCGTTCTTCTCGCAGTGGCTCTATAATTTTTGTTTGCTGAACGTGGCAGTACAATGTAGTATATTTCAATATTAAAATTTGTAATTGAACTTCATAAGAGCGTCGTAGACGCCTAAATTGAATAAATGATTTTGACTTTGACTTTGACTTTTGACCTATTTATCAGCAATAAAAAAAAAAAAAACAGTCCTTGATATTTCAATGGACGCCTTCGCCAGACAATAAATTGGGTAGTTAATTATATTTCTTTATATCTAAAAAATCAGACCTATCTTACAACATAGACATGAAATAAAATAACAGTGGAATGAACAAAAATCTTGAAAGTGACTGACCAAAAGCCATATTTGTATATAATAGTATATGGCCATAGTGACAGATGTATTACTGTTTTTTTTCTACTACGTCGGTTCTTGACTAAGAAGTTAGTTTGCAGTTCGCAGAAGTCGGAATGACCTCCGTAACGACGGAACACTTGTCGACTACCCACCTAGGGGTCTAATGTGGAAATGGCTGAACTTCGCTATGTCGTTTGGTTAAACTAAAAGTGGGTTAGCCTTTTTACTCGGGAAAGTGTTTGACTTACATACTTATCTAAGTAGAGGTATTTTTAGTACAGGTCTGATAGGCTAGATCTCGGCAAATAACTAACCTTTCAAAAGTCTTACAAAACTAAAATTTTGATGCTTATGTACATCATTGACTTAAATTCGCATATGAACTTTCAGGGAAGCATAAGTACATTATAAGGAAGCCGCGTAAATTTCATAATTTTTACCGTGTTTAGACATTTTTATTGCGTGTTTTTTTATGTTATTGTTATGGAACATACACGAAGCCCACCTGATGTTAAGCGGTTATATTTGCTTTTGACAGATGCATTCCGTCATAAGTGACAAACTGCACTGCGGCCGTAACTAAAATCTTGGCCTACGCCTGGCCGCTCCTACGCTTGGCAGGCGTCTTGGGGATAGTAGTTTAAGATGGTAGTTCCACAGAAGGCACTGTTTGCCTACCTTCTGGTATTTTACACATAGAGCCCGTTTCGGAATGTCCTAATATAGTTTCGGGTTGCTGAGCAATACATAAAATAACTGAATGATAAAAATGACAGTTAACATGCAGCGCGTTTCAAGCTTTAATCAATTTATAAGCTTAATCGATGAATGTGAAACGCAAAGATAGTGTTTTATTACACGACTGCCTAAAAAAAGGAGAGTTATGTTTTCAGGGTTCATGTATGTATGTATGTTTGTGAGTTTCTTTATTCCACCATAACTTCTAATCGGCTTAACCGATTTGGATGTAAGAGATATCGTTAGATTCGTCTTGATAACCAAAGTAACACTAAGTACATAAAATAAATAGAAAAACAAACTGGCGGATTTTAGACCCCATATTGTGAGGTATAAAATAATATCTTTCTTCCAAACCCATCGAGTGGGGTATCAGAATGAAGACCTTTAAAAAAAGATTCCATAAATATAAATTTGCAGTTTTAATTGCAATGGAACGATAATTTGCTCAACGAAAATAAGTACTTTGCAGTCGGGTGTTTTACTTTTTGAATTAATTTATACTTGTTTATTAAATATGTTCTGGGTAGTATAACTGGAACTTACTCGAAGATTCTGAAACAGGCCCTTAGTCTCCTCTTACGACATCCACGGGAAGAGATGGGCGGATGTCATTCTAGCCCGGCACCCCACGGGCACTCAATGTTATTTGTTCTAAAAAAACATGTTTGTTTTAGGACCACCGCAAATACTCTCCAACCAGACACAATATGGGATAGAAGGAGACAACGTGAGGATTGAGTGTATATCCTTCTCTGTCCCTAAGCCTGACTATGTGTTATGGGCTTTTGACGGGCACGAGATAAACTCATTTCATAATCAGGTTAGTATTTATAATAATCACATTTATTTTAACCTTTTTTTAGTCATTAAAGAATTGCTAGTGTACCTGTCATTGAATCTGAATCAACTTACGCATAATTTTACTTGTGTTTTTTATATAAATGTGTAAAAGTGTGATAAATAAGGTTTAAAATACTACAAAATACATTTTTTTTTTATAAATCAAGTCTACAACAAAATCGAAATCAACTCACAAAGACACGAAGCTGTGATTGCTCAGTGGCATTGGCTATGGACTGCACCGCAGCAGGCCCATGATTCGAATCTCGCCGTGGGCTTGAGCTTCACCTCGTGGCGGAAGGGAATTCTGCGAATACCCGCTTGGCTAGTGACCACCCTAAAGTAGAAAATCTGTTGCGAAGAACCTAACAGTGTGTTTCGGCAGCTGTACTAGAGAGTCAGTAATTCTAGATAATAGTCACTTACCATCAGGTGAGATTGTGGTCAAAGGCTTTTACGTATCAGCAATAAAAAAAATACTATATGTATTTTTTTTCTTTTTACACGACTGCCTGAAAAAAGGAGAGTTATGTTTTTAGGGTTCATGTATGTATGTATGTTTGTGAGTTTCTTTATTCCACCATAACTTCGTAACGGCTGAACCGATTTTGATGTTTGTCATATCATTAGAAGCGTTGAGTTATTCCGGGTAACAGAGGCTAGTGAATGTTTAAAAAAAAATTTTCTTTCTATAAAAGTGTGATAATAGTATTTCGGAAGTGGACTTATAATATTTTATATAGATTTCTATTTACCGTACTTATTGTGCTTAACCACTTATGATATCATCGAAAACAATAAACTGTTACGAGAAAAACGATTTTCTGCAGAATATTTCAACAAAAGCTGTGAATATTTTACGTCAATACCAGAATAAGACATCTATTTCAGAACGAAACAATCCAAACACTGATTGAATTTCTTTGTACAAAGCTAAATAACAACTCGTGGAGAAATTTAAAATTCTATTTTAGTTCAAACGTATTTCCTTCCGTCTCCGGGAAACTTGCGGAGTTTTAGTTTCGTAAAGTTTTGTCGTTTTGTTCATGCTTAGATATAGAGGTAAAAGTGGAATAGAAGATAGTATCTATATTGTTTTCGTCTATAATGATTCATCATCATCATCATCAGCTGGAAGACGTCTACTGTTGAACAAAGGCCCCATAGAACGCCCCAAAGAACGACTATTTAGCGCTGGTAACTATTGGCTACCCGCGACTTTAACGATGTCGTCAGACCATCTAGTGGGGCCTACCAACTATACGTCTTCCGTTGTAATGTGATAACCACTCGAGAATCTTTACTACCCATCGGTTAACAGTTCGTCGAGCAATGTGTCCCGCTCATTGCCACTTCTACTTGCAGATTCTGAAAGCTATGTCGGTGACTTTGGTTCTTTGGCGAATATCCACATTCCGGATTTTAACGCGTAAAGAAACTCCGAGCATAGCTCTATCATATATAACGTATATCTCTATATAACGAGCTTATGTCGTTGAGCGACTCTGAGCTTCTCTATAAGGGCCACATTGAAGGGCAACGTTTCAATGCCATATGTCATCACTGTCAATACACATTTGATTGGTTGAAGACGTTGGTCTTCAGGCTCTGCGGGATGTTTGATGAGAAGATGTCGCGTAACTTCCCGAACGCTGCCCATCCGAGTTGGATTCTTCGGGAGACCATTTTATCGAAGTTGGAGCTATCTAACTGGACAGTACCATAAATACTATAAAAAGTAATGATATAAATTTGAATTATTTGACGAGTTTAGTTAACCCGGCGTCATGGGGATAGAAAAATGTTACAGGTATGCTATGGTGGGTATTTATGGCTCTTTCATGTGGGCACTTTGATATGACATTATATCAGTATCAAGACAAATAATTCTATAATATTTCTATGTTATTAACTACCTCGTAGGGTGTCGGGCTAGATATCACCCTCCCATTGCTATCGTAAGAGGTGACTAAAGTTAAAATACCGGAAGGTGGGCAGCAGCACCTTCTAAGGAACTGATATCTTAAATTGCGATCCCCAAGTCGTCTGCAAACCATGGGAGTTATGGCAAACCCCCCCCTAAATGGCTATGTTCAGACAATCCAGCTGATATAGTAGTAGTACTTAATGCTTTTATGATCAAGAATAGTATATTTAGAACTTTTAATTGCATCTATTTGTTGTTTTGTGAAAAATTTCGCAAAAAATCAACAAAATTGGCCTCCCTTAGAAGCAGTAACTTTTTCAGTCTGTTCAGTTCAACTAACCGAAACACTATCTTTACGTTTCACAGTCTTTGATTTAGCCTATCCATCGGTTAAAGCTTGAAACGCGCTGCATGTTAACTGTAATTTTAATCATTCAGTTATTTTATGTGTTGCATAGCAACCCGAAACTTTATTAGGACATTCTGAAACGGGCTCTTATTGCATAATCTCTTTGATAAAAGTTCCGATCATGACATTATTAACTTTTATACATTTATTATAGATGAATGAGACTAAATCTTCAAGGATTAATGATGATTATAATTTATATACTTATACCATAACCTATACTTTTTTAACTACCAGTAATATACCAAAAAAACCATAGATATTTCCAAAACTAAAAAATTTCCAACTAAGTATTGCAAAATGAATGGTTAAATGGCTTCAAATTGTAGCACAGAATTCGGGAATGGGTCAAGCAACTCTTTCAAGCAATTTGCTTACGTAGCTCCCAGTGAGATCAATATTATAAGGAGCTTCCAGCTACTGAAAATAACAGGAACAGTAGGCACGTAGTTTCAAAGCAAAAAATAAATAACTATATGCCGAGTCATTTGGACCCAACATCAACAACGCCTATATAAGAATCAATGTTGTTTTATATTTTATCAGAATTCAGAATGCGTCTAAACTGATTCCTGATGCTGTGGAATATGCAGCGAAAGGGAAAAAAATGGTAGTGACACCCTCACTTTTATAACCCAACTGACCCATGGGCTCCTGATCTATTATAGTTATCTACTTAATATAAATGAAATGGACTATTTATGCTTCTCTTAGGGATCATTTCTTTATTTTATAACTTCCAAACTCCTAAAGTAGAAGTGATACGAGTACAACCTCTTTTGTTTGTAAGCATAGGTGAGATTGTTTTAAAAATAAAACCATTGAGTAAGTACAGTTCGCATAGTCTATAAAAGTGCGCCCTATATTATTCGGTTCGAGGGAAACTAATGTAGTTCAATATCGTCGCATACCTACCAATTGAAATTAAACTAATTTTAATTGTTATGTTAATTAAAATTTTCTGTAAATATGTGTGTTAACATAGTTGTAAATAATTAAAACCTGTACTCACTCGTTATACGAGTATTTTACCTGTACAGGTATGCTTTTGTGTAGTGTACAAACTGTTATATTAATTAGTCCAGGAACCAAGTTCGAATTTCAAATTTAATTACCTCCCTAGGTTGATTTAGTATATCCCACGGGCTACAAAGTCGAATTAAGCCTCCAAATTTTAATTTAAATACAAAATATTAAGACAAGAAAAATTAAACTTATAGTAAAATTTGCATTGTTCCCAGGAGTACGCATTTTTAGAGGAACCTTTAGCTGATCGTTTGATGAAGTCAACCCTCATCGTGAGACGGAGCGAAGCGAAGCACTTTGGTTCTTACAATTGCACAGTCATCAATGCTTACGGTATCGACAGCGTCGAGATCGCTCTATTGCCTGATAGTAAGTATGTTTTATAAAATTCCGTTATTACTTACATGTTCTAAATGCAAGATTTTTTTCTGAAACCTACGTGAGGGCTGGCGCCGCGGCTACTTCGGCGGAGCAACTCAAGCGGCGCAAATATCTAACCTCGGTATATACATACATATTTGAGCCGTTTGGTGTAAATATGTTGGTTCCGGGGAGACTGGGAGCTCATCGTATTTCCTTAAACTTATCTTAATCTGAGCGCTTGGTCGATGCGACGCGTGATCAAAACGCTGGCACCTATTTGGCTCAACGTATAAACATTGCAATTCAACGGGGCATTGCTGCCAGCATATTGGGAACGCTGCCAACCGGCTGGAGCATTTGGACTACCTGTGAGACTATAAGTCATTGCAGGGTCACAGGCAACAACCTATAAGGTTGTCTAAATGCTTTTATTGTAGTAGCTGTAGTGCTGAATATAGTTCGTAGTATTTTGTTAATACGCTAGTAACAAAGCATGTTTTTTAAAACATGTCGGCTGGAGGTATGTACCAGGCTAGAACTTCCGTTATCATCCCGTGAAACTTGTAAGAGTCAAACTTAACTAGTTGACCCTTAGCTACATCCGTTGACTAACTTTATACAAACTGCATATTACACAGCAAAATGACGAGTATCTGAAAATTTGTGTTGTAACTTAAAGTGTACTGTTGTAACATTTTACCTTCTGTTGAATGCATTTTGATTCCCAGAAAGACTTTTGTGTTATCAATTGTGAGTTTATCGAGGCCAAGCTCATCGTTTGATTCAACGTATCTCAATATGAAACCTTTAAATATTTCGTCTTTTTCGATAAACAATTAGATAAGATAATTTATTGCCAAAAAGATTTATAAGTAAATACAATCGATAACTCAGATTCTAAAATAATTTTATTAAAATTCTTGTAGAGTAAAAGATTGACAGCGTTTACAATTTAGACATAAAACATTGTTTACAGCAATTAGTGTGCTATCTATTCTATTTACTTTAAAAATAAGTCATATCATCTGACAATACAATTTCATTTCAGATCTGCATTTCAATATCATACAATGTAAAGTACTCTATTAATATACGCTAGAAAATGAAAAAAATCATAATTTACTTTTGATACAGCATACGGCCTAGCAATAGTAGCTATGCGCTGCCGTGCCGTAGGACCATGGTTTGATGCACGCCACTGGCTTGAGCCACACCTGATTCTCAAAATGCTTCGCAAGGTGGAAGAATATTCGCCGGCTAGCTACCACTTTCAAGTAGAATGTCTGTCGCCAAACACATAACAGTGTGTTCACAACTGTATGTCTTATGGTTACGGACACAGTGCAATTCGCCACTTGACGAAATGCATTTGATATAGGCAGAGTAGTCATACAGGCAGGTTAGTCCACTTAACATTAGTCAGGGGTTAGTTCTGGAGACTTACCAAGTGCATAAAAATGTATTGACTTAGTTCGAAATATAAAAAAGATTTTCTAGGGAACTCGTGATAACGTTGAATTATAGAGAGGTTCGAATTATCGCAGGTTTGAATTAACGAGAGTCGCCTGTATTACATTTTACAAAAGTCTTTAAATTCTTTAACACTATATAAACAATTTATAAGAAGCAAGTTAGTCAAAGATCTTTTAAATTTGTTACCATTCAATATTTTAATGTCGTTAGGTATACAGTTATAAACGTATAAACACATAGATATTGTAATTTTTTTTATATAAGTCCTTCTTAGCGCGAGGTATAATAAAATAATGACATAACAAATTGGAGCACAAAATTGATCCGGCTGGGAATCAAACCCGCGTCCTCCGATTTTGAGCCGGATGCCTAAACAATGGATCCGATTGCCGTCAAATAAAAAAAAACTTGTGCTCCAATAATTAGTAAGCGTGATTTTTGTTTAGGACGCGATAGTGATTGTAATCATATTAGAAATATTTATTTATTATTAGTCACAAGGTAGTTTTAGTAACATGTATTTGAGAAAACTTTTAACTAAGTTTAAGACCTAACAACATTGCTGTAATGGAATGGGTTGAGAAAAGAAGTTATCGCACACAAACGGTTCCGTAACTTTTCCGATACAACTTTCGCTGCTTGGTTTCTAGCAGGTGTTTCCTGCACTCGTAATAAAATATCTTAAAATAACGAACTTTTAGAAGCTAACATTTTTCTAAAAATATTGTCCTACATAATAATATCTAAAATTAAATAAAAATATTATATAATAATTATATCAGTATAGCCCCCCATAGGTTTGAAGGGAAAAGCAGGGTAATACGAAGCGGCGATTGAGTGAATTTTGTTCTAATTCCTTCCACTGCATCCTTTCGTTTTGATTCTTGTGTACGGAAACCTAGAAATACTTATTTAAAATACAAATGGAAAAGAACTATCATCGTGACATCAAAATAATATTTTTTGTAATTTCATAACTAAAATGTATCTAAGTACTCGTATTTGTGGAATTATTGGGAAAATTCCAACAGACTGGAATCTGTTTTTATTTTTGCTTAACCTTAATAATAAACTTAATCTAGTGAAATCTGTCTAGGGATTCAATACTGAGAAAAGTTTTATGAAAGTTCCTTGAAAAGGCCTTTCTGATAACAGGATTAAATGGCGTGTGATTTATTTAAAGCCGTGTTTTTGTATTCTAAAGCTATGTTGTAAATGAAATAACTATATTTAATTAGTGGAATTAGGGAAATATTATTTTATATTAATACATTATCTAGATCCGTTTAGATTTCACAGAAAATATATGTTGTTTCTATTCCAGACATAAAAGGCACGTGGTTTGATGTTCATTTATATTCATTTTTTTACGACTTCAATAAAGGCGAGGTTTCTCAATTAGACTGCTTTTGATCAATATGATTTCTCATGTCAATATGACTTTTTACAAGGTTTTTTACGATTTTGTTGTTTTCTTTATATTCGTAAGCTGGTGGTGTTTCTTTTTTAAGATATTGTGACGAAATAAGCAGTGGGTCTACCTGGTGTTAAGCGGACTAACCTTTGCACGCACTGCGCCCGTCACACTGAGACATACAGTCGTTAAGTCTGATGTGTAATTTTTCCGTCTCTCAAGGACTGCTGCTGGAATACACTCTTAGGTGCTAATTTGTAAATGTAAGAGATTTAGTTCACCAGTGGCTAACTGCACTGCGCCCATCACTGAGACATTAAGTTGTTAAGTCTCATATGGGGCCACATACCTTTTAAAGTAGGTCATAATAATGTGAACATTACTGCTTAGCGGCAGAAATAGGTACGGTGGCAGTTTTTCCTGTAAGAACTCTTACAAAGAAATCTACTGCTAATAAAAAAAGTCCTATTTTGAGTGGAAGCAGTAAAGAAAAAATAAAGAAACTCTAAAGAAGCATACCTTTCAGAATAATTATTCAAAACTGTTGTTACAGAATCTGTCCCGCTACTGCTAATCCTATCCGCCAGCTCCTGCATCATCATTGTTATCTTGATGATCATGCTAATCGTCATGCTCTGCCATCGGAAGACTGAAAAGAATATTGACAAAAAGCCTGACCTCACGGACTTGGGGAAGACCTGCGTTGAATACAAAGAAAGCGATAGGAACTCAAACATTAGTGATTTGAAGCTGGAACTGAGGCAGGTGGAGGGGTGTGACATGGTAAGTGTAAAATACCAGTACCATTCTCTTGGAATGTTTTTATCAATCAATTATTAAATAAAATAGTTTATTTGCCAGAATACAAGTAAGGAAGATCTTAAAAATATTATTATACACAGTTGTACTCTGTCTGCAAGCAGACGTGCAAATATTTCATGCAGTTATATCGAAAATTAGTCTTATATTTTTTTATTCTAACTTGGTAACGTTGAATCGTCGGTCCCGTTTATTCGTAAAAGTCTGCCTCAGTACCTACCACCCGAGTCGCCAAGCAACTAACTGTGTTCCGGCAGCAGTCTTTAAGAGCCAGTAAAGTTTAAATCAAAATCATTCATTCAATTTAGTTGTCTACGGAGCTCTTATGAAGGTCAATTACAAATTTTATTAATAAAATATTCTACATTGTACTACCACATACACACATCCATAAAAATACGCGTCTTTCCCGTAGGGGTAGGCAGAGATCACAGACTTCCACTTGCTACGATTCTCACGTTTATATCTCTTTCGCTTCATCGATCTACACTCATCAGTCATTTCATACATAAGTTTCGGTTTAGAGTACTCCTGACAAGCCATTTATGACACACTTAGCATAAAAATCTATAGAGCCACTGCGAGAAGAACGGGCTAAGTTAAAATTACGAGTAGACACTAAACGTCTGTATATTTCAGTCTAAAGGGCGCTAAAGGGCGCAGTGTAGTTTGTTCTTTTTTTGAAGAAAAATATCTTTTGAAGGCAGAGATTACCGCTTAACATCAAATGGGGCTCGTGCTTGTTCCATCACAATCACATAAAAAAAGCCTGATTGAAACGGTATTTAATCTTTTTTGTGCTTCGAATCAATATTTTAGGAACAGATTTAACGAATGTTTTGGTTGAATGTTGACTTATTCAACTTGATGAGTAAAAATGCCCTACCACCATCCTGTGCGACCGACCTCGAACGATTTGTACTTATGACCGACGAATTACCGCTTACTCGCTTTTGTTATGCAAAGTATAATAATATATATAATCAAAACCTTAAACAATAGAAAGCATAAATAACTTCGCAGAAGTTCCCTAAGGACTTTTATTACAAAGGTTTCTTTTACTGAAATTCAATACAACGAACTTTCCAGAAATTTTGTTGTTTTCCTGATCGAGTACTTGGAATTTCCCTACCAAAGTGTATCCTTTGTTTATTTTCTACACCCAACGAATTCACGCGCGTTGTTTTAAGTAATACAAATATGAGGATTTTAAGATCACGAACAGTTGTTGGCACCTTCAGGTGCCGAGCTAGAATAGCAAAATTCTTCCTGTAAGAGACGTAAGAGGCAAGTACTGGGCAGAAGCACCTTCTTAATAACCCTACCATATAATCCCCAAGAGGGGGGCTAACGGTAAACTCATCCCTTAAGAGAGTTATGAGGTAGGTCTTTGTTCAATGGTGGACGATATAGCTGTTGATGAACAGTTGTTATCGTTAAACAGATATCTTTACAGAAATTACACGTTCAAAGACATAAATAAAAAACACAACACTTAACTTTGGCTGATCTTGACTATGAAATCTTACTGAAAAATAACTTCAATTGATACATGAAAGCTGAGAAATCTCTTAGGTTTTCACTACTAGAGTAGTAGTATTTTGACCTTTTTTAGCTTGTTAGAAAGGGCAAACTAATTCAGCATAAAGAGAATGAAACTAAAAAATATCACAGAATTTGGAGCAGATCTTGAATGAACTAGAAATCAGGTAGTCGTTGAAGAGCACGTCAGGTATAACAAAAACGTAAGGTCACGGCTAGAAGTGCTTCGAGGTGTAAAAAGGTGTCTGTCAAGGTGGATTCATGCTTGAGCCGAGCCGTGCATGGCTGGTATGAACATGGCCTAGCACGGCGCAACATGAATCATCCATAACAAATACCTATCGATATTTCGAATGAAGCGCTCGAAGCGAAGTTAGCTTAGCCGTTCTTAACCGATCAGCTATGTTAAGCAACGTCCGCCGAGGTCAAAACTTGGATGGGTGACCGCTAGTGGCATTACTACTGAGCGTGCACGTGCTTCGGAGGCACGTCAAGCCGTCGGTCCTGGTTGTTGTGTTAGGATGGCAATCGTTACAGCATGGTGGTACGGCATTTTGCAAATTCCGCCTGGCTAGCTACCATCCTCAAGTAGAAAATCTATCACCAAGCACCTAACGGTGTGTTCCGGCATCTGTCCTTGAGAGCCAGTAATTCTAGGTTAGCCTGATTAACATCTTCGATCATCATAACTTACCTATCAGGTGAGATGGTGGTCAAAGGCTAAGCTATAAAAAATCGCCGCCTAGCCATCGCATGCTCCGAGTACAAACAACCCGACCTCAGTACAATGTAGCGTGAATCCAACTTTAGTTTAGACATTAATATGTGATAGTAAAACTTGAGTATGGCAGTAGAAGCATAAAATTCCTATAAATGTGGTTGAGATCAGAGGGTTCCTTTGTGGCTTGAAACGGTTTGGCCCGAATTTTCGTTGTGACGTTATGACCCGCTTGAAAAACCTTATTACACTGTCGCCTGAATTTTTCATTTGAAATGGGCATGAGGTACAAAGTCCAAAAATAAAACTATTTTACAAGGACGTCGACAATTTGTTAATCTGGTTAAATATTTTGTAATAGACTTGGGTGTTTCCAACTTAAAGTAGAATGTGTCAGGTGACTTTCAAAAACAAAGTGAAAAACAGCCTCATAATAAAGCAATGTGGAGAGATGTAGTAAGACGCGAAAAATAGTCAAAGTAACCCCAGAATGCCTAGAACCTAAACAATAAATACAAAATCAATCAGATTTTCAAATAATAACTGATCCTTAAATATTACAAAATAGACACTACGTATAATGTAGTCTATCAAATTAATCGCACCTCAACTGCCTATATTCTATTTTTCATCAAAATCGGTTCAGCCTGCATAAAAAATAATGAAAATACTCTCTCATATCCTTACTCAGAAACTTTCGCATTCATAATATTTGTGTGGTTCTTCTTCGTGTCGACGATTCACGATTTAAACGGATGACTAATATTTTTATTTGTGTGGTAATATTTTTATTTATGAAAATTTGGTTCTACCAGGATAACGCAAACAGCGGATCAGAAACAGAGCTTCATCCAACACTGCATCTCACGTCGAATCTGGGTCTGCCTTTAGCCGGTCCAGTACCTCTGCCGAAGAGTGGGTATGACAACGAGCTGCTTAAATGTCAGCGATACAGTGGAGACTTCAATCAGGCTATCAACCAGCTGAATCTGAAGGTATAGTAATTAAAATTTATATAATTTTTTTTGGACCATTCTTTTTTATAAATTCACTTGACACCCGCCCTGGATTTGCACGGGTGCAATGCTGATACTAAATATACTACAGAATGTCAAATTCAAATTCAAATTCAGAATCATTTATTCAATTTATGCGTCTACGACGCTCTTATGAAGGTCAATTAAACATTTTAATATTGAAATATTCTACATTGTACTGCCACGTTCAGCAAAAAAATTTGTAGAGCCACCGCGAGAAGAACTGGCAAGAAACTCGGGGCCATTCTTTTAAAGGTCTTTTAACAATTTGTTATATACAATATAATACAATATTTGTTTAATCAATATTTGGTTATAGGCAGATGTAAGTCCGCTTTACATCAGGTGGGCCTCGAGCTTTTTCTGTCACAATCTCATAAAAAAAATCGCCTCAGTGGGTCCTACAATAATAATTGAAGGAAAATAACTAGCTAATTAGCGTTATAGTTTTCCGATTAAAATAACATATTTATTCATAAGTCATACGTTTTATGATTTACTGCATCAGTCATCACAACCAAGTTATACGCGGGCGAAAAAGCAAGCATTTACTACTCAAGACATAAAAGACTTATACATGCAAAAAATACTGAGCGCATCTTGAAGGCTTACCATGCAACAAGATAAAACATTGTAACGTAAAAACACCTATTCCACAGAGAAATAATTTAATACGTGTGTAGAATTTTAAGCTAGGACCTAGAAACACAATATTTACTGTGGAGTTAGAGATGCGATTCGATAAAAAATATCGATAGTGATAAAAATAAGAATAAAAATATCTAGTGTTTTCAACTAAAAAAAAATTCAGATACTATGTGTTTTTTAAGTTGATGTACAATTTCCAAATTACAAGAAGAAAATAATAAATTTTAGTCGCGATTAACTCGATACACGTGTAAGATCGTCAGAAATTATTATTTATATATCCCCGCCTCTAATATTAATAAATTAGTTCTATATTTAATATACTCGTATTTGAAAATATTATGTATGTTCGGAAAAATTTTAGTAAATTTAAATTAAACAGTGACAACCATCATTACAACACTAGGAACAAATATAAATTAACGGTACCATGTTTTAGATTAGCAAAGACAAATAAAAGGTCCTTTTTAGGTAATTGTGTGCGGTTTTATAATAAAATTCCCGAACATATTACAATGCTCACAGAAGGAAAATTCAAATTGCACGTGAAAAATATTTTGATGAAGAAATCCTACTACACAGTTTGTGATTACTTAAACGACAAAAATGCTTGGAAAATTCCACCTCTGCCAAGCCATCACATGTCTCCTACGTAATTTAAACAAATATTGTAATAATTGTATTATAGTGTTTATAACACATTGTAAAAAGACGTTTAAAAGAATGGCCCCGAGTTTCTTGCCCGTTCTTCTCGCAGTGGCTCTATAAACTTTTTTTGCTGAACGTGGCAGTACAATGTAGAATATTTCAATATTAAAATTTGTAATTGACCTTCATAAGAGCGTCGTAGACGCCTAAATTGAATAAATGATTTTGAATTTGAATTGAATTTGTATACCCATTTATTTTCCCTGTATGTATCCCTGTATATCTAAAATATATTTACGTTAGATTTGTAATACGATGTTACCATGCATACGTCAGTAGACGACATATATGCCGAACTGGAAGGATGTAGAGTAAGTTTTACAGACAGGTTGGGATATATGTAGGGCTATTCTCTATGCTGTGCATTCAATCTGTACTGTAGAAAATTTATGCAATTTTGTTAGTAGTTTTAATGACAATAACAACACTGACTCTCATAGACAGCAACAGTGTACATATTGGGTACCTTTATTTGTACAACAGCTGATTTTATTGCTCGGTGGTGATTTTTCCTAAGGGGTACTGCTGTTAATAATAGGTTAACATAAATAGTATGCTGTACATTATCATATTATTCATGTAACATGATACTTATTATATACTAATTAGAATATAAAAGGATTGATGGTTAAAATTGTAAACATAAGTAGATTATTAATGTACATAACTATAATGTTATCTCAAAAGTTAGTGGTTGAGTAGAAATAAATTGCTAGATGTTGGTCAGTGTGGTTGTTACTTAGCATTTATTTTATATTTCATAAATAAAAGTGATTTTTTTTATTTCTATGTGAAGTGATCTAAAAGTGTACCTTTAAAGAACATGCCATCATTCTAGAAAAATATAAGCTCAGATTAGACAATAGTTAGTACGCAAATGACTTTGACAGTTACAATTTATTTGTAATCAAATTTTATTGAAAAAACTATGTACGATGTATCTTAAACTAATATATACTTAGTTTACCGCCGTAGTGACGTCACAAACTTTTTCGACTAGCGTTTTGTATTAGAGTTATTTATGTAAGCATTTACGAATGCTGAATGAAGATATTAAAATTCTGTTAGCTAGGAAAAGAATTGGCTTCTAGAGGGAGTTTAACACGGGACTACAGGTATCCGCCTCAGTCGCTTACCCCTAAGCGATAATAGCACCCGCCAGTAACCACATATTTGCACATCTGTTAATCAACATTTATGTTGCAGATGTGCGCATCATCTACTTGTCAGTACTATTATGTTTGGTAGGCTAGAATACGACTGTCGCGTGTTCAAATCTCACAAGTAGCCAATTATTTTCCATCTAATAGAATTTTAGCGTTTTATCCCAAATTACATATTAACTGTATAAATGGCTTGTACTTTATTTTCATTCATATTTTGCTTAATAATTTTTTTAGCAAATATCTTCTTAAAGGACATTTTAGTTACTCTATTACTATCAATTTAAGTTGTTCTTTTATATCGTACCTATATCTTTTATTCTTTTATATATATTGAGTTATTTTGATATATTGATTCATTATTATATCGATATAAAAGGACTAAGGACGTAACATCCCTATTGAAGCCCAAGAAAGTAATAACAATGGGGGAATCTTATTACTTCAGGAAAATTTTCTGTTGGTTATGTTTACTGATGTTTGAGAAATGGTTTTAATATTTCGCTGTTTTTGTTCGCAGCTACTTAAAAGTTTTGTTTGTGTGACGGAATTCAGAACTTTGATTTATTGATAAGATTTCAATACCGAAAACAAAGCGGAAAGACAACTTTTGTGTTTTGTTGTCATGAGATCGTGAGTTCTAAAAAAATGTTTGCAATAAAATGTTATCTATAATGAATGATGCTAACGTTTTAAGAATTAGATGTCAAAGCTTATGTACCTGTAATTAGATGTCAAAGCTAGTATGTTGTGCTAGTTGTTATACCTGAGTTAGAAAAGTTGTTTAAAATTCAATAAATGAGTGTCCATCCATCATGTGAGATAGTGGTCAAAGGCTAACATATCAGGCATAAAAAAAATAAACATCATATTGTACAGAAAGAGTATATTATATTTTATTGCATTTATAGAAAACTTTGGTATACCTTAATTGGCGATGCAATTAGTTAATGTAGATATATTACACGCAGATTTCCAACTATTTAGAGGCAACAGACAACTTTCAAGGCCTCTCAAATTCAAAATTATTTATTCAATTTAGGCGTTCTGCCTCTAGTTAGGGCTCTGAGTTCTTTAAACACCTTGATATGATATACTTGTATTTTGTATTCCATAAGCTCTAAATGATAACACCACATTGTAAGAAACATATACATAGTTGTTAAGCTCCTTTGATATTTGTGTAAAAACCTACGAATAAATACGAAAAGAAGTGTAATTCTCATACCGTTACTGCTTTGGTTTTGGACTCATCAAGTTCACAATCAACAAACCCGCACATTCTTCCAAATTCAATTGGATTGGTTAATTGAATTGGCGCTTATAGATATAAAAAAGAAACCTTGATCGTGAACCGTAACATCCTAATGCTATTAAAAATCTGTCAGCCATCCTGGACTTTTTAATATGTACTATTATCGTGATCAGCACCTAAAAAAATCTTATTATCATTGCAGCTTGAAATTTAGAACTGATACCATTTTCATTTTCACGACCCCAAGAAGCCTATAAAATGTAATCCATATGGTTTTTACCTAGTGTATTAATGTCTAATACTATATATCACATGTGCACTGGCACTTACCAACATTTGGCATAGCAATACCAACATTTTATTAACTTTGGCAATTTAGCTTGAAAATTAAATACCTAATAATAATTACTTTTCTGTGCGTTGAAACAGGTGAAATTGCAGTTATTTATTTGTGTAAAATGAAAACTTGTACTCTCGTACGGCCAACGTCGTATGAATGTAATGTTAAAATTATTTTTTATTGAAACAAATACGCGTTAGCCCTAAACAGTGTGTCCTCGACTACAAACAAAGTATGGCAGCCGTAGTGTATGAAATTGAGACACCCTGCACGATTACCCTGTCTAGACGCCTTCGCTTAGTGATGGTATTAATGTTTAGGCTGTGATAACATTTTGATTGCCCAGATGCTAAAGAACGAAATATTTTTTTTATACATGGCTACCTTTTCCTATAAATCGTAACCTGTCGACTAAAAGGGAAGTGAGTACCTCATTTTGTCAACTCCCTTGTTGGTTGGGTCATAACCCCAGGTAGATTAGATTATTAGATAACTTAATTCCTTTGTTTTAAACCTAAGAGCTAGTGAAACACAGAAAAATTAAACAACACCACCGCATGTAGGTACTATTTGGGCAGATAAGGAGTTTCGCATTAAAATAATTATATATACTTCAATATTTCTCTGTATCTGTAAAACAAAAAAGTATTAAAAAAATGGCCGAAGAAATAAAAAGAAACAGAGAATCAGACGTAATATTTTAGGGTTCCGTACAAGAAAACAGGACCCTTATTTCTTTTTATGTAATTGTGACGAAACAACGCTAAGCCCATCTGGTGTTTAGTGGACTAACCTCTGCCTATAACATATGCATTTCATCACAAGTGACGAATTGCAATGCACTGCCCGTCACACTTGTTGACCACAGCTATCTTACAATGGTATTTGATGATGTGGTAGAAGATTTTGTTCAGGCTAACCTAAAAAACTGGCTCAATGGCTAGAACACACCGTTCGGTGCTTGGCGACAGATTGGACTACTTGAGAGTAGTAACTAGTCAGGCGTGGATTTGCAAAATGCTCTACCACCGTGCTATACCTATCGACTGCCATATTCAGACAACAACCGGGGCCGACGGCTTAACGTGCCGTCCACTTGCAAAAGTCAATGCTCACTAGTAAAAGTCACTCGCGGCCCATCCAAGTTATGGAAGTTGCTTAACTTTGCTGATCGGTTACGAACGGCTAAGCAAACTTCGCAACGGGTGCTTTAAAAATTAACTAAACAGAATCCTTTATTTCAGGCCCAAGGTCAAAGCAATGGCTACGTGCCTTACGTGGACTACTCCCGGGATTATGCACCTCCAAATGACTCTTTAACAGGGTCTTTATCCAGGAGTATTGATGGTTCATACAGCCAGGGTTCTTTGAAGAGGCAAGCCAGTTGTGGGAGGCTGGGAGGGCTTATTGGACCAGATGGTAAGAATTTTATCTGTTTTTCGTTGACAGTTTTTGGAGAATGACTCGAGAGAGATGTAATACACACATTGCTGATGACAGATTTTTAAGCGTGTAAAAATGTCAAGGCTTAAATACCATGGTAGAAATTGAATCATAGTCGAAAGTAGCAGACGACAATTTCCAGTACCTACTACTATTCCAGTCTACGAGTTTTATTGTGATATTTTGAGAGAAGGTATTAAAGACTTGCCGGTGGGGTGTCGGGCTAGAATGTTACCCTCCCGTCTCTTCTTAGGGTGACAAATGAGGCGACGAAAGTAAAATATCTGAAGGTAGGCAGCAGCGCCTTCTGAGGAATCTGCGATCCCCAAGACGTCTACCAAGCGAGGGGATTTTGATGAAGCCCCCGTGATGGTGGAGACTGTGTTCATGTGGAAATTCTGGCTGTTAACAGTACACTAAAGAGTTGCCCTTGCGACTGTTCTTAAGGGGAAAAGTTGCGTGCAAATATTAGACATTGACGTTTCATATTACCCTGTTTTCTCGTATAAAACTGAGGTATTGCCTGCAATTAGTTTTGGGAATAAAATTTTGTGAAACTGTATACCTAGGCTCCTATTAATATCTTTTAGTTAAAACTTTTAGAATTTGTCTGGTTTCATCTATATATGAGATTTAGGTAAAAAAATACTAAAAAATAACAGCCTGTAACTTGTACATAATTTTATACACTTCTATATAAAAAATGTTCTTACGAACACAACTTTTGCCAAAACCTAGTGAAGACCAATCCGCAATCCAAAATAAAAATATTTGTTCTATTTTATAACTAAAATATTCTCAATATTCCTACTCTAACCTTAATAAGTTATATTTTTATAATCAAAGATTTAGTTGTTAACACCTTATAATAAAGTACTATAAATACATATGGTTTGAGAACTACCAGAAGTTTGTGAAATAGATGTAAAAATTTATTTTTTCTCTGTTTTCAGTACGTATTGAAGTGTGTGGGATAAGGCTCCTTTACAAGTAAAACCAGATTGAATTGAATGTTCTCGATGGAATCCATATTACCAAAAATTCTCGTTTCAAACACAGTTTAAGGCAGATTACTGAAACCTTTTTGCATATCCAAGAAATCGCTTTAGTAAAATTATTTCGGTGATCGTTTTTTCTTAGGTCTTTGAAAAAAGTATATCGATTGATGTCGTGGTTTATGAACAAGTAATTTATTATTATGTGCGTGATCACAGCGCACGCCAACTCCATCTCTGTTTATTGGAAGTAACTAACGATGTTACCATTCAGCAACTTAAGTAGGTCAGCCCAGTAATTTATCTTGTAACTAAAATTTATTAAATTTGAGTGTTGATTTTTATCTATGCAGTGATACCCATGAATCCAGGAGTGGTGTTGACCGGAGGACTGGACGTAAGATACGCAGCTACATATGGAAACCCATATTTACGAGGAAGCGGGCCTTTATGTAAGTAACTATCACTGTTGAATTTTGGATCTAAGAAATAAGGTTACACCAAAAATAGTAAACATGTCTGGTTTTATATTTATATTAAAGCTGACGCAAAGAAGTACATATTACTTTCCATTCTGTCTTTGTATTCTGTTATATTAGTTTTCAACTCCTAAGTAGATACTCACAATCTAATGATAATTATTCTCCCTTTTTATAAATCTCTTAACTGTATTCTTCAAATTTGAAATATTTCTTTACAAAAGACTTCTCCTCTGCCAGAATCCTCAATACTTGTTCAATAATGGAATGTACTCGTATGTTGCCGAATTAATTATCTCACTTACTAACTCCTTACCCTATAGTTCAATCACTGATTTGCGATTGAAATTTCACTCGCTATTACCGAATTCAATCCTTCACTTGAAATTAACGATAGAATTATCATCTCCAATTCCAAATTAATATACAATTTAAAGTGGACTGAACAAAGCAATAATAGGCCAATATTGGAATTTGCGTATTTATTATTATTTAAGGTACGTTTTAGGGGCAATGTTATTAATGTTAACGGAAAAGTGTGTAATTCGTTACTGTATATTCCTAGGAAATGTGTACAATTCCTAAAATAGATGAGAAATGACTGAACATTTTGTAATATTTTTTATTTTTTTTTATTGCTGATAGGTAATCCTTTGACCACAATCTCACGTGATGGTAAGTGATGATGTGGTCGAAGGTGTAAACAGGCTTAACCTAGAATGACTGGCTCTCAAATAAACTACAATTCTTCTGGCGCATCGGCGGCCGCTGCCGCGGCAACTCCGCTTCGCTCGCTCGGCTCGCGCGAACATTCCATTCAAGAATAGAAAATATTTGCAAATTCACGCTTTAAATCATTTATATATGCCGTGCCTTACTACTTTGGGCAGACAACATATCTGCGAGGTTGACCATTTTATTGCAACCTAGTGTTGTGTGGTAGTTGATTGAGTTGAATAATTTTCTGTAATCCATTTTGGTTTCTTGACATCTATTAATGACAACAAACAACAACGACTTCAACACACGCTTTACTCTCTTTACGCTATCTCTGGAAGTACTACATAACAAACACGAGGCCCACTTACGTTAAGCGGTAACCCCTTCCAATAACAGAAGCAGTTCGTCACAAGTGACGAACTGCACTGAGCCCGTTACCCTAAGACATACAGTTGTTAAGACTCATGTGCCTGTCTTTTTACTGGCTTTCGAGGACTGCTGCTGGAATACACTGTTAGGTGCTTGGCGACAGATTTTCTACTTAAGGTTGGCACAGAATATATACATTACATTCAGGTAACATATACATTCAGGTAAGCATTCGAAAAATTACCTGCTCCATGCGGTGAAGCTCAAGTTGGTGCTGGATCTAACCATACACCTGCGTATTTGCACCCGTGGCGAATGAGTTTTGTTTGTGGTTATATTTAGAAAAAAAATGGCTTCCGTATGCCTTGAAACATACTTCGTGTGCAGCGATCTTCGATCACTCCAGAGAGGTAATAGCAAGCTGCTAGTTATTTGTATTTATTGATAGTTTTATATGCATTTACTTACTATCACCTATTAGTGAGTCACTACTTACCTACCTAATGGAACTCGGTAACAAACTGAAACTGTAATGGTACTGATTCCCAAGAACAGCTAATAGGTCGTCTCAAGACCTATTACTAGTCCATTAATAAGTCTTATTAAAAGTATAGATAAGACCTACATGTCTATAGGATCTATAGGACGTATAGGTATACCTAGCAATTAGTTACTAAGACGTGTAAGCTAGACATGAAAATGTATCATTGATAGGTCAACATTCATTTACTTTCCTGCTATATTCTTTACTTTCCTGCTATATCCTTATTGAAGCTTGTAGCGTAGCTTGCTTAGTCATCCTTGACCAATCAACTAAGTTTAACAACATCTGCACCGCTTCCGTGCTTTGAAGCGCATGTGAATCCGTCGGTTAGGTTTGTTATCTTAGGATGACAGTCGTCATAGTATGGTGGTAGGGCATTTTTCGAATTTCTATCTGGTTAGCTACCATGCTCAAGTAGAAATCTTGCCACCGAGCACCTAAAATTGCATCCTGACTTTTTATATTATGTCCTTGAGAAACAGTAATTTAGATTAGCTTGAACAACATCTTCGGCAGTATATCACTTCAGGTGAAAAATGGTCATAAGCTAGCCTAACAGCTATAATAGAACACTTTCAAGTAGAAAATGTGTCGCCAAGCACCTAACAGTCGTTCTGTCAGCTATCCTTGAGAGCCAGTAATTGTATAGGTTGGCCTGAATAACATCTATCGTCAAAGGCTGGCCTGCCGCTTAACTAAAACAACTATAAAAAAAAACGCTGATTCTACTCCACCTAGATAGGCAGTCAACATTCATTTTCTTTTCTCAGCCTACAGTAATAGTATATTATGATATAACTGTCGTAAGTTGTAATTATCAAAGTGCACGTAATGTCATACGAATTAAAACACGTTTGCGAGGAAATAAATAAAACTCGGACTTTCTTAAGCGAATAAATCAAATTAATATTTTTGTGTTTTGTTACAGAAATGGTTGTAATTTGTAATCAAAATTAATCAAATTAAGGAATTAAATGTTTATATATTATATCTTTAAATTAAGGATTTAAATGTTTATTTATTATATCTTATCTCTCAAAGTTAATTTTATTCATAAAATGTTGACCACTTGTCTTACATAAAAACTCTTTGCTAAGATTTAAAAAAGTACCGTTCGATTTAGACGGAGCATCTTGATAAACCGTGCGTTTTACATTACAATAACGCACAAGTACGTAATAAGATACATAACGATATTGAAATTGATGAAATAGGAGACCCTTTACGAGCAAATGTGTTGTAAAATGTAATATTACAACTAAGTATACCTTTACAGCATACTTACCGCAGAACTTAGCACCTTCTGGAAAGCACGCTCCTCCTCCATACTACACCCTGAGGAGCAGTAACCATCATTCTTCAGGTACGTTAAATATTTATTTGAATAAAAGTAACTACTGTACTTTCGCTTTGGACTTACTCATCTGAGACTTTCTCGCTTTGAGAAATTTTATAAATGTTCAACCTTAGCTACGAATCACTACATAGTATAAAACAAAGTCGCTTCCCACTGTCTGTCTGCCCCTATGTATGCTTATCTTTTACACTATGCAACGGATTTTGATGCGATTTTAGGGTTCCGTACCCAAAGGGTAAAAACGAGACCCTAGATTACTGAGACTCCGCTGTCCGTCCGTCCGTCTGTCACCTGGCTGTATCTCAAGAACGGTGATAGCTAGACATTTGACAGTTTCACAGATGATGAATTTCTGTTACCGCTATAACAACAAATACAAAAAGTTGGCCAAGTGCGAGACGGACTGGCGCACGTTAAGAAAAAAAAAGGTTAACATAATAATATGAAGTCTAATGTTGTATAGCTGCGGAACCATTCGTGCGCGAGTCCAACTCGCACTTGGCCGTTTTTTTTAATAGATAGAGTGTTTCATGAGGAAAGTTTATATGTATAAACATGCATAACATACTAGAGAAACACTGATAATTTTAGATGTTTCTAATGTGATGCTAAGAGTAACCCCTAAAGAATACATGTTTGTATTGTCTAATGACAAAAAAGCTAGTAAACGTTGTAATTGAAGACATTCTGTAGTATAATTAGTATCAGCATTGCAACCCTGCAAAGCTGAGGGTGTTTGCTAGTAAATAAGTAAAGAAGTGTAACTCTTATACAGTTACTGCTTTGATTTCGAACTCATCAAGTTTACAATTAACAAAACATGCACAATCTTCTAAATTCTATTGGATTGGTTAATTGATTTGGCGCTTAGAAATGATAGCATCCGATTGGTCGCGTCAAAGTAATGTTGTTGCGCCACTTGGTACACTTTTAAAGCCACGCCCGCTGCGGTTAGGTTTGCGCTCTGCTGTTTTTTAGCTTGATTTACATTTCTTTACATTATTCTATTTATTCGTAGCCCCCCAGGAATATACTGTTCTGTAACAGCCGGATCGTGCACTGCTGAACACAGCCTCCCCTATTAAGGGAGTATTTGCCATAATCCCCACGCTTGGCAGACGTCTTGGGGATCGTAGTGTAAGTTGGCAGAACTTTAGAAGGCGCTGCTCACCTTTCAGTATTTTTCCTTTAGTCGCCTCTTACGACACCCACGGGATGATATGGGGAGGAGCAATTCTAACCCAGCACCCCACGGGGTATAACATGGAATATACTAGACCTTAATTCATAACTGACGGCCTTTAACCATTATCTCTATTGATGATAAGTGATGATGTGGTCGAAGGTGTTGTTCAGGCTAACCTAGAATTAATGGCTCTCAAGGACAGCTGCCCGAGCACATATTTAGTTGCTTTACGACAGATTTTCTACTCGATGGTAGTAGCTAGCCAGGCGGGCCATTCGCTATATGCCCTAACACCATGCTTTATCGACTGCCATCGTAAGACAACAACTGGAACCAACGGCTTAACGTGCCCTCCGAAGCACGGAAGCGCTCAGTAATGTCATTAGCGGTCACCCATCCAACTCACCACCGCGAGACGTTGCTTAACTTAGCTGATCGCTTAAGAACAAGTGTTTCAACAATATCGGCATATTTTGGCAATTATTTTCGGTGGAATTTTCAACATAGACAGATAATATATACATACGCATGAATTTTGGCAAAGCCGCAATTTAAGTACATCGAATGTAATTGAATGTGATTCATTCTTTTTCGAAAATAGAACAGCTGCGCAAGCGCATAGGAGTTGTATACAATTGTTCCTCTGTTTGTGTTGGGAAGAAAAATTCATTTACCCGCTGCGGTTGGGTTATAGAAAAAAAACATTATTCATAGGTAGTATATCTGTCAATTTTAGTATTGATCTAACTATAAAGCTAGAACTAGTCATGTTTCTTCTTGATGGGGTTGATGGTGTATTTTGTTATGAAGATGTTTTTTTTTATACATGCCGTCTTTGTAAATAGTTTTTTTTTCATTTTTTGTTATACTCTTTACTTCGTCAACTAACATAGAAACCGCCAGTCGAAAATTTGCAGCGGTTTTGTTATTTTTTTCGGTTTTTGTGTGTCAAAATGAGTACGTGGGTGCTGAGCTAGAATAGCATCCCCCATAACTTTCTGTAGAAGTTCTAAGAGGTGCGAAAGGATAACCTGATTTGCATTTACAAATCAAAGCTTTTGGTGGTACCTTTTTGTTTTCAAAATCTTAAATATAAAATAAATATTTTAAGGACAGTCGCCAGCAATAATAAGTATCCACTCGTAATTTTGCATGGTGGTAGGGAATTTCGCGAATGTACGCCTGACTAGCGACCACTCTCTAGTTGAAAGTCTGTCGCCAAACACCTAACGGTGTGATCCGGTAACTGTCCTTGAGAGCCGGTAATTCTAGGTTTTAAACCTGTTAACAAATTCGATCACATCATCACTTACCATCAGGTGAGATTGGTGAGGTATCAATAATAAAAAAAAAATATAATAATATCAAACTCACAACTATGCTTCCAAAAGTTTATAATGCATGTGGTAGGGTATTTTTCGAATGCCGGCCTGGCTAGCTACCGCCCTCAAGCAGAAAATCCGTCAAGCACCCAATGGTGTATTCCGGCAGCTGTCCTTGAGAGCCAGTAATTCTAGTACAGCCTGAACAACATCTTCGACCTCATCACCACTTACCGTCAGGTGAGACAGTGAAAAGACCTACCTTATGAGCTATATAAAAACTTACAATTTACCAATTCTTTTTCTTTATCAGGTCCATCAATATCCCCCGCTTCATCATCATCTTCAAGACCTGTCACCAGTCCGTTAGCATCGTCTTCATCGAACGCTAGCGGGGCTCAGCCTCAAGTAAGACTATGACTGGAAAACTATACAATAAAATTAACCCTTATATAAAAGCAGCGGGTATAGATAAGAACTTTTTTGTTTGTTCCGTGAGTATAAGACATAATGTTTTAAATAACCGGCTGTTCGTATGTGTATTGGTCGAGATGGTCGAACAAGGTGTTTTAGCATATCCGATGCCCTTCATTAGGTGAGTTCACGCGTCGACGATCGCGGCGATGACTCCGCGCAACTGCTCGTTCAGCGCAGCGCGAGAGATCGGATATGCTCGAAACCTATCTCCACAATCTCGACCAATACGCGTGAGTACATCTGGTTATTGGAAACATTAAAAGATAGGAGCTATTCGATCTTAAAGCTTTGCGAGCTAAGAATTTGACAATTTCAAAATGAAAAGTAGCTGAATACGGCTGCGTATCCAGTGATGCGTACAAGTTAGATGAACAGTTGAAGAGGAAATAATTTACCAATAAGATTGCTCCACTCGGCGAGGCGAGGAAAATGAAGCCATCCTTTTGGTGCTTTTTTCTTCTTTCACCGCACATCGTCCTCACACACACTGCTGGATACAGCCTTATTAGTTCTTATTTCCATAACGGTAGAACCTTTACATTTATTTTAGTTAATAATTCTGAAGCACTCATTGCTCAGTAGCATTGGCTATAGACTGCTGCCCAGCAGGTCCATGGTTTGAATCCCGCCGCGGGCTTGAGCTTCACCGCATGGTGGAAGGGCATTTTACGAACGCCGCCTGGCTAGCCACCACCCTCCAGTAGAAAATCGGTCGCCAAGCACCTAAGGGTGTTTTCCGGCAGCTGTCCTTGAGAGCCAGTAATTCTAGGTTGAGCCTGTTACCGTTAACATCATCACTTACCATCAGGTGAGGTTGTGGTCAAAGGTTTATTACCTATAAGCAATAAAAAAACGGGGACGGGATAACTCATGCGAATATAAGTCAGATAGCTCCTACTATTAGTTTCAACCATATTCAGTGGTCTTTTTCAAGGAGAGCTCGGGACGCCCGCGTTGACGTCTCCCTTAGCATCTTTACATATAGGTACGTACAAAATAATATGAAAATATATTTTTTCCTAAATTAATGCTCGTATAGACCCTTTATGAATTTAGTGCTCCTTTTTAATTATTTTTATCATCGTATGGTACCACGATTAATAGAAATCAGCATTTTCGTGGTACCATTGGGTCAAGGGAACTATGGCAAAATAAATTTACCGTGGTACCATCAAAGGAGCTGTCTACTAACACCGCAGCAAATGAACGGTACGGGACGGTGCGGTCACCAGACTATTTGAGCCATCCTGGAAAACCCAGCGGTTGCACCGTTGATGGCCGCACCGTCTCTTATGATGGCCTTATGGCTCATATGGGATGGAGTGGCCATCAGAGTAGTCTGGTTGGTAGCCGCACCATCCCCTATGACCTCGAGAGAGCCGAATTTTGTATTCCAATTTTATTTACTGAATCGTCATAAGAGACTATGTGGCCATAAACCAGACTACTTGAGCCATCCTAAAAAGTTCAGTGGTTAAGGCACTTGGTGCGTAAAACCAGGAGACATGGATTCCATTTCCCCTCGTGATAGAAATGTAGTCTATAAATTAGTAAATATCCTTTCGAGTAGTCATTGACTTAAAAACTTCAATACAATATCCAATCCGTTAATTGACATCATGATAGTGATACATAAGAAAATGTAACAAAATTTAACAATTAATCAATATTTATGTTACAGGTGCCTAAAGCATCCCCACAATCTTCGGGAGCTCTCTACATTTTACCTCCGTCCAGTCTTGGAAACTTACAGTCCAACCAAAAAATAGTAAAAGGTTAGATGTCATTTTGTTAAAGAATAGCTTATAGTCTATATCTATACTTATAATAAAACTGTAACAGGTCCAATTCTGTACATGGCAGATATTTTGAAAAAAAAAAATGTACAGTACTCTGTAGCTGATACTGATGCCGAAACTATATTTTTTTTTATTTTTGTCTGTCTGTCTGTCTGTCTGTCTGTCTGTCTGTCTGTCTGTATCCCGGCCGCGTATCACTCCATAACTACTGAATGGATTTCAATGAAACTTAGCATGATTGGAGTTCATACTACAAGGTAGGATAATTTAGCTTTTTATCCCGAAATTCAGCATGGTTCCCTTGGGAGAGGGGATGAAAGTCAAAATATACACTTAGTTGTAATTTATTAACGCGTAGTCCGATTTCAGACGTTCTTTTTAGGGTTCCGTACCCAAAGGGTAAAAACGGTCTGTCCCGCTGTCCGTCCGTCCGTCTGTCCGTCCATCCGTCCGTCCGTCTGTCACCAGACTGTATCTCAAGAACGGTGATAGCTAGACACTTGAAATTTTCACAGATGATGTATTTCTGTTGCCGCTATAACAACAAATACAAAAAGTTAGCCAAGTGCGAGTTGGACTCGATCACGTTAAAACAAAAAAAGGTTAAAATATGAAGTCTAACGATGTATAGCTAATGGTACGGAACCCTTCGTGCGCGAGTCCGACTCTCACTTGGCCGATTTTTTTATTAGAATAGTGGTACTTTAAAATTTATCCCGTAAATATTTCAAAGTCATCGGTTTTGAAGTTCAGAAATAACAGACATCACAACCTAAATATTACGTTCCAAATAACTTGACACCCAAAATGTACAGAAACCTTTCAACGTACGGTTCATCTTAAGCTGGCATTTGCACTTTATCGTATAGGTATAATAGATAGGTCTGTTGTCGGACCTCTCCAAAAGACTGATTTTTCAAACGATAAAACACAGTTTTTTTATTACGATAAGCACAACTTCCCTACCTATATTTTTCATAACATGCAATGCTCTAATCAGTCTAATCTATACCTATAACAGGTTGCAGAAGGCAGGTAGGGAAGCGCGAAGGGTAAGACGCTTACATTTATCTATTTATAATCATAATAAAACTGTAACAGGTCCAATTCTGTACATTGCAGATATTTTGAAAATATGTTTTGAGAGCAATCTGAAGCTGATACTGATTTCACACGTTCTTTTCAGGGTTCCGTACCCAAAGCGTAAAAACGCGACCCTATTACTGAGATTTCGCTGTCCGTCCGTCCATCCGTCCGTCCGTCTATCACCAGGCTGTATCTCAAGAACGGTGATAGCTAGACAGTTGAAATTTTCAAAGATGATGTATTTATGTTGCCGCTATAACAAAAAATACAAAAATTTGGCCAAGTGCGAGTCGGACTCGCGCACGTTAAAACAAAAAAACCGACCAAATGCGAATGGGACTCGCGCACGAAGGGTTCCGTACCATTATCTGAAATTTTATTGCATGGGTGCCCCCTTAAATATTTATTCTAATTTAATTAATTATATTTAAAGAAAACATAAAACTAAATATTCTGTGAATAGTTAAAGCGTCACAGTATTGAGCAAGAAACGGTAAAAAATCAAGGTTGTTGTATGGGGGTACCTTAAATATTTATTTTATTGTTAGTATTTGTTGTTATAACGGCTATAAAAATACATCATCTGTGAAAATTTCAACTGTCTAGCTATCACCGTTCTTGAGATACAGCCTGGTGACAGGCGGATGGACGGACGGACGGACGGACAGAGAAGTCTTAGTAATAGGGTCCCGCTATTACCCTTTGGGTACGGAACCCTAAAAAGGTTAAAATATGTAGTCTAATGTTGTATAGCTAATGGTACGGAACCCTTCGTGCGCAAGTCCGACTCGCACTTGGCCGATTTTTTTAATTAGAATAGTGGTGCTTTAAAATTATCACGTAAATATTTCAAAGTCATCGGATTTCAAGTTCAGAAATTACAGACATCACAACCTAAATATTACGTTCCAAATAACTTGACACCCCGAATGTACAGGAACCTTTGAACGTATGGCTCATCTTAAGCTGGCGTTTGCACTTTATCGTATAGGTATAATAGATAGGTCTGTAGTCGGACCTCTCCAAAGGACTGATTTTTCAAACGATAAAACACAGTTTTTTTTATTACGATAAGCACAAATTCCCTACGTATATTTTTCATAACATGCAATGCTCTAATCAGTCTAATCTATACTTATAACAGGTTGCAGAAGGCGGGTAGGGAAGCGCGAAGGGTAAGACGCTTACATTTATCTATTTATACTTATAATAAAACTGTAACAGGTCCAATTCTGTATATTGCAGATATTTTGAAAATATGTTTTGAGAGCAATCTGATGCAAAAACTGTTTATTTTTCTGGCTGTCTGTTTGTATCCCGGCCTCGCATCACTCCAAAACTACTGAATGGATTTGGATGAAACTTAGCACGATTCGAGTTCATACTACGAATACTTTTATCCCGAAATTCAGTACGGTTCTCTTGGGAAAGGGGATGAAAGTCAAAATGTACATTTAGTTGTAATTTATTAACGCGTTTTCCGATTTCAATCATTCTTTTTTTGTTACAATAGTGGTTATTTAATTATTTTCCCGTAAATATTTCAAAGTCCTCAGTTTTGCAGTTCAGAAATTACAGATATCACAAACTAAATATTTCTTTTGAAATAACTTGGACCGCGGAACGTTGAGAAATCCTTGAACGTACGGCTCATCTTAAGCCCACAGGCAGCCCGGAACCCCACGGGAAGCCTGACACCCCACGGACAGACCGGCACCCCACGGGCAGCCCGGCGCCCCACGGGCAGCACGGCACCCTTATTTACTTTTGCAAGCTTGCTACGATAAAACTCTAAAATGTGGTACATTCACCACAATCAGTTTTTTAAACTACATATCTTTCTTTTGACGGATACATTTCGGAGACTGCGCAATGAAAGTGCACAATGTTGTCTTAGGTTTTCGCGATTGTTACACTTAGTAATTAAACAACTTTAAACGGTTTAAATGGCGTATATTTATCATTACGTATTTAAATATACGTGATTTAATCCGTTTAAAGTTGGAAGTGCACAACTTTAGTAGATTGTTATACAAGGGTCGAAAGGAATTGGTAACTTTCACCCACGGTCAGCTCTCTACTTTTCATATCGAATTTAAAGAAAGTAAATAAAGTAGCTTTTCTAAAAATTATTCATTGATAAAATAACATACTTACTAAAAATTTATTGAGATGTTTGAACTATTTGTGAAATTTTACGTAGAATTTTGTTTGGAATATTTTCGGGCGGCTATAGCCCGAATAAGAATCTCTCTGCTTTTCACTACTAATATAAGGAATAACGATATAAATATAGTACTTATGTTTTTTTATATTATTTATTTTGATTTTAATAACATGATCAGTATATTTTTAAAATTAATGCGGCTATAGTCCAAGTAGGAATCGATGACTTACATCCGTGTTAAACACTCTACTTTTCATTTAAAATATGAGGAGGGTAAAAAATTGTAGTTTTTCTAAATATTTACTAAAAATAATAAACATGAGTAGAAGATACAAAAATACACTAGGAGTTAGAACAATGAAATTTAGGGAAAGTTTTAATTTTTTTGTAACCTACACTTTTTACCTTATATTTAGTTACTACCCTGCCAAACATATTTGTTGTTGTTATTAATTGTTTTACAACAACAGAATAATTTACAACGAAAAATCTTAGACATATAACTTTGTTTACACCAATGTTTTTCCCGGCCTTAGGTGGGAAAGAGCGTCTCCCACCCGCTACTCAGATCAAACAAACACTACTTTCCGAGAATGAGAAATAAAAAAAAAAACTATCTACCGTCAAACAAACAGCCGTTTTAAAATCGAAATTCTAAAGAAACGCACAAGGTACTTTGCTTCAACATTTATTGTGCGAACCGGGAAAGAACTCTCTGAGTTACTTAACTACTGTCTTCTGGAAAATACAACCCGGGAGTTTTGAAATCCAAAGTAGAAAGCTCCATTCTGAGCTATGGTTTACTATAAGAGTGCTTCACCGCAGACCACAGTGTTGCTTAATATGAGATAAACAGTGCACAAATGTGAATAATTAGTGTGCAGGTACGGCAATCGCGAACGAAGTCGCGGGTACAGCTAGTTTATTAATATGTATGAACTTCAAATAAAACATCACATTATAATATAGTTTATTGAAATCAAGAATTTAAGATCTAGCAAGTTTGTTGTAAAGGCTTTACAATAAGTAGGACAACGCGTATTTTTAATGTAAAATATTATATATATAAAATTTTGTAAAATTTATTTTCATCATTTATTAATAAACCAAAGCATTAATCTTAGGGGCCGTTTCAGAATGTCCTAATAAAGTTTCGGGTTGCTATGCAACACATAAAATAACTGAATGATAAAAATGACAGTTAACATGCAGCGCGTTTCAAGCTTTAACCGATGGATAGGCTAAATCGATGACTGTGAAACGCAAAGATAGTATTTTGTTTAATAAATATTATCTGGGTAGTAAAACCGAAACTTACTCGAACATTCTGAAACAGGCCCAAGTCTTGTTTAGTTATTATTTATACACATTACTATCAACAAACATAGTAGCTTTGAAGTTTTTTTGAAGCGCTCGTAGCCAAGTTTACTTAGCCATTCTGAATCGATCAGCAAAGTTAAGCAACGTCCGCCGCGGTCATGACTTGGATGGGTGACCGCTGGTTGGGCATTACTACTGAGCGCTTCCGTGCTTCGGAGGGCACGTTAAGCCGTCGGTCCCGGTTGTTGTCTTAGGATAGCAGTCGTTACAGCATGGTGGTAGGGCACTTTGCAAATGCCCGCCTGGCTAGCTACCACCCTCAAGTTGAAAATCTGTCGCCAAGCACCTAACGGTGTGTTCCGGCAGCTGTCCTTGAAAGCCAGTAACTCTAGGTTAGTCTGAACAACATCCTCGACCACATCATCACTTACCATCAGGTGAGATAGTGGTCAAAGGCTAACCTATCAGGCATAAAAAAAAAAAAAAAAAAAAAAAAAAGCTGCTTTGCGTAGTTAGCTTAAGTCTATAATTCATTAATTTTGTGCAACAAATTAAAATAAAAAGTAACAAAATATGCACTCATGTAGTGTCAATTTAATTTATGTGTTAGCACGAAATATTATGTAAAAGTAAATATACTATTTACTTTACTGAAACTAAATATCACTTAACATTATTAGGTCAAGAGATTTAAAAAAAAATATTAAAACTTAAGTTAAAAGTAAAATCATATTTTATTCAATTTATTTGTTGGTATATAATACATAAAACGTTACACGGGGTGGTATAATTTGTCGTTAAATATTGATTATGGTTTTAAAGAATAAAAACAAAAACTTAAATATACAAATTATCACTACCATAATAACATTTTATAACAAAGAACATAATACGATAGAAAATAACATAACTACTCGTTAACATATTCGATAAGATACAAATTTGTTTTTTTTTTTTATATATAACAACCATAAATAAGTTAATAATATTTTGTTTACAGGTATCGGGTCTCATCCTACTCCAGGAACACATGTTTAGCAAAAATCGTTTCATTTTATAAGATATAATAATTCGGCTTTGAAAGGTTGAAAAGCCTTAAATTTTACGAAGTGTCAAATTATAAGAGCTACAAATAACAATATTGTTCTATAAAATTATGATAAAAATAAATGTAAAAGCTCAATAAAGTAAACTCCATCTTATATTTTTTAAAGTAATATGATTGTTTTCTTAAATATAAGTTTATATAGTATTAATGTTATTATATTTAATAATTATATACTTAGTACACGTTTCAGTTCAATTGTAAACATATGTGCTTACATCATAGAGAAGTACAACAAGTAAAGAAAAAATTACAACTGATAGAAGAGAAAATACTTTTTATAGTATTTCTTGTTCAATGAATTTGATGATAATATTAAATAAATGTAATTCAACATATTTTTTCAGGCCTAGTTTTAGCTTTGACAACGCGTGTATAGGTATACTTTTTAATCTACACATTTGCCTTAAGTTCCTTAAGTAATGATGCCAATGCCACGGTAATGTTATCTATACAGTATCTTAACTCGGCTCTGTCCTCGAAATAACTACCTACCACCGCGCGGTACGTAAACATGCGATAGGGCTGCCCACCTCCAGCATTTTAATTACATTTGCCTACTTTGTGTTTCCATTTAGTTTTGTGATTGTAAATATACTTTTTGTATAAACAAATAAAAGACTGTGAATTAAATAGGTTGTGTTCAATAAAAATGCGTGTTGTTTTTTGATTGGCAGATTTAATTAGAAAACCATGTTTATTTTTGAATAACAAATCAGTCTTATAAATTCAGTCCAGTCCAGTAGTTTTACTTCCGCATTTATAATATAAGTACTGATTATATATTATATATTAGTACTGATAAAATACCACGTCTTTAATTTGAATTATACAAAGTAACAAAACACACATGCTCCGAGGTTTTAAAACAAGCGTACCTACCGTATCGTGATTCATGAACCGCCTATAACTACCTATTTCACTCGTGTCATTACTTTACTCTATTCACTTATTTTATTATTAATCTAGTTAGCTTTTTTTCGGGAGATAAAAGGAAATACACTTATCCATTAAAAAGACACGCATTATATACGTAACTTGTAAGTAAATTTATTTTATAGTCTTACCTTTCAGAGTTTCCAGGTAGGTTATCTAAAAAAAGTTATCTCTGGATGCGTTATTGACGAATTCATACAACCAAAAACAGCACAATATATCCTATTCTTCATATTACTACATGTACATGAACTTATTTTTTGTTAAAGAAAATTACACACCGTCCATTCTTCACTACGACGCAGTCGTGACTGTCTGCGTACCGAGCGCAGGCCGAGATCGAGGCCGTAGGTATAACTCGCGTTTCGTCAGTTTCTATGAAGTTCAAATACTGTATAGATAACATTACCGTGCCAATGCTATTTGCAAATCTTATTGCATTAAGATAAGAAGTCATTGGCATTAGACCTTATTACGTTTATAAGTATAGTCTTACTTTTCTACACAAGCTGTTGCAGTAGAATTTTTGTTTGTTTGTGCATATAGTTAATGTAACAAAAAACTATTATAAATTCTCATGCAATATATGCATATTTATTTACACATTGATGTATCTATGTCCAGTTTGTTTAAAAATATTTTGAATAAAGTGTATTATCCTGTCAAAATATACAGTAAATGCATTAAAATAATAATTCAATGCATTAACAATAAAACGTTTTCTTAATTTTTATCAATACGTACGTGCATTTTAAAAAACATTTATGTACCGTGTTTTTCTCTTACATTTCTTTAAGTTTTTTTTTTCTACAAATTATTAGTATACAGTGTGGAGACCGTGGTTCATACTGATTTTTATTAGTAATATATAGAAGTTCGATAAAATATATAAAGATTTCTAAAGTCATATAAAATTATATCATCAATAAGCTTTAAGTGTCGATATCAAAGAAAATTTTAGAATATATTTATTAATGTATTGATAAGTACTTAACTTTTATTTAAAGACAGGCTTTAAATTAACCCATGTAATCAATAAATGGTTCAAAAACATGCATTATTAATGTTTTAATATATATTTTGCTCTACTTGCAAAGATAAGAGAATAAAATGTAACTATAATTATTAATATCTCTTTGATTGAGACTGAACATTTTTAAACTTAGATAGTCATTGAATATTAAAAATAAGTTAATATTAAATAGTTTATCATTTTTTATCATAAAAAATATTTGGTATTGTCATTGCAATGTAAGGTATTGTTTAAATATAGGTAATTAGATATTTTATTGATTGTGAACTTTGTGTCTAAGAAATGTTTGTATGTAGTTCTTAAGTATTTTTATCTTGAATTTTATGTAATTCTTATGTCCAAAGGTTGATAAGGTTTTTGATATGTAAGATAAACATTTTCTGGGTGCAGCTTTATTCGTAGATAATATTATCTTTTTATGCCATGAAGAAGTGAATAAAAGAATTTGATTATAAACGGTTTTGAATATTTATTTTTGCAGTCATGTCGACATGTTTCCTTTAAAATAATAACAAAATTAAAATCAAGAACAATAAGTGTAAAAAAATATCAAATCAGAAGAACCATCTTTATTTTAATAAGTAATAAATAAAAAAAATCGAATACTACTCATATCACTAAAGCACGGTAAAAAAAATATGATGATACATCATAATATAAGTCATTATAAATATATGATAAATTTTATCCTAGCATAATATATTTTGCACCTATGCCAATGCCTTTGACCAACATCTCATCAGTTGGTATGTGATTGTGTCCGGCAGTTCCACATATCCCTACTGATCTATCCCTACGGCTAGGATGTAAACTGGCTCTCAAAGACAGCTGCCGAAATACATCTAAGATACTTGTTGAAAGCTTTTGTACATGAGGATAGTAGGTAGTATCAGTCAATAATCTCTGCCACTGGGTCGTATGCTACTTTTTCGTTATAATACGAGTATCATTCAATCTTTTTTTTTCATAAAATCATAAAAGAAATGTATCTACTTATTTATGTATATGGAATTAGTAATTTTTAAATTCCAAGTTTTTTCAATATAAATAGAATCATATAAAAATGGTTTTTGACAAAATGTAGATACATCAAGTTCTTACAAATTTGTAGGTGGTGTAACGCGGGCTTGCTCTACTCGCTAACCGGCGCATCGGTTGGTATAAACAGGGGGGGCCGCTTGCTGTGTCGATACCTGCCACGTGGCACACTTGAAGTACGTTTCTGACACCCAAATCACATCGGTTGCTTGCCACGCCCGTTATGTTTATCCTAACTTAAACATAAAGCCCAGAACGCAGTACCTGTGCGCTGTGTTGAACGGGACCGACAAAAAAAGTTCAACATTACCTGTTCGTAAAGTTAAAAATTTAAGTACCGAAATTTACACAAGTTATATGGTTATAAGGTCATCATTTTTTAGTAATTGATATACTATTCGTTTGCAAATAAAACCATTTGAACC
Source organism: Plagodis dolabraria (assembly GCA_963854805.1). NCBI lineage: Eukaryota > Metazoa > Arthropoda > Insecta > Lepidoptera > Geometridae > Plagodis > Plagodis dolabraria. Next base: position 8,766,417 of record OY978466.1, read on the forward strand.
TCGGTTTCATTTGCTTCTTTAATTTTACGCAAAATACAGTCACGATCGCTATCTTTCAGGTTGTAAGAAAATGTTTTATACAAATATACACCCAAAACATTGCTTGCAGTCTTATTGTGGTCTAATATTCCGTTTATAAGAGATCCTATATACAATGAGTCATTGTGAATAAAATGATGATTTAAATTTAGAAGTATGTCTTTGTATAAGTATGTTACTGAATCAAAATATTTATTTCTCAACTCATTTATTTCTTGAGCTATATATTCCCCAAAAAATTTACCGACCAACTTTCTAGCTTCCATTTCATTGCTCTCATCAATGCTCGTTTTTTGCAATGTGTGGATACTCTTCTGAATTGCTTTAATGTACAACATATTTACATGCATTAACACGTAACTCTTAAAGTGAACATCTACTGGTAAAAAAGATTTCATCCAAACCACAACTTTTTGCATTACTGGCAAGCAATCTACGTATTTTATATTTAAAAACACTTTATGATATCTGAGTGACATTAAAAATTCATCAAAGAATTTATAAAATGACTTTTTGTATTTTGAAAGCATCCATATTTCCATCGTGCGAAAAAAGTTGCCACCTACAAGTTCAAGTCTTTGAATCTGGATTTTTTCGCTGTCACAAAGTAGAAGATATTTTGCGAGTATTCTTATATACAGGCATGCATTACGCTCATAATCGTATAAATAATAATCGTCAACAATTTGTGTAGGAAGAAACTTACTCAGAAACTGTAACAACATACATGCAATAGTTTGTTCATTTATATTTGAAAGAAGATTTTCAATGTGACATAGAATGTGCTTGATATTAAAAGAAGGTATCTTTTTAAATTTTTCATACACTACCACAGCGTATTTAGGTCTTATTTCCATAGGAATTGAAGATATATCATCTATTTGTAGATATTTTTTCGATATTAATGTTACGTCTAAACTTTCCATGAGGGGTTCAATGATATTCCAAACTTCATGGGATGATATTTTTTTACATGTCCTTAGTAATTTAAGCCCAGTTTTTAATGCTACGGTGGGTCTTACAGAAGCAGTTGCATGCAAAAACTCAACGTAATTTACTGTTCGTTCAGCTAATATGAGTCCTATCTTGACGGTCTTTTTAGCGCCAAATAATTTTTCAATATAAGTGTTTAGCTCAACTTTTCGACAATTCATAACTTTATTTGCAATTGCTTTTGTTTTTATATTATTCCAACCATACGCATCTATATTAAACATTGGTCTCGTTAAGTGTGCATTTGCCCTTAAAGCCGCTACGTACGCCATATTTTTATCAACAACTAAATTGTCTACGTTTTTTAAATATGCCTCGAACTCATTACCTATCAAAATAGACAAGGGTCTCGCTAATACTTTATGAAATCCTTCAGCTTTGATAGCTCTCAAAAATTGAGCCGCTAAGCCATCTTTTTCATTAAAGTAAATGGATAGCATACGAAAAAACGACTGATATTTTAGTTTACTGCTTAAAATTATTTTTGTGAGTGCGTGTGGTGATAAAAGTTCAATGTCATGTCTTAAAACATTGAGATATGAATGTTCCGTATTAATTAATTTGAAATTTACTTTAAACAATTCTCGGCGAGCAACTTTGGCTTTATGTAAGCGTTTAAGAATATGTTCCATTTTTGATATGTCTGTTTGTGCTAAGGATTCTATTTTAGTAACAAGACCAGTGAATTTGATAATCGGCATTTTAAAAACAGTTAAAATATCTAATAATTTATCTATTCGATCTATAGCAGAAACTATTTCTGTTTGGGCACAAGCATCAGAAAATAATATGTTTGGTAGTAAATTGGAAATAAGTTCTTTCTCATCAGTTGATAAATTGTACTGTACTAAAGTTGAAAAGTTGTTTATATACATTGTAAATATATTAGGATCCAATTTACGAGCTGTCAATATTTGCCTTATTACAGTTGCGTGAATAATTTCGATACAATTAGCTTCTGGAGGTTTCCCGTCTAAACCAAGACCATGAGCAAATTTATTTATCTGCATCCAAGTTGCTTCCTGAATTCTCCAGATCTGGGCACGCTTTATTAGACTTCTAATTATTGTTGCCCTTATTTGGCAAGGTTCATTGACATATTGACTAAGAAGTTGAATTAATTTATCAATATTATCTTCACGACCACCTGATTTACTGACTAAAACTAACATCATGTACTGCCTGTTTTGCGCAGAACTGTCAGCTTTTAATCTGTTACGCAACTCAAAAAGAGTTTTATCAAAACTAGCTACCCGATACTGGTTAAATAACTGGTCCAGTAATGTTTTTTTCTTTTTTTCACTCTGCCATTTAGCGTATTTCCTCTTTTTCAACATACACCTATAGTCAAATTCATGTACGTTTTCCTCAGGATCAGAATCTTCAAATATTGAATTATACTTTTCGATAAGAATAGGAGGACTTGGTACAAGATACGGCCATTCATTTACCTCAATACCAAACTCCTTATCTATAAAAAGCTTCTTCTTAATTATTCCACGATCTTTAGGGTGCAGGCGTTTTATTAATGGTTCAATTTTTTTGTAGCTGTACCATTTTTGTGTTTTCAAATATTTATCTCTTGCTAATTTTATAAGAAGATTTAAAGCTTCTTCAGCAGAGAGAAGGCTAGCTAATACCTTAAAATTTAAAAGAAATGCAGCGTACAGTTCTGGTTTTTGTATAAATCTTTCTTTATGGTATTTCATTATAAATTTAGTAGCTTTTGGATTGAAAGGTTTCATTACCGTTATGTTAAAATATTTTTCCGTAATATCCAAAATAACTTCTGGATTCATTTTCAGAAAAAGCTTAACAATCGCACAATAATGTCGTTCATTATTTAAATATTGTTTTTTAAGTTCTTCGTTGGTTGCAAATGAGTCAAAATAATGTTTTAGAATGTTAATATTTTTTTCGCATAAAATTTTGAAATCAGTTGCTGATATTTTGTTACTAACTGATGGAAATTGTTCCAACACAAAGGAAGAGGAACAATTTTTAAAAAATTGTAACGCTGTTTTAAAATTCTTCACATAATAGTATTGATAATACTGTTGGCATCTCTTTTCATCCTTTAGGTTTAAGCATAACCAATGTTGCATTTTTGTAACTGCAGTAGTTCTCATTAAGGGATAAAGTTCAGTTTCTAGATAGTGAGGGTTTATGATGTATTCGTATTCCAAATCTAGTAACCATTTACATTTCAATGCTTTACATACATAAAGCATATCATCGTCCTTCAGATTTTTGATTATATAATCTACGTTTCTAAGCTTTGACGCAAGGTCTATTTTGAAAATTCTATCTATTTGACTTGCATCTTCAAGATCTTCATATACAAATATACCTTCGCTTATTACATAGGCTTCATTTACAAGACAATTAAAGTGATGGTGACGTTCACCTAGATTTCTTCCAATCAAAGTAATGGGTTCCATTTTACGATAAAAATGTATTTATCGATGGAAATACATGTATATTTTCATTCATTATCTGGTATCTGAAAATAAAAATAAAATATTTATTATTGTATCTAATTTTTATCTATAGTCTTTTTTTTAACAAACGAGTACTGAGTATGTCTCTCGCACATTTCCGATATTGACAGAGTGAGATGAATCATTGCCGTCATTGGTCAATGCCTTTGTTCTTGTTTTGAAATTGTTAAGACCCGTTCATATTGCATACTTCTAAAATTTACTTTAGAAAAAAATACGTTTTTACTTTATGATTTAAACTTGCATACATAGTATATTCATTATAAATTTTCTGTTCGCGTTTATTATATAAAATATGTAATAGTATATAATTATATTCTGCACTAGAACATATAAATCAAATAATTCTACTACAATTCTCATAATCTTAAAAATAATCGTCATCCTTCTGATGAACTCTCTGCAGATACGTCAATAATAAATTGCTCTAACATAATATATTGAATATGATTGTCAACTCCCTCCGTACATTTTGGTTTCTATCTTGGTTATCACATGATTGAGAGATGACCACCATTTTTATCTATCCACTTTAGCTACTCCTTGTAGCAAAAGAGTTCAGACTTCATAAATGTTATAACTTTTGTTATTACTTGCCATAGCCCTTCAATTCAGACCAAACGAGTTCAATTGGGTTGAGCTCACAGTGATACGTCGGCAAACGTATGACGAGATTATGTGTTAATTTAGCTACAACATTTTTTTTCAAAACTATATTTGTTTTGCTTACCCTTATTCAATAGTTGCAACTTTAGTATTCATTCGTTACAAGCAATATTTATCGACGCGCAGGTAGTCGATGACTCAACTGAATTTACCTACATGTAACTACAGAGTTCGTGTGGAAAGGGCTTTATGTTGATTACGTGGGCCAATAGCAACGCAGTAAAATTTTCTGTACTCGTTTGCTAAAAAAAATAGACTATAGTTCATATTAGATGAAACTAACCCAGTAGGTATTATATTCAACCTGTGGGTCACGCGGTTTCTTTTTCGGGGCTGACTATTTTAGTCCGATGTTCCGACAAAACAAACCAATAGTTAGATGTACAACTGATCTTATTCGCATCAATGCACGTATAACTCGACTAGCCCATACATTTGTAACTTTGTAATTGGAGATGAGTAGGTCGCTTGCTGGATGTAAACAAATGTCTGCCTATCCATTACAAATATATATAGATCAATATTGTTGCAAAACTTTCTTTGTTTTTGCATAAACTTATCTTCTAGAGTTGGCGGTAGTGTATAACGCTCACTTTCTGCCAGATATATTTTTGCAGTTGCAGATTCCTCACGGCTACTAAAAATATTATCCATCTACTTTATACTGATGGACGACAGTGTCACAGGGTTTTTTCTCTTCTGTGGAGGTGAAACTATGACTAATATATAATATAAACTATAACTTTTAAAAACCGTTAAGCTAGCCTATATCAAAATACCACTCGTTAATAAGTAATGCTTCGAAATTGGTATGCATTCTAGACTATAATTATATATTTAACTAACTCCCAATAACTGTATATTCATCACACGTCAATGTATTTTGTGATATATTTTTAATTTCATTGCAGTCAAATGAGTATCTAAAAAGTTCTATCACAAAGTTAAAAGGATGTGTATTTCATAGCGCTTTCCATTCTAACGCTGTGTCGTCATATTTACAATACAAAGTGTTGAAACTCAGCCAAATATTGCACACATGTCTTTGAGCTTAATAGGGTGCCAGCTTTCCATTTTATTGGGTATAAAAAAAATGTCTGTATGATTCTAATTTAAATAAGAATGTTTTACAAAAAATATCATATTAATTTGAAAAATACATATTTTTACAGAAAACTGGCCAACTGAAAGAATAACTATTAGGTTCAAAGACATGCATGGAAAATTTCAGTGAATTTGAATTCGAAAATATCCTCTTTGTGTGGAAATCACTGTAAATACTTCCCTTATGAGGCTCAGAATTTGTGATCCAAATGCTCCATCTACGAGCAAGTATACATTTGTATGGGATGAATTCTGAAGTTCTAAACCATAATGGAACTGAATCTCAAGGAAAGCTGTTTGGATATATCGGTAGGTCTTCGGTACCACTTGAGGTTGTAGTATTTTTAATACTTACCTTATTGGTTAGATGAAGCTAATGCTTATATACAGGGTTATTGGAAAAATGCTAACTCTTAGGGTTGACTTCTGCTAGTCCTAACAGATAAGACGATTTTTTTATTTAAAAAAAATAAAAAAAATTGTAAATTTTTATGGTTTTTTTGTCTGAATAAGTACGAGGACCACCTGATGTTAAAAGACTCTTGTGCGTGTAATGTATTATTTCATATTTTTTATTACTTTGCTCGATGTAAATATTCAAAACTCTATTCAAAGGGAGCACGCGCGGTGCAGTGTTTCCGCGGCGGGAGTTCTTGGTTCAGAGTAGGCGTAATAAATAAAATAATAATAAAAAATAAATATCTCAAAATGTTTGTTAGGACTAGTAGAAGTGAACCCTGAGAGGTTGTTAGCATTTTACCAATAACCCTGTATATTAGACCATGATATTAAAACAAACTACAAACCACGCGCCAAGGTTATTGAGAGTTCCTGCTACTAGGCCATTATAGCTTTAGAACTTACTGATTGATTATATTAATAACTCACCGCAGATATATCGTTAGATATCTTCACTTCCTTTTAAGAAAGATATTCTCTCGTACATATCCATTAATAATTTATTTCACTTTAGTAACATATTTTCTTTCAAATGTCAACAAAGCTTGGTCAAGGTTAAATATAAATTAGGAGCCTAACGTTAGCACACTATGTGAGCGCAGCTGGTACTGAAATTCGTCTGGTCTATAAATAAAAACTTAAAACAAATCACTCGATTCTGCTTCGACGAAACAGCTATAGTAATGTAAGAACGTTCGGCATCAGAAAGTTGGCTTCAAATAGAACTATAACCAAAATTAGTTTGTAAAAACAGACGCATATTTTTTTGATAAGATAAGATAATCGTTTATATGCATTAAACATGAGTATTATACACACAAGGTAGATATGCACATAGATGGATATTCGAGAATTCGGTTCATCATATTTTGCCTATTTAGGCGTACAAGAGAGAAAGCCATTTGAAATTGTATATAAAACAAAAAAACACAACTCTCAACATTAATACAATCGAATAGTGAAATACTTGTACATTATTTTACATGTCAATCGGTTTTGTGCATAAATGTCAAAGAATATTTTAATTATTATTTCAAGCTAGTAGGGATTAGAAAGATTAGATTATGTCAGATTATTATCAGTCAAAAATTCGTTTACACTGTAATAGCACTTCGTCATTAAAATGTTCTGTATGTGATATAAAAAGGTAGTATGATTATGGATTATAGTAAAACTATACTAGTTATTGAAATTTATATAGATTATAATTGACTTATTTCATGTAACTAAACTAATTCTAATTCTTTACAGTATTTTGAAGCGCTCGTAGCGAAGTTTGCTTAGCCATTCTGATCCAATCAGCAAAGTCCGCCGCGGTCATGAGTTGGATGGGTAACCGCTGGCGACATTACTACTGAGCGCATCCGTGCTTCGGAGAGCACGTTAAGCCGTCGGTTCCGGTTGTTGTCTTAAGATGGCAGTCGTTAAAGCATGTTGATAGGGCATTTTGCAAATGCTCGTCTGGCTAGCTACCACCTTTAAGAAGAAAACCTGTCGCCAAGCACCTAAAAAGGTGTGTTTCAGCAGCTGTCTTTGAGAGCCAGTAATTCTAGGTTAGCCTGAACAACATCTTCGCCCACATCATCACTTACCATAAGGTGAGAGTGGTTAAAGGCATAAAAAAGTATTAGAGTAGGTATACATGCATATATATTTGTTACAACACACTTCATCTACTAGTATTAAGCCATATTACCACTATTTAGTGAATTAATAATATAAAGATATACACACTATTATAAACATATAAATGTCCATCCAAAACCTAAAATCGAATGAACCAAATTTTAACATAATTAGTTTTGTTGATCGGAAAGGAGTGCCAACAAACACACAATTTTTAACAAATGTAATTAAAATTTAACCATTTTCAAGTATTTGGAGCTTTTTTAGTCTATTTTGTCATGAGATAATAAGTTGAACGTATGTGAAATTTAATTTTCTCAAAATATAAATGATTTTTAACTGTAAAGAACAATGAATGGCATGCATACAAAAATACTTAAGTCATTTCCTATTCTGGTTTTATTAATGTAGTGTTATGTTATATAGTTAAAAATATAACATAAAACTACACATACTAAACACATTGTAATTACTAACAATTAAAACACTAGTTATGGCATCGAATATCTGAGGGCCTCTAGGTCTGCATTACCACATTACATTAAAGCAGTTTCTATGATTTGTTTTTGTTTGTCTCCTAATTGTATGTTGTTTTTGTGCTTGGTAAATTGCGCCCGCTGGTAGCTGTAACGGAACATACCTTGGAAAGGAAGTTCCGACACTTAAAATATGAAGTCTAATGTTGTATAACTAATGATACGGAACCATTCATGCGCGAGTTCGACTCGCACTTCATCGGTTTTTTATTTATCTGCCGGGAAGACGAAAAATATAGGTAAAGAATCTAAAGAACAGAAATAAATTATTCATTCTTAGTAAAAACTTTTAATAGACAATATTTGCGAATACAAACTTCTTCAATCAATAAGATAATAAGAAGCATAGAACATTTTGAGAGGATCTGTCAAGAATACAAAAGTGACATGAAAAATCGAAATTCTCATATTGTTTTACAGAGGAATTTCACTTAAATCTAAAATATAAAAAAATAATATTATAAAATAAGCCTACTATAAGAAGATAACGTTTGGAGAACGATAATATTTGGAGCACAAAAATCATGTGGAGAAAAGTTATGTACGTAAGTTTACATTGAATTATTTGAGTATTATAAAATGTACGGGATTGATATGCTATTCAATTAGTATAAACTCTTATTCTTGGATCTATCAGATCTAATCTACTGCAATAGTAAATTACATTGATTTTGTGTCCTAATCCTACCCCAATGTCTTCTGAATATTGTTCTAGAAAAAATTATTTTGTCTAAGTATTCATGTATGATAAACGTGAATGATGATTCTACTCAAGTATTTAAGTTGATATAAAGAATGCTTTAAGTTTGTTCAACTAATATGGATTGACACTCTTACGACAACATTGAGGCATGTAAGTCCTCGTATATATGTATACAACAATACGAAATATAAATTCTATTCAACCATGATGATACATTGTTGAATATTGGTGCAAATGCGACCACACGACCACACCTTCAATAAGTCTTTCTACTGTAAGGATGAAAGATGTTATATTCGACATGAGAAAATTAGAGGGAAAATAACTCCTCTTAACCTTATATATTCATATTTGAGTACTTGAGTCCGAGTATAAATATAATTCACTTTTGTTATCACAAACACGTGATCTTACAAAACTTAGGCAAAGTAAGTCCTAAAATATATAACCAAATTTTTCATTGAAATCAAATAATAATATGGATTGTACCACAATACTTTAAATAACATTCTATTTCAAACCGAAAGGTATCAAATCAATGATATTCACTAATTAGACATGATGTCGTGTACGAAATATGTAAAAGTAAATTGAGAAATAATCAATCAATGACACTCATTATATGGATATTATGAATTATCCAATAATGTGTTCAAATTAGGAAGTCAAGCAGTATTTGATTTAAGGAGAAGGCTTTACCTAAGTGAACCGATGAGCATTGGCGTCGTGCGCCGTAAAGAAGGCCTTCTGAAACGTACTCCAGGGGTTGCAAGTCCCTGGCACTTCAGCATTTGAACTTTTCCTTAAAACTGCTAACTAATATACGATGGATCCATCTAAATATCAAAGTTGTGACTTATCAAATAATCAAATTTTATAATAACAATATATTATAAAATGCCTATTTGCCAGTTTACTTACAATAAACGTTAAACTTTCAAAATTTAATAGTGTCGAAGTCAGAGTTAAAATAATCTAAGAACTATCAGTCTAGTCCATTCTCCTACTTTTTTAATTAGACCAATTTTAATAATTCAATTTACTTAATCAAATTTCATCAAACAATTTTGTGCAATTCTTACTCTAATATAATCTTATATTAATATCCATTTTACTATATGACGCTGTGAATATAAGTTGAGGAAGTAAATTGTCAATTTGTATTTTAGAATACAATATTCAATATCTCTTAGTTTCCTTTATAATTTCCGATAGATTTAAGTTCGTTTAGAAATACATAATACGGATTTTATAGTATATAATCTAAATTAATTTTAATCTCTCCTTTCCTATTTAGATCTTCAAAATGATTGAAGTCGCCTAAAATATAATGTGATTACGAAATTCATTGATTATCCATTTTTAGTATATTTCCTTTATCTCATAATAAAACATAATAAAATATAGTTTAGTCTTAGTTTCCTAGAGGTCTAGGTTACTATGTTAGGTACTTTAGAGAAAATATCTTCTAATATAATTCACTTACTATACTAGATAAGCAGTTATGCATCTTAGGTTCTTATTGTTAAGCTTTAATATGTTTTGCAATTTTTGAGGAAATCTCAGGAAGTCTTAGGAGTCATGACAATATATTATTATGAGTACAAACATTCAAGTAAATTCTAGTTTCATATTGTTTTCCTTACAAAAGCCAATACATACCTAATTTATAGTTATTTATACTTATGCTATTTTAAGCCAAATTCTATACTATTTATTTTATCTAGATTTCATGTCAGGTTTTCCCGGCTATTTTTAATTTGAAACTATCTACAATAATAATTTATACATGTGGTATTAGATTTGGGTTCTGTACAAATTACTTTAGGATTCATATATCTGCTTTATTTAATTGTAAAATATATTATTTGTTTTTCATTTCCATTTCCCGTAATTTATATTTTGTTCTAAGAAACAATTATTTACTCCCAGACAAAAAATATTAAGTTGTTTAATTAATTAATTAATACTCTAACGATTTAATTATTTTTTAACGATTTAATACTCTAATGGTACTTCACTTATAATTGCTTTGTCTTGAATTATGATCTAGAAACATATGTTTCATGTAACGTCTCTTACAATGAAAACTGACGTCTAAAATTAGGTAAATTTTAGACGTCAGTTTCTCTAATAATTTACTATTGGCCTTAGATACCTAATTCAAATTTTTAAGAGATATTTATTATTCTCTGTTCAATAATTCAGAATGTCTACGTTATTCTCATAATACATTCAAATTCTATTCCTTTACATCATCAAATGAACAAATAATATTCCAAAATATATTAGAGTTAATTGCAATTATTTTACTATAAAAATACTATAGTATAAAAACTAGTATAATAGGTTCATTTAGATATCTTTATGATTCTTATTTAAATTATAAATTTTAATTTGATAGATTTAAATTTTAGGTTAGAAAATACTATTCAGGAGTATTATCTGTTAGGTTAGACAAGTTCTTTCTTAATTACCTTAAAAGAAAATGGATTACTACAATAGGTCACTTCTTAAGGTCCTACCACTATACTAGACGATTCACATGCCATATTTCAAATCACAATAATTTTAGATTAAAGAAAACTATTTTACATGTTACTATAGGTTTCTTTAGTAATTTGAAAATTTGGGATCATAATTTTTAGTCAAGCACGATTGTTTTGTTGAAGCAAAAATTAGGATCAGTTTAAGTTAGGTTGTAGTTTAAGTTAGGTTGTTTTAGTTATATTTTTTTTATTAATGTTTCTTTATTAATTTTTATTTAATTTTAAAATTATTAATTTGGGATTTTTATTTTATTTAAAAAAAATAGTATAGGATCCTGGGGCGGTTACATAGCGGACCGTCCTGCGTCGTTTTTAGGCCTTTAAAGTCAATAGTCAAAAAGTTATGAACATTTTACAGTCATATATCTATATATTATGATTACAAGCACAACCGCGTACGTAATTTGTAAATTTATTTTACAGTTATATTTTTCAAAATTTCGTGTATTTACCAAATTAAAAATCCAGTTTCAACCTTTTGAAATAGCTCCACGCATCCAAAAACGTGAGCCGCGATCCCCAATCGTTTCCCGTTGGATTGAGCGCGATCGGAGCTATACTTTTTTAAATATAACAAAATTAGTGTAATACACCTAACTTTAAGCTCTACAGTAGATTTTAAGTTAAATAGTTCCTCTCTCATCATATGTATAATATAATCAATCACTACCGTAACGGTTTTTTTTACCAGCGGTATGCTTCTATTAAAAAAACAATACAAACTATATACAACTACTTACTACATTGAAAGCATTTAAGCCCATTGCATTGCAGGCCTACAGGTAGTCCTGATGTTTTGGCCTACTACCGGTTGGCAGAGTGCCCAGCAAGCTGGCAGCATTGCAATGGATTGCTTATTCGCTGAGCCAAATATATGCCAGCATTTTGATCACACCGAGTAATATATTAAAACTGCCGAGATTAGTATACTTACGCTGCTTGAGTTGCTCCACCGAAGTAGCCATAGCGCCAACCGTCATGTTTGTTTCAGAAAGATGTGACGTCAAAAGCTAGTTCAATAGAGCCTAAAGAAAAATTCAAGATTTTTCTACTAATACGGAACCGGAAAGACAAAAAAGCTGGTAATGCCACACTAGATACTTTGAGCATCCTTATGCCTCCCAACCTCACAGGTAAGCTCGCCACCAATCTCAATTATCCATGTCAATAATCAAAAAATAAAATCATGCAATCAGAGCAAAATATGGCTATCTTACTGTCATGTCCTCAGTGCCTGATCACCTGCACACAAGATGACCTCACATATGCATCTTACAGGGCCGTTGAGGTGGCCTCCCATTGGGCAAATATTATCTAAGGTTCAATTAGCCATTGATACGAAATGAATGAGTAAAGAAAACCGACATAAACGCATATTTTATTAAGTTGTCTAAGCTTGAAGAGCTAAGAGAAGAAAAAGAACACAGAGAGCGTTTTCATAGCTGACAACATCTCAAATTATATGTAAATTTGGGAACAAAAAGGCAAAATCTAATAAAAGAGCAAGAGGCATATATAAATGTTTGAATTTGAATAATTTGCTAGATGAAAATCTAAACTTTTGAATTTTTTCTTCAACAAAAGGTGACAAATTTAGTCAAAAATCTGTGAACCTAAAACACGAAGTGATTATTTTTCTACCAATGATAAACTAGGTGTAAGCGAATTTATTTTTTCAATTTTCTTAATATATCCGGACAAGTATGTATCAACAACAAAAAAAAAATTCAAACATTAAATACTCGTACGCATTATTAGGAATAACACAAATAGAGTAGTATTTGAGTTATCCCTAATAATGCGTCAGATCTCACTCAGAGTAAGATAACACACAGAAAAATTATATTCTGATTGCAAACCTCCCCTTTTTTGAAGTGGGCTTAAAAATATATAGAAAAAAAATACTCAAGACAACAATCGTCTATAAGTAAAACCAAATCAACGAATACAGGTTCGTATCGTCCCCGAAGATTGCGTCATCCAAATACAAAAAAATGATGTTGCAATAATTAATTTATAAAATGAAAACTAATTTCAATGTTATAATAATTAAATTGTTTTATTAAACAATATTTCCAACGGTTTAACGAAACGGTTTTGGCAACTATATAATTTTTGCAGATTGTAATTAAATGAAATTTGTTTTTTTTTATGACCTTGGATAGGATTTAAATAAAACTAGTTTAACAGTATGGTATATTATTTAATATCAAAATTATACATAAAATTACAAAACCTCAAACAATATCTATAGTCATAGATCGGAGACATGAATAAAATAAATCTATCACTATTTATGGATTAAAGTGAAATGTGAATTACTATTATTAATAAATGATTTACTATTAATTATTATTAATTATTTTTTAATAATCGGCAATTTAGTTTTTCAGGTTTGTATCGTTAGAAAATTAAGATAACTAAATATATAAGACAAATCCAGTAGGGCTTATTTCTTTACTTTATTATATTAAGTTACATAAAAAATGTGTGTACTCTTTACTCTTCGATTTCTAGACATTGAATTTACGCGTGTATTAGACCCCTCCCCCTCAATTCAAAAATAATTTCATTTTTAATCTAATTTAATATTTGGTTTCGTTTACGGATGGACAAACAGACTGTAAAGTGAGATTAATAAGGCTCCGTTTTGCCCTAAGGGCGCGGAATCCTTAAGAATGTTAACCCAATGATAAGAAATTTATTATATAAGTCAACGTCTTTGTCGTTGCTTAAGCAACTCCATTTCAATAATCATAATAATTCGCAAACCATTGCAAGTCTTTGTATTTTATTTCATAATAATGCTTTTGAATATCTTGTACGTCTTTATCGTTGAGATAACAACGCTTATCTGAAAGTAAATAAAAACCCATTCGGTATTCAGAGCCTTTACTTTCTTCCAAAATGCCTTTAATAATGGAGGAGAGCCAGTCGCTTGATATATTATAATTATTTGCTCTTTCCAAATACATAATAAGACTTTTGTAGTATAGTTCTATTACAGAATCAAAGTATTTAGTAGTTAGACTATTACCGACTTTTGCTACATATTTGCCAAATAGACATCCCACTATTTTGACACCATCTTTGCATTTTCTTTTTTCGTCTGCAAATACTTCAGGATTTAACTTTAAAGCCAGATGAACCGCTTTGCAGTATATCATTGAGAGGTGAAGAAGTGCAAATGTATTGAAATTTTCGTCAATCGTTAACATTTTTTGCGTCTGAACCACCACTTTCTCCATGACTGTCAATGATGAAACATACTCAGTTTTAAGAAAAACTGTATTATATTTTAGCGTTTGTATAACCTCTTCCATATATTCAGAAAATATTACTTTTTTTTCAAGATCATTGCTTAATAATTCCATTGTTGCGAAAAAGGGACAACCAAACTTTTCTAACCTTTGTTTTTGAATGTTATCGCTTTTACACAATAGAAGGTATTTTATAAGAATTCTTATGTATAAACAGGTACATTTTAGGTGTTTTCTTTCTTTCGATTGATTAGCAAGCACGAAATCTTCTTTTAGAAAATGTACTAAGAGGTTATCAATAAATTGCTCATTAACATATGGAAGCAATATTTCTATATGGCAAAGTGGAGGCATAGCTTTCAAGAGGTTCATGTTTTTAAATAAACAATATATAACCGTGCTATATTCAGGTCTTATTTTCAAAGGTACCGTATTAATAGCTGCTATCCTTCTAGCTAAATCATATCGATTGGGTTTAGAGATATTCAGATTTTCAATTATTGGTTTGATTGTTTCCCAAATCAGTGGATTGACTTCTTCACCATAAAACTTCATTAACTTTAATCCATATTTAACTGCAATCGTAGGTCTGCAGTCTGCTAAATTAACGAAGACTTCTATCTCTTGATTTGTCCTTTTTGATAATATTAAAGCTAGTTTAGCTGTACGTTTCCACTTGAAGAGGTTTTCAATATTTTTATTTATTTCTATCAAAGAACATTTCAACACTCTATTGGCAATAAGTTTGGCACCAGATTTTTCCCACCCGAATAGATCAATATTAAAAGCTGGTCTTGTAAGATGTGCATTTGCTCTTATTTTAGCAGCAATAAACTCAGAATTTGCATCTCGACTAGTGTCTGATTCAATTAAAAAGAATTGCAACTGATCACCTAATAGAATAGCCAAAGGTCGAATCAAACTAAGATGTTTGTTTTTTATAAAACTATTTAAAAACATATTCGCCAATCCATTTTCCTCACTAAAATATATCGACAGTTTATTAAAAAACTTATCAGGTTTTTCTTTTGTTTCCTTTTTGTAGAATTCTGCAAATTTATTTGCATCAAGTAAAGTAGTGTCGTGTTTTATTGCGTTTATATACGAATCTATAGATGGAAATAATTCAAAATTATACTTGAATAACAGTTTTCTTGCAATTTTACCTCGAAACAGTCTACTTAATAAACAACTCATATCTGACATATTTTTATCTGTGTTTTCCGTTATAATATCAATAAGACCAGTAAAATTCTCAATATTCATCTTATAAGCATTAAGAGTATCAATAAGTTTATTTATACACAAAGCTGCATCGGAAACTTCTGTTTTATCTTTAGCAACAGATATCAAAAGTCTAGGTAATGATTCTTTAACATATGTTTTTTCTTTTTCGTTAAGTGAATATATCATGAAGTCAGTAAATTGATCCAAAAATGCATTAAAAATATGAGGTTGACAAGTACCTGTATGAAGCAAACTACGAATAACAACAGCATGTAAGCCCTCGTGACATTCAGCTTCAGGTGTGTTTCCATCTAAACCTAAGTTTTTACCAAAATCTAAAAGTTGGTTCCAAGAAGACTCCGGCAAACGCCAAACTTGAGCTCTTTTAACAAGACTCCTGATGATTGCAGCTCGAACATTAGGTGGTTCATTGTTGTGTTTGGCTAGCAACTCCAACAGCAAGGCTATATTTTCAGGTCGACCACCACTTTTGCTGACTAAGACTAGAATCATAAACTCACGGTTTTGTGGGGAACTCTCCGCTTTCATTCTTTTTCTTAATTCATAGAGTGTTTGTCCAAAACTCCTGAATCGAAACTCATCAAAAAGTTTATCTAGAAGAGTTTTCACTTTAACAGCAGAAAACGCACAATCATCTGATTCACAACAAAATATTTCGAATTTACTGTCATAACCCTTTTTTTTCTTAATTTTTCTTTTCCCCATGTTTTCATATTCACAAGGTTCATGCTTAGGATCGTCAAATATTGTTAGATATTCAGATATTTCTTGAACAGGTGGAGCAGGAGTTTCATAAGGCCATTCCTCTATTTCATCTCCAATATCTTTGATGACAAATACTTTTTTCTTAAAAGCGGCCCTTTCTTCAGGTTTCAAGCGTTTGATTAATGGTTCAAGATATTTATAATCAAACCAACTTAAATTCGATAAATATTTGGCTCGTGTCAATATCAAGACAAGATTTTTAGCTTTTTCGCTGTCAAGACAGTCAGCTACAGCTTGTATATTTAGTAACCAAGCAGAATACAATTCAGGTTTATGCCAAAACCTTTCACTGTGATTTTTCATTATATATTTTGTTTGTGAAGCTCTAAACTGACACAATTTATCTGTGTTAAAATATTTTTCATTTATGTCTAAAATCATTGCTGTATCTGTTTTTAACGCGTGTCTTATAGCTAAGAAATAATCTTTTTCTTGAGATAAATATTTTTTTTTCAAATCTTCATCGTTCAAAACTGCATCATAAAATAGTTTTATCACCATTGAGCAATTTTGAATAAATATTTTGAAATAATGTGGGTTTATTTTATGCATAATATTTGGGAATTCGAATTCAATCACATCTTTAGAGCATTTAGTGAGAAATTTAATAGCAAATTCATAATCTTTCTTTTTGTAGTAATAAGCATAAAACTGCTGAGCTTTAGTTTCATCTTTCATATTAAGATGTATCCAATGTTGCATTTTGGTAATTGCTGTTGTAATCATTTCAGGATAAAGTGATACTTCTAAATATAATGGGTTAATAATATTGTCATAGTCTTTCTCCATTAACCATGTCGATTTCAAAGCTCTGTTGACATAAAGCATGTCATCTTCTTTGAGATTTTGAATTATGTAATCCAGATTTCTGAGTTTCGATGCGTAGTCTATTTTAAAGATACGGTCTATGGGTGACTTTTCTGGGAGATCTTTTAAAATATTGAAGTCTTCATTTTGTTGGTAAGCTTTGTTAACAAGATCATTAAGGTGTGAATGGCGTTTACCAAGATTATCTCCAACCAACGTGATTGGAATTATGGTAGACATATTGTGTGAAAGTTTTTCAATTATATCTAAAAGACAGTAATTCGAAGAGAATAATGCAGCTATCCTGAAGGTTTTCTTGACGGTTCATGAAATTGGACAGGAATTTTTACATAAAATGTTGAAAATCCTCCGATTTTTTTTGTCAAATTTCAAGGGAATGTGTGAATCTGAAATATAAAAAAAAAACCATTCAAATGTTATTTCATGAAACAGTGTAGAAGTAGGCTCATATAAACTTTCTGTTAATTTGCCCAGTAATTGATCGTAAAGGAATAAAATAATATAATGTATTTTATACAGTAATCTTTATGCCCATGGGGTGCCGGGCACAGCCACCCCCATAGTGGGAGAGGCTGAGTTCAGTAGTGGACAATTCAGTTGATATAGCAATCTCTATATCTAAAAATAACAAATGGATAACCAATCTATCAGTTACCTTTGTTGTTGTTTCAAATTACAGTATTATGTATAAAATCAACCACAATAAGAATTCATAATATTTTGAAGCTACTTTTTAAGGGTAACATACATAGTAGATCCAGAAAAACTTTATGAATATATGTAATTTTATTTATCTTAACTATTTTTTCTACTCAGATGGTTTGTTTTTTGGCAATACGCGAATTATTTATAGAAATTTTAATATGTATTAACTTTCAAAGTCAATTGACGAATCGAGGCAGTTTAATGTATGTATAACATTTTATCGATTGGGAAACATATATCTGGAGAGCAGCAGTTGGTCCATACACTCACATGCACATACCCTCCCTCACACAAATATGTCAAATAACTTGGCAGATAGATACAATTAAAATTGTATACATAATATTTAAATATTGATGTAACCTCTTATTGCATTTTCTTTGTGAGATTGTGACTGGCTGAAGAAGCACGAGACCTACCTGATGGCAAATAAATGATCAGCAAATAAATAAATTTTAATTTGAATTTAATTTACAATTTGAATTTGACGGTCATTTCTGTGTATTTAATTGCTACGCTTATATAATTTAAACCTGCACCGAGGCGGCGATACGTAATTGTGGTTCGTTTGACCCCTTGCTGTATCTTTATTTCTTAATTTTGAGTTATGTAATTAATATATATAAATATATATTTTTTCCGGCGGTATGCCTTTATTAAACAAAATACTATGAACTATATACAACACTACAGCTACTACAATAAAAGCATTTAGACAACCTATAAGTCATAGCAGACTCATAGGCAGTCCAAATGCTCCAGCCCACTCCAATAATATATATTATATTTAAGGATTCATTATATAAATCATACACTTTGGAAACCCGATTACTTAAAATTTTCTCTATAGAAAATAAATCGAAAGTTATATCTAAAAAACTAAATAAACCCTTAGTACGGCGTAAATACCTAACGGAGAGTTTTCTATAACGTATACATATTACATTTATCAAATAGGTATTTGTTTTTATCATACGAAGGAAATACTCAAATTCACGCATGTTCCGCCCATTTTAGTCAGAGCCGCAATGCTTTGTCCCTATCCGCTTTTGTAATTCTTCGGCCGTCGGATGGGGACGGATGCTGTTGACGAGCCTTACTTACGCACAAATACGCGGCGCGCCTAAAAAGCTCGGTGCGCCCTTATGCTAGTTTTGCCTGAGGATATTTTAATACTTTTGTAACCTATAAAAATTATGTAATAAATTATATTTATCCTGTGTAAAATAAATAGTGCTCGTACCAACTTCTACCGGAATCTGTTTTGAATTTTCAGCACATAGGCACATAAAAAGCTTTAAAATTTTAATCCAAAATCAGTTGACGAGACCATTTTAACATACATCTTATATTTGGAAATACAAAAACTCTCTATCAAAATTTTTAAATATGTATACAGGGTTATTGGTAAAATGCTTACAACCTCTTAGGGTTGACTTTTGCTAGTCCTATCAAACATTTCGAGAAGATTTTTTTTTGTATTGAAAAATAAACTTATTTTTAACAGAAGAAGTACGAGGACCACCTGATGTTAAAAGTCTCTTGTGCCTGTAATGTATTATTTCAAATTTGTTATTACTTTGCTCGATGTAAATATTCAAAACTCTATTCAAAGAAAGCACGGCGCAGTTCAGTGTTGACGCGGCGGGAACTCTTGGCTTGGAGTAGGCATTAAAAGACAAAATAAAATATTTTAAAATTTAAAAAAATTATAAAAAAATAAAACTTAAAATGTTTGTTAGGGCTAGCAGATGGCAACCCTAAGAGGTTGTTATCATTTTACCAATAAACCTGTTTTTAAAATCAAATTAATTATTTGCTCAAATACATGTCACATAAGATCTTATATTGAGGTTTAGATACAATGTGATAGTACGAGGTTTCACAGCAAAATATCATAAAAACATAATCAAAACATGTTTAACCGTTGAAATCGCGACCTGTCAAGCTACTTTCCCCCCCTCGCCTCGCTAGGACTATAGAAAAAAAATGGCGGTCGAGACACTGCTACGTATTTTGACCTTGGAATCAAAACCTACTAGTTAAAATACAATACAATGTTTACAAAAACTAGCTAGAAAATGTTTATCTTTCGAATGAAATACCGCATGGCACTGTAAAATGCAAAGAAACGGTGCGGCCATCTTGCGAAATCAATGAACAGGCGTTTACCTATACTTTTATCATTATATTATAATATTGTACAAAGATGTCTATTGATACGAGAAACTGTTACGTTTTTCATATTCATGAATATATACGCTACCAGAATAATATAATAACTTTGTTGTTTCCCCACCAAAATAATTAGTTATCAGGATCAGAACAAAGAACTAATTCAAGGTCATTCAACTTGAACTGAATTTTGTTTCGCACGTACATAAACATATCATTGAAACGCTATCCGGTTGCTAATGATACGTAAACATAAACTTTGATATTTATTCTAAGTAATACTCACATGAAAATCTGCTTTTGTTAGGTTTGTACATCGAAAAAAAGGATTTTTTTCAACCGGCATCGACAAAATAACCCTAAAAACACATTCACTTTGAGCACATAAATCACAGTCACCAAATCGATTTACAACACACACAGGGCACTATATGCATACTATAATCTTCAAATACCGTTTCAACTTATTGTTTATTGTATAAACACTAATAAATCAAACAACCGGCACTAAAACAATGCGCCGTAATCCGATACATTTGTTTACTAATTTGGTACTGCTAGTGATGTATTCACTGTCGACAAATGCGTTCGATAATTTTAGAGGAACACAGATTATATTGAAGTTACTATTGGATTTTAGCAACAAATTGTAGTAGAGTTTTTATACGATTTTACTGGAAATTTATGCAAGAATCGATTTATAATCGATAAGTGTCGAAGATAATTTCGCATATTATTACTCTTACAAGATTCTTATAAGATTCTCATAAGATTCTTATAAGATTCTCATAAGATTCTCATAAGCATCTTATAAGATTACTCCATACAGAAAAAGTGCTACTGCAAAATTAAAATAGATGTTTTCCTATTGCTTTCATAATTTTAGAGGAACACAGATTATATTGAAGTTACTATTGGATTTTAGCAACAAATTGTAGTAGAGTTTTTATACGATTTTACTGGAAATTTATGCAAGAATTGATTTATAATCGATAAGTGTCACAGATAATTTCGCATATTATTACTCTTACAAGATTCTTATAAGACTTATAAGATTACTCCATACAGAAAAAGTGCTACTGGAAAATTAAAATAGATGTTTTCCTATTGCTTTCATAATTTTAGAGGAACACAGATTATATTGAAGTTACTATTGGAAAGACCATGGGTTCCTAAACGTATGACTCATTAAATGGAGTGCCATTTAAAGAGTTAATTGGCATTGTTTGAACAAGTTTCTTATCATCAGATTGTCTTCACTCAATCAATAAAATGTTAATGACATATTAGACTTGCTATATTGACTTAACATTAGCTACTACTGCTTTAATTTGAGTGAATATTGTGTATTTTGTATAAATAAATAACTAAGTATGATTTTGTGGCACACATTCAATACCCACGATAATGTTTTTTCATTTCTGTAAATAATTTACATATCTGCATAATAACACAAAACAACTGTTGACAAAACTGTTATAATTATAAATATGAATAATAATCTCATGTTTTCAAAGAGTTCTTATGAATCCACTATGGGTGTTCTGATAAGAAAATAATACCTCAAAATACTAGGAATTTCTATTATAAACACTATCTGACATAAAATTGTAATCTGGCACAGCAACAATAAGAAATTTTTAGATTTAATTGGTAATCTGTATCTGATAATAAGGAGTTTTGTAGGGACTTCAATCTTATAATACCATATTCAAAGTACTTATTAAGTATTATTTATGTACTTATTTTCATGTTTAAAATTGTCAACATGGGACCAAAACATTATTCTAACTTACTAAACAACAAAATTTCGAAGAATGAAAACATTGGAACCACCAGCTGGATTCGTATCCATAACCCTCCGTTCCCAAAGCTGAGAAATTGTCTGCCAATCTGAACTAACATGGTGAACGTGAGTCAAATTTCACGTTCATCCATTCCTTATTAAAGCTAGAGTACTGGTAGCATTTTCCATACAAACGTAGATTCGTCTTATTTTAAATACCAAACGTTCAAACTCGTTGAAATTTACCATACATGTCCTTGGGCCTAATATCTATGCTTCTGTTTTACCAGATTCCCGTTAAATTATTTTCAAAAATATTCGGAAAAATCCGAGAATTCTTATTTTCCCATTTGGGGATAAAATAAATCGTAAAACTGGCAATTCAGAAGCATAGATAGATGAAGCATAGGCTTAGCGATATGCAAGCAAAGTTTCACTGATTTTAGCACTTGGTATTTAAAATATGTCGAAACTACGATTGTACGGAAAGCGCTATGTGCCTAAGATATCGTCAGAGGTCGAATTGATATCTATAATCAATGTTATTGATGTACCAAACAATACCAATTTTGCAATTAGCTTCAAATTCGTCATGTTGACCCTATTTGATGAATCGAGTACTAAATAAACAACACATACATACCTTTATCTATATTCACTGCACACACAGTAATCTCTGTACGATAAGTATTAGATTACAAAACAAATGCAGAATTACGTCATCGTATGACGCACACCAAACTAGTGTATCACCTCGCGGTCGGATCGAAACGAACTAGCTCCGAGTCTCGAGCGCGTCGCCGGCAAAATAAAAATACAAATTGACCTTGACAATGTAATGTTTGTGATACTGATGTGTACGAAGATGCTCTTATTAACAAATAATATAAGGCAAATTATGTGCAAAGTTATAGCCCAACGGCAAACATTTGCACTGATGATAAGACTACTAGCTTCGAGCACATCGCCGCCATCATAAAAACACAAATGGAACTTGACAATGCAATGTTACTTAGCTGAAGTATTATTATATGCTCTATGGCTGAAGTAACCACTGCGCCAAGTTTGGCCTGCTTTAAGTCTCGCCTAAAACTTTGATTTATTGAACAGACTCTCTATAGCTTTGAAGAATTTTTAGGATTACAAATAAATGTTTATTTTAATTTTATTTTTATTATATATAAATGTATGAAATTATTTTTATGTATGTAGGCACTTCTTGCGCTGTAATTTGTATAACCAATAAAATGATTATGCTTATGATATCTGAAGAGACGTTGTTATTAACAATATCTTATTCAAGTGTGGCTTTGATAGCGCATTAGCATAAATATCGTTGCGCTTATTATGAATATCAAATATTATATTCAAGCGCGTCACCGACAAAATTTATACAGGAATAATTCAACCTTGACAATGCATTGTTATTAGTGTTAATTTTTAGAGGCGTCCTGACGACTAACTTTTTAACGTGATTTACCTATGTGTAAACTTTATTATTGTCTTTTGGTATGCTTTAGGGTACCTACAATCTCATATAATAGTAAGTAATGATGTAGCGACGGTAGTAATAGGCTTAACCTAGAATGGACATTTTTAAAAACAGCAGCCAAAACTCACCGTTAGTTACTTAGCAACATGTTTCCTTCTTGAAAGTAGTAGATAGCCTACATATAATAATGAACCCTCGTGAGGTGCCGGGTTAGAATTGCAACTCCCCATTTCTTCCTTGAGGGTGTCGTAAAAGTCGACTAAGGGAACAATACTAGAAGGTGGGCAGCAGCGCCTTCTTAGGAACTATGTCATCTTGCACTGCGATTCCCAAGCCGCAAGAAGAATATTTGCAATATGACCTTCTACCACGCGGTGATGATTATGATGGTGTGACGGCGGGAAACCCCCTGCGTGACAGCCACTGAATAATCAGCACTGTTTTAAACCGACTTCAAAAAGGAGGAGGTTAACAATTTGAATGTATTTTTCAAATATTTTTTGTGTTTCCTCATCGTAACTCCTTATAGGGTGTACCGTTTCTGAACATTTTTTTTTACATTCGAAAGTTGGTCAATTGAAAATCAATGTGGTCCCCTTTACATTTGAGTGACACCCAACGAATTGTATTTAAGCTATCCATAATAATGCGTATTTTACGTTTGAAGTCAGTTTTTTTTGTTGAAATTTTTAAATATAGACTCAAACAGACATTAACATCCAGGCTAAAGTTGATTGAGCACAATTTGATTATTATAACGAGCTTTGGTATAAAAAATATGTTAGCAAAACCTGCCTGCTTGCCTGGTGGAAACCAACGTTTTGGAATCATGAGGTGCTGGGTTCCAGATCATCACATAGGAAAACAAAAAATTAACTGTAAAATTATTTCAACTCTTATGAAGAGAGCAGCTTTTTTCTAACACCAGTCAAGTCAGTATCTTATTAAAAGATACTTTTTTTCTTATATGTTAGCCTTTGACCTCTATCTCTCCTGATGGTAGGTGATGATGTGGTCGAAGATGCTGTTCAGGCAACCTAAAATTACTGGCTCAAAGATAGCTGCCAAAACACGCCATTAGGTGCTTGGGGACAGATCTTCTACTTGTGGTGGCAGCTAGCCAGATGGACATTTGCAAAATGCCCTACCACCATGCTATAACGATTACCATCCTAAGACAACAACCGGGACCGACGGCTTACCGTGTCCTTCGAACTACAGAAGCACTTAGTAGTAATGCCACTAGCGGTCACCCATCTACGTCATGACCGCAGTGGGCGTTGCATAACTTAGCTGATTGGTCAGGAACTGATAAGCAAACCTCGCTACAAGCGCTTCACTTATTGTTTCGACCGAGGTATAATCCTTGATATAGTCCGATCTTGGGTTTTCTGTCAAAGTCCAGATTCCGTCTTCACCAACTTTTACTAGTAAATATAATTTTTAACTTTTGTTGGTAATAAATAGTTTTGTGTTTTTTTTTGTTTCAACACTTTTTAATTTAAAGAAAATAAACAAAAAATTCAAAAATCGTTTTACATGTTGTCGCAGTATGGAATACATAACATATACATAGAACTATGGATAAAACAACAAAAAACATGTATAGGTAAAATGTAAGTTCGTTATGTAGGGCACAAATATGCTCCAGGACGCAAGCCGCACCAACTGTCGTAAAGAAACACTACCCTCTGAACTAAGAAAAATCTTGTATCTTAGAGAATAGGGGCCCTCCTGACAGCCAGTAAAACAGTTAACGTCCCGAACCCATTCACATAGGTGTAATATACACTTTCTACAAAAAGTGCAACCCAGCGATTTCATTATATACCATAAGTGATCCTACCGCGACGGATCCTGATGCTGTATAGGTTTTCACCTGAGTTTGGGCATCAACTATTTCAACATTTGAATTCACCTCTGTCACGCACGTAACACGAGGAAAAGCGACTACAGTGATCATTAAAAAGGCTTGGTGTGCTAAATTATTGGCAGTTTATAAATGAACGTAATACAAAATAGAACATATAAAAATAATAACTAATATATTAACTAAAATAATAATGTATTAATAAAATGCTTTTATTGTAGTAGCTGTAGTATATAGTTCATAGTATTTTGTTTAATAAAGGCATACCGCCGGAAAAAAAAAATTAACTGGACCAAGGTCATCATTGTTTATATTAATTATGTGTGTGTGTAGTATTGTTATGTGTATGGAAGTGAGTGAATTGAAAATTAAGCTGAATGTGTACGAGGTAGGTTAATGTGTGTTTATTGTGAACAATAAGTCATATTTAACGAGCGTATAATTTTTCTTAGGTACAGTTTGTACCCGGATAAGTTTTATCCTCGAAACGATAAATGGAGTAAATAAAATTTAGTGCATAATAAATATAATAAACATTTTAGTGCATTTTTTATTATTTTCATCAAATGGGTAGTTTTAAAATAACTAATATTTTAAACAAAATACCAGGTCGAGATCTTCGGTTTCACTATAATTAAGTAAGCCTCGACCTTACCAAATTAAGCAAGCTGGTAACATTCATTTTGCATTCACGATTTGAGAGAGGGAAACTGTTAAAACTTCGTATCGTATCGTATCGTACCTGTTTTAGTTTATAATTTATAATGCGATTTTTCTCGTTTAAGATTACATTGAGACTATTTCAATACACTTCTGCTGTAAGATGGTGATGAACACACGTTCAACTTGTAAACTTGTAAAACTCCTTTTTTATCGTTCACATTGTGGTTTCAAATAACCCATTGTAAAATAGCTCTTGGTTCAATTCATTTAATTTTCCAAACCGGATGTGATATGAAATGATTTAACAACGGAAAAAAATACTGAAAGAAAAACCAATAATATATAAATTTTATGTAAAATATTTCATTTAAAACCAACGTTCGTGAACCGTAAATACTGTTTATATTGTATCCGGAAGGAAGTGGTAATGCTAACAGTACAATCCCGAAACAGGAAGAGCTATTTGCTACCACATCCTGCAATTCAGTTTGGCACACCTTGCATAATCATTCTACCATTGTCAGTGGAGCACAAAAGAGCATATAAGCAAATAAACGCTATGATACAACAAAAAACGATTTGAGCTTCATCAAGATTGAGACGTAAGAGGCGACAAAACGAAAAATACTAGAAACTCAGTGTTTTTAGGGTTCCGTACCCAAAGGGTAAAAACGGGACCCCATTAATGAGACTACGCTGTCAACAAACTTGATTTTTTTACCGTTTCTTGCTTACTAATAACGAAGACGCTTTAACTATTCACAGAATATTTAGTTTTATATTCTCTTTAAAAATAATTTCTTAAAATTAAATAAAATAAATAATTAAGGGAGCTCCCATACAATAAAAGAGGTTTTCGCCGTTTATTAAGTTAAATTTAATGGAACGGAACACTTCGTGCGCGAGTCCCACTCGCACTTGCCCAGTTTTTTGTTTTTCTTAAAGATGCTTAAACCGTTTTTAGTTGCATCAAAGCGTTGTATACGTTCTTTTAATTCTGAAGAAATTCGATCTTACATTAGCTAATTAGATTAAATGTAGGGGTATAGAAAGGAGCAAAGACAGGACGAACTTTCTACAATGATTTGATCTATTAATTTGAATATTGTCATGTAGGTTTTTACCAAGTATAAGACGTAAGCTTTAAAAGGGTATTATAAAAAGATAGGTATATAAAAAGTGTATTATAAAAAAGACAAAAACATACATACGGACACAAATTTCGTAAAGATAAAAAATATAACTAAACGCAGTTCCCGACGAGCTAGTTTCTTAGTTTTGCCAAGGATCCGCACGAACTATGGTCGGAAAACAATTTACGTTCGATGGAGCAAAACTTTAGAATAAAATACCCACTCACATTAAAAATGTACACTCATTCAATGTATTTAAATGTAAAATGCAGGACTACATTTTAGCACAACAAAATAAATACGTTGAATGAGTACCGTGATAATAACGACGATGTACCTAATATTATCTATTTAATTAAAGTTCTCATGTAACTGTCTTGTTATGAGAATAAATATCTCTAAACCTAAGTAACCTAAAAAGCAGGATTAAAAATGTTAAATCGGAGGATATTTTGAAACGTATTTATTTTTGTACTTAGAAGAACATTTTGTGTCTTAAAACTAAAAATAAACGTGCGTGTAATGCGTAATAAAGGCGCTCTGGGCAATTCAAACCCCTGAATGGTGGGCGCCAAAGTGCCCCATCTACAAAAAGTAGAAGTTCAATCGTCAGCTGACTGAGATGGAATGTGTGAATGCATCTTATCTATCGCCTACTAGCATATTAATAGTACCTTTTGGCGATGCATCAGATATCACATCTCGACGATCGCTAATCAGCAGTGGCGTGACAAAACTTTAGTCGCGTTTGTACTGATGCTGCTGCTCAATAACGGTGGCATAACGTGCTTGGAACAGCACCTGGAATCTCCAGGCCCTGTTCCTCCGCAGTGATCTTAACTTAGACTTCCTAAGGTAAGCTTATAACAAGGCCACCAAATACTGCAAGATGCAGATGCGTGTCCGCCAGTAATTTGCCATACTTTTTATATATTAGCAAAATACTACATTTTCCAGATACTTATATTCGACTACCCACACATATGGAAATTAACAAAGTTAAATCCACGACAAACCAAAGCGTGTAATTTAACAAAAGTTCGGATAGCTCACCAAAAAAAAATATTACACTAGCTTGGTACAAAAGTTTTACAGCCGACAAAAAAACTGTTTTTGCTTCAGAATTACAGTAAATTAGTTATAAATTATAGTTGCTATTGGAAACCGGCCAAAACGGTACAAGCAAACTTCTACCAGCGTTCTATATCTCCCTTGAGATATCTAGATTAGCCACTTACTAGCTAATCATTTTCCGACAAACTCCTACGAAAATAGCGCGCAGACACTAACAATACCTATGTGCAGTACGCAGTCCAAGAGCTGTTGTCACATATTATATTATGTACAGAAAAGATATGCAGCAGAGATGTTCCCTGTGTCGACACGACAACTACTGACAGTCATATTCATTAGAAATTGTACCAGTGTCCAAACAATCCTCAAATAATGCCAATTATCAACCTATAGCTGTCATCTGAGTATTGTGTAAGGCGTTTCAAACAGTCATCAATACTCAGCTTATCCGCTATCTAGAAGAAAACTCTATTGATAACAACTGGCAATATGGTTTTAAATTAAAACGGTCAACGGGTACGAGTGCGTCAATCAAGTGAATTCCACCAACTAAGAGATAATTAATAATCGTATCATCAAAAGTGATGATCACAACCTGTGCTAGCAAAGCAAAACTAAAGGTATGTGCTTTGTACGGTCCTTTTTTCTCCTACGAATCCCTCAAAAGGCATAATTAAGTAAGGTTAAACAACGTATGTCATTAATAACAATCGTTATTTCCAAGCTATTAAAACATTCCAATTCTAAATCACGAAAATGCTAATCGACCAATCACAGCATGGTTAGTTTTACGTCCTAATTTATTGCTGGCCATTTAATTTACGATTAAAGTTTAGAAGTTTATGTCGATTTACAGACGATTAATGGAGTAGGATTGTGCTACTGGTTAATGACTAGCTGATGGTTTTACTACCAGTTTAATAGGCCCCACAGTGGGATAGGAAAGGACTATGATAGCCCCTTTATTTTAAAAATAGCGAAGCCTGGTTTTCGACTGGACCAAAACTTGTAAGTAGGTAAAAGGTAATAATTACTTCAAAATGAAACAAAAATGTCTGAAACAAATCTTGAACTATTTCTTTAATAATATATTATGTATAGCAAAGCAATGAATAGATTCAAGGGTTACTATATTAGCCGGATTGCCCACTGCTGAACAAAACATCCCTCATTTAGGGTTTGTCATAAACCCCACGCTTGGCAGGCGTCTTGGGCATCGCAGTATAAGATATCAGTTCCTCAGTACGCGCTGCTGCCCACCTTCCAGTATTTTAGCTTTAGTCGAGTCTTTCGACACAATTAGAAATGGGGAGGGGGCGTGACACTTTAACCTGGCACCCCTAGGTGGATCAAAGGGTTACTCTGCGGAAATCTATATAAAAATATTTTTAATATCATAATATATTTAATTTGACAATATATTTATTTAGATTAATAATTTAAATTAAATTGTTTATGACATTATATTATTAGAATGTAATAATTTAAAGTGTAAATTGATAATATTAGGAAGAATTGTTTATAATAATAGTTATATAATTTATTAATGTATTTGTTATTTTATATTAATATTTTAGAAATATATTAAAATAATACTTAGTTTTTTAAAACGTTGTAAGGGTGGTGTAACAAGTTAAAAGCTTACGTTTGTGTGTGTTTAATTTTTCAATTTGCATTGATACATACTTTGTTTTAAAAGCTTCGTACGAGTAAATGGACTCTATTCGCTAAGCCTTCGCTGTCCATCCGTCCTAGAATAGCCGTACCTTCTGAATTGTAACAGATAGCTGGTTAAAATTTAGTACAGAATTATGGCGGATAACCAAAAAGCACAAACAATCAAAATTATAATTTCTATAATTTCAATAGTAGTCAGATTACAAAGGTGTTTATAATGTGTTATATTTTTTTTTATTATTTCCTATTTTATGAATGTTTACGAAGAAATATGTTACTATGACGGTCTCTTTGTTGCCTCTTTGATACAAAACCCTAAATATATATAAATACGCCGGCAATTCTTTTAATACAGCCAAGTTGCCAACTCCAACGCGTAAAGCCTGCAAAAGATTTGATTAAACCCCCTACAGGCGGGGGTTTCCCGGTCAGGAGGTCAGCTAAACATGAAATGAGAAAACTTTTGTAAACAAGTATCTACAAATTACAAAGACATTGTACAAACGTCCGGCCTAAGTTATAATTGATGCTACTCTTGCATTTATTTCTTGACGCTTCGAGGAAATGAAGGTTTTCAGTTATTGATTTATAACCATCAAATTTTTAGTCACTAAGGGGTCATAAAACGTAGTGAAAGAAAAAAATCCGACCCATACGACAAGTCGGATTTGCATTCCTGGGATTCCGTAAAAATAAACAAGTTACCAAAATTTCGTTAGTTTTACATACAAGTCAGGATCCTTGGCGGGAATCCAAGGGTCTGAAATTTTCTTTACTTTGCATGGTGAAAGGGTTTTTAATGGTAAATTTCTAAGCACTCAATATCCACCTAGCTCTAGCTACCACCCAGATCTATAAACTAGAAAATCCATTGCCAAACACCTGACTGTGCTTCGAGAGCTGACAACACTGGCTCTGTGCTAGTCATATGCCCTTTCTAGGTTGCCTGGTAAGCCTGATTTCCATGTTTGCCCAGATAATTACTTACTAAGGTGAGACTGAGGTCAAAGACTGTAACCAATAGCAACAGGAATCTTCGAAAAAACATACGTGTTTACAAATTGTTTTTGTAATCCTAGTACAAAAATCCAGCTCTAAACATGCCACAGCGACTTTGGTCCATAATCACGAAGAAAAGACGGTCACATGCCAAAATTACAAAAAGCTAAAGGATTCTTTATTTCTTTTAAATTCGCTATTCCCAGGTCATCTGTACTTTCGTTTTGCGCGATCATTTATATTCATGTTTTCTCGTGGGTCGATGCCGTCATCATTGCAAATAGTGCAGTCTATTTTAAAATCGTTCTAGATCTTCCACTGTGAATATAATAACATTGTAGTAAAGTTGAAGTATTGAATTATTAATAACAATACGATTCATTGATCTTGATTTGTTCTAGGTATATAAATATTAGAGAAATCATACTATGGTCATTGATACATTATATTACTTATCATGATATTTTGTTCGATCGATGTTAAAACAACGGCGTAAAGCTTACCTGTTACCGGTGTTCCCAATTAATGGTATACATCAACGCGTCCACGGGTAAATTCTTTTAACGGTCGACTTATGACGCTAAAGATAGAAACAAACAAGAATAAATTATTAAAATTATTATTACCAACGGGATATTTACCGTGTTTTTGGTAAGTTTTGACCTCCCGATATTACGGCACTATTGCAAGCGCCATGATCTTTTTTTTTTTTTTTTTTTTATGCCTGATAGGTTAGCCTTTGACCACTATCTCACCTGATGGTAAGTGATGATGTGGCCGAGGATGTTGTTCAGACTAACCTAGAATTACTGGCTCTCAAGGACAGCTGCCGGAACACACCGTTAGGTGCTTGGCGACAGATTTTCAACTTGAGGATGGTAGCTAGCCAGGCGGGCATTTGCAAAGTGCCCTACCACCATGCAACGAAGAATGCAAATGAAGAGCTTTAAAAAAGGATTCCATTAATATATAACTTAACGAACATAAATAATTTGCGGTCGGGTTTTTATTTTTTTAAATTAATTTATACTTTTAAACTGTCACGGTCATTAACATTATAATTATTATTACCAACGGGATATTTACCGTGTTTTTGTTTAGTTTTGAGCTCTCGATATTTCGGCACTGTTGCAAGCGCCATGATCACGAGTAAACTGAAGTCTATGCGAGTGGAAAGAGGGTATACCGGTTCGTCTGCTCTAAGTGCCTACCATCCACTCGCATAGACTTCGGTTTACTCGTGATCATGGCGCTTGCAACAGTGCCGAAATATCGAGAGCTCAAAACTAAACAAAAACACGGTAAATATCCCGTTGGTAATAATAATTATAATGTTAATGACCGTGACAGTTTAAAAGTATAAATTAATTTAAAAAAATAAAAACCCGACCGCAAATTATTTATGTTCGTTAAGTTATATATTAATGGAATCCTTTTTTAAAGCTCTTCATTTTGATACCCCACTCGATGGGTTTGGAAGAAAAATATTTTTTTTTACCTCACAATAATTATGGGGTCTAAAGTCCGCCAGTTGGTTTTCCCTTTTTTTTATGTATATAGTGTCACTTGGGTTATCAAGACAATATCTCTTACATCAAAGTCGGTTAAGCCGTTTAGAAGTTATGGTGGTATAAACTCACAAACATACATACATACATACATACATGAATGAACCCTGAAAACATAACTCTTTTTGGACAGTCGTGTAAAAAAATGAGATTAAATATATATCAAAATTAAAGTTGTGAAAACAGATGTGCGTTGAAACTAAAAACTTTTTTAAGCGCTCGTAGCGAAGTTTGCTTAGCCATTCTGAATCGATCAGCAAAGTTAAGCAACGTCCACCGCGGTCAGGAGTTGGTAGGTGACCGCTGGTGACATTACTACTGAGCGCTTCCGTGCTTCAGAGGGCACGTTAAGCCGTCGGTCCCGGTTGTTTTCTTAAGATGGCAGTAGTTACAGCATGGTGGTAGGGCACTTTGCGAATGCCCGCCTGGCTAGCTACCACCCTCAAGTTGAAAATCAAAGCACCAACACCTAACCAAGCACCTAACGGTGTGTTCCGGCAGCTGTCCTTGAGAGCCAGTAATTCTAGGTTAGCCTGAACAACATCTTCGACCACATCATCACTTACCATCAGGTGAGATAGTGGTCAAAGGCTAACCTATAAGGCATAAAAAAAAAAAAAAAAAAAAACTTTTAAAGAGGTCAAAAAGTTTGCATATATTTGTCAAGCTAGGAGTAAATATTGTTAAATATACGTATAGCCCCGTGGGGTGCCGGGTTAGAATTGCACCTCCTTATATCATCCCGTGGGTGTCGTAAGAGGCGACTAAGGGAAAAATACTGGAAGGCGGGCAGCAGCGCCTTCCAAAGAACTGCCAACTTACATTGCGATCCCCAAGACGCCTGCCAAGCGTAGGGATTATGGCAAATACCCCCTAAGAGGAGATGCTGTGTTCAGCGGTGAACGATCCGGCTGTTACAGTATATGTATACCAATTTAAACCATTTAAATATAATTCTCGTGCAAAAAGCCACTTTCAGTCAAGACAATGGCGATACGTTCTGTATGGTGCTATTATGGAACCACGAGGCGCAGCTGGTGTCATACGCTAACCTCTTCCCTTCGTCACTGATCAACTGCATTACACCCTTTTTTTTATTGCTGATAGGTAAGCCTTTGACCACAATCTCACGTGATGGTAAGTGATGCTGTGGTCGAAGGTGTTAACAGGCTTTACCTAGAATGACTGGCTCTCAAGGACAGCTGCCGGAACACTCCGTTAGGTGCTTGGCGACAGATTTTTAACTTGAGGGTGGTCGCTAGCCAGGCGAGCATTCGCAAAAATGCCCTTCCACCGTGCGGTGAAGCTCAAGCCCGCGGCGGGATTCGAACCATGGACCTGCTGCGCGGCAGTCCATAGCCAAAGCCACTGAGCTATCACTGCTTCAAAAAGCCTGACACAAAAAGTTGTTAAGTCTGATGTGCCTGTTATTTCACCGGCACCGGCCCTTTAAACTAGAAGACATTACTGTGAACATTACTATTGCGCGGAAGAAATAGGTAGGTATGACGGCAGTACATCCCCGGAAAAACTCGGCCAGAAAGTTCTACTGCTAGCTAGCTTATTATGTCACTGACACAAACCTTAGAGCTTATTTACTTTTCGGATTTATGGTACATAACGACATAATATATATAAATTCGACATCACGGGAAAGTCGACATATTAGTACGAAATAGTAAAAAGTTTAAAAAAGTCGGCAATACGGGAATCAATGTATGGTGTTTCAGAATAGATGGCAAACTGACCAAAGTTGGCATTAAGTACTAGCTCTCGATATAACATGCACTATGACAAATATCCTAGCGTTTCCAGGCTCGTAGAGGCCGCACCATCACGCTCTTTCTCACCGCACCGATCGGTCTGCAAGCCGCACCCGGTCTGTTTGTTCATTGAACGAGTGAGTGTGAAACGCGAGGGAAGCATCTTCGTTTTAGTTTGGGCCAAAACGCTATTGTATGTCTGTCCAGATGTCCGGCTATTCTCCTCTATAAAACGCAGTTCTCAACAGATTCTCGCAAAATTTGATTAGCAAGTTCTATAATTGTATTTCAATGGAATATAAATATTTACAAAATGCCTGACATATTGAAAGTTGAATACGTGAAAACACATATTCCAGACTGCAGTCGCTTGGTCTTTCTTCTTGTTTCACTAATGGTAGGTGGTGGCGCGTTGTTGTTGCGGAAGGGGGCATGGGGTAAGTCAAGATTGTCCATTCAGTGGCTGTTATTGCGGTGGTTGATGGTTTCCACGCTGCTGAGTTTATCCAGGGTTAGTCTGGGATACCTGTGTCGCTTCACCTTATTCTTACGACTACTAGCGTCAAGAATCAAGTCAGCCAATCAGTTTGGTCCCGAATCAAGCTAAGAACGAAATCGATATATCGTAAGCAAAAAATAAGGTAGGTACCTCATGTAACGCAGATTTTAGATTTTTGTTAAAATTTAATTCTCTTCCAATATTGCTACGAGTTAGTAGCTAGCTGTTATCGGCTCGGAAAATATTTGTGAAAGTAACGAAAATGTTGTTCTTGTAACTCATTCTATCGTTGCAACAACATTGCGTTAGAATATAACTTATTCGTCCGCTGGGACACTGGCTCTATGTCTCGATCCAATCAACCATTATGTTTACCTTCAATCTAGGCGTTCAACCCTAAGCCCTTACCATGGGCTTCACGGAATTCCGAATTAGAAAAATTTAATTTGAAAAAAAAAAGAAGGACATATATAAAAATAATAATAAATAACCATAAAATGTTAATTTTAATATATTTTAAGGGTCAAAATGACCCATAATTTTGAGCGAAAATTCACCTGAGCGTAGAGGTTGAAGATCTGGTGAGTTAAAAAAACATAAATTTTGTGCTCCAATAATTTGTAATATATGATTTTCGCTTAGCACACGATAGTGCTTTATTCATATTTAGTAATAGAAGGAAGCGACATCATTACGAGAGTTGAGTATTTAAAAAGCACTTCTTTCGATCAGATTAAGAGATCAGAAAGAGTCTAGTAGTCTGATTTACGGCCGCGCACCGTCCCATATGTTTTTTATTTTTTTATTTATGGTAATAAAATTGGAGCACGAGTCGGACTCGCGCACGAAGGGTTCCGTACCATTAGCTATAAAACATTAGACTTCATATTTTTACCCTTTTTTTTGTTTTAACGTGCACGAGTCCGACTCGCACTTGGCCAACTTTTTGTATTTGTTGTTATATCGGCAACAGAAATACGTCATCTGTGAAAATTTCAACTGTCTAGCTATCACCGTTCTTGAGATAAAGCCTGGTGACAGACGGACGGACAGCGAAGTCTCAGTAATAGGGTCCCGTTTTTAACCTTTGGGTACGGAACACTAAAAATGATAATATATTAGACGCAAAGTCTTCAGTGAATCCCTCCGAAGCCATCATATAAGCAATCAAAAGCCCTTCCCTGCTACATTGAGAAGTCACATATTTCTTAGGTATAAAAATGGAAAAATCATTAATGTTTTATCATCAATGGCCAAAATACAATGAGGTAAATAACTCGCTCATCAGTTGGACGACCGACAAAACTGCATGTAGTTCGAGAACCATTGGTTCGTATGGGTACCGTCCAATAGTTTATGAAAATAGGATTATATATGACCTCTTGTGTTCTCCAAAGCTATAGATCCATCGCAGATTCTATTGTTGAAACCGCAGATAAGTAAATAAAATATTAGAATAGTTATTAATACAAAATTTAAAGGAAAGAAAACACAAAGCGTAAAATTTGTTAAATAGTAATATTGGTGTTTCAGCGCCTAAATGTCCAGCACTTGAGTACAAGAAATTTACTTCATAAAATACAGCAAACATCATGACAAATTCCGATATATTTGATTTCAGGCAAATTCATATTTCAATTTATATACCAGTTAGGTAGAGTACATTTGTTATTTATAGCTGTGGCGAAAAGTATTAAAAAAAACATTAAAATTGTAACAAAAACTTAATATGGTGTTTTCTACTTACCATCAACAAAAGTGTTTACCTACACGAAGTTGGTTGTCTATAATGTTCTTACGATAAAAATACTAAAGAAACGTTCAGATATTAATAACTTATATGTTAATTCAATTTAGAGAAATGGCTCTCAAGGAATGGATAGATAAAGTTGTCTAATGAATATTTTATATCATATACTTTAGCCAAATCACATGAATATAAAATTTCTATTTATTAATGTGGCCTAACACTCTTTTTTAATTAGGTAGGTCAATGTTGTTATGCATTTGTTGCGTACGTACACCAGGGTCATATTTAATTTTTCCCTCATCTTATTCAGTTGTTGAAACTAAGTAATATTCCTGCTTAATTCTGTATAATATACTAATAGTAAGTCTATTATCTACAAATAGTCGTATAAGGACAGTCAAAGCTTGATTTCCAATGTTTGCTTTATGTCAAATACTACGGTGATCATATATTCATAAGCGGCTTTGATAAGAGTGGAAACGGTAACTAATTATAGGATAGGCTTGATAACGAGTCAGTATAAGATGCAGTTTTGAAGCGCTCGTAGCGAAGTTCACTTAGCCGTTTTTAACCGATTGGCTAAGTTAAGTAACTTCCGCCGCGGTCATGTCTTCGAAGGGTAACCGCTTGTGACATTACTACTGAGCGTGCACGTGCTTTGAGGACACGTTAAGCCGTCAGTCCCGGTTGTTATCTTACGATCGCAGTCGTTGTATAATAAATATAATTATGTCGGTGGTAGGGCATTTTTTAAATGTCCGTTAGGCTAGCCACCACCTTCAAGTAGAAAATCTGTCACCAAGCACTTAACGGTGTGTTCCGACAATTCTCGTTGAAAGCCAGTAATTCTAGGTTACCTGAACAACATCTTCGACCACATCACTTACTACCAGGAGAGATAGTAGTCAAAGGCTAGTCTATAACGTATAGAAAAAGAGCTTTCCAAAGGAATAGCATAAACAACAACCCCGTGTCTCATATAACCAATTGTTTAACATAATTACATACTTGAATAACTATAAACCTTAAGCTCATATACCAAATATACTTTTTTAACATTAAAATATATATTTTTATTTAATATTAGGCCGTTCCAACTATTGCTAATATTCTGCTTTCAAATCTGCAATACCATTGTTGAAACGCTTGTGGAAGAGATTTGATTAAAACCGATTGGATTTCAATGGGAAAGCAGTGTACCGATGTTGCCATCACTACAGAGTTGGCATGATTAAAACGAGTTGTTTAAGACACGTGTTTAAAACAGTTTGAATTAAACGTTGTGTTTGCTAAGCGTTTTTTTTATGCCTCGTAGGTTCAGTGTTGCCACCTTGCAGAAAACTTTTTCACTAGTTTTCGTCTGAAATTTCACCAGATTTAGCGATGTTTTTAACTAAAGAAATCTCCAGAATTCACTAAATAATTTAAAATTAAATCACAAGGTAACTCAAAAAATAATATTTTAATTGTGAATACAATGAACAAAAATAAACATGACAAAACTAAAAATCAACTTCAAATACTTCTGCTGGTAATTCTTCTTCATCTTGATCGATTATTATTGCAGATGTAGACGGCTGAGATGGATCATCAGTTTTCTCAGACTTTTTTGATTGAAAAGAGTATTTAGAATTGCTTCCATTAGCAGTAATTACGTCAGCCGGGAGCTCGTAACTGTAACAGTTCTTCTTCATTATTTTTAACTGATTTCTTATAAAAAGAATGCTATTTAGAGTATTTACAGCCATTTTGTTTCTTAATTTGTTTTTCACGATATTCATAGCACTAAATGCCCTTTCTACTTCAGCATTTGAGTGAGGAAGTGACAACGCGGATATAGAAAGATCAGATAACTCTTGAAAGGTATTTATTCCAGCAGCATTCGTATATTTTCGCACTTCAGCCCAGAAATCAATGACGTTATGTGTAGCATTCCATTTAACATAACATATACCATGCCACTGCTGTAGCAGCTTGTCTATTGCTTCGTCATCAAATCCGAGTTCCGCGGCAAGGTCTGCTATTTTGTTGTCTTTGCCGTGGCGAAGAGTATTTTCCACACTCAGTTGACACATTTTCTCCAAAATAATGTAGTTAGAAGGAAGTCTTTGCTGAATCTGTTTTTCTAATTTGACTGTAAAATCAATACAACGTTTCCTGACTGCATTGATGACATCATTCGGTCTTTTGTACTTGTGATTCAAAAAGATATCCTAAATACGGTACCGGATTCAAGTTGGCTTCTGTTTGACTGGACAAATAATCTTTGTCAGTCGTTGCAGCCATCGGCATCAGTACTCTATTGCAAATAGAGCGAAGCAATGTCATTAATGCGTTCAGTAGGGCAACTGGATTTGAGTTTTCGCTTTCAAAACTCTTAACTCCAATTTGAACATCATTCAAAATGCTCCTTAAAAAGCACATATAAAGTCGATTCCTCTCATCGGCATACATCGAATGAAGCAATTCTGCTGTGTAGCAATTATCTTTGTTCAAAGAGAAATGTAATTTGAGTTCTTCCCATTGAGACAATATTCTGGTCACAGTTTCTTCAATGGACAGCCAACGAGTATTACAAGACCGCAATATTTTTAAAGGCTGCTCGCCACAATTTATTGTCTCATATAAGTCTTTGTACTCATCACAGCGTTTCGGTGAATGTGAGAACCAATTATAGGTTTCTCTAATGAGAAATTCTATATTTCGCGGTAACGTTTGCTCTGACGCATGTGACACCGCCAATTGCAATGAGTGGCAAACACATCTGACTAGAATTAAATTAGGTACGCCATATTCCGTTTTTAAAATATTATGTACACCATTATTTACTCCGGTCATGACAGAGGCATTATCCACTCCAATTCTAATTAAGTTTTTTAATTGAATACCATGTGCCTGTAAACAGTTTACCAAGGCAGTAACAATTCCACGAGCATCCGCGCTACTCAGTGGTTCTAATGCTAGAAATGCAGATACAACTTTATTTTGCGTGCAACTAAAATATCTAATTACTATGCCCAATAATTTTGATACACTGAGGTCAGTGGATTCATCTAATAGTGCACTATACTTTTGTGATCCAATATCATCTAATAGCATCTGTTTGAAGTGAGGAGCTAACACATTCTTTATTACTGCACTGCATTTCGTTCTGTGCATTTTCATGTCCATAACACTCTTTGAATCAGTAATACATTTTTTTAACGCTTCAGTTAAGTGGTCAATTTGCTGTATGGATGTGTGTTCTACAATGAACAAACTTTTAAAGTATTTGTATTAGTTTTAGAAGCGGGCAGAAATTCAATTTGTCCGTTTTTAGACACTAAGTCAGATTTATCTTTATGTTTTTTTGTTACTCTGTGTTTTTTAATGTCATCAATTCTTGCAAACATTTCTCAATGACAAAAAGTACAAAAGGCTTTTGTAGGATCGTTTGCTACAGGCCGTAACCAAGTCTTGAACTCTTCCTGGATTTCCCATTCTTTCCGATATTTTTGAGAATAAAGTCTTTTTTTTCAGTGGCACGTCCATGATAATGCGAAATAAATACTACACAAAAACTTTAGATCTTGACTTGAATGATTTCGATAAGTATTGTCTCCTACTTTCGCGAACGAAAACTAGCACTAACTAAATACAAGCAATAATATGCAGCACTCACTCATACAAACTCTAGATACGTCTTATGTTTGATTTTTAGTTAGGGAATCCCCAAGCATAACCAAACAAAGACGTCTAAAGCTACGTTCCGAAACAAGTAATTTTTACTCGGCAAAGTGTATCTTGGATCAAAAACACAACATTTGATAAATATCACTAAAAGTCGTCAAATAATTTTTCAGTGTTTTTTTTTCGGATTACCACTGTCTAACTCCGAAAATTCACTAAATCTAGTGACAAAATCACTAAAGTGGCAACGCTGCGTAGGTTAGCCTTTGACCACTATCTCACCTGATGGTAAGTGATTATATGGTCGAAGATGTTGTTCAGGCTAACCTAGAATTACTGGGTCTCAAGGACACACCGTTAGGTGCTTGGCGACAGATTTTCTACTTGTGGATGGTAGCTAGCCAGGCAGGCATTCGCAAAATGCCTTACCACCATGCTATAACGACTGCCATACTAACACAACAACCGGGACCGACGGCTTAAAGTCCCCTCCGAAGCACGGAAGCACTCAGTAGTAACGTCACCAGCGGTCACCCATCCAACTCCTGACCGAGGCGGACGTTGCTTAACTTTTCTGATCGATTCAGAATGGCTAAGCAAACTTCGCTACGAGCGCTAATCGTGAGTTATGGTTTTAATGCCGATTTTAGTCAGTCTTATCTTAAAAATCTTTAGTGTCATCTATTCTGAAACACCACAATCTTTAAAACATTAAGAAAAAACAGGGAAAAACTACTTCTACTAGAGATAAAATGGAAATAAATGAAAAGTAATGAAAATATTTCAAACAGTAAATACATTGAAATATAACTAGTTGAGTCTATAATGTATTTTTCATTTCAAGAATTTCATGGAAAGATTTATTTGGTATTAAAAGTATAACATACTTCAATAATGACTAGTATTAATAATTATATAATAACAATATGATCAAGAAATAACAATAATTATTTATTTATGAATAACTAAATTATTATAATTAAGGAATATTCAATATTTGGAGAAATTTTGTCACGCAATAAACAGTTTTTTCAAAACATTGGTAACTTTAGACACAAACAGTTACCAAAAATAACGAAGAGATACCTATACTTGAAAGCCGTCCACCGTGGGGTGCCGGGTTAGAATTGCGCCTCCCCATATCATCCCGTGGGTGTCGTAAAAAGCGACTAAGGGAATAATAATACTGGGAGGTGGGCAGCGCCTTCTAAAGCACTACTATCTTACACTGCGATCCCCAAGCCAAGCGTGGGGATTATGGCAAATACCCCCTTAATAGAGGAGGCTGTCTTCAGCAGTGGACGATCCGGCTAATACAGTTCCTATACTTGGCACCATACAAAGGGCATCCTAAAAAGATGACATGACACACAACTGAAGATACACGAAATGATGCCTAGAGGCATTAGAGGACTTATACAAGCGAAACGCTTATTATTTGTCGCTATCAATTTATAACTGTTTACGCAATAGCATAAAAATATTATCTGGAAATAAATTTGATTAAGAATTGACTGCATGGCTGCTAAATAATTGTTTTTATAGTGTTAAGAAATTTGAAGTATATAAATGTATAAATAAGTGTAACTAATTAATCTAATTATGTAAATATAAGATTAATTTAAATTTCAATGTAACTGCATGAAATATTTGCACGTCTGCTTGCAGACAGAGTACAACTGTGTGTAATAATATTTTTAAGACCTTCTTTACTTATATTCTTGCACATAAACTATTTGATTTGATTTGATTAAAAGATCCTGAGTTACCCGATAATATGCCCAGAAGCACGAAGCGATGCCACTGCCATGAAGAGGCACCCAAAGAAACGGAGAGGCAATAAAAGATGGCAAGAGGCACAAAGATGTACCTGGATGAACTTAGAAACAGCTAGAGGCATAAAGAGATAGCCAGAGAGTGAGAGCTCACGTCTGGTCACAGTTATTAATCTTATTCATTCTCATAGGTGGTCATATGCTCGCCTACTACTTTAAAAAGAACTGCTGAATATATTAATATGGATGTACAAACACCTAAACCTATCCTTTCAGGGACAATATGTACCTATCGGTCAATATTTGTTATTTTACTTTTTTGTATATCCATTAACTAAACGCAACGAAGCAAAAAAACGCACCCCTACATACCCGTAGTACCCGTAGGGTTGTCTCATTCCATTTATTTTACTTTAAAATAAAATAACCATTTCCATTTCCCGTTCATTGGATATGGATTGAATTTACAGCGCTGTGTTTACGTTTAAGCTATTTTATCAGTTTTATCGGAACTTGCAATGTACAAAACTTATTTATTTTTCTGTAAAGCGGGTTTTGTAAGTCTCATATTTGTACTTACAATTAACAACTAGTTTTGAATGTCACCGAAGAACGGCATTGATGAATAATAGGGACTGGCTATAGTAAGTCTGAATATACAGTACGCTGTAGTGAGCTTGAACACAGAACTATAGGTGTCCGGTAACTATATTTAAGCTAGCCAGCTCGCAAAATGCCCTACCACCATTCAGAGTGTCGGAGTTTTCCCACGTTTTGACTGTAAGGTTTTGATCCCATTAAATTACATTTATATCACATTTACACCACATTAACACAACACAAAAAGATAACATTTATATCATACTAATAGTATAAATGTCAAAGTTTGTGAGTCTGTTTGTTTGTTACACCCTTACGCTGAAACGACTGAACTAATTTCGCTGAAATTTGTAATATAGATAGCATAGGTCCTTAAGTATCACTTAGAATGCCTTTCATCATCATCACTTATCGCTATTGTATTGTATTGTCGTCATTTTTGATATATTCTAAACGTAATAACGTTGTCTATCTCTGAACTAAGGAGATCATACTCATAACAATTTTCTTTAGGTAGATATATTTTTAAGGTTATTAAATTTATCTAATGTCACCAACAATGTTACATATTTTCAAAGAAATGCCTGTTTCCAAATGCCACTTACAAAGGCACTTATGCCTGTTTCAGAATGTTTGAGTAAGTTCCGGATTTACTACCCAGAACTTATTTATTAAACAAAACACTATCTTTGCGTTTCACAGTCATCGATTTAGCCTATCCATCGGTTAAAGCTTGAAACGTGCTGCATTTTAACTGTCATTTTTATCATTCAGTTATTTTATGTGTTGCATAGCAACCCGAAACTTTATTAGGACGTTCTGAAACGGGTCCTAAGTGTTCCAATAACCATTTCTGGATAAAAACTTACTGTATTCTGTAAGTAAAATTAGTAGTAATGACCTTACATATTTATCAATAAAAACTAAAAATAAGTCCTGCACTTACTTGGAAAAATAAATAAATCAACAAAACAAGAGTGAAATGCATACAACCGTTATCTCATTCCATATCCGATTATATTGGTTCACCATTTCCAATTCCCTTTCATTGGTTATTGATTGAATTTTCAGCGTTCCGCAATTTATATATGCGAATTTCTAGATGTGCAGCAGATTGACATTTGTCAAAAAACCAAAATGGCGGATTATAATATGACCATCCAAAGATGACAACCATACAAAGTGTTTCAATCCTTATGAAGCGACATTGTAAGGCGTGCTAGAATGAACTTGGTGTTCATACACGTACCATCTACGAATTCATATTTATTCGCAGCGTACCATGTATAAACGATAAGATCACCCCAAAATATTGTAATGACGTGAGATTTCTTTGTACCCTGATT
Source organism: Plagodis dolabraria (assembly GCA_963854805.1). Lineage (NCBI taxonomy): Eukaryota > Metazoa > Arthropoda > Insecta > Lepidoptera > Geometridae > Plagodis > Plagodis dolabraria. The sequence goes on from OY978466.1 coordinate 8,810,238, forward strand.
CTTAATCATTCCGTATTTACGTGGTAAAACGGACCCCTGAAAGTACGTTACTTGTTTTGCGACGTGTTTTTCGAAACACTCGTACACAAAATTTTGGTACGCGTTGTCCGCGTATAAGAAGCACCTATACACAAAACTTTCCGAAACACGCACTGCACATTTAATTGGTTCACGTACCTAGTATAAATTTCGTGTGATTGGTTCGGATGCTTAGGGCTCAGGCTCTCTCTACCCGCGCGGGGGTAAGTATTTAGATGTTTTTAAAAAGCCACGGAAAGTATAAATTCATATTTTTGCTAGCCTGTAAATTGTTTAAGTTAGGTACTAATCGGAACTTTAGATAATAATTCTATGAAGTTGACCTAAGTCGAAGTATTGAACATAGGTATTCATTTTTTTTTTGTTGATCACACCAAAATTTATCATATATTTTATTTCATGTTCCACACACACGTTGACACCATTTCTAAAGCTAAATAAATTAAACAAGATGTACCTACCACTGAAGTTGCAGATTAGGTGTTTAGATTTCATTCTGCTGAACGTCAAGTCGACACTTTCCCATTGTGCCTTTCAGTTTTTGAGACTGTTCTGAATCTCAGTCGCAGTTTGTTTGACAAGAACAATGTCTTGTACAAATAAGTAGTTTATTACGTATAATCTCAAAGTTTTCTTTGTATTTTTTTTACTTTCATATTCTACAAGGACCGGTAGGAGTGTTGCAATAAACAAAAAAAAACACTGTGATGTTTGAAAGAAGATTAGCAAAATACCTTTGCAAAATTTGGAAGAGACCTAGCCTATGTAAACTCTCACTTGCTGGCAAGCAATCATTTATTTTCTTTATCTCAAAGTTTTCAATTTAATAACAGTTAGATAATTTGGAAGGAAATCGCAAATTTATGTTTAGTTTTTTGCGATTCTTCACCACTGAAATAGATACTTCCGTATCTATTTCAATTGCAAACCAAATGAAGACCACGCAAAAATAGCTGATCTTTTCAAAATATTCGACTGAAATACGCCCCAGGTATAATACCTGGACGTAGCTGATGTTGAGGACGTATTGAGAATGAAGGAAAGGGGCCACCTATATAGTATGATGATAATATATAAATAACCTCAATAATCATAATTTAACAACTAAGTTGATTTTCGTTGTAATACTATTAAAGAGCTGCATCTTTTAAAATATAAATTGTTATGTTTATTTTTAATATGCATTACGTTTTATTAAAGAAGATGGTAATAATAATAATCTCTGAATAGATTCAGTCGTTTCTTTGCGGAAATGTAATAACAACATTATATTTTAAGAAAACATTAAATTAATATTTTAATAAAACACTTCAAAATATATTTAGTTATATTTCCAAAAATATATATAGTGAGAATTCCACCTAATTTTCCTGCCAAGCCGACGTGACAGGAATATTAGGCGTTTTATTGAAATATTGTTTTTAAGTGTTTTATTGAAGTATTTATTTAACATCTTTAAAATTTCTATTTTAAAAATTTTGTTACGATTAAAGGCTAGCCCTAAGTGGAAGAAAGTAGTCAACAGGCATTAAACGGGAACTGGCTCTTGGTAAATATATTTAAAGGGACACACCTAACGTGCTTGGAGAGAGACTTCTTCTAGAGGGTGGTAGCTAGCAAGGCGGGTATTGTCTGTGCCCAACCACCATGCTGTATTGAATGTCATTCTAAGACAGCAACCAAAACCAACGGCTTATCATGTCCTCCAAAGCACCCAGCAATAAATGTCACTAGTTATCACCTATGCAAGCAACGACGCAATACCGCTAATTAAAACGGTTGGCGCTGTAATTGTACGGCGAAATCAACAGTCTTCTCTACTCTAAACATAGATTATTAATTAATGATTAGCTCTCACAAACACAGAGAATCCTACCGTGAGAGCAAGAGTTATAAATTGTTATCTGTCTGAAAGTTTTAAATTGCAAACATTGTTTAATTTAAGAATAGTTTTAAGCTAATTAAGGCCAACATTTTATGTAACGAAGAAATAAATAAATTTGAATTTAAAATTTTATACGTTGTAACTTTATTGGATCGATTTTGCCCCCACGACTACTCTTTAGTTCGTCCACTACAATAGTCGTTTTATCTGTCGGCCATTTTGTCCCACCTGATCATAAAAAATAATTGGATGGCGAGGCATTACGGTCCATAAGACCGGCCCAAGCGGAAGTGAGGATTTCAATTAGATTCTGTGTATTTGTTATCGGACTGAAAGGCTGGATCGAATTTCAGCGCTGAAATGTTTGAAATTCTGTTTTGTTTGCTTTTATTCTACAGAGTTTAAAACGGATGATACACTAGAACAATAATGGGTTTGGTTTACTAAATGCAGCAAATGGCGGAAATGTATGTGATTGTAAGTGATATATTGATCTAAAATATGCTAATCCTCCATTTATTAAAAATCTGAAAAATGTGAAATAACTGTATCAGCCGGATTGTCCATTGAATACAGCCTCCGCTATTAAGGTATTTGCCATAATCCCCACGCTGAGCAGGCGGCTTGGGGATTGCAGTGTAAGATGGCGGTTCTTTAGAAGGCGATGCTGCTCACCTTCAAGTATTTTTCACTTAGTCGCCTCTTACGATACCGACTGCGTAAGAGATAGGGAGGTGCAATTCTAACCCGGCACTCCACGGGGTAACGTGAAAAGTGTGAAATTAATAATTTATATTTGAATGTGGTCAATGATGTGTTGCTTTTGAATGAACATGGGGCAAGCGGCGCTATTGTTACGCCACAGAAATGAACAGTTTTCGTTGTGAGTTCGAATAAGAAGTTGGAGAAATAGAATACTCGGACGTTACTCAAAACTTTGTGGAATAGTGCTTTTAAAAACAGAGCAAGGCTTGGTCACTTAGGCAATAAATATTCCCAAGGAGAGATACCACAGGCCCACAACCGAAGCGAAAACTATTTTCATTTCAATAGAATCTTCTTGTGTCGTACTTTGTGTAAAAAACACTGACCCCATATACGTTAGATATGGGTACCTATAAAATAGTAAGTCGATTGCCACTGGATAATATTGTAGATCACATACTAAGATTCAAAATTATCTATAAAAATAACTGTCATGCTTACTGCGCAACGAATCCAAGTATTATTTATGACAAACAACCCTGTTTTGTGAAATTCTTCTTAAATAAAAACACGTTATTTTCTTATGGAAAGTTTAAGAAGCACTGTAAGTTTACCTTTGTAAAGTTTCTTAGGATTTCACAACTTGAGATCAATATAATTTGGATCCAGTATGGACCTACACAAGACCTGGGCGAGTAACTTATTAAAAATTTAGTCAACTGTACCAAAATAAATATTATGCTTTCTTAAGATTCGACATTTCATAAAATTAGCAAACGGAGATGCAAAAACAATAATTATTGTAAAGTGAGCATAGTACGATATGATGTATGGTAGTCTCAAAGTGTTGGCATTGTGTTACCAATTACCTCAGAGCAATTAAATAAGAAAGATGGATTCTAAAGGAAATCAAAAGTGAAGCATAAAATTCAGCCAATTTTATAAAAGACACAACTCACTCACATAAACGTATCCAAATTCTGGCAATTTTGTCCTTATTCCCGATAGACCGTCGCACATTATGCATGTTACAAATAACGGAATAAATTTAAACCGACTTGAGTATTAAAACACACGTAAATATTGAATACAATGTACTTTCTTTAATGTTTGCAACCAAATTTAGGTTATAATTTAGAATAAAAATGTAAACAAAAGTGTTCTCAGACACACATTTTTAGGTTGTTTCCAAAAGTGTGCAGTTTTTAAAAGTTGGTTTCCGTAGCACTAAGTTTTATATTCTTTAATCAAACAAGCCAATGTTTATTAGGGTAATCCAAGAGGCTATTGTATCTCATAGCGGAAATAGTAAGGTATTTTGTAATGAAAAATAAAACTGGTCGTCGACCTAAGTATGTACGTAAACCAACATTTTTTTGAGGTTGCTATCAGGTCTTCATCAATAAGTCCATTACAGACCTTAAAATTAATTGGTTGGTATGTTAACCAATACTTTAGTAGATGCCCAGTTTGATGGTTTTCGTGTAATTTAATTATTTTGAAGTTGTTTTATTTTCATTTTATTACTTTTATTTATGCATTTTAATAGTACTTAATTAATAATATTTACTCGTTATGTTTGAAACTAAAAAAAATATTCACAAAATTTCACTAAGTATAAGTGACAAAACTCCAAATTTGAGAGGTACTTTATTCACGAAAACGAAAATTTGTGGTTTCTGCGAAACACGTGGACAGACATACAAATATACTAACATACATACTACTGTGCAGTTCTGCAAATATTACATACACATAGGTCAATTGATTATCTCTATTTTTGAAATGTGTTATAAAGGAAACGCCAAGTAGTTTTATTTCAAACTACAGCACCTGCGTCGGAACCCTACCCTATATGTGGCCTAACACGCTCTTGGTCAATTATTTATTGTCCTAAAAAACGTCACTTAAGAAAATCATAAAAAAAATTTAACCATTATATAAAATAATAATCGTGAGAATTGTGCAATATTATTGTAAAGTTTTCTATAAACCGATTTTGCTGTAATAATTTTAAAAAGTTACAAAAAAGTAAACGATTTTAGTCGTGATGATGCACTATTATTGTACTTTAACGAACACATTTTGCTTTAATTATATTCTGTATATTTATATCATCAAAAATGTATCTGCCATAAATCTCACAAATAAGATATTTTTTCTTTCGTATGGCAACACTTCCATTGCAGACACATATAAAATGGTGGCTTCAGTTTGATGTTGTACCGGAGTCTGTCTTTCCTTCTTAGTTTGTCAGACCCAAACTACTTGAAACTTTTGTAAAGTTAATTAAGAGTAATATGAAAGCATCGTATTCCCAATCTTTTTCTAATGGATTTTCACAATGGTAACACGTACTTGATTTATAAAATTAAATTGATAGAAAAAACTCCATAGTTGCCACTTGAAGGAAAAAAAATAATGATCCGGCTGATGCAGTATCAGCCGGATCGTCCACTGCTGAACACAGCCTTCCCTATTAATGGGGTATTTGTCATAATCCCCACGCTTGGCAGGCGTCTTGGGGAACGCTGTGTAAGTTGGCAGTTCTTTGGAAGGCGCTGCTGCCCACTTTCCAGTATTTTTTTGTATTTGTTGTATTTTAGTCGCCTTTTACGACACCCACGGGAAGATATGGGGAGGTGCAATTCTAACTCGGCGCCCCACGGTGCCATTAATATAGTAATTATTATTGAGACAACCGTTAGAAGAAGTAAAGAATAAAAGTACAAGTCGGTGAAAACGTTCAAGATATCTTATTGCTTCTAAATATAAATAAAATAATAAGATATATTTTTACTTGCGTAGGTTTAACTTGTATAACGGTATAATAAGCAGGAGTTGTTTTTTCCCCCTTTGATATCTGGAAATAGACGTTTCTCATTAAAACTTCTGTTATCTTATAAAATGTTATTTTGTTTTGGTTTCTTGATTACTTACCATCTAAGAACTCGTTCGAATGTTTATAAATTATTACCTTACCTTACCATAGTTTAAAAATATTTATAAATTTAGAAACTATATAACCCGCATCTTCCGATTTCGAGTTAGGTGCTGAAACCACTCAGCCAACGGGAGTTGCTACCAAAAGTCTGATTTGCAATCAGCACCATATTCAGTTTCTTTTAAATCCTCCATGCGCTTTTAAATTGGCGACGCGCTCTGAACATAATGTTGTTCTAGATACTTTGAGCATTATAATTATAGGCCTTCTGCGGTCATTAGATCAACAGGATGCACGTGCAAGAAACCTTAAACAGGGTTGCCTGTAGTTGGCGCGCCTACTATTTTACGTATAGCAACTTGAAATGTCATAATGTGTCATGTGACAATTTGTTTCATATTACAATAAAGGGTAGGCCATTTTTAACTCTCTCCTAAAGCCAACGATCGTGTTCAGTTCATAAAACTGTAATATTCATATTTATCGTTTTTAAAAGGCTAGAACTGTACAAAAGTATAATTATTTACGAAATCTATCTATTCTTTAAATCGATAAAAAAATTACATTAGCAACCGTTCGGAAGAAATCTGCAATCAAAAATTTGCTTCGGTATTCTACTTTTCGCCCTTACCTATCTTAAATCCCTGTGAAGAATCTGAGGAAGAGTTTTTATTGAAGCCATAACAATTTCAACTAAATGATACCTATATCGAGCCTATATAATTAACAAGGAATAATAACCTGGAAAACAAACTTTGATGGCGAAAGAACTGGTGATTGTCACCTTTAGACCACGGAGGCCTATAAAGTTGACGCTGATGTAAAAATTTTGTTGGACCTAATCGCAGAAAGCTGTTCATTAAAAGTGTCTTGATATTGTACTGTATGTCTTGGGAGTTTGATCTAGTGGAGTGCCTAAAAGTATCACACTGCAGGATAACAATTCAAGAAAGTGCCCTTCCTTTACTTTACCCTTAAAAACCCTACCAAATTCATTCCTAAATCCCAAAAAGACAATATTATATTTTCTCTAAACATAACGATACCTACCTATCCTTACCTAATTATAGATAATAAATTTATAAAATTAGGTATGTGTTTATCATAATCTAATTTGGTTTTAGTATATGTAACCTAATTGATCACCAAATTGCAGATGTAATTTTCATCCAAAGATAATTTTATAATATTAAAGTTCATAAGGTAAATAAAGTACCTATCTACTTTAATCAATTATATACATACCTGTAGGTAGGTAGTACAAAAAAACTCCACTTTTTATGTCATATATAAAAGTATTACTAATTATCATACATAAGTATCCACATATCTTCGTGCATCGTAATCATAAAAAATATCATTTAAACACACACCAGAACTAACCCTAAAGTAACATTCTTAGGTACTTTCTTACTTTAATTACGAGTATATTCTGACTTTATTTGTTACTTCTTGAATAAACAAGTTTAATAAATTGTACTTTACCGTTCTGAAGGATATTTTCCGATTCATTTCAGGAGTCGTGCAACCGGTAGGCACATAGTGGATCGAACGGACCATTGCATTTGCACGGGTTATCGTTATCGCTGCGGAACATAGACAATCAGCTGTTCAGCCCGTTACATGGAGTCACCGGCTTCTGTGCTGTACTTACTGCATTCAATATAAGAAATTCAAGATAAGAAAGGTGAGAATAAACATTTCCTTTTTTTTAATTAAACAATTTTCGTTATTGTGTGCTTGGTTTAGTAATTACCTTATTAAGTACAGAATGCCTTAGTCAAACCGCACTTGTTATACTGAATTGAAATCTGGGGTAATGTTCTTGAAACAAAACTTGCAAATATTCAAGGTACACAAAACAAAATTGTTAAAATGCTGTTAAATTATCATTATCTTCTATCAATATATAAAATTAACAAGGATACAAAAATAATGAATTTATAACAGTTAAACATACATAACACTTGTATTTTTATTCGTAAAACTATTGACAAAAATTTACATTCAGATATATAACCTTTCCCAAATTAAAAAAAATATTAGCAAACGTAGCACTTGGCGAGCTACTTTCTTAGTTGTGCCAAGGTGTCGCACAAACTATGGTGAAATAGTATACTGTGATACAAGTGAGCTAAGTTTTATTATACACTCGGCCGATCCACAGCCTCGTGTATAATGAGCATGTTGCTCACGAGTTTCATAAGCACTTTTTCAACACCCTTGCGAGGAAAAAAAAATATTGCATTAATGCGATACTAACAACATATGAAAATTATGGAAAATAGCGCGCAAGTTCTTTTTTTTTGCGTGCGGCAAATGTATGTTTGTTGATTACATAATATACTCAGCCTTAAACCTCTTTGTTGTTACAAATCTGTATTAAACGGTTAAATAGAAAATGCTCTGTTTACTTGCATAAAATTTGCAGTTAGGTACTAACTTAATGTTTTAGGCAAAAATTTCCTGCTTAAATTGAAAATGTTCAGTTTACTCGCATATAATTTGCAGTTAGGTAATAACTTAATTTTGTAGGGATAATTCTATTATAAACTATTGTATAATATTATTATGCACGAGGGTGTTATAGTTCGGTTTATGGCCCTAAGAACGATATAATAAAGCTCACGTTACGAGCAAGGGTGTTGAAAAATCTATTACATATGAAGAAGGAAAACTTTATAACTCACTACTCGCATATATTTAAAATGAACACTCATTTAATACATTCAAAGCCAAGGTAAGTGAACATATTTTGGTAAATCACATGTTATAATGTGTTAGATGAGCAGCTACCAAATTTTTTACAATCGAATGACTTATTTATTTTTATTACTTATTTTATAATGTATCTATTAAAAAAAAAAAAATACATTAGTGTGTGTGTAATTTTCTTTATAACACAGTCGCTCGTAACGGGCCTTTAAATGTACCGATTTTAGTGTCATATATTATAGTCTATAACGCACTCGTGCTTTTTGTTGACTTTACCGCACTAATGTTTTAAATAGAAAAAAAAACAACGTTTCCTCACTTCTCACATCTCCTTTGGGAGATTGTCGTTTGTTTCGTTCAACAAAAACAAACCAAAGAGTTTTTTACCTACTGAAGTAGAACTTTAGAAGTTCTATTTCAGAAGGTAAAAAACTCTTTGGTTTGTTTTTATATGAACGAGATTTAATTATAAACCTTCTTAATCAGATTAGTCGTCTCTTACGACATCAACGGGTAGCGAGGTGACATTCTAACCCAGCACCCCACGGTGTTTATGTATGTAACAAAAAATATTTTTATGTATGTAATCAAAATATTTGCATAATCAGATCCAAGCCTCGCAAAAAGATTTAAAAAGAAGCTTTATGTGCAAACCAATCAGGAAGCATAAACAAAAATATCTCTCGGTTTAAGATCCTGGATATGTAAGCATACACCGAGATTTTAATTATGATGACAAACATTAATTTCTCCAAGAGAACCGCTTAGCGTTGAGGCTTGTAGAAAAAGTGTTGGAATATGTATCCGGCCAAATCTGCGAGTGTTAGAATAAAGACGGATACATATGCGCACATAAAACTACGAGTATAATTGGATTTTCTTGAAATTTTCGTATTCATTATACCATCTTATCTTTACATCCCGCAAAGGGTATCCAATCATCCTCGTTTTAATATTTGTTAGCGGTGATCATTTAAGGGTTCGTTACAAAAAAGCCTTATGACTAAATAGGCACCCGGCTGGGACTCGTGTAATATTTACCGGATGTATTCCGACCAGTTTCGGGCTATATTGTAGCCCTTCGTCTGGGAGTCATTGCGCGAAGCGGCGAGTGCGGGTCTCAGCACATAACTGAAAAAAAGCCTTGCCTGGGCTGTCCACCCGTCTGTCTGTTGATTCGTATGTACTGACGTTTGAAGAGCTAATTACTTTTTTTGGAACGGTAATAGGTAGCTAGTTGAAATTTTCATAGATTACTGTGACGTATTGTTTATCAAGTTTAAAAATACCAAAAAGTTTAAATATAACGGAATCGTAATACCTACAATAAATGTGTTTTTGACGTTTTTGTTTGCGTAATGTATGTGTTACCGTAAAAAAGGTAAATGTATAAACGAAATAATGATTTTTGTTACATTCTATGTTGCTACGGAACCCTTGGTATGAATGTTTGTCGGAATTACATTTAGTCGGTTTTTAATGCGGTCTTTGTTTCAGTATTTTTTATTGAGATTATGACGGTAAAATCGCTAGTCCTACCCGATGTTGCGCGGTAACCTCTGTCTGAAAAATGCATTTCTTCACAAGTGACGACCTGCAGTGCACCCGTCTCATTGAGACGTACAGTTTTTAAGTTTCATGTGCCTGCAATTTTACTGAACCTTAAAGACTTCTGATAAACACTGATGGGTACTTGGCGATAAATTTTCTACTTGAGTATGGTATATATGAGCCAGGCTAACAATCACAAAATGTCGTTCCATCATCCGCTGGAGCTCAAGCTAGTGGTGGAGTCGAACCCACTGGACTTAGGACCATTCCTAAGGCACGGTAGTCAATAGCTAGTATCTTTTAGCTAACTTTGCTTCAGTATAAACCACAATATGAGGTCCCAGTTTCAGAAATTATATACGTATGTAATACTATTTACCTGAATATATGTATGCAACTGTTCCTGTTAAGTAAGTATTAAAACTGATTATAAACCTCGGTGCGTGACTGCGTGACCTCTGTCAGTGTCAAACCAAGCCAATTAAAGGAAATAGGTATACCTCGACCTCACCGCAGATAATTACACAAACTATTCGGGATCACCATTTCCGCATCGCAATCACGTACTTGTTTACCCGCATGATTAATCCGCCCAGGATGCGGACTTGAGCCATACAGCATGGTAGTAGTCTACTTGTGACCACGGTCAATGCAATTTGATCGAAACATCTAGATTAGTATCTAGATATTTTTATTCAGATATTAATTCGTGCGTGAATCGACCAGGTAACGATTAAGAAATGTGGTAGTAGGACGTTACAAATTATCACCTGCTTACTTATTAGCTAGTTGGAAGAAAATTCAAAAGGATATGTCTCCAACCATCAAATAATGTGATCTGTTAGCTGTCTTTGAAAGTTAATTTCTATTATAGGGACAGAAAGCCACCATTTTAACGCACACCATCAATTCTAAACAACTGAGTCAAGATATTATATTTACTTCAAAAAGTTATAATCAATTAATTTAACTCTAATGTTTCGTCTCGTTCCTTAACCATCGTGGGGATGGAGCATCCTGCACATGACTATAACTATTTTTTCCTATATTTACTTCTATTATTTGTAATTATGTAATGTTATCCGCAGAGCATACGTTATTGCAAACATAAAAATATTACAATGAAATTAAATTTTCGATTTTGTATATCTATACATGAGATTATCTAATCAAATTAACGTGGTTTATTCCGAGTGGATTATTTTTTTACTGCTAATGAATTTAAATATTTATTATCATGTAATAAAAAAAACACGTTTATGGGATGAGTAAGTAAGATAGAGAAGATGGCGATGATATCTGTCTATGAGGAACATTTAACAGAATAAGTCTTCATAAAATTTAATTCTCATGCTTACATTTGGACGAGGTTTGACTATTTAATTTTTATGTGCATTGACATAATTTAGGAAATTGTAATAGTATTTATTTGCGGACTGATCTGAGTGACTATAGATCTTAAATAAAAAGTTGTGAGTGTCTTTTCCCACATAATATAATTTATAAGCATATGTTACTGTACATAATATTATACACATATAATTACACAGGGCGTCCCACGGATATGCCACATGGAGGGAAAGTACCTTGAATATTGTTACATTTTACTGAAAGAAGACATTATTTGAATTAAAAAAAACAATTTAAACTGCATTCATAGATATGCCTTAAGACATAGTTGTTAAGTCTCATGAGTCTGTAATTTCACTGGCTTTCAAGGACTGCTGCCGAAACACACCGTTAGGTGCTTGGCGACATTACGTAGTATTTTGTTAATAAAGGCATAACGCCGGTTAAAAAAAACTAACATATCCGTTATTTTAAGCTATTAGACATACGAGTAAGTTTAGGTATCAAATAAATGTATTATTATTGTTATTATTTTCAATATATTATATCAGTCGTACCAAACATTACGCGTCTTACCGCCAAAACTAATACACTGCAACTCTAGTCAAGGCTTTGAATAAAAATGCTTTAAAATATAAGGTTTACCTTACATTTTCTCCGTCCTAGTTTCTTAGTAAGCCGGAAAAAGTTTTTATGTTTCTTATTAGTGGTAGAAGGTACTAGTAGAAGTTTTTGTTGTATGATGTTCAAGTTTTACGATAGTTATTTATAAAATTATTTTTATTTCCTGGACCATTGCGTCATACATTTGCGTAAAAAATCTTATTTACCTACACTTATATTATAAAGAGGTAAAGTTTTTAATTTGTTTCTTTGTGTGAGAGGGTAGTAAAATAATCAAACATTTCTAATTGGTTAAATAACAACTATTTTTCCAAGAAAGGTTTACTATTTCTCAGTAACCTAGGCAAAAAGAATTGTTAGTTCATCTTCTACATTTCCATAGTTTCATTCAACAAGGTCTTCTTCTACACTTATGTCAATTTTTCCTTCAAGTCAGTACAAAAAAAAATATCATAACACTGGATATATATCACCTCTCTGGTTAGTTACATACGCTTAAATTCTGCGACATCAACTCGCGATATTTTTATTTATACTTAAAATCATTTAATATTATTATTCCCCACCTAGCCGATACATAATTCTCCAGAAGTGAGATGTAACCAAATTGAAAGCAAAGTCAATAATACGTAGGTCACACTAAAGTTTTGCGAAACTTAAAAAAAACAACATGTTATAAACAAAATATTGCTTAAATCTATAGATTGCGGCTTTTTGGTCGTCTTTCGCGAAAATTTTCTAACACCCTGGGTAAACAAATGGTAGAATACCACTCGGCATTAACACTCTGAGAAAAAAAACCTCGTTTATTTTTTAACAACGTTTCTCGCTTGCTTCACTTTTGTTGGCCTGTTCGCATTTTCATTCACAAGATTGCTCGGGATTTCGGGTTCAAAACAATAAATCCACGTTTCGTATCCTGTGACAATGCCATAAACAGCATTAAAATGTCCGTGGTCGTACTTCAGTAGCATCTGTGAGCACCATTCCACTCGAGCCCGATTCTGTTCCACTGCCAGTTCATGAGGGATCCAACGACAACAAAGTTTCCGAAAATTCCTCGAGTAAAATTTTCTAAATTTGGCTCATACCTATCCCCAATAGTCCTCGAATTATCTCATAGGTATTCCGCGGGTTTTCTTCAATTAGACGCTTAACAGTAGCCACGTTATTTTCGTTGACGGCAGTTGAAGGCCGCTCTTCACGAAATTCGTCATGTTAAGAAGCCCGACATCTCTCAAATTTAGCAAACCATCATCTCACGGTGCTTACACAAGGTGCTTCTCTCCCAAAAGCATTTCGAAGACGAGCAGCACAGTCTTGCGGAGAGAGAACTTTAAAATCATAAAAAATCATCACTCTAAAATCTTTTCGACATTCCATTTCCGTTGCGTACGTAGAACTTTGATGTATGAAAAAAACAATTGACAAATGATTTAACGCCAATTTTTTTTATAACTAAAAAGGTAGTAAGTCGTTTCAAAAAATATAACATTCCAAAATCAAATAGTTCCCATTAGCTAGAAGTCCAAAACTTTTAGCAAGCCCAAGGTATGAACTGTGAATAGCAATAGCAACTAAGACATTAATTCCCAATTTAATAGCTATAATAAAATACTTTGATGTACATAGTATTGATAATACATAATTTTTTTTTTTTATATATTTTTTTTTTTACATAATATTTTCTTTTTTTGCGTTATAAATTTACTAACAAAATACTACGAACTAAATACAACACTACTGCTACTACAATTAAAACATTATTAGAGAACCTGCGGGTCATTGCATGTTCAAAGGCAAATGCCAGCCCACTACCAAATGGCAGCATTGCCCCGTTCAATTGCAATGCTTATTCTAAATTGTTGCAATTAATTTGGAGGATTTATGATACTAAGAAAGTCTTAATCAAGTTTAAATTACGACACATATGACAGAATAGACTTGAAACAGTTTCTATATTTTGGCCCTGCGTTTAAAAGTGTCGCGAAATTTTCAAAGAAAATTTATGTTTTTGCTTCGGCAGATTTTCATTTTAAACTTCCTGTTAATCTCTCAAACTTTTTACAACAAAACTTATTTAAGTTTAAACAGAGTTTAACGCTGGCTTACGTGGTTTGATAATATTATGGGAAGTGGTCTAAGTGATAGGATTTAGTATGTGGGAATAAAATTTCCATTTATCATTAATTTAACAAAATTATTCAAATAACGTTATGGATATGAGATACCCCGTGGGGTGCCGGGCTAGAATTGTATCTCTTATATCGTTTTCTTCTGAGAGTTTTATAAGGCTACGAAAGAAAAACGGCTAAATGCGAGTCGGACTCGCGTACGAAGGGTTCCGTAACATTAGCTATACAACATTAGACTTCATATTTTAACCTTTTTTTGTTTTAACGTGCGCGAGTCCGACTCGCACTTGGACAATTTTTGTATTTGTTGTTATAGCGGCAATAGAAATACATCATCTGTGAAAATTTCAACTGTCTAGCTATCACCGTTCTTGAGATACAGCCAGGTGACAGACCGGCGGACGGACGGACAGCGAAGTCTCAGTAATAGGGTCCCGTTTTAACCCTTTGGGTACGGAACCCTAAAAATAGCAAAAGGTTGGCAGCAGTGCCTCTTTAACAAAGTCATTATACGCTTAAACCACCTGCCAAGCGGTCATGTTAAAATCCTTTTAAATGGAGGATGTTGTGTACAACTGTGGACATAACTAATTAGGAACGGGGCTGATACCCGTGTTATATGTACCAATAAGATGCCGACCAGACCAGAACAGTTTCAGACAGTTTGTTTAAGTCCTTCATCTGGGAGTCGGAACCTTTCCAGTAAATATAACACAGGTCCCAGCCGGTTTCTAAGAAGTTAATAGGATAAAACTCATGAAAGTTTTCAAAGCGAAGCTGTGGACTTTTCAATTGATACAGTACATACAATACAGTCATGCCCGTCAGTAATGGTCATCAACTCATAACCTCATTATATTCATATTTTAGCTTAGACCTTAGTAGGGAATATGACTTCTGAGAAGTTTTTGCTTAAAACTGTTATGATCTATTTTACTACCAAACCTGTTAAATAAAAGATCATGGGGTTGAATATGATATGTCTCCAAAATACTATCATGGTACTGCTTGGAACTGTTTTCGAGTGCACGAAAAATACCTTGGTGTCAGATTTTTCACATTTATTCTACTACGAGTATCTCCTATCGCTAGATAGGTGTTTACAAATGCTTTATACTACTAGAAGATATTGTAGACAGGAATATTATTCCCACATACTAATTATGCCGTAATCTCTTCCTTCTCGGATGTGCTCTTTACGTCTATGACTTGGACACCTTCTTTTCAACTTCCCTACGGAATAATAATAACATTGAATGTCCAAAACACGCAAGGGGCGCGACGGCGACAAGTAAAGCCACTCTCCTAAATACAGGGTGTCCCGTCTAGCCTACGTTAATTAGGCACATTAATGGCGAATCGAGGCTAAACGTGGTTAACGGTCTTTTGTTTTCATGGCTAACTTTTTTTTGTCGTATCAAGAAGATGGAACGATATAACATGGATATTTTTTTATTTATTTTTTATGCCTGATAGGTTAGCCTTTGACCACTATCTCACCTGATGGTAAATGATGACGTGGTCGAAGATGTTGTTCAGGCTAACCTAGAATTACTGGCTCTCAAGGACAGCTGCCGGAACACACCGTTAGGTGCTTGGCGATAGATTTTCTACTTGAGGGTATTAGCTACGCAGGCGGGAATTCGCAAAGTGTCCTAACACCATGCTATTACGACTTTCATCCCAAGACAACAACCACGACCGACGGCTTAACTTGCCCTCCGAAACACGGAAGCGCTCAGTAGTAATGTCACCAGCGGTCACTCATCTAACTCATGCTGCGGCGGACGTTGCTTAGCTTTGCTGATCGGTTCAGAATGGTTAAGCAAACTTCGCTACGAGCGCTTCGAAACATGATGATATATCTATCTTTTTAGAGCTATAATAATAATTATAATCATCATGTATTTCAGATAACACAGATCAATTTGTAGACAAATATTAAATGAAATTCAATAGAATACTAATTATTTTTACATTTATAATTGAGACCAACATTTTTGAAAATTAAAAAAATGGTTAATAGTTTTAACCGTCTCATTTATAGGCTTAGGTAGTGTTACTCAAAGGGTCCGTTTCAGAATGTCCTAATAAAGTTTCGGGTTGCTAACCAATACCTAAAATAACTGAATGATAGAAATGACATAATTATGACAGTTAATATGCAGCGCGTTTAAAGCTTTAACCGATGGATAGACTAAATCTATGACTGTGAAACGCAAAGATAGTGTTTTATTAAATATGTTCTGGGTAGTTAAACAGGAACTTACTCGAACATTCTGAAACAGGCCCTAAATCTAAGATAAGGGTAATATTTTCGCATCACGTGAACAATTACCAAACCACGGTAATATAGACATTACTGTGACCAACCTTTCTTCCTGGCATATTGGCTCTAACCGCAAGAGACCGTCTTTCTCTATCTAAGTCATGGTCGTCCATGAGATTACTGGTAATAACATATCCTAGGTACCTAAACGAAGAAACATTACGTGCTGTATGATAAATTAGATAATAGATAAGATCCAAGTCTTGCTAGTTTAACTTAGTTTCACAATTTTCAGCTCCCAAAAAGAGTTCAAGGTATGTTTTTTTTTTTTTTTTTTTTTTTTTTTTATGTTATTGTGGCGGAACAAGCTCGAGGCCCACCTGATGTTAAGCGGATTAACCTCTGCCTATAACAGATGCCTTTCGTCACAAGTCACGAATTGCACTGCGCCCGTCACATTAGACAGTTGTAAGTCTCATGTGCCTGTGATTTCACTGGCTCTCAAGGAATGCTGCCGGAACACACCGTTAGGTGCTTGGCGACAGATGTATTCTAAATTGTACTCTATAGCAAAATGGTGGGAATTTTACGGCTGGCTCAAGTTATAGCAGACAATATTTTTCCAAGCTCATAACAATGAGTTGTTTTTGTAGCAGCGAAACTCTTCGTGCGAGTTCAACTAGGAAAGTACTACAGCCATACCTATTTTATCGCCATGCAGTGTGACGCATCTGTTATAGGCAGAGGCATATCAGTTGGGCCTCGTGCTTGTTCGTGTTATTCGTGCTACTTTCGCTACCTTTCGAATACATAAAGCACTACGGCGCGCGGCGGTCAGATAACCTGTTTTGCATTCAATGTGCAGTAACACTACTTTCATTAACGTGAGTAGGAGCATGCTGCTTATTTAGAGCATCATTCTCCTTTTACGACATCTAGTAGAGAGATACGGAACAATTATTATTTTTGAAGCCAGGAAGTTCAATTTATGCCAGAACACATGCAACAAATTTTAATGAAACCCACGTATATTAGACAATTTAATATATAATAAAGAATTATTTTAAAATGGCGTTATACGAATACGGCAACAAAGGGGAGTGCCCAATTATGGCATTCCAAAATACCGTATTCAATAACATTAATACGTTTTACCGTATATACGGATAAGGCAATTATCATGCCGATTTATTATTCGCTAGCCATTTAAAAGGATCGGGGGTGCGATTGTAAATTTAATCTTGAATTTCGTATTTGTTTTTATTCTTTTGTTGGGTTTAGGCATTGATATTTTGGGCTTTTGTTCCAACATTTTGTATGTCCAATTTTGATTTGGAATGCTTTAATGAAATTGATTTAGTCTAATATAGTCTAATATCTATATAAATAATATTGTGATACATGACTACATTTTGGTTCGGTTATATTATTCGGTAATATTTTAAGGTACACGTGAAGGCATTGAAGAACCTGCAATACAAGAAATCGCTTTCTTAGTGTAGGTTCTGCGCGAAAACATGCTAAGTAATCTTATACGAGCATTGTCTTTTTGTAAGAATTAATTCATAGGTATAGCGAAGAGTGTCCAATTTAGTTTTTTAACAAATGGGCTACTTTTTATGAGAAATATGAAACATTAATATTATATATAATTAATTTTAACCTTGTTAACCAAATTAACACCAGAAAAGATATCAAGAATCTGATGCAAATTGGATACAACATGAAAAACGTCACTCAGTGACTTAATAATATAGTTATTAAGTCACTGAGTAACGTTTTTCACTCCTAGTAAATCATGTATTTGTCTTGTGCTTCGTTTTTTTTTATTGCTGATAGGTAAGCGTTTGACTAAAATCTTATTTGATGAAAACAAATGTGGTTAAAGATGCCACACACATCAATGGATTTTCTACTCAAGGGTAATAGTTAGCCAGGAGAGCATTCACCGCCAGGAATTGAAGCTTAAACTCACAGTGGGAGTTAAATTATGGACCATCAGTGAAATTGGCAGTGAATCCATAGTCACTGCCAATATCACTACTTGAAAGTTATAAAAGGCATAATTTCATCTGAATGGGATAGGTGTAAGATGATGTATTTGGCTTTTTTTCGTAAGCCGCTTTTAGACTAACGTTGAAAAAATCCGTCGAAGGAACATAACATTAAAGAAATCGGCTGCCCCAAAAAAGATACTAAAATCTATAATTTTGTGAGGCAGTGACTTAAAATTAAAATCAAGAATAGGCATTGGCAGTCTTTGACGTATTTTTTGGGTTTGTCATGTTAATAATACTTTGATTTTGTGACAAATCACCCATTTTAAAATGCGTTATATTTTTATTTTTCGTTACTTCCTTTTAGGTAGTGGTTTTTGAAATGAAAAAAATTATGTTCGATGGTGTTATCACTAGCCAGCCTGTGTAAGTGGCCGCTAGAGTAATCACGTCCCTAATTTTTTGGTTCTTTTGTATAAAACTTCTCTTCAACTATGAATTCATTGGATAACGAAACATTTTTTGTCAACAAATTTGTACGAAAGGTTATCATCAAATATAATAAAACCTAATATTTCCACCAAAATGTGTCCAATCCTTATTAAAAATTGAAAAATAAATACAAACGAATTTGTTTAAAAAGACGTATTATATTAACGCATTTCATAGTTGTTGCAATTGTCGTAGTCGCCAAGTCACTGCGCGTGCTGATGAAAAAAAATAGCTAAAAGTATTAAATTATATATATTATAAAAGTATTAAATAAAAGTATACCAATTATATCTTACCAGCCCATAAAAAGATGTCAAATAATTTACTTCTTTAGAATATGCATAGCAAGATCACACTTTTTTTCTATATACGAGTAAATAAATGTGTTGATTTTTTAGTCTCATTATGCCAACCTCTAGCTTTATTTTACCCAACTTCAGAATACTGACACGTGTATTCAGTTGACAGGCCAAAAAAAAAAAACTAATATCTAATGTCGGTAAACATGACATGGGCAAAAACACTCAGATATTTTTCTTTAAAACAAATATTAGATGAAGCTAAAAATACTTCATAAACATCAAAGTATGTCAAATGACATTCGATACTCTTGATTAACTCTCAAACGGATCCATAAAATAGGGAACCGGAAACAGGTCGTCATTAAAACGATCACAGGCTAAAATACCGTGAAATTGTTGAAAAAATACCCTCACCATTTTTGTATACCTGCCTACCACAGTATACATAACAAACAGTAAAACAAGTTCAAACATGAAACGATTATAATTATCATAAATCAGTTTTTACTAGTAGGTATTCATGGGGTGCCCCATACTTAAAGCTCGAGCACACCTGATCCGTACACGTAAACACGCGCGTGCACGTACAACGTAGATACGCATATGTGCACGCAACGCAACGGTCCGTTGCGTTCCCAGCCGCAGCAATATTATTTTTAGTGATTTAATTAAAATTTATTAACTCAAATACAAAATGATAACATTATGTGTGGTAGGTATATGGTGCTCCATTTTCCCCGTAGTAAAGTTTAATATGATACATTTTTATGTTCCTTATTTTTAGGATTATATCTAGGTTTTAGAGACATCTATATTTTCGCACTAGGTACTTGGTTTTCTTTAGTATTGTTATTCACTATCAAAAAAATACTACTAACGGTTTATTTGTAAACCTTAACTGACATGCACTTAGTCACGCACAGCACAAAAATGTGCAAGTTTGAACCTTGGGCCTTATAGTCTGATTCCTATGGGTATAAAAAATATCTGCATTTTGAATTTCGAACACCATAATGGGCATCGTTTTCAAAGGAATATGTCAGAATTAGTTCATTTTCATTCTCATTGTATTTGGGCCTTATTGTTTGACTAGTTACGTTAGACCGTGGTTTCACCCTCGTGGTGATGGATGATGATGATGACGATGAAAGTATCCTATGTATTAAACCAGCGCCTTATCTATCTCCGTACACTTACTTTCGATATAATAATAATAAGACCATTAAATAATTACATTTTAATTATTATATTGGTGTGATTAGTCATTAGTGTTATTGTATAGTATAGAGTTTGATTGCAATGGTAATGGAAAAGAGTTTAATTTTTAAATTTTTACTCTGAAACTGGCATCGTTCCAAAAGCAAATATCAAAGTTATGTCAAAATTAGTTCATCTCCATTGCCAGTCAAGTTATACAATAAGGTATCATCACAACAAACAGGGGCGTATTGAGTTATATCGAATAGCGAGTGTTATTGAACATAACGCCATCACTGCATGCACTATTTTGAAGCAGTGATGGCTCAGTGGCATTGGCTATGGATGCAGGTATCCGTGGTTTGAATCCTAGCGCGGGCATAGGATAGCTTAGTTACTAGCCAGGTGAGCAGTTCTTAAAATATCCCACCTTCAAGTAGCAATGATAGCCAAGCGGTAAAAGCTATAGACTGCCGTGCCGCAGGTTCGAATCCCGCCGTGGGCTGGAGCTTCACCGCATAGTGGAAGGGCATTTATTGAATGCCCGTCTGGCTTGCGACCACCCTTTAGTAAAAACCTGTCGCCAAGCACCTAAAGGTCCTTGAGAACAAGTGAAATTACAGCATGAGACTTAACAACTATGTCTCAGTATGATTGGCGCAGTGCAATTCGTGACTTGTGACGAAATGCATCTGTTATAGGCAGCTGATGTTAAGAGGTTAGCCCGCTTAACATCAGGTGGGCCTTGAGCTTGTGCCGTCACAATAACATTAAAAAAAAAACAATGCTACGTTGCGGTTCCACTCTACACGTAGGGTACGCAGACTATTTGTCTCTAGGGAGCTGCAATGCGTAACTGCACGCTTTACTTCTACGGGCACATACACGTCATGAAAGCTGTGTGCCATGAGTTATACAGTTCCATACAGTACAATGCAGTGGTGCATGTACGGATCTGATGGCCATCCGACCTTTAATGTTTGCCGTTAATTGCAAAAAAGAGCACTTAGTATATTGTAATTAATATTGTTTTATTGTTATTCAAATTTCTTTATACAAGTTACAAAAAATCTTAGGCAGAAACTATTTTTGAACAGGAAGACCATTTATGTATATGTGTGTGTTCCACGTTTACGTTGAAAGCCTTTATTGTCTTTCTGGGTTTCTCAAGGAAAATTACTCACATCAAACGTTTGATTTTCGGGAATTGGAATAAATCAGATTTTGCACCTTTTGAAAAGAGAAAAGAGCATGGATGTTTCCGTGACTGCAATGCTCTTATTTTACAATACTACAGCGATATAAAAAAAATGGCCGTGAGCGGAATGTTTCTGTATTAATTGCGCGGTTTACTTTTGTTTATAGTGAAGTGTGAGGAGAAGTGATTTCAAAGTGGAAGAAAAATCTCAGTCATATCTCAAAAACTTAAGGTGGACAAACATTTGCGTACAGAATTTAATGTTTTGTTTGAAGCAAATGTCATTAATACGGGATTATTTTATGGCGTGATTTTTTTTCTGTAAAGAGGCGATTCGCTGATTTTGGTTTTCTTGGTGACCATAAACTCTTCAGTGGATCTTAATTTGGATTCAGGAAAAGAAAATCTGTATCTCGGTTTGTCGATATTTAGGCAACAAAACCGAGCTGCAGGTATTTTTATATCTGCTTGATTAATAGATAAAAAAACAATATAAATAGCTGTTTTAATTATTTTTTGGAACTTCTCTTCAATGACAGTAAATTTTCAAATCTTACTATTTATTAAATGTGGGAAATATATGCTTAACAAATATGTGTTGAAAATTTTAAAATTAGATAACCATATTTAGGGCAATATTTTCAAATCAAATCAAATCATTTATTGCAAAATTATGTGGTTTTACATGCAGGTCTTAAATAAACATAACTTATAGGTAACACATAATTACCCTATTTGGGTGTAGCAATGTCGGTAAGGAGTGGGCCG
Organism: Plagodis dolabraria; assembly: GCA_963854805.1. Classification (NCBI taxonomy): domain Eukaryota; kingdom Metazoa; phylum Arthropoda; class Insecta; order Lepidoptera; family Geometridae; genus Plagodis; species Plagodis dolabraria. The sequence goes on from OY978466.1 coordinate 8,832,409, forward strand.
GTCTATTTATAATAATTAATCCACTATATTATTGTTGAAGGAATTCGTCATAGGAATAATAGGATTTTTCTATAAATAGGTTTTTTAGATTTTTTTCAAACGATATATCATTTTCTTCTTCTTTTAATCCTACTGGTAATTTATTAAATATTGTAATGGCCATTGAATTTGGGCTGGAATTGTGCATTTTTATTCTAGATTTCGTAATTACTAGATTGTGTTTAAATCTTGTTGGATACCTACGTGATATATCAGTTTCCTTTTTAAAAAAATAGGGGTATTTTTTGACGAATTTACAAGTTTCAAATATGTATATGGACGAGATAGTTAAAATTTTGTACTTGATAAAAAATGGTTTATGAAAGTATGGTTTACTAATATTGGGGGTTTTGATATTGGCAAGGATACGGATGCTTTTTTTGAAGTACAAAGAGATCTTCTATCATTGCACTATTTCCCCAGAGTATAATTCCATATCTGAACCAGGAGTATGCGTATGCGAAGTACGCTGTTAAGGTAACCTTAACAGCGTACTTCGCATACGCATACCGGGTTGTGTCAGCGTAAGTAGCTCGTCGCAGTTCTCTCAGTGCATATACAAAACTTGATAATTTTGATTTAATTTTTTGGATATGTGATTTCCAATTAAGGTACGAATCTAGTTCTAGGCGTTCCAATCGATTATTATTATATATAAAATTAATGTCAAGGGGGGCTTTTTGGTAGGGTCTAAATTGCATAATTTTAGTTTTCGCAAAATTAATGTCAAGTTTATGGTCAGTCATCCAATTATTTATATTATTAAGTATGTCAGTTAGATAATTATTCAAATTGTGAGTGTCTTTACAGGATGTCAAGATAGAAATATCATCAGCGAAGAGTACACATGCTTCATTTATTGATTTTGGGAGGTCGTTTATATAAATTAAAAATAAGATACATCCAAGGACGCTACCTTGGGGGATGGAACGGTTTATTAGGGTGGGGGTTGATCTCGCTACATTGATTAATCCGGTGTGCCAGTCATAGTTTTCAATCTCTACGCATTGCGTACGGTTTTCTAAGTACGACCTAAACCATTCATGTGTAATTCCACGTATGCCTATGTTATCAAGTTTTTGTAATAAAATTTTAAATTGTACTTTGTCATATGCCTTTTTCACGTCTAGTAAGATGCCTATAGCGTATTTTTTGACATCAATTATGTTTAATATTTGTTGTACATATTTATACACTGCTAAAATAGTCGAGAGATTTTTTCGGAACCCGTTTTGCGAATCGGCAAATATATGACATTTTTCGCAGAATGAGTTCAAACGTAATTGCATTACCTTTTCAAATACTTTAGAAGAGGTAGGCAAGAGCTACGCAACGCTATTGGCCTGTAGTTGTTTGGAGGTTTAATTTTTTTTTTCCTATTTTAACGCATTTTGGTCAATAAAGGTCTCATAGATGGCTACGACCGTGCAACGCGCATTAAGTTTGAACTTTATTGCTTTATATGCCCTTGCCCCTATAGCGTGGTGGCTACTAGGGAAGGGGTTTGGAACCCTTGTTCCAAATAATGAACACAAGTCAAGTTTGGTGTCTATTCTTAGACTAGTTTAATCATCCTTCCACCTCTTAATATATTACATCCATTTCTTACTTATCTTAATGATACGCGTTTAAAGTTGATATCGTCGATGCGAGATTACCACGTTCGATAGATCGTGACGATTGTTGGTTTCCTCATCCGTGTCGCTACCCTACATCACTGGCATTTTTTTTTTTTTTTTGCTGAATTTTACTTTAAAATAACACTAACACCAGACGTTTAACTTATTTCAGCTCTGTATGCAACATGAAAGTATTATTACTATTCTACTGACTTTGTATAACTATACAATGATAGCATTAAGAAAACTAAATATCGATATAAATAGGCAACGTTAATTATAATACAAACATAATATAGTATAAAAGACAATGTTATAAATTTCTTATCAATTAAGTTATTTCCTAAACGGCTTCGTCCTGTTTTTATGGACTATGTCACATTTTCCATTATCTAATAATATCTTAACGTTACAACCTAAATCTTCTATAACCTTAAAAAGACCTAAATATAACTTATCCCATTTACTTCTAGCGCTGTTTACTATTAACAAAAGATCGTTTGCGTTATAAACAATAGGATTGCTATTTTTATCGTAGTGCGCTTTCATTTTAATCTTTGACTACTAGGGAAGGGGTTTGGAACCCTTGTTCCAAATAATGAACACAAGTCAAGTTTGGTGTCTATTCTTAGACTAGTTTAATCATCCTTCCACCTCTTAATATATTACATCCATTTCTTACTTATCTTAATGATACGCGTTTAAAGGTGATATCGTCGATGCGAGATTACCACGTTCGATAGATCGTGCTGATTGTTGGTTTCCTTATCCGTGTCGCTACCTTACACCCCCTTTTTATACAGAGAATTCTTTAAATGTCCTTAAATGCCCATGATGAGTCTAAAATGGCTAATAATTATTTAATAAGCCATTCTAGATTGGCTATCTAATTTTGATTATCATGAAACTGAGCAATTGCTCATTCCTGTTGTATAGTTACAATTAACACCTGTTGCAATTAAGTATCATAGTTGAATATTAATTTTATTAATAATAACATACCTTTTAAGCTTGTAATCACATACACACAAACACGCCTTTTCGCATACACCTTAGCACACTCCTCTTACGCACATACTAAAACGCACACGCACAGTCACTCACACACACCCTCACACGCAAACACACACGAATTCACCTTCATCCCATACTTGCACTAAAATCAAATTACCAAAGAGCGAAATAAGTTTATAGCCTTGCCTATCACATTATGTAAAAAAAAATTTTAAAATAATGTTTTTTTGTTTACAAGTACAGTTAATTTAATCTATATGACATCATTGTGGAAAGGTACTTATTGTCTCTCATTATACAGGTTTAACACCTAGTGTGAGAGACGGTGTTACATTGGGTTTTGTAACATGTTTTATTTGGATCAATAAACAAAATTATTATTATTATTATTTGCCATTACAAGCTCTTAACTGATCTGAATTGCCTCCTATAAAAGTATATTGTAATTAAGAATTATATAGTTTAAGAAAGTTACTATCGATATTAATGTACTGCGTTTGTATGAAAAGCGCTATAAATAAACTTCTCTTAAGCATATTCACAGCTTTGTTTGTCTGTTTTCCTCTTCAAAGATGCATTAGCTAGGACTGTTGTATCTTTTTGGAGAATAAAATAAAATGCATGTTTTGCTTCCTGTTACAGTGTCATGAATAGTATTTTAACATTTGTGGATACAACAATATTTCTGTGCACCAATCAACTTATTATTTGTTATTACAATAAGTTATCTTATTGTATTGTCTCTAATTGTGTGGCATCAAAAATTTCTGACTTTTAAATATAGAATGAAAAAATATTTTCAAGATTTGAGAAAGTTTTCTGAAATTAAATTATATATTCTCTTTTTATTTTAGCTCTTATTATCTTATCTTATCTTATCATTATGGACGGCAGCTTGCAGTGGCCTTATGTGTGCTTGGAAGTTTTACTGCTAACCATCTTACTTTTTTACGCGTCCGTGTTAATAAAATAGCTTCATGTAATACTAGTATGTTTTGTACCTATATAAACAATGAAATATCCTTTTGGATACTGTTATCTATTGTATACTAAGAGGAATGACAAAATTTTAAAAGTAAACCAGCAATATTGTTGAAAATTGTCTTCTGCTTATGCCACTGTGTCTAAACACTCGATTTATCGCATTGTTCTCGATTTCCATAATCTTACCTTTTATAATTTCGAGACCGGAAGAAAAAAAAGTGATTTCCCCTTTTAATAAGACGAAAAATTGTTTTGAGTTCGATGGGATTTCCGTTTTCAGTAAGTTATTGAATTATGGTTCTTTCGAGTTCAATAAGTAATTTGTTTGAAATATCGTTACTAATAATGTTCTTTGAAATTTAATCGTGTCAGTGTGAAATTGAAATTAAATTTACATCACTTAAAATAAAATCTCGTAATAGGTGAGGAAAATGATGTGTGGAGTACAGGCTCAACTTTGATGTTTGTGTCGGAATTCAAAACATGTACGCATCGTGTATTTCAGTGATACAATGGCCCTTTTAACATCTGAAACCTTAAATTCCCTATCAGAAAAGCATCTCGCATCTTTAGATCTCCTGAGTAACCCAATGGCGTTGTTGAGGTCCCCGCAAGATGCTTCTAAAACCGGGGTATCTCTTCGCATTGTTAAGCTGGTGGCCTTGACGGTCTCACACCTCAGCACCTACATCATATGTTATCTTTTACTTTTATTAACGTAAGCGAGGCATTTCTAAGGGATATGACGGTTCCGGTAAATTTGATGTTGTTGGGTCGGGTTAACAATGACAAAACAATTACCGAAATCAATTATTTATTCCAAAGAAATTATTATTATAGAACGAATTTAAGTGCCCGTTATAAAAAAGACGGTGGTTTAATATCAATAGCGGTAAGCACTATTTATCGTCGCATAGATGTGACAATTGGAATTAGGTTGATTTTGAGTAATCTTTATCAACCCTATAACTCGGTATTGGTACGCGAGGTGGTTGTGAGGCTATCGTAATTTTAGTTCGCACATATCTAGATTTAAATTTTAATGACGTGCTTTTGAAAATGGGTGTTATTTTTTATGTTAATAAGTTCCAAGATGCACAATCCACTGTGCTGTACACTCCAAAGCAATCGTTTTCAAGCCTCGATTACCCGGTGATTTCACTTTCGGCAGCGGCCTTCAAACCGAAATAAAATGCATATAACTTGTTAGATAGAAGTCAATAAAATTCCTGAATTATACATTTTTCTTTGACAAAGTCAAACCGTCAAAATTAACATAACAAAATAACTTTAGGACTTTTACTTTCTAGCGTAGGATGTCAACAGGGCGATGCTCTGGGAACAGCTATCTTTAGCCTTGCCATCCACTCAAGAATTCAACTTCCAAATTAAAAACTAACGTTTGATATTTGGAAGACGGAACCTTAGGAGGCGATGTGAACACTGTATAGACGTAATCCATACCAGCGAGTAATTAGTCGGAGAATACATGTAAAGTCGGGCATCAGTTCAGATCGTGATTTATAACAGACTAGCTTTCCGGTCGCGGCTCCACCCACGCGGGTATCACTGTTATCGCGCAATACCATTAATCGCTTTTTAAGCAGTTGGATAAAAAATATTCTGTGTCCTTTCCCGGGTTTCAAACTATTTCCATACCAAATGTCATCCTAATCGGTCCAATAGTTTTCAAGTTTATTCGTTGCATACAAACATACAAATCTTTCCTCTTTATAAAATTAGTGTAGATGTAGTTTAAAGGTTTTTTTTTTTTTTATTGCTGATAGGTAGGCCTTTGACCACAATCTCACGTGATGGTAAGTGATGATGTGGTCGAACGTGTTAACAGACTTAACCTAGAATGACTGGCTCTCAAGGACAGCTGCCGGAAAACACCGTTAGGTGCTTGGCGACAGATTCTCAACTTGAGGGTGGTCGCTGGCCAGGCGGGCATTCGCAAAAATGCCCTTCCACCATGCGGTGAAGCTCAAGCCCGCGGCGGGATTCGGACCATGGACCTGCTGCGCGGCAGTCCATAGCCAAAGCCACTGAGCTATCACTGCTTTCAGGTATAATGTTTATGACAAACTCATGGATTAATGCGTCAGACTGACGGTTTTTTTTATTGTCAATCCATGCCATACTGATGCCGAATGACCGTGTAGTCATTTGCAGCACTATAGCATCAGCCTCTATTGAGACAGCAATCGATATACGCGCACGTATGGACCATTGACGAAGCTTCGTTACATTTATATCACAAAACAGAGCCGTGATCTGTCGTCTGTCCATCCGTACGAATATCACAGTTCTTAAGCCCATACACGGAATGTAGATCACGAAGTTCTCGTAGTGTAGCTTGCTTAATCGCGTTTAACCGATCATCTAGGTAACGTCCACTGCTGTTTTTTATTTTGATGGGAGACCATTAGCCGCATTACTACTAACCGCTGCTGTGCTTCGGAGGGCACGTCACAGCGTTGGTCCCGGTTGTTGCCTTATGATGGCAGACGTTATAAAAGAGCGTGAAACACTACCTGAAGTACAAAACCTGTCCCCAAGCACCTGGCGGTGTGTTCCGGCAGTTGTCATTGAAAGATTGGAATTCTAGGTTAGCCTGAACAACATTTTTGACCATCATCTCATCACCCACCATCAGGTGAGATAGTGGTCTAAAGCTAGCCTAAAAAAAGTAATTCAAATCTAAGATTTAGGTTTTTTGTGCAGACCGAATATTTGAATTTCTGTTCATTCATTCATTGTTCAATTTTTCATTCAATTTTTCAGAAGTCTCTTCTTGACCTTATTGAGTAGAATACAATTTATAACATAATAAATAACTAATGAATGCCGTCCTAATTTAAAATTTTAGACCATTTTATGTAATCTATCTCAAAACTAAACTGGTCAAGAAATTGATTTTGCACAATATTATGTATACCATATTAAATTTTATTCCTCTCAATATAAAACTAATATAAATATTTATATTATTATTTTTATTATATTTTTTATAATAAATAATATACTGACTCTCATATTACAAAAAACATGTACCTACTAAAAACTCTGAACTTTATTTTGAAGGTCTAATCAAACAAAAGCACCAATTTTTGTTAGTTTTTTACGACCTGTTGCAATGCAGAGCCTTCAAAGAGCACGTCACAACTCGCTCTTAGCGAGAGTTTTTTTATAAATGTGTCAAAACATGTCATGTTTAATGTATGATGATATGTTTTGCAACCATATTATGGTTGTAGACAAGTCATTTACATTTAGATTATTTTTATAGTCATTGTTGAATTTGAAAAACATAACTAGCTCGCTATATGAACGCAATTTGTATTAGAAAATCTCCACTGCAAATAGGAGTTAGATGATTTCTTATTTACGTTTATTATACTTATGTTATTTTTAATTAACCTTCACCACTCACACACAGAGGAACACAATACATAAACACGAACACTAAAAGACTTCGCTTTAAATATATTTTTTTTAATTTCTTAGTCAGGTAGCATAGTTTATTTTTTAAGTCATCTAAAACAAAGGTTTTATAAAATTAATGTAACCCGATACCATTGTATTCGTTTAAATAATCATGAGGCTTTTAAAATCATTTAAACCATGGAGAGAACGCTGTACGCTGAAACACAGGTGATGAACCTAGTTCAGCGACAGATGCACAATATATATTTTATTAACTTTTAGCTACATATGATTCACCAACGATCTATTTAACATGAATAAACGATTATTATTATTACTCCTACAATCTTGCTAAGCAAGTGATAATGCATTTTTGGGCTAATATTACTCAAATATATAAACCGATATAAGCAGATATCCATAATAACTTCGTTAAAAATGTTTTTTATACCATAAAAAACCTAACACCTTCAAAGTGAGTACAAAATGGCGGCTCTGTTCCATAGAACAATAAGGCCCTTAAGTAGAGGGTGCTTGAAACAGCGCGAGGGTGCATGAAAAGCTCGCTCAGACGCGATCTGGTAAAGTTATATGAAGAACATATTGATTTTAATATTATGAAATGTTTACGTTGATATAATTTATAAAACCGTTATTGATTATTTCTCAAAAAGAACAGGTGTCAGGTAGGTTACCATAAAGCCAAAACATTATCCAAAATGTTCTTGGTTCCGCGTCTTCTCTATTTTTATAAATACATACTGTACCAACCCCACGGGCGTTAGATAAGAGTGGGCATATGATGACGATTATATTTAATAATTTCATGTTTTGCCTCACAAAACATGAAACAGGGGCACTGGACTGTAGATAGTATCGACTGAAAAAATGTATAAATGTCTTAAACTCGTTTTTTGTTTAATGAAGACCTACACGTAATTTTTTACCGACATCAAAAAAGGAGGAGGTACTCTATTCGACTCTTTGCTTATATTTCTTACCTAAGAACATTTGACTGGGCCATTCGATTTTGATGATTCTTTTATTATTTAAAAGCTTATGCTTTTAAATTCTTTTTCTTTGCTAATGCTGCTAATAAAGCAAATGTGGCCTCATTTTTCAACAAAATCGATCCAGCCTTACTTGAGTTGCACTCCAATAACTGAACAGTGTTTTCCATCTTGATGATATAGTAATTGACAGTGAATGACATTCGATCCTGTAAATAGCAATGGTCGCTAAAAAAGCTGAGAAACCGACTTTAACAAGTTATTTCACTATTTTAAGATTAAAATAATACTAAGTTTGGAGTGCTAGAAGATGCATTTACTTTAAGGTCATACAATATTTATCAAAAAACTAGGTAATAATATCGATCTCTATCTAAATTACACTAATAATATAAACGCTAAAGTTTGTGTTAGTTAGTGAGTGAGCGTGTGACGATCTAACAATTTAAGTTTTTTTTATGTTATAGTGACCGAACAAGCTCGTGGTCTACCTGATGTGAAGCGGGCTGACCTCTGCCTATAACAGATACATATTGTAACAAGTCACGAATTGCACTGCGCTCGTCACCTTGAGACATACTCATAGTTGTTAAGTCACATGTGCCTGTAATTTCACTGGCTCACAAGGTCTGCTGCCGGAACACACCGTTAGGTGCTTGGCGATAGATTTTCTACTTCAATGTGGTCGCTAGCCAGGCATGCATGTGCAAAAAGCCCTTCCAACATGCTCAAACCCACGGTGGGAGTTGAACCATGGACCCGAGCCACTGAGCCACTGCTTCAAAAGTAGAAAGATAAACTAAGTACGATGTTCTTGTAGTTGGCGATAAAATAATCAAATAATTTATAATATAAGCTGTAGAAATGAAAGCAGGGTAACTAACTTTGAACAATTAACACATTATTTATAGTATGTTTCTAACCTAAACTTCATGTCTCATTTATATATATATATATATATATATATCGATTGTTAGCAAAAAACAATCTTTGTACGAATAAAGTATTTTTTTATTAAAATAGGTCAAATTAAAGAAACAACAAACTACAGACTTCCCTCGTCAAAATTGAATCATTCATCATCTCGTGAATATAAAGATATAAAACTGTCAACACCAACAAATTGTCCTTTAAGCATAAAGGTGCGTCGCATCTATCCATGCATTTTCCAATATATTCATCCCTCGACGCCCGTGACGTTTTTTTTAATACTCAGTTATTTTCCATTACCTAAACATGTCTCCCTCATATTCATATACCCAAATTTATCACTTATACCATACAAAAATAATATTTTAATGCATTCATTTCGACAAGACTGAACAGAGAAATTTAAATATATTTTTACAGTTTTTGTTTTTAAATCGAGTTTATTTGGTGCAATTTCCAGTTAACATCATATATATATATCTTGGTAGCAATGCAATACTCATCATATAGGATTTATTGAAATAGTCTTTTTAATGGAATATTTCATTGGAAAATGGCTTTGAACAAAAGAAAATGTGGTAAATGATTATTGTGAAGATAGTGCAGTATTCTTGTATTTTAACGAACAGATTTTTCCAATAATTAATTCTGTATACTTATATATCTTTAAAAAAATATCTTCCATAAATCACACAATTTAATTATGTCTGCTTTCATATGGCAACACTTCCATCGCACACATATAAAAAAGTGGCTTCAGTTTTATGTTTTACCGGGCTCCGTCTTTACTTCTTAGATTGTCAGAGGGGATTACTCGCGTGAATAAGTCAGAATGCTGCGACTATAGTTTCAATCACATCCGGTGGTAATTTTCCAGGTGAGCTCCCGACGCCCTCGTAGACGTTACGCTTAGCACTACGGGTGAAAGTTCGTAGCGCGCGCGACGTCGAAGGTTGGTGCGAGGGGTGCGTTGCAGTTGTCGTGTCGGTGAGATCTTATGCGTTTTCTCAGCTCAATTGATAAATCAAAAAATATCCCAGTTCACGGCACATATGTACATGGGTTCCAAACATAGTTCCGGTGTATACTATACATAAAAGATTGACTGATATAAATTTATATCTAACACATAATTAGAAAAAAAATACAGATGTTTTTATTTTTCTATTAACATTATTTAATCCTGCAACTAACAGGATTTATTTTACTATGCCCTACACATTGCATAATAAAGCCTGGTATAGTTAATTTTAATTACAAATATAATTCCTCTAACTTATAACATATTCCAATGATTTTGTTTATATCAAAATAATAGTCCGCGTCAAAGCATGACATTAAATTAATGTTGTTAAAATTTGTTAGAAGCTACACCTGCCAAAGTCTAAACATTTAATTATTTTTAACTAAAAATAATAATGGAAACATGTAGACAAAGCCAAAATAGCAGCTAGGAGAATAAAATAATAAATTCTACATAGCCGTAATTAATGTAAATTACAATTAAAATTAAATTGAAATGAATGTGAGCAGTATAATAATTCGCTGTAAATTTGTTTCGTGAACGTGAAAATTAACTGGTACGATTCAGTAACACTCTATTAAGTCACTACCTATAAGGGTTGTGGTATACACTACAAGCCCTATGCTTTTTACTTTTATTTAGTTTCAACTGTCCCGATGTCGGTAGGGTCATCAAATCTTGCAAATTAAATTTGATCCACTTCCCGGTTACCGATTGGGCAGAAATTTTGCATATATGTGTGAATTGCGTGACAATGCAATATTATTATGACATTATTTTGATCTATTAATGGAGCCGGAAGGGGGCCAAAGGAACTTCGCAATGAAAAGACACTACGTCATCGAATTTGGGCTCATATGAATCGTCTTGACGAGTATTTTTTTTTTAAATTTCAGTTCCTTTTATTAACAAGAACGTAATAAAAGCTTGTTATTAAATATTTTATTTATAAACAATACCTTGCTTATCTTGAATACTACTTATACACAGAGAGATTCTCAGAATATATACTTACTATATATTCTGAAAATCGCTTACAAAATCACCATAGAACTTCAATTGAATGACCCGAATAACTGCTTTTGCTACCATGAACATCAAAATGACTGTTGCACGGCATCGTGCTGATATCTTTATCTTGACTATTATTAAATCTCTTACGTAAGAATTTTACAATTTCGGATAATAAGTAGGAATAGCCATCACTAGAATATATGCGGCCAAATGATTCATAATAATATTATACAAAATAAATGTTTGTTAAAAAGGAACTAATTATAATATATGAATTGAAACTTATTTGAAGCAGATATATAATAAATATATATAAGGTAAAATAAATAACTATTATGATAAATGACTAAATACCATCTGAATTTATCAATGTATTAAATATATTTAAATATTTAAGGGTCGAACTTTTACTGACTACTAATACTACCACTGAACTAGATATAATGTTGTGGTAGGTATTAGTTTACAAGTAACAAAACAACCACGATACATTTTACAATTTATCATTTCTAATATGTGCTATAATATATAGACAGTAAATAAATAATTTAGGGTTAGCCTGAACATCATCACTTACCATCAGGTAAGATAGTGGTCAAGGTTAGCATATCAGCTATAAATAAAATAAATTAATAAAAAATATAAATAATAATTCAATTAAAACTTATATACAACTGCATCAACTGCATGCAGACTATTTGATCTGAATCTGCATGTTATTTTGATTAGAAATAAACATTTTCATGTCACACAAGCGCGTGTGACATGTTTGGTTTATGAATTGTCGGTGTGCCTTTATTACATATAATGGATGATAAAAACAAAAAAGATACTTCTATTAAAAAGGTTAAATATGAAATTGCCGATTTGTACTGAAAAATTGAAATTAGCTTTCTTATTAATTTAACGTAAGTATTTATTTAATAAAAGTATTTATTTAATAAAAGTATTTATCATTATTATCTATATGTTGCTGCCCTAATGTACCATTTAAGAGAAGAACCTCATGCCATGCGAAAAATGTTTCACTGAAAAATGTCAAACCACGAAGGTTCTATGTCAATAGATCGAAGTCAAAGTCAAATTCAAAGTCATTTATTCAATTTAGGCGTCTACGACGCTCTTATGAAGGTCAATCACAAATTTTAATATTGAAATTTACTACATTGTACTGCCACGTTCAGCAAACAAAAAATATAGAGCCACTGCGAGAAGAACATGCAAGAAACTCGGGGCAATTTTTTTAAATGTTTTTTAACAATGTGTTAAGTACTTACTAAAGAGTAAAATTATTACAATACTTAATTTACATTACGTATGTGACAGGCGCTAGCTTGGTAGAGGCGAACCAGTCCAAGCATATATGTCGTTTAAGTAATCACAAACTGTGTAGTAAGATTTCTCTATCATAATATTCTTCACGTGCAACTTGAATTATCTTTCTGGGCAATAATTATTTGTCTTTGCTAATCTAAAACGTGGCACCACTATGTTATCTTTATTCCTAGTGTTATAATCGTGATTGTCACTGTTTGACTTAAATTTGCAAAAATTTTTACGAATATACATAATATTTTCAAATATATTATACAGATTTGGTAAAGTGAAAACATCTATTTCGTTAAAAAGGTCTCTCAGGGATTCCCTAAGATCCATTTCATATATATCTCGAATTGCACGCTTTTGTAAGATAATGAGTGTCTCTATCTCAGCAGCAGCTCCCCACAGCAATACACCATATGACATAATAATGTGGAAGTACGCGAAATAAACGAGCCTAGCAGTAGCTACGTCGGCTAGCTGTCTTATCTTACGAACTGCATATGCAGCAGAACTAAATGTTCCGGATCATGTATATGTGGTTTCCACTGTAAAGTTGAATTCATTTTGATTCCCAGGAAGACTGTCGCATTGTCAAAAGAGAGTTTTTATATCAAATCAAATCAAATCAAAATAAAAATTTGTTTATTTCAGACTACAACACATTATGAAATATTACAGTCCATATACACAACACATTTTTAAAAGTCACTTATAAATGATATTATTTAAGCATTACTTAAGAATGCACGACATGCATTTTGGTCCAATGCTCCATAAAACTGCAGTCCACATCCATTCTCTGTGCAATCAGTTGCAGGTATCTGTTGGAGCTGCCCCGCACTCGCCGCATCAAGGATGCTGTTCTTTGGCGAAGTATTGCCGAAAAAGAATCCACTCAATCCTGCGCGAACATTTCCGATGCGCTACAAAAGCGTGGCAGCTTCATCAGAACCCTGTACGCGTTATTGTATTGCACACGCAGGGCGTTATATGATTTCTGCGTATATTTGACCCATAGGCTGCACGGGTAAAATGGCTGACAGTATGCTCTAAACAACATTGTTTTTACCTGTACAGTGCAGCGTGCAAACCTACGAGCCAACATATTAGCTCTAATTGATAACGCCCTGCGTTCCCTCTCTATGTCTAAATTGTCTGTGAGTCCCTCCGTGACCCAGTGACCAAGATACTTATACTTATTTACCCTATTGAGATTACATCCGTTCAGAGTGACTGGCGGAATAGTCTGGTAACATGTTGATCCTGCATTAAAAACCATTAGTTCACTCTTTACAGGGTTATATTTGAGTCCATGGGCCTCTGCATAAGTTTCACAGATTTTGATTAGCTTCCTTAGGGCACTGATCGATGGGCTCAGCAGCACCATGTCATCGGCATAGCAGATATTGTTAACAATTACCCCATCTATCGAGCATCCAACTTGCGTACTGCTGAGCTCACGGATAAGGCGGTCCATGTACAGGTTAAAGAGCTTAGGTGACGTCAACCCACCCTGCCTTACCCCGCACCCCAACCTGTACTCGTCCGATGGTAACCCTGACCACTTAACATAATTAGTTTGACTACTATACCTATATTTCAGGAGTGCTACGTACTCACTGGGAAGCTCTGTATCACTTGCCAACTTTTCCCATAACCTCTCATATGCTACTAGGTCAAATGCCTTTGATAAGTCTAAAAAGCATGCATAGACAGGCGTGCTTCTCTTCGTGTAGTATTGGACGGTGTGTTTAAGATTCATTACGGCTAATTCAGTTGAAAGACCGGGTCTAAACCCAAATTGTGCGTCATGTAATTTTAAATATTTTGCTAGCTGAATATCAAGAACACCGTCCAACACCTTTGCAATAATAGTAGCAAGTGATATCGGCCTGTAATTATTCAAACAAGAAGCATCACCAGTTTTGTTTTTTATGATTGGCACAACTATGGTTTTCATCATTTCTTCCGGTAGGTAACTATGCCCTATACAGAAAGTAAAAAGCATGACAAGCACCCTTGGTAGATGAACACCTGCGTGTTGCAGATGTTCTATACTCAGTGAGTCATGCCCTGGTGCTTTACCTCGACTCAAGTTTTTTACCACCTGTACAACTTCCTTTGCCAAAATACGCTTAATTGGCCTCTCAATTTGAGTGTCCTCCGTGACCGTCCTTGTGCTTGAGTGTTTCAAGGGAACATCCACACGAAAGTGGCTCTTAAAAAGATTGGCGATCTGGACTGGATCACTTACACCCTCTACACTTATTGGCAGGGTCGGCTTTGGATTCAGCTTACCGGTTTCTTTCCAAAATTTATCAAAATTTTTAGTTTTGTGATGAGTAACAAGAATATCCATCTTTATTTGTGTTTGGTGATTTTTACACCATTTTAATTTGGATTTGAATTATTTTCGAGATTCACGCATTTCGTCGTAAGCTCGACCAGATGTCAGTTTGCCTTGTGTTACCCATTCTTGAAAACACATCCGAGCCCTTCCATGCGCTTCCTTAACATATTTATTCCATCCAGTGATATATTTTTTCGTATGTCTAATTTTATTACATTTATTTTTATTGTTTTCGTTACAATTGGATGCTGCATTTTGTAGAATACTTACGATATTTCTATACAATTTATCAATAACTAACTTATGCTCTATATTTTTACATGTAACATCAGCACATTTTCCCAGTTCTTTTGGAAAATCCACTTCCCTTAGCCAAGATGTACACATTTGCTGATATTGTTTAGTCTGCAATTTATCTTTTTGCCCCCATGTTATACTACTATACGCTGTATTTTGTTGTTTGACTTTTGGGGCTAGAAAACTAAAGTCACAAGTTATTTCAATAGGAAAATGATCGGACCATGAAATAGTGTTGTTATTAATTTTAACATCAACAACTGTCCTTTTTGCAACTTCTGAAGTGACGACATGATCGAGCCATGATGTGGTACCATATACATCACTTAAATAGGTATATGAGCCTGACGATATCCCCAAGAAGTCAATATCTACGCATACCCATTGTTGTTCACTACAAAAGCTCATTAACTCTTTACCGAATCGTGCATTCGGATGAGCATTAAAGTCACCTAAAACAAAAACAGATTCCACAGTACAAGTGTCTATCACAGCACTTATCTCACTTAAACAGTCTGTAAATTCAGCCAAGTTTTCCACTTCATCTGTAGGCATGTACACTGAAAATACTAATTATATGCCAAGCTTAATGTTAGCTTCAACATAAGTAACATTTGGTAAAGAAAACTCTAAGCATTTGGTCTGTTTTGAATTTAAGAGAAGATTATTAGCCGCGAACCACTTAGAGATCATAGATAACACATTATTTACATAAATTAGTTCACTATCTCTCCTATCTACTTTAAAAATCAGGGAGGTATCATCTGCGAATAAAACTATATCGCAGAAATTTTAAACCATGCAAGGCAGATCATTTATATATGCTAGAAACAGAAAAGGTCCTAAAATTGATCCTTGCGGTACTCCTATTCTTACCAAAGACCCGGAAGAAGTATTGCCATTTATTCTAACCTTCTGTAGCCTGTCTGACAGATATGACTTTATAAGATCCAGAGCTTTTCCACGAATAACATAATGTGAAAGTTTTCGAATCAGAGTGCGGTGCTCTACCCAGTCAAATGCCTTAGAAAAGTCACAGAATACTGCAATAGCATCCTGTGAACTCTCCCAGGCTTCAAGTATATGTGACATCAATTGAGCACCTGCATCTGTTGTGGATCTGCTCTTTGTGAAACCAAACTGATTCTCATTTAATATATTATGCTAATTAAAAAGAGATAGAAGTTGTTTGAGCATAATTTTTTCGAATACTTTACTCAGAACAGGTAAAATAGAAAAAAGTCTGTAATTGCAAGGTTCAGATGTAGCCCCCGACTTCAAAATTGGAGTGATTTTACTTTGTTTCATAAAGTCGGGGAGGTTTCCTTTATCAACACAAAGATTGAATATTGTTTTTAAATATGGTGCAATAATTCATATTATAGATTCTGCCACTTTAACTGACATACCCCACAAGTCTTCGGTGCTCTTAATATTTAAATATTTAAATGTCTTTATAATTTCAAATTCAAATTGTTGTGTGTCTGAAAGAAAAGTCCGGCGATTTGCAGGGGAAATTATGTATGAGCAGAGTTTATGCTACATCGGGACATGAATCCAATGACTTAGTGACTTCTAGGAGTAAGTTAGAAAAAAAATTGCAAAATATATTTGCCACTTGTATTGGATCAGATATTTGATTTTTATCAACATTTAAGACATGTAGAATCCCTAGGTTTAGTTTTTACCGGTCTCAGTATTTATAGTCTTCCAAATGGTTTTTATTTTTCTTTTTAGATTTGCTTATTTTGTTTCTAAAAAAAAGAGGTTTAGCACACAAGCAAACAGACTTAAATATTTTTGTAAATAGTTCCTAACATAATCATGAAACTGCTTGCAAGATGTCCAATTCTTCCTGTGATACAGATCATACAAATAATCTCTACTTTTTCGAATACCTGTAGTTGCCCAATCGCCGAACTTCAACTTCCCATTTACTTGTTTCTTTATTTTTAGACTAACTTTTTGGAACTCAGTATTTACTAAAGAAATTAAATTATTATAAATGTTTTTCGGGTCACTATGAGAAAAACTAATGCTAATGCAATGCCAAGCTTAGCTTCTATACTGGTACTGAGTATTTCTAGTCTACTGGTTTTTAACGGCCTATGTTCAATTTCATACGTCACTGTCTCTCTGTTTCCATCAAATTTAACTCATGATCAGATCTAACACCCTTCATTATTGACCTTTGTTTAGTTTTACAGTTCGAGTATATATTGTCTATACAGGTGGCTGAAGTGTCTGTTATCCTAGTGGGCTCACAGAATAGAAATTTCAAATTAAGTGATTTAAACAATGAAATAAGATCAGTCTTATATTTAGATTTCAATAAAATATCTACATTAAAATCACCACAAACAAATATGGGTTATTTACATTTAGATATTTTTAGTAGTGTACTTTCCAGAGTGGCTAAGAATTCTGTAAAATTTTGAGCACGACCTTCATCTGTTGGTGGTCGATATACACACAACACAAGATGCCTGTCCACCTCCACACAAGCAACCTCACAGACACGTTCGACAGAACATCTGACTAATACGATAAAATTATATGTAACTATTACGATAAAACGGCAATTTTATACTTAAACCCATATTATATGACCTTTTGGTTACTGACTTTGTTTCTTATATCCAATTCAATAGCGCAGCGTTACAATCGTGAACAGCCCACAGTGTATCCTCAACCTAACATGACAGTGAAATAACTTCCACTATTGAGATTTAATTTCGCAAACGTCAGTGTTCAGAGGTGCGAGTAGTAACTGTGATTTATACTGCGACAAGCAACGTTATTTCGTTGTCCAATTCCTGCTATTTGTAACAGTTGTAATGCCTCTCCCACAATTGCATCTATAGGCTCAAAATTTCGTTGTCAGTCGCTATAATTTTAGGTTAGTGAATGTGTTATCCTAATGTACACCAATCTATCCAACTGCCTGATGATAGGAGTAACGTGATCGGAATGGCGTTTTTTTAGCACACATCAAAATAGTGTAAACAACGATTCCAAATTAATTCATTTCGATAAATTATCTTTAGAAATAAGAAATGACACAAATGAATTTCAATTTGGAATAAAACTTAAGCATGCATTGTAAAAAAACTTTTTTATTACATTATTAATGAAAATATTGAAGATAAAAACGCAACGAACCCATGAATCTCTCCACCCTCGATATATGGTTACATAGAATAAATCTAACCATATAATATGCACATTAAATCGTCTGAATATAATTCCTTCAGGCCAGTTTTTCTCATCGAGATAGATAGATAACTTAGATTCTGATACAAAAAATTTATACGCATTGTGTTGTTTCTGATTTTTGGTATCTATTTTCTGTAATAACACGGTCTCCTGTGTTTTTTTACGAATATATGAAACGATATCGTCCTTTGTAGTGTCATAATGGACATTCGTAATAAATACCGGAATTTTCCTGTCTGCTGCCTTGAAGTTACATTCTAAGTGTTTTGCTATACCAGACTTGCCTTGATAACGGTATTTTAAAGGCTTCTTACGTTTACCTACTGTTTGCCAACCATCACCATTCTCATCCGTAAACCGCTCGTTTTCTATAACTGTCTCCGATGTTGTCTTACATAAGCGGTCCCTAATAGAAACACATGCGTTTTTATCGTTTATACCTTTCAGGGTGATCAAGGGGTCTAAACTAGGGGACGTCACTTTCTTAATAGTACTATCTCCCTCACTCGTATTGCCATCCACCGATCCTTGCTGCCTTGATGAGTTAACGGGTCTCTGATCGGAGTCTACCCTCACAATATTTCGGTATGCGTTTTGTGGCGTACTTTCTTTTACACAATGTTATGATTCAATAGCATCATACGACTCGTTCATCGGAAAATTTTGCTGGTGACATAGCCCCGTTGGGCCGATCCATGCTCCTCTTTTTGAGTTAACTTTGCACACTGAGGGTGGTGGCAAGGAATCCGTTTTAAATTGTTGAAGCTCCGTTTTCAATTGTTCCAGTTGATTGATGGTAGCATAGAGATATACTTTCTCTTTTCTGTGGATAGTAGCATAAGTTGTTTTAAAGTCATCAACTGCGGTCATTACTCGTTGTCCGTACCGTAGGTCCTTCAATAATTTCGTGCTATCGCACTGGTCCCATAAAAGAGGAGGAATTTTCTCCAGCTGACGAGCACAAAATACGGGAATAATATCCGGTTCCACTGATTTGAATATTCTCGTATTAATAATATCTGCTAAATCTCTCTATTCTTTTCCTTTGTTTTTGCGCAAAATGTTTCGAAAATCCGTTGGTATTGATTCAAATAACAATGACTTCGACATTTGTATTTCTTCACTTGTAAAAGATTGTAAACATATTCGCACAAGAGTTGGTTCATCTGACACTGATATTTTGTTTTGAATATACGTCAACATTTCGTCGATGACGACATTACACACGTTACATTTGAGAACATTCGTCATTTTTAATCACTACACTACGTTAGCGACAGTTTCGTACAGGTGCGTCCGCCACGGATTGGTGCGCACACGCGATTGCACAGTTATGTCTTTAGGCATGATGGTGGGTATTTTTCATAAGGAATGACTTGGTCTGGGTGGTCACCCATCCAAGTGATGACCGCGAAGGACGTTGCTAAGGATGGCTGATCGGTTAAGAACGGCTAAGCTAACTTCGCTAGGAATGCTTCAACTAAGAGAAAAAGCTTGACAAGGCATGAAAAAAGAACACATTATAGGATATTAATTGTGAAAATCGTGAATATCTACGTGCTAGTCGTACTCAGTTTACGGTCGTGACAATTTTGTATTAAAATGAGTCATTTATTTAATCAAAAAATATTTAATGAATGACGCACCCCCGTGGGGTGCCGTAAAAGGCGACTAAAGGAATTATTATATTGGGAGGTGGGCAGCAGCGCCTTCTAAAGAACTACTATCTTACAATGCGATCCCCAAGCCGCCTGGTAAGCGTGGGGATTATGGCAAATACCTCCTTAATGGGGGATGCTGTGTTTAGCATTGAAAGATCCAGCTGATACAGTTCATACAGTACAGTACCGACGCAGCAAAAATGGAATAGCATTCCACGTCTAAGTACAAGAATTGTTTTCTACCGTTTGCTGTATTTACATAATACAATTAATACAAATCCTCATAATCCTAATATATTTGTTAAGAATGTAAAACAGTAATTCAAATAGGTTGTAAATATTTTTTGTAATACGTTAGGTACTTACATAATTATAATATTAATTAAAGTAGCATTAATTTATTATATTTGACCATACTGATAAAAATATTTTGTGGGTTTGTTTTTATTATTTTTGTATTTGTATTTAATTGACTGCATTTTGTAAATGAAAAGGAATTCATTTATATAATTTGTGTAGAATCAACACCAATTATATATTAAAGTAGCTACGAATAAGATTAACATTATTTTCTATCCTATATGTAACTTTTAATGTGCATATTATATGGTTAGATTTATTCTATGTAACCATATATCGAGGGTAGAGAGATTCATGGGTTCGTTGCGTTTTTACCTTCAATATTTTCATTAATAATGTAATAAAAAAGTTTTTTTACAATGCATGCTTAAGTTTTATTCCGAATTAAAATTCATTTGTGTCATTTCTTATTTCTAAAGATAATTTATCGAAATGTTTAAAGATAATTAATTGAATCGTTGTTTACACTATTTTGATGTGTGCTAAAAAAACGCCATTCCGATCACGTTACTCCTATCATCAGGCAGTTTGATAGATTGGTGTACATGAGGATAACGCATTCACTAACCTAAAATTATAGCGACTGACAACGAAATTTTGAGCCTATAGATGCAATTGTGGGAGAGGCATTACAACTGTTACAAATAGCAGGAATTGGACAACGAAATAAAGTTGTCGCAGTATAAATCACAGTTACTACTCGCACCTCTGAACACTGACGTTTGCGAAATTAAATCTCAATAGTGGAAGTTATTTCACTGTCATGTTAGGTTGAGGATACACTGTGGGCTGTTCACGATTGTAACGCTGCGCTATTGAATTGGATATAAGAAACAAAGTCAGTAACCAAAAGGTCATATAATATGGGTTTAAGTATAAAATTGCCGTTTTATCGTAATAGTTACATATAATTTTATCGTATTAGTCAGATGTTCTGTCGAACGTGTCTGTGAGGTTGCTTGTGTGGAGGTGGACAGGCATCTTGTGTTGTGTGTATATCGACCACCAACAGATGAAGGTCGTGCTCAAAATTTTACAGAATTCTTAGCCACTCTGGAAAGTACACTACTAAAAATTTTTAAATGTAAAAAACCCATATTTGTTTGTGGTTATTTTAATGTAGATATTTTATTGAAATCTAAATATAAGACTGATCTTATTTCATTGTTTAAATCACTTAATTTGAAATTTCTATTCTGTGAGCCCACTAGGATAACAGACACTTCAGCCACCAGCTGTATAGACAATATATACTCGAACTGTAAAATTAAACAAAGGTCAATAATGAAGGGTGTTAGATCTGATCATGAGTTAAATTTGATGGAAACAGAGAGACAGTGACGTATGAAATTGAACATAGGCCGTTAAAAACCAGTAGACTAGAAATACTCAGTACCAGTATAGAAGCTAAGCTTGGCATTACATTAGCATTCGTTTTTCTCATAGTGACCCGAAAAACATTTATAATAATTTAATTTCTTAAGTAAATACTGAGTTCCAAAAAGTTTGTCTAAAAATAAAGAAACAAGTAAATGGGAAGTTGAAGCTCGGCGATTGGGCAACTACAGGTATTCGAATAAAAAGAAATAATTTAAAAATTAAAAAACACGCCTGCCGTGCCAAAAAGTGAACTAAAAAATTACAAACAAGTTACATGATTTTAATGTTGAATGGCTACAATGTAGGTACTAAATAGATTATATTTACTGTGTAATTAAAACACCATTGAACCCAAAAATGGAAAACAGATAACCATTCTTTTCATCGAAGTCGGGGGACCTGTAAAGAACTATTCTAAGGAACTGTCCCCCGTCGGGGGTTTTGAACCCATTTTTGGGTTCAATGGTGTTTTAATTACACAGTAAATATAATCTATTTAGTACCAACATTGTAGCCATTCAACATTAAAATCATGTAACTGGTTTGTAATTTTTTAGTTAACTTTTTGGCACGGCAGGCGTGTTTTTTAATTTTTAAATTATTTCTTTTTATTTCGTACCTTTTAGTGATAAAACAATATTTTTGCAAACGCACAATGTGCCACGAAACATAACTTATTTTTTTTGGAAATTAATATCATGCAAAATATAAGCGAAATATATTTTTTATGATTTATTAATTGTAAATGATAACTTTGAGGTTTTTCAGTTCTTGCAGATACTTTTTGTCATGGGGCTCGTTTATAAGCTTTCGTGGATCTAAAACACCAATTCTTCTAGCTGTCGGACGCGACTAAGAGCGACATAAACTTTCATCATCATCATCAGCCGCAAGACTTCCACTGTTGAACAAAGGCTTCCCCCATAGAGCGGCACAAAGAATGGCTATTAGTCGCTTGTAACCATTGGCTACCCGCGACTTTAATGATATCGTCAGTCCATCTTGTGGGGGGCTACCAACTCTTCGTTTTCCGGTATACCATGGTACCCCCTGGAGAACCTTTCTTCCCCATCGGTTATCAGTTCGTCGAGCAATGTGGCCCGCCCATTGCCACTTCAACTTGCAAATTCTGAAATCTATGTCGGTGACTTTGGTTCTTTGGCGAATATCCACGTTCCGGATTTTATCGCGCAAAGAAACTCCGAGCATAGCTCTCTCCATGGCTCGTTCAGTGACTCTGAGCTTGTCCATAAGGACCACAGTTAAGGACCACGTCGTCCACGTCTCGGTGCCATATGTCATCACTAGGCATACACACTGGTTGACGACTTCTGTCTTCAGGCTCTGCGGGATCTTTGACGAGAAAATGTCGCGTAACTTCCCGAACGCTGCCCATCCGAGTTAGGTTCTTCGGGCGTCCTCTTTTTCGAAGTTGGACCTACCTAACTGGACAGTCTGTCCCAGGTAAAATAACATAAACTTTGCCCCTTGGCAAAAATTTTAGCACCTAGATCCACGACGGCTCTGTCCAGTGTCGTTCCTTGCAGTTTGTGCACTGTCACAACCCAACATAATATCAGTGGTAGCATGTACCGCTCGACTTTACCTTGACCCCATAACGCGTCAAATTCGACAGTGCTAGGCTAAATTTTGACACCCAAACTGACTGTGTTGCCACGTATCGTTTTGTCATAGAACTCAACGAAAACGGCTTGCGGTAACTCTCCCGGTTACGACGTAGCGCTGGCCATACGAATTTTCGGATGACCCCCATAGCGCCATTTACCAAGTCGTGTCCAAATTTAATATTTTTCCACAACATTACCCTAGAACCAATAGTAACTTTTAAGAATGGAACAATACCTCCTCTTTTATTGGGATCAGAAAGTATAAATTCGGGTTTTGGCCGCTGCTGACCTTTGATTTTAGCTTCTACGGATGTATCTGATGCTACCTCGTCAAACATCCGGCAAATTTTGGCAAAGTTCGATGGTCATCGTTTTATTTTGATTTGGTGGTTCGAGTCATCCACCTGTCTTGTTGTGGGAAATTTTCGCACACACTCGCCATCTGGTCCAGTAAGTGATACTCTACGATGATTCAGGATTCCAACCCGTTAACTATTCAAAATATCGACAAATGTGGTGTCGTCTGCTTGCCTCACATTATGTGGCAGTTCGCAGAAGCTATATAACGCCCATAAATCTATTTCAGCAATTAAATGTGGCGGTTGTTTAAAGCAGTTGTATGCAATAAATGATTCTGAGTCTGATTCAGTATGTCCCGCAGACGGATTTAGCTACTAGTGAAAGCTGCATCAAGTCACTTAACAGTAAAATGTTAACACTGCCAAAATAATCATTTCTTGTAGTTGTGTATGAAATGCCTTTCTCTCTGAAGGCGTTCTCCGGTCAAAAAACGCATGGTCTCTGTCCTGCCGCATGCCGGTGATTAATTTATTTGTATTACTTGTGTCTACAAGAAGCAAGTGTAGAAACGGATAAGACAATATTTATTACTTTTGATATTAGTGAACCAATGTATATTGAATACTACTATTATATATTTTTGTTATGTACTAAGCAAGCTCTAGACGGTGATAGTAAAATTTGTAAAATTTTCACGAATTTTTTTTTTAATTTATTTTAATTTCATAAACTATGGCTCCCTCTTTCATTTTTTTTTATTTTCACTAGCCTATGTTACCCGGAATAACTCAATGCTTCTAATGATACCACAAACATCAAAATCGGTTAAGCCGTTACGAAGTTATGGTGGAATAAAGAAACTCACAAACATACATACATACATGAACCCTAAAAACATAACTCTCCTTTGGGCAGTCGTGTAAAAAGTAGAGATTATTTGTATGATCTGTATCACAGGAAGAATTGGACATCTTGCAAGCAGTTTCATGATTATGTTAGGAACTATTCAAAAATATTTAAGTCTGTTTGCTTGTGTGCTAAACCTCTTTTTTTTAGAAACAAAATAAGCAAATCTAAAAAGAAAAAATAAAAACCATTTGGAAGACTATAAATACTGAGACCGGTAAAAACTAAACCTAGGGATTCTACATGTCTTAAATGTTGATAAAAATCAAATATCTGATCCAATACAAGTGGCAAATATATTTCGCAATTTTTTTACTAACTTACTCCTAGAAGTCACTAAGTCATTGGATTCATGTCCCGATGTAGCATAAACTCTGCTAATACATAATTTCCCCTGCAAATCGCCGGACTTTTAGATAAGAACGGCTAAACAAACTTCGCTACGAGCGCTTCAAAATATATATATATAAGATAGCAGATCGTATTACGAATAAAGTCCACTGGAAGCAAGATAAACCATACATATTCTCGTTTCCAAATGTGTCAGCTTGAAGCCTCCCTGGGGCTCTTGACGACCCCTGACGGAAGATTAATCATGAACTATTTGTTTCCGATGGCTTCCTGCTTTGGGAAATGTGAAGTAGAACAGGCTATTTTTTATGTGAGATTATTCCACAGCTTAAGATTCTCTAAGGTGATAGAACTTTGTTATGCAAGGCTATAAAGTCGTTATTTGGCGGGGATAAAGTATTGAAACATAAGGAAGCGACACAAAATAACAATGCTGTCGAGCAAAACATACACTTTTTCATCCCATTACAGGGAGGAAAATGCTATTGGTGCAAGAAAAACAATTTAATTTGCTTAAAATTATTTTTATAAAATTAATTAAATTTAATTCTTAATATATATATTTAATGTTGTCTGCCAAAATTTTCTTAAATATTAGTAGTGCATTACATATAAATACAAAAATTTAAAAAAAAAATATGCCAATCCTTGCCACGCAGAATGTTGAAATATCTGAACCAAAACAATGATTCTATACAAGTGGACGGCACGAGGAGAAATGCGTGAATAGAGAAAAGCAAACATTTTCTTATGGGAATGATCCTCATTATTAGCACTCAAGGGCAGCTGCCGGAAAATATTGTTCGGTGCTTGTTCTCTTTACTTGAGGAATGCGAATTGCTTAGAGAAGGCTTACAGTTTTTGGAGCTTATTATAAACTAGCTTTCCGGGCGCGGCTCCGCCCGCGCTTATGTCGGTTATCGCGCAAAATCATTAACCTCTTTTTGCGCAGTTGGACAAATCAATCCTATATTTTTTCCAGGGTCTCAAATTATTTCCAAACCAAATTTCATTCAAATCGGTTTAATAGTTTTGGCGTGAAAGCGTAACAGACAGTGTCTACAAAAGAAACCAATATGTAACCTCAAAAAACAACAATTTATTATTTCACACAATTTGGTACATCATATGTTCGGAGAATATCATCAGCGTGTTTTATCAATGAACACTGCCATCTATTGGTTGAATATAACACTGAGCTAACTAATATCGCCACCTATCAGTTGCTGTTAAAACTAACACTACTTAGAAATGAACCCAAACCGCATAGGTGGTGCATGCGTAAACATTCCGCCCCTCAAAGTGCGTTAGAACTTTCAAAAGAAGAAAAGGAATGACTTATATGAATATTTTATGAAATCGTCTTTGAGAAGACAGAAAATTGACTATTATAACCTATTTCGATTTTACATACTTATGCTAAGGCTAGAACAATATACCAAAGTGCAAAATTCAATAACTCAGACTATGAAATTATAGTGTGCGCCTGATGCGCCAGTTACAAGTGGACTGTAATACTTTGTAACTAAAATTATAGTAACTTAAACATAATTAAACTTAAACTAATGTAAACATGTGCGTTTACTCACTTACAAATATAACTAGGGTTCAATGGGTAACAAACACAATTTATGGATGGGACTTTTCAAGACCGAGTTTTTACATTTAATACTTACAACTCTTATCAAACCGTCTGATCCAGGATGAACATCAATGATTTTACCCATTAACCATTTTGTAGGCGGTAGCCTCTCATCTTTAATAATGACAATACTGCCTATTTTACTACTCCATTGATTAGCTACTCCATTGACGCCAAAACGATTGTAATTTCTGTTGTAAGTAAACCCATCTTTTGTGGTAAGGTACTTTGACATTCTCTAAATTTTCGTCAGGGACTACAATAGAGTTTTCTCCAATTAAAAAATGAGCAGGAGTTAGAGCAATAGTCACTACATCCTTTTCATCATCTAATGACGTTAATGGTCGAGAGTTTAAACAACTTTCAATTTGACACAATAAGGCGAATATTCTTCAAAGGTAAGTTTTGTATCGCCTAAGACTCTATTTAAATGTTTCTTGGTAGAATTAATTGCAGATACCCATAACCCGCCCATGTGGGGAGCTCCAGCAGGATTAAATTGCCAATCTGTGCCGTCTTGGGCTAACAGTTCTACAATTTCTCCAGGCAAAGTTATAATGCTTCTACTAACCAAGATCTTAAGTTCTTTACAAGTACCTATGAAATTTGTCCCACAATCACTTACTAATTTTTTACAATGTCCCCTTCGGGCTGTAAAACGACGGAATGCAGCTAAGAAGCATTCTGTGATCAGATCGCTCACAAGCTCTAAATGGATTACCTTTGTCGCGGTACAAATGAATAAGTCAATGTAAGCCTTTGTGGTTCTGTTAGAACCACGACCACTAAATTGTTTTAAAATTACTGGTCCTACTAAATCTACACCGCTGACAAAAAGGTTCGTTGTGGAGTTACTCTTTCTTTAGGTAAGTTCCCCATCAATTGTGTAGCAGTCCTTTTAGCATTTCTACAACAGGTAACACATTCTCCTATTACTCGCTTAGTCAAATTTTTAACGGCAATTATATGAAATTTATTTCTTACATAATTTAACATCAACAGGTTTCCACCATGCAAAGTTGTAGAATGTGCATCCTTCACAATTAGGTAAGCTAATCTACTATATTTTGCTAAAATTACAGGGTGCTTAGTTTCTTCTTTTACATATGAATTTTGGATTCGCCCAAAATAATATATCAAGGGTAGGTACCCTTGATATATTATTTTCATCAAGAAATGGATTTAAAATGACTATGTCTTTCTTGTTTACTATTTCAGATTGCTGTGACAATTTTATCAGAACATGAGAAGCGTTTAAGAGCTCTCTAGAGTTCAAATAGGTGGTATTCACGAATTCAGGTAAGTTTTCCTTTTTTACCTTGCTTTTACATTTGTAAAAGAATCGTTAACAATAACTTGTGACTCTTAACAATTTTCTATAATTTGAATATCTATTAATAATGTCTTTTTCTGTTTCAGGTTCCCAAACTACGTTACACTTCGCGGATATTTTAACTTCGGATTTTTTCTCTAACTCTGTAGGTTTAACTATATCACTTAAGTCTTTCACTGGTAATTCACTAATTTCTCGTAGCCAGGATGGACCACTCCACCATAGCGATTGCAGCTCAAGAGGGGAGAGTCCTCGACTCGCCACATCTGCCGGCTTCTCGGACGACGGGACGTGATGCCATCTCATGACATCAACTCTATTGATGATTTCTGTCACTCAGTTTGCGACAAATATGTTCCAGTATGCTGGCGGACGCTGTAACCAAGCAAGGACGATTGTTGCATCGGTCCATGCGTAGGTGTCATCTAACGATACATTCAATGCCTTTCTAATTCTATCTATTAGTTTAGCCAATAATACAGCTCCACACAGTTCCAATATAGGTGTTGATATTTTCTTAACAGGTGCAACTTTTGTTTTGGCTTCAACCAAAGTCACTTTAATTGAGTCAGGTAATATAGCTCGGCAATACACTGCTGCCGAATAAGCCATATCTGAAGAATCGGAAAATCCATGAATTTCTATCTTAACTATGTTTTCCGTTATGCCTATCCATCTATCTAGTTCTATTTTTGACATGTCACATAATTGCTGATGAAAACTAAGCCATTCGGCCTTTAAGTTCGCAGATAACTCATCATCCCAGTCTAAGCCGTCGGTCCACAGTTTTTGTAAAAAGACCTTTGCACGAACCACTATTGGAGCTAATCCAGCTGGATCGTATAGTTTTGCGATATCTCTGAGGATTGATCATTTAGTTGGGGCTTCATTACTCTTTTGTATATTAAATCCGAGTTCAAATTTGTCTGTTTTATTCCAATCTATGCCCAGTATAGTTCTATGAGATTGAGAGTTATCTTCTATGTTTGGATTGTTATATGCCCACTTGTGTAAAGTAAAGCCACCTTTTTGAAGTAGTTTTGACAATTTCTCCTGTAATACATTTATTTCTTCAGTCGTAGAAGCTCCGGTTAGTAAGTCATCCATATAAAAGTCATTCAATAAAATGTCGATTATTTCTTTAGGAAAATTGTTACTTTCATCAACAGCTAATTGTTTCAACGTCTTGATGGCAAGGTAAGGAGCACAAAATGTGCCATACGTTACAGTTGTAAGTCTGTAATGTTGAATGGGATCTTTGTTATTAAATCTCCATAAAATTCTTAAGTAGTTTCTATCTTTTTCGGTTATGTCTATTTGTCTATACATCTGTTTTATGTCTCCAACTAAAAAAAATGTCTTCTCCATCTCAATGTAACATCTCTTATATCACTTTTGAGTGAAGGTCCTATCCATAAGTTGTCATTCAGTAATTTGCCATTGTTTGTTTTAGCGGAGGCATCGAACACAACGCGCAGCTTCGTGGTAATATGTTGCTCATTAATCACAGCGTGATGGGGTAAATAACAACTACTTTAACTAGGAATATTTTCTAGTGGTACAATTTCCATGTGATTTTGGCTCAAATAATCTTGCATAAACTCATTGTATCCAGCATTCATATCAGGATTCCCTTTCAATTTATTCTCGACTGCTAATAACCTCTTTAATGCTATTTTTTCAGATTCACCGATGTCTGGAGGATTCACAGCAAAAGGTAACTGAACTTCATATCTACCGTCTGGTTTTCTACTATGTGTATTACTATAATATACTTCACATTTAATCTCATCATTTGTCATTATTCTTTTTTCAGGTACCGGTCTTCCAGTTCCCAGAATCTTCGTAATTCGGCATCTAGTTCTAGTTTTATGTGATGAGTTGAAATTTGAGTTGGTTGGTTATCATGTTTATCATTGCGACCAGAAATTAACCAACCTAGTAAAGTTTTTTGTGCCACAAGTGAATTATATTGGTTTCTATATATCATCAGACCTGGTTGGATAATAACAGCGAAAACGCCTGCTCCTAGAAGGATATCAACGCGACCTGGCTGTGTGTATAAAGGATCTGCTAGTTGAATGCTATTGAGTTGTGGCCAATCAACTAAATGAGTACTCTGTGGTATGTGTGACGTTAAGTTTCGCAACACATATGCAGTGATTTTGACTGAATTATTTGGGTCATGTAAGGACATTATTTCAAACTCTACTA
Organism: Plagodis dolabraria; assembly: GCA_963854805.1. Taxonomy (NCBI): domain Eukaryota; kingdom Metazoa; phylum Arthropoda; class Insecta; order Lepidoptera; family Geometridae; genus Plagodis; species Plagodis dolabraria. The sequence continues at coordinate 8,862,433 of OY978466.1, forward strand.
TTGCCTTGGTTGTGGTTTTGTTTGAACTAACTCCAACTATGTCTCCTTTGATAGGTGATTTCTTAAGACCCAACTGTTGACACACCCCTTCGGTGATTATGGAAATTTCAGATCCAGGGTCTATTAGTGAACGAAGGGTGTGGATACTATTGTTTCTATTTGACTGCACTGCTACGAGTGCATTTGCTAGTATGACTGATGTTTCTTTGCTAGTGGAAGTTTTCAAGGTGATGCTATCTAAGGTTTCAAGGTTTACTTTATGAGTGATTGGAATGTCTGGTTCTTTAGTATTAGTAGGTGAAGTGGGTGCTATGGTATATACATGAAGTAGTGAGTGGTGTTTGCGATTACATTTTCTACATGCTGATTGAGTGCAGTCTTTCACGGAGTGTCCTTTCTTCAAACAGTTGAAGCATAAATTATTATTTTGTACAAACTATTGTCTACCGTTAACATTCAGTTGAATAAAGTCTTTACAGTTATAAATTCTATGTTCTTGTTTGCAGTACAAGCAGTGAATAGGTGTAGTCACAATTGTTCTGAAACTTTTTGCATTCACTGTACTATTTTTACACATATGTGTCGTATCCTTATATTTTACAGCTTCTAAAGTTCGGAATCTAAACTCTAAGAAATGTGAGAGATCTTTCCAAGTAGGTAGTGTATTTCTGTCTTCAATGCGTTGTTCGAAAAGTTTATGCGAGTCTGAATCGAGTTTTTTATAATGATGTAAACTACTATGTCATCCCAATGATCTGTGGGTATATCAATCGCCTTCAGGGAAGTTAAACATTCGGACGTGACATCTAATAGATCTTTAATGGCTTTGGGAGATTCGTTAGTTATTCGTTTCTGATTAATAAGCTTTCCGATGTAGGCATTTACCATATTTCTACGATTACTATATCTCTTATTCAAAGTTTTCCATATATTGTCGTAATTTGACTCAGTGACTGGAATTTGTTTTACCAAAATTTCTGCTTCAGCACGAAGACTCGATTTTAAATATTGGCTTTTATTTACTTTACTCAGGTTTGTATTATCGTGTACTAAAGATTTAAACAAATCGTGAAAGGATAACCATTCAACGTAATTTCCTGAGAATTTAGGTATTTCAATCGGAGGTAACTTTACACAGGATTGCTCACTATATTGGTTATGTTCACTTGGGGCTTTTATTGTAATATTAAGAGAATTCAAATGCTCTTTAATTCTCGTTTTCAAGATATATTTCTAGGCACGTATCGTATATATTTTAACTAATATATTCCGAATCCTTAGATGTAACCAATTTATCATGATTCAATTGAAGTTTATTCCAATGTGATTCCAAAATCTCAAGTCTTGTTTCCAGAAACGCTTTTGTTAAGCGGTCCTTAGGACATTTTTTAAAGTTATCAAATAAGTTTTTAATCTGTTGCAGAGTTTCACTTTGTAGTGCTGCCATTATGTAATTATCAACTGAGAAAGTCTATTACTTGAAATTTTACAAGTCCAATTTATTTATTAATAAAGTGTTTATGTATTAATATTTTACTAAGTTAATTAACGCACTTGCAAAAGTTTCACTGAGTGTTATTTTATATTGTTATGTGTATAAATTTATATCACAAGACACTTAATGATTTTTGTAAAACACTTCGTAAAATGTATGTTTCTTTTATTCACTTCTTATTGCTATTACTTACGGTTTACCAATCCTTTGTCCAATATTAGCACTGAGCACTTCACCTCACTATTATTAAGCTGTTTCTCATCAGGAAGCATTATCCTGCACGATCCATGCAGTGCACCTGGGCCCTACCTAGCTAGCGAGTTCTTTCCGACTCGAAAGTCGAACGGAACAAAATGTCTACAAAAGAAACCACTATGTAACCTCAAAAAAACAACAATTTATTATTTCACACAATTTGGTACATCATAAGTTCGGAGAATATCGTCAGCGTGTTTTAGCAGTGAACACTGCCATCTATTGGTTGAATATAACACTGAGCTAACTTAAAATATTGCCACCTATCGGTTGCTGTTATAAAACTAACACTACTTAGAAATGAACCCAAACCGCATAGGTGGTGCATGCGTTAACAGACAGACAGAGTTACTTTCGCATTTATAATATTAGTACTGATGTATTTGAAACGTAAAGCACTTGTACCAAAAACCGAATACGTACTTCTTTATTCAACCAGCAAAATGCCTAAATTTTAGATGGACTAACCTGTAGGTACTGCGTTTTAAAAGAAATTATTCAAAAGAGAGTCGCTAACACACGCAGGACACAAGCCTTTGCATTTTTTATTTACGACCCTCTTCCATTAATTTGGTTTAGTAATTATTACAACTTTTAATTGCAAAAGTTTTTAACAGTGAACAATTTGCGCACGAAGTAAAAATATTATTCAACTAGCGTGAGGGAATACCAACAAAACTTTTGACATAGCTCATTACATTTAGCCCTTTCTAAGCCTACAAAAAGCCCACTTTTTCACCCGAAACTTTCAACCCTAAAGCGGTCTCAACCCTGGGCCTTAAGGGCTGTCCCTAACGAGTACATGACAAAAGGGTTAACTTGCCAACTTGACGTGTCTAGGGGATGAAAAAATGGTGAACGTGACTTCATAATGTTTTGAGCTTTTTGATGGGTGGGGGTGAGTTTTGGAGTAGTTTTAGTTATAGTGTTTTTGTTTGAGTAACATTAATAAATAAAAAAGTTGAATATAGTTTTAGATATTAGTATTTTGTACTACGATTGATGACAAAACTGTAGGCAGGATAAATTTGCGCGTTTACTTAAAATCCTAGAAGAAGGATTAATACAGTTTGTTATAAGTATGGTTTTTATTATTACTAGAATATCAGCAATAAAATTGACTACTCAATTTTCGCTCACAATTTACTAAATAATCTAAATTAATAATTTACTAATTGGAATCTAGATAATCTAGTAGTAGATTACCATCTTCAGCACCTCACAACAGCTTCTACAAATTGTGGTCGAAAATAGTGTGGTGTGTTTTTAATGCTTCTCCAACATAGAACAAGAGCTGTCTCTCAAGAACAGCACCCAGAACATATCGTTGGTTATCTGGCGACAGATTTTTGTTAATATGTATCACTAGCTTTCTGGGCGCGGCTCCGCCCGCGCGTATGTCGGTTATCGCGCGAAAACATGAACCTCTTTTTGCGCAGTCGGATAAAAACTATCCTATGTTTTTTCCCGGGTCTCAAACTATCTCCATACCAAATTTCATTTAAATCGGTCCAGTAGTTTTGGCGTGAAAGCGTAACAGACAGACAGACAGACAGACAGACAGACAGAGTTACTTTCACATTTATAATATTAGTACTGATTATTTACCTTGTACTATAACTTTTTTGGTTACAGTAGAGAATACGCAAAATACTTTACCATCATGACCTAAAGCGCAACTCTGCGACGGGATTTTAACCATATAACTTATGCATAGAAGAAGGTCGACTGGAAGGCACACGAAAGTACTTATTAGACCTCACGCAGAGCGGCACGAAAACAGAATAGCCTGCTTAAAGAAAAGATACCGAGGGACTTGAAAATTTGCAAAGGAAATGGGTATACGCCCGAACCCCCAGAAGATCCCCAAGGATAGTCAAAGGTATTCCGGTGTAGCTAATGGACTTTCAGTGCTGCATTTATATTTATACTAGTATATATAAGACTAGCGGCTCACCATGACTTTGCACGGGTATTAAACAAAAAAAAAAAAACATGAATATACTGTAAATTATTTATGTTCTGTAAGCGTTTTATCGTTCCATTGAGATACAACCAGTCAAAGTCAAAGTCAAAATCATTTATTCAATTTAGGCGTCTACGACGCTCTTATGAAGGTCAATTACAAATTTTAATATTGAAATATACTACATTGTACTGCCACGTTCAGCAAACAAAAGTTATAGAGCCACTGCGAGAAGAACGGGCAAGAAACTCGGGGCCATTCTTTTAAAGGTTTTTTTAACCTGTTATTTATATATAATTAATGAATTATTTTTCAAAGCCCTTCATTTTTACATTTGTTTTGACGTTGAAGCTTTTTTTTACTTCACATCAAACCATAGAGTTTATCACACCAGCGTATTCTGTTCAAACCTGGTGACAAAATGACCATATTATATAACTCATATGGTCTTAAAATTTATTATATGCATATATTTGATGTGGTTAGTTTGTGTCTATGTTTTGGTGTTTTTATTCATTTTTTCTTCTCTGGGTAAAAACAAATATTTGTATCCGAAATATGTATGGTCACAGCGAGGATCTCAAAAAAAATCAATTTTATTTCAACTTAATTTAATTTCATATAAATGTTACAATTTATTCTAAGTCTAAAATGATATGCTTCGTCCGAAGTAAGGAACAAAAGTGTCTTACAAACTAGAAACACGCGCCACGAAAACGATGCTCGATGCTGATGCAGCGATTGCGCGGCGATTGACGTCAATGCAAAACTGGGTCGGTGCGAAGTGCAAGCAAAGTGCAACTATGCAATCTTCATAGCGGTGCCACACATAACACCTCCCCCCGTAGAACAGCGAGTGAAGACTTTGGTATTGAACGAAGCTGGGGGTTGATTCGCATCAACCCTTCCTTCAGTGTCAGGAACAGCGTAGATCGGCGATAGTCCCGACTGGTCTTCCACAGGTTTTTTCTTCAGGCAGTACTTGCGGTATGCTATGGTTGCAGCAATCGCACAAGTAATAATTAGTGTTAAATAAAGCGGTATGGTAGTATGATACACGCTATAATTTGTATCCGTGTTGACTTCTATAGGCTGCTGCATGGTGATCTTGGTGTTCAAGGTATGCAGCTGGTCGAGGTTCACAGAATTCATCTTAATAGTAACCGCTGTTGGTCGTGAGACAGGCTTTTCTAGTGGTAAGTCCATTATTTTAAGTACTTGTCCTTTTAGAAGATCATTTGTATTGGTGACAACGAAATCTGGTGTTTCGATGAAACAGCTGTGCGGTACGACGGCGAGGTAACTGCCTTGGAGTACTTTGTAGAGTTCTTGTCCACAGGAAAGATGTACTTTAGTTGGTGAAGGGAAGCTGAGCGTATAGTGCTTATCGTCGAGTTCGTCATAGGCAGGAACTTGCAGTGCTACTGGAACAGGCTTACAAAGAGTGGTTTTTTGTTGCGAAATTATAAGTTGTTGAATACAGTCTTGTTTCTCTCGAATCTGCAGGCCCCGTTTCTCGTCACAGATGTACCATTTGCTGGTCTTCGGGCATTCTGCCACTATGTACTTGAATTCTTTCTCGTGAATTGCCAGGAATGGATAGGGAGGTATGATGATCTCGTCATACTTATTAGGGACAATAGATAATTTATACATATCATATACTTGGGGAAATACAATTGGGAATTTATATACTATGACTATTTCGTTATCTACGTAATAAGAACCTACTCTGATTATGTCGTAATATTCTCTAATATCGATTTCAATTATTTTATCATTACTGTATAAATTTCGCAATCTATTGAAAATAATGTCAAATGATTTCCTGCTAATAATTGAATGATGCGGAATCGACATTTTAATAAAACCTAGCACGTTTTGCAGTCTAAGTACTTCTTGCGAAATCGAGTCAACATTGTCACCAAGTATTAGAAATGCTTGTGCTAAATGTGCGTATTTAATGAGGTCGTAGTCACGAGTAGCTTCCGTTTCGCTGATTTTGTTAATAATGTGTGTGATTTTAGTTTGACTATTTGCAATATTATCTACAATTTTCGCATATTGAGACATCCATTCTTTAGAAATACTAACATGGCTATTTAACTCTGTAACTAACTTATTATCAGTAAACTGAAGGTCTTTAATTGCTTGGTTGTAATGAAGAGCATCTGTATAATCTAGGTTACCGGTAATACTTTTAACTATAGATGCGAGCCCGTCTACCAGTCCCCTTTTTACACGACTAACCTCAAAAGTCTTTAACTGCTCAGAGACACTTTGAACTTTATTCGACAAATAGTTAAGGTGAGGTTCGAATAAAGAATATGTTTTATTGTTTAACACAGGACCCATTGTATGTAACTGGTTAGCAACTGAGTTTATCTTATCTTGCAATTCTTCAAGGTTTATGGATTGAACGAATGAGTGATAATGTGATATGACTCTAGTGGGACCTAACTTAAAAGGTAAAATTCCGGGACCACCGTCGAGTTTCTCAAGCATTATCTCCTGCGTCAGCGCCATCGATGTTAGGAGAAGAAGTAGTACCAGGGGAATCCTGCAACAATTGAGCGCTTTTTGGTACTCTCTTAAGTCGAGATTTAGCAACAGGTCCTCGCTTTCTCTTTGTGTAGATATGTATAGGTAAATCGGCCATAACTTTATCGTGCGTATACCGCGGGGCTAGTTTCTGTCGGGCAGCTAACGGATTTTTGACAAATATTTGTTGCCCGGGAGAGTAATCTATCTCCGGGTCGCGATTAGCATTGCGACTGTCGGTAAGGTTTGTCCGTAGCGTGGTACACGAATCGTGAATTATATTATAAGCTTTACACATTCTGTTCTTATGGTCAGTAACGTATTGTTGCAACAGGTGTGAGGAAAGATCTATATCGAAGGGGTCACGTGGATCGAAGTGACCAGTTATTACTTCGATTGGCTTACACTTAGTAAAACTATGAATTGTGTTATTGTAAGCAAGGATGGCATAAGGCATAAGGTTGATGGTAGCTTCACCTTTATGCTCTAGTTTTAGAATACGTAAGTGCTCTAATATTGTGGAATGGAACCTTTCGACTATACCGTTCTCGTTAGGTGTGTGAGGTGCTATTCTGTGGTGTTGAATTTTGTGTAATCTGACAAATTCGGCCATCAACTGATTGACAAACTCAGGTCCATTATCTGTTACTATGGTAAAAGGCATTCCATGGTGAGTGCAGTATGAAAGGAGCGCTTGAACGACACTAATTGCTGTTCCGTCTCTTAAGTAGTAGGCCTGAGCATATTTAGAAAATGCATCAACAATGGTTAAAAACTTCTCACTCTGAATAGTTAGCAGATCCATATGAACTAGTTCAAATGGTTTGCTGGCTGGTGGTACGACTCTAAATTGTTGTTTGACAGGGTTCCTATCGTACTTTGCCTGGCCGCATATTGTACATTCATTGATGAATTTTGTGACGTGCTCTCGCATTTTTGGCCAATAATACTTATGAGACAGAGCTAGGTAACATTCGTTAATACCGCGATGGTTTGTTTTACCATCGTGATATTTACTTATTATTTCCTGTTGTCGTAGATATTCGCGAACGTTTTCTAACTCCTTTTTTACTAACATCATGTTCATAGCCGAATTTTTAAATGTACTCTGTATGATAGGTATAATTTTATACATAGCTTCGTAAGGGTTAATAAGCAAGCCAGTCTTTATCTTAGGATGAACATACTCTCTTATAGCATTAATAACGTCCTGCTCGAGGTTTGACTCAGACAACTGAATAGACGTTCTAGTGTGTGTTTCGAAAGGTTTAGTCACAACTGTCCTACCCTTAATGTCACCCACAACAGTGAAAACAATTTGTTTCGTGAACCTATTTAAGGGGTCATCAGTAATTGGGACTTCCAAGATGGGTTTTTCAGCGTCGGTGTGCACCGTAATCGTACGTGACTCGTCTGCAATTTCCGAAGCTGTGAGCGTTCTCGAATCATCTAACGGATTTGACTTTTCTGATGGATTTACTACGATAGAGCTAATGTCTTCGTTATTAATCTCAATTCGCGATAAGGCGTCTGCGTTCGTGTTGCACTTGCCCTGTTTATAGATGACCGTGAAGTCATATTCGCTTAATTTCAATCGCCATCTTGTGAGTCTCGAGTTAGGCTCTTTTAAACTCATCACCCATTGTAAAGGCTTATGATCAGTTATGATTTTAAACTTTCGACCAAAAAGATAAGACCTAAAATACTTTGTAGCCCATACAATTGCAAGGAGCTCTTTTTCTATCGTACTGTAATTCAGCTCGCTAGAATTAAGAGTTCTGGAGGCATAAGCGATGGGTTTATCAGAACCAATAGTACCTTGCGATAGCACGGCTCCAATGGCGACATTGGATGCGTCAGTTGTTAATATAAATTCCCTCGTGAAGTCTGGGTACTGAAGAATCGGGTCATTGGTTAAGAGTCTTTTACAATGTTCGAAACAGTTGTTGTAGTTTTGATCGAGTACTATCTTAGAACCTTTTTTCAGACATTGTGTTAGGGGTTTTGTAAGTCTAGCGAAATCGGGAATGAATTTCCTGTAATATCCGAGAAGTCCGAGAAAACGTTTGATTTCCGTTGGGGTTTTAGGTATGGGATAATTTTGAATGGCTTTTATTTTGTCAGGGTTTGGCTTTACACCGTCTCTGCATATGACATGGCCTAAAAAGTTCGTTTCTAACTTTAAGAATTCCGACTTATCCATCTGAATCTTAAAGTTAGATTCACGTAATCTCGTGAAGACCTTTTCGAGATTTACCATCATCTCCTGAAGGGAGGTACTGAATACAATAATGTCATCCAGATAGACCAGACAGATGTTGTTTTGAAGGTCTTTGAGGACGTTATCCATCACTCTTTGAAAGGTTGATGGGGAGTTCTTTAACCCCATGGGCATCCGGAGGAACTCGTAATGACCATTTTCTACGGTAAATGCGGTCTTAGATATATCAGCTGGATCCATTTCTACTTGGTGGAACCCGCTAGCCAAATCCAAGGTGGTAAAATATTGGCACTTCCCCAATTTATCTAAGACGTCGGTAATGTTAGGAATCGGATACTTATCATCAATCGTTTTCTCATTTACTTTTCAAAAATCTACTACAATACGCCATTTGGTTTTACCGGAAGCATCACCCTTTTTTGGGACAACCCAAATTGGCGAGCTCCAGGCAGAATCAGATGGTCTGATGATGTTCTGGTCAAGCATTTTAGTTATTTGGTCTTTGACCTCCTGTCTATGGACGTAGGGATACCGATAGCTTTTAGTATATACAGGACATTCATCTGTAGTTTTAATGCGATGTTTAACTTTATTAGTGAACGTTAACGGTTCACCTTCAATGTAAAATACGTCTGCGTAGCGGGCGCATAAGGTTTCTAAGTTAGCGAGCTCTTCTGGATTTAAATGATTTGTTCTTAGTCGCGATAAAACTTCGGTCGCGCGATCTGATAGGTGTTCTGCGCGTTCGCACTCTACGTTGAGTATTTCAGCCGATACCGGTCGGTCCATTGAAAAGATGACGTCATTAGGTGAATCATTATGAATCTCAACCCAACCGCGATTATTCTTTACCGATGTTAGACAATCGGTGACTATACATGTACATATAATTTGACTTTGTACGATGACGTCACCATCTTGACTGTTAATAGGTAACCGAACCAACTTTGACGAATGTGCCGGAATGATGTCTTCGTACAAATTCACGTTACGAGAGTCGTAAATCTGTAAAGGGATTTGCGCGCTTCTCGTTGTTAGTATTTTATTCTTAAGATCTATGTTAGAGTCCCAAGCCGTTAATAAATCTAAACCAAGTAAACCGTCGAAATACTGGTGGAAATTGTACACGAATAACGTCATATCACCCTTTTCATTATATTCTTTAAAACAAGGCAGAGTTATTGAGTGTTTGTGTGTGCTAGTAATATTTGAGTTAGTAACTTCGAACGGTTCATAGTTTAGTGGCACGTTATAGAAATAATTTTGCACAGCTCGAGGGCTTATAAAAGACTGGTTAGCACCTGTGTCCACTAAGATTTTAAGGGGTGGATCATTAATTTGAACGTACATGAGCTGTCTTTGTGTTTGCAAATTTATTTCTATTTTTGCTTGTCTGAACTCGGTTCCTTCTGAAAATCCTCTTGCTCCGGTGTAATAGGGTTCCCTATTTCTTCTACAACCGTACTTGTCGGATTCTCATAGCTACAATCGTAGTACTCGGGGTATTGATCGCAGGTATAATAGAATTGATCGTACTCAGGGTAATTATTATCGTAGCCATAATGTAACTCATAGTCGTAACCTAACTCATTGAAATTGACCTCACGCGTTTTAAAATAATTGCTTGGAGGCGGATTGCCGTGAGTTCTCCAATCACGACCTGTAAGTGGTAATGGCTTAGAAACAAAATGGCTAACGCCACTCATTGGGCGCGGAGCATTGGAATTCGTTGATTGATTTTGTGGTCTGAATGGCATAGCAAATGCATTATTTTGCGGCTGATAGTTTGGTGGTGGTGCGCGAAATATTTGCTGTGTGCGTGTCGGACCCCGAAACGAATTCATTTGATTATGATGAGGCCTCCAACCTTGTGTAGCTTGAGGCAACATGGGCTGGTGGCGTGGTTGGCCGGGTGCACTATAAATTGGCTGTGTTGATGGACCAGGCATGTTAAAAGCAGGGGTTCTAATCATGGGTAGATGACTATTTAAAGGTATTTTAAAATTGCTAAGGGGCTGTGGTTGCCAATCTTTCTTACCAGAGCCACCCTCATTACGTTGTTGTATATAAAGAGTGTTAACCTCTTCCTGAACAAATTGAAGAGCCTTTTCCATAGATCCGGGACGCATGCATCGAATTCTGGATCCCAGAGGATCTTTAAGACCGCGTATGTATGCTTGAAGAGTTAATTTCGCGTATAATGTTCTTTTAGCCTCCACCGTGGTAGGCACAGACTCGTGAAGCGACACGTAAGTCATTATAGTACTGAACAGATTTTGACAGCGTTCGTAAAATTCTTGCGGGGTGCTAGACCCTTGAGTTTGCAAGGATAAATCGCTGTATAAGGCGGTCTCATCGCGATGGTCCGCAAAGTTATTAATCAACGCGTCACGTATACGATTCCAATTATCCGGGATACCGTTCGAGTTTATAAGTCTCGCCGCGGGCCCCGTCACTTTGTTCAGAATGCCATTTAGAAGAGATAAATTAGCTAACTCGTGACCCTGCCCGTCTTCATAATGCTCCAACACTAACCGATCGCACAGATTTATAAAACGTGTTAAGACATGAGGATTCCCGTCAAACTCGGGCAACAGTCTGAGAGACTTATAGATCACATCTACTTGGTCAGACATGGCGCTCGATTGCACTGATTCTAAATCTCTACGTTCGTCAATTATACTTAACCTACTATCTATTCTATTACTATCCCTATCACTACTTCTACGCCGTGATTCTCGTGGATGGAAAATCTTGCTAGCTAATAAGACACTACACACAAGATAATATAATCTATTCGCGAGAATATATTAAAATAACACATTTACATATAAAAAGGACATGGAAATACAAGAACTAGGAAGGCAAACACTTGAAAGATTCAATGTACTCACATAATTTTCCTTGACGAGTCGAAGTCTGGACTCTCCTCGGTAGTGACCACACCGTAGATTCTTGATTGCTCGACAGGAAACCGATGATGTGTTCCCTAATTCCCTAAGCAATCCTACCGACTGCGCCAAATATGTATGGTCACAGCGAGGAGCTCAAAAAAAATCAATTTTATTTCAACTTAATTTAATTTCATATAAAAGTTACAATTTATTCTAAGTCTAAAATGATATGCTTCGTCCGAAGTAAGGAACAAAAGTGTCTTACAAACTAGAAACACGCGCCACGAAAACGATGCTCGATGCTGATGCAGCGATTGCGCGGCGATTGACGTCAATGCAAAACTGGGTCGGTGCGAAGTGCAAGCAAAGTGCAACTATGCAATCTTCATAGCGGTGCCACACATAACATCCGTGTGTATTGTGCGTGTTTTTTAAATGTATTGTTTGACCTACTGATACCCAACTGGCAGGTGGAGAGTTATAAAAAAACCTCTTTTATATATTAATATATTATTATTTGTAAGTATATATTTAGTATATATAAATATATTTATTAGTATATTATATTGTAATATATATATCTCATATTAAGAAATATGTTAAATTTATTTAAAAATGCGGATAATAGTGATAGTGAAGAGTATTTGTCATTGTCTTCTAACAGTTCTCTTAGTGACCAGAGTTTCGAAAGCATTCCAACGCTTAACGATACTCTCGACTCGCAGTTTTCTGATGTACCGAAGAATTTTAACGTGATTCATATTAACGCGCAAAGTATTCCGGCACATTATCCCGATATGCAGGCATCTCTAGATCACAAAAATATTCACGCCATAATAGTCTCCGAGACATGGTTCAAGCCGTGCTTACCGTCTTTATCGTATTCCTTGCCCGGCTTTAACCTAATCCGAAATGAGCGTAGTGACAGCCGTGGTGGTGGGGTGGCTATTTATCTTAGATCACATATTCCTTTCTCAGTAGTCAGCACCTCATCCCAACCGCCTATATCAAATGCTGGTGAGCATCTTTTTGTGGAGGTTCTTCTTTCACATAATAAAATCTTACTCGGAGCCTATTATAGCAACTCTTCTTGTAATAATTACTTCTCATCATTTGAACAGATCCTTGAAGATCTTACCCCTTCATATATCCATACCATTATCATGGGTGATTTCAACACCTGTCTTCTCAAACGTGATTGTTGTACTATCTCACTGGAAGCTGTCATTAATTCCTCCAACATGCATATTCTACCTCTAGATGCTACTCATCACTCCCCTAACTACACTGCTTCACTTCTCGACTTGATTATAGTATCATCCATCCAGCATGTTGCAAAGCACGGTCAATGTTCCGCCGATGCTTTTTCGTATCATGATCTGATATTCCTATCTTACAAAATTCGTCCTCCGAAAGCTAAACCTAAAATCATACTTCAGCGCAATTTTAGTGGCATGGACCAGGTAGCATTTCTCAATGATGCCCATTTAGTCGACTGGTCTCCGGTATATGATGCAGTGACTGTGAATGACCAAGTTGCTATATTCAACTCCTTATTAACACAGTTGTATGATAAGCATGCTCCTCTTCGAGCTATAAAATTAAAGCACCTTCCAGCTCCATGGTTAACCAATGATATAAAAGTGTTAATGCATAAAAAAGTAGTCACTAAAAGTAAATACAAGCGTAGACCTTGTGAAGAAAATAAAGCTGTGTATGTGAAATCTCGCAATCGCTGCAATATGGTGTGTAGGGATGCTTTACGCCACCATGTTCACAAATCTGTCGCTAATGAGGACCCTGCTAAAGTATGGAAATTTCTCAGGTCATTGGGAATAGGTAAATCACGACAAGAATCAATTCCAAATGATTTAAATATCAATTCTCTAAACCAACATTTCTCTTCGCTGTTTGATATTAACATCTCAGATACAAACAATACCCTACGTTACCTTTCAACTTTACCGACTCCCGATCATTCTCCATTTATTTTTAATCAACTATCCGCTTGTGATGTTAAGAAGAGCGTAATTTCAATCACTTCCAATGCTGTTGGTGTTGACGGCATAAGTCGTAACATGGTAATGCCCATCCTAGATGTTATACTTCCTGTTCTCTGTCACATTTTTAATAAATCTGTCTCTGATGGAGTATTTCCCTCAATCTGGAAAGACGCTCAAATTATTCCCTTGGCTAAAAAATCAAACCCTCAATCTTATTCCGATTATCGACCCATTTCAATCCTTCCATTCCTGTCAAAAGTGCTCGAGCGTCTTATCTACAACCAAATTAGCAAATTTTTAACTAGTAACAAACTTTTAAACCCTTTTTAATCTCGCTTTCGACCTGGGCATAGCACTGTAACCACTCTCATCAAAATTACTGATAATATCCGTCAAGAAATGGACGACGGCGAAGTGACTGCATTAACTCTTTTAGATTTTAGCAACGCCTTCAACACTGTGAATTTTGACATTCTTCTTGCCCTCCTTCGCTCAATTAACATTTGTCCAACGGTAGTTGATTGGTTTCACAGTTATCTGTACGGGCGCAGGCAGCGTGTTCGCCTTGAAGATAAATACTCTTCGTGGTGTAGCACGACTGCAGGCTTCCCGCAAGGTGGCGTCTTATCTCCTTTATTGTTTGCTTTGTTTATTAATTCAATCTCTCACAACCTCACTTCTTCCTACCACCTATATGCAGACGATCTACAGATTTATTCTAAGGCTCCAGTGAATAAACTATCTGAAGCCATTCAGATTGTTAATGCTGATCTTGATCGCATAGCTAAATGGAGCAATTCTTTTGGGTTAAAAGTAAATCCCATAAAGACACAAACAATAGTTATTGGTAGCTCAAGATTAATGTCAACAATTGACTGGGTATTACTTCCTCAAGTTTTCTTTCGTGGTATTGCTATTCCCTTTAGTAGCTCTGTAAAGAATCTTGGAATAACAATGGATCGGTATATGAGGTGGGATCAACAGTTACAAATTACCAGTCTCAAGCTATTTGCCGCAGCAGGATCCTTAAAAAGGTTGCGCAACTTTCTTCCAACAGCCACTAAAATTGCATTAGCTCAATCTCTATTACTTCCAATTCTTGACTACGCTGATGCCTGCTATCTCGATCTCACGGAGGAACAGCTAGATAAACTTGAGCGTCTTCAAAATGTTTGTATTAGATTCATATTTGGTTTACGCAAATATAATCACGTCTCTCAGTTTCGTTCTAAGCTCAATTGGCTGACAATACGTTTTCGCCGGAATGCTCATATTCTCAGTCTCCTTTACAATATATTGTTTAATCCTACATCCCCGCGCTATCTCAAGGAACGTTTTGATTTCCTTCACTGTTCTTCATACACTTTAAGGTCATCAGAAAATCTTACACTTGAAATCCATCCTCATACGAGTTCGTTTTATAGCAAATCTTTCACTATTCAGGCTGTTCGCTTATGGAATTCTCTTCCTATATCTATAAGACAAGCACCAACTCTCAGAATGTTCAAGGATCAAGTAAAAAAGTTTTATTTGTCCAATTAATTTTGCACTACATTTTTGAAAATTTCTAGGCTTTATATGGGATATTATTATGATATGTATTTTTATATGATTTATTTATACATGTATATCATAATCTATTTATGTATGTTGATATGTATATATATATATATATATATATATATATATATATATATACATCCCGCAAACAATTAGACGTCCTCTGAAGAGAAAAGTGCATTTAAACTGACGTCCACCTGCTTTTGGCGTATATATATATATATTTTGGCGTATATATATACGTATATATATATATATATATATATATATATATATATATATATATATATATATATTATATTTATGTGTGTATTTATTTATTTTAAAAACTTACATGCAATTTTTATACATTTGTTTAGAAACACTAATAAATTTAGTTTTGTTTTTAAAATATTTTTGTGAATTTTAAAAACTTTTTCATTGTTAATTGTTAGACTACACCCGCCCCAATAGTTTTGTTTATTCAACTCCATCCTAAGGTTGCCTGGTAGAGATCACTTTTAGTGATAAGGCCGCCCATTGTAACACTATGTTATTATTATTTAATTAAATCTTATGATGTAAACTTAAACATTTTAAACGTGGTGTAACAATAAAGAGTTTTTTATGTATCTATTTTTATATCCCACTTGATGGGTTTGGATGAGAAACATGGTTTTTCTTTATACGGTGCCTAAAATCCGCCAGTTTGTTTTTATTTTTTTCTAAGTCACCTGCAATAAGATGTATACACTTCGTCATTTTCAAAATAATACAATGTTACTATATTCTTAATAATCGTAGCTTACATTAATATTAATAAAAAACGTCAAATTATTCTTTGATTTTATGATACTTCTGTGAACATAGAGAAAAACAGAATTTTTTGCCACAATTTTGAAAATTACAATGTGTATACTTCTTATTGCAGGTGACTGTACCCAGTACTACTTGCACTGAAAGCTACGACAAAACTAACGCTATCTCGTACATTAAATTCGGTTAAGCCGTTTAGAAGTTGGTGGAATAAATAAACTCACAAACATACATACATACTTACATACATGAACCCTTAAAACATGACAATTTTTTTTTTTGGGCAGTCATGTAAAAATACGAAGGCTTACATTCAAGTGTTACAACGTGTGGCCTTATCACTAAGAGCAATCTCTTCCAGGCAACCTTTTCATGGAGAGGAGGTATAGGAGTAATAAAACGTGGGTGTGTTAAATTTATATTAACAGCCAGGATTTGCAGCCAGGTTGAACAAACTATGCTTACTTAAAATATAAACAGAAATAATTTTACAATACGATATATCTTTCTATTATTATATCTATTTTATGATATTTGGTATATTTATATCTATTTTATGATATTTGGTAGTCTTTTTCAAGAGCTTGGTGTGAAACACATTCGCTTTCACGTCTTGCTTGAGCTATTTGTGGTACTACGAGGCTTGCCTTAAAGTTTTGTTTGAAGAAAAAATACAACTAGAACCTTATATTACTTTTTATTGTTTTTCAAAGTATTCGCCACGTAGCTTAATACACATTTCCATTCGCTCAAACCAGTAATCATAACATGTATTCCACTCTAAAGTGGGGGTTTTCTTCAGCGGTCTGGAACCTTTAACTTTGAAGACTTTTCTTAATTTTAGGAAATGTAAAGAAATGGTTAGGGCTTAGTTCAGGACTGTATGGAGGATGGTCAAGAATTTCTACTTTTTCCTGCTTCAAATACCCAATCGTTTGATGAGCGCTGCGTGAGCTTGCGTTGTCGTGGTGCAGGATAATCCATCGCTTTGAGTTAGATTTTCGAAGTTCGGCGATGACTGATGATGTTGTGGTAAACAAACAGTGGTATACCACTCTGCGTTAACCGTTCTACTATTTCAAGTGCAATAGACGCAACATGGCCAGTTTTGACAAAGAACGTGGCCATCATCTTCTTTGAAGTGCTTCGAGAACGAACAAGTCGGCTTTGGCTCGCCTTGAAGGATCCAAATTGTAGATTGTTGTATGGAATCAGGATTGTAGGCACTTCCAAGATTCGTCGCCACTGATGATGTCGTAGACTGAAGATGATATCGAACAGTTCCAAATTCAAAATTTCCAGGAAATATGGAAACGACAGTGCATGCCTCGTATGTGCGACGTCGAAGCATAGTTTATGAAAACGAGTAAGCTTTGTCTCCCTTAAGTCTAAGCCCTTCCTACCCTTCAGCAGGTACCTTTAACTAACGTACTCTATAATTTTAATATTTTATGTTTGCAGTAACGCATGCTCTGTGGATTACATTACAAAAATACAAATTTACGAGAGGAAATTTTTTTTATGTCCAGCACGATACGACGTAAATTTTTCCTAGCGTAAATATGTAATTTTGTAATATGCTCTATTCTTGAAGATTAATCTTTTTTTGGACTACGTGTGAGTCTGCAATATCTTGCAGTAGCTGGTAGTGCCTAAATGATTTTATTGTAGTAGCTGTAGTGTTGTACATAGTTCGAAGTATTTTGTTAATAAAGGCATACCACCAGTAAAAAAATTACAACACGATATTCTAAAAATGCATTCATTGATACATTGATAATCACGTTCGAAAACTGTCAGTCCCAATAGAAAAGAATCTATTTTCATCAATGCTATTTTCAAAGCTAGGTATTCAATATTTGCAAAGCTGCAACTGTCTTTTGTTAGAGAACACAATGACGTCACTGCTTCAACAATGCTCCGATTGAACGTCATTGATAACTGCTAAAATACTAGTGAAAATCACACTTATAGTCATACGTATAAAGTTTAAAATGCTATATTTATTCCGTGGTTTTTTAATGTATTTTACTGTGAACAAAAAAATAACAGTTTTATTGCTGACACTAAATTGCAATTACATTTAGCATACAAGGCGTTAATGATTCAAAAAACTGATCATGGAGCTTACTTTCAAATCATATACAAGCGAAATTGAAACTTATGGCTCTAACATTAAACAGCTTTTAGTGTAAATTCCATATTGTAAATAGTATCTACGAAACGTCTACGTCATCGTAGACAGTTTCCGTAGCCTGTCGCAGCGGTGTGAGATTCCGCCCCCAGCTTTTTGTATCGTAGATTGTATGATAGTTACTAAAGGAAGTCAGTATAACATCATAGTGACTGTTTTGTAATATGGAGCTTCGCTATAGAAAGCAATTCTTTGACGATACGTTTTAATACACTCGATACTTTGAAAAGACCCACTCAGTATGTAACTGTATCAGCCGGGCAGTCCACTGCTGATTCTATTATTCTGATGCTTATCTTCACCCAATATGGAGGGGATTTGCCATAATCCCCAGGCTTGGTAGGCGGCTTGGGGTTCGTTGCGTAAGATATCTGTTCCTCCGAAAATGCTGCTATCCACCTTCTGGTGTTACACTTAGTCGCCTTTTACGACACCCAGAGATGCGGGGGTGACATTCTTGCCCGACGCTCCACAGGACCAGTATGTAATAGGGCAGGCTAAATCTGAAGCTGTTTCATTTCACGCATTTAAATATGATGGTGAGCAGAGATGTACACTATGTTTTGCCAGCTTAGTTTTTGTTTCCTGCAATATGAGGGCGAGCCTATTGCCATATACGAGCCGAGTAATGTGTCATATACCGAGAGTTCCGACCCAACAGAAATTTATCATATTTTTTAAATATAATTTTCAGGAGCGCGACCCGCTCTTGGACAGTTTTATATTATTTGTTGTTGTACATTAGATATTATATATGAAACTATAATTGTGACAAGTTATAACTATGGTCTAATATATTTAATTATAACACGATGCTATATTGTTACTGTTTACAGTTTTTTTTCTTTTGCATGTGTCTAATTGAGTCGCGTCAAAATTCTAAGTCAACATCTGCGATGGTATAGGGTTGTAGTATATTTGATTGAAGGTCAATATTTTGATTCCTTTTTTAAATAACAAATTATGCGAAAAAATATGCAACATAAACGGTTTTTTTTTGTTGGCGGGCATTCGAAAATGCCGGATTTGAATCATGGATATGCTGCGCGGCAATCTATTATTGCTTCATAAATTATTATATTGATAGCTTTAGATTGAATCGACATACAAGTTTGATACTTTTGTATCAAATGGAAATTTACATCAGTTAGTCTGTAGACGGCGTCTTTAAGCTGTAAGAAATCAAACTGCGGGGTGATCACGTATCTTCTGTAGCAATGAAATGCTGATTGCAACAATCAAAAATGACAGTTTTGACAGATCTTGTATCAATGAAAAAAACAGATAAGTAACAGACCTTCTTGTGCCCAAACGTTAGTCGCCGACCGTTTTTTTCTTTTATACCTGAGACGATAACTGGCATATACATTGATCGATTTAAAATTTCGTAATATCCATTCTACTATAGAGTTGAAATAACATAGTATATATACAGGTTGAACTCCCATGGTCAGTATTTCCTTTGATTTCATATTATTATTATTCTAAAATCTAATTTAATGTTTGAAATCTGAGTAGATCAAAATTTAAGTAAATATTGGCATTTATTTTAAAATACAAGTAATAATTTCTTCTTCCTGAACACAATTTAGCCCAAAATATATCTTCCACCACACAGCTTCAATTCTAGTGTCTAATGGCCAATCTACACTTTGGATACTGCAACACGTTTCATACGCTTGATAGATCCTGTAAAATAAAACCAAATGTAATAAAGCGACTATGATATTTTTAGTATTTTACTGTTTTGCAATAACGCATGCTCTGCGGATAACATAAAAAAAAATACGAGAGGCAAAAATGAAGTCATGAGCGGGAAAAAAATAAGTTTCTCCTCTCTCCGAATACTAAAAATAATAATAATAATAAGAAATTACTACTTGTATTTTAAAATCTATGCCAGTATAAACTTAAGTTTTATTTATTTATTTATTTCTTAGGAAGACCAACAGTAAGTATAACAAATATCTTATATATAACTAATAACAACAGATAACCAATTATAGGTCCTCACTCCTCACGGATAGCTATCTTATAAATGACATTCAAATAATGAACACTAGGTTACAGATTAGTCTTTTTATGTTTAGACTGCTGCTTATGACAAAATTCAAACATTTAGTTGAAGAACTCTCTGCTACAACCGCCTAGCCGATGCAATGCTTGTACAAAATAAGTCTAGGCCAACTCTCTTGTTTATCTCATAAAAATTTCTGCTCACTCGTAACAGGTAAGAATTTTGCCTTTATTTGTTTTATTTAGATTTTAGAATAATAATAATATGAAAGAAAAGGAAATACTGACCATGGGAGTACAGCCTGTATATATACTATACTTATATTTACAAAATCTTTAGTAGAATGCATAGTACGAAATTTTAATTCGATCAATGTATATGCCAGTTATCGTCTCAGGTTTAAAAGAAAAAAAACGGTCGGCGACTAACGTTCCGACGCATGAAGGTCTGTTACCTATCTGTCTTACAAAATTTGTCAAAACTGACAGTTTTATTGTTGCAATCAACAGTTCATAGCTACAAAAGATACATGATAGCCCTGCTGGTTACTCAACACAATCTATAGGTATGACCGTCTTAATGCGTAAAGACACATTGCTGAGGGTCTTGACAGACGGACATACAGCCAGACAGATGGACAAAAAGTGAGTTAATAAGGGTCCGTTTTTCATTTTGAGATATGGATTCGTAAAAAACATTCTAATAACTAAGTATACAATTCAGGAATCAAATCCTAAGCCACGGCATGAAAGAAAAATGATAGTAAAAAGGTACAGATGTAATAAATAAAATAAAAAAAACCTTGTCGTGATTACATCGACGCTGTGTGAAATATAGATAGAATAAATTTTACGCCTTAAACCCAATATATTTTTCATTGATTCGATACGCAAAATCACAATAAGTTCTAGATAAAACCCACGATCGCGTTTATTACATTACTAGAATAATAAAATATATATATATATATAAATATAATAATAAATACAGATATCGCAACTTTTTGAGAATTTCTTAAAATATCAAAATCGTAAGATCAAACGCACTGGTAAAACTGAGGATAGTATTAGCATAGTCTGGTCTAGCCGTAATTGGATCGCGTAGGGTTGTTATACGCCAGGGAGAGGGGATCAGAGCTCAGAGATTCAGGGTTGTCATTATTTAAATTCAAATAATTTATTTCAAATATAATATTTTTTAAATATAACATGTTTAGGTCATAAGTAGATATAGTTAAATTATTTATTTATTTATGTATTCGTATATTGTTCATTTCAGAAAATAAACAATCTCTTAATTATTTATTTCAACTTTCAAGGATATATCTTTATATTGGTATTAACATTATTTTGTAAGTATACTGTTTTATTTAGATGAAAAATAATCAGATTTCAAAATGATTATACATAATCAAATAAAATAAAATAATCAACATGTGGCATCCATACTTCATTATATTAGTAATTAAATCAATACTAATAATAAATAACAAAATTAATAATTAGTTGTGTATAAAAAAAAACAATAATGAAAACAAATCAGGTAGGTATCCAATACTTTATTCAAAAGTATAAAGATATTTATATAAAATTAATAAATCAATCATTTTTCCCAGTTTTGAGGGTAACCACCATTTTTAAACAACAAAGTCAATAACGGTGCAGTTTGCGCCTTAATTTATATCATAAAAGCTTACGCTCAAGTTTATATTGTAATGATTTGATTAAACGGGTACTGTACTGTAAACTCAATTTCAGCGGAATTTTCCATTGCTGGATACAGTTTTCTCACCCTCACATCTCACCACCTCATCCAAACGCTTGTGACCTTGCTTTGAGATCGTAGTGTTGAAGCCTCGCAATTATTTCTTAGGACCAGCTGGTATAGACATCTTTCGAAAGTGGTTCATTTAAAATTATTTTTGATACGATTGCTCAATAGAGGGTAGTTACGTGACATATTGGCTCTCACTGGTTCGCCTGCAAGTCTCAACCAGACCTTTCATTCGAAGCACACGTAACTTCATCGCGTGTGTATCTACTCTCAAACCTCAAATCAATAACTCCCTGGATTGGCTGGGGAGCGTACACGTAGTATAAGATAGTAGTTCCTCAAAAGCAAGTCCTTCTAGTACTTTTCCTTTCAACTTTTCTTACGACTCCGACAGCAAGATAGGGAGGATAAGCAAATCTAGCTCTGTATCCCAATGGACATGGGTATTAGAGTGCATTCTGAAGACGCACAATTTGCTGAATTCAAAATTTAAGATGAGTTTCACTCTAAGCACGGACATCGGGGGATGTACCATGGACGCGTGGGACCTGTCGCTAAGATACGGTCAAACTGGCTTTATATACGAGCAGTGGCTAAGCACTCCGCTTAGTTGTACAACAGATACCGCAAAGACGTGAAGAACTCTTCACGTGTAGAATTTCTAAATATTCCAAAAATCTAAACGAATTCGAAGCGCTCGTAGCGAAGTGTGCTCAGCTATTCTGAACCGATCAGCAAAGCTAAGCAACGTCTGCCTCGGTCAGGAGTTGGATGGGTGACATTACTATTGAGCGCTTCCATGCTTCGGAGGGCACGTTAAGCCGTTGGTCCCGGTTGTTGTCTTAGGATGGCAGCATGGTGGTAGGGCATTTTGCGAATACCCGTCTGGCTAGCTACCACCCTCAAGTACAAAAATCTGTTGCCAAGCACTTAACGGTGTGTTCCGGCAGCTGTCTTTGAGAGCCAGTAATTCTAGGTAAGTCTGAACAACATCTTCAACCACATCATCACTTACCATCAGGTGAGATAGTGGTCAAAGGCTAACCTACCAGGCATAAAAAAATAAAATAATAATCTATATTGAAAAATAAATAACTAAAATTACACTTCAAAAAGTTCTCTGCGCCAACCCTAACACGACGAACCTCACACGAAGCATTAATTTGCATTATACTCCCTACAGTGCATAACCCTATAAAATGTGGATAATGGACAAGCTTATGTGCCATAAAGCGCTATTTCACATGAACTCAGCTCAGACTCGCGGTGTTCAATTTGATGAAACAATTAGATGATTCGCAAGGGATTTTCGCCTTTATGGTCGTACGAAATTGTTCGTACATTCTTGGGAATCAGAATATATTGCTATTTTCGTCGGTAAGGGTTTCTTCATACAGACATATTGCTATTTTACGGTCGTAATAATGTTAGCGTCTACTCATACCAGTTCTTGGCTATCCAAAAAAAAAATATAATTGTAATATAACTAAGTACGTAGGATGATTTAAACAATATACTTATATATTTTGAAAAATATGGTAAGTTAAAGGATAAAACGTCCGTTCGCCAAGAAATCTAAGAGCGGAATTTGACAAAAACGTAAATAGAGATTCAGTGATTGTGTCGAATTTGAGTAACAATGGAAGAAAAAAAAATTGTGGTTTTTTTTTTTTTCTAAAAAATCTTCTAAAATTGTGCAAGTTAAGAAATGAGGTAATTAAGTGGTGAAAGATGATGATAAAATTATAATCTTTCCCGTCTAGTGTAATATTAAGTACTTGTTATGCTGTGTCCTGTATTTCAGGTTTGAACACATGATTTGTAGTTTTCGCTGACATCATACAGAAAAACACAAGGTAAGCAGAGCTGGCCACCGACATTATATTGCCCCCTCCTCCAGAATACTCTCGATGTTAGTAGGTACACCACTCTAGATTTTGGATAAAAAGTATGCTGACATTTCGTGCACTAAACGTGTAGCTAAACGTCCATTACATAGACGAGAGTGGCATGCAGTTGCTCATAAATGACATTTTACCCCTGAATCGCTTTATAAGACAACAGAGAGTGAGTGAGGGACAATAAACCACTACAAGATGCTAAATAGATACTTATCATCGCTTAGTTGCTTAAAAAAACTAACTTGCCAACAATTACCCAAAATTTTTAGACCTGAAGCTAATAAACCATGATTTGCTAATTTAATTTTTCATATCAAAATTCTGAAAAATATCCGTATATATATATGCATATTTTATCAACTTTATCGGAATAAGAAATATAAGAATAATTTCACTATGGTTTTTGGCATTAGAACTAAATTTAATTGTATTTGCTACATTATGAATAAAACATATTTTTCTCGAGTGTATTTAGTCTCTATAGCAAATAATATTGTAATCGCAAAAGATGCATTGCAATCAATCCGTATATAAGAAACGAAATTTAAAAATATAATTTAAAAATTACATAAATATACAAAATATTATTAATCAAGTTTAAAAACTGAATTATCCGTTCATTTAGTTTTAATATAAAAATATTTAGTTTTAATATATTATATATATTTTTAAATCAAAATTTATATTACATATAACATTGTTTTTAAATTTGATATTATTAGTAATGTTTTGTCTAATTTTTGCACAGTTCAGATGAAAACTTCGGTATAAATTAGCATCATAGCGAAAACCTTGAAATGGTGCTAAGCTATATAAATGTATAAGTAAGTCTGTAATGTATCATTGTTTGTTTTCCGAACAAATAAAAATAAAATAAAATAATTGCCATTAAATCTTATTTCAACTATTAGTTGATTCAATTTTCATACTTGCTGGCAAACAGCTGCAAGGTAAGCAACTGGTAAGTCCATAAGTATTTTTTGCAATTGATTACTTATCAGCTGACTGTCATAGCGGATACACCAAAAACGAGATATCTCAAGATGAGTTATTACAGGCACCTAGCCATAATTCTGACGCAAAATCTTTCATTAAATCTTTAGTAAGCGAAAATAGTTTTGTACTGACTCCACCTCCAAGACGGAATAAGTCTTTCTTAGCCGTTGTCAAGCGGATTGGCGCGGGCATTGGGAGCGGTCATGATCACGAAAATGTGTTGACAAGCGGCGGGGCGGCGTCGTGTATCGGGTCGCCCGCTCAGAAATGGTTGAATAGGACGATTGCTGGCACTGGTCAACGCGTGATCGAGTACTGACATTCGGAATGCCCGTGCAAGCCTGGTAAGTATATACTTGTAAAGTTTGTATCTATTGTGTAATAGTATACAGGGCTATTAGTAAAATGCTAAACAACAACAAACATGTTGAGATAAATATTTTTGTTTAGAAAACAAAAATAACATTTTTTTGTTTTAATGCCTACTCCGAGCCAAGAGCGCCCACTGGGCCGCGCCGTGCTCTTTTGAATAGAGTTTTGAATGTTTACATCGAGCAAGGTAATAAAAAATATGAAATAACACATTACAGGCACAAGATACTTTTAACATCAGGTCCACGTACTTATTGCGTCAAAAACACATAAAAAAACAAAAATGTATAGGTATATAAAAATAAATCGTTTTATTTTTCTAAACAAAAAAAAGTTTCTCAAAATGTTTGTTAGGACTTGCAGAAGTCAACCCTAAGAGGTTGTTAGCATTTTACCAATAACCTTGTATAATTAACTAAGTATAATTAGCATGCCCTATAACTATGTTTCCCCCTGAGTATGCATGTATGTTCCCCGTAGTAATATAATTGTGTATTTAAAATCTTCGTTACCTCAAAAAATGGCACAGACCCTGGATTCTGTGGAAAATTTATTAATTATTTTTAAAAAAAAGATGACTAGGGAGGCGCTGGTGTCTCAATGTAGATAGCCCTTAGCTAGAATCTAAGAGAATTTTCTATGGTCTCAAAATATGTGTACCGCTTTTGTTTGACAGTTGGCGTTATTTATAAAACTTTGGCAAATACTTGGTAAGTGAGTAGAGGATAATGACGAAAGTTGTGGAATTGTTTGATTGTTACAATTAAATGTTTGCTGGGTCCTAGGTTGTTAACAATAGTTTTCTTGGCCCCATCAAACGTTTTACAAGATGGTTGAATACTTTGGGTTGGTTAAATCTGTTTGTTAAAGCGTATGGTGCGTAGAACTGGTTATTACTGGTTGATTAGATAGGGACCCGTACGCAAAGGACAAAATGCAGCCCTATTAACCAGTCAGCAAAGTTAAGCAACGTCCGCCACGGTCATGCCTTGGATAGGTGACCATTAGTTATATTACTAGTGAGCGTGCACGTGCTTCGGAAGGCACTATAAGCCGTCAGTCCCAGTTGTTGTCTTAGGATGGCAGTCGTTATAGCATGTCGTTATAGGTACCACCCTCAAGTAGAAAATCTGTTTCCAAGAACCTAATGGTGTGTTCCGGCAGCCTTGAGAGCCAGTGAAATTACAGGCACATGATACTTAACAACTATGTCACAAGGTGACGGGCGCAGTGCAATTCGTGACTTGTGACGAAATGCATCTGTTATAGGCAGAGGTTAGTCCACTTAAATCAGGTGGACTTCGAGCTTAATCCGTCACTATAATATAAAAAAATTAAAAATATCTCTGAATACACCGATGAACAGAACAGCAGAGGTAAGTTTGTGCAACGTTGAGCAGCTCATTATTAGCAGATGAATTTACCCAGACGCTCTCTCTTTATAAAGCTTATGTTTTTCAAATTTCTTACATTTTTTATTAAAATTTTAAGATACCATTTAATACCGTAATATTATTTGATTTTCACTGAAAGCGCACAGCTTTTATTAAGCTTTTGTACGATTATGCTTAAAATATTACACAATATAGTTTAAGTTTTAAACACACTGAATGTTTTGATTTAAAAAGTGTTTTTTTATCATGTTAATACAAAAGCTACTATGCGATTTTGTGCTCAGTAAGTACAATAATATAATATTTATTAATATTTTCAAGCTGTAAAAATTTTTTAAAATAAAAAAATATATAACGTATAAGTTCTCTTCTTAACGTAAAGCTTCTCAATAATATTGGCCCAGTAACACTAAAAAACATTACATTATTTATTTCTATAGTTGATTACAAACCCCATCGCTCGTAAAACGAAAATCACAAATATGCGTACCGGCCCCTATGACAGTTAAAGTTTTATAATTAGACCACAAAGTGTATGCTAGAACGAGTATCTTCAGGTGACCGAGATGTTCAGGCCCCAAGCGCAGAATCGGAGAACACGGGTTGGATTTCTGCTCTTGACAAAAATGTGCGCTAATAGTTTGTAAAATGTGAACATTACAATAATTTCTGTATATACAGCCAGAACAATATTTTGAATATAATCAATTGGACAAACATTTAGAAAAACTGTTCTAGTGAGAAGACGGTTCAAAATTAGCCTGAGTCGCAATTTTGTAATACTGCGCCTGAATCGAAGAATGTGTATATAAAAGATAATGAATAAAGCTAGTAAGTAAAAAATCCTTACTATAATTGTTACAAGAAAAAATATTTTTACGCCTTCAGAAAAAATATGCAGAGTCATTTACAAATAAACATATATATTACTAGAATAGATCTATAGTAGTTACAGTGTACCACCACAAGGGAGCAAAATATATTTTACGGCGGGGGCTCTATTGTGTATCCGGGACCGAGTGAAAAATTCTGTAGTAGAATTCTAACTGCATTCAGACTCATCAAATAAAAATTAACAAAACACGCAAAATCTTCCAATTACAACTGGATTGGTGTTGATTTGGCGCTTAGAAATAACGCCTCCGATTGGTCGCATCAAGGTGATGTTGTTGCTCCCCTCGGTACACTTTTTTAACTACGATTGTGTTTTGTTCTCTTGAGCTTGACTTACATTTCTTTACGTATATATTACCCATTCTTTTGATATAATTTGCTAGATAATCGTCAACTTTTATTTCACTGCCTCGAACAGACCCCATTCGCCCGTTCTTTATTTATTTTTATTTTTGCGCCGCTTATGAACGGTCTGTTATATTTATTTTTATAATAAACGACTTCCTTATAAGCCTAATCTACTTAGTTCTAGTCTGTGCTAGTTGTTACCCACCCGTGACTAGTTTTGTGCTCTTGTTTTATGATTTTATCCTTAACAGGGGACGGTATTGCCATAAATGTCATTATTATCCGAGAGTTAAGTTTGTAAAAGAACTTCTTTCGTTCAAACGAAGTCCAGTAATATGGTTCGAAGTTCAATACTCTAGAATCAAATAGACCTAATTAGGTCAAGAAAGGTCTTCTTAATATAAAACCTTCATCTACACTATATATTAGTGTAGATGTAGATTTTATCTCAATTGTTTGTTATCTTTTAGTTTAATTAAAATTGTCAAATTATCTCATTGAGATAATTTTTTTTTTTTTGAATATTTTTGGAATTGTCGCTGGCCGGGTATGATGATATTCTTGCTTTTATCTAGCTAATTCATTTAAACATCCATATTACTATGTCATCCCATGTTTAAATGCCCTATTAAAACACAAGCATGTGCATTTAGCTACTACTAGTTGGTATTTAAGCAATGTTGAGTCCGTAGGTACGTACATCTTTAAACGGTCTATGTCAAATGTTTCAGACAATACTTTGGGCGCCCAAGATACAGGCACAGCCTAGTTTGGGGCCCACGGGTACATATCTTTAATTTTTATCAGGACTATTTAACATTAATATTTAAAATACTTTAACTAACATAGATATTAAATTAAATTAAACACAACTATGTACAAAGATTCATTATATGTTAATAGTTTTTATGATTAATAAAGTTATTATTATTTTTATATTTATATTTCGAAGACAAGTCTTGACTTAATTACTCGTAGGTCTATTTAATTCTAGAGGATTCTAAAAGGAAAGATATGTATTTTTATATGTAACGAATAAACATTAAAACTACTGGACCGATTTAAAAAACTCTTTCATCGTTAGAATCCTACATTATTCCTGATGAACATTGGATATAAAAAAAATATTTTTTTAATTGAAATTTTCGTTCAATACCCGTGCGAAACTGGCGCAGGCTGCTAGTTTGAAATACTTTTGATTTGGTTTTTGCACCAAAAATCTCTAAATTGCCCTGAATATATTCAATTGCGGCTTACTAGCTGACATATTCACTCTCGTTTTTTTTGTGTAATATTTTGTCAAACTCCTTTCGTTTAACTTTTCCAGTCTTTTAGAAAGTACTTTAATAAGACTGAAATTGTGTTAAATTGAGCTAAGTACGTAGAAAACGCTTTGCATAGAGAATTGCAATTTCACAGTCGACTTGCATTGTTAATTACTAAGCCTTTGTTAAACCATTTTAATTCAAATTTCCAGAAACACCTCTGGACCGTTGCAAAATTAGGGCTTGCTTTGCAGAGAATAGGAATAGTTCTTGTGTGGTTATGGCATGGTTCATTTTAGCGAAGCAGATGTAATGTTACTTTTTACGATTTTGCAATGGAAAACTATTTAGTTCTCTGTGACATTAAATATTTCTAGCGAGTCAAATATTATATTATCAACTCATTTTTAGGGTTCCGTATCAAAAGGGTAAAAACGGGACCCTATTACTGAGACTTTGATGTCCGTCCGTCCGTCTGTCACCAGGCTGTATCTCAAGATCGGTGATAGCTAGACAGTTGAAATTTTCACAGATGATGTATTTCTGTTGCCGCTTTAACAACAAATACAAAAAGTTGGCCAAGCGCGAGTCGGACTCACGCACGTTAAATCAAAAAAAGGTTAAATATGAAGTCTAATGTTGTATCGCTAATGGTACGGAACCCTTCGTGCGCGAGTCCGACTCGCACTTGGGCGATTTCTTTTAATTGCTGATAGGTAAGCTTTTGATCACAATCTCACCTGATGGTAAGTGATGATGTGGTGGTAGGTGTTAACAGGCTTAACCTACAATTACTTGTTCTCAAGGACAGTTGCCGGAATACACCGTTAGGTGCTTGCCGACATATTTTCTACTTGAGGGTGGTCTCTAGCCAGGAGGGCACTTGCAAAATGCCTTTCCAACATGCGGTGAGGCTCAAGCCCGCGGTGGACTGAACCATGAACCTGCTGCGCGGCATTCTATAGCCAAAGCCACTGAGTCATCATTGCTTCTTTTTTTTTCTTTCATTAATTTTTAAAAACGCTTTCACCATCTTGCGTTCTTAGTTTTGTTTAGATTTTGCAAATTTATTACTGGTTGGTGGAATTAAAAAAATTGTTCAGCAATAAGTTTGATACAATTGATCATGCGCTTAAATCATGATCATCGTCACATTAACCGAAACGTCCACTTTTGAACAAGGACTCCTCCATTGGGCCGATTTCCCATAATCCCCACGCTCAGCAAGCATCTTGGGGATCGCATTAGAATTCGACAGTTCAGAAGGCGCTGATTCCCATCTTCCGGTATTTTTCCTTATTCGCCTTTTACGACTCCCACGGGAAGAAATAGGAGGGAGACATTCTAACCCAGCACCCCACGAGAAATTATACCATAAAATGCGTTTATAAAGAAAATTAAGGGAGGTATGTTAGTTGCCTGGCTAGCTCTTCTCCATATCGTCCTGCCCCGTTGGATGCCGGGCTAAAATATCACTCTCCCATCTCATCCCTTGGGTGTCGTAGGAGGTGACTAAGGGTAAAATTCCAGGAAGTGGGCAGCGGTGCCTTCTAAAGAACTGCTATCTTACATTGCTATCCCTAAGATGCCTGCAAAGTTTGTGGATTATGACAAAACCTCTCCAAATGGGGATGCAGTCTTGAGCAGTGGTTATTCTGGCTGATACAGTACAGTAAAGAATATCTTCAAGTGGGAGTCACATGCGAAGAGAAGAAAGGGGTAGTTTATCAGGGTGGGTAGTAGAGTCTTTTGAACTGTTGTCTTAAACTTACTGTGAACCCCGAGACGCTTGACACCCATGGCAAATATGGCAAACCTGCTTCCCCTAAGCAATAAAAGCCACATAAGGCATGAAAGTTGGAAGTGTTCCAGTTGCTGATTCGATGATGCGATAACAATATTAAGTTGATAACTTGCCACCCATTTTTAACAAGCTACTTGAACAAATAAACGTCAGTAGGTATCTTAATTCTAATTTATTTGTTTTTCGTAGAGAGTAAATCACTTTTCGTTCTCCTCGTCGATAATTATAGGGCTGCGTAAATCAATCCACTTGGAGTGGCTGGGACTCTATTTGGGATAAGATACAGAACGGAATTCTTGCAAGCCTGTATATATATATATATATATATAACTAAAGTAATCTTCATTCAAAAAAACCTTGGTACCATTTTGTTACACTATACAGGCCCTTTGAACTATATCGAAGCCTTCTAGTAACGCTAAGTACGCCACAATTAAAAATAATAAAATTGTATGTGGGGTGCCAGGTTAGAATGACAACTCCCCATTTCTTCCCGTGGGTGTCGTAAGAGGCGACTATGAGAAAAGTGCGCCAGATGAGCAGCATGCCACTTCTCGAGTGGGTGTGTGTAGGGTTTTGTGTGATTTAGGCACACGACAGGGCTGTATGATTACTGCCCTGCCAGGGTTTCATACAATATGTTCTATTGTTTCTGTCATAGATGTTGTTAGCGTAATCATATTATTCGTAGTATGTTCTTGTGTTTCGTCCAGTAGGGTAGAGAAAACATTTTGTATGACCCTGAAACTACGCCCGTTGAATGGCAGTAGGCTCGCCCCCTATTACATGGGACCAAAACCCAATTGGCGAAACAAGGGCGTTTACAAACTTCTTCCTACCATTTTGGGGAATAAAAGCGTGAATATATGTTATCTTATACTCGTATATAATATTAAGACATTGACTTCGATGCTACTAACATGACTCAGTTATGTTAATAACTGAGCCCTTACTTTTTACTAAAGATAACCCTTCTCTTGACCACAGCCACAGTTAAATAAAAAGATTTTCTATCACTGTTGATTCCTTCTTAACGTCGCTTTAGATAATTTTGCTCATTCTGCTAATTTTGCTCGCGCGACTTTCCCCCCGTCTGTAGCCACCACTTCATTAGTCTGTGCAAAAGGATTGCCGGTTCATTAATTATAAGGGTTTTACAATGTTTATTGATTCGAGAATCGTTTGTTATGGAATTTTGTACGGTTATTTAGATAATCATTTTAACATTATATCGTACAGTTTCCGCTCTGTTACAGCATAAGAATATTAAAGCAGTTCCATTAATATTTAGAAATGTAATAGGGTAGCGACAACATACCGAGAGTTAAGTGTTTGAAAAACACTTCTTTCCATCAAATGAAGTTTAGTAGTCTGGTTGATGGCCGCGCACCGTCCCCTATGACGGTTAAAGTAATACAATTGGAGCACAAAATTTCGGCAGTAATGCGAAGTCCCAGTTGGCCGAGATGGTTTAGGCATCCGACGCGATATCAGAGGATTCCCGCCTTTGTACTCAAAAATTTGTAAAATATGATTTTTGCTTAGCATGCGATAGTGCCTGTAATCATATTTAGAAAAACAGTTCCATTAACACTCCTTTACACGCGCGTGGTACTATTGTACCCCGAGAATAAAATATGGATGGATGGACGCAGATTTGACTCCCGCATATGACTTAAAAAAACAAAATTTCCTCTCGTAAATTTGTAATAAAGTATGCCCTTATCATATGTTTTTAAATTTACTTATTTATTTATATCCAAAACCTGGAACCCAAGGTGGAATCTATTTCAATGGCTGTCTCAAACGTCCTTAATTATTTATCAGTGACAAGACAAAGCTGCCAACACTCGGGTTTAATTTAAATAAACACTCTACTCGTATTATTAAGCCCCACATTTATTTTTCATGATTGATACTTTAGCCTTTGACCGTTATGTGACCTGGTGGAAATTGATGATGTGGTCGAAGATATTGTTCAAGCTTACCTAGAATCACTGGCTCTCAAAGACAGCTGCTCCGGCAACACAACATTAAGTGCTTCGCGTAAGTTCGTCAGTAACCCAGTGCCCCAAATATTTAAAATTATGTACGCGTTCTAATTGAACGCCATTCAACGTGATCGGTGGAATATACGAGGGGCACTTGGTACCTGCCCTGAAAACCATAAATTTAGACTTGGCAGCATTGTAGAAGAGATCATGAGAAGCAACTTATGACTCAGATACGGCAAGAAGCTTCCGTAGTGCACTGATAAATGGGGCCAGCAGCACCATGTCATCAGCATAGCTGAGGTTATTGACACAAACGTCGTTTATGTAGCAGCCCACTGGCATGCTACTGAGTCGCTCATTCAACGCATTCACATACAAGCTGATGAGCGAGGGTAAACTCAACCCTCCTTGCTGCACCCCGCACTCTAGCCTGTACGGATCTCAAAGTTTACCTGCCCATTTCACACGATTTTCATGATTCAGATACCAGAATCTAAATATTGATACTAACTCTGGGTGAGTCGCTCATTTTTTTCCAATGAATGTCATATGACACCATATTAAAAGCTTTGGAAAGGTCCAAGTAACTGGCATATATTGGCGTTTGTCTGTCTATGTAATACTTGACAGTATGCTTAAGGCTGAGGATGGCCGCTTTAGTCGATAACCCGGGTCGAAATCCAAACAGAGCATCGTGAAGCTTAAAGTGCTTACCTAAATGAGCATTGAGCTCACTGTCACATACCTTTGAGACATGTAGCCAATGAAATGGGCCGGTAGTTGGACCCTTCCGACACATCTCCAGTTTTATTCTTGACAATGGGTACCACCAGAGTTCGCATCAGGTCAGCTGGTAAAAACGAATGGCTTATACATATATTATAGCATTGCAAGTACTCGAGGAAGGTGCCAACCAGCGTGAATCAGGTGCTGAACGCTTAAGTTATCGAAACACGGTGACTTCCCTCCCTTCATTCTCTTAATCGCGGCTCGAACATCGTTTGCTAAAATAATTATCGAGATGGGTGTTGAGCTCAATTTGTTCAAATTACGATTTGCGAGCCCTAAAATAAATTATCTTTAAACATATTGGCAATTTTCTCAGGGTCGCAAGCACCGTCGACACTCACGGGTACGCTAGAATTTATATTTAATTTATTCGAACACTTACAAAAACTTTTAAAAATCTGAGTTAGAGTGATGTGTAGCCAACATGTCCATATTTTATTTGATCTTGATGATTTTTGCACCACTTGAGTTTACCTTGCCCGTAAAATTTTCAAAGGTAAACTACCATTGAAAATTTTACGGGCTAGAAATATATCATCGTAAATTGGACCATTAATAGGTTTGCCACACATTACCCACACCCGAAACTTAAGCTTGGCATTCCAATGAGACTCGCACACATGCTTATTCCACCCGGGTACTATTTTTCTGCTGTGACCATTATTGACTATATTACCCTTAGTCCTTGCAGCTCCACAAAGTATGTCAATTATATTTTTATATAATATATTTATAATATTTTTATGATAAATATTATTACAACTTTTGTCGCAACACATTTGAAATTCTTGAGGGAAATCAATTTGTTTTAATTTTAAATGACATATATGATGATATGCATTAATCTGTCTCAAACTTCTATATCCCCATTGTAGTTCGCTACAGAATGTGTTTTGCGGTATAGTTTTTTGCTTTATAACATTCAAATTACATTTAATCACCAATTGAAAGTGATCAGACCAATACACATCATCTCTAACATATATATCAGAAATACACGGCAATGGACCTCTAGTTTTTTTTTTTTTTTATGCCTAGGTATATATAGGATAGGTTAGCCTTTGACCACTATCTCACCTGATGGTAAGTGATGATGTGGTCGATGATGTTGTTCAGACTAACCTAGAGTTACTGGCTCTCAAGGACAGCTGCCGGAACACACCGTTAGGTGCTTGGCGACAGATTTTCAACTTGAGGGTGGTAGCTAGCCAGGCGGGCATTTTGCAAAGTGCCCTACCACCATGCTGTAACGACTGCTATCCAAAGACAACAACCGGGACCGACGGCTTATCGTGCCCTCCGAAGCACGGAAGCGCTCTGTAGTAATGTCACCAGCGGTCACCCATCCAAGTCATGACCGCGGCGGAGGTTGCTTAACTTTGCTGATCGATTCAGAATGGCTAAGCAAACTTGGCTACGAGCGCTTCAAAACGTTAAAGTTACTAAGCAATGATCGAGCCATCGCTGACACCCGTGTGATTCACTAATAAAAGTGACTGTATCTTTTAGAGTGTAAAGTAAGCTTACTCGTGTTAACTTAAACTTAACTTACTTAACTTACTCTTACATACCCAATCATGCACTTTGAGAAATCTAAAAGCTCACTGTAAAAACGTTCACTTGGATGTACATTAAAGTTACCGAAGATGAACACAGATTCTACATTATTCTCATCAAAATAAACTTCACTAGTCCAATGTTAGCGACTTAACTCTCCCATATCAGTGGGATAAATATTTAGAACAATAGGTTTACTTTTAACTTTTGATGGCGCACAAATTACAAAAAAATAGGTAATCTAACTAAACTTTAAACTAAATTAATGTTTTATAAGTATTTAACGGGACTTAATCGAGATAAAACATGTATATATTTATTTATTTACCTCAACGTTTCGACCAAGTTGCATTGGTCGTGGTCACGACTGAAGAGGCGGGTGTCAACGTCTTGAAGGGCGGGTATTTTCTCCAACTACCCGCTTTTGATTTAGAAATGTATCGTCTCGACACACTACACTGACAACATCCACAGGTCTTGATGAAGGTAAAATGCGTTTGGTGCATATCCTTACCACTGGATTCCAGGATGCAGCAAAAACCATCCTCTCGATTGAAATCCCGTCAAATACTTATAACTATGTGTTCAAGTCGTGAATGTCTTAAAGTTACTATTAAATTTTGATGGCTGCATTATCTGAGACATTGACACCCTACTATAACTGGTGTGTGAGAATCTATATAGTTTTACTTGAGATTCATTATAATTTTCGTTTTAAGGCATTATGGGCCATCAATTGCTTCGTACAATAATGGTTTTCGTAGACACAATAAGTTCTGTATACAGTTTTATAGGTAGCCGTTCGTCTGACTTGAGATTGAGATTCTCTTGTCAGCAATATAGTTAGAGCACCAGTTGAGATTCTCTTGTCAGCAATATAGTCACTATGAACTGGTACACAAGCTCAATAACTAGCCATATAAGGGCCGCTTAGGTGCAATAATCACAGCATTGGACCATAAACTTACTTTACAGTAGCGTTATGAACCTTGATAGCTCTCTTGTAAGCAAAAGAGGCCCAAGTTGTATGCGTGTGGGCTTGCAATACAGTAACTTTTCGATGGCGACACAAAGGAGCTTAAACAGCAGCTGTTTTGGTTTCTTTTTGTACCGAGCACTTGACCACTATCTCACCTGATGTTAAGTGATGATGCTATCGATGATGGAACGCGCTTACCCAGAAGATACCTATTCACTCCCATTTTGAAGACCCCCATATTGTGTCATTATAATCATAATGCGGTTCAATTTATATATGTATTTGGCTCTGCATCAAGCTAATTAACATTTATAATATCACAGACATTAATATACCTGAATATTAATTCATTGCAGCTAAACAAAACACTCGGTCGAATGCTACAAATGAGCTAAACTCCACATATCTACTGTGGCTAAACTATTTAAGTAGACAATTATTATTTATCTACGAAACGTTGGTATTTCTGCGAAACATTCTCACTGCCCTGCCACAGAATAAACAGAGGGGTTTTTGCCGACTGGAGGCCTATCCTAGCTAAATTTCAGATATGAAGACACTAGGAGCTAAAATTAAAAGCAGCCTTCCATCGTCCCAACCTCATAATGACCGCTAGGTAACCGGCGCGCCGTTTTGTTTAGTATTTGAAGCGCACGCTGGTCATCCGCGCTGCGAGGTTCATGTTTTGTGATTCCTATGGCATCTAGTTTGTATTGCTCTTTGATGATCGTCTCTAGCTCTACACGTCGTTCAGTGTCTTCTCTAAGGTTCACGTGGTAGGCACATTCTAAAGGTTTAGTTTTACTGTTCGAAAATCCAAAAACTACCCAACCTAATACAGATTTTATAGCAACGGGTTGTGATTTAGTACCTTGTCTAGTCTCCGATGCTACACTTAAATGCCAGTTATCTACTCCTATCACTAAAGTGGGCTTAGCATCTACGTAGCACAACTCGTCTGCTAGATCACACAAATGAGAGTACGAGCAAATGCTATCGTGCGTGGCTGACTGTCGTAACAAACCTAAGTTATTTATAGCACGCGCCCTGCGAATTAAAAAGGTTTCAGCTGCAAACTTTCCCTTTATCTGAACATCTACATATTCTACAGTGCTATCCCGTGATAAACCACCCACACAATCAAGGTGAATTTGTGCTTTGGGACCCTTTGCGCCTACCTCATTAGCAATTTCTGAGTCTATAAAAGTTGCTGTTGACCCGTCATCTAATAATGCGAACGTATCAACGCTCCCACCAGGTCCAGATACCGTTACTGCAACTATTTTTAATAGAGGTCGAAGCGTGGCGTCGCAAGGTGTAGCAGCTGTGTTAATAACAGCTTGTTCAGATTGTTCGGAAATTTTGAGTTGCTGGGAAGACGTAGACGGTCTGCTCTCTGCATCCTCGTTTATGTGTGCGGATGTAGCACGATTGTAATAATTAGAATTGTGTAACAAAGTGTGATGTTTTCTTTTACAATCTTTTATTTCACAGTTAGTTTTATTTTTATTGCAGAACCTAAAATTGTGCGAACCTTCTTTAAGACACCGGTAACAAACTTTCTTTTCTTTGACGAATTTCCATTTGTCATCAATTGACATTGCCTTAAATTTGTCACATTTTGACAACAGATGATTTTGATTACAACATAAACAATGCGTTTCACCACTATTTTTGTTTACCAATTTAGCGCTAGGCCCTGATCCAGACTCCGACACGGCATGTGCTCGCTCGCGGTGTGATGAGGTGGCAGCATCGCTGATAAAACCAAACTGCATCGTGAGGTCGACCTCGTTCGAAAGAAATTTGGAAAGTAGCTCTACTTTGGGCTGGCCCGACCAATTACACTTTGCATAGTCAAACCAACGTGTGCGTAAAAGTTGTGGGAGCTTGCTCAGTAACGCTCCAAACAGCTCTGGTGATCGTAAATAGTCGTGGTGCTCCAGCAGCTTCGCAATCTCCACACAATTACGCACACGGGTGGAAAAAATGTTCAAATCTCTTACCTCATTACCAAGTTTAGGTAAGGCTCGGATAGTGTTTACCTCTTGAGCTACGATTTCCTCAGGACGACCGAAACGACGGTCCAATGCTTCGATAACGTCGGATGTGTGCCGCGCCATCACCAGCAAAGTGCCTACTGCCTCACGCGCCGCACCTTTCAACGCTTGATTAAGACGAGCTAAGTTTTCTACTGTTGAGTATGGACCTGCAGTGTCTAAAAATGCGCGTTTAAACATTAACCAATCTAATGGTGATTTCCCATCGAAAGTGGGAAGGAATATTTGGAATCGATTGACTCTGTCAGGAACTGGCCCGTTCTTTTGTGCTATATTCTTCAGTGCATCAACTAAGCGAGATGTACAGTCGTTTCCTCTATATTGGTCAGTAGCGGGCACCTTGTCACCGCAAATATTGGGCGATGACGTTGTAGGGTGCGGGTTGGCCGCTCTGAGAGGGACATGGTCACTGTGATAGCCCTGTGGGAATAAGAAACTATTAATGTTAGGCTCT
Organism: Plagodis dolabraria; assembly: GCA_963854805.1. Classification (NCBI taxonomy): domain Eukaryota; kingdom Metazoa; phylum Arthropoda; class Insecta; order Lepidoptera; family Geometridae; genus Plagodis; species Plagodis dolabraria. The sequence continues at coordinate 8,900,954 of OY978466.1, forward strand.
ACCTGAGTGTGAGCTGTGGACTGTATAGGGTTTTTGTATGGAGGTAAGACAGTGGTATTGTCGTTAATATATTGATCTTTATTACCTTCCGTGCATTCATTATGATGCAACCACTGTCTTACGCTCATATTGCTCCTGCTACTGTGAGAGCGCACACTCCTTTCTGCGTCAATTGCAGCAAGCTCTGCCCGCAGTTCTAGTTCAGCAGTTTTACGCTCAACCTGAGCAAGGTGACGAGCATGCTTGGCCTCTATTGCGAGCTTTTTCGCAAGGGCCGTCGCTGATGAGTGGCTAGAATGCGTAGATACAGAGTGAGTACGGCTAGCTTGTATAGTGGGCTGTTCAACACTGCTACTCGGCATATTGACAGGAATAGAAGGTATAGGTGCTTCATCTTGTGTATTATCAGGCACAAGCTTTGTTTGCGACCTAGTAACAACCATACTTACCGAATCGCTGGTCACTTATACTTTGCGAGAGGACCACTATTTTTCCGACTGGAGGCCTATCCTAGCTAAATTTCAGATATGAGGACACTAGGAGCTAAAATTAAAAGCCGCCTTCCATCGTCGTGCAAAAATATATATTGACATATTTACAAATTCAAAAAAGTGTCAAAAACAAATTATTTAAAAAGTAAAAAAACACTGGTATAAAAACATAAAAAGGAGGTAGCAAACAGTTTGCCACAGGGGTAAATTGAGAGAACTGAATTTACTGTAAATATCTTAGCAGGGCATTAATCGCTTGTTAAGGATGAACTGACGGCCAATTATATTATTATATTACTTTATGTTTTTTTATGAGTTTCAGTATAATACTTATGGCCAATCTCACTTAAACAAGGTATCACTATACGAGGAATCAACAAAGTATGAGATACCTATATCATCATAGACGTTTTAAATTGGTCATACCTAGTATTGACTTTTATGAATTGAGACATTACGCAATTACTGTACTACTAGAAAAATATATTATCCAAGACAAAAAAATAAACTGTTGAATTTAGCGTTTTAGCTAAATATACTCGAAAAACAAACATGACCGCTGTGCAAAAGTTAAACCAAAGAGTTTTTAGTTAGGTTTTTACTCTGATTGCAAAGGTCTATGATATTTTAATTGTTAATATTTTAAATATTGACTAACTTTATAATGTTAAACTTTATAGTATTTATAAAGTCATCCTCTATCTCTCTATCGTATTATATAAACGTTGGTAAGTCAGTACCTTGTAAATAATATACATTCATAAAATTGTACAATATCACGAATGTAGCACTAAGTAAATCGTGAGTATGCGATTAGTTGCCGTAGTGATTATTATTGTATATTGTGTCTAGAAATCGAGTGTAAGGCTAGAAAAGACATAGCTTTGAATTCCAAAATTCATGCGACAATTATGAAGTAAAAGATAATTAATAAAATGTGATTGTATATACTGCTTCAATTGACGAGTGGCTATGGCGTTGCTTTGAAATGCTGAAGTTTTGCAGAGAGTTAATTCGTTGTTTTGTCAAATAAAATTATTAGTAGCTTCTCAGTCTTGAACGGAAATAGTATAACTAAATACCAGGCAGCTTCAGAAAAAAAAACAGTTCTTGATGGGGAAAAAACATTACGTCACGTCCTAAGTATGTCTGTCTTAATTCCCTAACTATATAATACGAGTATGTATTTTATTTTATTTATAGCTTATAGGCTATAATACCATCACCTGATGATTATCGATGTGGTCGAAGATGTTGATATAATTTACAAAAGGGGATAAAATAATATCAGAAATGATGACATGTCCTTGTTTGAAGATTGGTTCACTCACTTTATTTCACTGTGGCCTACTTAGTAAAACAATTTAATTTGCATTGCTATCTAACTAGGTCTCTGGCCGTTGTAGAAAATGAAAAACCTTTGTTCTCTATTCGCATTAAATTCTTTTTGAACACTTTAACTACACGGTAATTTTGGAATATAATTTACTAAATATCACGGATATTTTTAACTTTGAAATAACGCATGCTCCGCAGATAGCATTAGAAAATTACAATAAGGAGAAAAAAATATAGTCATGTGCGGGATTCGAACCCGCGCCATCCATCCCTAAAGCCTGAGTATGTTCGAATATCTCGTTTTAATTTTGTAATCACGGATAATATCTTGACGTAGAATAATAATTTATTATTACTCTGAAATATAATTATAAAAGTACAGTTTTATTATAATTATTATTTTTGGTTACACATTTGTGTTCTCTCTGGGTTCCAGAGGTAGTTTTGGCACGGGCCAAAGCCAAGTGCTTTTAAAGGGACAAAAATTTCCTAACAATTCTGCATGTGTTCAATATGACTGCTTTTTGAAGCAGTTTATATGTAGACGTATCTATGTCTAGTATCTCAAGATTCGTGAGTAAGCTTTTGGGTATGACACCTGTAGTAGAAATTATAATAGGGATTGTCCTTGTGCTATTTATTTGCCATTAATTATTATTACACGAACATGTTTTAAATATTCTAAGTTTAGCAAATTATATCCATTATATTTTATTACAATACAATTTATTTTTATATTAGTAGAACATTAATTTTATAGTGTACTTTCTTATATAGATTCATTTTAACATTAGTTGCAAACATTTTCTGTTACTATATTATGCATGCTGTCTTCACCTATAATTAGTGTGACACTTGGCTTAATTCTACAATATTTATTTTTTGACTTCAATGTATTGGTGTACGCTGTGTTGGTGATCTTTTAAATAAATAAAGAAAATAATCAGCATTGCCCCATATTTTGTCTATTGAATGAGATAACATCCGAAAGAGTCAATCTTTTCAAAAATTGTAAGTGACGAATTTTTGTAAGCGACGATGATAATTTTATAACTTTTTACTGACATTTATTTAATGTACGCCGATTAAATTAAAATTGCTTAATTCCTAAATCGGAAATTATAAGAAATCTGTATTTAATAATCATATTTGCGTTGTTCTTACATAAAATTGTGTATTGAAAACGTTGTTGTGCCTTTTATTGCAAGTAATTTTTCTGCATTGTGTATCTTAAATGGCCGAAAAACGATTCTATCATTATTATATTTAATATATCAGAAAAACAATGAATGTGAATACTTTGTTATTCAGACATCAACATCTTGTCAAACTTTGACAGTTGTCATTATCATATAACAAAATGGCGGCGCGATAAGGCGGCCGTCAAACAGGCACATAATCCATCACCTCGGCCTGTTTCAATTCATTATAACAGAATGGCGTGTAAAACGCTGCAATTTCTCAAAGATATGACGATAATAGCGGATGGTTCTAGGGTTCCGTGCTTAAGGTTTAACTGGTCGGTCACTTCTCCATACAAACGTCGTAGGGAGATCACTCCCTTGTTTGAGATTTTAGATCCAGAATTAGGCATAATACCGATTGATCTCGTCATTATCTAGGCTTGTATGATGCCGAAATTTTAAAAAGAGAATTTAGTTGAAAGTTATGATCCTTTATATCAAAACTAGCTTTCCGGGCGCGTCTCCGCCCGCGCGTATGTCGGTTATCGCAAAAACATTAACTTCTTTTTGCGCAGTTGGATAAAAACTATCCTATGTTTTTTCTCGGGTCTCAAACTATTTCCATACCAAATTTCATTCAAATCGGTAGTAGTATTGGCGTGAAAGCGTAACAGACATACAGACAGACATAGTTACTTTTGCATTTATAATATTAGTACTGATGTGTCGAGGCTCATAACTCTCAAGTTAATTATTTTATTAAAATTTTGGATTTATACAAGCCTAGATAATGACGAGATCAATCGGTATCATGTTTTGTTTTGGACCTTAATCCTCAAATAAGTGAGTGATTACCCTATAACGTTTGTATGGAAAAAGCCAGCCAGTTCACCCTCAAAAACATTTATTTTTACTGCCAATATTTAATATATGAAAATCACAACCTTTCTTGAAGGTTGGTAAGTCGACTTGGTTGGAGATGGAAACAAGCTTGTAATAAGCTTGTGAAGGAGTGCTGACGTACTTGAAGTAGCATTCACGTTTTCTAATGCTATTTTGGTTGTGTTGCTAGGAAGTTTGTAAACTATTGAGCATTTAATCACGTATACGAGATTCCGAAAATATTTTATGGTATCCAATATATAGTTTTAATACCTATTGCATTGGATTCATGTGTAGCAGTTTGTCTTAATTTTAAACCAAACTACAAGCACGATTAAACTAATAAAATTTTATTTTTTTACCTTATAGAAACTGGCTTAAACTGGCTCTTACTAGTTCCTATTCCATCCTGTCACGTTGGTCCATTTTATTTTATTTTTTTGTGCCTCAAGGATAGTTGCACCATCTGCACTTTAGGTGCTTGGCGTAAGATTTTTTACTAAGCGGTGGAGGGAGGGAGTTAGTGAAATTCTCATTGAAATTGAAAAATCTAAATTTGTATACTCATACTTGTGTATACTGATCTTATCATATCAAAAACCCAAACCGACTTCAAACATACATTTTAAGTGATAACTCAAATTCTACTTCATTTTACATGTCCTTTCCCATAACGAGAGGGCAAATTAGAGTTATGAGTCATATGTCATGCTAGCTTAGCGGCACAGTATACCCCGGCTATAGGTTTTGGCTGGCGTACACATGACACATGACTATATTTTTTTCTCTCGTTGTAATTACCTTAAGCAACTTATTTATATATTTCTTGAGGATGTACATTATTAAATCCCTTTTTTTTTTTTTTTTTTTTTTTTTTTTTTCACCCGGGAAAATCCTTTATGGATACCACCCGCCCCGGGGGGAGCGGAGTGGTTATGTGGGAGTCCTCGCCTGAAGGGCTTTACTACCCCCACGGGGGGGGTAGTAAGTGAGGTTACCCACTAAAAACCCGGGATGAGCAGTCTGCCGCCTAGTAGGGCGAAATGGGGTAGCGTTAGCAGTCACCATCTCGCCCCAGCGGCCGGCCCGTCACCGATGACGGGCCCCGGCCAATGGAGGGATGACCCGGCTCATTGGGGCCATCCCCCAGACGTGTGGGATCGTGCAAGCCAGTGGAGAATCCCCCGACTCTCCACCGGTGATCCGCACAACACTAGGAAAGAGCGAGAAGGCGCCCGAACCGCCTTCTCCTCCCCCCAGTTCGTCTACGCCGGAGCGGGTCCGCGAGGACGTCGTCCTCCCTCGCCCGCTCCGCGGCCTCCTTCTGCGCCATCACCGCTTCGCAGAAAGAGACCACCGCCTGCCACGATCTGTCGCTGCCGAGCATAGCGTTAACCACGCTCGGCAGCGACAGATCTGCGCCAATGACCGCTGTGAGGGTGTGCCGCATGGGACTCCACGCGGCGCACTCCTCCAGCGTGTGGAGCGCCGTGTCTTCTGGCGCTCCACACTCGTGACAGGCGGGGGTCGCCTCCCGTCTTGCGATGTGATGCAGGTACCTTCCGAAACATCCGTGTCCGGAAAGCACCTGCACCAATCGGAAGGTCAGCGACCCGAATCGCCGCCCTACCCACCTCCGGAGGACCGGGCGAATGGCATCCACCGTCCTCTGTCCAGGGACCGGTGGAGCCAGGTCCTCCGTCCACCGCCTCAACAGGGCGGCCCGCGCCCGCCGTCGCATGCGCGTGACCTCCTCCCACGCTGGAGGCTCCCCGCGGGATCTCCTCGCCGCCACGAAGTGGTACACTTCGGCGAGGATCTCCGCTTGGAGCTCCCAGGGGGGATCACCGGCCAGCACGCATCCCGCCGTCCAGGACACCGTCCGGTAACCGCGTATCGCCCTCGTCGCGATGACCCGCTGCGGACGTCGCAGCAGGGTCTTATTGGCGCGACCGAGGGCGTCCACCCAGACAGGTGCCCCGTACAAGGCCATACTCCGGATCACTCCGGAGTACAGGCGACGACAAATGGCGTTCGGGCCGCCCACGTTGGGCAGCAGCCTCCCAAGGGCGGATCCTGAGGACCCGCCCGGGAATCCCGTCTGGTCCCGGGGCAGTCTTCTTGCCACTCAGGCGAGAGACTGCTACCTCCATCTCCACCTCTGAGATAGGCGGAATGGAGGCCGGGTCCTCCTCCTCCTGGAAGGACGGCGTGGCCATCGGTGGAGGGGTGTAGTGGGGGTCGCTGTCGGGGAATAGCCCCCCCAGCACCCTCTCCAGGAGCTCTGGCTCCAGGGACTCTGTGATAGGGGGCGCGCTGCCCCGGAACTTATTCCGGGCAGCCTTATACGGGCGCCCCCATGGGTCCCTGTCGAGGCCCTCCAGCTCCTCACTCCAGCCTAGGGCCTTAGCCCGGCCGATGGCCAGCTTCAGCTCCTGTTTGGCTAACTTTACATCGCCATGCAGGAGCTGCTCGGCCGCCAGCTGCTCCGCCGGCAGCTGGTCGTCCGTCCGGCCGTGACGCCGCCTCCTGCAATGATAATAGAGGCGGCGCGTCTCCGAGCATCGCGCTCGGAGATCCTCGATCTCCGAGCACCACCAATAAACCTGGCGGCGCTCGGGGCGGCGTCGGGACCTCGGCATGGCGGCGTCGCAGACGGCCGTCACCGCCTCTCGGAAGTGGCCCGCCGCGATGTCCACCTCCGGGTGCATGGGGGCGGCCACCCATGACTGTACGATGGCCGCCTCCTCAGCCAACTCTGCATCGAGGCGACCAATCGCCCAGCGCGCAAAAACCGCCCTCTCCACGCGCCGAGTCCCTCCTTGGTGGGAGGTGGCGATCTCGAACCGGATGTAGTTATGGTCCGAGAGAGTCGCCACCTCCGCCTCCACTCTCCAGGCCTGGACACGTGCTGCGACCACCGGGGTGGCGAACGAAAGGTCCACCACGGACCCCCCGTTGTGTCGCACGCACGTGTGGACCGACCCCCTGTTGAGGAGGGTCAGCCCTGCGGCAACCGCCCACTCCACGACAATCTCCCCGCGAGTGTCAGTGGAGGGGTTGCCCCAGGCCTGGGCCTTGGCGTTCAGGTCCCCCATGAGGAGGACCTCACGTGGTGCCAGCCTTCTCACCGCCGCGGCCAGGAGGTCTAGATAGACCTCCAGCTCCGCGACGGTCCTATTGGGGGAGAAGTATGTGCCCACTACCGCATACCTCTCCCACTTGGCCACCACGTACCCCGAACCCCTCTCTAACACCGAGAGGGGGGGGCCGCCACTGGCACGTCCAATTATCGCTACGGAGCCGTCCAGATCCCCAGCCCAGTAGGGATGGGACTGGGGAATGTAGTACGGCTCCGCGGCGACCGCCAAATCGATCCGCCACTGCGCCAGGGACTGCATAAGCAAATCCTGAGCCCTGACGCAGTGGTTTAAATTCGTCTGGAGGAGATTGTGCTGTCCGACTTGATCCATTAATCGGACGGCACAACCTCCATGCTCGCCGCGCGGCGAACAGCCTCAGGTGCGGCATTGGCTGCCGGTCGGGGGATGGCCGGGGTCCTGGCGGCCTGTCCCTTCGTCTTTGGGGGAACACAGTTTTGCCCCCCCATCCTGTGCTCGGCGGGTCGCCCCGACTCTGCGCAAATCGCGCAGTGTGGGGCACTCCTCTGGCAGCAAGCCGCCCTGTGGCCTGCGCCTCCACAACGGAAGCACAGGTCCCCCCTGTCTGCCGACGAGGGACACTGGGGGCGCGTATGGCCGAGTCCCATGCATTTGAAGCAGCGCATGGGACGCGCCGCCAGTGCCACCACTCGCACCGAGCTCCACCCCACCAAAAGCCTGCCCTGTGCCAGCAACACTTTGGCTGCTGCAATCGGGCAGGAAACAAGGGAGGAGCCGGTCCCGCCGAAGCTTCGCTGTACCTCTCCTGCTTTGACGTGGAGAACGTCACAGCCGCCCACCTTGGCGACCGCCGCCGCCACTTTCTCCTTAGTGGCGGCGTCATCCAGGCCCGTCACGTGCAATTGCACGGACTTTACGGGCCTCGAGACGTTGGCCACCTCGGACAGGACACCGCGGAGCTTCTCCGCGAGCCTGTCCGCTTTGTCGCTGCTTTGGGAGCCAGGAATTTCGAGCATCCTGGCTCCCGTGGCCGTCTGGCGGAAATGGATCCGGTCGATACCCAATCCTTGGAGATCGACCTTCTCCTGCGCCGCCTCCACGATGGCTTTGTATGTCATCCCCTTCTCCGCGGCTTCGGGCTGCAGCGTCAGCACAACAGCCGCGGATTTGGGGGTTTTCATGGCCTTCGCCTTCTTGGGCCCGGCGGCAGCGGAAGCCTTCTTTGTTTTAGGCTTCACGGCAGAGGGAAGGGCACGAGCTGCTGGGACAGGAGTGGGAGCGGGCGTTGCTAGGGAGGAAGATTTGCCCTTCCCTTTGCCTTTTCCCTTTTTTACTACTGCAACCCAGGTTTCCGCCTGGGCCACAGCAGTTGGCACGGTAGTTTTTGGGGCGATGGGAGCCGCAGTCGAGGGCGTGGCAGTAGCCTGCGAGGCCTGGCCAACCCGCTTACGTGGAGTTGGTTTCGGGGGTGGGGGCGCAACCGCTGCTGCAGCCTTCTTCGCGTCCACCCTGAGAGGCGGGCGAAGAACCGGCGCTGGCAGGAGGCGATCCTCGATACCAGCGAGTCGGGCATTGAGCATTTGCCCGAACGTGGTAGTTAAGGAGCGCGTCATCTCCTCCACTAACTCTGCCCCCAGTACAACGGCAGGGGGGGCCGGCGTCTCGGCGGCAGCGGCTGCTGCTGCTACTGTAGCAGCAGACGTGGCGGCAGCCGCTTGGGTCTTGGCTTCGGTGAAGCCGCGCCGCAGCGCCTTCACCTCTGCCTTGCAGGCCTCCAACTCGAGGCGCACGCGACTATTTTCGGCTCTCAGCCGCCGCGTCTCTTCCGCCTCACTCCTGCTGGCCAGTGCGTCGACAACCTCCCTCAGGGTCGACGCAGACCTTTTCAGGCGAGCAACGAATTCGCCTTTTAGGTTGCCAGATTTCTTGGCAACCTCTAGGATGCAGGCGAGCATCCCTCCTGCTTGTGCCCTGAGCTCTTGGGCGTTTAGCCCGCTGAGGTCACCGAACCCGGCAAGGACATCGGAATCACTTCCGGTGTCTAAAAGACTTCCAGCGGCCACAGCGGCCGGCCCCTTTTTAAACTTCCTGCTCTGCAGGACCTCCGCCAGCTCCTCCACTAGTGGCTTGGGCTTCACAAACTCCTCTCGCGTCGGGCCTGTTTTTGTGCCCTTCGCCCTTCCCCTACGCGCCGTATTGACCTTAGCGGCCGACGTCTCCTCGGTTTCAGTGTCCGACTCTAGGTAGCCGGGCACGTAAAACGAGGAGTAAGGCCGCTTCCTCCGGCTGTCACCCACGTCGCAAAACTCCTCAAATACGGACTCTATGTCCGACCTCACTTCGTCCCCCATGGAGACCTCTGACGGATCTCGTGAAGGGCCGTTTTTCCGGCTCTCATTAGTGCCGCTCGAGCGGTCCTCCGATGAAACAATAGGTTGACCCTGAGAAGGGCCTTTTACAAATTTCCCTTTCGCGTCTCTGTTAACTTTCGACATTATCACGGTAAACAATCAGTAAAGAACAGAATAATTATAAAATATAATTATAATTCGTGACCATAAGCAACATTTTTGGGAAATGGACAGGCTTCAATCTTTCTACTCAAGCCTCCGGAAGTTTAGAGTTCAGAAGACTGACAATACCTTGGAGGTATTTTCCCGAAGTCTAAGGATACACTTATCATCGGGGTTTTGGAACTAGTCCAGCCAGTTTGTCCCCGCCTCCAATAACGTGAGTCATCGGAACAGGGGTCACTACCAAATAAAAGACAGCGGTTATTTTCGATTATGTAACAATACGTTTGACAGTAGTAGGCGCTGGTGTTTGCCAGTTAGAGGGGTCCCTATTTTAACACACACACCGCCAAACTGTTTTTCATCTACTCATAAACATGACAAATTATCTGTAGCCTTGCCTTAAAACTACAATTTATACACCGTAAGTCTATTCTGTCATCTGTCTTAAAGAGGTGCTAAGCACCTTAGCACGTATAATACAGATGACAGACAGTTAACTACGGCCCCGGTCTGTACCGAGCATTTTCAATTTGGTTACTAATAAGGGGTTAAATAGCCCTGTGAACTACATAATATACACATATAATACAAATATATACAGAGACAATATAAACATATACATACACATATAGATAACAATACACGCGGCGCCTGACGGTGTTCTGTTGCGTTTATTTCGGAAAGAAATAAACCAATAACAGGCAGCACCACGAGAAGGTATCCGTCAGACTTGCCTTAGGGATCATCACGACTTGCGCTCTCCCCTAAGACCGTTGCCTCCTTACCCATCCGGGATGAGTAAGGAAGGCCTGAGTTTATCCAAAACAAGCAGCGCAAGGCATGCAAGCTAGGCAAAGCAACTATTAATGAATAAACTCAGACCCGCCCACATTATTAAATCCCTAGGCAGAACCCAATTAACCCAACCATACACTTGCACTTGACATTTTAAATAAAGGAATTCCTATTATATTTTTTTCTATCCATTCTGAACAAAAGCAGAATGGAGCAAGACGACAGAACCGTTTGATTGTGCTCAAAATCGGCAATTTGGAAATTGGTAATTTATGTTCTTTTTTGTGTAAGATTTTTATTGAAATTGAAAGCGGGTTTTATAACGTTTATACTTAAGGGATGTTCATTCTATTCATTGTTGTGAAGTCATTTAGAGGAAATGGGTTCAAAGCCCTCATAGCCCTTATATAAGGTGACTATTAATTCATCAACAATACTGCGGGGGATGGTGTAGAATCGATAACTGAATGTGATCCACTCATAATAAATTTTCACATAAACAAAATTAATACTAACTATTGCCTAAGCTGTGGCGCGTTGACTTTGAGAATGATAGCGACGACAACACTCGCGGCCGCCGTGGACAAGACTCACACATACACACGCGTTCTAGGTATTCTAACGCATTGCGAAGGCAATGAACTCGGTAGGTATACCTACCAAGTTCATTGCCCTTGCAATGCGTAGGTATACCTACCGAGTTCATTGCCCTCGCAATGCGTAGGTATACCTTACCGAGTTCATTGCCCTCGCAATGCTTAGGTATACCTACCGAGTTCATTGCCCTCGCAATGCGTAGGTATACCTACCGAGTTCATTGCCCTCGCAATGCGTAGGTATACCTACCGAGTTCATTGCCCTCGCAATGCGTAGGTATAACTACCGAGTTCATTGCCCTCGCAACGCGTTAGAGTCATAACATAACTGTAATTTCTAATAGGTTGTTAGCATTTTTCCAATAACTCTGTATAACCATTACATGTAAGTACGGCATTTTTGGATGCTAGGAAGCCCACCTGGCTAGCTCAAGTAGAAAATCTGATGCTAGGAAGTCGCCAAACACCTAAGGATGTGGTGGTGACTCTTAAAATGTCACGAATTATCGAGTGTTTGAAATATCAAATGACAAATTTTCGAGAGAAAAGATTGCGTAAGTGTAGAAGCACAATAGTGTATGCCACGCGAGCATACGCAAAATGTTTCACCTGGGTAGCTATCACCCCCAAGTAGAAAATCAGTTGCCATGCAACTAACAGTGTGTTCATAACAAAAGAGCAGCCTATAGCTACTCGTATTACTGCTTAGCTATCATATGTCGGCTATCAGGAGCCATTAAAAAAGTTGGCATCAGACGGCTAGTTATATGCATGCTTTTGTGTTAGCAAAAGACCACTAAATGTATATCGTAGGGATTTATATTAAGACGCTGCCAAATGATGAAATTTTGTCACTACCGGACTGAGTAGGAGTGAAAGAGAGACAGCGATGGTGAAATCACGATCAGATTAGATAAAATCCGAAAGTAAGCTTCATAACACAAAATTAGTAATGTAAATCAAAAATCTATTGATTCTTATCCATCTTGATAAGGTTGTATTTCTTCTCAGAAGTACTTGAAATTATAAAAAAAAAAAAACTAAAAAGTAATTCTACTCTTAATCTATATACCCAAGGGTGCCCAATTTTGATTTCGCAGACACTTGTCAAATCCTTGTTTGGTCATATGCTATAAAAGACAAAAGCTTAATTTGTCAATTTTGCAATTCGACAAATCCTTTATTAATCATATACTTTGCAAGTCAAAGGCTTAATTTGTCATTTTCGCGATTCATCAATTCAATTATTCGTCAAGACTTCCACACGTCAAATACGTGATTTATCTTGTCATTGTGAGATCGAACACTAAAGTGCTTCATCTTTGATTAACCCTTTAGTGAAGCAACCTCTTATTTGTTTATATTATTCCAAATACTAAATATTTAAATGAATACCTATCATTTCAATAATGGTTCTTCAAAATTGAATGACAAAATGGACAGCATAATTAAAGAAGGCAAATATTTAAGCACCCCAGATTTTTATTGGAACAAAACCGATAAACGCTTATATTTCTGGAAAAAAACGTCCAAAACGACGCCAATCGGTAAAATTTACGATACAACACGTACTTAGGCTAATCAAGAAATTCCCCATGTACGTTCGAAGATTGAAGCCTTACATAAATGTCGCTTTTTTAGTTTTTATTATCATTTCGTTGTATAAAGAAGATATTGCAAGTTACGAGGGAACATTCTACATGCAATAATGAAGTGGTATTACTAAGTATACTGACGACTGAATTCCTGTTGTTTAAGTCTGATGAAGAAAACAACTTTTAATTTGTGCTTCTCCCCATATAAGAATTATATTGAAGAAAGATACAGACCTGTTTTTAGTAGTCGGCAACTTCAAAATGGTGCCAGATCTGTTCACCCAATTGTTTTTAATACATGTTGAATTGTGTATTTTACTGTCTATTACTTGATAAAAACTAGATTACCTACTTATGAAAAAAAATTGAAATTTTGAAGACATATTTCAGATAAAAATAATAAAATATATATGTGATTATGAACTAGCGATTATGAACGCAGTTAAGATTAAACACTTGTCCAGATGTGCGTGAAAAAAATATGTTTTTTTAATCGTTCGCAAGCCACTGGAATTATTATATTTGACAGTGGTTTTCTAGGATAAAATCGGATTAAAGGTTTAGTTGCAAAATCGAAAACAATAAATATTTATTTCAATTTGTAAATTATAAACTCGCGGTATGATCGTTTGGTACAACAATTACAGGTCGGAGCACGCAATCGATGCTAAAGTTGAAAGGGCCAAAAATGGCTATACAATTCTTAAAAAAATATATTGGATAAAGTTGGTCCATATTTCTTTGTAATAACATATTAAGATATTTTTACTAGGTTTTAAGGAAGGTGTAAGTAAGGTTTTGAGTTATTGAAAAGCTTTCAGTTTTACTGTTATTTTATTCCAATAAAATAATACACATAATTGATTTTATTTTCAACTTGACTGTCCCAAAGCTTGCTTGACAAAGAGCTCAATTGACGAATAAAGAATAAGTACATTTAAGAACTTGACGAATCAAGTATTTGACAAATTTAAGTTTGGATCAGTTTCTGGTTTGACAAATCGAGGATTTGTCTTCTCTATAATTTGACAAATTAAAGATTTGACGAGCATATAATTTGACAAATCAATGATTTGACCAGTGTCTGCGAAATCCCAATTTTAAGTGGCTTTGCCTAGTGTGGGACCCATTGCAAACGCTAGACATACATGATCAACTTTTAATTGTAAGCATTTTCATAATTTGGTGTAACTGTCGGAAGCTCTCGTAGCGAAGTTTGCTTTGCTGTTCTTAACCGATCAGCAAAGTTAAGCAACGTCCGCCGCGGTCATGAGTTGGATAGGTGACCGCTAGTCACATTACTACTGAGCGCTTCCGTGCTTCGGAGGGCACGTTAAACCGTCGGTCCCGGTTGTTGTCTTAGGATGGCAGTCGTTATAGCATGGTGGTAGGGCATTTTGCGAATGCCCGCCTGGCTAGCTACCACCCTCAAGTTGAAAATCTGTCGCCAAGCACTTAACGGTGTGTTCCGGCAGCTGTCCTTGAGATCCAGTAATTCTAGGTTAGCCTGAACAACATCTTCGACCATATCATCACTTACCATCAAATGAGATAGTGGTCAATGGCTAACCTATTAGGCAAAAAAAAAGTAAGCTTCATAACACAAAATTTAGTAATGTAAATCAAAAATGTAACGATTCTTGTCCATCTTGATAAAGTTTTGTTTTATAAATCTATTTTGATACACGTAGATAATTAAGATTTTTAAGTTACGAGCTTAGTTTAGAATCAACTTTGCAATTTTCTTCCATCGAGAAAATTTTAAGGAAACGTGTTTCAGACTTTTCTTGGCCTAATATAATGTGATCAAGATTAACATATACAAACTAAATATATTTTGCTAAAAATATGTTTATATTAAGCTATAGCACTTCTCAGCGTCTTAAAGACAGATAGATTCTTTAGAATCTCAGATATGTTAAAGTTTGATAAAACTATAATGACAGCTTTCATTTAATGTAGTTCTTTAAGTGTAAATCAATTAATATTCATATTTTTTTTCTATTTTCTGCTGATTGGTTTCACCCCACGGTATGACCTGCGTAGTGAAGGATGATGATGCTAATGAAAAATATTCTGTATTAATCCAGCGTCTGCTAGCGTATCTAATCTACTTCCAAACCAAACTTCACCTAAATTTGTTCATGCGTTTGAGCGGGAAGAAGTAAGAAACATACAAACTTACTCACAAACTTTCATTTTCATAATAAAGTGTGATAGACTAGCCTTTGAACACAATCTCATCTGATGGTAAGTGATGATAGTCAAAGATGTTGTTCAGACTATTTTAGAATTACTGGCTCTCCAGGACAGCTGCCAGAACACACCGTTAGAGGTACTTGGCGACAGATTGTTTACTTGAGGATTTGCAAATCCTCAAGAAATCATTCTGCCTGCATTGCTACCAAGCTAGGCAGGCAGACATTTGCAAAATGCTCTACCATCGTGTTATAATGACCGCCATCCTAAGACACTCCAAAGCACGGAAGCACTCAGTACTAATATAAATAGTGGTCACCCATCCAAGTCATGGCCACGTCTAACTTTGCTTAAATGTTTTAAGTACATCTACGTAAGCTAATCTAAAGGCGCTTTCAAAGCGATTAAATTTAAAACATTCATTGTAAACTCGTATATTTTGGTCTAGCTATAAAAAAAAGCAAAATATTCATCATCCTACGCCCCCTTGTTCTACTCAAATGCGGAACACGTTACTGGAGTACAAAGCGGCTTTTGTGCGGGCGACGTTAACGTCCACGGCGTGATTGACGTACTTGTCCGGTTTTGAATTTCGAATTTCTAAAAAGTTGGTCTTCCACACGATTTTTAGTGTACCTACAAAAACAAATGTGGAGGTTTTCGTGAAAAAATAATTCCTTTACTTTTTACACGACTGCCCCAAAAATAAGTGTTACGTGTTTAATGTTCATGAATGGTTTGTAAGTTATTTATTCTAAACATCTTAACCGATTTTAGTGTATGAGATATCGTTAGATTTGTCTTGTAGCGCCTGTAACATTAGATGCATAAAAAAATGTCGAGCTCGCGGATTATAGACACCATGGTGTGCGATGAAAAAATGTCTTCCAAACCGATCAAGTAGGGTATCAATATGAAAAGTTTTATATATATATATATATATATATATATATGCATTTGCAGCCGGGTTTTTTGCTTAACTGACTGAACGAGAACTTAGTTCAAGCGAAGCGTCTCTGCTTCAACTACAACAAAAATGCTTTTGTATGTCCGGTTGTTCTCCTGTACAGGTCACATTTCTCATCCGATTCTCACCAAATTTTGTGAGCAGGCTTGATAAGCCCATAATTTTTATATGTTGATTTAGTTTTAGGTTTTTTTTCGAAAATGACGATGATTAACGATATAAGGTGTTGAAAGTATGGACGGCTTGCGTTTAATTTAATGGCAATGTCCTGAAATGCACGTCAGTTTCATAAAAGTCTCTCTCTCTCGTATAATCACTTATTTATTTTCCAAGTTTTTATAGCCAGTATATTAATTCAAGGTAAATGCATTACCAAGTATATAAAATTATTGTATATTTACTACTTACCGACCTAGGTATTCCTGATACATCTAGCCTTTGTCAGGGCCCGCGTGTCATTGATTTTCTTGGACATATCTAGATTATAGGATTACTTTAGCCATTCTCCCATTAGCATGGGCAGTGAAACTTAATTCAATTGTAAGTTATGCAAGGGCAGCTTGCGGGGTCTACAGCTCGGAGTGCCCCTAGTTTATACTTGTTTATAATTGCAAGAAAGAAAGTGTAAACAAAGAAGGCTTTTGCTGTCATAGAACCTCTGGTCGACTCGTAGCAAATTTATAATTTGTTGGATATCTGTCGAGGACTAAAACTCCTTGTTTTGGTCTTATATGACATGTGACAGGATGGATATAGAAATAGTATGTATTATCAGTTGTAGCAAAGTGGCCATATTTGCTTTCAGTATATAGTGCAATTCGCCAAATTCAGCAGCATAATATTTCAATCTTGGGTATGATTCATTCCTTTGCCTCAGGCGTCTGGCAGGTGATAATTTCATAAAAACAATGACATATATAAAATACTGCAACATCATTGGAAGTCTATGATGACAAAAGTATACCATAGTTTGTAAGTTTTTACTAACAAACTATGATAGACTTATATATGATATATTCAGACAGAACAGATATGAAAATAGAGAGCATAAAGCTATTCTCGTATAATAATAGTTCCGTAGTTTGGTAAATATTGACGCTTTATTTACATCACGTTAATTTCCATTATGCTTGTTAAGTTTCTTAATTCTCTATAATTATAATAGACTAATAGTTTTAAACAGTAGGTATAATTCTCTGAAACTAGTATGCCTATATTATATTTCCTGATAATTTTAGATTTTAATCTTTTGAATTCTTTGTAACCAGAGCAACATTATGATACTTACGACCCAAAGTGAGTCTTGGCCTCCGATATGAGAACACGCCACTGATTCCGGTCCTGTGCAGTTTCACGCCAGTCGTCTGCGTGAAGTTCGCGTAAATCAGCGCTTACCCCATCGCCCCATCTGTATCTGATACTATGATATTATGATACTCGCAGATAATTTAATATCTACAAAGGTTAGCTGCAAGAAGCTGATAATTAGCTAAACGTTTGTATATATTTTGTTTTTTACGCTTCATAATTTTTTATCCATAAAAAGAATATAATCATGAACCTGACTCGCCGAAAATTCACCTCATTGACTCAAATTCGTCAAACACAACAGTGAAACGACTAAAACTAAGCTACAAAATTACACATGCCCATTTCCCTAAGGATCAAAGTTAAAATTTCATTGCTTTACACCAAAAACATATACACGGAAAATTGTTCCCAAAACTAAAAATATCATTCCTTGTTTAAAAATACATGAAAGGTGCAATGGAAATAATTACAGTAAAACCTCCCCGACCTACATTTGAATTGGTCTGTAATTTAAACCGGTTTTACTGCGTTTTTTTTGCCAGGCTTTTGAGGAAATGTTTGACCAAATGTAATAATGTTTAAAGCTAGTGTTTTAAAATTTAAATGAGCGCTGTGGCTGGTTGCTTGCCTGCCCAATATCATGTCATGTTTTTAGGGTTCATCTAGGTACTCGTTTTTATGTGAGCTTCTTTATTGCATCATAAATTTTCAACTTTTTCTTTTCTTTCAATGCCTCAATACAATATATGAGGCTACAATAGAATTGTTACTTCAGCCCGAGTGACACAGTTTATAAATTTTTGGCAGAGCAGGTGTTTCGTTTTTAAATTTATTTATTTTATTGGCAATGTTTTTGAACTGATGCCGCAGTCGACCATTACTCCATCTGTTGGTAAGTTATGACTGCGTCGTTTATGGTAGCAAGCTGAAATTGAACCTGGCTTCAAGTTAAAACTTCCTCTGACAGAAAAATCACACAGTCAATAAAAAATAACGAATGTAAAATTTGATCTATGAATCACTTCACCATAGCAAAATAGATTCGCAAAGCCAAAGCATAATAGATTCGCAAATTCAAAGTCCCAGCATCAGATACAGATAAGCTTGGGTTCGATTCTTGCACGAGGTCCGAATTTTTCCTAACGGAACAAATTGTTCCTTTCGTAAACTCATAGCAAAAATATACCGACATATTCTGTTAGACAAATATAATGAATATCATTCCTTGTTTATATTGAAATACATTCAATAAATGTTTATGTAAATAACATAAAATAAATGTATTTCAATATATTTATTACTATTGTTAAAATATTACACTTGGAGATGCTTGTTCTACATCCGCAGAGGCAACAGTTATATTTTTATTTCGAAAAACGACAATTAGAAAGCGGGAACAAAATTCGAACACGGCGATAGCTAGTTTGAGTTATTCTGCTAAGAAGGTCCGCGTTCGTGCTTCTGATAGATTAGGCAAAATATTCAAATTAATAACATGTTAAATAAATGTTATTATTGATCGTTAATGTTGTCTTAATATACGGGTTTAGAGAATAGAATCGAAATAGATTTTTTGTAGAACTAATTTTTACTTTGTCTACTTGTAACAAAAAGTACTATAAAATATGTATGATTACTAGAGATTTTTGCCTATATTATGTGGCTTACGAATCAACTTATTCCTATTTAATTCTAAAATATACAAAACGTACTCTGAATCCTATCTCATCGCTTCAAGCGTTACCTCCGACAGTAATTCGGGGCTCGAATAAACGATTCGAGAACAATCGATATCATACCAACGCTCTCAGCGTTTTTGACGAATTGAATTCCGGAAGAATGGACCTGGTGCAAAACAGTGTTATTTTTTTTTATTTATAACTAACAAAATTTTAAAAAAAATCTGGAAATGCACACGTGTTTAGCTATCCTTACAGTTGCGGGTTTATTGAAGCAATTTATTGATGTATTAAACCGCAATCGTTTTAAAATTCCTATTTCCTCCTCCTCGAGTCATAACCTCACTGCTGAGCGTTGTGATGTCCCCGACTATCTGTACAGAGCTGTTTCCACCTCGCTCGATCTTTGGCAAGGCTCAGAGCATCTGTTATCGCAGTTTTCAGGATTTTAGTTACTTGTTCGGACCATCGTGTTGGACTACGTCCCCTGGGTCGTTTTCCTTCCGTCTTCCCTGTGACTATTAGTTTCGCCAGGTTATCGGAGGGTTTTTGTTCTATGTGGCCGAACAATAGATATTAGAAAATTCCTATTTAATGGAAATTAAATAGAAATTTTAAAACGATTGCTCTAAGGAGATTATGAGATTTCTGATCACAAATTATCCTTTATGATTGACCTCAAAAAAGGACTTTCTCAATTTGACTGTATGTTTGTTACGCAATTACTTTGTCAATTCTGAAATTATTTTGGTATATTTTTTGTTGGATAAAACAAATCTTCACATTAGTCATATTGAATTTTAATCAAAATCAAATCAGAAGTTTCAGTTGTTGTCAATTGACTGAACTGTTAACTGACTCAGGTATTAGCATACCTCGATGACTATATGATAATTGCAACTCTTGTTGATGGTGAACAGAATTTGAGGCGAGTGAATGATTTTGTAAGCAGTATGATGCATCACAAAAATGTATAAAAATATTGGAAAAAAGCCGTAATGGGCTACTAACACAAGTACTGCACAACTTAGTTCCGCACTCCCCCTTCTTCCATCGGACGTCCAGACTAATGGAGAGGCGCCACCCGTACATGGTTGATATTCTGAGGACTCGTACGAAGCGCTTCGCTTCCACTTTTCTCGTGCGTACTGCGAAAGAGTGGAACTACTTACCATGATCTGTTTTTCTCCATGAATACAACTTGGGTGTCTTCAAATCGAGAGTAAATAGGTTTCTTGAAGGTAAGCGTGCTCCTACTTAGACCACATCAGGCAAGGTGTTGTCAAACACGAACCTATTCTGAATAAAAAAACAAAACAATAAAACGAAAACGGAACTGAAAAAGTTTGATATAACTTTTGGAACTCGGACCATGATAATGTGTGGTCGTTGTGTGGAATCAGCATGTTACCGAATTTAATATGTTATTTCATGCATTTTAGTTTTGGAAGTCTGCTGTTTAGGTTTTTAGGGTTCCGTACCCAAAGGGCAAAAACGGAACCCTATTACTGAGACTTCGCTGTCCGTCCGTCTGTCACCAGGCTGTATCTCATATGCTGATAGCTAGACAGTTGAAATTTTCACAGATTATGTATTTCTGTTGCCGCTATAACAACAAATACAAAAAATTGGCCAAGTGCGAGTCGGACTCGCGCACGATAAAACAAAAAAGGTTAAAATGTGAAGTCTAATGTTGTATAGCTAATGGTACGGAAACCTTCGTGCGCGAGTCCAACTCGCACTTGCCCGATTTTTTATATAATATATATTTTTGTATTTACGGAGATTTTCTTATAGCTGATAGGATAGCCTTTGACCCCTATCTCATCTGATGGTAAGTGATGATGTGGTCAATGATGTTGTTCAGGCTAACCTAGAATTACTAACTAGAATTGCACTAAAAGTTTCAACTTGACATATCAAATCATATTACCTATTATTACCGTCTGCCAATACAACATGCGTTGCATTCGGCCCCGCCTATGAAGAAGTTGGACCCTTTTTCCATTAGAGCCAAAATAAAATCAATTTTAAGCTAATTTTATTCCTTGTTTTTAATGTGAACGGGTTCTAAAAGGTATGCCATTTTTCTAAATTAAACTCGTACCGTCAGTACATCAGCTTTTTTGTTGTTATTTGAAATTTTTGTCCATCATTGTCTATTTAACACAAGTTAATCTTTTTTACACATTACAAGACATAATATCATATGTTTAATATTCAGCAGAAACGGATCAGTTTCCTAAGGTAACCCCTAGAACGTGGCGCGCTCTGTAGTGTATACAACAAGTGGTCACCCATCCAAGTAATAACCACGGCGTATGTTGCTTTAAGTATGTAGGTATCGATATTTGAAATTTTCATGTAATTCCAACCCTACATCAGTGGACACTAGGTTTTGACTTGATTTTTTTTTGACAAATTGTTTCTGTCAACTGGAGTTTTTCAGCAAATGCGACCACGCGAAATACTTGGTGAGAAATATACTTTTTTTTTAAAGAAAAAAACGAACTCTTATGTTTATCATATTAAAATTGAAAAAAAACGGGTATGAAATCGTCATCAACTTAATATTAGTCGATATCACGCCATTCTGTCCGCTTCAATCGGCTTTCAAAGCCTTTAATGAGGAGTTGTTTACGCACTTTTACCGGTGTTTTATCAATCCAAAAATATGTTGATAGTGAGTTCTGTATTTAAAAAATATTCTATAAGTTATATATCTCTTTATGTGTAGGAATCTGTGAAACCTATATTGGTGGTAATTTTACAAAACCGTATCTTAGTGCAGAGTTAAAACTAGTTCGTTCTGTTCAGAACAACTAAGCAAACCACAAGCGCTTCAAACCAACACATACCTATCTTTCACACAGCTTATTTTAAACAATAAAAAAATACTATACAATAAACATCTAAATCCAACGACTATTCTACTTCTTCCAAAGCGTGTTCCACACCAATGTTAAGAACTTTCGTTATTTACGGTGCATCGCAGGCACGGCTCAATAATTCAGTGAATATAGCTCCCGGTCTATTCCGGAATAACCTTTCTCTAGACCGGCCCGGTTTTGGTAATATTTGATGTTCGCTGAGTGACGTTTTATTGTGTTCTATATTTGAATTCTGAGTATTGATGACGACGTTTGTTGGAATGATGGTGACGTATATCCGGTTTATCACAACTTATAAGCATGCTAAACATCAATTAAACAAGAAAAATGTTTACCCAAAAATGGAACCGACTTCAACACCAAAAATTATGAAATAACTTGTTGAAGTCGGCACCATGTTCAAAAGTACCGAGTATCACAATATTGAGCGCATGGTACATACTTCGACAAGATATTTCAGAATTGGATGGTTAAATTTCAAAATTTGATATTTTTGCGTTTAATAACTTTGATGATGCCATGAGAAGAATTAGAATTATCAGAATTATTTTTTAATTATAATTCTTATACATTGCATATAGTTGCACTTTTTTGCATAGCATGTTATTGCGATTTCATTATAAACGGATGCGATGTATTTGTTTATTAAAACTTGAATTGACAAATCAAAATGAAAAAAAATTAAATTAAGAGAATCAATTAAATACAATAACTCTATGTAAGATGTAAGTTAAATTAAATTTAAAGCGATATTTTCGACGACATCTGTCTATTGGGACAACACTCGCCTCACGCGGCATACACCTTCGACGCTTTAAGCTTTTGGACTATTTAACTACTCATTAAATCAATGTTAAAATATTTTTTATAAGTCAAGTATTATAATTATTGTGAATCATTGATCAATTGATGTTCTAGAAACTCTTTGAGCAGCAGCGATTTAAGTTTTGTGATAAATGCGCTTACAATACGCGCGTCTTTAATGTTCTTGGGAAGTTTGTTATATAGGTTTACACCCATAAAGTCTAACATTTGTCTTAACTTTTTGAGTAGGAGACCCCTTGATAGCACTTTATCAGCCGCATTGTCCACTGCTGAACACAGCCTCTATTAAGGGGGAGTTTGCCATAATCCCCACGCTTAGCAGGCGTCTCAAAGATCGCAGTTCAAGATATCAGTTTCTAAGAAGGCGCTGCGCTGCCTTCTTCTGGTATTTTATCTTTAGTCACGATGATGAAAATTTGATATGCTCCAAACCCGCGAGAAATTCGATCCCCAACGAGAGTGTTTTTGCCTGTTATTTTATAATATTTATATAGGTACGTGTGATCACGAGAACTTCATTAAAAACAACACATTATTGTATGAAGAAAAAAACTACTAGTTACTGTTTTAGTATATACAAAAATTCTACTCAACATATCTAATCCTTCTTCTTCTGATAGCGCCTCTATAATAACTGCATGTCAACTCTGATCAACTCTGTACATTTGTCTCTGTCTCTTACGAAGCGAAAAATATCTACTGCTCTCTCTATACCAGTCCACTCTCTGATGTTTCCTGAGATAAATAATCCTTAGAGTTAAGCGAGAGCGAAGAGTTTTGAAGCGCTCGTAGCCAAGTTTGCTTAGCCATTCTGAATCGATCAGCAAAGTTAAGCAACGTCCGCCGCAGTCATGACTTGGATGGGTGACCGTTGCTGACATTACTACTGAGCGCTTCCGTGCTTCGGAGGGCACGTTAAGCCGTCGGTCCCGATTGTTGTCTTAGGATAGCAGTCGTTACAGCATGGTGGTAGGGCACTTTGCAAATGCCCGCCTGGCTAGCTACCACCCTCAAGTTGAAAATCTGTCGCCAAGCACCTAACGGTGTGTTCCGGCAGCTGTCCTTGAGAGCCAGTAACTCTAGGTTAGTCTGAACAAACATCCTCGACCACATCATCACTTACTATCAGGTGAGATAGTGGTCAAAGGCTAACCTATCAGGCATAAAAAAAAAGCATAAATAGTGTTTTTTACTTGGTATAAAATTTGTATCAGGTTCGTAGTACATACCAGGTTTTAAGCAAAGGCTGGATACAGGCTGGTTGGATGGCTGGTGCTGGGCTACAATGTAACTCCCCCCCCCCTTTCAACCCGTGGGTGTCGTATGAGGCGACTAAGGTCACACCAGAAGGTGGGCAGCAGCGCTTCCTGAGGAACTGATATCTCACACTGCAATCCCCAAGACACCTGCCAGGCTTGGGGCAAAGCCCCCATAATAGGAGAGGCTGTGTTTAGCAGTGGACAATCCGGCTGATACAGTACAGGCTGTATCAGGTCCTCGTTACGAACTAAACCTACAAAACTCAGTTAAAATGTCTCAACGACCACTCGATGCTAGAAACATTGTTGCAAGAGGGTCTACTACAGGCAGTTGGATAAATTTAAAAACACAACGCGCAAAATGGCTCCAATAGGACAATGCCACTCGGAAATCTACTGGAAATTGCAGCCCACCGACACATATGTCAATCCTGTAAGCGCGAGAACAGAAGTAATTGGCAAATAAGCACATTGGATTAAAATTTAATGTTTGTACTAGCTCAAGCCCGCGGTCTGGAATTCAGATATACTGAACTGTACTGTACTGTAACAGCCGGATCGTTCACTGCTAAACACAGCTTCTCCTATAAAGGAGGTATTTGCCATAATCTCCACGCTTGGCAGGCGTCTTGGGGATCGCAGTGTAAGTTGGTTCTTTAGTAGGCTCTGCTGCCCACCTTCCAGTATGTTTCCCTTAGTCGCCTCTTACGACAACCACGGGTTGATATGGGGAGGTGCAATTCTGACCCGACACCCCACGGGGCAATTTAGATATTTATGATTTTTTTTGCATAGGTACATTACAGTTTAGATAATTATATCACATTGTCAAATCTGAGTCATTTACCAAATATGAAGTCCAGAGAAGTAGACTGGATAACATTTTGGAATGCAGGATTACTAATAATGGGTTAGATAGTGGCTAAGTAATTTTCAAAGAACATTAACGGATGCTTAATCGGCCATCTGGGCATGCTTTTTCGAGGCGAACCTTGTGCTCTAGTCGTATTACTATAACTTCCATAGGGGACGGTGAGTGGCCATCAACCAGACTACTAAACGGAGGACGCGAGTTTGATTCCCGCCCAGACTGCCTAGCATGCACAAATAAGACGTATGTCACGCATGACACTAGAAGAGTATTTTTCTCGCGCGTAGAGAGAGTGGTGGACGACAGCAGCGGCCGCACCACGCTAAGATCCGTTAATTGTGATTATCTATGAACGATTCTCCATTGCGCTATTTGTTAGTTGAATTGAGAATAGTTTTAGGAAATAAGCAGTGATGGACTTTGTACTAATTAAAAACCATACTTTTATAAACGATTAAACATTTTTAGCGTTCTTGACACTTCATTAGAAATTATGATGATTTTTATGATTAAAAACTATTATCGTTGATGTAATTTTCAAACGAATGATAAAGGTGTAAATAGGATGGCTCTTTTGACGAAGCGATGGTTGCTTTTTGTTGATGAATGCTAAGTAGCGAAACAAAATTTTTATCACAGCTAGCTACTTAACTAGTTTTCAGTGTCCCATCCATTTTTTCTTTATTAAACAATATAATAATATTTTATAGCAATATATTATTGAGTACGAAACCCTAAAACGAAGTTATTCATTTAGATTACTTTAAATGTTTAATGTTGCGAATTTCATAAAAAAAATAATACTTAAGTACTAAGTATATATTAAAATTTAAACTTTTAATACCTACTCATTTATTTACATATACAGCATTATTCAAAGATTTTTATTTAAACTCACGCAAACAGAGTTCGCGAGTTGTGTTCAAATTACGTTATTCTTATTGTATAGATTACACACACATATATAACGGGTCTGCTAACACTGGACGGAAAATAAATTTGTACTAAATCGTCGATCGCCCCCATTATACTTAGACGCGCGAGAAACACTCGATTTATCTCGTCCTCAAAACTGAGGTAGAGAATATACACGCAAATAATCGCAGATAAGTGTCAAAAATCGATTAAAAGAAGGGCGCGCATGTTAGTGTTGGTCGACAAGTTGACACAGGTAGCACAAAATGTACGCAATCACGGACGAGTGCCATGTTAGCATTCGTAGACATATGTCGATATGTCTATTTTACACGAGATAAATGGTAGACAAAATTTACTCGCGGCGTGCATGCTAGCCGGGCAGGACATAAAATTTTGTTAAATATGATTTAGCACGCGATACTCCTTGTTACCATTTATTTGAAAATAGTATTTTTTTTGTTTAAATTTACTAGTCGGTTGAAATATCAGCTTTGTGTTGTGGTGTTGAGTGTTGATCGAATAGCAGTCTACCAGCCTCAGTAGAAAGCTGATTAGACAGATGTCGCCAACGTTAAAATGACGTGAACTTCTTGGATATAAAAAAAAGAAACAGACTAGTATCCGCTTTTAAAGCATAATTTGAAACGCACCAGTATCCTGTGCTTACATACCCAAGTGCCACTGGAAGTAATATCTTCGAAAGAAAAAAAACACATCATCTGAATATTCTTCAACTTTTCTGTATCGTATTTTTTTTAAGTTATTGTGACGGAACAAGCTCCAGGTCCACCTGATGTTAAGTGGAGTAACCTCTGCCTATAATAGATGCATTTCCCAAAAAACTAATTGCACTACGCCCGTCACCTTGAAACATAGTTATTAAGTCTCATGTACCTTTAATTTTACTGGCTCTCAAAAACTGCTGCCGGAGCACACCGTTAGGTGCTCGGCGACAGATTGTATACTTGAGGGTGGTAGCTAGCCAGGCAGGTAATCGCAAAATGCCCTTCCACCATCCGGTGAAGTGCAAGCCAGCGTGGTTGGGATCGAAGCAGGGACCAACGGCACGGCAGTCCATAACTTTTACCGCTCGGCCATCATTGCTTCAAAAGATAATATTTCATACAGACCAACGAATGCATCTTCAAATAAATATACGTAAATCCTGCGCCGAGAATCAGCAAATAAGCCCATTTATTTAAATTATGGATGATGAACGGTGGCTGAAATCTCATTATTAATTCAGGTGTTTGGATTTATCATCTGAACCTTCGGCAGTGAATTTTTTTGACGATAAGTGCATATTTTTATTTATCGCTTATAAGCTATTCTTTGTTCACGATCTCACCAGGTAAGTGATGATACGGTTTAGATGTTGTTTAAAGTTATTTACATTTACTAGCTCTCCAGGACAGCTTTCGGACCATACCGTTTGGTGCATGGCAATATTTTTTTCATGGACACAGTGGAAATCAACAAATAACATTTCTTTGCACTCAAAGGTGTGCTGGAAGATAACTATTTTAGGGTTATCTCGTATATACTCAGAATACTCACCTTTTATAATGAAATTATATTTTGTTTGTAGTATTTGTGTGTCTGAATGTAAGGTTATATTGAGCGATTTTTAAAATAATATCACATAGTATTCTTAGTGACGGAAAGTATCTTCAAGAACCTACTGGAATACATGGTTGCTAAATAATAATTAGAAATAAAATTTTATTTATATGATTTCCAATGTAGAACATTAAACTTCATACAGAGAGATTTGAGCGCCACATTCATATTTTTTTTCTGAATCTAAGATGTGCATAATGTAAGATGTGCGTTGTTCATCCAGACATTATAGATTCATGTTTTTATTGTATGGTATTGTGACGAAAGTTGCACAAGGCCCATAAGACGTTTTTAACCGATCAGATAAGTTAAGCAACGTCCGTCGCGGTCATGACTTGGATGGGTGGCCGCGAATGATATTCTACTGAGCGCTTCCGTGCTTCAGAGGGCACGTTATGCCGTCGTTCCCGATTGTTGTCTTATGATGGCAATCGTTATAGTATGGTGGTAGAGCATTATGCGAATGCACCCTCAAGTGGGAAATCTGTCGCCAAGTAGGTACCTAACGGTGTGTTCCAGCAGCTGTTCTTGAGAGGCAGTAATTCTATGCTATCCTGAAAAACATCATCAACCACATCATCATTTACCATCAGGTGAGATAGTGGCCAAAAATAGCCTACCAGCCTGCCTAGCATGCACAAATAAGACGTATGTCACGCATGACACTAGAAGAGTATTTTTCTCGCGCGTAGAGAGAGTGGTGGACGACAGCAGCGGCCGCACCACGCTAAGATCCGTTAATTGAGATTATCTATGAACGATTCTCCATTGCGCTATTTGTTAGTTGAATTGCGAATAGTTTTAGGAAATAAGCAGTGATGGACTTTGTACTAATTAAAAACCATACTTTTATAAACGATTAAACATTTTTAGCGTTCTTGACACTTCATTAGAAATTATGATGATTTTTATGATTAAAAACTATTATCGTTGATGTAATTTTCAAACGAATGATAAAGGTGTAAATAGGATGGCTTTTTTGACGATGCGATGGTTGCTTTTTGTTGATGAATGCTAAGTAACGAAACAAAAATTTTATCACAGCTAGGTACTTAACTAGTTTTCAGTGTCCCATCCATTTTTTCTTTATTAAACAATATAATAATATTTTATAGCAATATATTATTGCGTATGAAACCCTAAAACGTAGTTATTCATTTAGATTTCTTTAAATGTTTACTGTTGCGAATTTCATAAAAAAAATAATTTTATAGTACTAAGTATATATTAAAATTTAAATACCTACTCATTTATTTACATATTATAGTTTTTTTGAGTAATCAGCTAAGTACCTACATTTAAAACAGTTGAAAAAAAGTACCTACGCTACCTACAGCATTATGCAAAGATTTTTATTTAAACTAACGCAGACAGAGTTCGCGAGTTGTTTTCAAATTACGTTATTCTTATTGTATAGATTACACACACATATATAACGGGTCTGCTAACACTGGACGGAAAATGAATTTGTACTGAATCGACGATCACCCCCATTATAGTTAGACACGCGAGAAACACCCGATTTATCTCGTCCTCAAAACTGAGGTAGAGAAAATACACGCAAATACGATAAGTTTCAAAAATCGATTAAACGAAGGGCGCGCATGTTAGTGTTGGTCGACAAGTTGCCACAGGTAGCATAAAATGTACGTAAACACGGACGAGTGCCATGTTAGCATTCGTAGAAATATTATGTCGATATGTCCATTTTACACGAGATAAATGGTAGACAAAATTTACTCGCGGCGCGCATGCTAGCCGGGCAGGAAAACTAAAAATTTAGTGACTTGTCAAAACTTTTGGTAGAGGTATTATTTGACTAGAGTGCTGTTTTTTATTTCAAAATAATAGCACTTATATACAACGAGGTAACGCAGCCAGCATTTTAAGCAGTATTATTTCCACTAGAGTGTTGTGTATAATATAGTTGCGCCAAACCCCTTATAAAACAGGGGACGATTGTTGTGTATAAGTAAATTTATGTTATTTCTATATCTATGGATGACATGAATAGTCTATGGCACAAGAGTTGTGGTGTGGATGCGAAACACTGCATGTAACGGTTTTGGAGTACCTAATTGAGGAAGAGAAGAATAAAGAGAATTATATATATAGAGTATAATTTACAAAACAGAGGTTTAGTGGATTTTAATACAACGTTTTTACTCTAATTTTGTATTCTAAAGTTTTTAAATGGGATTGTGATGAAAAAAAGCACGAGGCCCATCTGATGCTAAGTGTTTTAGCTCCCGTAGACACCTTCATATTATTGACCTTTGCGGTGGCCTAACAACTAGGTATATAAAATCTAAGTAAGCAACAGCTGAAAAAACTAGAGCAGAACAGCAACTTTAAGTTTAAGTCAATAATCAATAAGAGTTACGCAATCACTCGCTAAGTCTGGGAAGGAATTACTGGTACAAATAAAATATACTAAGCCTTATTCCGTGCCGTTAGACACGGAGTGTGAGAATGAATAGTTTAAAGGCTCAAGCAACCACAGCAACATCATACATTTCATGAATACCTTGCAGATCAATTTTCACTAGCAATCCTGACGGCATAACACCTCTGAACTGCTCAGAAACATTAATTTGACGACCTATTCTTGTGCCAAAGCTTTTTGTATGGTAAATGCCGTACCAATATGCTGAATCTTCCACATTGATACTTACATTTGGACGTTTGCCATTAACTCCTAGCTTGGCACATAATTTAAATCACGCAATAAGTTGAGGACCTGAGCATATAAATATAAGAATTAGCCATTAGCTACGAATAACCATAATAAATCGTCTTCCAATAGGGACTTTGAATTTTGACAGTTGACAGCGACCATATTGTAGAAGCTATATCTGTCAAATTGATTGTCATTTATTTAGTCTGTTATGGCAAATCACTGTGGATGGATTTCAACATCACGTGCAATTGATAAAATTGTTTCATTTCAAAATCGGTGTTCTGTTCGGCAACGTTCAACGCCAACGGCGTGTGTTCGCTGAATGGACTCTAGACCAGAGCACAGCATATGAAAGCTGATCCTAATTTTATTATATCTGGATAAATGAGTGCTTCAACAAACAAAATAATTAAATTTGGTACATGATCAATCCGAATGAGAACCAAGAACGTCCAATGCATTCCTAAAATGTCCCTTTTTGGAGTAGATTTTGTGCTATTAGTATCTATACTTCTTTAAGAACGACGTTGGCTAGGCCATTACCATCAACGGCGCTGTAAGTTGATGATTAATAACTTCTCCTGACCTAAAATGGATGATATGGACACTGACAAGATGTGGTTTCAATAAAACTACATGCCACACAGCTTCTGCCACATAGGAAATAAAGCGCGAGCGATTTGCAGGCTTGGTCACCACGTGAAGGTGATGTGAACTGGCCATCAAGGTCCTGCGGTTTGACCCCGTTAGACTTTTTCTTGTGCAATTTTTTTGAAGCAGTGATGGCTCAGTGGCAAACCTAACCTAACTGTGTGTTCCGGCAGTAGTCCTCGAGAGCCAGTGAAATTACAGGTATGTGAGACTTAACAACTATGTATCAAGGTGATGGGTGCAGTGCAATTCGTGACTAGTGACGAAATGCATCTGTTAGAGGCAGAGCTTAGTCAAGTGGGCCTCGAGCTTGTTCAGTCACAATAACATGAAAAAAAAAAAACATGCCACACTGATCTTGCCCTAGGAAATAAAGCTCGAGCGATTTGCAGGCTTGGTCATCACGTGAAGGTGACGTAAACTGGCCACCAAGGTCCGTCCGACCCCGTTAGATTTTTTCTTTTGCAGTTTTTACATAGTTTTTTTTTCACTTTATTACTTCGTTGTACAATTTTAAAATTCTTTTCGTTGTGGATTAACTTTAATCGTCATGGCGAATTAAGATGCTGCTGTTTGTATGAAGATGCCGTGAATCTTTCAATGCATAAACGAATACTGTTCACAAACTTTTGGATAGGATTCCTTATGGATAAATAACTGATATTACCAAACTATTAACTAATTAACCAAAAACTACATAGAGGATTGAATACACATGTTGTATACATGGTTATTGGAAAAATGTTAACAATATCTTAGGGTTGACTTTTGCTAGTCCTAAAATACATTTTGAGACAAATTTTTATTGTTTTGAAAAAAAAAATTGGTAAGCGCATTTATATTTTTTATTATTGTGTTTTTGACGGAATCAGTACGAGGAGCACCTGATGTGAAAAATATTTTATATTTTTATTTATTTTTTTCAATTCAAAAAATAAGTTGTCTGTAAATATTTGTTAGGACTAGCAAAAGTCAACCCTAAGTGGTTTTTATATTTTTTCCAAAAACCCTGTATATGTAATTCATTAAAATGGATGATATGGACACTGACAAGATGTGGTTTCAATAAAACTACATGCCACACAGCTTCTGCCACATAGGAAATAAAGCGCGAGCGATTTGCAGGCTTGGTCACCACGTGAAGGTGATGTGAACTGGCCATCAAGGTCCTGCGGTTTGACCCCGTTAGACTTTTTCTTGTGCAATTTTTTTGAAGCAGTGATGGCTCAGTGGCAAACCTAACCTAACTGTGTGTTCCGGCAGTAGTCCTCGAGAGCCAGTGAAATTACAGGTATGTGAGACTTAACAACTATGTATCAAGGTGATGGGTGCAGTGCAATTCGTGACTAGTGACGAAATGCATCTGTTAGAGGCAGAGCTTAGTCAAGTGGGCCTCGAGCTTGTTCAGTCACAATAACATGAAAAAAAAAAAACATGCCACACTGATCTTGCCCTAGGAAATAAAGCTCGAGCGATTTGCAGGCTTGGTCATCACGTGAAGGTGACGTAAACTGGCCACCAAGGTCCGTCCGACCCCGTTAGATTTTTTCTTTTGCAGTTTTTACATAGTTTTTTTTTCACTTTATTACTTCGTTGTACAATTTTAAAATTCTTTTCGTTGTGGAATAACTTTAATCGTCATGGCGAATTAAGATGCTGCTGTTTGTATGAAGATGCCGTGAATCTTTCAATGCATAAACGAATACTGTTCACAAACTTTTGGATAGGATTCCTTATGGATAAATAACTGATATTACCAAACTATTAACTAATTAACCAAAAACTACATAGAGGATTGAATACACATGTTGTAAACATGGTTATTGGAAAAAT
Organism: Plagodis dolabraria; assembly: GCA_963854805.1. Classification (NCBI taxonomy): domain Eukaryota; kingdom Metazoa; phylum Arthropoda; class Insecta; order Lepidoptera; family Geometridae; genus Plagodis; species Plagodis dolabraria. The sequence continues at coordinate 8,933,177 of OY978466.1, forward strand.
GTTAACAATATCTTAGGGTTGACTTTTGCTAGTCCTAAAATACATTTTGAGACAAATTTTTATTGTTTTGAAAAAAAAAATTGGTAAGCGCATTTATATTTTTTATTATTGTGTTTTTGACGGAATCAGTACGAGGACCACCTGATGTGAAAAATATTTTATATTTTTATTTATTTTTTTCAATTCAAAAAATAAGTTGTCTGTAAATATTTGTTAGGACTAGCAAAAGTCAACCCTAAGTGGTTGTTATATTTTTTCCAAAAACCCTGTATATGTAATTCAGTATTCAAAAAGTATGACAGATTATCCTCCCATAGAAGCAGCACCCTATTATCCCCCAAACATGTGTAGCTATCAACACAGTCCCCACAACCCACGTCCCGACAGACGTGACACTTTTGAACGTCGCACTAAAACTAATATCGAAGTTTATTACCTATTCCGCGGCGGGAGTGAATGTAAGGCGCGCCATTCACGGCAGCCGTGTTCAGATGATGTGACGTGTTTGCACTGTTCACGGCACCGTAATGTTACTTTTTAACCAATATCCAAAAAAAGAGGAGTTCTATGTTCGCCTGGATGTTTTTATTTTATTCTATGTAAGTTCACCAATTTTATTAATATTTGCTGTAGTAATAAAATAATTAAATATCTTCTAGCTTATGATTGTAGAGATTATCAATATAATCAAAATAGTTTTGTTCATTTTATTGAACACAGTTAACATAATGATTTTTTGGTGTGTTTTTTACGTGATTACTATTAACAATTGAACTAATTTTGATGACTTTTTTTGGGTAGATGTAAAAATCCTCCTAAGTAATATCATTTCAGTTTCAAATTTAATGAGAATTGGAACTCTTGTCAATGGTTTGTAGATTTTAAGGTGAGTGAATGGTCTTGTAACCAGTAAACATCACTTAAAGTACGAGTTACATAATTATTAAAAAAAAATAATTGGAACGACTTCAACACTCAAAAGTGTGAAACCAATTGTTGAAGTCGGTACCGTGATAGTTCAAAGTACCTATTATCACAATATTGAGCGCATGGTACTGGCTTCAACAAGTTATTTCACACTTGAGCGTTGCAGTAGTTGATTTTGATGAAATTTAAATGGGACCTAACTACATGCATCAGCTTTCAAATAAAAAAAATATCAAAATCGTTTGCCCAGCCAAAAGTTCTAAGGTAACAAATATAAACAAAATACGATGAATTGAGAACTTCCTTCTTTTTTGAAGTCAGTTAAAAAGGGGCACTAGGTCCAACAGTAATAAGTTTGAAATAACTTGTGGAAGTGGGACCATAGTAGTGAAGTCAGGGTTTTGAATCATGATACCGATTCCAAAAAAATATTTCATACCGGTCGATGTTGAAGTTAGTTTATTTTAAATCTTTCAATCGTTTATGCTTTTTATAAACTTGTTTAGTATTTAACAAAAAAAATATGTTTTTGGTTTTTAATTGAAGCAATCGAAGCGCCTACATTTTTCCAAACAACTAACTGTACCCATATATTTACACAATTTTTTTGTTTATTTACACTTTTGAGGGTTGAATTATGATATTACTTTATGGTTATTTTTTTTGTTATAAATGATAGCTTAGCCTTTAATCTTTAATCCCTTCATTGTAAGTAGAAGTTGGTAAACAGGCTTAACCTAAACTCTCTCTCTCTCTCTCTCTATGACTCTTAAGAATTGTTGCCAGAACCCACCGTTAGATGTTTGGTGATATAATTTCTAGATTGGTAGCTAGCCAGACTTATAATGAATATGATAATGTTTTTTATAACTTTGAATCCTCATTCTACTTTTAAAAATCTGAAGTTCAGAATATCAGTGATGGCTCGTCAATATGAGACCAAAGCAGTGATGGCTCAGTGGAAATGGCTATGGACTGCCGCCCAGCAGGTCCATGGTTCGAATTCTGCTATGGACTTGAGCATCGTCGCATGATGGAAGGGCATTTTGCAAAGACCCGCCTGGCTAGCGACCACCCTCAAGTAGAAAATCTATTGTCAAGCACCTAACGCTGTGTTTCGACAGCAGGCCTTGAGAGCCAGTGAAATTACAGGCACATGGGACAACTACGTCGCAAGGTGACGGGCGCAGTGTAATTCATGACTTGTGAAGAAATGCCTCTGTTATAGGCAGAGGTTAGTCCGCTTAACATCAGGTGGGCCTCGAGCTTGTTCCATCACAATTACATAAAAAACTATAACAATGTTCACGTATATTTCCATAGGAATAGACTCAATTTTTCAAATTGAGATGATATTATTAATACAAACTTAAGAGTAAAAAGACGAATACTAAAGGACCAACAATATTTTTGACTTGATTTAACGCAAACATAAAATTGGATTTTGTTTATTATTTTACAAAATACAACTGTTGATATATTCTTGATATAAAAAGATGATTATTACTCGTGTTCTGAAATGAAACGTAATAAAAATGATACGACTACAATATTTAAGCCAGTGCAAAAATAATTGTCGACGCTATACGACAATGCGTGCACCCCGTTACTCTTTGTCGCACCATGAATGGCCAGCTCAAAGGATCAAGTCCGACCCGTAACTGGGTCACCATATTGTGTAGTGATTGAAATTTAATGCCTCAGTTCGCAGTTTGTTTAGAAACTTTTCTGAACCAAACCAGAGGGTAGATTTAGTGCCAACATAAGTATTAACTTGTGAAGTTCCAAGTGGGGTCTAAGTTCAGTGGAATGACCTCGGGTTTTACCTTCGGATTTAAGTTGTACTTAGTTGTAACTTACGCACTTAGTTTAATAAGGTTGCTCGGGGCTTTGTGGAAATTGCGCTTTGAAAGTCAAATAAGATTACAGTGGTAGGCGACGTTTGTTTCTAACTTTCTATTTGTTCTAGAATAACTAACTAAGTGACGTGACTAAGTTATGACGACAAAGTATTCTGAACAAAACATTATGGTACTTACTACCGTCCATTATGAGATTTTTTTGTCATATAAAACCAGCAAATTAAGTGCGAAATTTTTTTTCTCGTTACAGTTGCCAATTATATTTACAGTAGCTAAAAATAAAACTGAATAAGCATCACTATCCTAAGGGGTAATGTTTAGCATGCTGGAAAACCACTTGTTGTAGGTTAAAACTGTAAATACCTTTTGGTTTCCACAATGCTGTCTTTATAATAGCAGTAAGTGTTATACTTACCTACGTAGAATGTAGTGCTTAAATTTAGGCAAAACGTAACTTAAGGTATGTTTTGGTTGATAGATATACCACTGTATCACAAATGAGTACTCATATATTATTATGTTAAAACAGAGGTCATTCGAATCATTTACTCAGAATTTGAGTCAAGAATAATATAAACCGCGTAATTTTCTACTCTTTAGGAAATCTTTTTCTTGCACACTTGTCCCACGCAACTTTGTCTAAATCTGCCTTCGTTCAAACTATTCCTAAAATAAAAACAATTTAGGTAATATAAAATACAAGCTCTTTCCATCATCCTTATCTTTTCCTTGTCCAACTCATGTAGGTATCTAATAATACACAAAAGTTTCTGTATCACTTGTCTGTGTTTTGTTTCACTTAACGGCAGGTCATCTCTCTGACGACAATCCTTCTTGGGCATGCTCGCGTTGATAGTATGTGCTACGCGGACATAAACGGGATAGTATGTGTATATATTCTCATCCTTATATATAAGTAAGCAAGTGCGTTAAGATGTTAAGGAGCACTGCTGTGCACCTAATGTGCAGAGAAATCTCTTCACTCTTTTGAAGCAATGTAAGCAGAGCGGTAATGGTGGCTTGAACTTCACTGCATGGTGGAAAGGCATTTTTGCGAATGCTTGCCCGGCAAGTAACACTACCCTCAAATAGAAAATTTGTCATGTAGCACCTAATAGTGCTTTAAAGTAATTATGAAATAAAAGGCACGTGAGACTTAACAACTGTATGTCTAAAAGGTGCCGGTACAGTCCGTCACTTTGCCGAAATGCATTTGTTATTGGCAGAGGCTACCGTTTAATAGCCGGTGGGCTTCGTGAGTGTTACGTTACTATCAGTTAACAAAAAATAATCCTAACAACGAATCAAACCCTAATCAGGACTCATTGAACGGTGGTGTGCCATACATTATGCGCATTTTATTTAATATAATTCACATCCAAAAAAAGCATATGGAACAGTCATTGTCAATGATCAATCAATGACTGCAAATAAATTTGGTTACTTTATACCTTCAAAAAAAGAAGTTTGTTTCATAAACAACTGCCCAGGCAAGAACTCTTGATCTAAAGATAAACTGTGCTACAATTATCTGCAGCTGGCCATTGCTTAAAAATGTTCTGACAATTTAATATTTGGGAGTCACTCTTGACAAAAGAATGACTTGAAAATCTCGTATTAAGACTCAGTAGTAGAGTCAGAAAACAAATATACCCAACTAGTTATTAGGAATATGCGTCCGTTGTGGATGGAAAATTAATTATCATTGTTTATAGTGCTCTATGTAAATATGTTTTCTCCCTTTCAGTAATTATGGTAGAGCAAGCATGGTATTATAGGCATATTATATTACATGATAACCCTAGGCGTACAAATAGCAGTTTTAAAAGTAGCAAACTCAAGAACATGTATGTACCCTACTTCTGAACTTTACCAGGAATATTAAATGTTACCAATAAGGCAGATATACATTCAGAATATTGCGCTTCGTCTACACAAGTAAACGATATTAATTAAAAATTCAAATTACATAAGCAAGAAAAAGAAAGTTCAATTTTTTTCTGGAGAAAAGTTCCACACCAAATTAGGTCATTAACATTTACGTTTTTTCGTTCCATATCTGTGTTACGACATCAAGAAAGATCAAAGTTTTTCTGGTATCAAATTTCACTGCAAGCATCGTACTACAAAATCTTAAATTTCCATAGAACATTTAAGGCTATGTTTAATATTATAAATGAAAATTGAAGGGTATGCAGAATCTACGATAGAGTCGGCGCCACGAAACAAGTCCCGCGGCATTTAGAGGAACTAAATTTTGACAGGACGACTTCCGCATCCGGCCCCCAGCCATTTTGTAGTTGTCAAGAGTTCTTTTATGATTGTTGTGTAGTGAATATTTAATTGATTTCGCTGTGATAAACGAGTTTTTAAGATGCCTAAAGTAGTTAAAAGTGCTGACAGAGAAATTATTCTCAAAGTCAAGGAGTTTAAAGCAGAAAAATTTCATATATATGCGGATGACGTTCAAGTGTACATTTCTTGCGATCCTTCTAGAATAGATGATGCGACGCTGGCACTCAACAATGATCTGGCTAGTATAGCTACTTGGGCATCTAAAAATAACCTTTTGCTTAACCCTTCCAAAACAAAGTACCTAGTATTTGGTAGTAAACATCAAATAGCGAGCGTGAGACCGTCGGTGTGTGTAATGCTTAAAAATAAGCCCATAGAGCGAGTTTATGAAGCAAGAAATCTGGGTTTGCATATGGACTCTGAGCTGCGGTTCGAAAAGCATGTCGCAAATGCAGCAAACGGGTGCTTTTACAAACTTAGAGTATTATACAGAATGAGGCCGTTTATCAAAGAAGCCTTGCGTATTCAATTAGTGGAGTCACTAGTTCTATCTAAGCTGAATTACATGGATGTAGTGTTCGGTCCGCGTCTATTAGCAAAGACTCAAAAACTTATTCAACGTGTTCAAAATGCTTGCGCTCGCTTCTGTTTCGACATTCCATTTAAGGCTCATGTTACTCCATACCTAAATAAAAATTTTATTATAAAAATGAAACATCGTCGAAAACTGCATATAGCCTGCCTTCTCTTTGGTGTTATTAAACATAAAGTTCCCAAGTACTTATATGATAAACTATCCTGGGTGTCAAATCGCAGGTCATTTGGATCGCGGCAATGCGCGAGACAGCTCTATACGGAGCGGCATAGTTCCGCTGCGTTTAGAGGTAGCTTCCGCTACGCCGCGTCCAAATGCTGGAATAACATTCCGCCGCCGATCAGGAATCTGCAAACCATTGTGATGTTTAAATCTAAACTGAAAGTACTTATTATTAACCACCAAAAAAGCGAAGAAATCCAAAGGCATGACATTAGTGCAATATAGTGTTTAATATAGGTACCTACCTATATTCAACAAAGGCCTATTGTTTTAGCGTAGGTAAAAAATATTATACCTACCGTAGTAACGATATGATACGATACATGTCACCAGTACAAAACCTGTTATGTATGTAAAAAGAGGTATTAGACAGAATCTCAATATTTATATATTTTCTTATTTATTTTTGAATTTAAGTTATCAGATATTTTGTATTTAATATTTTTATTTTTTGTTTTGCTATTGTCAATTACGTATAATTTATTGCATATTGTTAGTTTTGTTTGTATTATGTAATGTGTTTAATTTCAAAAGCATTTTGATGTGTAATTTATATACTCTTATTATATATATTCATATAGGCTGTTGTCGAAAACAACCTCCGTGACGTCACAAAGCCGGCTTCAACGGAAGACCAGCGCTAGTTTTACACTAGCATATGCTGAGTTGGAGACCGTTTTACGACATGTAGCGAATACCTTATTAATATTCTATTTATAAAATATTTTGTACTTGTTTCTTTGCTACTGTTGTAAATAAATTATTTCATTTCATTTCATTTCAAAAACACAATCAAAGCGTTCTTATCCCACTAAACAAAGTTCAAGCAAGAGTCGCAGCCATGACAGGTAAACATTTTTTATATTGGGGTTGCTAAACAAGGAATATTTACCGACTATTTAGTGGATATTTTCTTCCGAAAATGAATATATACATAAAGCAAATTTTAGTAACAATTAATTATTTAAAATATTTATCTATGCAATTTACCTATATGTAAATTGCATAGAAAATAACTGAAAAAAAATTCATGTGTTTCTGAGAAAACCGTCTCACGAATTACGCAAGAAGGTAAAGAAGCTGCAAGTACATCAAAAAAAATCGTAACACCGGGAAAGAGTCGTCCGCATAAAAAAAGTTAATTTGGATGATTTTGATCTCTGCGCCATTCGTCAAATAATTCATCAATTTTATGTTGTCAAGAAAGAATTACCTACAATGAACAAGCTAAGATTAATATTAAAAGAAGATATTAATTTTCAAGGAAGTAACACAACTCTACGCAGGGTATTAAAAAGTATCGGATTCAAATTCAAGCGATGTCAATCAAAAAGAAAACTTCTAATGGAGCGTTATGACATAACTGCTTGGCGAGCCAGCTATCTTGAAAGAATGAGGAAAAATAGAGTTATAGATAACAGACCTGTTGTGTTTCTGGATGAAACATACATTCACCATACATACCACACAAAAAGTTGTTGGCAGAGTGAAGAAGAACCAGGAGTTCTCGTATCAGAATCTACCGGGACTCGAGGGATAATTGTTCACGCTGGTTCTGAGAGTGGATTCGTTAACAATGGGTTGTTAATGTTTAAATCAAAGTCAAAATCTTCAGATTATCATGATGACATGAATTCAACAAATTTTTTGAAATGGATGACAGAGATAGTAATACCAAATTTACCAGAAAGATCTCTTGTTGTAATGGATAATGCTCCATACCATTGCACACAGCTAAATAAAGCTCCCACTATAACGACTGTAAAAGCAGAAATGCAAAAATGGTTGCAAGAAAAAAATATATATTTTGAAGAGAGTTGGACGAAACCCATTTTATATGAACTAATTAAAAATAACAAAGGACAACCAGTTTACGCAATAGATGAACTTTTGAAAAAACATAGTCATGAGATTATGAAATTGCCCCCTAATCACTGCGACCTTAACCCGATTGAAAAAATTTGGAGCCTCGTCAAAAGGCGTGTGGCAGAAAAAAATGTAGGCCAAGACCCTAAACAAATTGTCAAATTGACAGAAGATGCATTTCAAAGCATTACTTCAGACGATTGGTGTATTCAATGCAAACATGTTCAACACATTGAAGATGAATATATCAAAAATGATAGACTAATTGATGCAGAAATGGATAGATTTGTTATATCTACAGCGAGTGATAGTGACACGGAATCAGATCACGATAGTGATGTAGAACATTCAAGTGATAGCGATTGTAGTATGTCAAAGTCAAAGTCAAAATCATTTATTCAATTTAGGCGTCTACGACGCTCTTATGAAGGTCAATTACAAATTTTAATATTGAAATATACTACATTGTACTGCCACGTTCAGCAAACAAAAATTATAGAGCCACTGCGAGAAGAACGGGCAAGAAACTCGGGGCCATTCTTTTAAACGTTTTTTAAAAATGTGTTTGGTACATACTATATAATAAAATTATTACAATACTTAATTTACATTACGTAGGTGTTAGGCGCTAGCTTGGCAGAGGCGAACCAGTCCAAGCATTTTTGTCGTTTAAGTAATCACAAACTGTGTAGTAAGATTTCTTTATCAAAATATTCTTCACATGCAACTTGAATTTTCTTTCTGTGAGCGTTGTAATATGTTTGGGCAATTTATTATAAAACCGCACACAATTTCCTAAGAAGGACCTTTTATTTGTCTTTGCTAATCTAAAACCTGGCACCGCTATTTTATCTTTATTCCTAGTGTTATAATCGTGAGTGTCACTGTTTGATTTAAATTTGCTCAAATTTTTACGAACATACATAATATTTTCAAAAATATACAGGCTTGGTAAAGTTAAAATATCAATTTCTTTAAAAATATCTCTCAAGGATTCCCTAGGATCCATTTCATATATGGCTCGAATTGCACGCTTTTGTAAGATAAAGATTGTCTCTATCTCAGCAGCAGCTCCCCACAGCAATATACCATAAGACATAATACTGTGGAAATACGCGAAATAAACGAGCCTAGCAGTAGCTACGTCTGTTAGCTGTCTTATCTTACGATATGTCAGGTATTACCCCATTAGGTGATCATAGCTATGCAATAAACATATAAATTAATTTAAACTTTATTTTATTTATATTTGAGATGTGCTTTTGAAGGTGGATGTTAAAAATGCATTCAACTCTTTAGATAGAGGCACTCTTTTGACTGAAGTGAAAGATAAAATTCCGGAATTATACCCTTTTCTTTGGCAATGCTACGGCAAACCGTCAAAATTAACATACCAAAATAACGTTATTTTATCTTCCGTAGGATGTCAACAGGGTGATCCTCTGGGACCAGCCATTTTTAGCCTTGCGATCCACTCAATAATTCAACGTCTCCAATCAAAACTTAACGTTTGGTATTTGGATGACGGAACCTTAGGAGGCGATGCGAACACGGTTTTGGATGACTTGCGAGTACTTATAGACGATTTTCGTGTTATTGGCCTTGAACTAAATTTTTCTAAATGTGAACTTTTTGTTTGTGATACTTGTCCGGATAAAGTTTCGATTATTGAAAAATTCAACTTACTTGCGCCTAATATAAAATTAGTAGAAAAAAGTTCGCTTCGTCTTTTGGGTTCACCGATTCTTAACGAATCTTTATCACCATTTGTCGAAGAACAAATTCAAAAGTTTAGAAATGCTTCTAGCAGATTATCCAAAATTAACGCCCATATGGCTTTTACAATTATAAGATTTTGCCTTTTCGTTCCTAAATTTACATACTATTTAAGATGTTGTCAGCTGTGGCAACACAGTGAGCTTTTGTTAAGCTTAGACAACTTAGTAAAAGATACGTTAGTGTCGGTTTTGAATGTTGAGATGGATGATAGGGCTTGGGTGCAAGCTTCCCTCCCTGTGAGGTTGGGGGGCATAGGGAGACGCAAAATTTCTAGTGTGGCATTACCAGCTTTTTTGTCTTCTGTACACAGTACACACAAATTAGTAGAAAAAATTCTTGCACGATCTTTAGGCTCTTTCGATGTAGCATATCTGGCTGAGGCCAAAAACACATGGAGACTGGCTTGTCCAAATACTGAATTCCCAAAAATGTTGTCATCTCAGAAACAGTGGGATCGGCCCCTATGCGAGCTAACACGGAAAGATCTTTTAAATACGTGTTCTAGCATCGCAGATCGTGCTCGTATTCTCGCTGTTTCTGTGTGGGAATCCGGTCTTTGGTTACAGGCCATTCCTTCTTACAAAACTGGTAGCCTTATAGATCCATCCGCTTTTCGTCTAGCTATTAGCTTACGCTTGGGTGCAAGGTGTTGTGTTGCACATCACTGCCAGTGTGGTACTGCAGTTGATCAACTCGGTCACCATGGCCTCTCCTGCTCTCGAAGTGCTGGTCGAATTTCCCGCCACGCCAGCCTTAACGATATCATTCGCCGGGCTTTTACCAGCGCCAATGTTCCAGCTATTCTCGAACCGAATGGTCTGATGCGTGACGATGGTAAAAGACCTGACGGCATGACTCTGGTTCCGTGGAAGTTAGGACGGCCCTTAGTGTGGGACGCTACGTGCGTGGACACTTTAGCGCCGTCACATCTTTCTGAAACCAACGTGAGGGCTGGCGCTGCGGCTACTTCGGCGGAGCAACTCAAGCGGCGCAAATATGCTAACCTCGGTATGGGTTACATATTTGAGCCGTTTGGTGTAGAGACGTTGGGTCCGTGGGGACCGGGAGCTCATCGTATTTTCCAAAACCTATCTGAGCGCTTGGTCGATGCGACGCGTGATCAAAATGCTGGCACATATTTGGCTCAACGAATAAGCATTGCAATTCAACGGGGCAATGCTGCCAGCATGCTGGGCACGCTGCCAACTGGGAGTGGGCTGGAGCATTTGGACTGCCTATGAGTCTGCTATGACTTATAGGTGTCTAAATGCTTTTATTGTAGTAGCTGTAGTGTTGTATATAGTTCATAGTATTTTGTTTAATAAAGGCATACCGCCGGATTTTTTATTTATATCCAACATATGCCAATTAAAATTCAAAAAGTTCATTCCAGTCCATTCAATTGAAATTTAGTTCAGGGGTCATGAAGTTTTTATGCGACTTAAAAGGAACCGTTCTGTTCATTATGTACAACAATCGTTTCAAAGGGACAATTTTTTTTTATACCAACCCAAATATCAATTAAGTTTTGCCAGAGTTATGGGTAAATACAAATAAATTTATACATGGTAACACTCCGTTACCCGACTATAGCGCCGCGTCTGTGGGACTTCTTTCGTGGCGCCGACTCTACACGAGTATTCCTAGTGTTATATTCTTAAGCCTGAACCTGTATGGCGTATATATATAAAGGATGTAAATGAGAAAAATTAAAAAAAAGCAACCCCACAATCCTTCACGTCGAGAAGTGATCTTCACAAATACCCCCGTCTCCTACTAATCAGTCATCAAAGCGCTTGAATTGCAAACAGATCTCTGTACAATACTGCGAGATTTTTATGAGCCGTACAATCCAAGGAACAAACTGTCAGCGATTATTAAAAATCGGCCTATGACCCTACGTATATGTATATATACCTAGAATTATATCCACCCCTATATAAAAAAAAACGCAAAAAGACACACATACAGCAAACAGAAAGACATAAGCTATTAATATAAACAAAGCCAAAAGATTCTACAATCTTTTGGTTTTGTTTATATTAATAGCTGATCTTCTGTCTGATGCTGAAGCTGCTTGTTTAAATTGAATTCTTAAAAAAATTGTATTTCGAGAAATTATTTTCCTAATTTATTTTATATACGAAAATAACCAATGACAAAAATATATATAAACCTAAGCAGTGTTTACAATGTGCCCCAAACTAGGCATAGCCTGTATCTATTTCGTTTTGTAAATATTTTTTCTCCAGTTCAAAGTAGCATAGACAGTCTGATCGCAAATGTTGTATTGGTCAGACTAATACAACATTTTGCCTAGTTTGGGGCACATTGTAAACACTGCTTAGGTTTATATATAATTTTAAAAATATGATATTGTGAACTCAATCTCAAGTATTTTTTATGTAAAATAAAATATACAATTTACCCTATTTTTAGATACTATGCCTGCATTTAAGTATCTAAACATAGGGTAAATTGTATATTTTACTCCATTTACAAGGCACAACAATGATAAAAACACATACAGTCGAACGCATTCTCACGGCAGCCGCACTTTAGTATTAAACAATCATATATTATACGCAAAATACGTGGTTCTTTTAATGTAGTTTAATTTATATATTCATATATGATTATTTCTGCATCCGGATTTTCCTTAACGTCCGACCATGTCATCATATCCAATCATTTCAATTTTTGGCCAAAAACTAACCCAAAGAGCTTCATCAGTATTTTAATGAATGAATGAATGAAGTCTTGCACCAAGGTGGGCCGATAGCATTTAACTTATAACTTGTACCACAAGCAGTCCATCCATTCATCGGGGCTATGAGTAGGAGCGATTTGAAGAACTCTTTGCTCCCATTACAATTCCAAACGTGACGTTTCGTGATTTCACGCAGACGAAATACCTGGAGCCTTATTCTGCTTTTTATGTTTTCTCTCCCTGAATATTCTAGTTGCAATATGTAGGAAGGATTTTCCTTCACCTTATATTAATGCAAAATTGTGTCGGTTTGTTGGTTTGTCGTTATTTGAAAATGCGACTGAGCAACGGATTAACTTGATTTTTTGTCTAATATATAGACTAAAGGCTGGCGAGAAAGTAAGTCTACTTTCTATATATAGCTAACTTATGAAGACTCTGAACATTACAAGAATGCATTTGTTCAATTAATTTATTTTATTATATTCTGAATGTCTTATTTTAATTTATAATTTAGAGTATTGTGATGGAACAAGCACAAAGCCCAATTGTGGTAAGCGGTTACCTCTGCCTTTAACAGATGCATATCGTCAAATGTGACAAATTGCACTGCACCCGACACCATGGTCTCATGTGCCTGTAATTTTACTGGCTCTCAAGAACTGCTGCCTGAACTCACTACTAGGTACTTGGTGACAGATTTTCTACTTGAGGATGGTAGCTATATTTCGCAAAATGCCGTTCCATCCGAATGAGTATGTAATATAATATTAGAAAAATAAATTTAATACAAAAACAAAACCGAAAAAATTCTTAAACAAAAAATGCACTTTTATAAAAAAATGATAGGGACTATTTAATTAAAATTTATCTTTTGTGTCTGTGATAAACTTCATCAGAACATCATGAAACTGGAATGGGACCATCTCGAAATACAAAATGAGAACATCATCATCAATGTAGGCTAAGCCAATTAGATATAAATTATTTATTAGATAACTCAATGCTACTCATCAGATCTTACTCAAATTTAAATGGGACTACATAACAATCACCAACTTTAGAATATAAGAATAATAATCAAAATAGGTAATAAAATTAGAAGTACACACAAAAAAACCAGTTGAACTGCTAACCAATTTGGAAGTCGGTTAAACAGTGAGAAAATTCTAAAATATTATTGACAATCCACACAATCACACATCTAACAAATTCTTCCTAAGTGTTTTTGAGAAAGACTTTAAGGTTAATCTAAATTAAGAAATATAACGTAATAAAATAATTTCAAAGAGGTGAGCAGAATTAGACTCCAAAATCGATCCAAACATAGGGGTAGTACAAAAAAGGAAGAAAAAAGTGAAATATTAAAATGACTTTTAATGAGTGCCGCAGTCGTATGCAACTTATATAAGGTACCTATTTCAACGCAGGTATATTTTTAGGGTAGGTGTTTTATTATCTCTACTAAATATCGAGAATGAGAACAATTTATTAAAGAATTTTGTTTATAAATTTTGAAGCGCTCATAGCGAAGTTTGCTAAGCCGTTCTTAACCGATCAGCTAAGTTAAGCAACGTCCGTCACGGTCATGATTTGGATGGGTGACCGCTACTGAAATTACTACTGAGCGTTTCCGTGCTCGGCACGTTAAGCCATCGGTTCCGGATGTTGTCTTACGATGGCAGTGGATATAGCATGGTGGTAGGGCATTTTGCGCGAATTCCCGCCTGCCTAGCTACCACCCTTAAGTAAAAAATCTTTCGCCAAGCACCTAACGGTGCGCTCCCGCAGCTGTCCTTGAGTGCCAGTAATGAATTACTGAAAAAAAGAACCTAGAAATATTAGCCTGAACAACATCTTCGACCTCATCATCACCATCAGGTGAGATAGTGGTAAAAACCTAGCCAAAAAAAGTGATATCAATAAAAAAATTGTCGATAACAAAGACTATTTGATATATACGAGGACGATATCGTCCTTGCGGATACTAAGGAGTGAGACAACAAAAACGTTGGACGTAAAATTTTTGAATCATATTTACTGTTTTTTTTTTTTTTTTTTTTTTTTTAATTTTAAATCTACACTCCACAGACTCCAGGGTCCGTGACTTTTTTTAACTATGACATAATTTATTAGTAAACAAGAAATATGAAATAGGAAACATGCAACATTCCATATTTACTGTTTGAAAGTTATCCTTTTTGATATGGTCAAGTTGTTATACTGGTATTAAAATATCCAGAATATTTATCAGGAAAGATGGTCATCACATAAAATAAATAACGATATTTCAGAATTTATTGCTTGAAATAAGTTTGGAACTGGCGCAAGTTTTGTATGCAATATTTATGTGGAACTAATTTAAATTGGAATAGTAATTGCAATCTACGGTAATAACAGATATAATTAAAACATCTTTTGTATCTGAAGCATAGTGTATATATTCTATAATATATTTTTACTAGCTTTCCGGGCGCGGCTCCGCCCGCGCGTATGTCGGTTATCCGCGAAAACATTAACCTCTTTTTGCGCAGTCGGATAAAAACTATCTTATGTTTTTTCCCGGTTCTCAAACTATCTCCATACCAAATTTTATTTAAATCGGTCCAGTAGTTTTGGCGTGAAAGCGTAACAGACAGACAGACAGACAGAGTTACTTTCACATTTATAATATTAGTACTGATACTGATATGTATAATCATGTATTTATTTATTATAATAATATAAGTATTTTATGCCTAAGATTTCCTATATAAGTATGTGTATTCATTTAAATAGTTTATTGTTTACTACACTACTCTATACATAACTGATGTTATCAGTTATTTATGTATAGAATTATTTAGGCCATAAGAAACTCCGCCCGATATATTGTCTATATCCCTTATAGATGGGTTGTCTGCAAGAAATCGCTCTGAGCGATAAAACCGCCCATTGATACACTTGGTTTTAAATTATGTTTTAGTAATAAGTTTATTTTTGTTATTATGGTACGAGTATATTCAATAAAGAGTTATGTATCTATCATAGATATTAAAACACGTTTTTACCTTATATTAATATATATCTTATACATATTACCCCTGTGTTTTCGTCGAGTCTATTCACATTATTATTATAATACTTATTATTATAATTAATAGATTCAGGCGTTACTTTGCGGAAATCCATATTTAATAATAACAAATACTTTTAAAAGTATCTTAAAAAAAACATTAAATAATATTTAAATAAAACACTTAAAAAAGCATAAAATTATATATTTGGTGACAATTCCGCCTAATTTTCCTCACCGAGCGCACGATCGAGACTTGTCTCGATCGTGGGCTCAAGACCTCCTGAAGATGCTTCGTTTAGAAGC
This sequence comes from Plagodis dolabraria, assembly GCA_963854805.1. Classification (NCBI taxonomy): domain Eukaryota; kingdom Metazoa; phylum Arthropoda; class Insecta; order Lepidoptera; family Geometridae; genus Plagodis; species Plagodis dolabraria. The sequence continues at coordinate 8,948,794 of OY978466.1, forward strand.
GAAACTAGTCGGGTATTCTTCCGGTTAGGCTGCGTGATGTTTGTGACGTCACGTAGATAACAGGAAAATTAGGCGGAATTGTCACTAGATATAATTTTATGCTTTTTTAAGTGTTTTATTTAAATATTATTTAATGTTTTTATTAAGATACTTTTAAAAGTATTTGTTATTATTGCTTATTATTATGTTATAAGCTTATACGCTTAACAGGCCTCTATGCAACATTAACAATTTTAAAATCCTTTACAGGTGTTAGGTGTAAATAATAACCACAAAAAACACCCATTTCGCAGTAGAAGTAAAAGAAAAGTAAAAGGTAAATAAAATAAACTCAAATAAACAAGGTACAGTAGTCGAAGCTGAATATATCATGTCTATGAGTGCCAACGTAGTATTGATTAAATTCATCATAAATAGAGCAAAGTAAAAAATGTTCGGGGTTCTCAGTACATGTTGAGTGGTGACGCGTGTCCAATTAGCAAGTTTCGAAACACGGGGTCGTGTCGGTTTGTATTGGGTATGATTTGATAGGGAGTTTTGAGTACATACTCCTCCCATACCTGGGTGGTATCAATATACCTAGTCATACTACCTACTAGAGTATAATGGTTTCGTTGGGATGGTTTTCTAAGACCTTAAGGTCTATTTCACTAATTAAGTGATAAAATGTCGGTCCAAATGAACTGTATTTCGTTACTGCGGTGAACAGGGTACTCTAATTCTTCGATGTTTCGAACTTCGGATCCGAAAAAAAAATCTGCAAAGCATCATAGACATTGCACAGGCAAAATCTCAGATCATAGAAACAAGGTTGATCATAAAAACAACCTTGTTTCTAAGATCTGAGGTGATACTGTAACAGCCGGATCGTCCACTGCTGAACACAGCCTCCCCTATTAAGGCGATATTTACCATAATCCCCACGCTTGGCAGGCGCCTTGGGGATCGCAGTGTAAATTGGCAGTTCTTTAGAAGTCGCTGCTGCCCACCTTCCAGTATTTTTCCCTTAGTCGCCTCTTACGACACCCATGGGATGAAATGGGGAGGTGCAATTCTAACCCGGCACCCCACGGGGCATCTCTCTGAGGACGATAAATCTCTCATCATCTGATGAAATATATACAAGATGCTGAATTATTGTTTTTATCGGATTCGTATTCTTTAAACATTTTCCTAACATGGAATAATACTTTATTCGTTGGCATATTATAAGTATAAGTCAAGATCTTAAACTCCCTATTAAATTAGGCGAGACCACGAAAAGCATGGTACAAAATATGCTTTCTTGGATCATGACAAAAAGTACTTATACCTTTAATTGCCTATACACCACATTGTGTACGAATTAAAATGGAAAAAAATGCAATGTATACTATATTGTTGCCAGATACATTTACACTCTTTATGAACGATGAACGATGCGGTTCGACCACAGACTATATCAAACAACGAACTTCGTACAGAAAATTCATTTTTTGTTGTCGTAAAGTGCCACTCGAAGCCCGAAAAACTAAACTTTGGTTAATTGTAATAGCGGCCCTGGTAAGTATGACGTCAAATTGATCGTGACGATTACGATTTCAATCGTAATTTTAAGTTACCACCATACTAAAATAGTTACACGTACTGTATTACAGTACAGTATATGTGTTCAGCATTGGCCTTATCCGATAGATCAGCCGAATAAGGCCAATGCTGAAGGCAGTCTCCCCTATTAAAGGAGATTTTGCCATAATCCCAACGCTTGGCAAGCGTCTTGAAGATTGGAAAAATTAGCACATAGTATGTACAAATACCTAACAATCACATATTTATGCCATTACTTACTTACTGTTCATTGCAGCACTAAATACACTTAATTTGTTTTTTGCAACACTATATTCTAAATACAATACTACAGCTACTACACCAAAGCATTTTGGTAGCCCGAAAGCAAATAGCAGGCCTACAGGTATCCTAAATGCTCAGTTGGCAGTGTGCCAGCATGCTGGCAGCATTACCCCGTTTGGTTGGAATGCTTATTCGTTGAGTCAAATAGGTGCCAGCATTTTAATCACGAGTCGCATCGACCAAACGCTCTGATAAGTTTTGGAAAATGAGATGAGTACCTGGTCCCCACGGACCCAACGTCTCTACGCCAAACGGCTCAAATATGTAACCCATATTTGAGCCGTTTTATGTGAAGACTATTTAAATGGCCTCTTCTTTGATGATTCCAATTAACAATATTTTGTAACTACAATGAACAGGTGATTATGATGTCAAATTCATCGTAATGATTAAGATTTCGAACGAAGTACCTATAATGATTTTCACATTTTTTATGCTATTGCGACGGAGCAAGCACGAGACCTGAAGTTAAGCGGACTACCATCTGCATAAAACTGATGCATTTCGTCACAATTTACGAATAGCGCCGGCACACTGAGACATGCATATGTTAATTCTCATGTGCCTGTAATTTTAATGGCTCTCGAGGACTGCCACTGGAACACACTGTTAGGAGATTTTCAACTGGAGGGTTGTAGCTAGCCAGGCGAGCATTCGCAAAATGCTATTACCACTCGGCCATCAATGCTTCAAACGAACTACTGAAATTGTGAACAGGCTAACCTATAAAATATAAAAAACTGTATCAGGGTTTCACGAAATCACTACAATACTTCCAAAGTATACCAACAAAATTATTCTCGATACCGTAATAGCAAATGAAAACGCCTTACAACCCTCGCTTATCAACCCGTACCCTGAATTTGCCTGAAGAAGGGCCGCATCCAATCAGGGTTCCATCGTAGATCAAAACATTTGTTCCTTCTATGGCCCTCAATGGGGCCTCTTACTAAACCCTCACTATGCCCTTAGGACGAGTGAGTACGCGTGACCAATTAGGGGAACCGATACGGGGAAGTATGGTTTGATTAGGAATATACGAGAATTTGTTGAAGAAGTGATGTCTTCGTGGTTATGAATGTCGTTTGGCAGTCAGACAACCCTAGGTTAGAATAACACAGTATAGTGGCATGGCATTTTTCTAGATTGCAATAAAACCCAGATTAAATGCTTGGCGACAAATTTTCGACCCTCGAGTACAAAAGAATCACAAGCACCGAAGAATGGGTTTCAGCTGTTTTCTAGAGGCAGTTTGACTTCTTGGTCTAACCAGCTTACTACCTATAGCTATATATACAGGGTTATTGGTAAAATGCTAACAACCTCTTGGGGTTGACTTCTGCTAGTCCTAACAAAAATGTTGTTTGTTTTTTATGCGTATTTGACGGAATAAGCACGAAGACCACCTGATGTTATAAGTCTCTTGTGCTTGTGATTTATTATTTCATATTTTTTTATTACTTGGCTCGATGTAAATATTCAAAACTCTATTCAAACGGAGCGCGGGGCGGTCCAATGTCGTCGCGGCAGGTGTTCTTTGTTCGGAAGTAATAATAAATATGAAATAATTAATTAGAGGCACAAGAGACTTTTAAGATCAGGTTTTCAGTGTGTAACACAAGAAAAAAAAACAAATTATTCATCTCAAAATGTTTGTTAGGACTAGCAGAAGTGAACTCTAAGAGGTTGTTGGCCATTTAATAATAACCCTGTATATATATATACTTCTTACAAGATTATTCATTCGCTTTTAATAAGGTTCGCTATCGACAAGATAATATGCACTTTTACCATTAAATCATTCATGTATATAAATACAGGTTTCAGTTAATAAACTGCAACTGAAAGACTGCTCAACCGATTGCGCCGTAAGCGCAAGGGCTCGAACAATCTAGAATAATCCAACGTCAGTAAACAAGTATAAGAAATCAAGAATGTACCTACCTACTCTTCACACAAAAGGTCATAGAAATAGGGTCGCCTTTGTTCTCAGGCAACCAGTAAACAACCACAGTATAAGTAGTAGTTAGTATCATTGAATTTCATACAAAAGTTGTTTACGTTTAAAGGTTGATTTATGGCCCTGATTGTTTTTCTATCTAGACAATTAGTGAACATTCTGGTAACTGTGACTTTTGAGTATAAATAGGGTTGGGTTGGGGCCGACTAGTCGAAAATCCAGTGGAGCTGGACGACCGAACAGTCGGTAGCCATCTATGTCCTCCCTAAAAAAAAAAGCCGACCAGTCAGTCTTACTTTGAGTTCGAAACAAGCTACAGTGCGATTATTTTTGGACCAAGTGCTCCAAGCGCGAACAGTTTAATACAGTGAAGTGTGTGAATAGTATACCGGGGAAGTGAGAACAGTTAAGTGTTATAGTGTTGTTGGAAGTGACTGTAGAACTAGTGAATAAAGGTGTCAGTTTGACGTTTTGCATTATTTATCCCGAACCCCCAGCTCGTAACATGATTTTGATGAAATCTAATGGAAGTAATTTGAAAGTATACAAAATAAAAAAGGATTCAATAGAATCATTGCACAATTAGTGGCGTAGTCGCGTAACAAACATACTGAAAAAAGATCCAATAGAATGGCATATTTCCTCTTATTTCGAAAGTCGGTTAAAAACTTGAGCTCTTCTGCACCCACTCGCAATTTGATATATGTCCAATATTTGTAAAACATAAAACACTATAATCCCAACGTGACAAGTGATCGAATAAAATACACCGTACAACCTAGCTAGATTACCGTGAACCCTTTTTGCGGTGGAAGTTACAAGCTGAAAACAAAATGAATTGAACACTTAAAAAATATATCTAGTGACGATTCCGCCTTATTTTCCTGTTAAGCCGACATAACGTCACAAACATAGCCAAACTTGAAGAATTTTCGACGCGGTTCCCTTCTACACGAAGCATCCTCAGGAGATCTTGGCTCTACGAGCGCACTCTAATTGTCACTAGATTTTTTTTTTTAATTTTGTATGTGTTTTATTAAAATATTTACCATGATTAAATATGGAATTCCGCAAAGTAGCGCCTGAATCTATTCATTATCTGAAAACAAAATAGTGTTTACAAATTTCAGATTCGTGCAAAAAACGTAACTTATAAGGCATGTGCTGTCGCTGCGTTCTTCCATTTACTACAAAAAGCAAAAGAGGGCAACATTAGAAAGGTTTTTGTTGACATCATCGATTTATATTAGAACAGGAAGATAGGGTACGCTGTAATGTCACGGCAATATAGTGTGGTGAAAATTTAACACAAGCATATAACGCACACAACTACATTGCCATTGTATAAGATACGTTTCAATGAATAACAAAGACAGGCAGATAAGCATGCAATAGACGCACATACGCATACTGATACTCAATGAGGGGTGCGTTCCTTCTAGGCTGGCTTAATAATTGGTCGAGCTAGATTTGCTCCAAGACACCTGGAACGACCGTTAGAGCTCCTTTCAATAAAATATTGCCTAATTTTTTTTGGAAATAGCGCTTAACGTAATTAAGCAATGTTAACATAGTTACCACTAATCCAAGGCTTAGCTTGTACAAAATGTATTATTTACTGTAGAATCTGTCACATTTGACAACAAACCAAGATTCGGCCGATTCAAATGGTAGTAAACTTTTGGCTAGACAGATCATAATTAGCTCTGACAGGTCGCCCTGAACGGGTATGATCAAATCTTGTCTGGATCAAATTAAGCTCGATTGGAGAGCTGGAACGGCGTATAACCGCGTTTAGACCAAAATTTGTCTTGGTCGAAGGCTTGCTTTTAGGTGAAGGACCGCACCCCAGGAGACGTTGCCGAATTTGACATTGACATATGTCAAATTAGGAACGTCTAAAAAATATAAACATGCCAATACGGGTACTTCCTCTGATGTTTTGGAGAAAATATTTAAGTTTGCACCACACCCTTAATAAATGGCCTCAATATTTTTCCAGCTGAAGTTTGGCGACTGCTGGACTCCAATCGATCAGCGGTACCACACATCGACGTTGGATACACTGCGAGATTTGACCGTAGATTTGACGATCGTAACGACCCGCCCGGGACGAGTGCCTCTAAACGATGACCATTAATATTCCTAACTGGGCATTAAGGGGTTAAATTTTATCGCTTTGCTTACTTTTCACTGTTTGTTTATGGCATAGATAGGTACTTAATAGAAAATTGTTAAATCCAAATATTAGTTTCTGGGTACCCATGTTGTGACGTAATCGTTTTTCTATGCTCGGTAACTTAGATTTAGTCATGGATCTGACTAAATCTAAGATACCACTTATTAATTTGACTTGTACAACAACTGATAATAAATTTCATTTCATATCTCTGTGAGGTGAAATCAACGTTTACTTACTTCCTGACGCATACTCTCCTTGTAAATTATTTTATAAACAATGCATTCGGAACTCTTATTGCCTGTGATCATGGTCTAGTAGCCTTATCAAAAGATATCTTCTTCAAATGTATGACAACATTTTCAATGGCATGCTGCGAGATTGGTGCATTTTTCCTTTGATTGGACAATTAACCGATGATTTTAAGGGCTGAAAATTCCCATTCCTTAAGCGCAAACTACAGGCAAATATGCGACTCCTCCAAAATAACGTGAATTGCTAGGACGCTGATTATACATCCATATAAATATTTCGGTGTACATAGAAAATAAAAAACCGAGCAACATAAATGACCTAAAAACCTATAACAGTTGAATCATCATCATCAACGTCAACAACACCCACAATTAGATAAAAACCTCCAGCAAAGAGCGTTTTAACATCATTAGGCGTCCTGGGCATCACTGTGTAATATCTTGATTTCTGAACAGCTATATTCTAACATTTTTAGGTATATATTATTGATATTGTAGTACATATTTGTCGAAATAATATATATATACGCCTGATGACCGGTATGTGATGCGGTTGAAGAATTTGCGTAACCTTATTTAGAACTACTGAATGGTTCTGCAGGACGACTGCTGAAATAGGCCGTTAGTTACTTAGTCAGAAATTCTTCTTTAGGATCGTTACTAGCCAGGCATTTGCAAAATGCCTCACCAAAAATGCTATAAAAATTGATATCCTACGACAACAACCAGCGGGGCTAACAGTTTGTCATGCTTTCTGAAGGACACAAGCGGTTACCCAACACTTGATCAGGAAAGAATGACTAGGTACATAAAGTCCACTACGAGTGTTTCAAAGCTAATAAGAAACAAAAGTCAGTAGTATGCCTTTATTAAACAAAATACTATGAACTATATACAACACTACAGCTACTACAATAAAAGCATTTAGACACCTATAAGTCATAGCAGACTCATAGGCAGTCCAAATGCTCCAGCCCACTCCCAGTTGGCAGCGTGCCCAGCATGCTGGCAGCATTGCCCCGTTGAATTGCAATGCTTATTCGTTGAGCCAAATATGTGCCAGCATTTTGATCACGCGTCGCATCGACCAAGCGCTCAGATAGGTTTTGGAAAATACGATGAGCTCCCGGTCCCCACGGACCCAACGTCTCTACACCAAACGGCTCAAATATGTAACCCATACCGAGGTTAGCATATTTGCGCCGCTTGAGTTGCTCCGCCGAAGTAGCCGCAGCGCCAGCCCTCACGTTGGTTTCAGAAAGATGTGACGGCGCTAAAGTGTCCACGCACGTAGCGTCCCACACTAAGGGCCGTCCTAATTTCCACGGAACCAGAGTCATACCGTCAGGTCTTTTACCATCGTCACGCATCAGACCATTCGGTTCGAGAATAGCTGGAACATTGGCGCTGGTAAAAGCCCGGCGAATGATATCGTTAAGGCTGGCGTGGCGGGAAATTCGACCAGCACTTCGAGAGCAGGAGAGGCCATGGTGACCGAGTTGATCAACTGCAGTACCACACTGGCAGTGATGTGCAACACAACACCTTGCACCCAAGCGTAAGCTAATAGCTAGACGAAAAGCGGATGGATCTATAAGGCTACCAGTTTTGTAAGAAGGAATGGCCTGTAACCAAAGACCGGATTCCCACACAGAAACAGCGAGAATACGAGCACGATCTGCGATGCTAGAACACGTATTTAAAAGATCTTTCCGTGTTAGCTCGCATAGGGGCCGATCCCACTGTTTCTGAGATGACAACATTTTTGGGAATTCAGTATTTGGACAAGCCAGTCTCCATGTGTTTTTGGCCTCAGCCAGATATGCTACATCATAAAGTCAGTTAGTTGGGTGTTCAACTTAATTTCTTTGAAATTAAAATCAATTATATTACTACAGCTTCACGGAATAATAATATGCTTTCTACCTGTCTACCGTCACTAAGTAGAAAATCCGTCATCATGGCGCAGTTTGATTAAAAATTAATTAAAACCATTTTTATAATAGTTCCTGGCCTAAGATCGTATGAATAATTGCATCTCAAAGTTTCGATCGAGCTTAAGATGCTGTTTTTGACAGTTGTTCTATACATTAAATGTCAAAACTGTATCTTAGATCCATCTCTATTTGAGATGCCAAAATGTATATTCCCATATACATCTTTGCTTTTTAAATTTCGATTACAATATATTGCATTATTCAAAATATCACTCGTACTCAAAAACCCAACGTATGAGATTTTATTTTTCTGGCCACATCAAGAGCCTTGCCCCAAAATCATCAAATATTTGATATAAATATTTATTAACAATTCCGTTTAACGCAAACAAATCCCTATTATTTAGTTCAAATACAAATATATCAAATAACTTCAAATCTCAAACTCAAGACGAATTAATTCTGTATGTAGTATACCATCAAATATTCATACAATCTACCCTTCGGTTCGGGAGGTTGCGGTTTTTCTAACCCTAGCGCGGGAGAGGTCGGAATACCCGTTAACCACCGTTCCAGTAGAATAAGAGACAGTAGTTGACGTTTATGCAATATTTAACTTCTGGCACAGAAAAAAAAGTACAGAAGGATTAGAAATTGATCCTAGTGAATATCTGAGGGATCTTTTTAAAGAAATTGATATTTTAACTTTACCGAGTCTGTATATATTTGAAAATATTATGTATGTCTGGAAAAAAAATTATAAATTTAAATTATACAGTGACAACCACGATTACAACACTAGGAATAAATATAAAATAGCGGTGCCAAGTTTTAGACTAGCAAATTCGAAAAGAAGGTCCTTTTTAGGTAATTGTGTGCGGTTTTATAATAAAGTTCCCGAACATATTACAATGCTCACAGAAGGAAAATTCAAGTTGCACGTGAAAAACATTTTGATGAATAAATCCTATTACACAGTTTGTGATTACTTTAACGACAAAAATGCTTAGAAAATTCCGCCTCTGCCAAGATATCACCTATCACCTTCGTAATTTAAACAAATATTGTAATCATTATATTATATTGCACGTAACACATTGTTAAAAGACATTTAAATAAATGGCCTCGATTTTCTTGCCCGTTCTTCTCGCAGTGGCTCTATACATTTTTTGTGCTGAACGTGGTGAATATTGAATAATATAATCTAGAATATTTTAATATAAAAATTTGTAATTGACCTTCATAAGAGCGTCGTGAACGCCTAAATTGAATTTTTTTTTAATTAGAATTTAACTCTGCAAATAAATTTAAATAAATAAGCGACTCTACGAATTAATAAAGTGCACTTCAGCTCGCGATGTATATCGCCATGGTACATTTTTTTTTTTTATATTTGGTTTTATTCTTTTTCCACAGACTCCGGGGTCCGTGCCATTTTTGAAGTTAACAGAGAATTTATTGAGTAATTACATTAATAGGGGGAGCATTCTTACATACTAGGAGAACACAATTTTAAGGAATTCACTATTACTAAACAGTTGCAAACAGATTTGCACTGGCATTCCGAACGGACCAGTGTCCTCAAGATGCACTCGTTCACGAGTTGACTCGCGTGCCAGCCATCGTCCTCCTCAACCATTTTTGAGGGAAGAGGGCGACCCGACACACGATGCCACTGCTTGCCAACACATTTTCGTGAGCATGACTGTTCCGAATGCCTGCACGAATCCGCTTGCTAAAGGGGGATAAAACTATAACTAAGTACTAAATTTAACACATAACAATAAAAAGTGGACTTTGAAATTTTCTTAGTCTGCCTCTCCAACGTCCATTCCCAACAGGGCCTCTATCACCACACTGTTGCGATCTCTGATTGCCATGTTACATTAGAACTGTCGACCTCCATCGAGACCTGAAAATGGATATCGTTGTGGATATAATAAAAAAACATGCAGAAGCTCACGAACGTAGACTTCACCACCACGTGAATGTTGAGGCAATCCAGCTCCTTGACAACACAGACATAGTGAAAAGGCTAAGAAGGACAAAACCTTTTGAACTAGTGTAGTTAAGTGACAGTGATAAGTAGTGAAGTGAGTGCTACATATAATGAACACAAGAACACATAGTGTCTTCCCCTTAATAGAGACAATAAGATAGGTGTTAATGGACACATTCTTAACTTTACTCTATTTAGCAGTTTAAGTCAAACTAAAATTACTCATTAGTCCGTATTGTTGGCTAGATTGTAATATAAAGACGTACTAAGTATATCAAAAGAAAAAAAAAAGAAAAAAAAAAACTTCAGCTCGCGAAACACTTACAAGGCGTCTCTCTTTCTATCACATAGCTCTGATCTCTTCTGACGCAGCACGAGCCTAAGAATAATCAGGTCCGGACGGATACGCCAATGAACCCGTAGGTTAGTACCTAAAAATGATGAATTCTACAATGAAACCATTTAGACAACCACAAGTCATTGCAGACTCGCATGCAGTCCAAATGCTCCACCACTACAAGTAAGCGTCGCATCGACCAAGCGCTCAGATAAGTTTTGCAAAATACGATGAGCTGGCGGTCCCCACGCAAACGTGTCTACACCGAACGGCTTAAATATTTAATCGCTACCGAAATTAGCATACTTAAGCTCCTTATTTGGAAGTCAGTTAAAAATATATAACGTGGATATTAATTCATCAATAATACTGCGGGCTTTTTATAAAAACTAACGTTGACATACTTATTAACTACATATACCGGCTAGAACTCACGGTGTTTAGTCGTTATTTCCGACCGGCTGGTAGAACCAACAGCTACGTCAAAGATTCGAGACATTTTGTCCAACTGTTAGCAAATGTGCGAATGGAGCCATCGGAATTAATGGTCAGCTTTGCCGTCAATTCTTTGTTTACCAATGTACCAGTGGAGGACACGATCACCATCATATCGAAAATGATACAGGAAATAAATTTACCCACTGTTAACATTGATTTGGTGAAGTTTTGTCTGAAAAGTGGCTATTTCTTGTGGCGTGGAGACCATTACCTGCAAGTTGATGGAGTAGCGATGGGATCACCAATAGCTCCAGTAGCGGCTAACATTTTTATGGAATGGTTCGAGAACACAGCATTATCTACAGCTGTCGCTAAGCCACGGTTCTGGTGGCGGTATGTTGACGACGTTTTCGCTGTAATTTCTGGAGATGTTCTTCGTCAGTTCACGTCGCATTTGAATACGGTACACCCGAAGATATCGTTTACAGTTGAGGAAGAGATAGAGGGAGTGCTACCGTTTCTGGAAGTTAAAGTGATACGGGGACCTGACGGTACGTTAACTCATACTGTGCATAGGAAACCGACTCACACAGACCAGTACCTACGAGCTGACTCCCATCATCACCCATGCCATATATCTTCGGTACCAAGAGCTCTAATTAACCGTGCGTTAAGTTTATGTGACCCTCAGCTAGTTGATGCCGAACTGGAACACGTCCGAAGGGTGCTAGAGAATAACGGTTATAATTGGCGCCAATGTTCTCGACTTGTGAGTGGAACTGAACGCATGCGACCTACCACGGTCAACAGATTGCCGGTGTATCTACCTTACATCAAAGGAATAACGGATAAAATCGGATACCTGATGAAACGGAGGTACTCAATTAAGGCGATTTTCCGATCACAAGGACAACTCCGACAAATGCTACGTTCACCGAAAGACAGAGAACCACTTGCCGGGCCTGGGGTATATTTTTATTTTATTTTATTTATTAAACAAAATTCACAGCCATTAATTAAATGTAAATTTTTTCTTACAAACATAACTTACGGCCAATTAAGGATTTACATTATTTAGATTTTCTATTAAAAACAAACAGTCACTTGTGTGAATTCTTCAGGCATAATTATGTAAGTGAGCGTCCCTCACTTTGTGTGTGTGTGTGAGAGAGTGTATGAAGGTGTGTGAGGTTTTGTGTGCATGGGTATATCTGTGTTTATGAATATATATATAACTATAATAATATGTATAAGTGAAGTTTTATCAATGTATTAGAAGAGGAGTAGATATTTTGAATTTTAATATTTGAAAATATATTATGTTGATTGTTGTATTATTGCTGAGTAAAATGTTGAAATTATAACAATAATAAAAAATAATAATAACAATAATGATTATGTTTGAAGGGTCAATTAAGGATCCATGCATAGCATTCCTAAATTAAACCGTCACCATGTATAACCTTATATACCTCTCTTTTAAAGACTCCCTTTGTATCATGAAAGATGTCTGTCTTTTTAAACTTTTTGTTATAAGTAATCTGCAGGCGACTAACTATAGAATTTTGCGCGTAATTTGTACTCGTTAGTGTAGTTGCAAATAAATTAGTGTGTCTTGTACGAATTCTTGGAGTACAAAAATGCAAAACTCTATTGCTAAGGTCGGGGCTGCTATATATCCATTACATATACCATGTAGGAAGGCCATGTCCAAAATAGTACGTCGATTTTCGAGACTTGTGACATTGTGATAATTACATGAATCTTTGTAGTTTAGTGAATATGTTGAGATGTTTTATAAATTTATGTTGAATATTTTCCAAACTTCTAATATAAGTTACGTAGTCGGGGTACCAAACCGTACTGCAATATTCTAGAATGCTTCTAACATAATATAAAGTGCCGTGTGATTGTGGAAAGTCCTATATCGGAGAAACACGACGAAACATCGCTACAAGGTTGACGGAGCATGTCAGGTGTATTAAGAACCTTGAAGTCGAGAAATCCGCAATAGCCGAGCACGCCCTAATTAATGATATGGAACATTTCATACGGTTTCATAAAGCATCCGTACTAGCGAGAGAAAAGTATTTTGTGCCGCGGAAAGTACGTGAGGCTATTGAAATAAACCGTCATCCAAATTTTAATAGGGACGGTGGCTGGAATCTACCTTCTGCGTGGAAACCCGTGCTTAATTGTGCCTCGACCAGTGCTAAACTGTTTACCCGCGAATCGGACGTAATTGCAATAGTGTGCGAAGACCCTACACATACTTTTGACGAGTGCAGTGAAGATAGTGACAGTGACGTACGCGCCCCTACCCTGCCTGCGATGCCATTGCTGCCCGCCGTTCCTCAAGTTTCGCAGAGGGCGTTGCGAGCAGCCGCCCGCAGTGCGCGTCTAGCGGCCCTCGAAGCTGCCCGCATTCCTTGAGAATGAGCGTCTTTACCGCTCGAACACCGGTCGGAGATAACGACTAAACACCGTGAGTTCTAGCCGGTATACGTAGTTAATAAATACTGCGGGGGATGGTGAATCGATAACGGAATGTGTTCCACTCATGTTTAATTTTCACATACAAAAAATCAGTATAACTATTTTCTAAGCGCGGCGCGTTGCTTTTCAGTATGATAGCGAGAACCGCGGTTTACTCCATTTTCACACGTACGAACGCTACCCGATGTCAATTAGACGCTGTCACTAGGGCAAAACAACTGTTTTGCCCTAGTGACAGCGTCTTTACCGGGCAAAACAACTGTTTTGCCCTAGTGATAGATGAAGCTGTTTCACGTACCTATTCTGACGAACGCAAAGGCCTTACCGGCCAATCTAGCTAGATTGCCGAATGTTTAGCCTAATTGCCAATCGATTAAACTCTTCTAAATGATAAAAAATGTTACTTACCTACATTCTTTTTAAATTCAAGTTTACGTATAGGCACGTACTGTATTGTGTTGCAGCTACTTAGGTAAGCCATATTGTGGTAAACCGCTACTGCGTCGTGCGTTCTTTTGCCGCTAAAGACCGACTAGGCAGAAGAGGTACACAAAACAGCTGTCTTTGCCTAGTATAGCAGTTCATTGACTTCGCGTAGCAATCATGCGTGTGTGTGAATGGAGTAGATACACCGTATTCTTAGACCGCGGTTGTCCTTGCTATTATTCCCAAAGCCAACGTGCTACAGCTTAAGCAATAGTACATCTACAGACTTTTTGCGCATGTGAAAATTAAACATGAGTGGAACACATTCCGTTATCGATGCTACACCATCCCTCGCAGTATTGTTGATGAATTAATTATCCAGCTTATATGTATGAGTTATATCTCGTTTATCTAAAGTTTAGTCACTCTTATTACGTATATACAGCTATGTCCGTCCGTCGTCGCATCAAAATTTAATTTTAGTATAAATTAATTGCTAAACTGGTCTCTTGAAATTTTAGAGCTCTTTGTTACAAAGCGGCCAAAGCTATAGTGCGAGTGGGGTTTACTCAAGCGAAGTTTGGTGTGCGCATTTATGAAATGTTACGATTTATAAGTTCGGCGTGGTCATTTATAAAATGTAAGGATGTATAACAGTTGTTATAACATTTATATTTCCGTGTTTGGCTAAATTGAAGCGTTGATGGCCAAGCGGTTGCCGATATGGACTGCCGTGCCGAGCTTCACCGCATGGTGGAAGGACATTTTGCGAATGCCCGCCTGGCTAGCTACCGCTCTTAAGTAGGAAATCTGTCGCCAAGCGCCTAATAGTGTGTTCCGACAGCAGTTTTTGAATTCCAGAAAAAATACAGTTACAGTTATAAGCAGAGGTTAATATACTTAACATCAGGTGGGCCTCGTGCTTGTTCCGTCTCAATAAAGAAAAGTATATACACCCCAAGTGTATACATTAGTAGGTCAACTCAAATTAAGACAAAGTGTACAAACAACGCCTACTTGTACAAATCCGCAACAATAGTTTACTGTAGAGGGGAGCGCCTTTGTCAATGTACAGGTCTTTAAGTATTATGCAATTTTATACCATCAAATGATTCAAAGTATATTTTATTCAATCATTTAACAAAATTAACATTCTCTGAAAGTAACAGAAAGAAACCAAAAGAAACATACAAATTCAAGTAACTAACGACAGAGTCTGAATACCAAGCGGGGTGGATTTGGCCTGAGAAATAAATACGTATCTAGCTTTTGAGCTGGAAAAATGTTTAGTAATACGTCAAGGAGGACGTTATACCGATTGGCTCCTGCCGGAGTTTTAGAGTTGGGAGTAATAAAAGCTTTGTAATGTCGATATTGACAAATATTACCTTATATTAGGCCTTTTTTTCTACATAAAGATATCTAGAATTTACAACATTAATGGTTCTATGCCTATAGAACCTAGATAGAAGCCTATATAATGAACACAGTTATCGTTGTCTATCATTTGATAGCAAATGATAGACAACGATAACTGTCTTCAAGCCTCTGACGGTGTGTTCTAGCAGCTGTCCTTGAGAACTAGTAATATCAGGTACAATATCTTTGTTATAATGTCACCATTTTGTATGTTTAGTAGTGTTACGATGCTCAAGTCGCCGGCCTATGATAAGCACCAAGCCTGTCTATTACACAAAAGTTTGTGCTCGTTTTTGCTTTGACATTCCGTTGAATTTCCTGACTCCCTTGATCCCACACTTGGAAATACATTACATTCTCAAGTTCATCTTGGAACGTCACAAATTATATTTAACTTGTCTTGTCTTTTGAGTAATCTTATAATATGTAAAAGACGATGTCCTATTTGGCCACTCACTGATTAAACGAATTGACCTATGTTTATATAAAAATCATATGTTTTTGCAGTCAGGAGGATGGAATTTGGCATGTTAGTAAAACGCCTTGGACCAATAATGTAGGTACTTACGTTGTCACGCATTTAAGTGCAAGGGTTGTCACAAAATTGACATATAAAATAAATTTGATTATATAATTAAACATTTACAAATACACTTTAAGGCGGAAACACGTCTGTGGCGAGAAGTTACATAAAATAGTATGTTCGCTTTTGTAACTAGTTTGGGTAACTATTTAACCTGATCATACATTTACCACGTAGCGATACTTTTGCCAATACCTGTTATAAAAAGATAATGAACGATAATGAACAAGATATTCATTCATCAACTGACGCTACTGCGCATTTGCCCTGATGATGAGCGTCTGATTTGTTCTAAACCCAGACAACGTGTTTGATCCACGATTCGATGCATTACAGATGAATTATTTATATTTACATATGTGTGAAGCTTATTGAGAATTTTATTTAAACTATTTTAGAATGTTTTAAATTGTCGATGTAACAACACTCATCCCTAAACTTGATTCAGTGCGGACTAATTTTATCGGGAGGATTTAGGAATCTACGATAACGTACTAGGAGCGAGGACAGATATAGCAACTTTGCTGGTTTTGTACTCATCGTTTCAATTTTAGTCAGGAGTTGAAAATATCTTCTAAGTCTTGTCAGGATTAAAATTCAGCACAATTAATATATATTTTGATTTTTGGATTTAAGGTTGCAGTTTATATTTAAAGGCATCTTATTGTTATTTAAATTTTAAGAACAATATGAAAAATAAAAATTAATGCGTAGTTTAAAACAATCGTAGCTTATTATCCGTCGCGGTCGTATCCGGTTCTTTGCTGCAATAAATTTTTCTTTTCATTAGAAATGCCCTTCATCAGATGTAATAACATGAACCACATGGAAAGGGCTAATTTGGTGTGCATCGAATCATATCTGAATCATTGCATTACTGTGGTTGTGCTGAGTAGCTAGTTCTGACGTTATGAAAAGATATTTTTTGTTTTAGTTTTATGTAAAGAGAAATGATGATGAGATAGAGTATGTAAAGAGTTATGTCAGTCACCATGCATTGAAGCTGCCAATTGTTCACTATTTTTAAGTCAAATATGTTTAATTTTAGTTTTGTTTAAGGTGTTCAATAAAGAGTTAATCTATCTATCTATCTATGTCACAAGTGACAAACTGCACTGCACCCGTCACCCTGAGACCCACAGTTGTTAAGTCTCATCATGTGCCTGTAGTTCTACTGGCTCTCAAGGACTGCTGCCGGAACACACTATTGGCTTAAAGACAGATTTTCTACTTGAGGGTTGTAGGCTAGGCGGGCATTCGCAAAATGCCCTTCCACCATACATTGAAGCTGAAGCCAGCGGCAGGGCTCGAACCATGTACCTGCGGCACCGCAGTCCATAGCTACAACCGCTCGGCCATCATTGCTTCAAATTTTAATATCACTTTCTTTAAAAAAAAAGCGATGACTCATCATATCGCTGGCTCAATAAGTTCTTCAATTTCATTATTATTTAATTACCACACAATGCCACCCTAATAATAAATGACCTCGTCAAAACAACTCAATCCACGCAGTTGTACTGAATATTTCATTCCCGCCTCGGGTTAGAAAGGGCAGCCGATGTCCTACATCCAAAGGTCATTTGTCAAAATGGACCCTTTATTACGTCCTTTGTTCTAGCCTGAGCGTATTATTAGCTGTGCTATTCGGCATCTTGTGTTGTATTTTCTAGAGAATTCAGTCATAAATAATAAAACAGTTGAGATTACAATATAAGACTGTTATTAGCTTATATGAAAAAAATAAATAAATGGAAATATTGGAAGGGGAAGACCTAGGAAAATGTTCTGAACTCAAATCAAATCATTTATTTACTCAGATTGAAGATGTTCTGAAAAATGCCAAGTCAGAAGTACCCTAAACCGCGCTTATGTATGAAAGGATTGATGAGTGTAGATGAAACGAATGTGATATGCAAGCATCGTAGTACGTGGAAATCTGTGGTCTCTGCCTACCCCTACGGGAAAGAGGCGTGATTTTATTTATGTATGTATGAAAAATCCTTATAGTTACATGACAACAAAAAATAGGCTACCTAAACAAATTATTAAGGTGTTATAGTAACCAAGAGTGATCTCAACAAGAAACCTTAGAATGGGTAGATTCGTCTTGATGGTGCGCATTTTACTGAGTAATACAAATCTTTTTATTTTATAATATAAGTATAGATGGATCTACACTAATATAATAAAATGGAAAGATTTGTATTTTTGTATGCAACGAATAAATTTAATAACTACCAAAAAGATTAAATTTGGTAAGGAAATAGTTTGTGATCCGGGGATAGACATAACATACATATATAACACACACAATATAACATTGTAACACGTACTGATGCAGTGATGGCTCCGTGGCATTGGATTTGGTGGTCACATTAACATAGAAAAAAAGCTTAAAAACCAAAATTGCCAATTTCATGGATATAGTGACAGACAAAAAAAACAGCTTAATACAGTGGTGTTTTTCCTATTACCTACTGATTTTTATTATTGATTTAGGTGTACTTGTTCCTAATGTATATTATTTTATTACTGATGTAACAACACATTAATCAAAATAGTAAAAAACCCGATTGTTTATTTTCGTCAAAATTTTTATCGTTCTATTGAAATTAAAACTGCAAGTTATATATATTTATGATATCGTTTTTGAAGCTCTTCATTTTGATATCCAAGTCGATGGGTTCGGTTAATTTTTTATATTTTTATGTACCTAGTGTAATTTGCATATAGGAACCCTTAAAACATAACCCTCTTTTTTGAGCAGTCGTGTATAAACATACACAAAGTATTTGGTATAAAGGTTGAATTCAGTCCAGAAGATTGGCAATCTCTACATATACTCTCTACATATACCTACTGTATAGTTGCCCCTGTCTCAGTGAATTTCCAACTCTGTCCAGCTCCGTCTCAGTGAATTCTCAACTCTGTCCATATAGCACGACCTCTCACGACACCACCATCACCACGGTTCAAATTCCACCACGTAAGAATAAGCCCTGCAAAATAAGCCCATTTTAAGCAAGACTCGGAAATTAAGCTATACGGTACCTAGTCTCTCAATGCATTTTACTTATTTATATTCTATGACCGCAGAGGTACAACGCAATTTCAAGTCTTTAAAATTAATATCCTCATATTTAAGATTAATATTCACACAATCCTAGCACGTAAAAAAAATTTAAACATGTACGTGACACAATTATGTAGATTAAAGTTTGCGAGGGCTATTCTGTTATATGATTTAGTTTGAAATTGTAAAGAACAGTCGATTTGTGTATGCATCATAAATGACACACACTGAGTTTACTCGAAAATAAAGTTTTATATATATAAAGTTCCTAAATTATTATTGGATTTCATTTAAACGTCTCAGGAATAAATTAAATAAACAGACACAACAAAGTACAATATTGACTAGGTTGACATAGTATAATATTAAGTCAATCGAAAAAGCCACCCCATAGAGTTCCAGGTGCAAAAGTGCCCATAACACTCGCTGCATTGCCGTGCTGGATAGCAATGACCATCCTTTGCACCAGGAACTAGCCGGAGCGGGAGTAACCAGACGTTTCGGACACCCTACGCCCTAATTCGGCAAACAGACCTTAGTCTTCAGCCCCCAACTGATCATGGTTTCCAAAGCAATGGGCACAAAATAATAATGGGGTTCCAGCTCAGGAATTAACTAATTTCAACAAAACTCCACGACGCATGAGATGTTAATTATAAGTTTGCCGTTGGTCTTGGTTCATGTTTTCAGGTGAACTTGATTTAGCAAAGTGGTAGGGCATTTTGAAAATAGGTGACTAGCTACCAAGCTCAAGTATGAATCTGGCGCCGAACCGATGTATTCTGGTTCCAAAATAACCGGTGTGTTTCGAGTGCAGTACTTGAGAGCCAGTCACTCTAAGTTAGCCTGAAAAACATCTTCGACCCAATCATTACTTGCCACCAAGCAGATGATGGTAAAAACTAGCCTATCAGCTCTAAACTAAATTAAAAAGAAAAAATATGTGGACATGTCTCCGAAAAAATATACTGAGAGTCACAGAAAAAAACACCTGCCCATATTTTAACGTTATATCTATAAAATGACAAGTGATAGTACGATAACTGATATAAGTAAATTAACAATCTGTGAACTAAGAATTGCGTTCCGTCCTAAAAACTACTTTATTTGTATGAGTTAATGGAACACTAAAATTACTATCGTCTTCTCAGTTTGGTTTGTACTACATCATAACATTCCCAGATGCAGTCAGACTGAATCACATTGCGAACATACTGGACTTGAACAAGGACTGTGCCGCTCTTCTTAGAGAATACTTATTTTCTTTGAGTAAAGTTATTTTCCTAACCAACATGGGGAATGGGGATAGAGTTCATGACCAATATAGTGTAACTTGTGACGGATTTATACATAACACAATATTAAAAACCTTAGCATAATTACCGTAAAAAACTAACTGACGACGCTATTGTAGTTGAAGATTCTGGGCAAACTGACCCCGGTCAAGTAGCACTTAAATTTCTTGTTAACAATAAATCACACTATCAACTATATACTTACTACATATAAGCTATATATACCAAATTAACGCAGCGATGTCATTATACTCTTGACATCCATATTACATCTGAAAACAGTTATAAATGATTCTGGTACGAAAAGCATTCAAAATAAGAGAATCATGATCAGCTGATCACGACCTCATTACTATTAACCAATCAAAGCATTTCAGACCAAAAGCGATACCGTTTCTCTCAACTAGTCAAAGAATGTGAATATCCCAAAATTGTGAAGGCAAGAGCAGTGATCGCTTTACCGAAATTTGGTACATATTCAAGGGACCCTAAAAGCTAACGCCCTATATATTTTCTAACTATGACACACGAATAGTCAGTTAGAAGTACAGTTCAAAGATTTTACAATTTTTTCAACGTTGTAAAGATATATTTTATATATATATATTCAAGATTCAACTGTGGGTAACGTACGAGTACTTTGATAGCGTAATGTTTGAATCTATAGTTTAAAATTTTCAAAACAATTTTAAGATATTTTTTTCTTGTGTTATAAACGAATGGTTCACTCAATTTACATCAATGCAAACATTTCGTTCTTCAAAGCCGTAAAATATTATTATTAAAACTAAAAAACAGAAAAAATTATTACTTACTATTGCTTTTTAAAATTTTAATAGAGTTTAAATGCTTACAAATTTCAAGGTCTAATTTAACAAAAAAATCATTTGTTATATGTGACGAGCCAATTATTTACTGGATATTAAATGTAGTTTCACAATCTGCACCATTATTGGAAATTCAAGGTAGAGAAAACTAATAAAACTAGCTTGACCTGCATATCAAAGAAAAATATGGTTGGTGCAACTTGCACCAATAATGGAAATATTAAATAGAAGCTTTTAATAAAAATGTGATACTAGCTCACAACGTAATATAAACGTAAAACATAATTATGCCTTAAAATTAATATGTTGGCGCTTAAAATATTCACCATTCACCAATCACTTTCCCAATATCCTTGCATATAGACTCATCAATCAATCCTTTAACTTGCATCGTTTTTCATCCGTCTTTGGCGTAAGTAATGAAATTGCTTACCCTAGGTAATTTGCGGTGATTTTTCACGGCCTGTGTCAATATGCGTTACCTTAGCGTCCTTGTGGAGTGACACGAGGATGACAATCAATCTGAAATGATGAGCTTAGAAGCTATATATATTATGCCCTTTAGTGCAACCTCACATGAATTAGTTATAACTTTTTACTAATATAATTATTACAAAAATATTGGGTTGGAAAGAGTTTAACACTGGAATAACGATTCTGATTTATTTATTTAGTATTTAATTTAATATTAAGTTATTGGTAATTATCTCAGAACTATAAAGATAATATATAGACATATATAAAGATGATATAAGTGTACTGTTCATTAAAATATAAAAGTAAATACAATTCATTACTATTTGGAGATTCAAGATAGTATGACATGTTTTACTTGCTAAATTATACATAACTTGTCTAAGCCCTCACTAAGAAAAAAACTTGAAAATAAAACTATGGACAAGCAGTTTTTTGAAACTTGTATTTAGTAAGCCTGCAGCGAGATTCGAACCATGGCCCTGCTGCGTGGCAGTCCATAGCCATATCACTGAGCCATCACTGCTTCATCAATTTTAAAAAAATATGGATTTCATTTATTAATCAAAATACCATAACCTTTACTTATTTACCTACAGGTTTGTACGGAGTCCAACTCGAACTTGGCCGTTTTTTATGTTTTTATACTAACTCGCATTGTGCTGCATGTTGCTACAAAATATATGTTGCCAAGCATACTTTAGCAATTTTCGGTACCGGTTCTGATTGCTATATTTGGGAACACTGTTTTTTTAGTTATGCTTTAAATATGTTTAGCAACACTTAGCAACAGGAACTTAGATTGTAGTCAAGGCAATTGATAGTCTAAAAATCTACTACGGAATACTTTTAGGCATAAATGTAAAATATTTAGTCCATAACTAAACTATTTATTTAAATCATAATTCCCCTAAATCACATTCACAACTGTTACCAATTATAAACTAAATGGCAACCATTATTGGAATTTTCCCGATTCAAATTTTAGTTTGCCGCAAATACCCTTGGTTTTGGGTTTACCGTTAAGCATAATAATCACGACCATTTTGTTGGTATTTAGTTCATTTATTGGATTCTGATATGGATCGCTATATTTCTATGTTTGATTGTGGTTTTTAGGAGGAACTATGAATAGGAAGGTCTTGTGTGATTCTCTATACAAATTTATTCTCCTATTTTCTTCCTGGATAATACCTTTCGAGCATCATTTTTCTTGCATATATCAACGCCTGATATAGCCATGCCACTGTCATTTCCTTTTTGTCAGCAACTAATTACTCGTATTACTAAGGAAATATATTGCTCAAAACAATTTAGAGCGCTCGTAGCAAAGTTTGCTTGGCCATTCTGAATCGATCAGCAAAGTTAAGCAACGTCCGCCGCGGTCATAAGTTGGATGGGTGACTGCTAGCGACATTGCTAATGAGCACTTTCGTGTTTCGAATGACTTATTAAGCCATCGGTCCTGGTTGTTGTCTTAGGATGGCAGTCGTTGTATTATGGTGGTAGGATGGTAGGCTCAAGGAGAAAATCTATCGCCAAATACATAAAAGGTGTGTTCCAGCAGCTGCAATTGAGAGACAGTGACTTAATTTTTTAAATTCTACAATGAACTATAAAATATTCTAAGCGAAAAGCTAATTGGTGATTAAAAAGGTCCTTCAATGACAAAATACAAAAACTACCTACTTAACAGAATATTATGTATAATTTTTAAACAGAACTTATAAATATAAATATATATATAAAATAAAAGAAACAGATAATTATGTATAATTTTCTTTTACCATGTTGATTGAATTTACTCTAAGCTTCCATTTTTATGGTCGACTTCCACAAGTTATTTCATACAATTAAGTGTAAGAAGTTGGTTAGTTATTTCTTTGGTTTATCTATGTATCAGGTTATTTCGTTTCTTACCTTTTTCTATTACTGTTTTTATTCAGACACAATACACAATACTGGTTACCATCCATCATCAAACATAAGACTTGCAATTTACACGTCTTCAAGGTATACGTGTATTGACGAATACTTTTAACAAATATCTGAACGTTACAAAAGTACTAAATTGATTTTGATGAAATTTAAATGGTACTACTTCAAAAGTGTGGTCCATTAAACAAAAAAGAAACATGAAAATAAATTCATAATTGGCGGAGTAATCACGTACGAAACATACAAAAACAAAAATAGGGGATCTTGCCTAATTCGTACCCTTAAGAACATAGGCTTGTATTTTCAAATCCGTAAAAGATAGGCATGGTTAATTTCATGTCATAAATCTTTATTGGAAAAATAAAAGGTTCTCATTTAATCTTAAACTTTATAAGTTTAAAAAAAATATATATAAAAGTACGATTTAATACCATTGGTCTCAATTCGTATTTTAATTATGCTAAATCGTACTCGGAGATCGTATCATAATTTCAAATTCAAGATCAAGTGACCAGAAAAGTTTAGGAACTATGTTTATGCTAAATTTTCGGTAGGATAAACTATTAGTGGTTACCACTATCATTCCTAAAATTATTCAAAATATGTTTTTTGAATTTGGTGAGCCAATATAATTGCTTACTGTAAGTCTTTACAATCACCCCTAAAATAATTCAGATTATCCTTATCAGCACAAGCGCAAAGCTCGTAAACCAAATAAATTAAAAAATATAAATATAAATATACGTAATTCGTGGTATCAATGTCAATATATATATATATATATATATATTGTCAATATATATATATATTGACATATATACATATATAATATATGTGTGTATGTTCCAGAGAGTGCTTGTTACCTGACATTGATACCGGTACGAATTATGATTTAGTACTGAGTACGAATTAGGCGCACTACTGTAAGAAATGTCAAATTTCCCACGAAAAATAATCAATACAATTTAGCGTCATTTATTACATAAAAAACTCACAAATATAATCAAAAATTAGATCATAGTCTGCTAAGATCGGTTATGCACCATATCACCTGGTCAATGTGCTTGTGAAATGAAGAAAAAAAATACATGAGAGTAGTGAAAAAAAAAAAATGACTTGTTCTTTGATGTTTTTTGAAGGAGTAGCTGCGCATTGACTTTCAAATCATTTAACATGGCGGACTAGTAGTTCCATTTACAGTCACTTTCGTCGCTACTGTTATTGTCAGTCTGGATATAATGATAGGGTACGTTTTAGGAACACGTAAGAATTAGGCAAGTTTCCCCTACATTTTAATTGATAACCTCCTCCTTTTTGAAGTAGAACGTAATGATCAAATGATTCAGTAAAAGGGTAATGCGTGGTCATATCTAAAAAAACACTTCTATTTGAAACTTCCTCCATTTTGTGGATGGCAAAATGTTGTCCAGGCTACATTACAGTCACTGGCTCTTAAGGGAGCTGCAGGAAATCAACGTTAGATGCTTGGCGACATATTTTCTATTTGTGAGTGGTAGCTAGCCAGGCGGGTATTCCCAAAATGCCCATGCTATAAGGACTGCCATCTACCGAGCGACGGCTGTCCGCAGCGGATATTGCATAATGATCTGTTATGATCGAGTAGACAAATCCTGCTACGAGTGCTACAAAATATAATATAGAATATAAAAAATATAATATAAATATAAAATATAATATAGCATAATAAATTAATCATTATTATATCAGACAGTAAGACTAAGAAAGTCTTGATAAGTCTAGCTTTATACCCGAGTTTTACTTTAAAAAAGCTATAAAATTCTCAGTTACAAATCGAAAATGCTAGTATTCTTACACGTGTTCTTCCCTGAGATGCTGACAGGATAGATATTAATATCGTTCTCCTTCTCTATCATTTCAATACCGGGCCATAAAAAACCTGAGTATCTTTATTTCACCACCAAATATTATCGCTATCCGATAGTTACTGCCACAGTAACTTTAGAAGGAAAACTATAGCGACCCTATAAATTGAACACACACACACAAATTAAAACAATTTAACAAATCAAACAGACAATGGATTGCTTAGCACATGAAGGTGTACTCTGGTAGGTAGTTATATATTACCCACTTAAAAAATCGAGGAAGGTTTTAAAGTATGCCTACTTATAAATATGTATATATAATATGTACTAGTATGGTATGACCACCGTTAACTTTTTAGTTGATTATTCAATTTTAGTGATTCTTTTTTATTTAGGTAGAGTACCTCCAAATCGGTCTCATGTTCAATAACATCGGTCGAGTTGTTTTAAAGTAATACTCAAATAACTGCGAAAACGTATTTTCCTATAAGCTTATACCTGGATGACGCGGTAATTGTAACTCTTATCGATTGTGACCAAACAGAGTAGGCGAGTGACGGTCGATGTCATAATCAATAATCAGTTAACGCATCACAGTGTTTTTTTAATTCGGGGCCAACTAACCAACTTTCAAAATTTAAAAATTACTCTTAGAAGTCAGATCTTGAAAATGAGAGTTTTGAATCAGCACGGTACCGCCTTCCACAAGTTATTTAATACATTTCAGTGTTAGAAGTTGGTTATTTTATTTATTGTTTTTTTAGCGATTTATATCAAGCTAATTGCGAATCATAGAACCTAAAATTCGTTATTTTTTTTTTATTTATATATTCAAAATCAAAATCATTTATTGAAGACCAGAGGTACAATATAGTGTGGGATGTCAATAAACCTTAAATGTTTCACTACCACACAATAAATATCAAATACTTATACATTTTGAAAAAAACAAGTGTATATTAATTACAAAAGTATAAAAACCGATTGCAAATTATTTCAGTTTCGTTAACCGTATTAACTAATAAATACCATTGAAATAAAAACTGCAAATTATATATATTTATTAATTTTTTTTAAAGCCCTTCATTTTAATACGGTGGATTAGGAAGAAAAATATTTTACTATCAATATGACGTATACAATCCGCCAGTTTGAATTTTTATTTTTTTATGTATTAAATTTTACTGATAACCCATTATCAAGACTTATCTAATGATATCTCATTCATTTGAATGGGTTAAGCCGTTTTGAAGTTATGGTGGAATAAAGAAACTCACAAACATACGAGTACATACATACATACACCCTGAAAATATAACACTCCTTTTTTGGGCAGTAGTGTGAAAATAGGTTTCCTTCAAATAAAGTACGGTATTTTATTGCCAGCAGTGTCAATTTAAAATTTAAAATTTACCTTCTCAAATGCTATCTGACAGATATAATTTGGTGTTGTGCGAGAAGGGTCACGGATAAGGTGCTGACAAGCGTTCCGTATGAGTATTCACCACGGATTTAGTCCTAAATCCGTGGTATTCACCTATATTCTGTGTTAATTACAGTAAAACAAAACGTTAACAGTTATATACGCCCTTTGTTTATGTGACTTTATTTGAAAAGTTTTACTTCTTTTTTTTACTGTGAGTTCCCCTACAGCATAAGACCCTAAAATCCTATAGGAATAGTATACATAAATATAGCACGTGCTCTGATAACTAAATCCATGATAACGCAGGTGGTGACTACACCGTGGAGCAGAATTAAGTATACGAGTACATTTATTATATATTTGGCTAAAATTCTTTTTCGGTTTTTCTTATTAAATTTATTGTTGTTAATCTGAAATGTTTTATTCTGTTTGGGTTTTAGGATATTGAAACAAAATTGACAAGAGACTTACCTTCTTATTCATAGTGGTTTCATAACAAAGAAAAAACCTTATGCGCAATACTATGGTCAATTACTACTACTGGGGTATAATAAAATACCATTGATGCCATTTTGAAATATTAAACATTTGTCGGTGTTGAGAGAGAGGGTGAACGAGGTCGGAGGGTAGGTGAGAGGTATAGTAATAATACAATACTAACGCAAGTACAGTTTATGACGTAACTTGGAATTCCATTACTTGTGAATGAAATATCGAACGGTGTGGTGAAGGTAATGAATAGATTCACGCATTTTTGTACGAAAATCCATATTTAATTATAACAAATTTTGTGACATGTTCAGAAAATATCAAACTGAAAGGTTTTAAATAGAGAAAAACCTTAAATAGATAAAAATATATGCATATGGTATATGTATAAATGACGGTTCTGCCTAATTTTACTGTTAAGTCGACGAGATGTTACCAACGACCGTAAAGTCCGTAAACGCCACGCAGCAAAAGTAGTGTGTGGTAAAAGGTTACTCGAACTACAATATAAAACATCAATAAACAAGTATACATTAATTAAAAATTCAAAAACCCGACTGCAATTTATTTATTTTCGTTAAGCGTTTTGTCGTTCCATTCAAAATAAAACTGTGAGTTTTATATATTGATGGAATCGTTTCTCAATGCCCTTCATTTTGATATCCCACTCGAAAGGTTTGGGAGAAAAAAAAATGTATTTCGTTAAATATGGCGTCTAACATCCGTCAGTTTGCTTTTTTTTTACTTTTTTAGGTATCCATCGCAGTGTCACCTGGACTATTAAGACAAATCTAATTATATATTATACATTAAAATCAGTTGAACCGTTAAGAAGTTATGGTGGAATAAAGAAACTCACAAACATACATTCATACATGAAACCTGAAAACACAACTCTCCTTTTTTTGGGCAGTCGTGTAAAAAGTCATCAATTTGAAAGTACTGTATTTACTGTAGATTTTATTTAGGAAGTTTAATAACTTTGTACATAAAAACTACAGTAATTATTCTTAATAAATCCTAAGAGGATCGGCGATCCACATATAAGATAATAGTAATTAGATAAGTCGTACGATGCAATTTTTGTACCACGCGTAAACTTTTTGTACCCACCATTCATTGTACGAGCCTCGTGCCACAATCAATCAGCCGTAGACAATCCGTGAACAAATACGTCGTCGCCTACACACTATACGGCCTTCAGTCACTCGTGAACCTTAGTGAGACTTAAACGTTGTTGGTCACCATGCCACCGATGCTTTCAAAACGCGCCTAGTCGCGCACAGTAACGATATATTAATATAAATGTGTGTATATATACTAGCAAAATGCCGAGCTTTGTGAGGTATCGCGTTTATTTTACAACCTGATTCTAGTGTCATCTAGCGTTAAGTAAATTAACTACGATGTATTTGAGTATTGAGTTTAATTCTGATGCAGCAATTTTAACTGTTTGATTTTTTAACAGATGGCGTTAATAGTAAAATAACATTCTATTCAATAATTATAAAATTGTTGATGCTATTTTTTTAATGGTCATAAATTATATTTTTTTAACAGATAACACATCCAGATATAAAGTTAAATTACTATGTTGTAGCACAAATCTAAAGGCGTGATATTTTTTCAGTAAAGTGTGCCACAAAATGTTCTAATTGTGGGATAGTGATAGAGCTTGCATCGCTCGTCCTAATTATTATATTATTGTGACGGCTCTATACATATATGAATATAACATCTCTATACATAATGACGACTTTATACATACATGGCATAGAATGAAGAAGTAAGTAGGTATTATTTTATATTTTCATAGAAGTGTAATCAACTCGTAGGTTCGTCTATACTGTACAGAAAATAATACTTATAATGTGAAAAAATATTCTAGGTTCTGTATTGATCTGATAATTGATCAATCCTGGCATTAATTTGCGGAAATCGACAAAAAATAGCAACAATCACACAAAAAATAATTTTCAGTAAATTTTAAATTAAGAAAAAAGCAAGAAAATACTAAATTTGATTTAGTATTTACTTGCAATATTTTGAAGTTATTTTTTGTTATTCTTAAATAAAATATTTTTGTACAAAATATAGTTTTTATTACTGAAAACAAATGGACAAATCCTTAAATGCACACACATGCATAGCCTGTGGAGTGCCGAGTTAGAATTTGCCCCTCCCCATCTCTTATTGTGGGTGTCGAAAGGGAAATATACTCGAAGGAGGGCAGCAGTGCTTTTTGAGGAATAACCCCCCATTATGGCTGGTTGTGTTACACAGGGTACAATCAGGCAATCGCGTGATCTGGCGATTTTTCCGTGAGCCGCATGACGAACCAGAAGTCGTAATATTATCATGCAAATTCGTCCGCGAATTTGACACCAGCGACAAATCTGGTCAATCAATTGGTGCACCGGTGGATTTCTGGCTTTAACTGACGCTAAACCTAGTGACCACGAAATTTAAGAGATGGCGTTTTCGTCAAAGAGATTTGCATACAATTTTTTTACCTTAGGCGTGTTCTTACATTGGCTGTGACCACAGAAAAGAAATAGTATTTTATATTCTATGGTTGTGACACTAAATATTTTAATCAATACATTTCACTGTGACAAGATCCAAACGGGTGTGTGAATTACCGAAATGGAGTCTACAAGCGAATTCTCACACGGTTTATCGGCCAACCATAAAATTGGTTGATTGGTGTATCGACGGTTTGGAAAAGGCTCGACGGAAACTTAATTATGCGATCGTGATTTTAAAATGTATTTACATTTTTTTGGCGTGCAGTGTAGAGTGTAATTAAAGTATCGGATAATATTGTGTTTGTGAATTTTTCATCGGTATTGAGTGTATTGATGCTATTTTTGGAGTACAACTAAGTTTATGATCTAAATTTGATGATTGGCAAAATAAGGCACGTTTTGTATTTCAAATTCAGGTTTTAAGTTACAAGTTAGTTATTGGGGATAGGGAGGTTTAAAAATGAAGTTCTAACGCCTCCTTGAGTAAAAATTAATACCACATAGATTCAGATTTCAGAGTACAATTTTTCTTCGGTAAAACAGCTCGTACGGACGGCCTTGTCTGAGCTTTTATCACAAGAAAATTAAATAATTCTAAATCTCTTCTTTCCGATCTTGTTACTTTGCTACTGTCCACTCCTTGTATGGTGTGGAAATTTGGGCAGACTGGAAGCCTCCCTGTTACAGAAACGTGCTGTGCGAGCAACCGTCAGAATACCACAGGACATCTCGACTTGGGTATTCTACACTACCGCCTTTATGAATCTGTCAAGTTGCTGTGCATACCAGACATCAATTTGAAAGCTTTGTCAAAGAAGGCAATGTTCATACATACAATAGCCGCACTCTCCGCTGTACCTCGCACACTTACCACTTACCAAGTCGACCAAGTTGTTACACGTCATAAGTCCCACGGTATATAATAAATCTCCTGAAGGGGTTGAAAATGCACCAAGCATGAGTTGAAGGTTAAACGGTGGCTTATCAACCAAACCTTTTATAGTTTCAGCAAATTTCTTGATTTAAATTGTAAACTAGACTAGCTTTAAATGTATGTCTCTATAGATAGTTTATTTTCTTGTTTTGGCTAAACAAATAATGTTAACCCATTTATGAAAGTATTTTCTACTTTTCTGCATAAACAAATGTGAGATAGATGCTGTTAATAAAATCCAAATGCCTCTGACAAACTATAAACGCACTCATCATTACATTTATATGCAGTTTTGGGATCCTAATATATGTCGATTTCTTTTTTAATATGAATGTTGTTAGGCATAATGGCTTTTTTCTACATGCAAAATTTATAAGATAAAGCAAGATTTCCCTGTGCATATAAAATCTGTGTGTTATACACACAGATTTTATATATATAAGATAACCTTTCAATTTGTAAGAGCAAACATAGCGTTATTATATTGAATTTTATTTGCAACATAACGACTTCAACATCCTATGCAATGTAAAATAAAGAGCGTCATATCCGTTTCGGTGCGAAGGAAGCGGATGCCTTTGGCGTGATGAGTTCCGTTTAAGGACTTCCTATGGCAATGCGCCAGCGAGTAGTCCAAAATCTCATTTGTAATGTAAAATTTATTTTAATTTTTGAATGGCAAATCGTGATCAGTTTTTAAATGTACATAATGAACAATTCTGGCCAAGTGCGCGAAGAACCTCGTTCCTTTAGGGTTGCGTATTGCAAGAACATGTAAAAAATGTTGGTTTTTATCAAAAGCTGACGCCAATTTAAAATTTAGTTGTTGAAATTGCATTATTAATTGGTGTTGTTAGTATTTGTTCGCTTAATAGAGGATATTATTGTTTAATAAAATAATATAACTTCTCTTTTGGGTTCTTTAGTTTTAAGGAATTATGTACATGTTTTTTAACCAACTTCAAGCAAAAGATGTAGTTCTTAATTGGACGTTTTTTTTTTGTATGTGTTACTACGTAACTTTTTACAGGGTGTACCGATTTTCGTGACTTTTTTATATTTGAAAGCTGGTACTTGTAATTTAACCCCGTGGGGTGCCGGGTTAGAATTGCACCTCCCCATATCATCCCGTGGGTGTCGTAAGAGGCGACTAAAGGAAAAATACTGGAAGGTTGGCAGCAGTGCCTTCTGAGGAACTGCCAACATCCACTGCGATCCTCAAGACGCCTGCCAAGCGTGGGTATTATGGCAAATACCCCCTTAACAGGGGAGGCTGTGTTCAGCAGTGGACGAACCGGCTGTTACAGTATAGTACAGTATTTGTAATTTCATCTCATTTCAGATTCAGTGAGATCTTTCCAGTAGGTAGTATTTGCGTTATCGCTATTTATTTATTTACCATAATAACAACGGCATAACCAGTCACACTTGTTATTTTTTTGTCAACTGTATGTGTGGTTTGGTTTATTTACTTTTTAGTGCATTTTTGTTTTAGAATATTTTAGTCTGCTTGGGTTTTTTGTAATTATTTATTAGCTAAAAATGATACTCGTAGATTGTGCAAAGAGTGCATAAAACAAGTCATAAGGTGAAGTTTGATATAAGACAAGGCTAAAAGATGATATAATCTATAAATTGGTCAAATTAATAATGTTTAAAGGCTTCATACAGCTTTAAACAGGTAAAATCCTTCGAAAATCTTTGGAAGCGCTCGTAGTGAAGTTTGTTTAGCTGTTCTTAACCGTTCAGCAAAGTTAAGCAACGTCCGCCGCGGTCATGAGTTGGATGGGTGACCGTTGGCGACATTACTACTGAGCGCTTCCATGCTACGGAGGGCACGTTAAGCCGCGGTCACGGTTGTCGTCTTAGGATGGCAGTCGTTAATGCATGGTGGTAGGGCATTTTGCGAATGCCTGCCTGGCTAGCTAGCACCTTCAAGTAGAAAATCTGTCGCCAAGCACCTAACGGTGTGTTCCAGCAGCTGTTTTTGAGAGCCAGTAATTCTAGGTTAGCCTGAACAACATCTACGACCACATCATCACTTACCATCAGGTGAGATAGTGGTCAAAGGCTAACCTATCAGGAGTAAAAAAAAACGAATTTCAAAAATCTCTTTTTATTGACTCGTGGATAGTGGATTTCTTGCTGGGAAATAAAACCCAGTGTTCTTTTATCATTTGATATACGTCTTGAGAAATGTCATTAGGAGGATTGTCGTATTTTCCTCTTTTATCGTAGACCTGTTCTCCACACAACTCATTTCCTTGGGTTAATCCAAAAGGCTTTTTCTTAGGATTTTGAATTCTGATTATTCTAAGATAGTTTGAGACAAAAAATAAAAATTTTCTACAAACTGGAATCTTCACACTTTTAACTGCAAATATTTCCATTGATTATCTCTTAACCTCTTGGTTCATTATCTCTAGTCTTCTAGGTAGGCCCAACATCTCAATTTAGCAACTTTTTCTAAACACGACAGCACGATAATATCTTGCTGTTCTTTGTTACCAATTCTCCAGAACTCAGAGAAAATCTTACAAAAATATAGGGGTGCATCATCCGTAACAAGTTTTACGCTTTACAAACATTAGTCTTGTTTGTAGTACAAAAGTTGAACTATAGGTGTCACTCCGTTAAGAACGAGAGGAGAAATTAGAGTTACGAGTCATAATAATATGTCATGTTAGCTTAGCGGTCAGTGCATACCACGCCTATAGCGCCTGGATGGCGCAGGTTCAAGTCCCGCACATGACTATAATTTTTTCCCCTCTTTGTAATTTTTGTAATGCCATGATACTGATTCAAAAGCTTGCAGACACAAGAACTACCAAATAAATTCCACTTATCTATCGATAACAGGCCCAATTCTGCAAAGTTTACCAAACCACTAAGCCATATACAATCATTTGTCAGCCTGTAATTACTCCTATATAGATAGGCCCTATTTTAACCTACAAATTAGTTTCGTATGGGCTTATAGAGGGTTTAATAGGCTCAAACTTTAAATTTATTGATAGTAGGATTTAACGGGATGAAATGTGGCAATTCTATAATGAAAATTCATTGGGAATATTGTTTTGGTTAATCTATTTGATAACATCTGATTTCAAAGTGGTATTGAAATCAGATGATGTTTAATTTTATATTAGTTGCAATTTAAACGTGTTATCGTATGTATTTTTATTTTTATTTGTTAGGCTAGCCTTTGATTACTATCTCAACTAATAAGTAACTGATGATGTGATCGAAGACGTTGTTCAGGCCAACCTAAAATGACTTGGTCTCAAAAGCAGTTGCTGAAATTTGTTCCAGTAACTGTTTTTGAGAGCACCATTAGGTGCTTGGCAACAGTTTTTTTACCTGAAAGTTGCTAACCAGGCAAGCATTCGCAAAACAGACTGCCATCCTAAGAAAACCACAACAAGCGTGACAAACGGTTTAACGTGTAATACAAGCTCATCCTAGTTAGGTAAGGTAGCACTCTTGTGGTGCTTGGCGACAGATTTTCTACCTCACTAGTCTTGCATTTGCAATATTTTAATGAATGCTACCCTAAGATAACAACAACAAACGGGACAAACGGCTTAACCAGTCCTACGAAGAAAATCCTAGTTACGTCCACTAGCGGTCTTTTGGTGCTTGGCGACAGATTTCCTACTTGAGGTTAGCTAACCAGTCGAGCATTTGCAATACAATTACTGTCATCATAAAACAACCACAACCAGCGAGACAAACGGCTTCATGTACATCCGCGCTCAATAGTTACATCCACTATAGCGGTCACCCATCCAAGCCATGACCCTGCGGACATTGATTTTAACTTAGTTGACCGGTTAAAAATAACTAAGCAAGCTACTCTACGCGCGCACCTAAACTAAAAAAAGTAACTTATTTATTTTACAGCAATGATGATCTAGTGGCAATGGCTGTTGACTGTTGCTCAGGGATTCCAGGTTCAAATCCGACGGTTCAACGCATTGTGACAGAGCATTTTGTGAATGCTCTCCTGGCTGTCCCCAAGCACCGAATGGTATGTTCCGGTAGCTGTTCTTGAGAGCCAGGACCCATTTGGCTTGTTACCATACTCGACCAGTTCATCACTCTTCAACAGGTGAGATAATGGTCAAATGTTACCTTATCAGCTGAAAAAACCTACTATCAAGTATGAAAACCTCTATTTGGATTGTATTGTATGTTAATGCATTAGTATAAAAAATAAAATCACACGTGATTTATGTTCTAAGTTTGATATTAATTTTTTTTTAACTTAGGATAATTTATTTGTAGATAATTATACAATACTACACAACAAAATCAGATAATATATGTCCTTATCAAGAAACTGCAGTTTCAAAAATATAATCATGAAGAAATTAACCGTTTCTTAGTTAAAATATAAACCGGTAAATTTATCCTTATGGATACATTTACCGGTTTATATTTTAACTTCTTGATGTTATATTAAATTTATTAGAAATGACATATTACTATAAAAAAGTACCTACATCCATTTTAAACGAAGTTAAACTTTCCTTATTACACCTAACTATAATTCCACGAGAACGAAATGACATTTCTGAAATTAATTTGAATATTATATAGGTACTTTCATCCTCGTGGAATATGTATGTGGAATGTTTACCTGCATTTTTAGCATTCAGAGCAAAACAAAGTGTTGCTTTGCCAGAGTTTCCAGTTAGGGTAAAAGTAAAGGGCCTATGTAATAGGGAGCAAGCCTATTAGCATTCACCAGAAACGGTGCCAGACACTTACTACTGCAAATTAGCATTATGAAAACCAAATTTCACTCCCGTCAACCCGATCATTGATGCCGGTACTTCAATATCCTAAATATTTGTATCATAATCGGTATAGTTAATATAGGATTTTTTTTAAATAAATTTAAAAACAAATAATGAACACTAAGCTAACACAGTGACTGAACTCAAGATTTCAGAAAAAATCGCAAAGTGACGCTTAATGTTATTGTAATAAGGCAGTGTAACCTTACGGGTTCGTGGCTTAGGCCCACAGTGGTCGACGCACCTTTGGTCGAAGCCCACGGTCAATTTAATTTAAATCAAAGCAACTTTTATTCAAATGTACTGGCAGGCATAAAAATGTTATACAAAACTATTAACTATATACCTAACTAGAGTAGATTTATGCAATATATTATATCATAATGATACTTATAAAGTAGATATGCATTAATTTGATTTGAATTATCTTTAAAAAAATTAAAAGTCTTAGTTATTTATCTTAATTTATTAATGTCAAATACATATTCGTAAAAAAATAGTAATCTCAATAACAGTTTTGTTCACCTGTATTGTTCTATATCAAGAGAATTATTTTACATTATTATGACAATCAGTCTCAAAAGTAAAAAGATAACATTTGAAATGTGTAGTTTTCTTTAAAAAATTAGTAACATTTTAAAATAATCAACTTTATTTTATTTTTTATTTTTTTATTTTTTCTTCATAGGTACAGTTACAGATATTAGGCTATAAACTTAAATTTAGACACTTTATGGAAGAAAACAGCACTGTGAACCCAAAATCCAATAACAACTATACACATCTCTTTGTTATACTGTAGACATAAGTAATAATAATAATATTCTAAGTAATACAAGATAAACTAATTTCTAAACAAATTTTAACAATTGTGACAATAAATTTGCTTAAATCAATGTGTGAAGATATGCCTTGTAAGACGGATAACTACATGTGAACATGTCTTTTGAATCGACATTACTTAAGGTGTCGTTTATGGTGTTAAAGGTGTTACACATTCTTATTAGAGGACTGTTTTCCGAAACATTGTTATAGGTAGGGGGTATGCTAAACAGCTTGTAATTGCGCATAGGACGAGTGGGTACTTTAAAAAGAACGTTTTTTAGTAAATCACTGCTGTAGGCACCATTTACAACTCTGTACAGAATACACATATCTGTGATAGTCCTTCGAGATTCAAGACTCTTGAGTTTGAAGTAATCTAGCCTGTCTTGATATTCTTTAAGCTTTCTCCTCAGTCCGAGTCTGCAGCTCAAGGTACGTAAGAACCTGCGCTGGATGGACTCGATTCTATCCACATGAACCTGATAAATCGGAAACCAAACCGACGAGCAATATTCAAGGATCGACCTGACTAAGCTGTTGTACAGGATGAGCCATGAGTTACTTTTCGAGAATGGCTTAACAGTACGCAGCACAAAGCCCAACATCCTATTTGCTTTATTCACAA
The DNA here is from genome assembly GCA_963854805.1 of Plagodis dolabraria. NCBI lineage: Eukaryota > Metazoa > Arthropoda > Insecta > Lepidoptera > Geometridae > Plagodis > Plagodis dolabraria. The sequence goes on from OY978466.1 coordinate 8,985,798, forward strand.
TGTAGTCATAATGCTGCCTAAAGGATAGCGAGGAGTCAAACACTACACCTAAATCACGCACAACTACTACACGATCCAGGGGAGTTCCTGAGATATAGTAATTATGCCTAATGGATGACTTATTCTTGGTAAAACTTATGACCTGGCATTTTTTGGCATTAAGGGCCATAAAGTTAGACACACACCATTCATTTATTGAGTCAAGATCAGCCTGAAGGTTTAGGCAATCATCAATCGTATAAATCCTACGGAATACTTTGATGTCATCTGCGTATGCTAGAAAATGGCTGTCTATTTGGTCTAAGAGATCATTGATAAATGCTAAAAATAGCAACGGACCTAAGTTTGAACCTTGCGGAACACCCGACGTAGCCAAAAATGGCACAGAATCATATCCGTACAGAGACACCAACTGAGACCTGTTTAAAATATATGAGCTTATCCACCTATGTAAATTACCATGAATGCCCAGATGATCCAACTTCTTCAACAGTATTGTATGATCTACGCGGTCAAAGGCCTTTGAAAAGTCGGTGTAGATGGCGTCTGTTTGGATTCTGTGATTAAACGATTCACTAATAAAAGTAGAATATTCGAGGAGATTAGTAGCTGTAGAACGTCCTGAAACAAAGCCGTGCTGGTTCGGATTTAATATATGTTTTAAATGATTGTATATGTGATCATAAGTTATTCCCTCAAATATCTTAGCAAAACAATTAAGTATACTAATGGGTCTATAGTTTGTGGCATCGCTCTTATTACCTGACTTAAAAACTGGGGTTATCTTAGCTAGTTTCCATAAGGAAGGAAACGTACCCTCAGATAATGATTTCGTGAAAATCAATGAAAGCGGTTTGACGAGAGCTGGTGCACAAATCCGAACAAATATTGGAGGAATACTATCCGGTCCCGCAGCTTTATTAGTGTTTAGGCTTTTTAGACGAGTGAGTATATCTTTATCCGATATTAGAATCGAACAAGTTGAGAAACTTGAAGGTCTAAATTGGGGGACATAGTTGCCGCCGGATGCTCTGCTGTAAACAGATGAAAAATAGTCGGCAAATAAGTTTACAACATCACTGCCTGTCCCCGCGACCTGACCGTTTAAGTTGATTTGACTTGGTACAGCGTTAGTAACTCTCTTACTTTTTGTATAACGCCAAAAAGCTTTTAGATTATTACAAAGGTCGTCCTCAATGCGCTTAATGTAAAGTTTGTAACAGTTATCCATATCGTCCTTAACAATTTTTCTAAAGTGGGAATATGTATCGTAATCCCGTGGATTACCAAACCGTTTGTATTTATTGTGGTACTTATCCTTTGCTCTCAGTAGTCGAACGAGGTCACTAGAAAACCAAACCGGAAATTTATGACTACGTCGTTTACATTTGGGAGTACAGTTCTCAATAATCACGTAAAGTTTATTATAAAATAATTGAACAAAGTCATCACAGCTCAGAGACTCAGAATATTCATCCCAATCAATCTTGTTCAATTCGCTTATACATTTTTCATAGTCGGTTTTATAATAACATAGCTTATCAAGATCACGGTTTTCAACTAACGTGGGCAAAGAACATCGATATATTAGCTCAAACGGGGGATGATGCTGATCCAATAAACTGAGCGATGGAGCGTTCAAAACTGAACAAGCTTCAGGTCTATCAATGAGAATTAGATCCAATATACGGTTATTATGATTAGGAATATCATTGAGTTGATGAAACGCGGTTGCCTGTAAGAGTCTGAATAGACCTTCGGACTTTTCACATAAATAAGTAATCGGACAGCCCAATTCTTTTGACCATTTTAAGTCACCTAGATTAAAGTCACCTATGATACAAGTAGGGCATATTGCAGTATCGAGACTATCAATGACATCTTTACAGCGATCTATAAAATTAGTGTATATGGATGATGGTAAGTAGTCTGGTAAGTACACTGTGCACACGTTCATAACTAGTTGATTGTTACATTTTATTTGTACCCATAGGTTTTCAATTAAATCAAGTTTCCAATCTAGTCTTACTAAAATATCATATTTTTTTAAAACCGCTATTAGCACACCTCCACCATAATTTTTGTGAAACCTTTTTTTAAATAAATCATTTCGGTCACAACGAACTACCTGATATCTGCTGTCAATAATCTCAGTAGAGGAAATTAAATCGTCCAGCCATGTTTCACATAGACATATCACATCGTAGTTTTGACAAAGTATCGAATTGAATATATCGTTAATCTTAGTTCTTGAACCTCTAACATTTTGGTAAAAGATAGATAAAGCCATTGAGAGACTACAACCCAGGACGGGAAGCAAAGACAATTTAAGGTATTAATATTAAATACAAAATAACAATACGTTAGGCAGTTAATTTGCAACAATAGAAGTAATTAAGCAACCAAAAAAAAAAATTATACTAATTAAATGATAATGTAAGTTCCTTTAGATATTTTTAGATTGTTATCTATAAATATCCAAGGCTTGAAAATACTTTAGAGAAAAGAAACTAAGGATTTACATACACTATGTCTTAAAAAATCATAACTACTTAATTAATCCCAAACTGTTAACATTTTTAATTAGTATATACTGGGAGGTAGCGTCCCTCCTAACGTATATACGACCGTTACGCACCCATACAAACTTATACGACGCTGCTTTCGCCCTTCTCCTGGCCTCAGCATGAAGAGACTTGTTAAGTGGCGAGAGATGCTCCGATACGTAGACAGGCACCCTGTCGCCCGAGTATCCGAGCAAGCTGGTGTTTAGCTTCTCCTTAGGGTGAGACTTGTTGTATCTGTGAACCGCGGAGTAGAATTCATCACGGCTGCCCACACTCTTGAACTTGACGATTATCGTGCGCGGCAGTTTGCTGTCCTTATTTAGTTTAGCAACTCTAGTGCAGTTAACGACATCTTCTGAACTTAGATCATGGTTAACTACGCGCGCACATTGTTGTAGGACACTGCGGATGTTCTCAGTGCGGTGCTCAGGAATGCCATGAATTTCAAGATTATTATCTCGCAAGTGCTGCTCCACATTGTTAAGACGCTCGGACAAAGCTGTAACCGTACAACGCAGGTCGCTGTTCTCAGCTTTCAGCTGGTTGTTCTGTTCAGCAAGCGCTTTCAAAGATTTTTGCATCTCTTCTTGTTTGCCACTGAGAGACAAGACCGTTTGCTGAAGCTCATTAAAACTCTGAATATCGTTTCTTATCGGTTCCAATTCGACCTTCATTACAGACGCCAGGAGAGATGGGAGCTCCTGCTTAACAGCCGCCATTATTCGATTCTCAATCGCACGAAAAACTAATATATATATATATATATATATTATAGAACACATCTAAAACCTTTACTAAAAATTGACAAGCAAAATCATCTCTATGTAGTAAATAAATAATAAAATGTTACTTTCTGGTCGAATTTCCACAAAACAAAAGGATTTGTTGTAAAACATGACCAGATTTTTTTTTTCGTATTGTTCAGTGAACTTGGCAATCATATTTTCATTCTTCCTTGTGGTGTTCTTTCGGCCCGGTTAGTAGACTTGTTGATCAAAGATGGAAGATAAGATTTCACGTGGTAATTTAATATTTACTAACAAAATTTACTAACGTTTTTCGAAATGAAAACTATTAAATATTTAAATAGAAAAGTTTTGATTATTCTTATTTTTGTATATTTGTAAAGGGTTAACTCAAAAGGTTTTTTTTTACCGATAGAAAGCTACATTATTAGCAAATAAGTGACTACTAACTTAAGCAGTTTTTTTAAACGTTTTATTTTCCCGTTTTCCATTTAAATTTTTCCCTTTTGATAACTGCGTCAAGTATGCATGGTACGTATAATCTTCTTTGTACGTATGATAATATGGTAAAGAAAGACTTTTGTCGTTTACTGTACTTAGTGAAAATAGCACAAAAAAAATGCATTCTAAATTTATTACTATCAGGGGCGTCAGCCACAGGTGCGTCGACCACTGTGGGCCTAAGCCACGAACCCAACCTTACTTCCTCTCCTCACTTTAGTTCTCAATCAGATTTTGGCTACAATTCGAAGGAAGTCAGCGTATATTAAGTGATACGACACGAGAACTTTAAATTTATCGCTTAAAATGTTTAACTAACTTATTATGCAAAGCCCCGTTTTGAGAAAAACAAGAAGTCAAGTGAAATTGCAGAGTATAAATCAAATTGTTTGTTTGCAGTGACTTGCTTTAATATCCTTGTAACCAAATCACCAAAAACGGTACAATAAATTACTAAACAGAGAAATGACAAATACAGGTGTTCCCACACCTAAGAGTTGTTGGCGCAACGTGCCTCTGACAGTGTGATGAGGGTTTGGGCCAGAGGTTCTCAAAGTAAGGGGATGACTGTGGGGACCTCTGAGATGACTTTGAATTCTCGTTGTAGATATTTTGTAAGTTGCTTTATTAGCTTATACACATTTCCGTGGCTATAAAACATTTGAATTGGCACCAACAAAATAGGAGTCTGATTTTTAAATACAATACTAACTTTTATATATTTAGGGCCCGTTTCTGAATGTCCTAATAAAGTTTCGGGTTGCTATGCAACACATAAAATAACTGAATAATAAAAAAGAAACTTGACATGCAGCGCGTTTCAAGCTTTAACCGATGGATAGGCTAAATTGATGACTGTGAAACGCAAAGGTAGTGTTTTATTTATTAAATTTGTTCTGGGTAGTAAAACCGGAACTTACTCGAACATTCTGAAACAGGCCCTAAGTCTTATAAATTACGTATTGAGTCGCTTAATAAGCGATATTGTAAATAGTGTCACAAATTAACTTGTTGTTATATTCTATATCCCTAAAATGCATAATATACGTAGGGAATATATAAATAAATAATCTCCGTGGGATGCTGGGCTGGATTTTTTATTTGCTCAGAGCTTTGTTGGTGACTACAATCTGTTGGTGATGATGTGGTTGAAGCAGTTATTTAGGCTAAGCCTATACTTGGAGTTGGTTCTCAAAGAGAGCTCCCGAAACACATGCCTAGGTGCTTGACGAGAGATTTTCCTCTTAAGAATCAGTCTAGCCATAACAGTATTCGAAATATAACCTTTTATCTTCAAAATTAGTTAAGTTATTTAACTGACTTCTAAAATTGGCGAATATTCTCAATTTAAGTATAAAATTAATTCTAGGTAATTCTAAGTTAGCCTGAACATCATCTTTGAACCACAAATCATCACTTACCATCAGGTTAGATAGTAGTCAAAGGCTAACCTATCGGGCAGATAAAAAAATAAAAGAAACAACAAAAGAAAGTTACAAAACGATTTTGTATAATTTCAAAAAGGGGCATGAACCAAAAGTTTTACTACCAGTTGTTATAAGAAAATCGTAAGTTAATTAACAAAAGGCTTTAACGAGTGACTTAACCTTACTTACATTATTTTAATATATTTTAGAGCTGTTTTCTGGTAATTTTGGTATAGTTGATTCGTTTATTACTTTCTAGTTCTTTAATTCAAAGTTATCTAGCTCATATGACTCAATATGATCAATCGTAGAAATCTGATCAAATCCCATTTCCAGCCTAAAGAGTTTAATACCTACTAATATGAAAAACACAAAACCAGTACATCCTAAATATATGTTATAGTTTGTAGACCTCGAAGCGTAGCTTGTTTTGTCGCTTTTAATCAACTAAGTTAGCAACGGCTGCTGTGGTCATGACTTGGATGGGTGACCGCTAGTAGCATTAAAACTAAGCGCTTGTATGCGTCCGTGCATCGGAGGGTACCTTAAGCCGTCGGTCCCGGTCGTTGTCTCAGGATAACAGTGGTGGCGAGTTTCGATTGCCTGCCTGGCTAGATAACACCCTCAAGTAAAAAATCTGTCACAAAGCACCTAACGGTATGTCCCAGCAACTGTTTTTCAGAGCCAGTAGTTCCAGATTAGCTTGAACATCTTCGAGGACATCATTAGGTCAAAGCCTAGCTTATCAGCTATGAAAAAATATTAATCACAAGGGCTTTAATATAAATATTTCCTCATGCCTGGCTAAATTTCGGATATTTAGAACGTTGAGATTGAAAGGAGCTCTGTTGTGCGCCTGGTGTGCAGCAACGTTCCAGTCACATCGATGTGAGTGCATGCTGCTCATTTGGCGTATGTCAAATATGGCACTTAGAGCGTATAATTTTATGATATTTTCTGGCCTAACACGTATCTGACACATATCTCCCCAGAGAGGGGATAAAAATCTTCTCACATTTCTACTCTCCGAGAATGGGCTCGCGTATAAATTGTATTCATGGACAATTCCTTTCTCTCTATTACTCTCATCGTATAAAAACACCTAGCATTTTATCACTATTTTAGCTATCCTTTAACCTAGTAGTGAGTAATGAAATTGTTGAAGGTGTTTCACAAGATTTACTTATAGCGCTAATTATATATATTAATGATATTTTGCAATTACTAATATATACCTATATCTTCGAACAAGGATAAATTCTCCCTTTCTTACGGCAGACTGAGACTATTTACCACACTTCCCGTGTACTTTAAAACTATGTATATAACATAAAAATGGTAATGTAAGTAAATACAAGAGACATACTCGTAGATATACTTGACTATGTAGATAACTTTGTCTCTAGAAAAGGGATAAAATCAGAAAATTAAATGTATTACTCCATTCCATGCTGGGTCCGGTAGGCTATGGAGAGCTTATGTTTAGCCGGAAATGTACTCATTTAAGATTATCAAATATTTACACAAAAATTATTTCCTATACAATATAAAATAATTGACCTTTGCGCCAGGTACAGTGAGGGGCGGGTTATAATAATATGATTAATTACTTATATACTATTATTTATACAATATCATTCTATAAATCCCTACACAAGCAACGATGCCTTTTGATACCAGTTTTCCTTTTCACATTTGTTCGTGTTTCACGCATCTATAGTGAAAGGGATTTCTTGCATGAAAATGTGTAAATAAAACCTATAACAAGTTTTCTTGTCAGTCTAGAATTGCGCCATAGTCAGTCAGTCTCTCAGAATTAAGGTAACAAGTACGTAAAACGCGACTCCGATCCCCGTTCAAGATAAAAAGTTTGCGTTAAAAATTTTTATATATTATGTTTTTTTCTCATCTTTCATAAACAATAAACAAAAAAGTTGGTACATTTACTCATACTAAAAGTTAACCAGTGCTCGAAAACCCTCTGAATTTTCAAGAAGATTTCAGGAACAAGTTATATTGTCACCAAACTTTTTCTTAATTGCCCTTATATTTCAACCACCCAATCCTTTTAAAACATTTCGGGGAGGGGATGACTGAACTCAATTTCCTTTCTGTCATGGGTTGGTACTTCATTAGGTGAATAATTTATTGTTCACTCAGGTAATGTACAACCCTTGTTGTAGGGGTCGGAATGTGAATTTTATATGTTTGAGGATGTACTGTTAGGTATTTTACATCTCGTTTTCGTTTGAGAAATGTGAGTGAGATTTTTGAACCAGAATTTGCATTTGTTTTAAGACTTCCATACTCTTTTATTTCAGGAATATGACATGTTATAAAAATAATAGATATCTTTTTTACTAATATTCATTAGTAAGAAGGATATCAATCAGGGGGTCGGTTGGGAACGGGGGATATTACCAGACACGAAACTTGGTCTAAGGGATAATTTTGATGATCACGTAAGTCTGCGTGAAACATTTAATTGTTACAAAAACAGGACTCTTTTCTATCATACCCCTCTCGAAATTTCTAGAATAGATTGAAAAAATGGCGGGTAAAGTTGGAAAGTATCAGACAGTTATAATTTTCAGAATCTTGCTTCAATGATGCAAAATGATGAAAACATTGACCGTCACGTAAGATATAACAAGGTAACGGGATGGATGAGAAGTTGACAGGTCTCTTAAACTACATAATCCAGGTATTCTAGTAAACTTCACATGACCACTATAGGACCTCTCTTAATGTATGTATCTGAATGTTGGACAACAAATTAGGTGAGCGAAAGAACAGTGCATATACAGAGATGAATGATACCTACGAGTAGATGTGTGGAGCTTGGCGCACTGAGTTTGTTCGGGGAAGTTGTCATGTTCCTATTAATGTGTTCCGGTTCTGGTATGAATGGGGTGCCTGAGAAATTATAGGCGCCTGAGATTAACAACTTTGTCTCTTTGGGCAGTTCGTCAGTTGTGACGAAACGCATCTTATATCGGAAGAAATTATAGCTTAACACCAGATGAGTCTCGTAGTTGCTCTGTCACAATAAAAAAAAACCTTTGAACTGTATGGACCCGTGAAGCGTGTAATAATGGACTTTCAGATTCATATTCAGTTACTTATTCTAGCCATACAGTACGAAGTTATAAAATTTTAGTTTATAAGTTAATATAATACATGGATTTGTATGGACTCTTCGGGTACAACAAATTAGAAGAGAAGAGAAACGACAGGTACGATAGATAGAGGACGATAGGTTGATCAAACAATAATTATAATGATTTAATAGTATAAGTACGGGAGCTCCCAGACGCACCTGAGAACTGGCCCTGATGATGATCATCTGATATGCTCGAAACCTGCGAGACGTATTCGACCATTAACGTGAGTGTTTTGCCGGTTAATTTATAATATTTAAATAATTTAATTTCCGTAGTTATGACAAAACAAAATGTTATAAATTGAGTACTAAGTATGTGTGACATAAAAGTTAAATACTTATTTTATGGTAATATTCATCTGTACTAAAGTGAGCTAAGTCTATTTTTAATAAAGGAATTCCTCAACTAAGTCTCAAACTAACCTTAAGAAAAATGTTCCTCTGCGCCGAATTATTTCTTCTGACACATGACATTGCGTAAGTGAGTGCAACAAAGTCCATCTATACTTTTAAGGCATTTTTCTTGTTACGAACGTTTTAAGTGACTTAAATATCGACATAGGAACTATCAAAGTTAAAGACATTGTTTAAGACGGGCATAAGTATTATTTTTTATTCAGATATTCGTCAATGGAATAAGGCTTTGTCTGTAAGAAACTTATGCCCATCTCATCATCCACTAAAGTGAGCAAAGTGGATTCTTTAGAAGGAAAATGATAAACTAAATCGAACATATGAATAAACTTAATCTGCATCAATTTATTTCTTCTGACACATGACATATAAGTACATGAATGAAACAGAAAGCATTTAGGAAACTTTTTAGGATTAGTGCAAAACTATTTCTTGGTACAAATGCCATAAATAAGATTAGTATGGCTTTACGAACTGTCAATGTTGAGTACAGCCGAAAATTACTCATTTTTATTTTTGCAAAAATAGAACGTCTTATTTCTTTTGATACATGACATTTTGTAAGTACGTGTGCCCGATTTAGTTTTTGTGAAAATCGATCTACTGATTTATATGAGTTCTCGTCTGTGTTGAGGAGTTATTATAAGTTTAATTTTATAACAATAATAATAGATGGGCCCGTTCGAAGCGAAGTTTGTTTAGCCGTTCTTAATCGATCAGCTAAGTTAAGCAACGTCCGCCGCGGTCAGGAGTTGGATGGGTGACCGTTAGTGACATTACTACTGAGCGTTTCCGTGTTTCGCAGGGCACGTTAAGCCATCAGTACCGGTTGTTGTGTTACGATATCAGTCGTTACAGCATGGTGGTATGGCAATTTGCAAATGCCCGCCTGGCTAGCTACCTCCCTTAACTAGAAAACCTGTCGCCTTTGTGTGTTCCGGCAGCTATCCTTGAGAGCCAGTAATTCTACCTCCGAACCAAAAATACTATCATAACACGCCTTTCTTTCAGCAGAAAGCCATAATGTCCACTACTTTATTGTGTCGGAACAAGCTCGAGGCCCACCTGATGTTAAGCGGACTTACCTCTGCCTATAACAGATGCATTTCGTCACAAGTTACGAATTGCGCTGCGCCCGTCACCTTGAGACATAGTTGTTAAGTCTCATGTGCCTGTAATTTCTCGGCTCTCAAGGACTGCTGCCGGAACACACTGTTAAGTGCTTGGCGACAGATTTTCTAATTGAGGGTGGTCGCTAGCCAGGCGGGCATTCGCAAAATGCCCTTCCATCATGCGGTGAAGCTCAAGCCCACGGCGGAATTCGAACCATGGACGTGCTGCGTGGCAGTCCATAGCTAATGCCACTGAGCCATCACTGCTTCATAGAAGATAAGCGTCTTCTGGTATTTTGCCTTTGTAGCTCTTTACAATTACCATAAAAGATGTTCAAGGTTGCATTACCAAACGTAAAGTTGCCACTTGGGAGTTATTCGCACTTTACTTTTTGTCACCAAAGTTCAAGATTACATAATATTTGACCATATAATTTCACTGGTAAACATCAGCTAAAATCATGTGTCATGTTGCCAAAGAAATTGTTCATCAAGACGTTTTCCTTTGCACTAAACGTACGATTCAAATTACATAAATGCGAAACTTGCAATTTAAATGGAAGCTTAAAAATTCAAACCTCAAAAGTTGGTAGAAGTGAATTTATACGGATTCCTCTTGGCTTCGCTCTCACTCAAACTGTTAATGATGTACCCATTAAAAGTGGTCGAAATAAACAGAACGGTTATATTTGTTTTGATAACCATTTAACGTGGACCTGTAATTTTTGCCACGATATTACAATACGATACAATACAAAAACTCTTTATTGTTTACCAAGCTAATTTACACATTAGAGTAACTAACATACTTTTTCTAAGGTAGTACAATGGACTGTCTTATCGCTGTGTAGTGATTTCTTCCAGACAACCTTTGGATGGACAGAAACAAGAGAAGAGATAGAGGGTGGTGAACTATAGTTTACATGAAAAAAATGTGTTACAATTTATAAATCATATACTATACTCATTTCATATTAAATTAGATAAAAAGAAACACAAAATTAATCCATACTAGCATAATAAATATATATTAAACTATTAAATATATAACTGCATAAATAGTAATACAATACATAATTAAAACATAAATATATACAAATAAATACAGTGTTATATATTTTACAGTTTATATTATGAATCATCATCAAAATGGGATGATCTAGAATAATTTCCGGGAATGTTCCGCTTATCCTAAAGTTTTTTTTTATTTTTATTTTTTTATTCCTGATAGGTGAGCCTTTGACCACTATCTCACCTGATGGTAAGTGATGATGTGGTCGAGGATGTTGTTCAGACTAACCTAGAGTTACTGGCTCTCAAGGACAGCTGCCGGAACACACCGTTAGGTGCTTGCTGACAGATTTTCAACTTGAGGGTGGTAGCTAGCCAGGCAGGCATTTGAAAAGTGCCCTACCACCATGCTGTAACGACTGCTATCCTAAGACAACAACCGGGACCGACGGCTTAACGTGCCCTCCGAAGCACGGAAGCGCTCAGTAGTAATGTCACCAGCGGTCACCCATCCAAGTCATGACCGCGACGGACGTTGCTTAACTTTGCTGATCGAATCAGAATGGCTAAGCAAACTTCAGTAAGAGCGCTTCGAAACACATCATCATTCTCTTCCGTCTTGTATTTTTTTGGTAGTGTAATCATATTCACCACTTAGGTGTTGGTTAGACCAGGTAACTGCCCTCACTGGACACTCTGTTACGACCGCTTTAAGAGAAACCAAAAACCGAAGGAAGTAGAGCATTACTGTGCATGGAGCCATGAACGTAGTTCAGGGACGCGTCCTTAATGTAATTAAGTATAAGACCACAAAGAAGACAATCGTATTAAATCTGTTTGCCAATTGCTATCTAATATACCTACGTTTTCCAGTCTTTTGGAATATTAAACGTGCCACCGCTACCGCTTATGCCTCAACCAAAGGCAAAGCATTCTCGGAATGAAGTCGAATCGGGAACGATATCTGCAGACCGTTCGCATACGCTCTAATTTGCCAATCGACGGAAAAATTCACTTGGATGAGTTTAATACTTGATAGAACCAAGACCTTGTGCATTTCACATTGTCTTTTACTAGCTGCGATTCTCATATTCTGTGTGAATATAATACCGTTTATGTGTATTTATAAGAATATCTAGTTAGTAGTTAGTAATAATAGCCTAACGTCAAGTTATCATATAAACATATCTTTTCAGCCACTTATAGCAAATATAGTATCTTTAATGAAAATATTTTCTTTATGTATTGTCGACGCATCGTGAGGACCAGATATATCAGTTGAATATTGCCTTGCTGACCAACTTTATACAAAGAAACTGCCAAGAAAGAAAGAAACTAGAATAATTTTAAACTATTCTTAGGAGTCAAACTTTTATTAGATTTGACGTAATGGAAGGTAATGTATTGTAACTGAACACGCACGAGAGCCGCCCTCATGTTAAGCGGTAACCTCTGCCTAGAACAGATGCAATTCGTCACTAGTGACGAACTGCACTGTGCCAAGTGCCAAAATTGCCAAGCTTATACTGCCAGACCTAAAGCAAAATCATTCTAGCGAGGATTCTCGAAGAAAAATCATATTTTTATTTATAAATCAAACTCAATTGTTATAATTATGCATTTTTTTTGCATGGTGGAAAGGCATCTTGCGAATGCCCGCCTGGCTAGCGACTACCCTCAAGTACAAAATCTGTCGCCAAACACCTAACGGTGTGTTCCGGCAACAGTCCTTGAGAGCCCAGATAAATTACAGGCACATGAGACTAAACAACTATGTCTCAAGGTGACGGGTGCAGTGCAATTCGTGACTTGTGACGAATGCATCTGTCATAGGCAGATGTTAGTCCGATTAACATCAGATGGGCCTCGAGCTTGTTCCGTCATAATAAGATAAAAAAATTAATATCTTTGATGCGTAAGTTAATTCTAATTATTTATTGAATTATTTAATTATTATTTTAATTAATTTTGTTGTAATAAACAACGCTTTATAATACTAGATACAAAACTTGTCCTTAACAAAGCGCCATTCAAAACATAATACATATATTCCTGAACTTAACTTATATTCTCATAGATAATTTCAGTCGTAACAATATTACCACTGCATTCCTATCACATAAAAAATAATTCATCCATTTGGCATAACGCCGTCCGCTACGTGCCTGAAATACGCTCGACTCCGCTGGAGCGATTCCCTAACTTTTGACTCTACCTGTCGAATCGTAATGAGGAGTAATGTCTACTGAGGATATATTCGATGGGATATTTCGCGGATATAGCATCAGCATCTTTTAGAATCTGATGATTTGTTAAGGCGCGTGTGAGATTTGTCAAGATAAAGAGCATTATTTAAGTAATAACAAAGGCTCATTAACCTATAAAATGTTTGGCAGTAGGCGATTCCATGTAAGTTACTATTAGTTGAGTAATTAACTACCTTACTAGATTTTCTACAAAGAGGGAATCATAGGGCAAACTCAAAAGATAGAACATTTACAAAAATACATTGAGCACTTCAATAAACATAATACAATAGGTTGACATGGATTAATTCAGTATTAGTTTATAGTTACCATTCACAACGATATAATTAAATGGGCAAACTATTTAGGAAGAACAAAGCCAACAAACCTAGACCCATACACAACACGTGAAGAGCAGTTCTGTAACACTAAATATATCAATAATAGAACACTTAACTTAATCAGCAATAGTTCACGATGTAGCAGTCACTTGAAGGAATAAAAAGAGAGCCTCAGTAAGGTGAGACATTGGTTTTATAGCTTTTTTTTTTTTTTTTTTTTTTTTTAGGGAGGACATAGATGCTGGCTACCGCCTGTGCGGTCGTCCAGCTCCACCGGGTTTTGGGCGAGGGCCTGGCCCTACAATAGCCCGGGAGGGAGAAGTGCCGAAGGCACTTCTCCCGAGACGGGCGTAGAAGGCGAAAAGCACTTTCTACCTCCGTCTCCTGCGGACGCCGAAAACGTACCGCTATTATAGGAGGGGTTGACAGCGAGCTCAAGGGCACCACTGTGGTTCGGACCTCGGCTTGTCTCGCTGTCGAGAGACATGGGGGGGATCGGAGCAAAATGCCTCTGTGCAACTGCAGTGTTGCACAATTGGGCCCTACTGAATAATACTCTTTGACTATTTGGAGAGCAATTTATCGTGACCTTGTTTTTGCCTCGAGCTCGCCGGCGAGCTCGGTGTTTGATTGTGTGACCTCTGATTACCTCACACCTGGGGATTTTACCTCGACGACTTGCGGATAACGCTAAAGCTGCCAACGTAATGGCTGCGATGGGGTCATCCGGGTCGTCTAATACCTGCCGTGGTCGGCGACGGGGGGGTTTGAAAAATGGGATAGAAGAGGCAGTCGAGTAGTTCGATGCCTGGACAACCAATGGGTTCGGGTGGTGGGGCGCTCGATCAAAGTATCGGCGGGCGCAGTCCTTATTGAACTGCGCTAGAGAGGGAAGGTTTAAGTCGCAATGCAACTCGGTGTTCCGGATATACCACGGAGCGCCGGTTGCACTACGAAGAAAACGGTTTTGAATGACTTGAAGCTTATGGAGATGGGCCTCACTAGCATGACTAAACACTACTGATGCGTAAGTCATGATGGGGCGGATGCAGGCAGTGTAAAGTGTCTTCTTATTTCTAAGAGACATTTTACTCTCTTTGCGAATCAGGGGACCAAGGCGACCCATTACAAAGGCCGCTCTGTTACGGACGGTTGTTATATGATCGCTAAAGGTGAGATTCCGATCAAGGGTGACTCCGAGATATTTTGTTTTACTAACCCAGGGGATGGGTTGGTCGAACAAAGTTAAAGGTTGCGGGTAACGGGGGCGGCCCTTCTCAGTAAAGTACATAGCTGCACTTTTAACTGGGTTGACCGCGATGCGCCATTTACGGAACCAGTCACCGATCTCGGTGATGGCCCGTTGGAGGGCGGGAATGGACTTTCTACTGATATGCCACCCAGTGGTATAAATAGCGGTATCATCCGCGTATTGGGCTAATAGGACGTTAGGCTGAGAGCGTGGGATGTCGCTGGTATACAGCGCGAAAAGAATGGGTGATAGCACGGAGCCCTGAGGGACTCCGGCTCTGACGGGGTGGGGGGAGGAGAGGGTGCCTTCCACGCGATAGCGAAAGCTTCTGGCTTTAAGGAAGTCTTGTAGGATGAGCACAAGACGTTCTGGCACGCCAAATTGGTATAGCTTGTAAATCAAGCCATTGTGCCAGACTTTGTCAAAAGCTTTCGCTACGTCGAGGAAGACTGCTAGCGTTGTCTGGGGTTTGGGGTACTTGTTAAAGCCCTCAATGATGTGCTCCGTGAGGCGGTGCACCTGTTGGACGCATGAGTGTCCGGGCCTGAAGCCAAACTGCTCATCTGGGATAAGGTGGTGTTCCTTAGCATGGGACTGGAGACGGTTTGCAAGTAACCGCTTGTAAAGTTTGCCTAAGGCACTGAGGAGGCTGATGGGGCGGTAACTGGTGGGGTCAGATGAGCTTTTGCCTGGTTTGTGAATGCCAATGACATTTGCACATTTCCAGGTGTCTGGGAATAAGCAGTGGCTCATAGCAGCATTGAAGATGCTGACTAGGAGATGAATGAGAGGAGGAGAGAGGGTTTTAAGAACCCTGTTGGAGATGCCATCGGCACCGGGGGATTTGCGCGGTCGGAGGGCCTTGATCAGTCTCGCCACCTCAGCGTAAGTCGCTAAGGTGATTGGTGGGAGTTCAGAGGTGACCACAGAGCTTTTACGTTCGACTTCAGCATCCACCGAATCGAGGTGAGCTTGGTCAACGTGATCTACGTTAGGGGAACACTGAGCCTCTAGGCTATCAGCTAGGCACTCAGCTTTGTCTTCGTCAAAGAACGCTGGGACTAGTGGGACTGGTCTGTATAAGGGAGGCATGTCGTTGTAGTTACTTCCTTTCATACCTCGCGCCAAGTCCCAATAAGCCTGGTGGCTTGGCACGAGGTTTGAAAGTTTGTCACCCCATTGTTGATCACGCAACTCAGACATGCGACTTTGAACCATGCGTTCAAAGTGGCGTTTCTTAGTTTTGTTCTCTTTACTGGGGTAAGAGTCGTAATGTCGGGTCACTGCTTTACTTTCCGTCACTAATCGTCTCACATCCGCTGGAATGACAAGGCGCCGGTCGTCCGGCACCATGACCTCCTTTGCGGATGCACCTACTACGGTGGAGAGGTGATTAGTGAACGAATCGATCGCAAGGGTTACGTCATCTTTAGTCAGGATGTCGTCAGGGATCTTGTCAAGGTCCGGTGAACTGATAGCTTTTAGGGCAACGCCTAATTGCTTCCAGTTCACTATCGTCTTAGTGGGGCGGGGGAGGTCTGTTGTTGGGTCGGGACCTAGTCGCAGTATAATGGGTCGGTGGTCAGAGTGAAGCTCGTGAACCACTTCTATGGAGCGTAACTGGAGTGTTACGCCTCTGAGTAGTGCCATGTCAAGCAAGTCAGGTCGAAAGTCTTCCGTGTGAGGGTAGTGAGTGGGCTCAGTGGGCGCAATTATGTCAAAATTAAGTTCTGCGACTAGTTTTTCAAGTGCAATGCCTCTGGGATTGTTGACGTTACAATTCCATAGGATGTGCTTACTATTGAAGTCGCCAATCAGAAGGACGGCGCTTCCTAATGAGAACAATGCTTCTAAGTCAGCTCGGACGATCGGCTTTTGACAAGCTTGGTAACAGGACGCTATGACTATAGGTTGATGACCAGTCATAGCTAGAAGGCAACAAGATGCTTCCATATTAACAAGAGTCGGGGTAGGTAAGGGGATGCAGTGCAGGGACCTTTTGTAATAGATAAGAGTGCCTCCCCCACGGGAGTTCACTCTATCATCACGTACCGTTCTGTAATTGGCAAACCTAGGGTTCGCCTTCCCCGGTTTTAGAAGGGTTTCCTGCACGCATATAATGTCGATAAGGTGGGTGCAACAAAAGTCGTGGACAAGGTCACGTTGTCTAAAGAAACCGTTAGCGTTGAATGACGCTAACGAAACTGAGCGCGGTTTCGTGCGTGCGGTTGTACTACCCATAGTGGTTGTACTGGGGAGGGGCTTGGGGAACGAAGCGCTTAAGGGCGCTTAGTAAGTTCGCGTGTTCCAATGTGTATTGGATCACGTCCGCTGGGGATTGAGCGTATTGCATCTTGTGGAATAGCTCTTGTACCTCATTGATGTCAACCGACATAGCCAGGTCGCTGACTAGGTTGATTGCCTCTTGAAGAGGGGCAGCCATCAATGGCATAGGGGGAGCTTGTGGCCGGGAAGCGGCGCGGGGAGGGGCGCGAACGGTGTTGGCAGCGGGTGCCGGGAGCGCTGGGCGAGCCGGGGCCGGTGCGCGGGCAGGGGCCGCGGCGCGGGCGGGTGCGGGTGCGGGCGCGGGCGCGGGCGCGCGGGCCGGGGCGCGGGCGGTAGCGACGGTCTTAACCATACTGGGTGGTTTAGACCATGCGTTACGGGCTGGGAGCGGCGCGGGTATTACCTGTGAGGCAGGTACTACCGTTAGTTTAGGGCTGACCCGTTGGTAACGGTCATAAGAGGGGCGGGTCGGCCTATGCCTTGCCACCCTGTGGTTCACTCGTGGTGCTTTAGGGCACCCACGGTAATTCGCGGTATGCCCTTGAGCACCGCACAGAACACAACTGGGTGGGTCCGGCGAATCCCGGGTGCGAGTGCACGCTGCTGTCGCGTGATCGCCTAGGCACTTAACGCACCTAGCGCGAGCGAAGCAGAAACGGGAGGCGTGCCCGTATAGTTGGCAGTTATGGCACTGCGAGGGACTTCCATTTTTGTATGGGGCTTGGACATCGAGTCCTGAGAGGCCACAGACCTTTTTTAAATTAAAAATGGCCTTGCCCTCTGGTGTACGGTCTAGTACTACGAGTACTAGGTCATATGGACTGCGGTCCTTCCCGCTGTACATGCGGTGAACCGCATGCACAGGGAAGTCTTGTGCTTTAAGGTCGTCACATACCGCATCGGTATGTATCTCCTTAGGCACACCGCGAATCACAACGCGAAGGACTTTCTCCTCTTCGAGCGCATAAGTATGAAAACTTATGCTCTCTTTACGGAGGAGCTTTGTTAGCGCTCTGTGGTCGCTACTGGTGGGCACTTGGACTTTAATGCCCTGCTGCGTGGAGCGGGCATTAGTGTAATGGATCCCACGATCCGAAACTAAACGGGACAGCATGTCCCATTTGGTTTTGTCCTGAATGAACAGGGGCGGAGGCGGTTTTTCGCGGCGCGCGCTCGCGTCCTGAGGGGACGCGGCAGTGGTGGCCGGAGCGGAGGGAGGAGACGCGGGGCGCGGGGCGGGGGTCGGCTTCTTGCCGGAGGCGGGGGCCTTAGCGGGTGCCTTGGCGGGAGGGGCGGAAGTTACGCAACTAGCGGCTTTAGGAGCACGCTTGCGTTTTCTATCTACGACGGTATAGCCGTCGTTATCTGAGTCCGAGTCGGTGCGTAAGGCGCGACTCGGATCTACCTCCATCTCCGCTTCGGAGTCCGAAGTGGGCTCGACAACGGCGATGGAGGGACGGGTGCTCGCTGGCCTCCCGATCGGTGAGCGCGAGCGAGACCTCTCACGGGGAGGGGCTGCCACCGTGCGTCTGTTGTCTGGGCCCGGAGCGGGCGAAAGCGGACTGTCCTCTGAGAAGGACCGGGTCAGAGGAGGGACGTTGGCTTCCGGGATTGAAGTCCCGGAGGGAGCAATAAGAGTGTCCGTAAGGCGGGCACTCGCTTCCTCTTCGAGGAGTTGCATATGAGCAACATACAGATCGGGGTGGCGGAGGGCGAAGGTCTGAAGGACCTGCACCTCACCGTTAGAGGGACGGGACTGCATCCTGAGGGGAATACTCAGGACGCCCTATCAAGGGTTTGAATTCCCTCACACACCTTGTGAGCTCACTGTGTGAGAGGGAGTGTGTACCTAGGGTGTGCCCTAGTTGTGTACCCTCTCCGAGCTTTTTTCTCGGTGGAGAGGGGTGCTCCTAAGCGCTACTCCGGGGTTGACTAGGGGCGACCCCAAGGCCAGTAATCCCGGAGCCCAGCTTGCTTCGGCTGACCCGTGAAGCGGGAAAGGCCACGGTGCAAGGTTAAACCAAAACAACAACAGTGGCCGTTGTCACCGTAGGGTGTCACACTGCGACCGCAGCAAATGGCGGATTTGATCGTTCAGACGGGTTTGGCTGACGCTACCCCACGCCTGAACGACGTCGCTTAACATCACAAAGTGTGTTGTTACGCGACTGTTACTATGTTGTGTCGGGTAGTAAAGTGGTGAAATGCGCACCGAAAAGTGCGGTCAAAACAAGACCACCAGCCCGATATGATGTTGTTCGTCCGAAACAAGGGACTTGGGTAGGTGGTAATGCCTGACGTCTTAGAGCGCCTCTGCGCGTCGGCACGGTGAGCTCGTAGCTCACGTTGCACGGCGGTCGGTGGCTGCTCAGCTTGAGGTCGGAGTTTTATAGCAATCACTGGCGCGAAGTGTCTGTTGCCTCTTCATGAGACTTCCCGCCATGTTTATCACAACCTATCAGATACATAATAGTTCACGCCAGAACGTATCAGCCAATCCGAAATTAGACAGGGTGGTTCGTTATTGGCTAGTCCAGAATGACTACAAATAGAACAGGATTTCAGTGTGGTGGTTATTAAAAATGTCAACAGTTTATCAATAAGTTTTGGGATATTCTATAATTACATATAGTTTAACAAAGATTATAGAAATATATTAACATCTCTACTGTATATAATTCTAACACACGCAAAACTTCAACGAGTTTCAACATTTGGTATTTAAAATATACGAAATTACGTTTATATCGAAAGAGCTACGGAGACAAAAGCCTTGTATTTGGAATTTAATCATAGTAATTTTTTTCGTATGCCTTTTAAGTATACTTATCGGAAACATATACTACAGATAATATTGTGCGGCGAGCTTGTAACAAAGGGCTCTATAGAATCTTTTCAGGTTTATCAGCATTGTGCAGTTTGTGGTGAAGGCTCTTATGTCACGCTTTTGTTTGTGGCTTTATTGTAAAAAGAGGACATTATCGACTTGTTAGAAGTCGATAATGTCCTCTTTCCAAATTAATTACTATTTTTTATCGGCGGTAAGCTTTTATTAAACAAAATACTACGATCTATATACAACACTACAACTAGTACAATAAAAGCATTTAGACAATCTATAAGTCATAGCAGACTCATAGGCAGTCCAAATACTCCAGCCTACATCCAC
Organism: Plagodis dolabraria; assembly: GCA_963854805.1. Lineage (NCBI taxonomy): Eukaryota > Metazoa > Arthropoda > Insecta > Lepidoptera > Geometridae > Plagodis > Plagodis dolabraria. The sequence goes on from OY978466.1 coordinate 9,006,033, forward strand.
TTGGCAGCCTGCCCGGCATGCTTGCAGTATTGCCACGTTGAATTGCAATGCTTATTCGTTGAGCCAAATATGTGCCAGCATTTTGATCATGCGTCGCATCGACCAAGCGCTCAGATAAAATTAATCAATTAAATGACTTATTAAAGTCGGAACCACGTTACAGCTCTGCTCACGATGAGTGCAAATGTTCATGGTCCAACTTCCACAAGTTATCTCACCGTTGGAACTGGGTTCCACTTATTTTTCAGTGATGTATGTTGCCTACAGCATCGATTGTAGATATCACTATTCTTCTAAGATAATATTAGTTGCATTACTATATAATCTAGATATAGGATATTATGTTTATATGCATAGGATATTCTAGGTAAATGTATAGATAGTGGCGTGACTTAGTTATAATACAGATCGCAGGATTATATCCGTGAAACACCCGTGAGATTAACAATCTGAACCATGGATGTATGTGTATGAGACGGTCTACAATGCAATGACAAAATTTTGGGCTAAATATTTTCGGGCTCCAACTTAAACTACCCTAAGGGCTTTTTTACTTTCATGCGTATTTTTGCCCGCGCGCAGATCCGGTCCGCATGCGGGTGATAGCACGCTCCTGGCCACACGCAGGATAAAGATTTCGTTTGCCGCTGCAGTTCTGTGCGTGTCGCCAATCCACGTTCTGCGCACGTGATCGGAAAAACATGTATGAAATTACAGGATGCCGCCAGCCCGCATGTGGTTAAGATCCGCACGCGGGTGGCTATCCGCGTAACAGAAAAAGCAGCTTTTGTGTTTTATTAACGCTGTTCTGAAATAAACTGTAATTTTATCCAAAACATACACCAAATATACATAACAAAAGGCGGTATTGAATCTATTCACGTTTGGCAGCATCGTGCATTTTGTGGTGAGGGCTCTTACAGCACTCTTTTGTCTGGAGCTGTATTGTTCACGCTGTTAGATAACAATAGGTGTACAGGTAATTATGTTCAGATTTTTCTGGAAGAGATTGATATACTAAAATAGGTTGGTTATAACTTTCAGTACAAAAATGCAAGAGCGAAAAATAAAAGTGTATCGCTGTCAAGCACTAAACTTGATTATTTGAATGTGTGTATGCGTGCAATTTTACCCTGAAATCGGACTAGTCCGCGCACTTTACACACTTTTCAAGATGGCTGAAGAACCAATGATGTTGACGAGGTTGCGTCTATTGTGTCTATATACAATTCTGCATGTAGGGGTAAAGATATTGACGAGCGTTTTAGACTGAAGGATGTTCAGTTTTTGACAGATAAAGGATTATTTAATCAATATCGTTTCACCTGTTAATTAGTGTAGATGATACGAGTATTATGGTCGTTGATGGCAAACATACACAAAACTTATTATGCACTTGTTTTCAAGAACAACTGCACCGTTAGGTGCTTGTCGATAGAATAATGCAATGTGGTGAATTTATTTTGATTTACTTTGACCACTATGGTTAGCATTTGCAAAATTCGGTTGCACCACGTAAATATATTTCGATTGTCTTTGCTGACAAAGTAAAAAAAAAACAAATTATATCATTATATATATAATGTCAGGCTTAGGAAAATAATTATATTAAGATAGATAGATAGATAGATAACTCTTTATTGTACACCAAAATAACAAAATCATTATAAACAATAACATAAACTTAAGTAATGTTGTACAATTGGCGGTCTTATCGCTAAAAAGCGATCTCTTCCAGACAACCTTTGGATGGAGAGAAATTTAGCCATGATAAATGACGGTGGTGTATAATACAAGATTAAAAATAATTAACTTAAATAGGTACTTTATGTAACCTACACTTTATGGTAATAACATTACATAAACATTAATCACACATACAATATACTTAATAATATCTACATAATACAATAATATATACATAAATATTCATATATAAATAATAACAATATATATATATATATATATATAAACTAATAATGAATGAGACAAACAAAATAAGTATCAACTAATCAACTTTAGAGACGGATTATTAAGCGAGAAGTACCATTCTCTTACTTGATTTTTAAAAATAGTGAGAGACTGTGCTTGCCTTATGGAAACTGGCAATGCATTCCATAAGCGAACTGCTTGGACTGTAAACGATTTATCATAAAAAGAGCTGCTATGCTGAGGCATCTGCAGGCAGAGATTTTCTGATGACCTGAGTGTAAGCGTCCCAGAATGTTCAAAGAATTTAAACCGTTCTTTAAGATAGTGTGGACTGTTGGGGTTAAATAAAACGGTGTACAAAAGGGAAAGAATGTGAGTATTTCGGCGAAGTCGTATAGGAAGCCACTTGAGTTTATTACGAAATTCAGAGACATGATCATATTTGCGAAGACCAAATATGAATCGTATACAAAAGTTTTGAAGTCGCTCAAGTTTATCTAGCTGGTCCTCCGCGAGGTCGAGATAGCAGGCATCGGCGTAATCTAAAACAGGAAGCAAAAGAGATTGCGCAAGCGCAACTTTAGTAGCAGTAGGCAGAAAATTACGCAGTCTTTTAAGAGAACCACCAGACGAAAATAACTTGCAGCTGACGGCTTCAATCTGAGGACCCCACTGAAGACATTCATCCATAGTGATGCCCAAGTTCTTGACACTTTTACTGTAGGGGATAGTGACTCCATTAAATTCTACCCCAGGTAACATTGCCGAATCGACTTTGGCTAACGTTCGTGAGCTCCCGACAATCATGACCTGAGTTTTACTCGGATTCACTTGTAATCCAAAGGCTTTACTCCACTTAGTAATTTGGCGTAAATTATAATTAGTGACGTCTATAGCAGTATTAAGATCGCTAAGTGAAGCTTGAGTGTAAAATTGGAGATCATCGGCATACAAGTGATAGGGAGAAGTAATATGGTTTGATATAGAATTAATGAAGATTGCAAACAAGAGAGGTGATAACACACCACCTTGAGGAACTCCGGCTGAAGTGTTACACCAAGAAGAAAAGGATTCTTCGAGGCGCACTCTCTGTCGGCGACCATATAAATAACTACGAAACAAATCAACCACTGTTGGAGATATGTTAATGGAGCTTAGTATTGCGAGAAGAATGTCAAAGTTGACATTGTTAAACGCGTTGCTGAAATCCAGCAATGTCAAGACAGTAAGTTTGCCGTTTTCCATGCCAAAACGTATATCGTCGGTGATTTTAAGTAGCGCAGTAACCGTACTGTGACCTGGGCGGAAACCGGACTGAAAAGGATTGAGCAGATTATGTCTAGAAAGGAAATTGCTTATTTGTTTGTGGATAAGCCGCTCAAAGACTTTAGAAAGAAAAGGAAGTATAGAAATAGGGCGATACTCTGAAATGGATGTAGGATTAGCTTTTTTAGGTAATGGGATAATTTGAGCTTCTTTCCATAAGGAAGGAAACAAACTATTTGATACACAAGTATTTAAAATATGACAAAGGATAGGTAGAATTATATCAAGTATAGGGATCAACATGTTTCGACTAATACCGTCTTCTCCGACAGCATTTGATGTAATCGACAAAACGCTCTTCCTAACATCACAAGCAGTGAATTGACTAAAAACAAATGGATCAAGGTCAGGAGTTGAAACTTTAGACAGATGTTGAAGTGTAGAAATTTTGTTTGAATCATCTATACAAAACGATGATGAGAAATGTTTGTTTAGGGCATTTATGTCTAAATTATTTGAAAAAGATTCCTGACGTGATTTGCCAACTCCTAGAGACTTCAGAAACTTCCAAATTTTACATGGATCTCCGTTTTCAACGGATTTATGTATATGGCGCCGTTGAGCATCCCTAAGCACTGTATTGCAACGATTCCTAGCTTGTACGTATTTAGTTTTATTGAAATCATTAGGGTTCAATTTATATTTACTTTTTGCCATGACTTTTTTATGCATCATTGTTTTATGGCCTTCAGTGAGCCAGGGTGCAGGAAGATGTTTAATTTTGACGGCTCGTAAAGGGGCATGAACGTCATATAACGTGGTTATTATGGAGTTGAAAATTGCAACTTGATCGTCCACCAATTTAGCATCAAAGACAGGCGTCCAATCTATATTCTGTGCATCTTTCTGAAATAGATCTTGATTCATGCCACTAAAGTTACGCTGAAGAATTATTTTAGGTTTTACTTTTGGAGGACGAATTTTGTAAGATAAAAAGAGTAAGTCATGATAAGAAAAGGCATCAGCAGAAAACTGGCCGTGCTTAGCAACATGCTGTGATGAAGAAACAATGATAAGGTCAAGAAGAGAAGGATTCGAATGAGGAGCATGATGTGTTGCGTTAAGTGGTAATATATGCATGTTGCTAGAAGTAATGATTGTTTTCAAGGATATAGAGCGCGAATCTTCTTTTAGAAGGCAAGTGTTAAAATCACCCATAATAATGGAATGACTGTAAGAGGGAGTAAGATCTTCTAAGATCTTTTCGAAGGAAGAGAAATAATTAAGACGCGCAGAAGGGCTATAATAGGCTCCGAGTAGAACTTTGGCATGGCATAGGATCACTTCTACAAATAAATGTTCACCTGTATTTACGGATGGTGGCTGTGCTGACATAGTAATCACAGAGAAAGGAATATGAGCACGTAAATAAATGGCCACACCACCACCACGACTGCCAATTCTATCATTACGAATGAGGCGAAAACCTGGAAGTGGATAGTAAATGGACGGGAGACTAGGAGTTAACCATGTTTCGGAGACTATTATAGCATGAATGTTTTTGTTGTCGAAAGTTGCCAGCATATCGGAAAAATGAGCCGGAATACTCTGAGCATTTATATAGATAACATTGAGATTCTTCGGTACATCAGAAAATTCATTTTCAAGAGAATCAGAAAGTGAAGGTACACTTTCAAAGCTGTCAGTGGTACTACTTTCAGAAGATGAAGTGGAATAATAATCGTCACTATCGTTGTTACTAGTTTGAAATATGTTTAACATTTAGTATTATCTAAATAATATGTATAATAAATATATAAATAGTATATATAAATATGACAAGTATATACTCCAAATATTAATTATCAAGTACAAACAGTAAAATATTATTATTATCTTACTCTCCTACCCGCCGGTTGTGCACTAAATATTATATAGATAACTTAAAAAAGTTAACACAACATCGAACTAACACACCACTTCGATGTATTTTACACATCGCTTACAGCTTTACTTATAATTGAAAATGTTTGACTACAGTGTGAATTCGAACGCAGCCTTACATATACAAAATCATTAACAAACCTTACGTGACATTGACTTATCAATCACGCGTATGACAATTTGTTGGCAGTTGATTGGTGTTGACAGCAAAGACGTCACGTTAAACCCAATTAGAAGAAGAAGAACTTGAAGCTACCCACACAAATTTTAAATGATTAGTCAATGTAAGATGTAGGTAGTGGAAATATCATATATCGATGCGAAATTATTTGTGAAACAAAAACTAAAAGAACCTAAACATACGTATACCTAGTGAAGTGATTTTATATTTACTATTTCCTGTTCGATGCATTAGTGCGCCTGCTCTTGGTCGCTGCTATTGTGACTTCTTTGACCACAGGTGCTTGCCTCCTTGCAGCTGGTTCATCGATTTTGTCTAACTCTGAGAGGCAGGTCACTCGATGGCGCACTCCATCAGAACCCAACACATATACGGAGCCATCCCTAGTCCACGTCTTCTTAACACCAAACCGCTGTCGCGCTGCCATAAAAACGTCGTGACGAGATTTAGTGAGGAACTCGCTCAATGTGATGCCGGTTGCCTTGAAGCTAGCCTTAGTACCCCAGATTTTGTTGCGTAACGACAAGTCACGGAACTTCACTAATATTGGCCGAGGTTTATCCGGGCTAGTTATACGCCCCATTCTATGACAACGACTTATGCCAGAGGAAGAGAAGTCGGCCACTTTCAGCTTTCCAACGATAGTTTTAGCAACTATAGCGGCGGGATCTTCTGATTTGACCTCTTGCAAACCATGGAACAGCAATATCTTTCTTCGACTTTGCATCTCCATCATATCTTGAGTACGTGCGATCACGTCCACTTGCTTTTGAAGACCCTGAAGTGCAGCAAGGATAAAAGTCCTAAAAGATGCGAAGTCTGCAGCCAAGGCAGAGGTGGTGACAGGAGTGGATGCCTTCAGTAATTCAGCCTGGAAGTCTTCCATTTGCTGGACAAAAAGCTGCTGCATCTGTGCCACTGATTCCTTGACCTCCTCCATAATGCAGTGATAGTGTCAACTTTAATAAGTGAAGTGTTATTTAGGAGAATAAACACTGACCGGCAGGTAGGGTGCTCTGAAGATTTACTATATCATAAAATGTATAAGCAAAACTAAGTAATTATAATTAAAACCAAAAATAAAATGTGCAAAATTTATAAAAGCGTGTGTATTATTTCACACCTACCGCCGAAAAAAAAAAAAAAAATAGATATACACTTCTTCAAAAAACAAATACGTGCGTAGTAAATTCATCGTAAATTGTAAGTAAATTCAAGTACAAGTTTATTTCATGCTGCATTTGGACATATGCTAAAGATCCCAACCTTAAATCAAAATGAAGTTTTTAAAAACTAAATCTAAAATATTTTTATTCACCACTCATGCTCGAAAATGTGTTGTTTATCATTTGAAATCTGCTTGGAAAAGTGATTTTATCCGCTAGCACGGAAACGGATTCGAAATTTAAACTTCGTAATAAGTTCCAGAAAAATCTACTTTAAATATTATCAATTTAGTATTTTTATGTTAATTTTTACTATAGATTAATGTATCTTTACTTGCGTTGTATTATTTTTATCGCTGATAGGCTAGTCTTTGACCACTATTTAAGGTGATGGTAAGTGATGACGTGGTCGAAGACTTTGTTCAGGCTAGAATTACTGGCTCCCAAGGACAGCTGCCGGAACACACCGTTTGGCACTCGGTGACAGTTTTTCTACTTGAGGGTGGTAAAGAATTTCACAGATTTTTTACTGTGAACGTTGTATACATGCTGTAGTATATATAGTATCAGTATTATACCCGTGCAAAGCCGGGGCGGGTCGCTAGTATAGAGTATTTAAAGAATAATACGTATTAAATTGTCAGTATAAGTAACCAGAGGTAGTAACCAAACATTTGGTCTTAATTATACCCAAATTTTCATAAGAAACCCATTCACTAGACATTGTCTAACCTCGTAATGAAAATTGTAAATAATCTTCTTACAAAATAACCGCTAAATCAACAACACCGCCCCTTAGCAACGTTCTAAAACGAATATTAAATTTAAAGCAAATTATAAACAACCCTTTTCTATATAAAAGTTAATAATCTTGCCATAGCTGCAAACGAAGGCTTTGATACTCTTTGAGGAAGCAAATGAAAATATAAAAGGTTTTACCTTACAACGAAAGTGAGCTGTTTAAATAACCGAGATGGTGGAATTTTTAAAAACTTTCAATTTTCTTGAACATAATTATAAGAAGCATATAAATTAATTACAGTAGTTTTATGCTTATAATATATGACCCGGTGTACTTCGCACTATCACTTATCCTAACAAACGAACGTCAAATGTTTGACAAGAAAGTATAGGTAGAACAGTTTATATGAGATTGTTTTATATGGAAATGAAATTTTTGTATTAACCATCTTCTTCGCCATTTGTCCATATATTCTTATCATTTAAACCTTCCCTGGACTACGATAAACATTTCAAAACCAAAATCAGCTAAATCGGCTCAGCCCTTCGCGAGTTGCAGCGAGACAAACCACCCTACCTACCGCCATGCAATATACAACTGCCATCAAAAGATTTCTTTATGCGATGGTATCATATATTTTTTCGTGCATTTATCGTTTTGGAATATTTTGTTTGAAGTCGGTGTTTTTCGTTAAAATATTAAACACATTGAATATATTTATGTCATATAGGCAACTGGTGACAAAACTGAAGCTAAAACTTTTCACAGTCGTTCTTTATGGTTTTTAGTGAAAACATAGCAGTTACCCCTCTTTAGTACGTTGAGTTTATTGCTGCTAGGCTAGCCTTTGACCACTATCTTACCTGGTGATAAGTGATGTGGTCGAAGATATTGTTCAGGCTAGCCTAGAATTACTGGCTCTCAAGAACAGTGCTTGGTGACAGATTTTCTACTTGAGGGTGGTAGCTAGCCAGGCGGGCATTCGCAAAGTACCACCATGCTGTAACGACTGCCATTGTAAGACAACAACCAGGACCGACGGCTTAACACGCCCTCCGAAGCACGGAAGCGCTCAGTAGTAATGTCACTAGCGGTCACCCATCCCACTCCTGACCGCGGCGGACGTTGCTTAACTTAGCTGATCGATTAAGAACGGCTAAGCAAACTTCGCTACGAGCGCTTCAAGATGATGACAGAGATGAACTAATGGGTTTGTATCTTCTTATGTTGCTTGAATACAATTTAACTACTACAACCCACATCCTGCTAAAGTTACGTGCCTCAGGTCCGGGAAGGCCTGTTGTATATAACTTGT